>OW387147.1:5025312-6326562 GCA_936440205.1 Lepidonotus clava
TACTGGCACAGATGGAATTTAAATAAGGAAGGGTTGAGGCACTGTATGTGGTGGGCAGCAAGGGAAGAAGGAGTAAAAGGGGCAGCTTCTGTGACCAACTCATAAGTTTTTGACTAGTTTTTTGAAAAGGTCAAAATGACAAGTCTTTGACGAGGCTGGGTTTTCAGTGTATGGCTGGTACCCAAAAGGCCCAGAAAAGTTGTTCTCTTCTTATACAAACTATGGACTAGGATTTAAAATTCATACTTGTTTACAGGTCACTTTCAGTGTATCCCCAAAACCCAAAAACCACTGTCGGACATTATGTCCGACAAAAAACGTCCTCATTGCAAAATGTCATTTTTTGTCATTATTTTGCAGAATTCTTATATACACTGATTTGATTATGATGGGGGTATAGATGGGGGGGGGGGGGTCCCACGTCGCGTGTCGAATTTAAAAGATGGCCCTGTCGTTTGTCACTATAACTCAGTTCAGAGCCATGTCCCATGTCGAATTTAAGAAGTAACCCTGTCCCTTGTCACTATCTAGACCCATTATGATGTCCAGAATCTCACAGAAATGTCTGAAGTGATCTTTTTAGATAAATGTCGGCCAATTGGTCTGCTGTTTTAGAAAGTATTTGGGAACAAGTCACTCTACTTGAATTGTTTCATTTTTCATGTGATTTTATGAGTAGGCTGTAACTAGTTGTAGGTACCAGCAAGCGGACCCAGGTCTGTTTATCGGGGTACCAACTCAGAGTCCATTTTCAAATTCCCTGTGTTTTCCCTGTCTCACGGCAATTTTCCCTGCGTCATACTGAGCAATTTAAAAACCTTCACGTGCTGAAAAAATTTGGACCTAACAACAACCATTGAACAAGAAGTCAAATGTTTGTTTTAAGAATGAGGAATTTCAGAACCTGGCCAAATGAAATTTCCTTTGTTTTGGTAAACGAAATTCCCTGTATTTTCCCTGTGTTTGGGTAAAATGTGCAAAATCCCTGCGTTTTGCCTTTCAGGGAATTTTTTTTTGCCATTTTTCCTGTCTGGTTGGTACCCTGATTTATACATGGAGGTGTGGCAGCCAACAAATTACGATGATGATTAATGCTGTTTAAGGTCCATCAATTTTTCAGCTATATTAGGACCAATTCCACTGGCGGATCCAGACTTTTGAAAATGGGGGCGGGGGACGCACTATTGGAAAAGTTTTTCCTTAATTGCTTTTGGGCAGAATTTTACATTAAGAAATCACAAAATTATCCGGGAAAAGGGAGGGGTGCGCACCCCCCCCCCCCGCCTCTGGATCCACCCATGAGTTCACGGTTTTTGGCTTGTACAACATATTGTGATGGAATCTATGGCGGTGAGAACGATGACAGGTAAGGAAGTGTTGCAGGTAAATTCCCCACTTCCCCGGTTTGGCCACATGTGAGGCAAGGATGTTACCACTAACTACACTCCAACAAGTTACGTATCACATCATGTACAGGGTTGGAAATTAACGTCAGTCTACTGATCAATTGCTGATGATTTTCAATCGGGGCTGATAATTTTTGGGGGCAGTTAGCCAAGATGGCTGACAGTTGTCACTATTTTCTTCAAAATGATACTAAGATACGTCATACAAGTTTCAGAAAAAATAGTTTTTTTTTTATAATAAAACAATGTCTAGTACATCTAATACTGAAACAGATTTTATCTTAAACTAAATTCTGGCTCAAGAATAAAATTCTCGGCTAATGTTTTTTTGCATGCTCAGCACAATTGACAGACTTCTAATTTTTTTATTCCAACCCTGTCATGTCATGAACATATTTAACACATGAAACTTCAGTCTTACGTAGCATTATTATCAAAAGTACAAAATGTAGAAGTTCTGAAATTTGCAGATTGATTTATTAAAATCCTTAAACAAACACATAACATCATTAAAGTCATATATTAGATAATTTGGTGAGTCACTAGCTTCGCTTACCTGGCAAATGAAGTCTTAAGAAAAAAAAGTTTCCAGATATTATTGAATCTAGCTTCCCACATCTGCTGGATTTAGAAGCCTTTACTAAATGTCTCCTGAAGTTAAAAACCAATTAAATTATGCTCGGAGCACTTTGTAGCTTATATAACACATACGTAATCAATAGGTTGAGAGTACTTAATTTGTACTGTTCATGAAACTATCATGGAATGGGACAAGCATTATGTGTAATCAAGAGAGAGCCACAACTTGCATAGAAAATCTTTATAGATTTATATTGACTAATTTCTTTATGACGAGTAGGGGTCCTAAGGTGGCCGCTACCTACCCTGAATGATTATTTCGATCTTAAAAAAAAAGATTTGTCACGGAGAGCCCCACAAGCCACGTCTAAAAACACGAAATCTTTAGATTTAAATGCAAAAGACATGGATATCAATGTCTGTGCTTCTCTTGCTACGGCTTGAGTGGTTTACATTTAAACTTTGGATTTACAGAATACCAACTAGATATTTAAAACAAAGCATCCTAAATTTAAAACCATTCTATCCTTTGCTGAATAATTTGGTCAGAGCCATTAGTCATTACTTTAAGGGCAATCGCGCCATTTGTTTATGCACACACACACTGCGCAGCCTGGATGTATGGGTGTGCAGTGGACCATGACCAGGGTGAAAATGCTTAACTATAGAACCCTATGGGGTGGAAATGGTTTTTTGCTGATATCTCTCTTATGGCTCATCAGATTGCAAAAATGTATGCGACAAAGTTGTAGTCCAAAACGTTATCAATTCATATATTTCATCAGATTTTATAAATTCATGATGGTTAATTTATTATGAATTTATTTGTAATAAAAGTATTATTTTCGACTTTACCCTTCCATTTTGGCAATAATGATGCATGTGTTTGAGCTTCTGTTGCATGGGTTCTGAACTGTACATCATGAATCAGACTAATGTGTATAAAGAATTATATGTTTAGGTACATAATGGTAGGTTCCATGTGTGTTGGAAATAATTGATAAGCATAAAGCATAATTGATTAATTTTTCTAATTTTCATAAATTTTTGTCTAAATCTATTAAGAGTTATGTGGATTTTCTGAAAAAGTTAGAACGGTGACCCCCTAATTTTTTTTCATTAAATGATAGCCAACACTTATCCCAATCAGATGTAGGTATTTCAAGTAATTCTCAATGTTGATTATGTTTTTATTACCAATTTAATAAGAATTTATTCTTTTTTATCAGCAGATTCATCCAATTAAACTCCCCCAAAATAACTTTATTTTCTTTTTTTTTTGCAAATAATGCATTATTTATAAAGATAAACATGTTGACTTCATATCCAAATGAGTTAAAAACATAATCAATGATTTTCATTAATGTGATTAAGGAATTTCTTTAAGTTATTTTAATTTGTGAAAATACTGAAATTTTCGTTTTTTTGCTAATTTTGTAATGTTTTTAATTCAAAAGTTAGCACGGTGACCCCCTATTTTTTCTGAATTTCTGGAATCCATAGACCCTTAACTGTTATTTCCCAAAGTTGAAAGGAAATGTCAATGTTAGAACTATAATGGAGCGATTGTCTTTAAAAGGCCACAAAATCCTTGATGTGACGAGGAAGTGGTAACTGGTCTACAGCTCCGCGGAATGCACGTCCCCTTGGCAGTGAGGACCGCAGCGCCACTCGACACAGCCTGTAAAGAGAGATTGGAGGACGTTCCAACTTCCTTCCCGTTTCCCTCATTTCTTCCTGACTATCAAAATAGCTGAAAAATAACTTCTGAACCTCTTGGTCTTCCTCAGCACAACAACTGTCTACTAAAACATAGCTAACACAGTCCATGTAATCTTTGTAATTACTCACAAACTCTTCCAAAATGGCATCTCTGTCCACAAACATGTCACTTTCTGAATCTTTGTCCATCATTTCTGTATCGCAGTTTGCTTGCAATAGTTCCTTGGCCATTGCGCAATTGTTCGCAAACACTGCATCCATGAGCGGTGTCCTTAAAGCACCTGTTGCTCCGTCCACATCAGCTCCTGCCTTAATGAGGACTTTGGCTATTTTCGTCATGATTTTTTCCAATTTACTACACCACCTTATCTCTGCTGCAATGTTCAGAACCTTCTCTCCGTCGCATTCTTTATCAACATTGCATCCGGCTTTTACCAACACCTTGACAGCAGCTAGGTCAGCATGTTTGCATGCAATTATTATTGGTGCTTCGTAACTAGTGTCTTCATCTATATCTACACCTTTCTGTATAATCTTTTCTAGGATCCCCTTGGGCCGTGGGGTTTCATAATGTCCCAGAGCTAGATGTAGTGCAGTTTCTCCATCTTTACCCATCAATTTCAAGTTGCTGTCAGCTAGTAAAAGATCCACCATCTGCCACTTTCTTTTTGAAAGTGCATGGAAAATGGGGGTCCAGCCCCGTTTGTCCTGGGCATTAACAGCAGCACCAACCTTCAGTAGTACGCTAGCTAAAGCCTGAAGGCCCATCTTTGCAGCATGGTGCAAAGTAGTTTGTCCTATATTGTCAGCTGTGTCAACATTGATGCCTTTCTCTATCAGCTTTTTCACGATTCCCTCAGGACAGTCAGTACTTTTGGCTACTATATGGAGTGCAGTTTTTCCATTTTTGCTTGTTAAACTTAAGTTACTCTCAGTCATTAAATGACCAACCACCTCCCACCTACTTTCAGATAGTGCATGAAAAATGGGGATCCAGCCAGACTTGTCCTGGGCATTGGTGCTTGCCCCTGCTGCTAGTAGCATGCCAGTTATAACCTGAAGGCCGTTTTTAGCAGCATGGTGCAGTGCACTTTGGCCTACTTTATCCACTGCCTTTACATTTGCCCCAGACTTGAGTAACAGCAAAGTCATATTGTGATCATTCACTCTGACACATCTGCACAGAACTGGTTCCTTCTTGGCTGTTTGGATATCTGGACTGGCACCAGCCTGCAGGAGCATTTCTGCATGCTTCAGCTGAAAGAATGAAAAATTAAATTTACACGTTTTCTTCAAAGAAACTCGGGCAGACTGACCGACAGTCTGTCAAGATGTCATGCTACACAGTACTTTTTCAGGATGTACGTCTCTTTTTTGTTCATATTCAATAAAATTATATGGATAACTTAATCAGCGAAAATGTTAGGGCTGCGCCATATGCCCTGGGCACACTGAAATTCAAAAAGGCACATTAATTTTTAGGTTAATTCGCCCATGGCACATTGGGAATTCAGAAGTCATTGATATGTACCAAAAATGGCGTGTTACGGGAAAATATGTTGATATTAATAATGACAACAAAATCTGGGAATATCTATTTAATAGAAGTTGACCTACAGAAATAACAATGACCTTTTTCAAAATTTCCTGACTTTTCCCTGACCTTGGGGAAAAAAAAGAAAAAAATTCTGACTTGTGGCAACCCTGTAAAAAAAATGTCTCCATAATGTGAAGTTCTTTAGGTCGGGATGCTCTAAGATTATGATTCTTTTTTTCTTTTCAGTTTCTTTAGGTCGGGATGCTCTAAGATTATGATTCTTTTTTTCTTTTTTTTTTCACGGTAGGATCAAAACCTTACTCTCTTGAGCCACTTTCAACTCATATGATTATGAAAATATAAGTTGAATGAGTAAAAGTAATCGGTCCTTTCAATGTAAGAGACATATTTGTGCAATAATTGAGCAAAACAAAAACCATGTCATGTACATATCACATGACGTTCCTAGGTCTAAGCCTCATCTTATGTTACTTTATACAGAAACAAAGTAGAAAGCATATGAAATTTTATCAATCATGCTTATGAACGCTAGTTGTTGTTATGAGGTTAATTAATAATAGGGGAACTGTTCTTGTAATGTTCAACGAAATTGCCTTTATCTCTTCTTCTGTAAATGCTAGTCAAGTGACAGATAAGTTCACGAAATGTGCGTTCAGATCCACAACGCGAACAACGCTTGGCTGAAAGTCAGGTTTTATCCGTGGATCACATGAATGCGTACAATGGCCGGTGCGATGATGATTTAAGATTCCTAGGTTCACAATTCAATGGAGAGTAAGCTTTCTCCTGAGAGTCCACCTGATCTCACATCCACCCCGCAACACATTAGTACTTCCAACAGTCACCAGATATCCTTTCTACGTATAGCTATTCAAACCCCTTGAATCCTTAAGACTCGTATTGTCCAAACGGTATCAAGTAGTATTCTCCGCCGTAACCATAGGCTCTACCGTATATATATATCAGTCTGGTTTATTGATTTTACCTGAGCATTGGTACTCGCTGGGAGACGCACCCTGTCTGCTATTGCCAAACAGGTATATTTACACCTACCAGCAGTCCATGCTATATTTACACTATATGATGTAGTAATTCACATAAATTTGAATACTTTATAGTATTCCCTCTATAGAACTGGTGACATTTCTTCATTCTATTCCTATACAATTGATTATATGCACAATGTGTTTTACTAACTACCTTTGTGCACTAATACCTTAAATTAACGAAATAAAAACCTAACACTTGGTATCATTTAGTTTGAATCTATATATATTTTAAAATTTTCCAAATTGCTTTTAAAATGAAGTCAATGCAGGGGTCACTCTAACCACTCGCCAAAGGCTAATAAAACAGGGTTCCAACGGACTTGGAAGAATCAAATTCCATGACTTTTCCATGACCAATTCTGATTTTCCAGGTTGACTTTCCAAGGTTTAAACAATTAGAACCATTATAAAAATGATACAATTTACGGCCTCCCATCACCCCTATAAGTTATAACCATCCTATCCACACCAGTATATGTGACAATTCAATGAGGGCAGAGCTTTCCAGGAAAGATCCAAATACCTATGGAAGTAAGGCAAGTAAAACTTGTTATCTCTTCTAATATTAAGAAAATTAGTGTGCCTTTGCCTGATCAAATGTATTCGTGATCAGTATTGGAATTTCAATTCCCCCCCCCCCCCCCCAATTACATAGGAAAATATTGCTTACCGTAAAACCCCATTTATTAGACAGTTCTTATGAACGGAACTAGGGTAGGGTTTGTAATCTAAAAGTTGAGGTATGTCTTAAAATCAGGGTTACCTTTGATAAAATCTGAATTTTATATAAACTGTAATGTCATGTGTTACTGAGAGTGATGCTTAAAATACCAGAAAGTCTTTAATACAAGACCCTGTGATGTTTTGATATTTTTTCTAAAAAGTGATGATGGGAAAACAATGATTTACTGGTTAAAAGAAAAAAAAAACACCATTATTTTCTCCTTTTGAGACCCGAGAAATCTTATAAATGGGGTTTCCCGGGACCGATGGGAGGGACAAAATTAAGCCAAAAGTTAGAGTGCATCTCATAATTGGGGTTTCTTATGAATGGGATTTTATGGTAATCACAAACAATTACATTTATGGTTCAAAGACATGTTCAAATATTTTACAACATTATAGTTACAGACCTGGACTTACTAATCATATATTCTTCTCATTACCATAAGACTCCTAGTCCCTCCTTATTCTACTGCATTTTATTGTGGCCAAAAGCCCTGCTCTCAAGATGCACATTGCCTGGCCGAAAATCAGCCTAATGTCATGCCAGTGGCCAGATCCCATCCTGTAGAAGTATAACTAGGACCCTCTTTAGGCTGAGTTAGGTGCAGATTTGGGAAGGGGTGTGCCAGGCGCACGCCTCCCTGTTTTGGACCAAATATTATTTTTTTCTTAATGTAAAATTCAAGCGCCCAGAGGGCGCAGCAATTTTTTTTAACTATAACACGCCCCCCCCCCCTCCCCACTTTTCAAATTCCTGGATCCACCCCTGTTAGTAGATGCTATGTAGTTCACATCCCTAAAATACAATATCACTCAAGCTGATTTTCCATGACTCAGGTCAAAATTCCATGACTCTGTCTAATTTTCAAATTCCATGACTTTTCCAAGAATTTCCATGACCACCTTCATTTTCCAGGTTTTCCAGGTTGTGTGGGAACCTTGTAAAATGACCATTTGGCAACCTAAAATAGTACATTTGCCAAAATAGGAGTCTTGGGCAGATCGGTGTTGTCATACTCAGAAACATATCTGGACTTGGTGACGTATAATTTATTTCACCTTGTATGTCTTTAGCTTGATCAATTTGTTTTGGCAAATTCATGAGAGAATTGGCTAATCCAAACTATACTAAAGTGGCCAATTTGGTTGGTTGGTTGGTTGGTTTTTGGTTGCTTTACGCCCTAATCAACTGCCAGGGTCATATCAAGGGCGGTGATGGTGATCGAATCTATGAGAAGGTAGAGACCATACCCCTACACATTTACCGAAGTAGGTGTTCTTTAATGTGCCTGGTCCCATAGACAGGGCCAGACACACAACAGCCGGTGGCACAAGGCCTTTGATATCCCAGTTGTTGTCACTGGGAGAAACACAGAGGGGTGTAGCAGCCCTGCCTGGCCCAGCCGAGAATCGAACCCGGCTCTCCCGCATGCCAAGCGAACGCTCTAACCACTTCACCACCCTGTGCCCCTGGCCAATTTGGTGAGGCTTACAAAACCCTTAGTGCTATCTCAGCACTGCAGTTGGTCTGAAAATATTTGTAAATTTTCTCTATTTTTTCAGTTTTTTTTTCAACAGAAATAGTACAAATCAACTTTCTAAAAAGAATGTTAGAACTAGGTCGGATTTTTCAGTTTATTTTCATGAGAAAAATAGAATGGCAGGAATTATGACAAGCCTATCTTTTGTTTTTGCATCTACCTGGATTGAAAAGTCACAAAATGTACGGTATTGTTAAACTGTATAAAGTGAATCAAAGATCAAAATGTTATACAAGAAATCTGAAAATTTATTGTTAAGTATTGCATTTGCAATATTTATGTAAATATGTTCTGTTCAATAAAAAAAATACACATTTATCATAAGAAGAGTCCAGCGGGTTCCAATGATTGATGCCAATCTGAATAATTTGAAAAAAAATAAAATTGGAAAGGAAAATTTGTGAAATATCTGTTATCATTAAATCAGTTGCGCTATATCATAGTCATGCTCTATCCTAATAAAAAACCGCAGTATCAAATAACTGAAAAAAATGTCCCCTGATGACATTAAAAGAAGGCAGTCGCCTCCTTCTATACAAATAAGGCATACCGATTCGATGAGCACTTAGCGCAATGTGTTTGTCTCCTTATTTATTTTTCTGTCTTTATCGAAACAACAGAAGCTTACAGTCAATAAGGCATCCTGTTTCAACCTACCAATCACTGTCACTGTTACTTTCGCTTTCACTTTCACTTTCAGTTGAAGAATTGTCTTGCAAGAGTACAAAATCCTTGATATGGAGAGGGAGGGGCAACTGCTCCACAGCTTGTCTGAAGGCACTTCCTCTTGGTAGTGAGGATCGGAGGGCAACCCGACACAGCCTTAAGAGGGAGATTGGAGGACGTTCCAACGATATGCCTGCTTCCTTGAGATCAGCCTCATCAAAATAATTGAAAAAAAACTTCTGTACCTCTTGATCTTCCTCAGCACAGCAACAATCTACAAATATGTAGCACGCACAATCCATGTAGTGGTCAGAAGTGCCCAGAAAATCCTGTAAGAATACATATCTTGGCAAAAACTCACAAATTGGTGCGTTTTTGTCCATCATCTTTGTTTTGCAGTTTGCGTGTAGCAGTTCTCTGGCCATCGAGCAGTTCCTAACCATAACTGCATCCATAAGTGGTGTATTTAGGACACGTGTACCCCCAACCACATCTGCTCCTGCCTCAATGAGAACTTTTGCCATTTCTGTCATTATTTTGTCAGATTTTCGCTTCTCTGGAGGATTAACTGGTCTTACTCCTGCCACCTCATTAAGAATCTTTTTTCCCTTCTCAACAATATCAACATTGCATCCTGCCTCAACAAAAACTTTGGTGGCATCAAGGTCAGCGTATATACTTGCCATTTTCAATACCGAATCTTGAATAACACACTCATTCACATCTACGCCTTTCTGCATAAGCTTCTCCAGGATACCCTCAGGGCGTGGGGTTTCATACTCTCCCATAGCAATATGAAGTGCGGTTTCTCTAGTCTTACTCATCAATTTCAAGTTGCTGTCAGGCACTAAATGATCCACCACCTCCCACTTTCTTTCTGATAGTGCATGAAATAGGGGCGTCCAGCCACGTACATCCTGTGCGTCAACATTTGCACCAGCATCTAGTAATATGCTAGCTGAAGCCCAAAAGCCCATCTTGGCAGCTTGTTGCAAAGCAGTTTGTCCTTCACTGTCAGCTGCATCCACATTCACTCCTTTCCCTATGAGCTTTACAAGAACTTCTTCAGGACAGTCAGTACGCTTTGCTGCCAGATGAAGTGCAGTTTCTCCATTTTTGCTTGTCAAACTCAAGTTACTTTTAGTCAGCAAAAGGTCCACTACTTCCCACCTACTTTCAGATAGTGCATGAAATATGGGGATCCAGCCAGTCTCATCCTGGGTGTTAGCACTTGCCCCTGTTCCAAGAAGCATGCCAGTAATACCTTGAAGGCCATTTCTAGCAGCATGGTGCAGTGCACTTTGGCCTTCTTTGTCTGCTCCATTAGCGTCCACACTAAACTTTAGTAACAGTGATGTTACATTGTGATCCTGTTTCTTGACGGTCCAGCACAAAATTGGTTCCTGCTCTGATGTTAGGACGTTTGGACTGGCACCAGCCTGTAGCAGCATTTCAGCATGTTTCATCTAAAAAAAATGAAAAAATTTAAAATCCTTTATAATAGACATTGGCCGAGTAATGGAGATCAGGGTTCCCAAACATCTTTAAAAATCAATATAAGACCTTTTTAAGACCAATTTAAGACCACAATTCAGAAAAATTAAGACCTATCTTCCGCATGCAAAGAAACGTTGGGAATATATCATATGATTCAAAGTTTAAATAAGTGTACTCATTTGAAAGTGGGATTGGAAATTTTCATGGATACTTCATTTTGACTTCTCATAAAAATCAATCTAAGACCTTTTTAAGACCTCTAGCTAAAAATCTGTCAAATCTAAGACCTTTTTAAGGCCTCTAATTTGAGAAAATCAATTTAAGACCTTTTAAGACTGTTTAAGACCTGCGCGGGAACCCTGGAGATATAGGCCAACTGGGACTGAATACTATAGCATGCTTCATTTAGACACTTTTCAGTATCTAATCTTGATCACCGACGCAATATATAGACTGGTCCACTGCCTGGCTGTATGTATGTCTCTCTTTGGTTTGATAATTGCAGCTTTGGAAGTTGGAGGGGTATTTTCAGCAGCAATCTATGTTTGGCAGTAGAACCCATGACACTGAACAATCTGTCCTCAGTCATGGTTCTTCATACCTAAACAATCTACATTTATTGTCTGTTTCTTCATAGTAGTAAGTGTAAATGGATTGAGAAATTGATTTAGGTAAATGTAAAACTCTTTCCATTTTATGTGTTTGAGATGCCAGTCACAAGATGGACAATCTAGAAAAGTGGGAAGGATATTTCCGGATTTTCTATTTAGAAACTAAAAGGGTGAAAATATCCATTAGAAAACATAATTGAATGGTTAAAAGATTAGAAATGAACCATTTGAAAAGCAAAATGGATGATTTGGGTAAAGAGAAATGTCAGTTTATTTTTATACTGAACTGTCGAAAATCCGAAAATCTGGAAAAAGTAGGAAAAATGGCATCTCAGGAATAATGAAATGGAAAAGAAAAACATTCGGGCTTCAGCACCCAGGGACATTCAAAACGTTGTACAGGGAAACCCAAGTGAGTGACTTGGTTACTCAGTCTGAAATCAGATTAAAATCTGAAAACTAACATCCCTGAAAAAAATAAAAATAAAAATAAAGAAACCCACTTGAAAACCCATATCTAGGTATTTATCAATCATTGTGTAGGTACAATACTGGTAGGAATTAGCGTCAGGTTTTAAATATATGCCTTCCTATATAATAACAGGGTTCCCACGCATTTTTGAAATTCAATTTAAGACCTTTTTTAAGACCAGAATTTGGAAAAATTAAGACCGATCGACTGCGTGCAAAGAAAGATTTCAGAATATATCATATGATTCTAATCTAATTTAAGTGTACTAAGTTGAAAGTGGGATCTGGGATTTTCTCGGTTACTTCAAGGCTTCTCCACTTTATTTTCTCAAAAAAATCCATTTAAGACCTTTTTAAGACCTCTAGCTAAAAATAGGTCAAATTTAAAACCTTTTTAAGGCCTTAAATTTGAGAAAATCAATTTAAGACCTTTTAAGACCTGCGTGGGAACCCTGAATAAGTCCCTGGTGAAAGGCCTACTACCTCTAATATGCAGTGGGTCTAAAAAAATATACTTATGAGAAATTTCAAGCCAGAATGGCAGCCCACTGGGCTCCCAGGCTCAGGGGGTTAGGAGCCCATTTTTTTCGAGAAAATGTTTAAACCGAGTAAGAAGCAATTCTAATATTATTTTTAGAACGTTCATATCTTAAGAGCTATGGGAAGCTCCTCATAATCTTTGTGAAATTTGCAATAATTCATGAACAATTTTGATCCAAAGCTAGGGAGCCCCCCGGGATTTTTATTTTTTTAAACTAAAAGGGCGGAGAAAATGTTAATCTTATGTTTAAAAAACTTAAAATTGATAGAGAAATACGCTCAAATATGAAAATAGTGATTAAGGGGGGAAAGTGACTTTCACACTGATAGGAATATGGAAATCCGGAAAAAGTTGAAAAAAAAGAATAACTGCATAAATCAAAACATGATCTTCACGAAACCTTTAAAATTCAGATCATTTATAAGAACCTTTCTTGAAAGACATGTACTAGAGATCAAAATTATTATCATGTTATTTTGGCTCAAGCGTTTTCAAACCTACGTTGAATAACGAAAACTGAACACAAATAAACATTGAATCTTTAATCAAAAATTCAACTTCTCGTCTATGATTTGAAAAATTGACAGGTTTCTTCATTCTCGAAGATATACAATAAATTAATACACAATTCCTCCGAGATCTATACACAATTCCGGCCAAGTCCACACAGCGTTTAATGTATAAATATTATTTACATCAATTGTTAAATCCATTGATAAGTGAACGTTTTAATTTCAATGACGCACTTGTTGCACAGCAGTGCAGTGTTCGAAATCAAGGGTGCATAGGGGTGGACCCGAGGCCCAGGGACCCGAGGCCCTTAAAATGCAAGTGAGGCCTCTAGATTTTCTGGGCTAGGGGCCCGACTGGCCCCTAAAAGATCATGAATATCAACAAAGACTAGTATATGTGAGGGCCCCTAGATTTAGGTGAGGGCCCCTAGATTTGAAAGGCTAGGAGCCCGACTGGCCCCTGGATTTTTAAACTTACGTCCACTACTGGTCCACCCTGCACCCTGCGTGCATTATTTTGCAGCAGGGACCAAGACTTAAATGTGTGCACCCAGAAAGTGCATGGTTTTTCAATGTTTTAAATAGGATATTATAGAAATATATACACAGAAATATCACTTGGTGTAGATTTAAGAACCTGTGCATCCCGTGTTTTTTTTGTTGGGGTAGTTTAATCCCAACACACACACTCAAAACACACGGGATGCACAGGTTCTTGTAATGTACACAAAGATAACCCCTTAATTTAGGACACTGCATTGAACATTTCCACATGTACTCCTAGAGTGAGTCCAATGTTTCACTCCATAACAATGAATGTTGCCATAACATGGCAAGAACAACGTTTAAGATCATGTAGAATTTCTGGAATGAATGAAATATAACACTAACAGCCCTGAATCAGGGAATAAAAAAACTGGTCAGCCAGTTCTGCAGCAAATTAGGGAAAGTTCCATGGGAATTTAGAGTAAAAACACTCATTTTGGTGCAGTTAAGGTGAAGAAACCTAACTTGGCATGTATCCCTAAGTCAAACGCCTGTGTAAATTCAACTGTGGTTCTCCCCCAACCTAACTTGGGGAATATCTGTATTTGGTTCGGTGACTCTTATATAAAGTAAGGCGACACTACGGCTACAACGGCTACAACCTACCAAATTCAAAATTTTTGTTTTTCTTTTTTTTAGTAAAGAAAACTTCGCCATTTGATAGATACTTATTGCATTATCTGATGTGAAATCTTCAGTCAATGTAAACCCTAGCTGTGGGCGAATTTTTTACACTATTTCGCCATATTACATGAATATGAGGGGTTGGATTTACTCATTCGCGTTCCTTTGTACCTTATGCACTTTCTGGGGGGAAAAAGAGAAAAGAAATCCTGGCCACCCAGGTGGCCTCCAACTTTCTCAACTGGTCCACCAGAAACATAATTATTTTTTAGTATGAATAATGATACATCAATGTTAGTTTCATAATCTTATTCAATTTACGTGAGCAAGATAAGATGAGTATTCAAAATATCACATTTTGTTTGTCCATACAGTAAATCTTGTTAGCACCTTATTCCCTCTGAAAGTAGAGATTTTCCACAAATAATTTCAACCAAAACTTCAGGTCATGAGTCCAAAGTGTCAGGTGTTTTATTTTTGGCAGGTCAGCGATGTGAATTAAGGTTTCAGGCCAACAAAGCTCTTCACATGAGCGGGCATGGGTAGCTGGTCCAGGGCGCTGAGGAAGGCATCGCCTTTTGGCAGCATGTCACGCATGGCCATCCTACACAGCCTGTACAGCGACACGGGCGGCTTACAGAGCCCGATCGTTTCTCCTTTCACTGTTGCCTCGGGGGTATGCGACAGATCATAGAAATACTCGCCCAAGTCCTGTTTCTCTACCGATGAGCAACAGTCTCCGAATATGTATGTCGCGCAGTCCTTGGCGTCGTTGCATATTGCAGCGAGCATGAAGTTGGTTAGATGGTCTTCCGTTCTCAGCTTTTTCACCTTCACCGTACAGTTGGACATGAGCAGGCGCCTCACCACCAAGGTGTTGGAGGCGTACACTCCATCCATGAGTGGGGTTCTCTTCATTAAACTCACATGGTCCATATCAGCCCCTGCGGATATGAGCGCCCTCGTGAATTCTTCCGCCTTCGCGGGCAATTCTGGCTTGGTTGGGTCAGAGATATCCATCGCCGCAACGATATTGAGAGCTGTTTCATCGTAATAGTTCTCAAATTCGAGATCGCAGCCAGATTTTAATATCAGTTTGAAGAAGTCCGTGAAGCCCCATCGAGCTGCGATTTCCAATGGTGTGTCCCCTCTATCACAATCAGGCGTATCTATGTGAATCATGCGCTCTTTGATAGCTTTCGCAAGGGCTTGAGTGGCAAGTGGTTTACCATAGCCATCAAAGATAATACTATGCAGTGTGTTGTACCCTTGTCGGCTCTCGAGACTGAAATCGCTCTCGTCCCATAAAACTTCTACCATGTCCCAGCTCTCCTTCAATATGGCGGGCAACAGCGGAATGAATCCGCTATTGTCCTGTATGTTAATATCCGCTCCTGCGTTAATCAGTAGCATGGCCATGTCTACTAGACCGCGTTCTGCACAGTAATGTAAAGCGCACTCCCCATATTCCCCCTTTATGTTTATGTTTGCCCTGTACTTCAACAGCAGATTGACAAGTTCAGGATTCTCCTTGCAGACACTCCAAATGAGAAGGGGTTCTGTGCCACAGGAAACCTTATTTGGGTTGGCATTCAAGGCCAAGAGAATTTCCACATACTTCATCTGAAATAAAAAAAAGCATGCAGTGCAGTTAGGGAGATAGACACCGGTGTTTTGGGCATGATATATATCAGATCCATTTATTATGGTATTCATAAAAAATTATTCACTTTGGGTGAATGTTGTGCGAGTTGTTTAAATGTCGGTCACATTATCAACTGCTATACACCAAAAATGAAGTGTTTCATGGTATGGTTTTTAAAAAGGTTAAAAAGAAAAAAATATAGGAAATAACTGAAAAAATATGATTAATTCGTATCTTTTGAAGTTCCGAGACTCGATAGTAAAATTGAAATTAAAGCACATGTGTTAAAATTTCAGCCACACGCTGATTCTAATCTTTTTAAGTTAACCGCCAAACAGTGGTGTCTATCCATGCCTTTCTGTCCGTGATTAGCTCAAAGTTTGTCGGTTTTTTTCCAGTCTGCAGCAGAAAATTTAAAACATAAGGCCTATAAGAAAAGCACACACCGGGTGCATAGATCAAAATAAGTGTGCTCCCTGCGGACAAATTATGCAAGGTGCATCTTTAATTTCGAACACTGCAAATAGATACTCAGGACAAGTATTCCAGATGCTTAAATTTACTTTAGAATTAAATTTACTTTAGACAGGTTACCAACCCAAATTCTATTTGCAAATTCCCTGTGTTTTCCCTGAGATTTTCCTGTCCCACAGCAATTTTTCCCTGCGTCATATCCAGCAAGTTCTTCAAATTTACAAGCCTATGCATGCGGAAAAAAGTTGAACAACCCGACAACAAAAAGTTGAATCCCTAATATCTTGACAATCAAGAATTTCAGAATCATGCCAAATGCAACATCTGATCAGCTTCGTGTTGGAAAACCTTGACAAAAAACATTTTTGGAAAGCAAAGTGTTTCTGTTATTAAAACACCACATATCGCAGCTCCTTTGTTTACATTTAATGTAACTTTATAAAATATTCAAGTGGCTAAAATAGTTGGCCATTCATTATTATGCATAATGCCTGACAGGATTTATACAAGATTGACAAAAAGCTTATGAACGTCAAACATGTCAGGCATTTTCAAGTTGTTCATAAACAAGAGTTGATGTATAGACATTGTGGGTGCAAGTGTGTTCAAGTGACCACATTTTGGTGGTCACTGTGTGCTTATTATAACCACAATGAAATGGACATAAAAATAAAGCATTCAACAAAAAATAATTGCTAAATGTGACCCTTAGGACAAATTTAGCTCCTGGGCTATTTTGGGGCTATGCACCTGGCGGGTGCATTAATTTGTCATGTCAAAATATCTTTACATATTTTAACAATCAGGGTGGATTATTTTGGAGACCTTTTGCAACCTTAATCCTTCATTTCAAACACCAATAAACTTTTTGGTTTCCTACAACAACTACTTTTTTAAATTATCACCACGATGGCGGCCAGTAATGTAGACCTTAATTTCGATGACATCCATGGCATAAAACCTGAAATCATCACGTCATCATCTGGCGTCACTATGTCAATAATCTGTCATGACAAAAATGAATGGTCGTAGACAAAATATGTCAAAATATTCATTCATTCCATAGATTCGATCATCATGAGACGGAAATCTCAGACCTTGTTCTGGCTGTGGTACCGTATGAGCTTAAATTTTGGTCATTCTCAAAACCCAAAATTTCCACACCTTGGAATGTGACACAGCTTGCTCTTAGTGCTTTGAAACGCGAATTTTCACACCTAAGACATTTCTAAGAACATTTTCTGACCTTTCATGTATACATTCTACCAAAAAGAGGTATATATAAAATGACAGAAGGAAATAACAAAATATCTTGTAATAAATTCAGATTGACCAAAAAAGAAGACCTATTAAGACCTCTTGACTCAAAATAATAACTTTCTAATAGCCTGATAAATGGCAAATCCAAAATAAGACCTTATAAGACCTGTGTGGGCATCCTGAAAGTCAAATCCCTAATATCTAGAAAACAGAGACTCCAGACTGATGAAAAAATTGGAAAAGTAGGAAACAGTTTTCCTGCATTCTTCTAGAAGCAACTAGGAGAAAATAATCTTTAAGAATACAGACATGGTATCAAATTTGTTTTTGAATAGCTTGAAACTAACACAAAAATATCCTGAAATGATTATTAAAGCAATGTAGGTAAGATTGGTTGTTCAATCTCAAATCATCAAAAAGTAGGAAATCTTAGGGAGAGTGGCATCTGTGAGAGAATCAGGAATTTCAGAACCTGGCCAAATAAAATTCCCTGTGTTTTCTCTGTGTTCTGGCAAAATTTGCAAATTCCCTGTGTTTTCCCTATCAGGGAATTTTTTTTGGCCATTTTCCTGGTTTTCCTGTGTGGTTGGTACCCTGAATCTGCGCCTATTCGGGGCTTGCCAGAAGCACCTATCCAATCATGTTTTAGACTAAACAGGAATGTGGGGCCATGTGGGGCCATGTGGGGCAAATAGGATGATAAGTTATTTACCTGGCAAGATTTTACTTTAATTTAGTTACAGAAAAATGAATCATGCGGCACAAGTTTTTGATGGGCTAATGCACAGATAAATTGAGCCCCAGCAGGTTAAACTATAAAATTGATCTTGATTCAAACATGGTGCCCCCCTCCCTACACAAGGGAGCAGTTGGTTTATTGCTTGCTATACAATATACACTACCTACCGGATAGGAGTCACGAGTGCCATACCCTTCAAAGTAATACTAATAACAGAGGTAATGCTCCCTTCGCCTTACCTCAAAACCGTTGGCGTTGCCACGGAAATCACCCTCTGATTTTCCAGGGACGAATACTTTGTCTACCTTAGTCTAGTTTATGTAGGCCTAGAATCTAGACAAAGTATTCCTGATATTCCTAGATTAAGAGAGGAGGGACTTGCGGCCTTAGGCCTATATATATATATATATAAAAGGTCGTGTTCAGGTAACACGACCTACCCTAAATTTTTGGCCCTAACCATTTTTTTTTTTTAGGGATTTTTCAACCATTTTTTTCTTTTTTGATTCCAATAGAATTGACCAAAGGACTTGGAACAGCTTAAAAATGGCCAGGACATGTATTTCAGATGCTAGAAATTATGTTGGAGAATGTTTAGACTAATATTTTTACTTTCAAGACTGCCTGAGTACATTTTTGCAAGTACAAAAGAATATTATTTTTTAAATTTAATCGACATTAGGCTACCTACCCTCACGTTGTCAACCTATGTTAATTAAACACAACTTTTTTGGGCCTTTGTGTGGCATGCAAATAGAACATCATGTTGTCAAATTTGGCCAAAATGGTGGGCGGGCGCCCCCTCCTTCTTTGGCCAAATTTACCTCTTTTTTTTTTTAAGTAAAATTACGAAAAAATTGGGTCCCCCCCCCCCCCCCCCACCACCACCCCCAGAGGAAAAGAACTTTTCAAAAAGCTGGATCCGCCACTGCTGACGTCAGATGAAGGTTAAGGCAGTGGCGGATCCAGGGGGGAGGCCCTCCTTTTTTTTCCGGAAAATTTTGGGTTTTTTTAAATGTAAAATTCGGCCAAAATTGTTCAATAGCCTCCCCCCCCCCCCCCCCCCCCCTGCCTTTTCAAATCCCTGGATCCGCCAGTGATTTGCAAGCAATCAATTCCCATTACTGGCATTACAGTCAGTGAGTAGATCTTGATAGAATTTGAAACCACAATAGCTGAAAGATATGATAATTAGATCTATTTGTACTAACCCGTAATTCTGAGGGGGTCGTGTCGTCCAGCAGAACGCTCTCCAGCGCCTGGTCCAGGTCGTCCTGCCTCTGACTCAGCAGTTTCTTCAGCGCGTCCGGGTCGTTTTCGTCGTGAGCGGCGTCGAGCAGCTCCTTCAAGCCGGGCGAGATTACTTTTTCCAACTCCATTCCCAAAACTTGAGCAATAGAGTCTGTTCCAGACCTGGATCACTCGTCACGGTCCAGTGGAGGTAGGACAAACAAACCCACGTGGTGGGTGAAGAGCGACTCCTGATTGGTGGGGGTCTATTACATAACACTGATAAGGCCTCTGGGGTGTGCTCCCATTGGCCAGTGGTTCATTCAAAACTTTTAATATTAACAAATATTTATAAAATACAAGGCTTACATCCACAGTAATGATTCATATATCAATAAAAAGAGGAAGATCTGCACTATGCACCCATGTTTAAGGTATTATTTAACCATGTATGTATACAGAGTTACAGGTGGTTAAAAGTCACCAATTTACATTAGCTCAAAGAGAAAATAACCCCAAGTTTGTCTGGGTAGCCCTTCTTTGGCTGCATTCCACACCAGGTGGCGTGGTCTGGAAAATCATTTATTACCTGCTCAAAGAGCGAACTTGTACGTCAGGAGATTCTTTTCAAGCGTTTCGCGCGGTGGTAGAGGTGTGGTGAAAGTTGTGACCGGATGAAAGCGGCGTGGTTGTAACGGGGATCTTGGTACTGGTCGGGCTCAGCAGGGGGCGCCACTATAAGAATTTCCCGCGCTCTCTGGAGACGCTCGGGAAGGGAATCAGGGACGGATTTAGAGGGCACCTGACAGAGGCATACCCAGCCAGGGGTTTTCCTTAACTATTTTGCCTACTAAAATGGCCGTCCTAGAGTTTTTGCACTAACTCTAGTCAAAATTCCACTTGCCAAAGTGCAATGTTTAAAATGTTCACTGGCTCACCGGGCTAGTTGTTATAAATTCCACTAGCCCCGGAGGAATTTTACAAGTACCCTGCACTAATAATGCTATGTTAAGAAAAATCCCTGCCAGCCCTAAAATGTCATTATGTGACAGTGAAGGGGTTTCAAACAAATCAGAGAGGGTTCCACATTAAAATGAGAGGGTTCCAACTCGAAATTTTGTCTCATAATATGATATTGGGCCTAGTACACTTAGGCCAAACAAAAATTTGTTGTGTTCAGGTTTCCCGATCAACCCTAAATTTGTGCCCACCCTGAAGTGTTTTTTTTTCAAAGAAAGATCACTAAAATTAAATTAAGATGAGTAAATTGACATTTCTCCCTACCACGGATAGCTGATTTACAGTATTTTAGGCACCTGCAGGCTAATTTTGTCGACAAAAACACCTGGAAATCTATAGAAAATTTATGAATATTTGCCATATTTCTATATGTAATGAATGAATTTTTAAACCAACTCCAAAAATGATAACCATATACAAATAACATATGAAAAAATAGTTGATATTGATTTCCACCATTTTAAAACACAAATAATGCCATTATCAGTGAAAATTCCTATACTTAAGCATTATGACTTGTCGACATATTACCCAGAATGCACCTTGATCTAAACTAACCTGCAGGTAACATACAGAAAATTGGCTATCCATGGTAGTGAGAATTGCCTAAATATTATCAAAATAGGCCTATGTTTTGCAGATGTGAAGTCATTCCAGTGGGTGAATTGTGTAAGTTCATAATATAAGCCTATGTGATACTGTTATAACAGTTTTAATAAAATTAAACAAAACAAAAATGCCTGAAGGATTGAATACCAGGGGCCTCTAAAGTCCTCTAGACCCCTAAATTCGACACTGCTACAGGACCACTCTATCGCTTATGATGACGTGGCCCTTTTTAGGGGTTTGTGATCAGGGTCTAATCTGGCCAAAATGGTCCAAATACTGGTGGAAAAGGGCCAAAAACCGAAATTTGAAAAAAAAAGAAAAGGAAAGGAAAAAGGCCAAAAAAAGGGTCAAAATATGGATGGCCGCTCAATACTCACACCGGGATCGTCTGTGACATGCTAATTTGTTATTTCTTACATTTAAAATGATGACATTGCCTTTTCTTAGATTCGACAGGGAGATGTCCGCATTTCTCAATAAGCGATCATTGCCCCCCCCCCCCCTTCGCGCCCCTTATATATCTAGAGCCCCAGTAAAAGTATAAGTTAGAACCACGAATATTTTTGTTTTTGATATGTTACTGCATCAGATCGTTAGAAAGTATAATACTTTAAGATTTATTTTTTTATTTAATCAAAAATGAGGGATTTTGGGCACAAATACCTAAAAAAAAGAAGCATTTTCTTACTTGGAATACAGACAAATAGAACAACCTTTATGAAATAAACATTTTATTCAATCAATATCTCAGAAAGGTATGGCGTTTGCGTTCACATGTTTTTAACTAAATAATACTTATACATAGTAAGCCCTGAGAAGTATACATCAACAAACAACTTACTGGTCGCATCGATTCAAAAACGTCTTAATTCAAGAATTCCAATGGCAAAACCATTAACAGTGATACCTTTAATTTAAGGTACAAATACAGACATCGTTATATATATTCATCGCAGGAATGCCAGTCAGTTTACCCAAATAAAAAAAAGTCTTGACTTCTAAACTTTTTCTACAGATATAAAACAATAAATTTGCGAAGCTTTTGTACAACAAACATGAAATAACATGATCACCATAACAACACTTTAATGGATCCTAATCAAGGCCACCACAAAATAGAAAATTTCCTGTCAAGAAACGTTAATTCCAAATCAGGCGAATGAAAACACGTTTTAATTTGTAACAAAGTGCCAAGAATTTCAAATGAGAAATCTCTCAGTCGGGGCTTTACATTTCAGTCGGGCACAATAAAAGAAACACATTTGTTTTCATCTGTGGCCTAAAACTTGTCCGATAACAAAAGTGAGGCCTACTCAACTCAGGGTTATTGAATAAATCTGAAACCCATTCAACCTCTTAAAACGCAATAAACGTGATGTAGGAAATTAATGTTCAAAAAGTATTTTATCAGTTGATAATATGAAATCTGAAATCAGACAAAAATCTGGAAATTTATATCCCTGTATATATGTATGTTGTTCAATATAAATTTGTACAGCAAAGACCTAAGCATTCAACAATAAACAAATGTATTGTACACTGTGAAAATGGCACATAATCAACAGCGCGTGACTTGTAACAAATTGTTTTCAAACGAAACAAAAACAACCACAAGAAAAAAAACAAAAAAACTGAAGGTCTTAATAAAACGCAAAGAGGGATAACATTTGGTAAATTGAATGTTGTTTGCTGAGATCAAGTACATATCCTAGTTACTTGTGAACAATAATTTCTTTCTCTGTCTCGAGCATACACTTCTTGTCTCTCTTTACACCAACCATTAGACAATAACTTTACAAACGAATTTTGTCAAACTACTTCGTACTAACATTTTTATGATGGTTCTCTAAAAACATAATCCCGAAGTTATACAATTTTTTCTTGGTATATTTCAGCCCAAATGTTGTTTACAACACGAAATACCCATAGGCCAAAGTATTACGCATATTTTCCTCTCGCTCTCTCTTACTTACTATGAACTTTACAACAACAAAAATATCATACTCGTTAGTCGCTTCACATTCCATAAGTAAGGATTACAGGGGAATCTGAAGTGAGAAAGGAGTGTGCAAAAATATACTTTGGACAGGAAAATGCAAAAGTCACTGACCTGTTCACTAACAAGGAACTATAACAAGTGCAAAACGTCTGACGCTGTAACAAGTCATTTCTTTTGGGGGGGGGGGGGGAGTTGAAATTCTCAAATTTCTTCAATAACTCGACCTTAAAGGTGGGGTTGCGAGGTGTAAATAGTCGAATCTTTTCGATATTTTCTACCTGTATGGGTTTTTAAAATGAAATTTGGAAGGAAAGGTGAAAATTTCCATTGTGGGAGTGGCATGCCACCCCCAGCCCCCCCCCCCCCCCCCCCCCCACCCCCCCTCCTGTATACGGACCTGATTTCCTTTCAGCTAATTGTATGCTCGGGCAGTGTTCAGAATTACGGATTTTCTTAAAACCCACAATTTTGAGCATCTAAAATTTCTGATGACATTGATCTCATTCTGTCAATTACATCATTTTGTTACATTTTGAAAAAAGGAAAGGGACAATAAAAAAACACACTATGGTAGGTTACCTAAACACAGTGAATATTTGGTAAGCCTTATGGTTTCGTTTAAATCATGAATCAATTACTTCTTTTTAAGCATGACAAAGTCCTTGACCGTTTGAGGCAGACAGAGCTGATTTAGGGCCGGCTGGAAGGTGCGCCCACGGGGTAAGGTGGACCTGATCACAACTCTGCAGAGTCGGGCCAGAGAAACTGGGGGTGGAAGAATGCCCTGCTCTGTCAGCGTTTCCTTTACAGCTTCAAGATGACGGAAGAACAGCTCTTGTACTTCCTGATCACGGGGTGCAGTGCAGCAGTCCAGCAGGAGGTACGATGCACAGTCCAGGGCTTGTGCTTTGTAACAGGCTGTCATGAACCTGCGGATGGCACGGTTTCGGGGCAGGTTGTCGTATATCAGTGCTCCCCTCTTCAGCATCTTTGTTTGGCAGTTGGCGGCCAGTAGCTCGCTGACCACTGACCATTGCGATGCTGCCATGGCAGCCATTACTGGAGTGAACCTTGGGTCAGCATCAATGTCCGCCCCAGCTTCAATCAACAAGCGCACTATTTTGCTGGTGCTCCCTTCTGGTTGCGGTCTGTCTGGGGAGATGAGGCAGGCTTCAACGACTCGATTAAGCAGCGTTTTCCCTCTGTTGTCTTGGAGATGTACATCACAGCCGGCTTCGATGAGAGCTTTAACAGCCGCGACGTCTGCCTTGTGGCATGCTATGTCCAACGCTGAAATAGAGCCAACTGCAAGCGCGTCAACATCCACCCCCTTTTGTATGAGGTGCTCTATGAGCTGCTCTGGACGACTGTACTCCTTATATTTTACTGCCATATGTATTGCGGTTTCTCCAAGCTCAGTTGTGATGCTAAGATCAGTCTTGGGAAGCAGCATCTCCACTGCCTCCCAGTTGCGACCTTTTATGGCGTAGAATAACGCAGTGTACCCCGATGGATCTGTGATGTTGGCATTTGCTCCTTTCTTCAACAGCTCCTCTGTCAGGTCAGTAAACCCAAGTTCGGAGACAATGTGTAAGAGGGTCTGTCCTTTTTGATCTACTCTGTTGACATCCAACTTGGGGTTGGCGAATAACCGATATAATATACCATAGTCAGTCTCGTTGAAGGCCCAGATCAGAAGAGGTTCTACAAGGTAGACCTTATTTGTCCTGAGCATCCGTTTTGAAATCATTGCATTGGGGCTTGCTCCTGCATCCAGAAGGACGTCGAACAACTTTAGCTGAAAAGATAAATAATTTACATATTAATTCAAATGTTCAAATTCAAGATACATTTCTTACTTAAGGGTCATTCAGCAATTTGGCCATCCGTGTCACACACATTGATGACATCCAGGGTGCCCACGCTTTTCCAAAAATCAATTTAAGACCTTTTTAAGACCTATTTAAGACCTATGTTTGGCAAATTTAAGACCAATTTGCCACAGGTCACCAAAGAATTTGACCGCCTGATATTCAATGTCATAGCACATGGCAAAAAGTGGCAATTTTACTCATCCTAAAATATTGTTTTAATTTCCTAATCAGATCCAATTTAAGACCTTTTTAAGATCTCTTGTAAGAAAAATTTGAAATTTAAAACCTTTTCAAGGCCTTAAATTTGAGAAAATGAATTTACGACCTTTTAACACTTGCGTAGGCACCCTGGACATTACAGGCCCAAAAAAGGTTGGAAACATAACATGATACCATGACGTGATTCCACCTGTGACATGTTACCAAGGTAACCATGGTTTAGGTATTCAATTGAACTGGCAACACTGTCCAGGTCACACATGTGGTTGCTGTAAGCTACACCACATAGCCACATCTCAAACACATCTTACTAATGAATGCCAATGCCCTTTTAGCTTGTCTGTGGGGGTCGTACATTAATTACAAACAAAGGTTGGGGGGGGGGGGGTCCCGAGGGTATATATTCATCAATATTACACATTGTCGTGTTAAGGTAACATCACTAAAAGAAAAGAAGGTATGTATGTTGGATTTCTTTTACCTATCTGTATGCTCAGCCAGTGTCCGAAATTAAGCATATATTTTGTGCACCCGCTGGGTGCACAATTCCCTAAGCTCTGCGCCTGAAATTTGGTGAGTACACCCTCCTAGCATATAGGATTGATATTAGGCCTAAAAATAATGCACATTCCGGGTGCACACCTGAAAAAATGTGCGCACAACTGCGTGCTGGGCGCAGCTTAATTTTAAGACACTGTCAGCCAGTGTTCAGAATTAAGAATTTTCTTAAGACCCCCTCCATAACAATTTCGAGCATCTACAATATATTTTCGGATGAAACTAATCTAAGTTTCTGTCTATTAAATTTTATTCAGTCTGATACTCTTTGGAGAAATTTCACTGCGGAGAAAGTATAGTTAAGCAAAGACTTAAAGTTTTTTAGTAGATTTTCTGGTTCTTATTTGTATTGTGATTCATTTACTTCTTTTTAAGCATGACAAAGTCCTTGACTTGTTGCGGCAGAGGGAGCCGGTTGAGGCCTGGCTGGAAGGAACGCCCCCGGGGTAAGGTGGACCGGATCACGACCCTGCAGAGTCGGGCCAGAGAAACTGGTGGTGGAGGAATGCCCTGTTCTGTCAGCATTTCCTTTACGGCATCAAAATGACGGAAGAACAGCTCTTGTACTTCCTGATCACGGGATGCAGTGCAGCAATCCACCAGCAGGTACGACATACAGTCCAGGGTTCCTGCTTTGTAACAAGCTGTCATGAATCTGCGGATGGCGCGGTTTCGGGTAAGGTTGTCGTATATCAGCGCTCCCCTCTTCAGCATCTTTGTTTGGCAGTTGGCGGCCAGTAGCTCGCTGACAACTGACCATTGCGATGCTGCCATGGCAGCCATTACTGGAGTGAACCTTGGGTTGCCACCATCCACAGATGCCCCGGCTTCAATCAACAAGCGCACTATTTCGCCAGTGGTTCCCTCCGGCCGAGGCTTGTTGGAGATGAGGCAGGCTTCAACGACTCGATTAAGCAGCGTTTTCCCTTTGTTGTCTCGGAGGTGAACATCACAGCCAGCCTCAGTGAGGGTTTTGACAGCCTCTACATCTGACTTGTGGCACGCTATGTCCAACGCTGATATAGAGCCAACTGCGAGTGCGTCAACATCCACCCCCTTTTGTATGAAGTCCTCAATGAGCTGCTCCGGACGTTTGTACCCCTTATATTTTACTGTGATATGTATTGCGGTTTCTCCGAGGTCAGATGTGATTCTCAGATCAGCTTTGGGAAGCATCATCTCCACTGCTTCCCAGTTGCCACCTTTTAGCGCATAGAATAACGCAGTGTACCCCTCTGGATCTGTGAAGTTGACATTTGCTCCTTTCTTCAGGAGCTCTTCTGTCAACTCATTTAAGCCGATTTCAGATACAATTTGTAGAAGGGTGTTCCCCCTGTCATCTAATTGGTCTGGGTCCAACTTGGGATGGTCGAATAAACGGTAGAGGACATCGAAGTCATTCAGGTGGAAGGCCCACAGCAGAAGTGGGTCTATGAGAATGACCTTATTTGACCTGAGCAGCCGTTTTGGTATCTTGGCGTTGGGGCTTGCCCCTGCCTCCATAAGCATGTCAAACAGCTCCAGCTGAAATGTAAAATAATTTACATAAATATTACTTCAAATGTCCTGATAAATTTAAGAGACATTTCGTATTAGGGAATGCAAATGCACTTATAGTTTGTCGCTGGTGGTGGTACATGGGAGTCTCAAGAGAATTCTCAATGATAATACATGCTAAAGGGGGTGGGGTTAGAAAACATACCAAAATGCATGACGTAATTAGTAAGTGAAACGTGGCTAGTCTTCTCTGGTTGATGCTACCGCAATGTGAAGAGGCCCTCAAATAAATTATCTAGTGCATACGTAATTAACAGACAGCCTATAAGGTTAGTGGAAAGGGCACTGAAATTCACGTTTGTGGCCTTTGATATTGGGTATGTGTGGTGCCTAATGATTGTTCCCCCTGAATTTATTTAGGAATTTAAATCCAAATGTCTCCAGATTTTGAAGAAGCCCACAAACCCCATGCTTTTAGCTCCTGTGGCAGATTTATTAATTCATCTAAAATACATTTCATGGGACCTCGGGTTACACAGCGAGGCCACTCAGTGAGGAATCTGGGAAAGTAGGAAGGATGTTTTTAAAATTTTCTTTTTAAAACTAAAACGGTGAAGTATTCATGAGAAAAGCTTCATTTCGTATCAAAAGGCTTAGAACTGGTTTAGGAATAATATCAAATGCCCAAGTATTGAATTAGGAAAGATAAAAGTTAATTTTTCATACTTAACCGATTGAAAATCAACACATCCAGAAAGAAAATGGGAAAATGGAATCGTGCCGATTTACTGGGCCTAAACCCATGCAGGGGCAGATCAAGGGTGGGGGGTTCCAAGGGGTTCCCCCCCCCCCCCATGTTTTTTTCTTAGAACAATATAATATGGTTTGTCTGAAACGTTAGGGTTTGTAAGGTTGGATTTACGTTAAAAAAAAAAAAGAAAAAAGCTTCCATAGACTGTGTTAAGCAAGACGTTTTTTCTCTACACACAGGGTGAAATACATGGTACCCGTCTAGTATGACTGTTTTGTTGGTTGGGGTAGTTTAACGTCCGGCCAACATTCAGGGCTCTTTTCAGATATACCAACGCTTGTCACTTCTATTCTAGAAAGTGCGCACGCTTTCAGTCGCAATCATCACATTGCTGCGTTAAGAGATGCAACTCTTTCGACATGAAAAATGCGGAACTCTGCACAACTACATAACTGTTTGAATATTTGAAGAAAGAAACTACTACGGAAGTATTAAGACCCTGTACTTATGTATTAAATCTCTCATATTGAAGACAACACACGTGTCCATGCTTTCTACAACTTAGTACAAGTTGATATCAAAAACAATATACTTTCTTTTGAAATTAGGAACTTTTGAAAATGTTTTATCATGGCAAGAAATACGGAAATCATTATTAAGACGGGAAACTTGCATTTCTGCATGTTCTTGAAATATCTGTGAAAACATGAATTGTATCGCAAATTTGAATGCATCTTTTTGTGTCAAATCCACAAATAATTGTAGTCCCAAAATTTTTATGTTCACAATGTACAAAATCCTATGTTTTTGAAGTGTGAGAGTAGGAATAAATTCAGAAAAAGATTTATTTCAGATCTTATTTTATTTTTCAACACATTGAAGTGTATTTCTCGTCTCCACACATGAACGATAACAACAACAATTTTTGTTACGTGGCTTAACTTTCCATCTTTGATCTTAAAGGTTCAATCCAAGAAGTATGCATAAGGCATAGAAACATAGCTTAACAAGACATTCGGACATACATGAAAGGCTAGATACTGTGAAACTAACTAACAATGAACGTCATTAGAAATCATGATGATATCGTCATCAAAAAACGTAGCTGCAGCAAAGGAAGCAGACATTTTAAAGTATTAACACAAGTCTTTGTCTCCTCAAAGAAAAAAAGAACAATCGAATCTTAAATAAGTCAACCAAAGTCTTTGTCTGCTCAAAGTCAAAGAAAAAAGAAAGAATGAATCTTAAATAAGTCAGGATTGGGCGGAATGCAATTGTGTCATAATCCTGAAACTATTTCAAGTGTCACCAGCATCCAACTCAAGATTCAATCAACCCTATATCCTCCTCCTCGGTTTGCAATGTTCAATGTCTTTATTATTGGTCAGCTTTTTTCTCTTCTTTTTGATTTAAGAAAAAATAATTTTGAATTCTGAAATAACATATTTACAAAAATCTGTGAGACGAGGCTGAATAGCCCCTTCGCTCACTGGATGCAAAAAAAGGAATTTTTTTTTTTTTTTTTTTTTTTTTTTTTTAACAAAATTCTGCTTCAAGTGTCCACTATTCACACTTGCTCCTGTGTGAATCGAAACCAGTCAGTCCCCTTATCATCCTACCAAGGGTGCATGTTTCACTAATCTTATTAATCCTGAATCGGGTTTAAATTCTCCCTACCACGGATAGCATATTTCCTGTGGTTTACCTGCAGGTTAGCCTAGTTCAAGGTGTATCATGGGTAATATGTCAACAAACCACAAGGCTAATGTATGGGCAATTTCAATGATCATGGCATTATTTGTGGTTAAACATGATACTTGATAGAGATCAATATCAATTATTTCTTAATTTTGTATCCATATATTATAATCACTTTTGAAGTTGGTTTGAAAATTCATTCATAACATATGGCTGTTGAGCAAATATTGGTATGTTTCCATAGATTTTCCCGTGTTTTTGTTGACAGAATTGGTACAAATTAACCTGCAGGTGTTAAGATACTGAAAATCAGCTGTCCGTGGTAGGGTGAATTGAAACCGTTCTTTGGCAATTTCCTCTGGCTGCTCTTTGTCTAGTCACTGTCCTCATTCACTTGAGAAGCTTCGGTTAACAGCCTAATGACTTCTTCGTCTTCGTACTGCCGCGCAATCTCCAACGCGCGCTCGTCAACCTCGGCCCCTCCCTTAATCAGGTGCTCCAGAAGTCTCTTGGGACGCCAACGCTTGAATCGCAATGCATAGTGCAAAGCGTTTTCCCCATCGTCATCTTTGGTACTTAAGTCACTCTTGGGAAGCAACATTTGAACTGATCCCCAGTTTTCCTCCCTTATCGCGTGAAATAACGGGATCATTCCACTAGGGTCAAAAACATTGGCGCTCGCTCCTCTCTCGAGTAGTTCCTTTGTTAATTCAGCTGATCCCGTTTCCTGTACGTTGTGAAGCAGGGTTGCTCCCTTTTCATCTTCCACGTCCAAGTCCGCCTTGGGATTGGCCAATAATCGAAACAGAATCTTGAAATCCCTTTCGTTAAAGGCCCAGACCAGAAGAGGTTCTTCCATGTAGATCTGATTCGTCTTGAGCATCCGTTTTGATATTACCATATTCGGGTCCGCCCCAGCTTCCATTAGCGCATCAAAAATTTGGAGCTGAAATAAAAAAATTCTATATTACTCCTAGATATCACAGCAATTTTCGAGGTGGACCAAGGCGTAGGCACAGAATGTTGATGTTCAGCATATCTGGATTACTTGGTAAGGTGATTCTGCAAAAGTTGCGAGAAGGCCTAGGGAAGGATATATAGCCATGGCTTCCACGTAACGAAACCGAAGTGTGTATCTCTAATGGAAGCGTCTATAGATGTCAAAACTATTACAAGTGTTAGCTTTTCCTGTACTCCATTGGGAAGTAAGGGCTCATAGTTCTCAGTCACAACGTGCAAGTTTCCCTGTTTACTTTGTAAACTCAAATTGCTTTCAGAAATCCAGAGTTCCATAACTTCTCACTGACTCCACAATATCGCATAAAACATGCTTTTCCTGCGGGTTGTTTCTATCTTGGACGTAGTCCCAGCAAAGGTCTTTATCGAAATCATCTGTGCAGTGCGCTGAGTCCTCCGTTTTCCATGTAATTGATTTATTTTGGGTTTTTTTTTTAAGCGGGGATGTAAGTCGGGGTTTATGAAAAAATTTGACACGACGACCGGAAAATTGCTAGGGACAACCAGAAAACCAATTTTGGTTGCCCTCTTGACGACCAGATAGTTTGAAGCAGTTACTTGAATTGTCATATCAAAAATCTAGGTTTTCTCAATTATAAATATATCCAAACAAAGTGGACGACCTAAAATATATGTATTTTCCTAGCCTGCCATTTCTTAAATTCATCATCTAGACCCCTTGTTATAGCACAGATTCTGGGATTTTTCATGGCACAGACAAGTGTATGCAAAAAAAAAAAAGAAAGAAAGAAAAAGAAAAAGGTGTATGCATTTCCATGCATTATTCAGCAAGACAAGAAATAAATATCAAATAGATCTTGGTAACTAACACAAGGCGCAATCACTTGCAAAGCCTTAGTACAACCATTAAGGGGTAAATATTAGTTGATATGGGCCTTAAGTGCTATCATAGAGATACCATGCAGTGTTCGATCTTAACACTAGCTCGCTAGTACCGTCACTAAAGTGACTAATGCAAATCAGGTCGGGTTAGTGCGTTTTTTGAACAGCTAGCCCGATGGGCTAGTGGAAATATTGGTCCGTTGCTGTCTTTCCTAGCCCTACTGGAAGACAGCTGTGATTTATAATTATAAAACTTGATGTCGAAATTATGGTTTGCATTTAATGATAAAGAAAATATTATTAGAAATTATTATTATTATCAAAATTATCACAGAAATCTCCCGGTTTATCCATCAAATAAATTATGTTTGGTACTAGTATAGTAAATGTGGGGCTAGTGCAAAAAGACAGCCACTAGCGGACTAGTGGCCAAAAAAGTTAAGTTCTACCCCTGCCATGTATGTTTCTTAAATTCACAGAATTTTATAACCGTTAGGTGTCCTGCGGATACTCTGACTGTGCGTCATGGGTGTCCTGCACCATAAAGCTGGGGGTCCCAGCGCTCAACCCTGATATTCTCGCAGACGGGCGGAACTGGTCGTCTGATACCAGCACCCTATGGACCATTGTCCGTGCCAGACACCAGTGAACGTAGCAACAGGCTCCGCCCTCATTGTGGAGGGGAAATCTGCATATTCATGAGATTTTCCTTTTCATCTTCTTCCCCTTCGTGACGAGGGCGGAGCCTGTTGCTATCCTTCTGACGTCAGCCCGACTGCGAGAATCAAGGTATGATTTCTAGGGTGTCCACAGGACACCCTGAGGGTCCTGTTTGGGCGTCCTGTGCCTTTAGGGGGTGGACAGGACACCCAGGACGCTGGATCTGGTGAGGCATGTGTTAATGGTGCTTTTGGGTTTTGAAAAAGGAGTGGGGTTGCTTATGGAATATTATGGAAAGTAGAGGGAGGGCGGCACTACATTTTAAGGACATTATTTAAAATCTTCTGAAATGTTATCAAATATTCAAAATACGGAGCAACAAATCCCAACAACTGCGACAGAAGTGTGGACCAAGCCGTAACTTGTTATCCTGTTCCTACGCGAATTTGACAGCCTTTACCACGACTTAGTAATTGCCTTTGCCTTGGCTTGACTTGAGCCGTTGAGGGGAAAGAAGGGCCCATGCCATTTTGGAGAAAATATTGCTAAACACTAAAATATTAGGGGTCTTAGAATGCTGGAAACTAGGCTACGTCTTCTTTTTAATAAAATTCCGTTTTGAATAACGTTTATATCAATTTACATCAATATATATTTTCAGAAGAGCTCTGGTCTGGGGAAATGTTGTTAGCAGGCCTTGAACTAATCTACCACCAGGGGCCCCCTCCCCTGTTAGGTAAATCATGTCTTCAGTGGCGGATCTAGAGGCGGGCGCAGGGAGTGCGCGACCACCTATTTTTGGCCACATTTTAACTTTTTTAATGTAAAATTCTCGGACCTGGATGGTTAAACAATTTTTTTTACAATGATAGCCCCCCCCCCCCCCCCCCCCCCCCGCCTCCCATTTGAAAATTACTGGATCCGTCCCTGTCCTTAACCCGTACGGTCCAGGGTTGGAATAAGGGGGCGCCTGAGGCCTGAGGCGTGCTCTCCCCCCCCCCCCCTTATTTTTGCCAAATTTAGTTTATTTTCAATGTAAAATTCTAGACCATGGTTGGCGCGCCTTAAATTTTACATAGTTTTAAGACTAGATCTAGATCTAGACTAGATCTAGACCTAAGGCTAAGGTTAATTAATTAAAGGTAGAGCCCCGTAACTTGGCGTAAGGCCACCGCCCCCTCCCGCGCCTCCTTCTCTTTCTCTTTTTTTTTAAAACCACTCGATCCGTCCCTGATACGGATTACGGAACTGTCACTTTTCAGAAATTATAACTATGTAAGTGTGTTCATGTCCTACTGACCTTCCTTTTTCGGGGCATCTCGACCCTCTCCAGGGTTTGTTCCAGCGCGAAATTTAACTCTTCTTGGCGACTGTCAAGAACCTTCTTAAGCGCTTCAGGTTCGTCGAAGTTCTTAATGGCCGCCAGAAGCTCCTTTTTGTTTTTTGTTAGTGGCGGCATTGTTGCCAAATCAACAATTCCGAGCAAAAATGTACAAAGTCTAAAACTTTTGGAACTTTTCACGAGCTTCTCGTCTGCGTGGGTCGGTGAAAAGAGCGTCCCGTTACAACGGACGCTGTTGTAACGGGTTTGTAGTTCACTGAGGGCCCCGAAGGGGGCGCCACTGAAGGGAGCGCGCCAAAAAACCGACCACGGGAAAAGTGGACGGGTTCCCGCTCTGATTCCAACAGCCAAGGACACCCCACTGGGCCAGTCTAGTTTGTAGGCCTGACTGCTCGCTACTCCTAATTTGAGAATGGTAGGTTGGCTTGAGAGACTAACCACAGCCAGGGCCGATTTAAATTGGATATTAGAATAAGTTTTATCAGTCAGAAATTAAGAAATCAAAGCATGAAAGACCCAGCCAAATAGACCTACACGGATGAGAACAGCATAGCGTTAGATCCCATGCCTTTGATCTATAATAGGGTCCCAGCCGCTGCCCCAGCCCTTCAAGTTCAACCTTTGCCCAGGTATACAAGCCTGTCCACTAAAATCACTAAAATGGCCCTAAACACCCCCCCCCCCCCCCAAATTGGTAGGCCTAAATTCGATAGCGTGCTCCCCTCCCTTTTAGCTGAAAATTTACAATTTGTTTCTCTAAAGTGCACCCCCTTTTCAAATTGCTGGATCTGCCCCCATCCCTATTTTTGGACAAAAAATGATCTTTTTAAACGTAAAATGCTCTAGCCCCGAAGGGACAGCAAAAGGATTTTAGCGCGCCCCCTCTTTTGAAAATCTCTGGATCCGCTCCTGAATGTTGTTCTAACCATCGCGCAGAATGGGTCTAAGTCGGCAAATTTCATGTCTGAGGTTTTGTGAGAAAAAAGTGTACCTTTTATAAGATAATTATACATGATTTGCATGCGGAAAAATCATTTCCAACCGTAGACCACCAATTTTCAAGTGAAAATGGTATTTTCCCCCACTCAAAGTCCAACCTGTTTTTGTTTTTTTAAATGGGAGAACATTTTTGGTACAATGTCAGTTGTAAGGGATAGCCACTCATGAATAAATTTTACATCTGAGTATCCTTCTTTGACACTATTTTGTAATAATATCATCAATTTCGTTAAATGTTAAATTACAAAATTGCTGATCTTGAGGCCCTGATCAAAATTTTCTGATTAGCCTAATAAGTTACGAAAATTTAATTAGTTCTTAAAAGCAGGCAATCCAAGTGTAGAGACATGTCTCACTGTTTCAAATGTAGCGAGAGAAAAGGGTTCATGTGCAGGTCCACTGTTGGGGGGGTGCAACTTTTATTGGTATTTCTAATAATATAGACATTGAAAATGAGCGGTAAACAGCTAGCACTGGAATTTTAAGAAATCATTCTGTACTAGATTTTTTAAAGCGGCTGTCTCGTCCTCCCGTTGTTAAGCTTACATACGCCGACGTAAACCTAACGACGCGACGGCCGGTGCTGTGTTTTGCAGTGTTAGAACGTAATAACGCAACGTCATTGGTAACGTCACGAAATTGGCGCGGCCGTCAGGGAGTTGCAACGTACACTAGTACCTCGCGCTACTCCGCCAGGCTACATAAGCACTAGAACAGCGTAATCCCGTAATGGCGGTCGTGCGGCCCTCGAACAATTTGTCGATGTAATGCAACATGTAAAGAGAATGATATATGTCAAGACTATTTACAATGATAACATATTATTTACCAAATTGCTTGAGGTGACATAAACATAAGGCAGGCAGTAAATATAAAGATATCTACGAAAACTTAGACGAAGATTTATAGCCTGTTCCGCGCCTACCACTCTGCAACACAACATTCTCTGTACTGACTCAGACAGAGGTGGGCTCACCGCGGAATGCCGTAACTGTAGATACCCGTGCGTCCTTGACCTAGAGTTTCCACATCCGGTTTTCATTCCAGGGATCAAGCCAAATTACAGAATAAATGTATCATGTAAAATTCTAAATTTAAGATTCTTCCATAGTTAGGTATCAAGCATTAGCGTCGTAAAATATTTAAGAAAGTGGGGCGTTACAAGTATCACAACTCAGAATGTAAACAAACTTTCAAAAGTTACGAAAATCCAAGATGGCGGCCGTTTAGGCTGTTCCAGTGGTATAGTCTGCCAAGCGAACCACGGGGTACCAGTGTAGTTGCAACGTAGCTAATTACGGCCGTCTCATGGACGAGAATGTCCCTTTAAGTTATTACAAAAGGAAAAGGACATGTGGAACTTTTTCAAGTTTCGCTTTGTGCAGTGTTGAAGTATCCTGTCCTAAATCTGTATGGACCTGCCCCAGCGGGCACAAGATCATGAATCAATGTCTCAACGTTGTTTTGAGGATTTGGGATTGTGGTGAATCAACGTTGAGGAATCATGTTGAATCAATATTTACTCTACTCTGGTAGTTTTATTGCTGACTGAGGCAGTTTTTCTTTTATTTGCTATTATTTCTCGCAATAATGCCCAACAAAGGAGTGGTTGGGCACGCCCTCCCCCCCAATTTTGGGGCATATTTGATTTATTTAATGTAAAATTCCTGGTGAAAATTCCAGGTGGAAATTTTGCTATAGCATGTACCCCCTTTTTCAAAATCCTGGACCCGCCCCTGATTGTCGTGACAACCGGTAAGGAGAACTAAACAAAGATGTCTGGTTCAGTTTCAGAATCAAAATGTATTTTCAAAACATCTGATAAACAGTCTTCTCAAAGACATGTATACATTCACTAACAAATGTGACGACGAACATAAACCAACGTTTGAACGTTAACCATTTTTTGGAATTTACAGCAAAATTACAGCACGAAGCACATCCAGCAAAAAAGGTGCCGTTTACCTTTCATGATTCATGCATCCATTAACTTGATAGAAATATTTCACTAAAATGTAGACAACCCAACTTTGAAACATCAGTTTTATTTTGTGAAACAATTAAGAAAAATACGCAATGGTACCTTTCTATTAAAAAAAAAGAGAGACTAGGCCATGAATGAATATATTTGTGGCAGTATTCAAAACTAAGGGCGCAGCCTGCACCCGGTGTGCGCAATTTGACTTCAGGGTGCATACTTTTGGGGAGGCATGCACCTGGCGTGTGCATGTTTGTTTTAGAGAATGACCTTTATATAGTGGTGTGCACATACATTTAGATGATTATAAATCTCTATGCATCCAGTGTGTACATGAAATAAATCTTTAATTTCGAACCCTAATTTGTTATACATAAAAGCCTTGCAAGGTGAAACGGTCCATTGTGAATTTTTCTGGAAGGCGGCTTTTTAAGCTTATAGTTGCAAAACATATGAAAACAGACCAAGTATTTTCTACATCTTATTACCTTCCTGTGAATTTCTTGGCTAGATATGTTCAGTATTTAGTAAAGAAAGTAACCTTAATAAAAGTCAGCACATTGCCTGTGCTAAACCACTTTTTTTACTTGAAAAAAATCACAATATTCATGATTTTAACTCACTTATAATTATCTCCAGTGCATCAATAAGACAAATAAACTATGGGTTGGCAAAGGAGGTAACATTTACACTAGTCTTTTAAAACGTTGGAAGCTTAACTGAAAGAATAATACCACATACTATTCCCAATACTCTTACACACCATGTAGAAGCTGTAACCTCGAGCCCAAGTATTGCTTTTAGAACAAAAAAAACCAGCAGATTTCTGTTATTCGCAGCTTCATATTGACATTTTATACCTATGGAATTTGGCAGAGTACAGATCAATTTAAATTATTTTGTCAAGGTTGTTCCTTTATGAACTTTGGGTCCACTGGAGCATGAGAAGATTTTGCAAGGCAAGTTTTTGTAAAATGTTACAAAAATACATAACAAAATCCGTTGGGTTTAGGTCTCCACCTAGCACAATCATTGTTGACTTGGTCTCCACATAGCACAATCATCGTTGATTTTTTGGCGGAGCAAAACAAAGTCTTTGACATGAGGTGGTAATGGCAGCTGGTCAACTGCCCTGAGGAAGGCGTCCCCTTTGGGTAGCGAGGCCCGTAGTGCCAGCCTACACAGTCTGTACAGTGAGACGGGAGGTGGTGTCAGGCCAATTGTTTGACCTTTCTCCGATGCTTCAGCAGTGAGCGACATCTTGTAATAGTACTCTTGTAATGGTTGGTCTTCTGGCAAACACCAAGAGTCCCCAAACATGAAGGTTGCACAGTCCTGGGCATTGTCCGCGATGCACTGACTCATGAACCATCTTACACGTTTGTCGCTGGAGAACCTCTTCATCCTGCCCGAGCAGTTGGCCTGGAGAAGTTGTCTGACCACTATAGGGTTTGTCGCCATCACTGAGTCCATGATAGCGGTTCGTTGTTTTGGACTGACACAGTCAATGTCAACTCCCGCAGTAATGAGCAGCGCTGTCATTCCAGCAGCAATGTTTGGGGTCTTTGAACCTGTACTCCATGCAACTACATTCAAAAGAGGCTCTTCATCAAAATTCTTCACATTAAAGTCGCAGCCAGCTTTCATCAGAGCCTCAAAGAATTCAGGACTGTGATAGTGGGCTGCCAGGTGCAATGCTGTGTCCCCTTCATAGGCTGTGATAGCGTTCAGGTCAATCCCTTCGGCTATGAGCATATCAAGCACTTTGATGGAGATCCAATCATCATGATTTCTGATAGCATAATGCAGTGGATTGTACCCATCATTATCTGTCTTAGTCAGATCACTGTGTGGTAGTAGCAGCTCCACCATGTGCAAATCACTTCCACTTTGGCAAAAAGCAGGAAGCAAAGGGATAGATCCCTCAGAATCTTGTATGTTGGGGTCAGCACCAGCAACCAACAAGATCTTTGCAATCTTAGAGCGGTGTAAATCAGCACATATATGTAAAGGGGTATGTCCATTTTCATTGGTTGCATCAACATCTGCTCCAAATTTAATTAGTTGTTTTATGATCCTTGGCTGGTTTTTAGAAGCACTCAGATTCAAAAGTGGGTCATGTGGAAGAGCCACGGACTTGGCGTTTGGATTTGCATGGTAGCGTAACAGTGTCTTCACATGACTGACCTACAAAAAAGTAGAGAAAAACAATCACAAAGTAGTCAGATTAATAGCATATTTAGAGTATCTTTTGGCATGTTTCAGCTTGCAATAGATCAAAGATATCTTAAAGAATAACACAGTAAAATGGATGACAATGTCGGAAAAGCAAGAAAAGATTTTCTACCTTTTTCCAAAGGCAACTAGGAGGAGAATAACCTTTAGGAATAGAACAATGACATTGAATTTGCACATATAAAATAGTTTAAAACTAAAACAAGAATACCCTATAAGAGACATTAAAGCAATGTATGCAAAATTAATTGTGCAATCCAAAATCACTAAAAAGTAGGGAATCTTAACAGAATAGGGAAAATTATCTCGGCTTCTACTAATGACATATATGCCACTTTGTGATTTTGGAAACCTGTTCAATTGGAAGGACAGTTTTTATGCATTCACTGCAGTGTTATCAACCATCTGTAAAAAAGAAATGCGGAAATGTCTGTATTTTCATCAGATAAACGAGATAGGTCTGTAATCCGTATTTTTTGTGATAAGTCGATAATTGCGGTGGTAACTATCGAAAATCTCCGTAATTGGAGGGGAAATTGTCAAAAACCTCCAATGTCAATTTTCACTAAGAAAATACACGATTTTTCCGGTGGAGAATACCCCGGACCCCACTTATATTGATATTATAAAGACTGAATTACATGCCCCTCATTTTGACACCACTGTTACTGAAATATGGGGAACAATGCAGGTAGTACTCTGAGAATATCTTTATATATTCAGAAAGAACAAGGCTGAGTCAGGTCTCACAACAGAAAATATAAATATCAGGAGTCAATATAATACATTCACTACAGCACCACTTACAGTACTCAAATCACGAGATAAAGAAACCATACACATAGTTCTAGAATTCAGGTTTATTGTCTGAAAATCTGATCAACGGTGTTTATTTACAACACTGATAGACAGGAGCATTTTCATAACGTTCACCAAAGCTTTCCAAATAATAGCTTACGTTGTACCAAAAAACAAAACCAGTGGGGTGTAACAAAGTTCTTTAGCTTTATCGATTTACAAACGTTTTATTTCAAATGCATTTACATAGTAATATATGATGTTATAGATCATTGGATGGGAGTAAGATATGTTAAATCTATTCATATATACAAGAAGCACGAGCCCGGCCATCTAATAGCCTAGCTACCCAATCGGCGATCCCTGTATCTAGGGTTTGGACTCAATTTTTTATCATAATTTTAAATCAATACAAAATTTTGAAAATTTTCCTGGGCAAACAAAAAAGATAGGTGATTTTTTTTTTGGTAGTTCTTACTGACCTCAAGGTCTAACACTTTGCATATTTACAAGATCACAGATTAATTCTTTTGTGGACCAATTCATGTAACTTTAAAATAACTCTATTTAATTTTCCTGGGTTACCAATTAAAGTTAGGGGATTTAAAAAATTGTGATAATTTTCTGGGTGCTTGGGATTATGAAAAAGTAGAAACAAACCAACAAATTTCACATGTCAAAACCATGCAAAGTAGTTAGATAAGTAAACTGTATTGGTTGATTTGGTTGTTTCATCTAAGTTATTTTCAGTATACATGTTTACCAAAAGACCATTCACTAGGGTCATTGTTTGTATAAGATAAACAGTGTAAGCATCAGTAAAACACCCATGCCCAGAGGGCAACATGTGCTAGATTCACTAGGGTAATTGTTTGTATAAGATAAACAGTGTAAGCATCAGTAAAACACCCATGCCCCAGGGGCAACATGTGCCAGATCAATTGCCCCCAAGGGCATCATGTGCTAGATCAATTAACACACATGCCTTCCTATAATTGTTGATAAACAGTCTGGGCCTTTGATCTACTGAAACCTGGAAATGCTAACATAAAAGCAGCAAGAACATTTAAATTCACTAATAAAAAAGGCTCATTTATCATGCTTTGAGAAAATAGTTTGTTTCAGTATGCCCAAGTTCAAACGTTGAAGTGTTTTCCAATAGTGCTTTTATGTTTTCAATAAAATTGTACAGTAAACTTTACCTCCGAATTTGGTGACAAAATGACATTACAGACAGCCAATACTATAGGAAAACCACTGTCCAAAAAGGTCTTTTGTGACATCACAACTGATGCAAGTGACTTAAGGCCCAGTAAAAGGCTCCCGGAGGATCACCTTTTAATATGTATAAATATATATATTCATCTACGTGCATACATAGAGGTATATTGTAAATATGGAGCACATCCATACAAACATGTGTGTAACTTATTTTGTTGTCGACGGTTGTAGACACCCAGCCAGCTTTTTAGTGCCCTTTCCAGACTGCCTCATGGTTTAACCTTTCGATTATTTGTTGTTCTCACTCCCTCAAGCAGATCTCTAACAGGAATACACCAGAGACAAAGTTGTAGGAATCTGGGATCGCGCTAAGGGTTTGTATTAACTATTTCGGTACAGTTTGGACTAGCCAAATCACTCATGAATTCGCATATAATCTGATCAAGTTTGAGAGCAAGTTAATTTCATGCCCATTTTTGGCAAACAACTAGTGAATTTTATCAAGGCCATAAGTGTGTCTGAAGAAAATAATTCGCCATAGAATCTTATTTTGACTAATTTACTTAGTGTTTCAGTAGTGAGTTGGCAAGTGGTTAACGCTATCCCTGCAAATGTATGAGCTGTGATAGGTAATATGTACGATTCGGGGGTCAAATGATAGGGGCCTTCTATTTAGTACGTATGCACATTTTCAAAAATCTCAGACCCCCCTCCCTCCCTTGATGCGTACATACTTAATGAAAGGCCCCACTGTAATGCAAAAGTACATGTGGTGAGGAAACTGTACTACGTATTAATTTTTTTCTAGGAGGGTTTATGCCCGTCACAGTGTCCGAAATTAAATATGCACCTTGCACCCGAAGTGCATTATTTCTGAAGCAGGGTGCATGTTTTTTAAATGCATGCACCTGGATGGTGCTATTTTTTCAGCTACATAGCTCTTTATGGTAATGCATGCACAGAAATGATGCATCTTTTAGGACCTGTGCGACCAGCAGGTGCATAAAATAAAACCTTAATTTCGGACACTACCTGAGAATATATGCCTTATGACAAATCAGGGTGCCCACGATTTTTCAAAAATCAATTTAAGACCTTTTTAGGGCCTATGTTTGGCAAATTTAAGACCAAATTACCACAGGTAACGATGATATTAAATGTCACAATACATAGCAAAAAGTGGCAATTTTGCTCAACCTAAAATTTGGTTTTAATTTCCTTATCAGATCCAACTTTTTTAAGGCCTTAAACTTGAAAAAATCAATTTAAGACCTTTTAAGACTTTGTAAGACTTGCGTGGGCACCCCGCAAATGCTTAAACATTATAATTAGCAATCTTTTGTTACAAACTAAGATTTAAAAGAATATACATTATCTATTTTCACCACTGAACTTAGCCACACATGTAGGAGAAAAAGTTTCAGGTCACAAAGTGCCACATAATAAGGACGAGTAGTAATTTCTTGGCTACTGGACTTCAGTAAACGGTTTATTATATTAGTATACGATACCAGAAACCAGTGGTAAAGCAAGTGCTGATGTGAATATGAGTAAACTATAACGGGAACCCATTTACTCAGAAAAAAACATTTTTACGCACGGAAATACATATTATCACTCATGAGCCAATTATATAACCCTTATAATTTAGCACCACAAAACATATCTTTAAAATCTAACATCACTTATTCTATTAACCCTAAAACAAAAATAGAGAATTTTTGAGTTAACTATCACACGCAGAAAACTCCTCTCTTAATCTTTTTATGCTCAATTTAAGGAAAAATACAATTGAAAACGTTCTGTATATTTAGAACTGAGAGCGCTCTGGAACAATTTCCTTACAATAAAGATTGTTAGTAAATATGTTGCAAAACATAAAACATGTTTGTTCTTAAGAAAAAAGAAAAAAGAACTTCCTAATTCTCTCTCAATCGTCACTAATCCTCATCATGGCACAATCATCAGCGAACATTTATCGGAGCACCACAAAATCTCTGACATGAGGGGGTAAAGGCAAATTCTCAACGGCATCGAGGAACGCAGGTCCTTTGGGCAGCGTGGACCGCAGTGCAACCCTACACAGCCTGTAGAGTGAAACGGGAGGTGGAGACAACCCAACTGTTTCACCTTCTTCAGATGCTGCGTCAGTGAACGACAAACTGTAGTAGTGCTCTTGTAAGGCATGGTCTTGGGGCAAACACCAAGAGTCCCCAAACATGAAGTTAGCACAGTCCTGGGCTTTGTTCAGAACGCATTCACGCATGAACTCTTTGACGCGAGTGTCCTTGGTGAACTTCTTCATCCTGCCCGAGCAGTTAGCCTGAAGGAGTTGCCGGACCACCAAAGTGTTTGCCGACATTGTGGCGTCCATGATGGGGGTTCTGCGGAGAGAACTGACAGCGTCAATGTCGGCCCCTGCTTTAATCAGAAGTTCCGTCATTCCAGCAGAAGCATTTTGGGTCACTGCATTATGATTCCATGCAACCACATTTAAAAGAGTCAACCCTTGGAATGTTCTTGCATTCACGTCAGAGCCAGCTTTCATCAAAGTTTCAAAGAATTCAAAATTGACGTACATGGCTGCCAGGTGTGCTGCTGTTTGATCTTCGTAGGCTGTGCCCACGTTTACGTCCACTCCCGCTGCTAAGAGTCTGGTGAGTGCTCGGGCAGCCAGCGGGTCTTTGTTATGTTTCACAACATAGTGCAAAGGATTGTACCCCTTATCATCTGTGTGGGTAAGATCACTGCATGGCAGTAAAACCTCCACCATCTCCCAGTCTTTTCCTCTCCCTGAAAAAGCATTGAATAAAGGGATATGTCCCTTGGAATCCTCTATGTTTGGGTCTGCCCCGGCTCTGAGTAACATCTTTGCAAACCCAGAACGGCCCCTTTCAGCACAAATATGTAAAGGGGTCTGTCCTCTTTCATTGGTTCCATTAATATCTGCTCCAAATTTGAGTAATTTTTGTGTAACCTTTGGATGCTTCTTTGAAATACTTAAGTTCAAAAATGGTTCATATGGAGAACGTGGTGACTTTCCATTTGGATCTGCATGGTAGCGCAAAAGTGTATCAGCATATCTGACCTAAAAAAGAAAAACATGAAGATGATCACAAAATGTTCATATCAGAAATAAGTTATATATATTTGGATATCATTTGGCCTGCAAAGCTGCAAACCCTGTCAGGTTAGTGCATTTTCTGAATGACTAGGGTCTGAAAGGTTAGTCCAAATACAGTGGAGACTCTCTAACAAGAAGCACGAGCCCGGCCATCTAATAGCCTAGCTACCCAATCGGCGATCCCTGTATCTAGGGTTTGGACTCAATTTTTTATCATAATTTTAAATCAATACAAAATTTTGAAAATTTTCCTGGGCAAACAAAAAGGATAGGTGATTTTTTTTTTTGGTAGTTCTTACTGACCTCAAGGTCTAACACTTTGCATATTTACAAGATCACAGATTAATTCTTTTGTGGATCAATTCATGTAACTTTAAAATAATTGTGATAATTTTCTGGGTGCTTGGGCTTATGAAAAAGTAGAAACAAACCAACAAATTTCACATGTCAAAACCATGCAAAGTAGTTAGATAAGTAAACTGTATTGGTTGATTTGGTTGTTTCATCTAAGTTATTTTCAGTATACATGTTTACCAAAAGACCATTCAGTAGGGTCATTGTTTGTATAAGATAAACAGTGTAAGCATCAGTAAAACACCAATGCCCAGAGGGCAACATGTGCTAGATTCACTAGGGTAATTGTTTGTATAAGATAAACAGTGTAAGCATCAGTAAAACACCCATGCCCCAGGGGCAACATGTGCCAGATCAATTGCCCCCAAGGGCATCATGTGCTAGATCAATTAACACACATGCCTTCCTAATTGTTGATAAACAGTCTGGGCCTTTGATCTACTGAAACCTGGAAATGCTAACATAAAAGCAGCAAGAACATTTAAATTCACTAACAAAAAAGGCTCATTTATCATGCTTTGAGAAAATAGTTTGTTTCAGTATGCCCAAGTTCAAACGTTGAAGTGTTTTCCAATAGTGCTTTTATGTTTTCAATAAAATTGTACAGTAAACTTTACCTCCGAATTTGGTGACAAAATGACATTACAGACAGCCAATACTATAGGAAAACCACTGTCCAAAAAGGTCTTTTGTGACATCACAACTGTTGCAAGTGACTTAAGGCCCAGTAAAAGGCTCCCGGAGGATCGCCTTTTAATTAACCTCCTAAGGCCAGACGGAAAAATAATTCTGTTTTCTGGTGGGCCTGGTGTGGAAAATTAGTCACCCAGGATTTTTTTCCCCCCTTTTCGTTAAATTGTCCCTTCCCAAAGAGTAGAAATACAACTCAACCTATTCCATGGGCAATAATGAAGCTGGAGGCATGACAATTCACATACCCCTGATGCTCACTGTGTTTGCAAAGGTGGGAAATTGATTCGTGCACACCTTGAACTCATAGCAACAGCACTTGCATGGAAACTGCTTGCTGGTTCTAACTTCACACCAAGTGCAAGGCAAGCAGCAACAAGGCCATACTAAAAAAACATTCTGTTTCCGGTCGATTGCCCGACTGGGTGTAAATCCCCCGACTGAAAGCCTTTTTTTCATTGTTTTCTTCTTTTTTTTTTCCATTTATTTTTAAGTACTTTCCCCACCCCAAAAAAAAAATCGTGAAAAAAACAAAAAATTCCCGACTGCCCAACTAGCCCTTTCAAAAGCCACTCGCTCAGCCAGACACATAATTTTTTTTTTTTTTTAGCCTGGCCCAACTACCATTTTAAAAGTCTTTGGCGTGAGCCAGTCAGGATTTGAACCACCGACCTCCCAGACTCGAAGTGGGCACTCTACCAAATGAGTTCAAGAGTCTGGTTTCCCCGTCCGTTGCCTCTTAATAGTCTTATGATCAGCAGGGGATACTGAGGACCTAGATTCTTCCCAGGAAGTTCCTGAATGAACTCCTATCCTGGGTCCCCAAACGGGGCGTAGCCTAACACAGCACCAAGTCAAGCAATAGGGTAAGGCGACACTTAAATAAATCTGTTTCCGGTGGACTGGCCGGGTGGGGCAAATTTTTTTTTCATTTTCAAAAAAAAAAAAAAAAACAGTTTTTTTCTCAAAAATTTTCTATTACAGCCTTGCAGAAATAAAATGAATATATATATATATATTGAAAAGAAGTCCACTTGCCAGGTGCATAGTTTTGAAAAGTGTGCCCCCCAGGCAAGTCTTTCAGTGCACCCTCAGTGATATAAGGCTAATTATTCAATCAAAAATGTGTGCATCTGCTGGGTGCACAGTATAAAAAACCATGCACCCTGCTGCAAAATCATGCACCCTTATTTTCGGACACTGGAAATACATTCAGCATCCTTGACTACTTCTGTCTTCCAAGACTCGGGGTTGCAACAAACTAGACAGTGTTCATAACTAATGCTGGCCCGTCGGCCAATGACTGAAAATTTGAGATCAGGGCCAAAAGTTTTCACCAAAAATGGTATGAAATCGGCCCGTGTGGCCAACAGAATCTTCTGCTGTTTTTCCTAAATTTCCAGACCAATTTTGTACATAATTATACCATCGAAGGTAGCACTTAGAGCAAAATATTTTGATATAATCTTAAAGGCCAAATCAGGGCCAAAAGAAATCTGTCAGGGCCGACGATACCTTGGTCAGTCCAAAAAGTTAGTTTCGAACACTGACTAGAAATGTCAAAATTCACCAACATTTCTCTGATTCACCCCTGACAAATTATGTCTTTTTTTCCTGACAAATAAGATGAGAAAATCCTTCAATTAAAAAGCCTCCAACCACCCCTACTACCGTCCTTTTGGGAGCTGTGCTAAATACAAAAACTATTTTGCACGTAATTCACCCTACCACGGATAGTCAAATTCATGACTTTTACCTACAGGTTAGCCTTGATCAGGGTGCATGCTGGGTAAGATGCGACAAATTACAAGGCTTTAGCACAGGAATTTTCATTACTCATGTTACTAATTCTAGTTTGACATTAAGAAAATCTAGAGATCATTATTTTTTAAATTTGTATCCATATACATTTGCATATTTTTCAAGTCTCTTGAAAATTCATTCATTATAGGTGGAAATATCACAATTATTCATTGATTTTCTATAGTTAATCCAGGGGTTTTGTCGACAAAATTGGTCAAAATTAGCCTGCAGGTGCTTAAAATACTATAAATGAGCTATCCGTGGTAGGGTGAATTGTAGATATATGCAATGCAGTGGTCGATCTTAGCACTAGCCCGGTAGTACCAACACTAGTGCAATTACCGTCGGGCTAGTGCATTTCACTAAGTTGTAGCCCGATGGGCTAGTGCAAATCCCCCCCCCCCCCCCCCCAGTCCTGACCACCATCCCGACCCCATGGTAACAAGTCTGGGGGTCCCGTGGTGCATAGGTCCCCGTCCATAGGGAGATGGCGTTGATAAGGTCTGGAGCGTTGTGGGGAGGGGTGGACGGGGACTTTAATCTCACCTGGCCGGGATTTAACTTATATTTCGAACCCCTGCAAGTATCAAAGTATTGATAAGTGTTCGAAACTAACGTTATATTTTTGGCGCCCACATGGTGCATACATTTAAACTAGCGATACCACACTAAAAATCAAATCTAGACATTTAGCCAACTGGTCATATTTATGAGATCCGCATTTTCCATTGCTTATCATAACTTCAAACAGTATCAAAATCGGATATAGAACTCCCAAGATTTAATGAACAAAATATCATGTTTGTGCATCAAGTTTACATCAAAACATAGGCATAGCCATGGATCCTCTAAATAGCTTATTTTTCCATAATTTTCACATTTTAATGTCATTTTGATGCTAAAATCCGCGGATCTCTTCCCCAATCTATAATTTTATGCCATATATCATTTAAATGACCAGTTCTTTCCGCGGTTCTCACTTCTTTTACCCTATTTAATCAGATTAAAATTATTGGTTAAATCCTGTGAACATTGGGTAAAACCTTGAAATGAAAAAACTGAAAAATGTGGCCCACATCAGCTGAGTACCAGAATCTCTTCTTTCTCATGGTAGAATTGGCTTTGCTCTACTGTCAGAATTAGAAAAGTAATCATCAAATTGCTAAGGCCAACTATGTTATAAAACGAATTATTCTATTTTGTCCCTAGGTTTTTCAGGGGTTGTGGTATTGCTATTTAAACTATGCACCCGTCTATCTAAATATGTGCAAACCTAGTTCCTGCTGTAAAAACATGAGTACACTGGGCGCACAATGCCGAAAATTGTGCGCTCATCGACAGGATTGTAAAATAGATAAGAAGCCCCATTGACCACATATGACTGAAACTAGTATTATTCTAAATACTCACTGCAGAGGATTGATTAAAATTCCAAATATTTATTTTACAGAGAAACATAATAAACATTCTTAGAAAAATACTCCTTTTATATCTAATCATGCATGTACATTGTCTTCAATCTATTCCATTAAACATTTGATCAATTTAGCAGAATTTCCTCTCTTTCAGGAGGTACTAGTGCAAACTCAGTCGGGCTAGTGCAAATCCTAAACAGCTAGCCCGGTGGGCTAGTGCAAAAAAAAGCTAAGGTCTATCCCTGCAATGGCAGGGATATTGCTGGAGTAGTGGGATGCAGGATTCCCACTTTATTGAATTTACTCCCGCACGAGGGAAGCCCACATTATATATTGCAAGTGTGATAAAATAATAGTAAAAGCCCGATGGTTGTGAAAATGTCATTTTGCTGAACATGTCCTCCATTTTAACCTGAATGTCTGATACATTGTTCTAAATCGTCGGACTTAATATAATGTCTGAGGGAAAATATGAAATTTGTGATAAATGATGGTAAATTAAGATGGTAATTTTGTCTTGCATGTCAGATATAGCAAATGTCAGATACAAACTATTGGAAGTCAGACACAATGTCCGACACTTTCAAAACATTTTCACATAAACTTATTTTAAGACGCATTGATTTTGGGAAATAGCCCCCTAAAACTTAAGGGTTTCAGATATGAAACGAGGCTCGCGTAAAAGAAAAAAAAAACAACTATGGATTTATATGGGCCTTTTGATCCTCAAAACATTTTCATAGGATTGTCCCGGCAGTGGTGGATCCAGCTATTTGTAAAGGTGGAGCGACACTAGTAATAAAAAAAGAAAAAAAAGGGGGTGGGGGGGGGGGGGGGTCAATTCTGCATTTTTGAGTTGCAAACTACATCATGAACTTGCACTGAAGTCCAATGCAAAAGAATTATTATAGACTTTAGGAATTGGTAGTAAGTATTGTAAATCCGTTAGTACTGGCAAGGGTTCATAGTGAAACATGTAACGCTGATACGTGTGCTTGGCGCCGAGCGGCACCACTGTCTCGTGGCTTAGGTAGAATGTATGGGAGAATAATAACGCCCTCAGGCCATCCTAAAAAAAAATTCTGTTTCCGGTGGACCGGCCGGGTGGCTATTTTTAGGCCAGGCGGGAAGAATTTTTTTCATTTTTCGAATTTTTTTTTTTTTTTCAAAAATTGTTCTGTTAAAATCTTACCAACCCTAAAAAAAAATTTAAAAAAAATTTCCCGGCTGCCCGGGTCACCTTTATTAATGCCACCTGCTGGACCGGAAACAGAATTTTTTTTAAGGTCGGCCTCAGGCGTAAAAGGCGGTAACTGAGTTAGTTCACCCTCATGCAGGTACGCACAGGTACGAAAAGGGACACTCGTGCAATGGAAAACCTGTTTGGGAACGTTATGAGTTAAAATACCTAGCTAAAGAACACTGTGGATAACGGGCCTTGTCGTCTACGATAGTTTGTGCATAGTTAGAAATAGAATTAATCGATGTTAGTAAGAATGGGAAGTATGAAAGATAGAGGGAACACTGTTATTGGTGTTAGAGTATATGAGTATAGCGCCAAGCCTTTGGCTGTCGCTACATAAGCGGTATGAGACTTGAGATGGACGAGCAGACCAAGATAGAGTTCGATCAGAACACATGGGAGCAATAGTCTAACATACGGATCAAGACGGGTAGTGCTGAGATGGTAGTAACCACTACGATTAGGTGATAGTAAGGATTGGGACAGCTTAGGCTTAGCCTTACGGACGGTGTACTGGACGTGATGGAGATCCTACCGATGGTCTCCGACACAGGTAGACGGGAGGTGACTCTTTCAACAGTTGCGGAGTGTATATACCTTACGAATGGGGAAGCTTAACCATAGCTATACCTGGTTGGAACGTTACTGATGTGTTAGCATTGTGAGATGGATGGCATGTATTGTATGGATGGAAGAACTATATACTTGTATCTTCAGAATGTCTACATGGATATAATAAAATTACCTCTTGCCAAGCGCGTGTTCTTTGTATAGGTCTGAGCCCCTTTACTTAGAATCTCTACCACTAAAGAACGAACAATTATCCAGGATGAAGATCTACCTGGACTAAGCTAGCTAATTTGATGATTAAGTGATAGTAAACCTCCTCGGAGGTGGAGGTTATGGTATATAACCTCCGAGGCATCAGCCGAGGAGGTTATATACCATAACCTCCACCTCCAAGGTGGTTTACGAGCTTATACTACGTCCCATAACCCCTCAAATACATGCTTTGAAGTGATTGGGACCTTTGATGGTTGACAATATATATTTTTATATCTATATATTATATAAATATTATATTATGATATATACACATTAGTTGGCAAATGGTAGAGGAGAAGCTGCCTCTGTAGGGTAGTGGTCATAGTGCTCGACTCACATGTAGGAGGTCGAGGGTTCAATCCTTGCCAGGGGTAGTTTTTCCTATTTCAAGTGTTTCATTGACTTTTTAAAAAAATCATCATGAGGATTTATATAGGGTTTATTTTATTATTCTAATAGTAGGCCCTTCATTTATTTGATTTGAAAAACTATTTATTGAAACTCTTGTAGCCTAAACATTCCTCCTGCTATCTGCTATAAGGAGCCATGCCCTATGTTACCAGCTGCCTCAGTAGGGTAGTGGTTAGCCTGTGGAACTCTAAATACTAGGGTCCCAAGTTCGATCCCAGGCTGTTCTAAACTTAAAATGAATCTTTTCAAAAAGTTGAAATGAGAAGCACAAAATCAAAGACTTGTGACTATTTGTCAAATAAACCTCCAGAGGAGGTTATCCAGATAACCTCCTGAGGAGGTTATCTGGATAACCTCCTCGGCAGTGGTAAAAAGTGTAGGTTACGGTTAGAAACCTCCCAGGAGAACAATAGAGTCATGGGCCGGGAGTAGTATAATAACGAGGAATTCCCCTTTACTTCAAAATAACAAACATTAATTGATATCTCCGAATAAGTAAAATGTAAATGATAAGCGATAAAATATCACGCAGTCGAACAGCGATCCTACATCCTGGTATGGGATGTTAATGGGTATGGGACTTTAACAACGAAACATCCTTGGAATTAACTAAAGATAAATAACAACCGTCTAGCTCAAACTGATGCCCTGCTGTTACTTTTTGGTTATCAATCATAAGGCATTCAAACTTTGAACATTACTTCCCTACGATCTGAGCCCCACCTTTTCACATAAACTTATTTTAAGACGCATCCGAATAAGTAAAATGTAAATGATAAGCGATAAAATATCACGCAGTCGAACAGCGATCCTACATCCTGGTATGGGATGTTAATGGGTATGGGACTTTAACAACGAAACATCCTTGGAATTAACTAAAGATAAATAACAACCGTCTAGCTCAAACTGATGCCCTGCTGTTACTTTTTGGTTATCAATCATAAGGCATTCAAACTTTGAACATTACTTCCCTACGATCTGAGCCCCACCTTTCACTACTGTCCTGAATTGACGTTGCGGGCATGCCCTCCCTAGGCGGAGGTGGGGGCCAGGCTAAAAATAAATTCTGTTTAGGCTGGACTGACTGGCTTTCGAAAGGGCTAGTCGGGCAGTTGGGAATTTTTATTTAGATTTTTTTTTTTTTTTGGTAGGAAAAGTACTAAAATATTTTGGAAATAAAAAAAATAAGAAAAAAATGAAAAAAAGGCTTTCAGTTGATGGATTTACACCCAGTCGGGCGGTCGACCAGAAACAGTTTTTTTTTTTATTTAGTATGGCCTGGGGGAGGGGATGCGTCACAGTCTAACATTAGGTCTAAGATTTATCTTCATGTGATAGGAGGATTGGGGTTGGGTGTTTCCCTTTTTCGCATGTGTTTAGATTCTAACATCAGTCCAACCATTCTCGGAAACACGCGAGTATGAGCAGGACGAAAGACATGGTCACTTGTTAGAGCCCTATGCAAAGTTGCGGTGTTGAAGAACAAGCAGAGGACAGTCGTGAGTCTCGGAGTTGTGCCCTGAGGGTGGACGGTACCGGGATGAATCTGGGGGTGTCGTGAGGGGCAGAGGAGTCGCCAGAGTACGAATAGACGGGGTGTTGGGAAGGTCATTGAGGGGGTCTCCCATAGAATTGCCCCTGGTGTGGGCCCCGATCATATTTCGTGTTCTTGGTCCGCTTGTCCCCATGATCGTACCTGGTTTTCGTTCCCTCGTTTCGTGTCACTATCACCTAAGTCCAGCTTCCCATTTTTAGCTAACTTGGGTTTAATTGCTTTACTCGAACCTCTATCTGTCTGCCTAACCCTTAAAAGTCATCGGATGGTCTATGCCCAAGAAGAAAGGAGGTGCGAACACAGTGAATACCAAGATGAAAATGTTTATTTTCATATCACAATGCTCTTTATATAGCCCTGACTGGCTTCTGATTGGCTAATTAACATCATACGATCACCATGACCTCTGCCAGGGTCACTTCCGGTCACTTTCTTTCTCATACATTTCAGCCTGTCGTACAATACAATTTCATACATTCGTGTTGTTCATACTTCATACACTTGGGTTGTTCGTAAAACACATTTTTCGTACACTCGGGTTGTTCTTACAATTCTAATTACATTTTCGTGTAAACATTCTATTTCGTACATTTACTAAATCTTTGTAATAGACAACTGTCCGACCTTCTATCAATAATTTGGCCTTTAAAATTAGTGCTAGAATCATGAATTGATCTATATAAATTCATCACATTGACAAGGGTGAAGCCAGCCTCATATGTCATGTGTAGATGCAGAGGGGGGTTTACAGGAGAACTCGGTCCTCTGGAGAACTCAGTCCAACAGTCTTTCTAATGGGAAGCAAACTAAACATATATTCCTCTCTTCTAATAGATCTCTAGATTCATATCTAAATGGCTAACTCGTCCCTATTGCACATGTTTTTTGGGTAGATAGTGGCCCAAATTATCATTGGACCGAGTTTTCCAGAGGACCGAGTTCTCCTGCGGACCGAGTTCTCCAGTCACCGTTCCAACATGGCTTCCTCTATCAGTCTATGGCAGAAAGGGTCCACACCTTCCCAGAGTTCTATGTTGTTTTTTTTTACCACTTTTGTCTATGGACTACACTCCATCCCCGCACCAGAGTAGGGGATGGCTATTCCATCTATGTGATATCATACTCAGTGAGCTCAGCCTCAAACCCAGTCTGAGGCCTACACGGCTAAGTGAGCTCTAGTCTGTCTAGAGTTTGCAGGCCCGTAGTTTGTTTTTTTATCAGAGGGGGTTCGTGTTTTTTTGTTGTTTTTTATACAAATAGTCTAGGCCTGAGGGCTCAAATATTTCTGGTGGATTTGTAGGTGTAATACATTCAGGCATGTAAGTCATGGAAAGTAATTTCCGCTTATAAATAATAAAGCCTAAAGGTGCTCAGAAACAGATATAAACCTCATTTTTGAAAAGGGAAATCAACGTATTTACACCTTTACTTAGACAAAATATCATAATTTTTTTAAATAAGAAAATATTCTTACATTTTTTAGGCAAAAAAATATTAAAGTACCCCCACCCCCTATAGAAAAAATATTTTCTCCTCGGATTTGGATGAATCTCAAAAATTATCTAAAAAGTGCGGAAATCTTACGTGCCTGTCTACATTACTAACACAAAAATACTCTAAAACAGATAGTCTAGTTAAGCAATGTAGGATGCAATGTTGTGCAATCCAAAATCACCAAAAAATAGGAAATCCTTTGTCTATGAAAGTAGGAGAAATGGCATCTCTGATTTCAGAAGGGGGCTCGTCGAAAGGGACCCCCCCCCCCCACCCCCCAACCGGCTTCGAGCCTGATTTGAAATATGAAATTAAAACTTTTAGTTTATTTTAGTAAAATATCACAAACCCTGTCGTCGCTGGCGAGGCCGTCCTCCACCACGACCCGCTCCAGCGCCCGGTCCAACTGGGTCTGCCGCATCTCGAGGAGGTTGGCAAGTTCTTCTGGGTCTTTCCCCTCACGGATCAGGTTCCAGAGATACAAATCGTCCTCCATCTTCTTAAATCTGCGAGTGGATTAACAGATCTAGCTCGAAAAACGATGATTTCAACCAGAAGTGAAACCGTGAAATGGCGCGCCTGTTTTTCTAGATTTCAGTGAAAGTTGTCTCCGTCCCGAGCAGTACCCGTTGCAAGTTACGTTTTTTCATACCAGGTGGCGCAGCGGCTGTTTCCCGCGCTCGGTCTGAGCGCCTCGCGCGCCCACGGCACCAGTGGCGTAGCCAGGGGGGGGGGGGGGGGGGGGTTCCTGGGGGTGTGGAACCCCTTAGATTTTCTAAAATATAAGTAAGATATAAGAAATCTTGCCAAAAATGTATGTCAGAACCCCCTTAGATTAACCTGGAACCTCCTTTGACTTTAGAGCTGGCTACGCCCCTGGGCACATATACCTGTACTCAACCCAACCAACCTAGTCTGGTCCCTCTGACCCCGCTCACTAGCTATGGGTCAGGGACAGAAGTCGCTCAAGGCCGCAGTGAGCGGCGAAAATGAGCGGCGGTCAGTGCGCATGTGCGTGACATCTGACACATTCTGGGACGCCGGATAACCTCTGGTGCCTTTCCCGCCGCTAGGCACGGTGCGTACAAGCCCCCTTGGTCCGTAGCAGGGGTGTGCAAAATGTGCGAATTTAAATGAAAGTGAAAATGCTATGGGAATTCGGGTAATTTCACTCACCCACTACGTGAAATTAGACTTGTAGAAAAGTCAGTATGTTTTAAGTAATATCAGGAAAATAGAAAATAGATGTGCATATAGGTATAGTACTTGTTCTAAACGCTTGAAGGACACAGCATAGAGATAATAGGACACATTAGTCCCTGTCTGATTATGATACAAAAGCCTAGCAATTTTAGCTAGTTAAATATATATCTGCTTGAAATAAGAACATGCATTAGGCCTAGGTCTAACTTCATGGTAATGGTAATTCAGTAATTGTATACTTTCATGCACAAAAGATTTCAATGGGGGGAAATGATGAAATTAATTTCACTATCATATTTAATGGAGGGTACAAGCGTGAAATTTGACACATAAGATGATGCGTGAAATTACCCAGTCCCTAATTCCTAAATATGTCCGAACTTGTGACTAAACTGTGCAAAATTTTGTTGGCAGTTTCAGGGCTGCCAACCTTCCCGGGTACAAAGCTCTGAAAAATACAATACTAAAAAAAATCGGGTCTGCACATCCCTGACGAGCAGAGGTGTGGAGGGGACAGGGGTGACTGCCAGGACTTCTCTCTTTGATGGGAGGTCGGGATTGGTGTGGAGGGAACAGTGGGTGACTGACAGGACTTCTCTGTTTGATGGTAGGCCGGGATAGATGTGGAGGGGACAGTGGGTGACTGACAGGACTTCTCTGTTTGATGGTAGGCCGGGATAGATGTGGAGGGGACAGTGGGTGACTGACAGGACTTCTCTGTTTGATGGTAGGCCGGGATAGATGTGGAGGGGACAGCGAGTGACCGACAGGACTTCTCTCTTTGATGGGAGGTCGGGATAGGTGTCGAGGGGACAGTGGGTGACTGGCGGGATTTCTCTCTTTGAGGGAGTTACTTCATAGTGTAGAGGTGGAGACTGTGCGACCTTTAGGGTGGTTTCTGAAGTTACTTCAAAGGTGGGGATGAGAGGGTGTGCGACTTTGTGTTTTTTGAAGTTACTTGACAGGTTGGGGTGTATATTAATCATCTAGTTTCTCCAGCGTCCCAAAGACAGGGTCCACTATGTACCGGTATAAAATCCTGAGTATTCTATTTATTATTCTATAAAATCAAAGGTCAGTTCTCATGAAAGGGTGCTAAATGGTAAACTTCATCAATTTGCTTTGAATAGAAAAGAATTATTAGAATAAATGAAAAGGAAATATGTCTAACAGATAGGTTATGAGGAGTGCATAAATCGATATTTGAATAATTATAGCTACAAATTCATATATTCTTTTTGCCATTTTTATAAGAATGTTATGTAGACAATTGAAGTGACAGCCGATAAAATTAACTAGATTTTGATATAGTCTCTTGATACGTATATAGTTCACATAGAAAATTGAACATACCTATTGCTTCAGAAAGGAAGATAAAATAACGTGATAAATCTATAATTTCTATGTTTTATGATTGAAAAATCTCATTGTGTTATGACTGCATCATCATACTCATATTCAACCTCAATCTAAAGACTAGATACGATCCGGCTATTGCTTATTCTTCTCCTGGCATTTAGGCCTAATGTTGAAGAAAGAAGCAAGGTTTTCAAACAATGTTTTCAGCTTCAGTATAGAATAAGTAATAGTATGTTGCATTGGTGTAGGAAGTGCGTCACCAAACATATCAAAATTAGTAAATAATCAAGAGATATGAGGGAAAAACAGGGTTGTATCGCGCATAGTGGTATATCGCGCATTTTTTGTTTATTGACCTTAGAAATAGAAAATATAACCAAGAGATAGAAATTTATAAATAATGGGTAGAATTCGCTATTGTGGTCGGACTAAACCATGATACATGTATCACTTTGTAACCTCTATAAATACTTAGTAATATTAAAAAAAAAACATGTTTACAACTACAGGGTGCACGATACAACCCCTGTATCAATATTACCATGAAATTATAATGTTATTTTGTAGAATTTTACGAAGTATTATATCCTCACTGTCTGAATAACCTTTCAAACAAAGCATAACGGATATTAAATGAAAATAGTTATGTATATGGACCATGAGTACACATGAAACACATTGTTGGTGATATAATTACTTTTTCCTTCGTTTCATTTCAATTCTATATTATGATGCGCGATATTAGGCTGACGAGTACAATATAAAGCCTAAAATTGATTACATTATCTAGCCCTAATGAATAAAGGTTAAGCCTAGAAACAAAAAGAATATTATCAATAGATACGCCTCACATTTTCTAGAATTTTGTGACATATCCTACTGTAAATGGTTGCTTATCATATCAAACAAAGTGCACAGGGACATAATTAAAAATAATAATTTATAATACCCTTGAGTCCACATAAAACAACTTTTATCACATTTCTCTCTTTTTTATCCAAATTTACTTCTTATTCTATGATAACTGCGTGATATTAGGCATGGTAAATGCGCAATATTAGCCTGACATGCGCGATACAAAGCATAAAAATGTATTTTGTATCTTCTCAACCTAGAAAATATTGGTAAGGGCTATTGGGAAAAGATTATATCAATAAGTACGTCTCATATAGTTCTATATCACAAAATAAAATAGGGAAGTAAATGTTCAAAGCCATATAATTATGTAGAAGACATTATTCTGTGAAAATGAAATCAAATGTGCCCAATTTACCCTGTTACTAGCACTAGGGGATACTATACAACGTGACGCCATATGATAAGATTTTAACCAATAGCATCCAAAAACTATTAATTCAACTTAGGAAAACTATCAATAACAGAGGGAAAATGGTCCCTGTTGTGTCGTTTATTTTTTTCTTCATGTCATTCAACCCACTATCGCTTGTCAATTTTAAGAGTAAGTAAATAAGTGTATTGACTCGTGTAAGCAAAGCAATCATGTCACTGAGGTAGGCAAGAAGGTAAGAAGGTAGAGTAGGTAAGAAAAATGGCCATGTCGCCAGATGTATGGCTTTGATGTAAAAGTTCTAAAGCCTATGGAAAATTATGCTAGGGGGAAATATCAATACCCCTAAAAAAAAAAAACTAAAATATTTCAAACCTTAGGTTACTATTTTTTCAGCCGAGAGTGGCCTCTCACCCCCAACCCATGCGCCAACAATTACATCCGTTTTTGCGCACAACGCACCTACCAAAGGTGTTGCAACGCGTAAGGTCAGGCCTAAAAATAGTTCTATTCCCGTGGTATTAGTGGAGGTTACCGTAGCGCACCACGCGGCGTCCAGTGTACAACCAACCCTGCATATAGGCTACTTTAGCACCCTGGCGGGTTGGACTCGTACCGTTGCTTCTAAAAGAGGTTTTATAAGAGGTGCCAGAATGAGATGAAAATGCTTAAAAAACGGGAGAGCTCCCGGTTTTGAGGCTCTGAAACGGGAGTTTTATTTTTCGAGACATTTTCCATGGTATAAATGACCCGAAAATATGTTTGAATGTTAGTTTATTTTGGAAATTTTGAAAGGAAAACCATACGTTAGTCACCACTTTCTTTTACATAATTCGTACATCTAAACCTAGATCCATATTCTGGAGGATAATATCCTTAGAAAGTTTTACTCATTCCATCACATGCAGTTTATGTAAATTATCTGCAAAGGATAAATTGAAGGAAAACGGGAGAAATCAATTCAAAAACGGGTGATGGGAGATACTCCTAAAAATGCAACAAAAACCGGAGTTCTCCCCCCAGTCCGGCCACTCAGATATGAAAAGTAGGACATATCATCGTTCTTCAGAATAGAAAATACCCCCTTTTCACTGACTTTTGATATTTAAAAAATGACCCTTTTTTTTCAAAACGCTGACTTTTTGTGACCATAAATTACCCTTTATTCTTGAAATTACAAACTATGAAGGGAAAAAACACCCTTTTTTCCATATCACTGACATTTGGTTGAAAAATGTACCCTTTTTTCTAGAAACAAGGACATGCGAAACTTCTAAAAATAGACCCTTTCTTCGCGTTTTTTAGAACTATGATGCGTATCCTTTCACACAAGGAGTGGCCGGACTGGGGTTCTCCCACTGAAACGGGAGATCTGGCACCTCTGTAAATCTGATTGCTACGAAATCATAGTTTTACGGTAATCAGACGGCGCGGAAAGGGTCTCTGTAGTAAAACTTGCGCCCAAGGCTCCGGACCTAGCGCACTGAGTGAGAAGTGACTTGTCTGAGCTAACTTTTAAAGCTTAAGCAGGGAAATAGGGTAGAAATTCCCAGAATGGTGCCTACTAAAAGTGAGGCTGCTACTCTGCACTGACCTATGTAAACTGAGACAGTTGTGTAGGATTTAGTCTTGGCGGTTGGGCCAAATCCCCAATCCCTCCACTCACAGTCACGTCATTGGCTTTTTGAAATTATAGTACGCAATGGCGGATTTTTGGGGGTTGGGGTGACCGGGGCATAGGGGGTGTGCGTCCCTGTTTTTGGCCAAATAGCTATTCTAAATGTAAAATTCTCGGCCCCGGAGAAACCGCCTGAAAATTATACATTACAGCGCCCCTCTCTCCACCGCCCCTTTTAGAAAATCTCTGGATCCGCCCCTAGTCGGCATCATCGTTTAAGCTCAAAACACAGAGGAGTAAACTTTTGGAAACTTCACGTGTCTGCAATTTTCTGGAAAATATCTTTTCCCCTCTTCCATATACAATTTGTGGAAAGGGGGTCTATTTTAGTCAACGTTTTGTGACATCGTAAATGAGTAGGAAAAGAAAAAGGGTGCTTTTAGGTTTTGAAGAATGATGTTGCTGTACTAATAGCTTAGTACTTTTAATATATTATCATCTTTTATAATTTAGTTAGGATCAGACCTAGCAAGTCTACCTCTAGGCAGAGACATTTTACGCTCCTAGCGCCACCTGTTAACCAGTATAAAAGGTGTTGCAAAGGTAGGGAGCGAGTTAGTTAGGAGTTAGAGTTTAACCATAGAGTTAGAAGAACTGCTCGGAGTAATACCTACGGCTCCTGCCATTATACTGGAGTTTACCAATACCAACAGCTTCGGACAAAGATTGTGATAGAGCTAAGCACTAGGGCGGTCTGGAATGCGCTGGAACAACTTGTATTCTAAATGTGGTTGATCGCTGAGTAGGAGATGGGAAGGTGGACTGATGGAGACTTATTCACTGTGGCTTTGACTCGGGATGAGATGTTTACTTCAATAAAAATCCTTTCATATTAAGAGCTTCCTCATCGTCCATTTCTTTTGAACTATTGGGGAATGGATGTATTAACTTTAAACGCAGGCTGATCGGCTCGATAACCTGGATGAACGACTCATGGATCAATTAACTATACACATCAAGCAGTATAAAATCAAACATTAACAATAGTTCATTTGGTGGAGATTACCCGAAACATGACTTTTGTTGTTTTGCTCATCCTTGATGTCAGCCACCGGTGAATTTGAGGCTTCTTCTAACTCCCAGCCTCAATCTTTGCGGCCCGCAAGACACGATGTGTCAACATCATATACAGGAAATGTGGAAAACCGCCACCAGGTAGGTGATTCCTTAGACGGGGAGGCACAGAGACAGGGGGTTTCAGCCAGACCCAAGCAGCTCTGCCCCGAAGGTATTCATAATTACCAGACCCGTGGCAGAGGTAAACCATTTTCCTGGCACCTAGGGTCCAAAGATAAGCCGGTCCTTGACGAAGGACTTGAAACCCTAACACACTCGGGACGAGTTGAAGGGTGGAACCGTCTCAAAGACTACCAGCAATATTGGAATCCGGGGTATGTACCACCTACGGGCCACGAACCTGGTGCTAGCTCTCACTCTACTTGTGAACCCGATGCGAACAATCCGTGGTGTAGTTAAGGAGTTCCCTATCGTTTACTACCTGCAGCAGGAGGTGAAAGTGAACAGGAAACTTTCGATGAGGATTACTTACTTCCCTTAGGGAACAGGAAAAATCGACAAAACACCGCAGATAACTCCAGCCCATCAGGGGGGAGACGCCCCGCAAATCCGGTAATTCTACCTGATGGGAATTCTCTCACCTATCCACATCCCCAACGACTTGAGTCTATCAGTCACCCGCTGGTAACACCGACTCACCCCAACCCGGGGGCGTCCATTCCTTATTCCACTGTAGTTAAAAGGAAAACAGTAGGTAGGGACAGGGGAGTGGAAAGGGAAACAGAGGGAGACAGCGACAAAGTAGGCAACTTACAACCCTATCGGTTAACCTATGATATTGGGGAGAACTTGGACGACGCTAATAAAGGAGCAGAAGCTCGAGTTCCAGATCTGGGGTTGGATGGGTATGGTTCTAACCCGGCAGAACTAATAAAGAATTTAGCAGAATCAGGCCCCGAAGAGCATGAGGAGTTAGAGAGGTTAAGCGATCAGGATAAAGCAGAAAGGGAAACGCTAGAGACCCAAAGTGATAAGGAAGGGGAAGATAGAGATGAGGAAGATAGTGAAACAGAACAAGCTGTCGCAAATGTCAGAGAGGGTAATCCTAATAGAAAACTAGCTAGAGGAGAGAAATCACTCTCGTCATCATTTGAACTTATTACCGAGGATGTTTTAGGCACAGGTAAGAAAGACAAACTAGTGAGTGAGGACAAGATTAGTGTAGAGGAAATCCCTGTGAGGGAACAGTGGGACAATCACGATATACAAAACCTCCACGAAGATAATATGGCGGAGGGAGGTGCACCTTTGGTGGATCTAATAGGAGAAAGGGGTGACCAAAACCAACTTCAGCAACCCGGTGAAGGGGAAGCTAGGGGTGTAGATCCGGGGACATTGCAACCTAATCGTGAGATAAACCCTGGGGGACTTCAGCAAAATGATGGGGGTGGCCAACCGGGCCAACAACCCAGCCAAGCTGCGCTAGCAGGAGGCGGGATAGACCTTGGGGCCATACGGCAAAATATGCTGTATCCTTTCCTAGTACAAGCGATGGGAAACAATCCTCAAGCAGGTCAGGGAAGAGCGGGTAACCAACAAGGTCAACAGGCTCTGTGAGGCCAAATTAATCAGGCGAATCCACCAGGGCCTAACCCTCCTATAAACCAACAGGGTCAGCAGGCGCAAGGAGGCCAGAATAATCAGGCGAACCCACAAGGACCCAATAACCTTCCTCCAAATCAACCCAACAACCCTCCTCAAAACCTTCTCAATAACCTTCCCCCAAACCAACCCAACAACCCTCCTCAAAACCTTCTCAATAACCTTCCCCCAAACCAACCTAACAACCCTCCTCAGAACCTTCTCAATAACCTTCCACCAAACCAACCTAACAACCCTCTTCAAAACCTTCTCAATAACCTTCCCCCAAACCAACCTAACAACCCTCCTCAGAACCTTCTCAATAACCTTCCACCAAACCAACCTAACAACCCTCTTCAAAACCTTTTCAATAACCTTCCTCCAAACCAACCCAACAACCCTCTTTTGAATCAACCTAATCCACCAGGCCCACCAGGGCAGAACAATCCGCCAAATCCCCCGAATCCTCCACAACCCAACCAACCAGGTCCGCCAGGCCCACCAGGACAGAACAACCCCCCAAACCCTCCAAATCCACAGAATCCGCCATACCAACCAAATATCTGGGATATCCTACCACAGCTAGGTTTGGCACTGGGCCAAGTACCATCGCCAGTGCGTGAAACGACCCACAATGGTCACCAAAGGGGACCAAACATTAGGTTACCGTGGTTTAGTGGAAAGGAAGATGAGCAGATAGAAAAGTATTTCAGGGAATTGAGGCGACTGAAAGCTATCTATGACTGGTCGAACGCCCATCTCCTGAATATGGCGCTGTTAGGCCTAAAGGGAAGGGCAGAAGACTGGGCAGGAGCTTTAGCTGAAAGTGAGAAAGATACATTTGAGAAACTAGAAGCTCAGATGACAAAGATCTTCGGTGATCGAAGAGCTAAGTGGCAGAAACACGCAGAGTTCTGTGCCCTTAAACAAGGAAAGGACCAGAGTGTGATTGAATTTGCAGGTGTCTTGAAACAAAAGCAGGTTAAGGCAGAAGCGAGTGAAAGCATGATGTTAGCCGTGTTTTTAGAGGGATTAAAGCAGGGCGTTGCCAGACAAGTAGCTATACTGGACCCTAAGTCGTTCACCGAAGCGGTGGATTGTGCAACGAGACTAGAATCGTTGGACAAAGGCAAAGGGGGAACTAAGATATCTAATGCAGTAAGCGAGCTGGCTGGAAGCCAAGCGTCAGAGGAGACCACAGCCCTAAACTCCATCTCTGAACGGTTTGGAGTGGTGCTGGCCCGACTGGAGGCCGCCCCATGGTTTCAGAAACCAAAACCGGGGCAAAGTGGATCTCCCCAGAGCAGTGGTGGTTATAAACAGCAAGGTTATGAAAGAAAAGATAGGTATGAAGGTCAGAAAGGCGAAAGGAACTTAGACCAGAAGGCCAAAACCAATAACGCCCCGAGCAGGGAAGTAGACAAAGGAAAGAATGTGCAAACTCAGCAGAAAGGAGAGAGACCTAGGTTACCGTTCGATGAAAGTAAGTTCTGTATCATTCACCAACAACATGGCCACTCTACTGAGGCGTGCTTGTGGTTGAAGAATAGATTGAGAGAAAAACCACCGCGTATGTATAAAGATGGAAAACCTAGTGGTACCGAGCAAAAGAGCCAGGGAAACTAGAGGATGGGTCCGTTCATTCCACGATAGAATTAGGCGCAGTGGATGGACCGGCTAGAAGAGAGATAGGAGACGAAGCATTTTTCTTAACGCTAAGATTTAATGATCAGAAAGAGGTTAAGTCTTTGGTAGACACCGGGGCGAGTGATTGCTTCATGTCTACCTTTTGTAAGCAGCAGATCCCTAAACAATGTATTCTAGACGAATGGAAAGTATCGAAAGGAAACATCAGTTTGGCAGACAATTCGTCTCAAGTGATACTAGAACAAATTAGGTGTAAGTTTTCAATCCAGGGATCGGTGGTTTGCTATGATTTCAACATAGTGGACGATCTATGCCATTCTATAGTAATCGGTAGAAACTTATTAACAGTGCTTCGTTCAGATTTATCTCTACCAGGCGCAAAGATGGAAGTGTTTTGTGGAAACCCCATAGTTAGCAAAGAAACGGTGAAAATTCCGCCGGGAAATGAATGTATCATACCGGTCACCACCCGAGAGCCGCTGGGGTTAGACTCACCAGTAGCTTACTGTGCACCGGCAGTAACCGCACCTGTCCTAGTGGAGGGGTGCGTGAATACGGTGGGAAGTCAGTGGTGGATTAAAGTCATGAATCCGCTAGACGAAATGCAAGAAATCACTCCACATGAAGCTTGTGTTAGCTTTTGCGGAAGAATGCGCAGTGCCTGAGGTAAATCAAGATCAGATAGAAGAGTTCCTAGACTTGTGTTATCTAACTAAAACAGAGACCCCAATGTCCATCTGTAGGATTTCTGTAGAAGTAATGAAAGACACAGTGCAAATGGAAAGTAAATCCTCTGAGGAGAAACCCCGAGGTGAAATGGATGAGAATGTAAGCAAAATAGACCTAACCGAGTCGTGCTTAGATGAAGAACAAAAGGTATGCTTAATAACAACAGAGATGCGCTAGCGTTCTCGATGGAAGAGTTAGGTCACTGTGAAATAGCGCCGATGAGAATCATTGTGGATGAGTCGCAGGGAGTAATAAGTTCTAGACCGTACCGATACTCTCCACAGAAAATGGATATCATCAATGAACAAGTTAGGCAACTCATAGATATAGGTGTCATAGAACCCAGCGAGTCGGCTTGGCGAAGCCCGCTGGTGGTGGTGCAGAAGAAAGACGGCAAACCTAGGCTCTGTACAGACTTTCGCATGCTTAATCAAGTCACTTTCAAAGATAAATTCCCAATGCCCACAGCTCGATCACTTTTCTTATATATGGCTTACAAGAAACCCACTATGTGGACAGCTTTAGATCTGTTGAGCGGCTATCATCAATGTGTAATCGAAGAAGACAGTAGAAAATATACTGCCTTCGAAACCCCAATGGGTGTATATCAGTATAAGCGTGTACCTTTCGGCTTAGTTGGCGCGCCTTGGCAGTTTACCAAGGTGATGGCCATTGCGCTAAAAGGCTTGATTCCTAGAACATGCTTAGCATATTTAGACGACGTAATCGTCTACGACACCACCTTTGACGAACACCTGGCGAGTGTTGAGGTGGTTCTCCAAGCTTTAGCGAGAGCCAACCTCAAACTGAAACCGTCTAAGTGTGAGTGGTGCCGCAGTGAGATTAATTTCCTCGGCCACGTAGTAAACGCAGAAGGGGTGGCTACACAAAAGGTTACCACAGAAAAGATCACAGCCTTTAACCGCCCGCATAATGTGAAAACTATCAAGTCCTTTCTGGGGCTATGTAACTACTACCGGCCGTTTGTCCCTAATTTCGCTGATCTAGCAAAGCCTTTAAACCGGCTGCTAAAGAAAGAAGTCTCTTTTGAATGGACAGAGGCCTGCGAGGAGGCGTTTCAGCAGTTAAAGAAACTGCTGACCTCGCCGCCCTTGCTAATTCATCCAGATATAGGAGGGCATTTCTATTTATTAACCGATGCATCAGACGCCGCGTGCGGTGCAGCGGTTTGTCACAAACTAGATGAAATCTACCGTCCGGTTGCTTTCTGGGGGTGTACCCTCCGTGACGCCGAATTAAATTACTCGGTAACAGAGAAAGAGGCTCTGGCAGTAATTAAAGGTATTAAGAACTATGAGGACATGTTGCAGGGAGCTAAAATCACAATAGTGACTGATCACAAACCATTGATCCCCCTGCTACAAAGTGCCTACAAAGCCCCGTCAGCCCGGCTGAGACGGTGGGCTTTAGCGCTATCAGATTTTGATTTTGAAATCATCTATGAGCCAGGAGCGACTCATTTTCTACCGGACTATTTGTCTAGGGTCTATCATGAACATGTCCCAGGTGAAGAATATGAGCCCGCTGTGGGATGTGAATTATTTGAGGCCGAAATTTAGGATGAAGAGCTTTCTGTGGCTATGGTAATAAACGCGCAACTCCAAGATGCAGAGTGCGCGCGATTGATAGACTACCTTCAGGACGGAGACCTACCGCCAGATCCCCTTGAAGCTAGGCGAATAATGGACCAAGCTGATTTTGTGGGAATGGTAGCACCAGGAGTGCTTTGTAGGTTCAATGTCAAAAGGTATAACAAACACCAAGACCAACTGGTAAGACTAAAACCCCGTATGATAGTTCCAGGAAAGTTAATCCCCAAAGTCCTGAGACTGTTACATAATGACATCTTAGCTGGGGGACATGTAGGGATCAGTAACCTTACTACCAAAATCTCTGAGAGATTCTACTGGCGGAACATGAACGCCGATATAGTAGACTATGTGAAAGCTTGTGAGACCTGCTCTCTGAGGAGGCGGGCCCCACATTTCAAGGCCTTAGCTAAGTCTTGGGAGAGACCAACCCGACCCTTTGAGGTGGTTCAGTGTGATTTTATCGGGCCACTAAAGAGGGCTAGGGATGGGTCAAAATATATCATGACCTTCATAGACTTATTAACCGGATGGCCAGAGGCTTTCACCACGAAAGATTCAACCGCGCAGACCGCGGCCAACTGTTTCCTAACCAGAATAGGGTGTCGGTATGGACGGGTAAACCGCCTGCACACAGACCGGGGAGCAGCCTTGCTCTCAGGGCTATTCCGGGAAATTACCACACGACTAGCGTGCAAACAAACGTTCACCACCGGGTGAATGCCGACAGGCAACGCTCGAGTGGAAAGATTACATAAAACAATCGAGAACCTGATCGCATATTATATTCCTGATGATCACTGTAATTGGACTGACCTGCTTCCCATAGCGTTATGGATGGTTCGGTCCACGATCAGTGTACGGTCGGGATACAGTCCTCACACCCTACTGTTTGGCAGAGATCCAATCAGTATGGGAATGCCTGAGCAGGGAACAATCCCTGAAACGCTGAATGACTGTGAATTCTTCATGCAAACAAAAGACAATATTGCTATGTTTAGGAATATGGCAGAACGGGTAGTTCAAAACTATGAAAAGGACTTGAGGGTACGAATTGATGAGCGGGCACGGCCTACTCAAATGTATGAAGGAGACATGGTGTACATGTATGACCCTTTAGCTAGCGAAAACAAAGCGTCTAAATTCTCAAACAGGTACACTGAGCCCTACCGGGTGATTGAAACTAAGGGGGATCATCTCGTTAGACTAGTGTCGCTGAAAACTGGGAAACAAATACCACATTTGGTGAATATTTCGAAACTTAAGCCTGCATATGGGCCTTGGTCCCCAGCTGTCCCTCATGTTATACCCAAACTGGTGAGAGAAGCAATAACAACTAACTCAAAAGGGGCAGATCCTGACCGAAACCCTGAATTGCATCACACCCCGTCGGGTGAAATTGCCAAAAAGGGAGGCAAAACTAGGGGTGCTGAGACTGAAAACTCATCGGGAACGACCGGTCCCCGTGAGCATGATGCAATTCCAATGGCCGGGGAGGTACCTACACAAAAACCTGGTCCAAGTCCCACTGATTTAGCAGAGTCAGATGGGCAATTCACTGATGGTCAGGACGCCAGTGCGGACACCGCACTGTTACCAAACTCATCCTTTGTTCCTAACAAAGCCGCCTGTGAACGGGGAACAGCCGGCGCTAATGGACAGAGGAAGCGCAAACGAGCTAAGAGAAGGGGCAAAAGCCAGCCGTTGGTGGGGAGATCCCCTCCAGGCAACAACAAGCCCATAAAACTGCCATGCGGTGATGCACCGATCTTGGATACATCGGTGCTGAGCCCGGGAAAAACAGATGAGGGCCATGTCCCGACGAAAGGTGGCTATAACCTACGTCGGAACCATCGGCCTAACTACGCCGCTCTGTTCAACGACGGGGAAAGCGACGACATGGATGATTAATGCAGGAAACCATGCCGCCCTGTGAAAATAAAAGCTTGGCGGAGCGGCACCGTTAGCAGCAACGCTAATGGAACAGGTGGCCTGCCTCAAGGCCACCCCGCCACGCCCAGGGGCGTGGCAGAGGGGGGGGGAATGCGCAAACTGGGGGAGATGCCAGTGGTTGGCGTCATCTCCTGAGACTGGACACAAGCGTTCCCCACCTGAAACAAAATACGGCTCCAAATATGGAGACGACTCGAGCAGGCGGATCAGTTATAATTTCGTGGGATCCGCGCCGATCTAGCAGTCAGCCCGCAACTCTGATCCTGTACGGTCACTTCAGGTGATTACCTTGCCTAGCCCAACCACTGGAGGAAACGGAGATAGACATTGATTCTATCCCCGGACAAAAGTTGGAGATAGACAATTTTCAATTTCCAACTTCTCCTAAGGCAGATAGACGAAACTTCAAGCCAGAATACAAATACCTCCGACTCATGGGGAACTGCCTGGCCCTCCGGCCCCACAGTAATCCAAAGGGAACTACAACTTTCCCTGAGGATCCGGAGGGGAGGATCATAGTCCCTCTGAGGAGGAAGCGAGTTAACCGCCCATACCGGAGGGCGGTGCCCGCTCGAGGGATGTTTGTAGGACCTTTCTTCTAAAGCACGCCAGATGAAAGAAAAGGCAACCGGGAAGGAAGGCACCAAGAAGCGTCCACCCCAGAATCTTAGGCGGTGGGGCTGGCCAGGCCGGGGCAGTGTCCGCCCGGACTCTACCGATACCGAAGTTGCCCGAAAGAAACCGAGGACACCGGCCCGACGGCCCAGCAGGGCAGCCACCGGAGGATCTAAGAAAGCTACCGGATCAGCAGCAGCCAAAAAGAAGACGGTGAACAAAGACTTTTACTGCCTATCTGAGGTGAGTGACTCGGAGCCCGAGCCAAAGCTGACTGTGGTGGCAAGGCCGGCCCAAAAGGGAGACATTGCCGCCAGACCTGTACAAATCCAGGCCGGGTGGTTTTGGGATCTGACTCGACCACTTTTCCAACTATTTGAGACTGTTGACGAAATTAGGCGGACAGTGGGGCTGGAAGTGCCTAAGTTGGACAGACAGTTAGCTGAGGTTAAGGCCCAGGTCGCTCCATTTATACAAAACCCCAGTCAAAATTCTAAATGCGTCGGGGAAGACACCGGACGGCGGGCAACAAGAAGCGGCCAACCTCTGCCCACACAGGAAAAGCAAGTGGGGCAAGAACACTTGGCCGCCGTCGTACCGGGAGCAAGGGTGGAGCCAGCGCACGAGCAACACGCACCAACCCCACCGGTGGGAGCCGAGCCGACAAAGACTCCCCTCCTCCACCACTTGCAGCCCGCGGACCCCGCCTGTTTAGACTTGAGCAGCTTGACGCCGAGCTGCAACGTCAGTCCGCCGCAACTGCTATGGAATCAACAGCAGTGGGCACCAACCAACCCACCGGGGGGACCCCTGTGGCCGAACCAGCCTCAGACAACAAATCCCCCACAGGTGCCGCAACTGTTTCCACTAAGTCAGCCGTCGTACGAACCAACGGGGGCCGCTCAGGATTGGAGCCTGCTGGCCCCAAACCCCTCAGAGCAATGCGCGCTTCGTCCTGCGAACGTATGAGAAATCTAATGATCACAGTTACGAAGGACGAGACTGGAACCATCAAGCGCGTTGTGAATGCCAGCGGGCGGAGCCTTTATGAACATGTCCCGAACTAAGCGGATTAAAGGGCCTACAAGGGAGGCGTACTTTGGCGCGTGGCTGATAATTGTGCGAAGAAGAACAGTGGCAACTTAATTGTGGTAGTGTTCCTGGGTGAGTTACAAACTTTGGCTTCCTCGGAGGTATACTATAAACAGTGACAATGAGGTTGTTAATACTCTTCGCCCTGGTCATTGTGGAAGCCATTGGGGGGCTACGAAATGACTCCAGCCCAGCTGACGGGCTAGCCCCTAACGCGGAAGTTATAGCCTTAGAACGATATGGGGTGGTGCTAAAACCTGGAAAGCTAATGTCCACTGCGGATATCACCCACGTCCGACAAGGTTTTCTGATCACCATTCCCCAAAAACGCTCCTTCATCAAAGCTACCTTTGGCCAAGTCTGTCATAGGTACCCAGAGGGAGGAGACGCTCTCGACCGAGCCTGTTACCGTGTCAGGTCGCTAGTGAATTGGATGGATCAGACATCGCAGGCGCTCAGAGGTCGGTATAGGGAAATTCTCAATGAAACCTTAAGCTCCCTAATTAAGAACACCCGGCAGAGGCCTCAGGCCCAAGGGCCAGAACCAGGTTTGGGTGGAAGGGTTAAAAGGATGAAGAAGCTACCCCTCATGATAGACGATCCGGGATGGCCATCCTTCCCAATTCCAACCTCGTGGAACAGGGGACTCTCTGCTGACGTAAAATACAATAGGGAACTAATTAGGGTGTTACAGGAGTCCTCTGACCAGATGATCGAAGACCTGGCGCTAATGAACGATAAGCATGACGAGGCAATAGAAAAGGTTAACCACGTCGTGATAGGTCTATTGGATAATCTGAAGTCGCTAAATAAGGCACATAATGGAACTCGCCGAAGAATGAGGCTCGTCCAACATAAGGTGGACTGGATGGAGTTATACCTGAACATGATACCTGTAGCTCTGGAAGACAAACTGGGAGAGATGGTTTATCTCCAATCGTTAATAGAGCAAACACGCGTGTTCAGGAAAGGTGTGCAACATCTGACACGGGGTCAACTGACCATGGATTTGGTACCTCGCCAATATATGGTGGGAGCGGTCCTGGAAGTCAACAGGTATCTGAAGGGAATCCACCCCAGATTCCATGTGGCGTTCACGGACCCCTCTTTCTATTATGAAAACAGCCAGCCCTCATTTAAATTTGATGAAACTACCCAAGAACTAATAGTGTATGTACGGGTGCCGGTTGTGGCCGACGAACACTTGTTTAGGGTCTACGAGGTACTGACCTTCCCTGTGCCGGTGCCAGTTAGAGGACGACAAAAGAAGGACGCTCTCCAAATTGTTAATCTGCCTAAAAGTGTGGCAATGTCTATGTCCCGCCAATACTATGTACCGCTGGCTAGCGGCAGTTGGTCAGGTTGTTATGGGCAAACCATCACGCTTTGCAAGGACCTGCCCTACATGAAAAAGATCACGGATAACACCTGCACTGCCGCACTGCTGAGGCGGGATGACATCGCTATACAGGAAAAATGTAAACTGGACTACCTATTGGAAGCGGATTTTGGGGAAATGGCTGTGTATCTGGATGATGGAGACATGTTAGTGGTCAGTGCCGATACTCGGGGTCAGATGATCTGCAGGAATCAGCCCGCCGTGGAGGTGAACATAGAGAACTATGCGCGTGTCCAGGTGGAATGTGACTGTGCCTTTCAGACGCAGGGGTCCTGGATCCCGTATAGTCTGAGAAACTGTGACCGACACACCAGGATCACGACGGTCGTGTACCCTCATAACGACCTACTGGAAGCGGCGCGTCATGTGAAGGGATGGGACACGAACTTTACCAGGTCCGAGCATGAACCTACTATGCTAGAGTCAGACCCTATCCCTGAAAAGATTAGAAAGGAACTGTTAGAGATCGAGGAGAATCTGAAGGTCAGGATACCTGTGCCCTCTCTGGCGAAGCGAATCCAGAAGCACCGGAAGGACTTGGCTAAGGGTATTAAGAAGGCTACTGACCGGTATGAAGTGAACAAGGAAGCCCCATGGTTCTCTATAGGGAACTTTGGAGGCGGTTTCGGTCTTCTCACGATCTTCTGCATAGTAGTGGCAGTAACAATAATTGGGTGTATCCTCTGGAAGTGCTGGAGGAGACACCAAGGTAAAGCTGCTCTCGCTGGACTGGCCATGACTCTGCCTCGGGCCATGGCCCTGGAGGCAGCCGACCCAAAGGAATTGTTAACCCAGGAGAGAACACTCACTGGATGTCCGGACACTACAGCCAATCCCACCGCGGTGGCCGTACTAGCTATACTGCTGGCTATACTGGTCATCGCCATTGTGGCGCAAATGGAAGCGCATCAGGCGGAAGACCGTGGATGGGTTGTATGTACAGTTCGTGAATCCACATTTAATGGAGACAATTTTTCTGGGAGAATTAGCCATGCCTGCCGATCATACATACACCGAGGGCTATGTGCTAATCAAGGACGTGCTGGTTAACCAACTGTGCCTGAAGTTCACTCTTACCGTTACCTGGGGAGCGCAGCTGATGGGAGCGGCGACCAGACCGGGACAACGACCATCTAATGTGCCACTGCCAGATACCTTGAGAGTGTCCAAGAAATTTGCCCGCTTAATGATGAGTAACTTGAAGTATAACACTAGGGCCAGACTCTTAAGGTATTCGTCAGGATTAGCCACTCCAGTGCCTATGGGAGTACCACGCCTCGTCGACGCTGGTTGGTCCGATGTCGGAGCGGACTGGCCTCAACAAGTGCTGAGACATAGCGCGGTCCCAAACGCCCCTCCTAGATCAACTCCATCTACCTCCACTGCAACTGGACCGGGCACTACTCAAAAAACTGTGAGACCAGGAGCACCTGAAAAGGACCCAGGGACAGTCTATGAAGTTATAATATGAACAAAAAAATAAATAAATAAATAACAAGTGTTAGCGCTGATCTAAGGTCTGTAAGGAAAAAGGTAACAGGTAGATCTAAGAATCATCGTTGTGAACACTGAACTGGGTTGTATTGGAGAACTCGACGGAGTCATGTCAGCATGAATAGACAGGACCCCTTCGATTAACTCATTCAATAATAAGTCACCAATCAGGAAAACCTGAGCCGGGTAGGCTGGTCCAACCATCTTCTATGGACCCATGGGTTATCTAAATTTCTCTCAGATTGAGTGTCCCATGCCCGGTAGCCTAGCTCAATACTCTTATTACTACTTTGGCAACTCTCTTAAAGTAGGGATCCATTCGGAAACGATCCTAGTAACTCAAAATTTTAGCATAAAAGAAAAACACAAAATTCTATAAAATACCTATGTGCGCTCAACGGGACCAACGCTTCCAACGAGCGATGTGGATTTCCCCAGGTAAGTACCATCTATACTTGGCCCCTGTGCTGTTGTCACCGCTAGGATCGGGCTGCGGTGCAGGAGTCACTTGGGGAATGCCACAACCTATTCTTTTAATATATATATGTACTCTCCTCAAAGATGGGAGGGCCGCGCAAATGGCAGGAGCCCGCCCACATGCCTGGTGTCGGTGGTGCCTGGCAAGAGGCAGGTCGTGTGGGGCTACGCGCCACCGACGCTCTGGGAGGCACTGGGGTCGACGCTCGAACATGGCAGTCACTATGCCCCGGGTGGGACGGCTCCTGACAGCGGTTCTCTCATCACAAAAAAAAATAATATCAAAAAGTTTAGAAAGAAACTTACACAAAAACTAATATATAAAGCAGCCCAATATTTATTTAACTAAGAGCCCTTCCTCAGGGAATCCTGGGCAAGTTGTAGTAAGAACATAAGAACGCAGCATATGTAGTATCATTCAAAGGTGGGACGCTCCGTGACAGCGCACGAGAGTACACTATACGTGGCTCGTTTGCTTCTGATGCAGGCATGCTATGATGAGCAGTGACATGTACCACTCCTGTCTGAGGCATGTTACACTCAGAAAGTATAACGGAGGTCACAAGGAGGTTACGGGACGGATGCGGTGAACTGGCGACATTCACAGGGTGCTAACTCCCTTCTTCATAAAGGTGACTTCTCCCTGTGGGGGGGAGCTGTAGCTAAAACCCACAGGATGATGGGACGAGGCGCTGTACAAAATGTGTAGTCCCATCATCTTGGTTATGTGTAATGGTCGCCGGGTCACAACATCTCCCAGTCGTGGGATCCTTTGATTTTACTGTAAATCAGGATCCAGCGAAAAATGTAAAATGGAAAACAACTGCCCAAAGGTACGAGACTAAACTATTTTAGGCCATGTTTAGACCAGATTTAACCGGGACTGAGGCAAAACAACAAGTCAAGTTTCGACCCGGGTAAATTAGTAATAACAAAATTAATAAAAGAGACGTGCGGCTTCAGAGTTGACCGCCGTCGAGAGAAAAAAAAAAAAAAAAAAGGAAAAGAAACATTAGTCTCGACCGCCGTCGTGGCGCATAAAGTAACCGGGTCTCCGCTCAACAGTTGAGCTGAGGAGGGGGGACACGGACTACTAATTCCCTGACGAATGGCTGCAAAAACTTGGTTAAACCCTTAGCAGATAGTCTACCCGTCCTATTAGTAAAGTCAAAATTCTAAAACTGTCTTTAGCACAAAAAATTCCTGCCCCTCGTGCGCATAGTTAAAATAGGCTGGGGGCGGAGTCCTTTCAGGAGTAGTCTCGGCTCTCCATAAGAAAAACGGGCAAAGACCTGAACAGAATACGGGTTTAACCTGGATCTACACTTTGGAAAAAGAGGCCCGACTAATTAGGTGCTGTCTTTCTGGAGAAGTGCATTTACACATCTCTTAGTTGTAAAAAGGGGTAGTATGTTTATTAAAGGTAATATACATGCTGCTCCTGATTGTGGCACTCGACCCCTTTAGTTTTACAAAACAGGGGGGGGGTGCCGACGACCACGTGTAGCTGATTAGGTTGGTGTTCAGACCGGAAATAAACCCGGGTCTGGGCCCCGATCCTCTCAGGTGATAATTAAGCAACTTGTAACCAACCAACTTCCATGTACAGTTAATACTCGATGCCAGCGTAAAAGACACGTAGACTTGCGGAATGAATACTCACCCCACCCCCATACTGTGTGTTGTACAAATTAAAATGTTAAGTTATTACTGTGCATGTAGACAAAATATTTGTATGAAAATATCAGGAATACACCCACCTACCTAGAAGCGGGATGTTAACTGACCAATGTAAACAGTGGAGCTGACGCTCAGGCCCAGTACAAAATTATGAGGATGATTGCCAAGCTACCACTCTGTAATTCAAAATATATACCGACCATATTTATAAAAAAAAATATATATATATATAAAATAGCAATAATAGGACATACCGTTCAAGCATTGGCTCTTAGAAAACCAAAAGTAGTCTCTCTAAAAGAAAAACATAGCAATAAACCAGTCCTAACCATTATTTCTCCCCCTCCCATCTGGACGACACTGCACAAAATATTATCTACAACACTTATTCTAACACAATGACACTGATGCAGTCTTGGTGTTAGACTAAAACGGGATGGGTATTTGTAGCCTTTTGCTACGCCCTCTCAACTTACCCTGGAGTCGCTGACAACCAGTCAGACGACTCTACCTATGGTGTCGCATCATGTGATCATCAAGAAGGTGTTTCCATTACCCTGTAAGGGGGACAACTAATCAAAGAATTCTGCCACAGCCAATCTAATGCTACGCAGTCTAGACCAGAGTACTTGGTCACATGCAGTTCCTAAACTTACCAGGGGTAACCCCATGAAGCGCCTCACACCTTATGGCGCCGCCAAGTGGATTGTTTCCACTGTCTTGTACGGGGAACGTCAAAACAAAGAATCCTGTCACAGCAAATCCAGTGCTGTACAGTCCAGACCGGAATGCCTGGTCATTCACACAATTCCATTGGTGCAGTGTCAGTCAACTAGTAGACAATAATCATAAAATAATACTATAAGGCCAATACGGCACACCCTACCTACACACTGAAAGCCTGCTTGAATCGGTAATGTCAACAAAACCATTAGTCAAGAAAACCCTCTATTATCGCCCAACCACGCGCGAGATAAAAACGCTTGATCATGTTCGCCTAAACGATTCCTCCCACTAAAATCATATAGTCTGACGTCTCTCAGTGCCCAATACTACCATCTTACACCATTCATGTTGTTATAACCAACCACAGGACCTGGAAAAAATAATAAGTTTAGTACACAAGGTCCTAGTTTCCGGCCCGCATCCACCATCTTGTAACCAAAAGTAAACACCAAGTGGCCACCCACGCTACCCGTTACAAAAATCACCAGCGAAATACGATCTCTGGTTCCGGGAGTGACGTCAACTTCCGGAATACAACCACATGAAGGCGAGCCGAAAACCACTAAGAAGAATTCTGACCAACAATCTCCTTAAAAACCTACGGGTTAGTAGCCTACCTAGCATGCTAATAACAGTAAAGAAAGAAGGCTGGACTTACCCGGTCTCGGAGCGGTCGGGGTGTGGACCAGCTCGACGAAAGAGGGGCGACACCCGGCAACGGACGAAGAAGAAAAGAAGGAACAGTCTGTTAGTCTGTAGTCCGTAGATCCCATAATAACATTCCGGCGTGGCCTCTGGAGTAAAAAATGTCCGGGGTTACTAGGAAAAGAAATTAGTGTCCTGGGCCCCAACCAGGAATTGAACCTGAAGAAATTGATTGTTAAAATTACTACAAATCACTATGTACAAAAGGTGGGTGCCGACGGTCTATGGCCTAACCAACGGCAAGCGGGTGACCAGACGCCCTAGGACCCGGGCCCAACGCCGAACTAGACGGTCCGAGGGCATGTACCCGTCTACTAGCTCACGAAAGTCGTTGATGGTCACGCTTCCGTCTGCTACCGCCTTGACCACGTGAAGGACGCGCCCGGTCTCTGCAGTCGGTACCCCGAACCAATCGTTCGCGCGACGGACCTCCCGGCTGACTTTGGGCACTACCCGGTTGATCCATTTTTGAAGGGAGCCGTCGCTATCAGTAAGGTCCCACCGGCGCGCGTCAAATCCCGAAGGGGTCGTGAAGATCAAAGTGGCTGAAACTGGGTGTGATTGAATGTTCAGGAAGGCTCGGTTCAGGGTTTCCGCGTAGAATTTGGCCACAGCGTCCACGTTGATAAAAAGTGGAATGAAAAGTCCGAGATCCTGATCCCACGTCAGCACGTCGAGGAAGTTGCAGATAACAATGAGTACGTCCTCCGGAAACATAACATGGTGGGCGAACGCGTACCCCGCCAACTCGGCGGTGGTAGCGTCGAGACATGAAAAAACTACTAAGGTGTTATCCGTTCCTGCTAAGATAATGTCCGGGTATGCCTCAATACCCTCTTCACGGTTAGAACAGAAGATTGCGACACGCACCATGATGAAATTGCAGATAATAAAGGGTAAAAGACGAAGAAGTCAAAAAACACACGTCTTAATACTCCAAAGTGATCGCCGGCACTGATTAAAAAGACGTCATATCGAGGCTATTTTGGGAAACCCCTTTTTGATCCAAGGGATCCAAATTTTGAAATTGGCTAGCATGATCAAACCATCGTATAATTTCTTACAAAATCGGCGCTAAACTAAAGTTTAGGTCCCCAACCAACATAATCAGGCGATAAATTTCAGTTATCACGGCACAATAATTCATATCGGGCGCGCAAATTCGCTAAATTCATTCGACATAGAAATTGCCATCCGGGCACTTATCACCTGAAGGAACCCAGACCGAGGTCGGGCCCTGGATGGGAACTCCAGTCAAGCGTCCCGCTAAGTACACGTGTACTAAGGGTGACTGATGGGCGCGCGCTGGGTATGATGATTTATAAGTGTCAAACTGCTTAATGTTGACCGGCCCGTTGCCTGGACCTTGTGTTTATTGTAAATAATGTCGTTTTAGTTGAAATTTGGTCAAAATTTAACCTGCACTGTATGATGAGATCCGATGTCCGATTTCACCGAGATCACTTGTTATTATGTTAACTCGTTCTAGAATTGAATTTGTTGTTCATTTAATAATTTTTAGGATTTAAGACAACTTCACTTGTATATATGTTGAATTTCATTGACTTTTGTTCCAACCCGCATAGAGCAAAAATCTGTACATGTATGTACTAAGTTAGTACTGGACATAGTATTGAGAACACCTCCCAAACTTACCTGTTTTCTTCTGTGTTTTCCTGAACCGTCAAGTAACGGACCTTACATTCAGAACAATGAGTACTGCCACAGTAGGCAGAATCATCTCCTTTACCTTGAGGATCATTTCACAATCCTTTGAACTTTCTTTGTCAGGGTTCGCATGACAATTTCCATCACCTTGAGGATCATTTCACAATCCTCTGGACTTACTTTGTCATTGGATGCATGACAATCACCTTCACTTTAAGGACCATCTTACGGTCCTATGAACTTACCTTGTTACTTTATGAACGGGTTCCGCAGTCCTTGAGCTCAGAGCGGGGCTGATACCACAATGTATTTATGTAATAGATAATTCCATTCATGAAATTGTACCTTTGGGTCACATCTCTGAATGACCAGAAAATGGAATCTATAAATATATCAACACTGTGCTGAATGTACCACGAGAGTCAAAGCCACCCAACATCAATTTGTTCTAATAATAATAAAATATGTCCAATAATCAAAATTGGGAACACATCACATTTGACTGAATAATCTTTATTAGGTTTGAGCTATGTCGTCCACCTCTTCAATCTCAAACATCTGACCGCCGTCGAATGTACTAATAGCTTAGTACTTTTAATATATTATCATCTTTTATAATTTAGTTAGGATCAGACCTAGCAAGTCTACCTCTAGGCAGAGACATTTTACGCTCCTAGCGCCACCTGTTAACCAGTATAAAAGGTGTTGCAAAGGTAGGGAGCGAGTTAGTTAGGAGTTAGAGTTTAACCATAGAGTTAGAAGGACTGCTCGGAGTAATACCTACGGCTCCTGCGCAGTATACTGGAGTTTACCAATACCAACAGCTTCGGACAAAGATTGTGATAGAGCTAAGCACTAGGGCGGTCTGGAATGCGCTGGAACAACTTGTATTCTAAATGTGGTTGATCGCTGAGTAGGAGATGGGAAGGTGGACTGATGGAGACTTATTCACTGTGGCTTTGACTCGGGATGAGATGTTTACTTCAATAAAAATCCTTTCATATTAAGAGCTTCCTCATCGTCCATTTCTTTTGAACTATTGGGGAATGGATGTATTAACTTTAAACGCAGGCTGATCGGCTCGATAACCTGGATGAACGACTCATGGATCAATTAACTATACACATCAAGCAGTATTAAATCAAACATTAACAATAGTTCATTGCCTCCTTTTTTTTTTTTTTTTTGAAACATTTTTATTTATACTGGAAAAACATCTCAGACCTTGGTCTGCTCTCCCTCAGCCTCCAGTTACATCAGTATGTGGGTCATGTACATTGAGACTATTTCTGATGGCAGCGTTCTGAAGGACTTGTAGAGATGCTTGTTCATGCTGGTTAATAACAGAGAGAAACACATTACCATAATCAAGAAGGGAGCAGAACATCGACTTACACACTAACAACGATGCTCTTAAGGTTAAGTATGGCCGAATTCTCCTTAGCAAAAATAATTTATAGTGCGCTTGCTTGAATATATGAAGATAATGAGCATTGAAATTTAATTCTGAGTCAATTCCAATTCCCAGGTATTTAAAAACCGTAGTACTTTTAAGGTTTGCATCTTTAACAGTGAAACTATGGGCCAATTCAGAATTCTTTCGTACAGGGAAAAACTGTATTTTCGTCTTATCTATATTAATTGTCAGTACATTTCTATCACACCATTTCGATAGTGATGAAATATCACTTTGAATTTCTTTACAGTCAGCAGTAGGGTTAGAAGCATCAACACTTTTTATATAATACTATGTCATCTGCGTAAAGTAAAAGCTTACAGTTTGAAACAGACTGTTTTACGTCGTTTATAAATAGAATAAACATCAGTGGTCCGAGTACACTTCCCTGTGGTACACCGTATGGGACAGCTTTAACATCAGAGAGTACACCATTAACCTTAGTTACCTGTGTTCTGTTACTTAGGTATGAGCCAAACCAATTTATGGTGTTAGTAGTGAAATGATATTGGTTCATTTTGTTCAACAGGAGGTTGTGTGTTACCGTATCGAAGGCTTTCCTAAAGTCAAAATAGACTGCTACACTGTGCATGTTTGAGTTGAGGTTATAATAAAGGTCAGTTGTAAAATTAAAAACCGTTTGAATTGTCGATCTATTCTTCCTAAAGCCATTTTGCTCATCTAGCAGTAAGTTTCTTGATTCAAGGAAATATATAGTTTGGTCATGTATAAGATGTTCAATAATTTTGCTAGTAATGGGTAATAAAGCTATTGGTCTAAGATCACCAGGCCCATTTAGGTGTGTTATTTTCGGAATGGGAACTACAGTAGCTCTCTTCCAGCTCTCTGGAAAAGTTGACGAACTGATTGACATATTTATAATTTCTAATAATATAACAGCGAAATAATCAAGAACAAATTTCCATATTCGCGATGAGATTAACGGGAAACCACTGGACTTGTAAATTTTTATGTCCTTGATTACCTCCTTTAGCTCTTTCAATGTTGCTACTCAGTTCGAAGGAATACTCATCCAGATTCAGATCCAGATTTGGGTGAATAGTAGGTTGAGATTGGATTTTATTTGCCAATTTAGCACCGACATTGGCAAAAAAGTCATTTATAGTGTTTGCAGCTAAGATGTTAGAGAGAGGAGACCCCTCTTCGTCTTTAAGTTCTATGTATTCCGAGGTATGCTCGGGTAAGATACTTCTAATAGTTTTCCAAAATTTCTTAGGATCACTAGAGTTTCTTGTCAGTTCTTGTTTAACATAATCTGAGCGAGCATTTTTAACTGCTGCATTCACTTGATTTCTAAGCTTTCGTGCAGTCTGTATATATGTAAAAGAGATTTTGTTCTTACGGCTAGCTTAAGGGCTCTGTCTTTATCCTTGATAAGCTCCATTAATTCGTTGGTAAGCCATGGCGGCTTATCATTTTTTGATGTAAAATGTTTAAGGGGGCATTGCCGGTCTAGTTCCTGGAGAACAAGAGAATAGAATTTGTCCCATTTGTCATCAATATTATCAATTTCAGAGATGGCAAAAATGTTATTGTTAATTAAATTTTTACAAAAACTTTCCTCATTTAGTTGTTTATAGGAACGTCCTTGAAATGAGATCTTATTTAACTTGTTTTTTACTTTTTTAATTCTCAAGGTGACTGGTAGATGGTCACTAACATTCCAATACAGAACCCCGCTATCTTGGCATTTCGATGAATTTGAGAAAATTAAGTCTATGAGTCCTTTATTATGAGAGTTGGCATGTAAAGGTCTAGTAGAGTCAGTAATATATTGTTCAAGTGAGAAAGTACCAGCCAACTTCGCCAATTTTTTAGTAACAGGAGAGTTTTTCTTAAACCAGTCAACATTGAAGTCACCACCCAAAAAGAGATCAGAGTTTTCATTCTGAGGTAGTGATTTTAAGGTATTTCCTATAATGTTTACAAAGTTATCCATATTACCATCAGGAGGTCTATAAACTGTTATAAAATAAGTTGGTCTAGTACACTTAATTAGAATTTGAACAGTTGATAGTTCAATGTCAGGATTTGATATGAGAAATGGTTCATTTTCTAATACTTTAATATTTAGGGCTTCAGACCAGTAAGTTATGATGCCTCCACCCCTTTTTGTGTGGCCTGACCTGTTTAGGGTTGTTCTGTCGTTTCTAGACATTTTGAAACTGGGAATATGTAGCAAATTATCCGGATAATTCTTATGTAACCATGTCTCAGATATACCAATTAGTTGTAATTCTGAGTTTAGTACATAGTTTGATATCGCGTCAAACTTGTTGCATAAACTTCTAACATTCCAGTAGCCTATTTTAATACCTTTCAGTGATTGTTGTTCCTTCATTACAAGATGTGAATAAACATGATGATGGCCATAACAAGGGCCGAGATGTATGAGATGATGTGAGGTGACATGATGTGAGATACAAGGGGTGAGGCTACTGTCTTAAAGACATGTCTCGACTCCAGTAACATTCTGAGTACCACAAGGCGGATTTCCACAAGATATTGCCGGTTGAGGCTGGCTAGGCATCATATAGCAGGTATCACAGTTATATAAATCACAGTGTTAATACAGAAAAACATTCAAAAATTATCGCATGGTATACCACAAAGTTCAATAGGGGGGGGGGGGGGGGGGGGGGGCCCGACTGATCAGCCAGTGCCCATGTTAAGGACCTATCGTCATATGTGGTATGAAGTTGAGTGGAGGAAAGTCATTGTTTTAGGTGATAATGATGTTAATATAACAACGTCTTTCTCTAGTCTGGTGACAGAGCCCGACTGAGCAGCCAGCGCAATGTCAAACACTCTTATAGTCTATAATAACCAGTTAGTTAGTTATGAGAAATAGTATAAGGTTATGTTCACAGTTTTCCTGGTTTGATGTCCTCGTCTTGAGGATTTTTTAGCTGCATAGATATGCCACATTCACTATCTGCGAGGCCCAGTACTCCAGTGTGGACTCTGTTGGGTGCAGACCGTCTTCGAGCATGTGATATCTAGTAGCATAATAATGATTTCCCCAATATCGGTGAATTTGCTGGGCGATCCATGGGGTTGGTAGGTGGTTACGCTGGTTTATGTTTGCAATTTCAGCATTTACAACAGGAACTCCTCTGTCAATATAATCCTGGTGTCGAAAGTCAGTGTGTAAACAACGTGGATATTGTGCCAAGTCCATACCGGGGAGTTGTGCGAATATAATATTTCCGTTTGGGTATGCCTGGTGATACGCCACATCTGCTTCATTGAATAAGCCCATCATGTGCTCTGTGAATTCACTCTCAGACTTGTAGGGAAAACGGAATTTCTCGGTCAGGTTGTCCCATCGAGTAATATCACATGCGCCAGCCATTATTATACACAAATCGTGCGGGCTCCTCCTCGCGTGCTTGTAGACATCGGAGACGATTCCTCGTACTCCCGCACCTCCTCTGGGCTTAGTTTCAATCTTGGCATCCGTAAAGTTAGCTCGATCAATATATTCTTGTAATTCTTTGACTCTCGAATCCCCGAAGATCTTGATCACCGACATTTTAGCAGCTGAAACGTAGCGGTGCGAGCGTGTTTCCCAGCTCCGGAGTGTTTGTAAACAAGGATAAGTCTCGAAAAAGCAAGATGGCCGCCGGAAATTGCAAGTCACGGCGATTGCGCATGTACAGGAGTTACATCCGCCTTGTCACGGGCTAGTCTCAAACCCAATAATTTTTGGGAACTTATCTCCCATACTGTTTCATAATATCTAGTTATCATGACAAGGTGTGTCTAAATCTACTATATACATATATTAGATCATTTGAAGCCATAGATTACATTTATATTGTGCAGGTGTATCGGAAAAGTTTATATCACTGATTTGGTTAAATAGCCTCTAGTCGTGCGCAGGGGTTACAGCCGGAAGTGAAGGGGCGAGAAAGTCAACAAGAAAGATGGCGATTTGCGGTCTGCTCGTCGAATTCTTACCAAGAGTTTACCGGTCGTGTGGGATTATTATGAAGTGTCAACTGTTTAAAAGTAATTAGGAAGTGAGTTTAATGCTCAGAGATACTTGCGGACTAGTATTCTCCCGTGGGTTTCAACGATAAGTACTAGAAAATACAGCTTCAAAATGCATGGAACTTCTGGTAAGTTATGTTGTTGGTTGGTCTGGTGTTGGGATGCTAGCCTCGAGGTTGGCTCAAACCTCGGTTAGGATTCTTCTCCTTTCCTCCAACTTCTTTCCCATTTTGTTTTGTCCCTTCCAGGTACGGTTTTTTCGTTCGTCCGAGTTATAGGTACATGCACATGCCCAGACACGGTCCATGGTGCACTTGACAAGTTTATGGTTGCCAGTAGAAAGTAGTAGTCGTCGCAAAGTTGGATCCTTGAACTTCTCAGCTAGAATGCCGTCAACAGTGTCGTCTATCTCATCTTGCCAGGGTGGGATTGTTGTAAGTGCTTTGGCCATGGCCTTGCATCTTCTGGGATTATTCTCCTTTAAAATTCTTTCCGCTGTGTCATGATGGCCATTTCTGTACGCTTTAGTGTGGCATAGCGCTTGCTCTCCGCTGGTGTTGGTTACTCCACGAAAGGTGATGGGGGTCGGGTAAAACATGGAGAGGAAAATGTACTCAGAATTGAAAAACAAGTATTCCCCATCTTCCCTGTTGAAGGCTTTGTCTAGTGTTATGTCCTGGGGGAGGTTTGACAGGTCCTTGAAGTTGTACCTTAGGCCACTTACAATTAGGGTATCCCCTACTACTCTTGCTTCTTTCCCTTTTCGTCTGGCCAGGTCCGCAAGCGCTCGTAGAGCAAACCTTTCCTTCCGTTGACACTCATCCAGGTCTTCGTTTATCCAGACCTCCTTACAGGCTGGGTTGTTTTTAATATTGTTTCTAGCTTTGTACACTAGGTCTCGATTGGTAGTGTTATTGAAAACGACAGTGATAGGTCTAGGTTTCCAGTTATTTGGCGTTTTCGCCCCTGATCTATAGATGTTGGTGATTGCGGATTGATCAACCTTTACACCTGTGTCAAAGATGACTCTTCCAATAATAAACATCAAGTTTTCGTTTGGTATTTCTTTTATACCCTCCAGGATGAGATGAGTCTTGTTTTCCTCCCTCTTCAACTCTCTTTGTATTGAAGACTGAATATCTCCTTGGTCTTCTAGTTGAATCATCCGATCTACTAGGTTTTTAACATCTTGCTTCAACAGCCGATTTTCTAGTTGCAGGTCTCCTACTTGCCTTTCAAGGTCAGTGGTCTTGTTGATCAGTTCTGTGTGAGTTTTCTTGATTTCTGTGACCGTGTTGTTGAGGTCATTGAACTTCTTGTCGAGATTTGGGAGAAGTGTGTTGTTGGTATGTGCCACTTGGTTCTGCAGCGTAGTTAAGTCAGCCTTCATTTCTGGTATGTTCCCTGTGTTCACTATAAGTTTGTCAATCTTTTCGTCAAGAGACATTTTCGGATTGAGATCTTTACCACCAGCTGTAGTTGAGTCTTTGCTCGTGGTAGGAGAGGGTATTTGGCTGCGTGTAAACATGTAAGCAGTTAGTTTGATTACTAGGATTTCAGTTTATGTGATTTGTTTACACTGAGTTCGGTGAGCGATAATAGGGTTATGTAGCTATCGGCGGGAAAAAACTTTGTGCAGTCTAAGATCCAAGTGTTGATATTTAGACCTATCTGGTATGTCCAGGTATTTGAGTTATTTTGATGTAATCCAGGTATCGTCCAGTGGATTTTAGACCATTGAGATGATCATTTGTGTGATGGCAGTCAGTTATTTTCCGTCCGATGCACCAGCCGCTCTCCTCCGACCTCCTAGCTAGCCGCCATTACCTCACATCAACTGAGTACAGAGTTGGAAACTAGGCATAGGGGGCAAATAATACGTTTCCCGGTTACAATTCGTTTTTTTATGCCACATATAAATACAGAAGTAATCTAAGTACAGGTTATTGATTTACATATTTTTATTTTACTATCTTGAGTGATCACACGACTGCTCAGGTGCAAAGACTATGAAGACTAAAGGATAATCTTTTTTTTTTATATGTATGTAAGACGATGAAATGCATTTTAAATTTCCACGACCATTATTTAAATGAAGTGAAACGTACACCATTTGATAAATTAAGACCAAGGATGTTTATTTCCATTTGAGATAAGAGGAAGAAAGTCTAGTCTGAGATCATCAAATATCAAATAAGATACAGTGTCTCCTCACTGTAAACAGTGAAAAAGGTATCTCAGATAGTTTCATACTTGCCCTGAAATTTAACTAGTTATTCGACATCAGTTTCTGGTTTAGTGTCCATTTACACGAGACATGATTTCTATATTGATCTTTTTTTGTCAGTCTAAAATGAGAGCAGTAGACGAAATCTTACCCAGAGTATAATTATTCATACTTGAAAGAATTGATAAACGAGGCAAATTCAAAGCTTATTCCCTCAATATGAGGTTTTACATGTACATCACACACGGATGCAGGTTGCACAATAAACAAGGTAATACATGCAGTGAAAGTCTGCGAAAGGTGAACCATACCAATTTTAGAAATGGGGGAAAGAAATCAAATTTCAAAAACAAAAACATATTTCTGAATATCAGACACGCAAAAACATCACTAAACCTGATTGCTTTCGATTTTCTAAATAAATCGTTTTTTTAGTACGTAATAGCATGTCAAAAATCTAATTCAAGAGTTGTTATGGCAACTTTTCATATTTTATATCATTAAAGACAAAATTACAAAGGCACATCGTATCCCCCCAAAAGGGCAAAACTTAATTTACAGTCGCTCATGTTAAGTCTTTTATTTTTGGTAAACATACTTTAGTTATCTTTTTGTTTTATTTTTCTTAACTTTTGCTGACTGAACATTGTCTTTGACATAACGTTTCCAACGCATCATTGAACATTCACAGTTTCTACTTGATTTCACGATAAATAACTACATATAAACTATATTAAAAAGGTATTGCTATTCAACTATTTCAAAGTTTACGTTTTTGCACACATGAAAGACAAATACACCCTTTTGATTCACTCACTTAGTACTATCTCTTCATATTTTGGTAAATTTAATATAATTGAAATACAGTCAAAATATTCAAACATTGATCAGACGTTTTCCTTTTGATATTGGACGATAACCACTTTAAAAAAAAAAGTGATCTTTATGTAAATATGGCGTTTATGTGTTCACATTTAGAGTATTCATTATACCATTTTGCTGTAGTATAATATCAAACTGAATATTCTAGATCTGCTGCAAAAAGCACCGCCTGATTTTCCCTTTCAAATGACGAATTCCAAGAGTAAGTACCCAGTGATTTTGACAATACATTTGAAAATATCTTAGTTATTCCGCAGGAAAAACAAGGCAAAAACAACGCATCTCTGGAATATAGCTGAGAACTGTTAGCTATATTCCCTTTGGCGTGAAAACACCTTTGATAAAATCACCAATCGTCTACCTCTTTATCCATACACACTTAGTGAAGCCTCGTCAAGACTTTCATTTGAGGAAAGAAAAAATCTTCCTTCTAATTTTGCAATTCTTTAAAATACCAATTCTTTAAAAAATACCCTAACATATAACTATCATGAAACAAAACAGGCAATATTTAGAATAGACATGCATACATTCCATTGTGTATATGTAATGCTGAACAAGGTATTTCTGACTGGCCAAAGATCCGTCGGGAAGACTGTGAGTAACCTTGAAGCGTTTCTACTTAAAATCCCAAAGAACCAGACAAGCTCAAGCCCCTTTAGTTCATGTACCTATCATTAAGTATGATTATGTATTAAAATCACCTGTATTTTATGCAAAAACATTGTGGAATCGATTACCTTCAGAGATGAGATTATTGAACATATATGATCAATTTAAGAATACAGTTAAACAACATTTGACCAAATTATATCAAGATGAAGAAATAGCCAAGATGACTGCTGGTGTTTTTGTATAAGATAGATTTAGGTGTTATAAATGATTCCATCTCATCTCATTTTTCATCTTTTTCATCTGTACATAATTTTGTAAAAATTATTTATTATTGTTAATTGCTCGTTCTAATGAGCTAACATTGATTATCCATTTTCTGAAGTTATGTATCAAAATAAGATATGGCTGGAGATGAGGGAAGACAGGAGCAATCCTACTCATCCCAGGATAAATAAAATTGTTTAAAAAAAAACAAAAAAAAACATAGGAAATACAAAAGAACATCTGAACCCCACCAAAATAATTTATTTATCTATTAACCACTTTCACATACGTATGGTCTTCCAAGTAGCCAAGTGTCCAGGTAACCCAACCCCACATTCCCTAAATCCTTGCTCTGACCCAAATTTTTCATGAATATTTTTGTAAAATTATACAATCATTCGGTAAGAAGCCAAAATGTGAAGGAAATTGCATTTATCGTATTGGAAAACAGATTTCAGACCCCAAACCCAAATGTGTTACCAGAACACATATATCATTTTCAGCCAATCAGAACTGTTGTTCCAAGTAGTCCCTGAACTGTATGACGTAGTGGCTGGCCTCCAGGGCCATGGCCTTGACGTAGATTCGGAAGGTGTAGTAGAGCGTCATGAAGTCCTGCGTGCTGAAGATGGTGTCAGCGAGCGCGAAGCCCATGGTGGACGGGATGAAGCCGCGACCGTACTCCAACATCCACGTGCCCGCCGCAAAGTTCACGCTTGTTGCCTCTCCCCACACGTGTAGAACTGTGTCACCTGCAGGAACGATGGAGGTTTTATTATTATCTAATTATCTATTATTATCTGTCATTATATCTATTAAAATAATCTATAGCATGAAACAGGTAACTTAGTTGTTCATAAATTATCGTGAAGAAGTAACAAGCCTGCGGCAAAGAAAAAGACTTGTCAATATTAAGCATTCATTTTGACTGCCCTCTGACCACATGTTGTTTTCTTGTTGCAATAACGTATTAACATAAACTTTTAAATAGCAGGTGAACATAGAATCAATAAAGATTAATACTTTCAGTGACGGATCCAGAGATTGAAAAAAAAAAAAAAAGGGTGGGGGGGGGGGGGGGGGGGGCTTACCCTAATATAACAATTTGAGGCGCCTCATCTTTGGGCTAGAATTTTATATTAAAAAAAAGTAAATTTGCTAAAGATTAGTGGGGCGTGTGCCGCAGGCGCCCCCTCTAAACTCTCAAAAATGTATCTTCATCTAAGATAAGGAAAAACACAGCGGATGTCTAACAGTGTTCTTAAAATCCATCCTTCTATTTTTTTTGCGCTTCAATTGTAAAGATGTATCCGTCCGACTTACCTGGTTTATGTACAGAGACTTGTTGTTCGCCCTCTTTCCACTGTCTGAAGGTCCCCGTTAGGACTGTGTCGGAGATATTCGCCCAATACCGACCTGAGGGAAAACAGACGCGTGAAGTGATATAAACATAGGGGCGAACGAAATATAAGACTTGTCATTACTTACGGTAATAGACTCATTCAAAACTGTTATCATGATATGAAATCAATACAAACTTTTCTAATTTGGTCGCTATTAGTAATTAGTTATGTAATTGTTAAGTTTTGTAGAATTTGGATATTATAACTCTGAAAAGACCTGTGACTCTGCTAATCAAACAACAAAAATGATTTCATGAAAAGTGTATTGTTTTATCAAATGCTTTTCTAACAAATTTCTGGTTACCCCTTACTCCTAGAAAATATAAAGTGAAAAAAAGAAGCTTTTGATTGGCCATTTTTTTTGCCATCCACTGGACAAGAAACAAACCTTAAGTCAAAGCATGCTTCACTTGTAAAATGCCTTTTGAAATTCTCACCTGAATGGCCAACGGTGTCGACTGCTGAGCCAAAGAATAGGACGTATTCGGTGAGCGAGGCGTGCACGAGGCACATGCTACCCATCCAGCCGCCCGCGTTAACGAAGATCCATTGAAGGTCCTGCTCCGGTAAGATGTGACCCGGGTATTTAGCAGACAGCTCCTTGTGCATCAACTTGTAGGAAGTTGTGATATTCTGACCTGTTGGAGAACAACGAAAGAAAAATGGACTAGATCTACAGTCAATGATTCATGACGTTCTGAACTTCTATGATTCCGATTTATTGATGGCCAACAAGTAGAACAACAAAAAATATGAGATTTCCTTCTCTAGATTCTATCTGCAGGAACAGAATGCAGGAACTAATTTTCTTAGTTAATGATTAACAGATTAACTTAATCTGTTACAGACTAAGATTGTAAGAAAATTCGTGTGTGTGTGTGTGTTGAGGGGTAATAATTTTATAGCGTCTTGGGACCCAGACACGTATTTTTCATCATAGAAATACAGGACCACAAAAAAATAATTTCCTCAATATTTGCAACACAAATATTTTGGCAATGTATTTTGGCAACACAAAGTCAAAGATGGCAAAGTTTCATGCCGTTAGTAATATAATAATATCCTTATTATTTGGTAGAACTGTCTACTTATATAAAATGACTGCGTCATGATATCTATAGTCTAAAAGACTACAGGACAAAGACACTCCCTGTTTAATGGTCTAAAATATTCCTTATCAATGGACCGACTGATATGGAAGTCAGCTGATTCAGCCTGTAACACTAACAGTAGGCCTTTAATACAGTGTCTTCACTGACGCGATATCAGCGTGGCTGCCTCTCGAGCCGGCCAACTCCCCCACTGAAAAGGGGGCATATAGACAGACCACTCCACTCACCGACATATTTCCTGGCTACAGAAGCGATGGCTTCTTCAGTGAACATATACTCCTTGTTGGAAATCCACCAGTGAAGGATAAATACAATAATTCCCACGAAGAACATCCACTTCAAGAGCCGAAACAAACATCCGCACGCCATGTTTGTAGCGCAAGTGAAATCTCCACGCAGAGGTATCGAGAGGATAGGGATTTTAATATGGGATTTAGTAATAAAAGATCTGTTTAGAGCGTGTAGTTTGTAACACAGACTCTGATTGGACAAGGCTAGAACACGAGCTCTTATTGGTCAGTCTAATGACTCTGAAAAACACTTTTATTTAGATAGAATCATTTTTCCTCATTCTATACCATTTCTATTTCTTTAACTATTAGAAAGTATCCCACATATAGTTTGATAAAAATTATGATCTTGAACAAAATGGAACGTGCGTCATCGACTGTCGTCATCGCTCGGCTTTTTCCGTGAGGTCATTTCCGTTCCGAGAATTTCCATATTAGGAAGTCGGATTCTTCGTCTCCGGTCCATGTGTGAAGAAATTTGCGCGGTCGCCAGACAGAGAAGAGTACTTTCATTCGTCTGGACGTGTACAAACTTCACCCAAGGTAAATTTTTACGTAATTTAACTCATACTACCTCAGTTTATTAGGAGATATGTTTTTCAAGTCGTTAAATGGCGATCTGAGTGAGTTTCGGCTTCTTCTTTTCCGAGTAAAATCTACAACGCAGTGTCAATGAATGAGCGATCCAGACATTGTGGACTCGTGCTGATTTCAAGTGGAAAATTCTGACTGGATGAAGGCGATCTAGTCACTTTTCTCGACATTTTACAACAGCTTGAGGATCAGGGAGAGAGGTTTAACTCTAGAATTGTGTCTGAAGTGTCTGGGTGATGGCTGTGTGGTCTTTTAACGTTGTTGCGGTTTTTCACTGAAACCACTGTCGGAATGGCACAAAGATAAGTCCTCAGCTGTCACTGTCACGAATCACTGTTCCCTACACTTCAGGGGAAAATGCTGACTTTGAGACAGTATTGCGCCATATGCTACCTTGATCTACATTGGTTTTAGATCCGTAATTAGCAAGATTTCATTAGTTTTATCACCAGCTCACTGATTTATCCGGCCTCCGTTGGCTGCTGTCTAGCCACAATGATATATGTCAAAGTTAATCCTAAGTCTATCTCACAAACACAGTCACAAATCGCTTGACAATAGCACTGCAGTCATATAAAATCTATGATAACAATGATATTCAGGTATTGGTAATGACAGTTATTGAGCCCCAATTACAAATAAAAATTATTCTGATAGTACTCTCAAAATTAATAAATGATATCTGGAAATGGTCGCTTTTGTCAAAGCTTAGTAACATTTACTGATTGAGCATTATAGTCTACTTTAGGCCAACAGTATTTCAATAGAACAATGATCACTGTTATCATTGTGGTAGTGATTAAGTGATTGCCGTAAATTTAGTTGTGTTCCCGTAGAGATCTAACGACTGACCATTCAGAATCATGTATTTTTGTGACTTTGAGATATATTTCTTACCAGATGATATTGAACACTTCCTGCTTCCCTCCCCCCAACTCCTCGATCTTGTCCTTCCCCTGTTAAAATCACCTTGTGGCAGGACACCCTTGTTAATTCCAGATTGGAAGATCGAGAGCTGCCCCCTCCGTCCTCACACACACGTATCCCCTTTGACTTTGTACATAAATTTCCCCTTCGGAAGTTCCTGTGTTCCTAACAGCCATACATTTTAGGCTCTCACCGTCAGTAAAGCCTGCCTTCAACACATTAAGTTAACAAAGAGGCAGGAGTTCACTTTGTACAGAATGACAGGAATTTCTTTATACGCAGAATGTAGACGATCTGAAAGATGGACGATGTACCTTACAGGCTCTCAACCATGTTCAATGACACTTCTGACCCCTAACTTTCTACCATTCAAAATGCTTATTTCTGATGAGATACACTATATCAACAATTATCTTATTTAGTCTGCATACTTCCCCCTATCGCCGATCCTGAACGTTTACAGTGAGAAGTAAAAGCATCTGTGACGGACAGTACCAGTGCAGCTGATGCCAAAGTGTCTAGGACAACACCCCTTCCCCTGCACTTGTGCGAAATTGAAAGAATCTACCAGCTACGAACAGCTCCAGTCAAAGCTTAGGGGCACATGCAGTCTACTCTGCAATAGGACTGATCCGTGAAAATAGCAGAGATTGGCCAGGGCAGACATACAATAGGACAGATAGTACATATACCCATATAAATAGAAGTAAAGGTTTTTAATGTGGTTTTCAACAATTCAAATGTACTCAAACTTTTGGATGGTGGTTCAAGAAATTAGGAGTCAACTTGACAAGGACAACAAGAAATTTTCACCAGTTAAATGCTGCATATATTCATCAGTCTCATTCAGCCACAGGTCGGCCAGTGAACTACTACTTGAATGATTACATCAAGCCATTGATTAGACGTCTTAGGTTTCAGAGATACCATTTTCCTTCTTTTTCCAGATTGTTGTCTGTTCCAACACTCTTGACATGTTAGTATCTAGTGATCTTGAAGAAAAATACATTTACATTTGTTTTCAGGCAGCAGATAACATTCGTGAAAATGTTCATAATCATAAGATTCCATTCCTGAAAGAATGTCCGTTTTACAAATTTCCGGATTTTCTTTTTTTCATAGAGTGGCATCACAGAGGTATGTAAATGACTTATTTTAAAATGTTTCCCTTTGTGGTCTGCAGAAAATGCCGTCTGATCAAAAGAAGAGAAGGGACGCCAAGAAGAAGGAGGCGGCGAAGAAGAGGGGAGGCAAGAAGGAGAATGGAGTCGAGACGAACGGCACAAATGGAGCCGCAAGTAAGTAAACAATCTGTTTGCAGGGTCTCTGAAACACAAGAAAAAACATGGAAAGTGGTGAAGTAAATTCCCCGAGAGGGTTAACAGGGAAACCATATTGTCCAGTGCCTGGACTTAATGGTTCGTAAGATTAGGGAGATAGCTTTTCCTAGAGTAAATGTTTAGTTTTTGTTTCCGAACACCCCAGATACTTCTTTATTAAAAAACTTTAAGATCAGAACAACTACTGAAAGCTATCACAGGGAAAATTTACTGTGGGACAAGAAAAACCGAGCGTATATATTCGTTTGTTTGACATAGAGGAAGCTTGGCCTTATAATTTTGACCTGTTTTTTCGATCATTCATTATACCGTTGTTGTTGGTCTTTTTTTTTATCAAAAAATAATAATATATATATTTACATTTGTTCCATAAGGCCCAAACTGTACTACCGAGAGGCTTATCCGCACCATCTGACTACCGTGAAATCATGATTTCGTAGCAATCAGAAGCTATTGGTAGTGTGCCATAAGGCTATTAAATGAAAATCGAAAATTTTTTGGTTCCACATGTTTTCCTAAAAGCTATTAACTGACAATTAAACAATCAAGCCATCACTACTTACACGTTTGTTACTTTTTTACTCCTCAGACGATGTAGAAGAGCTCTCAGACATGGTCGACGAGCTGGACTTGGCGGCCAAGCACCGAGCCGTGACCGGCGTGCTCCTCTCCCACCCCGACAGTCGCGATATCCAGGTCGGTCAGCTCGCCATCACCTTCCACGGCGCCGAGATCCTCACAGACACCACGCTCGAGTTGAATGTGGGGCGAAGATACGGGCTCGTCGGTCTTAACGGATGTGGTAAGTGATGCCTTTAGAACCTAACTACTGTCTTTCTGTTGTTATGAAATAACGAGAAAACTAACTTCTTAAGAGTTACGATAAAAGCCTATTATAACATGTTCTCAAATATGGCCTAAGGTAGGTTCTCCATTACACCTAACCACTTTCGTTTCTGTGCCGACCACCACATATATGCCATTTGTACGAAAGTTTGATTCCTAGAATTTGATTTAAAATCCTATGTTTTCAGAATAAAATATTTCCTTTGATCGCAGAACAAGAGTGTTCCTTTATCAGGGTACCAACCACACAGGGAAAACAGGGAAAATGGCAAAAAATATTCCCTGACAGGGAAAACACAGGGAATTTGGAAATTTTGCCAAAACACAGGGAAAACACAGGGAATTTCATATGGCCAGGTCCTGAAATTCCTGATTCTCAAGATATTAGGGATTTAACATTTAGTTGTTGGGTTGTCCAAATTTTTTCTGCATGCAGAGGCTTTTAAATTTGAAAAATTTGCTGGATATAACACAGTGAAAAATTGCCGTGGGACAGGGAAATCTCAGGGAAGACACAGGGAATTTGAAAATGGACTTTCGGTTGGTACCCTGCTTTATGCACTTTTTAAGTAAAAACATTGATAACAGAATCGTGGGCTTTTTCATGATCGTGGAATGGCATCTATGCCATGAGTTACATTGAACTAATTCCACACTTCATTGGATCCCCGCTCTAGGCAAGTCTACGCTGCTGTCAGTGGTCGGTAACAAAGAGTGCCCCGTCCCAGACCACGTCGATGTGTTCCACTTAACGCGCGAGATGCCGCCCAGTGACAAGACTGCGCTGCAGTGTGTCATCGAGGTCGACCAGGAGAGGTTGAAGCTGGAGACAGAGGCCGAGGACCTTGCCTCGAAGGAAGGAGATGGTACGCACTTAGTCCAATCATGACCTACTTACCTCTTGCATATTACTAGTTTGAGCGACTAGCGGACTTGGATGTAACTACAGTCTAGTACGCACAAAGAGAGGAAGGGTCGGATCTTTACGCTAAAAGCATAGATGGAAAGCTAGTGCACATTTGGAAAATTATTATTCGCTAAATACTCCAACCTGTATTTAAGATTTTTGGTTTAAAAAAACTGCATATTAGTTAAGTTTACTGTTAACCAGGGGTTTTCCTTAACTTTTTTGTCCACTAGTCCACCGGGCTAGTGATCCTGTTTTTGCACTAGCCCGGATCAGAGTTCCACTAGTCTATATACTAAATTATTACAGTAATTCAAACGTTTTCACTGGCCCATCAGGCTAGTTGCTCACTTGTTTCACTAGCCCGACCAGATTTTTACTAGTACCCAGTACTAGTAACTCTATGCTAAGGTAAAACCCTGTAAACTAAATGTTTTTTTGTTTGGTTTACAGAGGCACAAGAGCGTTTGATGGACATTTACGAGCGGCTGGATGAGCTGGACGCTGACAAGGCCGAGGCAAAGGCTTCCCTCATTCTGAACGGTCTGGGCTTTACATCCGCTATGCAGCTCACCAAGGTACGAGACACGCCTACTATTAGTGTATTTAGATAATGGTGGCTGAATGACAAGTAGGATTTGTTTCTAAAATTGTAGACAACTTAATAACTTGAACGGCCAGAATTTCAATGCCACAATTTGTCATCATTTGATGGCCAGAAAATAATATTCCCAGCCTGCAAACGCATTGCTGATTCTAATCACCATCTCTAACAATATTGGTCTCGTTTCAGGTACGAGACTTCTCCGGAGGATGGCGTATGCGGATCGCTCTGGCCCGAGCACTTTACGTCAAACCGGCGCTCCTCTTGTTGGACGAGCCCACGAATCACCTCGATCTGGAGGCCTGCGTCTGGCTGGAGGCCGAACTCAAACAGTGAGTCCAGTTTCTACGCTTTGATTAAATATAGCAGACAAGTTTACTTTAAGATTTACTAAGGGAATGGGTATTTTTTCATATAATGTATGGCTCTGAACACACTTCCTTGCTGTGAATCCATGTAAGCCAAAACACTTTTTAATTTGAGCACCAATTTATTTTTCTAACTTAATCATCGAAAATCCGTAAAAATGTCTAGCCACGTACCCTCAAGCACATAATTTCATTGCAAGAGAATTCTTTTTAAACTTTAACTACGGGAATATTTAGCGTCCTTCAAATCGGGTCGCTGAACTTATGTAAGCACTTGTTCCCACTGTAGTATACTTTACCACAGGATATTCGTTAAAGTCATTCTGTCCCGTTGTATGTTTCAGTTACTCACGTATCCTCGTGATCATCTCACATTCTCAGGACTTCATGAACGGCGTGTGTACAAACATCATCCACATGAACCTCAAACAACTCAAGTACTATGGCGTAAGTTGGTGGTTTAAAATTGAGCATTGCAAAAGGAACAGTCCAAATTTTCCAGAATTACAGATAAATGTACGAGTCTCCATAGTTTTTATTAGGACATCTCAAAAAGAAAAGTGTATAACTTTAAAAAATGACGGTTAAATATATATGTGATAGAGTAAGTCTCTTATAACGTAGAAATCATATTCTCGTCAGGGTTTCAACATTACGATTTGATACAACAAACATTGAACGATGTCTAGCTGCAATATATGGCATGTTGGTCTCAAGGAGAAAGTTTGACAGTTTAATAAGAATTACCCTTCGGAATTTTTGTTTGATATTTCTACATATCTTGGTATACGCATCCACAGCTTCCGTTGGTGCTCACCCGGATTCCCTCCCATGCACCCAGAGAAATAAAGGGCTATTCAGTATGCTAAAAAAAAGTGTGCACCTAACAGGTCCACAGATCTTCACCTCATGCAACCTATTGTTAAACTCTACGTGCACTCTTAATTTCTAACTGACGGGTATCGTACCAGCCGGCACAAATGCCACCAGTAATTGCAGCCATTTATGTTTGTTGTGTGTTTCAGGGCAACTACGACTCGTACATTCAGACTCCATACGATATTTATTACAACTATAGATGTTTGTTGTTGTGTGTTTCAGGGCAATTACGACTCGTACACCCAGACTCTATACGATATTTATTACAACTATAGATGTTTGTTGTGTGTTTCAGGGTAACTACGACTCGAACATGCAGACTCCGTACGATATTTATTACAACTATAGATGTTTGTTGTTTTGTGTTTCAGGGCAACTACGACTCGTACATGCAGACTCCATACGATATTTATTACAACTATAGATGTTTGTTGTTGTGTGTTTCAGGGCAACTACGACTCGAACATACAGACTCCATACGATATTTATTACAACTATAGATGTTTGTTGTTGTGTGTTTCAGGGCAACTACGACTCGTACATGCAGACTCCATATGATATTTATTACAACTATAGATGTTTGTTGTGTGTTTCAGGGTAACTACGACTCGTACATGCAGACTCCATACGATATTTATTACAACTTTTGATGTTTGTTGTGTGTTTCAGGGCAACTACGACTCGAACATGCAGACTCCATACAATATTTATTACAACTATAGATGTTTGTTGTGTGTTTCAGGGTAACTACGACTCGTACATGCAGACTCCATACGATATTTATTACAACTATAGATGTTTGTTGTGTGTTTCAGGGTAACTACGACTCGTACATGCAGACTCCGTACGACTTTACAACTACAGACTCCACTTATTACAACTATCAATGTTTGTTGTGTGTTTCAGGGTAACTACGACTCGTACATGCAGACTCGTTACGAGCTGGAGGAAAACCAAATGAAGCGTCATCGCTGGGAGCAGGAACAGATCGCTCACATGAAGGTAGGTTTACGAATTATAAAGTTGGAAAATGACTTAGTTTTCTACTTGAACCGAGCACATTTCTCAGCTAAGGCTGCAAAATATGAAATGGTTGAAAGATTAGTTGTTTTCCTGTGAAATAAGATAAACTAAATTAAAATCATTCTACTTGAACTGAACATATTCCTAAGCTTGATACATGACTTGATACAAAATTTGAGAAGGAATACTGGGAAACGTACGTTTTTGTTGTTGGCATTATGCAAAGTTTGTAGTATAATATTGTAGAAATTCATGAATTGAGCCTAATATCTTATATAGCAGATGGTTTTCGAGAATTGTTTACATGTTCATCACTTCGTACCCAGGACTACATTGCGCGGTTCGGTCACGGTAGCGCTAAGTTGGCCAGACAAGCACAGAGTAAAGAGAAGACGCTGAAAAAGATGGTGGACAGCGGACTAACAGCAAAGGTGGAAAACGACAAGGTATGTGGATCTCTTATACGAACGGATAGAAATATCCCATAGTGAAAACATTGATGTGAACTTAATTGTTTTTGTGTGGTGTGTAATAATATTTGTTTAATTGGTGTTTGTGAAGTGCCCGTTTCAGCATGGAAGATATCCTAAGCGTGTAACATATATAGAGGCCCTAGAACATGAAATTAAATCAATGCAAATTATGTGTTTTAGAGTCGGAAAAGGAACCTTTTAGTTCCCAATTTGCTGAACCTAAATACTGCAAAATTATATACACACGAACACGTTTGCAGCACTCCTGAAAGTGTCGGTGAACGTAGTAAGTTGTATGACATGCCATGGGGAGTGTTTGCTTAAAGTATTAACCCAAATTTATCAATGTTTACACTGGGAGAATGATGACCTGAAAGGCCGAGGTTTAGTGTCGCCTCCCGTAAGGTTGAGGTGGCACGATGCTCGCAAACCGAGAGCGATTTAAAAAGTTCTGACTCCCTCTCTCTGCCTAAAATAAATTTGACAATGATGAGAAAATAAAAACATTAAGAAGTGCCTATAGGTTGTCCAGGTTTGAAATAAAACTGTGTCCCCGTCTTAGAGACCCTCAAAAAGGGACTGAGATACCAAATTTCTCTGGCTAGGGAGTGAGTTTGGGCGAGGGGGAGACACTAGCCCTTGAAAACTATGGGTCAAGGGGTTTGTTGGTTTAGTTTTTTTTCAGTCTGCAAATTGTGAGAATTTTGTGTGGCACCCAAACGTTTCAGGTTTTCAATATTGTGATTATGGCAGAAAGGACCATACAATGTTAAACTGAAGAGACAAGTTGGGTTTAGTGATCCTCTTAAGTTTTGACATAGGGAGAATGATGACCTGAAAGGCCGAGGTTTAGTGTCGCCTCCCGTAAGGTTGAGGTGGCACGATGCTCGCAAACCGAGAGCGATTTAGAAATTTCTGACTCCTGATGGATCTAAAGATACTTGGCTTTTATCTGGAAATTGAATGCGGGAGATTGTTTTCTAGATAGTAGGTGAAAAATATACAATGAGAGCGCTTGTAATGATGAGGCTGCTCGCCAGTTTTTCTCAAATTCAATACTCATTTGATTCAAAGAATGCATGATTTCTCTAGAACCAGTCCTGTTCATTTCTACGTCAGTTGATCGTGATTAATCATGGTATGGACTAAGTATGGTCTAAACACATACACCTATGCATTGCTATGATAAAATATTATTTTATTTCTGAAGTTTTCAAATATTCCTGTTACTCCTAAAATTAGGAAGAGTTAGCAACTGCTGGGACGATCAAGTATGTTCTTGAAAGCTTTGTGGTAATTAACAATTTGATAGTTCAAGAAATAAAGTTTAATTCAGCAACACACATTTGTTTGTTCTTTCAGACCGTGTCGTTCTACTTCCCGGACTGCGGGACGATCCCCCCACCGGTCATCATGGTACAAAACGTCAGCTTCAAGTACGACGACAAAAAGGTATGCACTGCTCAATTTACATGCCCTTGCAAAATCAAAAAAAAGGGGGAGGGGAGTTATGTTTAGGTTACATAGGTTTTTTGTTTTTGTTTACGTTCTTTTTACTGCTATCTAGTCAACCCAGTTAGTGTTGAAAATAAGTAAAATACTCTAAACAACCCTCTAAAACAATTTTTAGCATCTGAAATACAAGCTCTAAGCATGTATATACTGTTCTATGCAGTTTTGGTCAATTCTTTTGGAATATGAAAAATTGTTGGAAAAAACATTCTAAAAGAAGTTAGGGTAGGGCCGAACCTGAACACAGCAATTTTCTTCATTTTTGAGGGGAGAGGGGCGGGGGAGAGAGGTATTACTTCAATGAAAATGGAATCGTGGTAACAGTTGTTGTATGTTCAAAGAAGACCCAACATAGTTTATGGTTATCAGTTTATGCTCAGCTGGTAGTTTAATTGATATTATTAATCCCCATGGATGATTTAATTTCATACTAATCCGCATTTTACAAATTTCATGCAACTGATAAAAGATTTTGTTACATGAGTAGCTTTGTCATTGAAGCAGAATTACATAAGAAATTAGTACGATTTTGAAAAAAGAGAGATTAAAAACATTGTAATTGTCTTTTCAACAGCCCCACATATACAAGAACCTAGAGTTCGGTATCGACCTCGACACTCGACTCGCTCTGGTTGGACCCAATGGTGCGGGCAAGTCCACACTACTCAAACTCATCGTTGGAGAGGTAGGTGCACTTACACTGGACAACTTCATTTGGGTCAAATAAATTATTCTGTGGAACAAATCTCATAAAAGATAAAAAAAACAAAAAAACATAGGCTGAATATTACAAAATATCCAACTATATGTGCTGAGCTTTGGTTGAATAAGGAGAAAAATAAGATAAAAATAGGGTCATCCATTAATTAATTTCACATTTTATAAATTTTACAGAACAAATGTGTTAAGTTCTACAGCTTTTGGGAGAAATACTCCCAACTACATTCCAACCATTTTACCAGGAAGTAATTTCTATCTAGGAAGAACCCCGGCATTTGCACTATAACATTTTGATAAATAACTATTAACTTTTCTTACAAATTCACACAAATTCCTTGATTTTTGTGGCTTGGAAAATACTTTTTTTTTTTCGTGAGGGTGGTTTAAAGACTGGTGTCGTTACATCAAACCTCGTGCAATCAACCTTTTCTTAAACTGTGGCAAATCAGTCTTTAATTGCCAAATTTAGGCCTTAAGTTGATTTTTGTAAAAGCATGGGCACCAAATAAGTGAAGAACAAAAACATATATTTTTTGTCTTTCCTCTGCAGCTGTCTCCCACCGAGGGTCTCGTCCGGCGCCACTCTCACCTGAAGATCGGTCGCTACCACCAACATCTGCAGGAGATCCTCGACCAGGACATGACCGCGCTCGACTGGATGCTCAAACAGTTCCCCGACATCAAGGAGCGCGAGGAGATGAGGCGTATCATCGGTCGCTACGGGCTCACTGGACAACAACAGGTGCGTGCGGTTTGTCATGTTTTACAAAACAATTGTTTGCTGACCAGTATGACTAATGGTGATCAGGGATATTCTTTGACAAAGAATTACTGCTACCAGGTACTGGTAAAATCCCACCAGGCTAATGTAATTTGCTAGCAAATAGCTCGGTGCAACTAGTGAAAATATTAACTGAATATGGACTCGTGGATCGCTAATTCGGGCAAAAACACAAGTACAAAGACAGACCACTTTCCTGCTGGACTGGTAGGGGAAATTATCAAGGAAGCCCCCGGTGATAAGCTCCTCGATAACTTTCTTTTTATATTTGATAGCTGGTAGCTGCAGGTACACTGATGACCAGTAGTCTGTATCCAGCAGTCTAAAGCCAGAAAAAAGGAATTTAACTTTAGCGGGGTTGGGAAACACTTAACCAGGGAAAACACAGGGAATTTCATTCGGCCAGGTTCTGAAATTCTCAACATACTAGGGGTTTGACTTTTTGTTGTTGGATTTTTCCTTTTTTTCTGGGCACAGAGCCTTTTTAATTTGAACAACTTGCTGGATATGACACGGAAAAATTGCCGTGGGACAGGGAAATCTCAAGGAAAACACAGAATTTGAAAATTGAATTTGTGTTGGTACCCTGTTCATTAAATCTTATCTAACACTTCCTCATTTTATCCTCCGTATATAATTCCTATATAAAACTGTTTGTAGGTGTGCCCCATTCGTAACTTGTCTGACGGACAGCGGTGTCGTATCATCTTCGCGTGGCTGGCGTGGCAGACTCCCCACCTCCTCCTGCTTGACGAACCTACCAACCATCTCGACATCGAGACCATTGATGCACTGGCCGTGGCCATCAACGAGTTCCAGGGAGGCATGGTGCTCGTGAGCCACGACTTCAGACTCATCTCACAGGTACACAGCAAAATCTCTTTTTAGTGAAGAAAAAACCAAAACTATGTACCAAGCCAATTCAACAATGATGTAATTTTTGTGAGCCCTTAATTATAGTTTTTAGTATTGTAGCTTATGGGAAGGGCTCACTCAATCAGTCATGTCTTTTGTAGGTATTTGGGCTTTGATCTGATTGGCCGGTTACACAATGTTACATACAAGTAGCTACAGGCCTTTGTCCACCGGCATGCATTTGTAAGCAAGGACAATTAGTGTGCATCAAGTGTTATTGAGTGGGCAGGCCTCTCCCCTGCACCCTCCCCCACCCCCACTCCTTGAACTCACCTGCAGGTGGGCAGGTCTAGGTTTCCTAAGCCCCTCCCTGAGTTGTGTGTGACAGCAGGAGTGGTGGTGGTGATCACTACTGATAGCCCATATAGCCTTCAGGTTGTAGGAAGGCCAATCTAAGCAGTTGTTTCTGCCCTCTGGAATCCTCACAGGTCCCATAGCGGAATGAGAAGCTGGTCTGGATATGTTTCGGTAGTTCGTACAGTTATCTGACACATTAGTGTTTCCCTTTATAGATCTTCGTATGTGAAAATATCAAATTCTGAGTTTCAAAACCAATAATACAGTAAAAGATTCTAAGTGAATATTTTTACGCATAAAGTGATCAGAAAATATTTCAGGTGGAAACGAATCTTTTGGTGATGTATTGGAAATATGGCGTGTCAGTTAAAAACAATTATTTGATAAAACTAGTCACTTACAGCATGAATTTATAACACATGTATATCTGTCTTGTCTTTTGTAGGTTGCTGAAGAGATCTGGGTATGCGAAAAGCAAACGGTCACCAAACTAGAAGGAAGCATTTTCGACTTCAAGAACACGCTTATAAAGAAGATGGTTAAAGCTGAAGAAAAATTGAAAGCTAAATGATCATTGTACACTCTTAGGGGTTTTGCATTTGTAAATAATTATTTATCAAATGTATCTACTCTTGTCTCTTCTCTAGGTTATTCAAATTCCATAGGTTTAAACATTATATATGGCCACGTTTAAGTCGGCCGGTAGTGGGGGTCGCGGACTGAGCGATGCTGTACGAGCTTAAAAGAAATGAAAATGTGAAAAATAAAAAAAGTGGAATAAACCCGTCAAAATGTATTAAACCTTAAATATTCTCATTGAAATGGAAGCACTTATACGTGAATACTATAATGAAGCGCTTATACATTAATACTATAATGATATCTATTTATACAGATTTCATACAGTTTCATGAAATATGCAATGCAAAGCTGATGTCATATCCTTGTGTTATCAAAGAAGCATATAACTAAATCAGTAAAATGTTCTTCAAATACAATAGATAACATTCTTTGCTGAATATTTTTGATGCAAATCCCATTGATAACCGATGATATCTGCTTCATCAAAAACACACTACATGCATGGATTTCATAAAGTTACAGCTCTTCGTATTTCATCGCTCGGTCCGCGACTACCTTAGCTTAAACCGTCACCGACTAAGCCGCTTGTGAGCATAATAGTCTCGGGTTGTGTCTGTGAACAAAACCAAAGGTTTTCACAAGAAGACGGCTACTCGGTGAAATCGCTGTTTGAGCAGGCGGCGAGTAATGAGGGGGTGCGTACGGTCTTTGGGCGGTGTTATTGCATCGCTGCGAAGGCGTCTTTGTGATAAAGAGTCACTGTTATTATCCTCCACATGTATACGACTGGCAATGAATGTACACTTTATAGTATATGACCGAAAGAAATGGAAGAATTGTACAATATTCCAAGATGATGTCAATATTTGGTATCATTCCCAAGTAACTGGAGTTAATAATAGTCGAATTGTACCTCATTCTTAGCCAAGTTGCCGATTGTAAAAAGGGAAAAAATGCAGAAAATTAAAAAAAAAAAAAAATCATATCATGGATATATTTGTTAAAATGAAACTGGTTATGAATGTAGAAGTGCTTATATATCGTTAAATCGGAGTAAAAAAAGTCAACTTTTTATGAATCCACCTTTGCAGTAGTTTGTATAGACGTATCTCATTAAGTTCCTATAGACAAATGTCTGAACTAAGAACAATATTTGAAAAAAGCCCCTCAGGGAAAGTGAAAGATTTGGTGACGAGTCTAGTGTACTGTTAAAATACATGATAAATACACAGAGAAACAACTTCACATACATTGTAAAGAACAAGTGAAAAAAAAGAGCAGAATTTAAAAGTGCAATAACTGTTTGGAAATAGTTCTTAGGTTGAGAAAGTGAAAAATCGAAAAGTTTTATTATGCGTCATACCCGAAGAATGCTATCGGGTTCAGATTTTAAATTAAATTGACTATCAGTCTGGTTGTTCACATCAACTAGGGCAAGTGCAAATGAGTGAACATCTCAATGAGTGAGTAACTGTTACAGCGATATTTATTCACGATATGCTATTGTTTTAACAGTATTTATACCGGAGAGAAAGCGCACTCATTGAGCTGAGTAATACCTTACGTTTTACCTTGTAGCCTGTCCCATCGGACGAGTATACGTATTCATTGCATTTGTTTATTTATTATAATACCATATATTCAAAACCTTACATTCATTACACGTTTGAACTTCATTCTCCATTGTAATGTTTTTAAATTTCCAGAGAACGCCAATATTAATTCGGAATCAAATTTAAGAAGTGGCGATCTAAATATTATTGTAAAGGTGCAAGATTTCAATAAAATTTGCAGAATTTGAGTTTAATCATTTACTTGTCTTTTATTACCTCAAGGGTCTTTTACCTGCTCATCAAAATATAAAAGATCCTATTGTCTTGAGTATCGTATATAGTTACCCTCTTAAGAAAATTTACAGATCTTTAGCTGAACCAAACGTTGTTTGAAAACCAGGGATGTAAGATCCCAATTTTTGTCTGATTTCAGATTTTTCGCATTATCGTGTCTAATTTTCCAAATTAATTTCTTGGTTAACCTCTGAGCTGAAATAAATTATTTCAAACTAATATGGATGTATCCATATTTAGTTTAAAAAAAATTGAGCTGAAACTTTGAATTGACCGGGCGTTACTTAGTTTGATATGCGACATGTAGCCAAGAGACGATGGACATTAAAGTGTCCTCATTAATGGAAAAGAAACTGGTTCTTGCGCCGTCGCCACAAGTAATTATCTTAGAAACGAGATCGTTGAACCTGGGCAATTCTGTAACCTTTCCATTCTACTTCTATTCTAAAACAATTTTCCATGCTCAAAATGCTGAAAAACGGGGAATAGATAGAAACCCTGCACGCCCCAGGAATTTTGATCCGAATAGCCTTTATATATATATTTACATTTGAAGTTGCAGGATGACACAGGGAAAGATTGCTTCAGGGCAGGGAAAACACGAGGAATTTGAAAATGGAATTTGCGTTGGGACCCTGTATGTTCTCTGTGCGACATTCATAGAAGACTATACAGAACTAGTTTAATTTCATAAAACAGTTTATTCAAGTTTTCGCCACATCCTTTGCTGGTTGAATACTGATCTATTGGCGACTAAGTGGCGCGGTCACATCCACACATCGGTTGATCTGTATGGCTTTAATACAGCTTGCAAATGACAAAACTTAATATCTAAGAGCCGCTTCAATTGAAATTTAAGTTTGAAACTATTGATCAAAACGCAAAAATTTAATCCGTAAACACGTATCTTGAATTGTACACAAGTCTAATTATTTTAGTCAATTCTTGCTGAATATATCAAATAACATATCGTTATCTACAGTCTGAATCTGATTTGATCTAGGATAGCAACAATTTGTATTGGTTAACTTCTTGATTATTGGCCATATAGCTATTCATATGGCTTCACCTTTGAGGGAAAACTGGTCAAGTACAGTAACATCGAGTGAATACGTATTTTTATTGACACACACATCGAACAGAAATGGATACCACGAGTCGTCGTGGCAACGCGCTACAAAACTGATGGAGAGATGAATCGGAAGAAAACGCACTCCGCGTGGAATGTTACCTTGGTAGTTCATGATTTGCCTTGGTTGTTTTATTTGTTCTTTGCTTTGTATCAAATAATCCCATATTCCAATTATAAAACCAAAAGCTCAATTAGAACCAACATTTTAAAAAAAATCCTAATTACATTCTGATTCATCACAAAGTGCCATACAAGTGCATATCTTACTCTTTTTTGTTTTACAACAAACAATAAAGCATTTACTAACTCAAATAACTTGAGGGGGGAAAATCTCAGTATTTTCTGTTGAACATGAGAGCGATACGGTGTCCTGTGATGATAATTCAGTAGTGGAAGGACCCCGACGTCATCCGGATAACGACGTGACGACAGGACGTCACTATGGCAACACCACCTCTCAACCTGGGGTCCTGAATGTGGAGGTGGGGCTGGAGTCAAAACAGTATTTCGGCAGTTCGCTGAAAACTTCATATATTTTTTCCTTTCCTCCGTCCGACCCCTCGAAATGAAACCCAAGCAGTAAATCAGTGTGAAGCGAGAGGGCGCTTCAGACGACTCAAGTTGGGCTTTGCATATAAAAAGTCCCCCTACCGATAGGCGCACGGCCGCCCCGGCCCAAATCAACTAACATGCTGCTACTCGAGATCTGGTAAGTCTTCATCATCGCTGTCCTCTTCTTCGTTCTGAAAGTATTAAAAACAATAATGCAGTTATAAATTGTCCGTTCTTTGGATTGCCATAGCAAAAGTTGAGTTGAGAATAGTGAGAAATACCTTTACAGTTGTAGTTCTAAAACGTAGGTGCTAAATGACTTGCAGATACTTAGTTCACGTCAGTTTTATTGTGTTCTGTACATTAGTTAACTTCTCCCAAAGCAACTCTCCGTTATATTCTGGGCTCTTTCCAGACTGTACGAAGTAATGCTTTTCAGAATTAGGTGATCGCATTTTTGAGATGATCAATGAGAAACCTGCCATCGGGTTCAATATCCTACTCTATTCAAATAGTGGCAAGGGATCTTTTATGTGCAATGTCCCATAGAAATGGTATCACAATCCCGGCCTTTGATGACCCTGTTGGGGGCACAGGGTAGAGACTCGAGTTCACTCACCACATGACCGCCTATGTTGGTCGTGGTAAAGTTTTCTTGGTTTTGTATGTTTGGAAAAGGTATTACAAATAGATTTAACTCACCACTTCGCCCCCTACGTCGGCCGTGTTGAAGTTGCCCATCTGTTTCATCATGTCTTCAAGTTGCATGTCGTCACCGCCCTCCGCGTCGGAGTCGTCCTCATCCCGCCACTTGTTGAAATCCGTCTTTAACCAATGTTGCTGGGAGGAAAGATGAGCAAGTGTTACAAATGAAGGGATTTGACAGGATCTTGTTTGTTTGTTGGGTTAGTTTAACTTCCAGCCAACCCTTCAGCGTTCTTTTACCAGGCTGCACAAGATAAAGCTTTTCAGCTAGTTTTACGTCACAAGGGTGGTGACCGAATCCATGATATGGTTTAGGAGAAACCTCCCACCGGGTCCGATACCCTACTCTTTTAGAAGAATGGCAAGGGGTCTTTAATATGCAATGTCCCATAGAAAGCACACCACACACCCGGCCTTCGATGACCCTGATGAGGTGATTGATCAATTTAAAATTTAAATCTGAAGCAGTGTCTGAATTCAAGGGTGCACCTTGCACCCAAGATGCATGATTCAGAGGCAGGGTGCATGATTTTTAAATGTATGCAAACAGATGGTGCACGCTTATTCACAATTTTACATAGCTTTTTACATTAATATACACACAGAAATGTCTCTGGGTGCATACTTTTAGAATCTCTGCACCCGCCGGGTGCATAAAATAAAACGGCAATCTTGGAAACTGTAAAGCATATGCGTATGTACGACCAGAACAGAACAAATTTGCTGAAATACTGCCTTGATCGAATCAAGAAACCTGCCATGACCCTACACATTTTGAGATTGCAATGATCTCTCCAAGGATGTAAGTTGGGGACAGTGAAAAAGTGGGAAAATGACAATAAGAAAATATGAAAGTATCCTTAAATGTTGTGAAATTAGTTCTAAACATCAAATTTTGAAATTGATTTTTGGAAGTCCCGGTGAGAAAAAGTCGGAAATCCGACAAAAATTGGAAAACGTACATCCCCGTTTTTCAAGAGTAGTGTTTCATAGGCAAAGCACAAAAGACCACGTCTTAAAGCACCCTTCTGGGTTGGAACGTTAGCCAATGTTACGACTAACGGATTTTTGCAAAATGCCCGCCTATCTGCCCGCATGGGCTTGGCTGATGATAATTGCACAGAAACGTTGTTTTCAGATAAGCACAAAAACCAGTTATGGCAGGGAAGGAATTTGTATAATTCATAAAGAAGCATCATCAATATCAGGGTTCCCACGCATTTTTTGTGAAAATCAATTTAAGACCTTTTTAAGACCAAGATTAGGAAAAATTAAGATCTATCGACTGTGTGCAAAGAACAATTTCAGAATATATCATATGATTTGAATTTCAAGTAAGTGTACTTATTTGAAAGTTGGATTTCGAATTTTCATGGTTATTTCATTTCAACTTCTCAAAAATTTCAATTTAAGACCTATTTAAGACCCAAGCCTCAAAACTGTCAAATTTAAGACCTTTTCAAGGCCTTGATATTAGGAAAATCAATTTAAGACTTTTTAAGACATTTGAAGACCTGCATGGGAACCCTGAATATGGATATTATATCACCGACTACAGACTTTTTCTATTCCCCCCCCCCCCCCCCCTTGATTTTTGTTGTTGTCTTTTTTCTCATCGTGTTAGGTAAGAACTTGAAAGGAAAAAATGCAAAGGCCAATAATGTGTTCTGCGTTGATAGCTTACCTTTTTGGGGTCTTTCAACAAGCGCGACCAGTATGGGCCTTCCTCCTTTTTCTTTAGTACCATGGGGATATTACGTTGAAATATTACGAATTTCGATTCTGTGGGGTCGATTTCTTTGAAGAATTCAATTGTAAGTTCGTGTTCCTTCTGCTCGGGACCACCTTTGCCTCTACAAACAGAAAAGGAAATATTTTAGGTAAGCTGGTTTCTTTTTTAAACAAAGTAGTAATTTAGTACTTGCAATCGAACAGAAAAGGTGATATTACAGTACTTGCTTAAACCTTGAACTTTCAATTCTATTTACCAGGGATAGCCGTTTTCCTTATTCATTTTGATGTATATGCATACTTTTTCTTTTTCCTTTTTAATTAATCTATTAATCTTCAGGGGAACCGCTGGTCTTCAAGTTATGATAATTTTCAAATCGTGTGCCATTATCCTAAATTTAGTTCCCCCCCCCCCAAGATTTGCTGGACATAAACCATTACATAATTCAGAAGAATACCTTATATTGTTTGAAGAACAACAGGAATATTTGCTTCAAAATTACTAGCCGAAAAAAGATTTGTGGTGCACTCACTTGAAATATAATTTAGTTTCTTCTAATTTGATGACGGGCTCTTTACAGTCCTCAAGGTTGATTGTGACGAAAAGGCGGTCGTCCCGTTGGGCCCACATAACGGCTGGTGGTATCCTGAAAGTAACACGACAAGTTAATCGGGGTAAAAGGCGGTCGTCTTGCTGGGCCCACATAACGGCTGGTGGTATCCTGAAAGTAACACGACAAGTTAATCGGGGTAAAAGGCGGTCTTCCCGCTGGGCCCACATAACGGCTGGTGGTATCCTGAAAGTAACACGACAAGTTAATCGGGGTAAAAGGTGGTCGTCTTGCTGGGCCCACATAACGGCTGGTGGTATCCTGAAAGTAACACGACAAGTTAATCGGGGTAAAAGGCGGTCGTCCCGCTGGGCCCACATAACGGCTGGTGGTATCCTGAAAGTAACACGACAAGTTAATCGGGGTAAAAGGCGGTCGTCCCGTTGGGCCCACATAACGGCTGGTGGTATCCTGAAAGTAACACGACAAGTTAATCGGGGTAAAAGGCGGTCGTCCCGTTGGGCCCACATAACGGCTGGTGGTATCCTGAAAGTAACACGACAAGTTAATCGGGGTAAAAGGCGGTCGTCCCGTTGGGCCCACATAACGGCTGGTGGTATCCTGAAAGTAACACGACAAGTTAATCGGGGTAAAAGGCAGTCGTCCCGCTGGGCCCACATAACGGCTGGTGGTATCCTGAAAGTAACATGACAAGTTAATCGGGGTAAAAGGCGGTCGTCCCGTTGGGCCCACATAACGGCTGGTGGTATCCTGAAAGTAACGTAACAAGTTAATCGGGGTAAAAGGCGGTCGTCACACTGGGCCCACATAACGGCTGGTGGTATCCTGAAAGTAACAGGACAAGTTAATCGGGGTAAAAGGCGGTCGTCCCGTTGGGCCCACATAACGGCTGGTGGTATCCTGAAAGTAACGTAACAAGTTAATCGGGGTAAAAGGCGGTCGTCCCGCTGGGCCCACATAACGGCTGGTGGTATCCTGAAAGTAACGAGACAAGTTAATCGTGATAGAAGGTGGCATTCCCACTAGGCCAACATAAGACCAAAGAAAATAACAAATAGTTGAGTTCAGGTAACCTTGACTTTTTAGCCTTACCCTAAAATTGGGATATTTTGTTGAAGAAAATGTTTATTTAGAAATGTACTGGCTGCAGGTCTTGCATGTATTTTATTCACTTTTAAAATGAGCTGTTATCATCAATGTCAATGATATGCCCTCAATCAATGTCAATTCCTACGTTCCTCCTCTGTTATTGTTCAGTAAAATCTATACATATCTTGGTTATAATCATGCGCCAGACTGTAAAATTTAAAAAAAAAAAAAAAGTTCTTCTGTAAAATTTAGTGTATTTAATGACACTTGGTAAATATCTCGATAATTATCAACAGCAAAACATGATTCTTCCAACTAGATGAAGGTTCAAGACAAAGTCCAAAAGGGTTTGAGTGTTGGTCAGAGGTTTCCAAGGTAACGGTAATGTAATCGGAGACAGCGGAGCGTGGTTAGCTCGGATGGACCTCGGTCACCTGCCACGGTCACCCTATACGGGGCCACACTGGGGGGCATTAGGACTAGTCAAAATCAAATGACAATGAGTTAGGCTAATTCTGACATGCACTTAAAACAATATATCTGCTTTAAAAGTTTTATATATTGAAGTACAGATTTTCAATTAAAAGATAATGTCCCCTCCGTCATTGTAGGCTGAATGGTATAAAAATATCAAATTTTTAAACGATCTATTTGCCGCTGATTGCTACAGGGCTCAACATTAAGGCTTTCACCATGGCTGCCCGCCGGGCAGGTGTAACTCAATTTTACCTACCAAACCCTAACATTCACCTAAATTGAATACTTTCACATGACTGGGGTTTTGGCAGGAGTATGTCAAAATCTACCTGCCCCGGGCAGATGGGCATTGCTTAATGTTGAGCCCTCTTGAAGTTTGCTGGCCTAACATTATATAACTAATATGCAACAGAGGGATCATATATTTCAATTAATGCCGAACGAGCCTCGAGCATTGTCTGATATAAATAACGCACTGTGCCCCCAAGCCAAGAACACAGTGCGGGTGATGTGTTCACAGTTTGTGTACAATATAAAGTGGACCCCCCCCGCGTGTTTTTCCAGCTTTTCTCTAATGCTATAGAAATGCAGGCAGGTGGTCGATTCTGGAACAGTGGGGCAGTCATGCAAAGCATCGTTCAAGTTAGGACTAATTGGAAAGTGATCCCTTTGAAAAAAAACCCAAAAGGTTTAGGCAATTAGGCAGGCTAGGAAAATTCGCCCATTTTTCTGGTCGTCAGAGGACGACCAATAATAAAGATCTGGTTGTCCTCAAACACTTACAGCATGTCCACATTTTTAGGACAAGTTTGAAATAGGTAAACAGTAGATATTTAGGAGGGAATTTCACTAATTGCTTTGAAAATATCTGGTTGTCAGGAAGACGACCAAATCTAATTTTCTGGTCGTCCACAACCATTTTCTGGTTGCCGAGGACACGTGGACACGCAGATTTTCGTACCCTGTTAGGGGTTCTGAAATCAGAATGAATCATGCGTATGTCACTCTGTGTTCATGTCGTTAGATAAAGAACTTCAATGTACAGGAGGGGGACGTATAGATATAAAATACATTTTTAAATATCCATGAAACAGAGCATGGGTTCTGGATTTAGTCCAATAATCAAGAGACATGTCGGGCTCCCTAGTCGAAAATGTGATTTCTGTAATATTATCATATCTTTATTGTCTAAATCAAATATAAGATTCACCTATATTCTGATAAAGAAAGTAAAGAGCTCCTTCCTGGATTAAAGCCATAGAAAGATAATGATCACTAACTTGTTATCTTGTAGATCAAATCAAAGCCAGACAGCCCAGTCTGTATTATTAGTGTTTGAGTCTGAACCTTACTGATAGTCCGAGAAAAGCCCAGACTTTCGTTCCCACAGCCATACTACATTGATTTAACGGGTTTCGATTTGATCCTCCCACTAGACTCTACTTGTTGTAACTTGTGAAAAGTCACATCACCTATTCCAAAACAGGGGCTCTCATGTAAAGAAACAGACTTGATTTGAGCAAATAAACAAGTCAAGAGCAGATAAATGGTACATTAACATGCCATAAAAAATCGTGTATGCCTTATCAACTCAATGTTTACAGTGTGACACCCCTAAATAACGTCTCACTCCTTCAGTGACAGTGTGACAGTAGTGGCTTCACATTGTGACAGTGACAATGGATTTTTATTTACATGCACGACGGCATGACTGGACGCGAACCGCCGATCGCGGTTTCACCCCAAAACACCACGTCCTTGGCAACAAACAATTAGCACAAAGCTTTGAGCATCTTCTGCAGTTAAATAGACTTATCATGAATTAGATTATCGAAAGCTCGGGAATCTTCTCGAAGTGAAATCAACGCTCTCTGACCGCCCGGGCGAGGCGTGGAGCGCCACACCGGCTTCTGCGATCACTCCTCAAAGAGCGACAAGGACGCTTCTAACCGCGAAAACCTGAATCACCGTGACCAAGAAACGTTAGATGTGTCTTCTTTCAGACAGAAGTTGGTTGGTGGGTTTATAGAAACAGAGAAAACAAGATTTTACCTGCTGTCTTCTGCCATTTTGATGCCGTGCATGTGCGGAAGCTATTCGACTGCGCGTGCGCGGAGATAAGCGGAAGTAGTTATCAGGTATCACGTCGATAATTTTGTATGTATTTTGATTATAAATTCTGAAAAATCCTTTAATCAGGCTTTTTCAATAAAAAAATCAAGAAACATATTTTAGAATAAATATGAAAAAGATGATAAACCATACCACATCAAAATAACTCCATTTTCCAACTTATTAAAACTAATTTTAACTTTTTCCACTTTTTGTTTTTCAGAAAATATGATTATTATCTCCCCAAAGCGAAAAGTAATTAAAGCAAGGGTATCATTATTCAAATGATTAACAAACGTTGTTTATCAGTGCTAAGATATATCATTTTTGTACGTTTTAACATAATCAAACGTAAGTGTAGTTTCAATATTAAGAATTAGTAACGTGAGACCTAAGTTTCCATATAAGGAAGAAGTTTTGTAATCAACGCTCTGATTGGCTGAACGTCAGAAAGCGTGCGTTGAATGGACCAATCAGAGCGCACGAAAACATTTGGCGAGCCCCGGGAAACTTTGGAGGTCCACTTGAGGGTCATTCCCACGAAATTCTTCTCTTTTACAGGTCTCAAACCTCGCAGAAACACTGGAAACTTTCCAGAAGGGGTGAGTTATCAAACATTCTCTGCAAACAGGTTAGAAGAGCTAATAATGTTAGCTAGTTCGTTCAGGAAAGTAGTTTGAAAGTGCGATGGAAGACGCCGGGCCAGGCGACATTTTTAAATGGCCGGCGTGGACCACGCAGAAAGCGACTCGGCTGAATGAATGAGAAAAGAAAAGCGGTTAGAGTCATTGTTTACAGACTGCGAACACTGCAAGTTACCTCATCGATGATTTTAAATGCATGTTATTCATTACAGCATAGTTTTACAAATTTCTAAACGTTTTACCAGCCAGAATTGTGCATTATTTAACCCGCAGTTGGGGCAGGTTGAGGTTCTTAGCAAAATCGGCTCTGAGCCCGAGAAACAAATCGTGGTCACTAATCCGATTAATTACTTAAATTAGCCAATTACGCCCAGCCCGTTACGTCTATTTTTGGACGGCCAAGACTAAGACGTTGTAAATAATGCATGGACATCTTGTTCTTGCCTACTACCAGTCACTGCAGACTGGTGGTGTGTATTGAACCACGGAACTTGTAGTTGAAGGGCTTTTTTCTTCAATTTTGGTAAATTTCTTTAAATACCTCCTAACCTTTTTGGGGAAATAGAGAAATGTCAGAAAAAAATTTAACAGTTAGATCTACATAAGCAATCACTCTTAATTGATATTTTGCAACGACAACGTTTTTTTGTGACGGATTGATTTATCGAATAATGAGACACACTGGGCTTTATCATATTTTCTCTGATTAAGATTGTGGACTGTCATAAGACGTCAGCTGTCAGATTAGTTAGAGGATTACAGATTGATGGCTATGTTTTACTTACTAGTGTATTGATCATCAGATGCAACTACAACCAGGTCTTGTCTGAACTAAGATAATGAGACTCCAAATGAAGCTCCACTATTTTTGCCCTAAGCCATAGTGCTTGGGCCAGCCTTAAACAAAAATATGGTTTCCGGTGGACCGACTGACTTTTAAAAGAGCCAGTTGGGCGGTCTGGAATTTTTTTTTTTTTTTAATGTTTCTTTTTTTGTAGGGCAAGTACTAAAATTTGTGTAAAAAAAAAAATTGGAAAATGAGTAAAGAAGACCCTGAGTCGGCACTTTGGACACAGTCGGGCAGTCCACCAGAAACGGATTTTTTTTTAGCCTGGCCTTGGGATGTAATTTTAGGGAATCTCTCAAAACTAGGAGTAATTATGAATATAGTGCTTGTGTTTATAAATGAGTAAGGTAAACAGGGTACCAACCACACAGAGAAAACGACAACAAAATTCCCTGACAGGGAAAACACAGGGGCTTTGGAAATTTTTCCAAAACACAGGGAATTTCATTTGGCCAGGTTCTGAAATTCTTGATTCTTCAAGATATTAGGGTTTAGGCTTTTTGTCGTTGGGTTGTCCAAATATTTTCTGCATGCAGAGGTTTTAAATATGAAAAACTTGCTGGATATGACACAGTGAAAAATTTCCGCGGGACAGGGAAAACATAGGAAATTTGAAAATGGAATTTCGGTTGGTAAAGCGACAAGAAGAGTAGAGAAGGGTAACACATTGGACCATATTTAGCAGTTAATCCAATTCATCTTTTATTGGGTCACAAAATAATTTCGGATGACTGGTGTCTACCAAAAAAAAACTTAATTAAAAGAAAAAGCCACACAAACCTCGGATGCTCAGTTTCAAAAGTGTAGGCCCGAAGGAAAGACGCACTGTTAACACGTGGCACATGTAGATTTTTTATTTAATCTTTGAATTGCAACAAGGAATTCTTATCAATATAACTGTAGTAATGCTCGTGACTCTTTTTAGACCTCAAACCTTCAGAATAAAAGTTATGTTAATTTATGGTGAGTTTCTTATACACAAAACAAACAAGTAACAACAAAAAGTAAAAAGACACATCTTAGAAGTTAGATGCACAATTGAATATGAAAACATAGTGTCGACATCGTGCCCTGTTGATTTAAGATAAAAAAAGATACCAAAAAAAAAACGTTCTGTTCTTTAGTTAAATTTTGATGTAGAAGTCCCTATTGACAAATGACCTCGTTGTTTCAGGTCACCATGTCGAGCCGAATCCCCGTCTTGAACAGCCCTCAAGTCGGCGACAGCGTCAGGAAGAAGTTACACATCCCCGAGGCCACCGCTAACGACGACAAAAGGTAACACATAATCTCTGGGGTCTTAAATGAAAAAAAAAATGCTCATGCCATTTTTGAAAATATTTAATATTACAATTGGGACTTAACAAATGATTCAGATCCTATTTTCACTTGTTTATGCTCTAGGCGAGTAGAGGAAGTTGGAAACTGTTTCCATTTGATGTATTGAAAGTTTTTTCTTCGTTTTCCTTCATCAAATCTGGCCTGATTTTTGAGATTTTCGGTCAGCAGATTTGTAATATTTTTTATGGCCTTGGGTGCCAGTTCATCTTCAAGATCTAATGCCTTAGTCATACTTTTCTACTGGTCCAAACACCTTTTCACAAACTTGATTGTACACGTATGCATTGTATACAATTTTTAATAAAGTATCCCTTTAAAAACTAAATATATTTCTAAAACTTTGACTGCTGACTGAACACGGTTTTTACAACATTGAACTTTGTATTGAATAGTTTGATAATTTTGAGAAGCTTAAATGTCGTTTTAACTTTTTCTATTTTTGTTTTCCCAGTTCCCAGCCAGCAGGTAGAATGCAGCTCCGAAACAGGAAGGTTTTGAACGGGGCCACCAAGACTCCGAGTAGGCCACGGGTTCGCTCGGAGACTGTTACGAAGCATGTCGGAAAGCCTTCTACAGAACCCAAAGTACCCATCGTTAAAGAAGACAGCCAACCAAAAGAAGAAACCGACATAAAAGCGAAAAGTTCCCCAGAGATCACGACCCCAGCACCAGCTGTGGTAAGCTATTACAATAAGCATTAATCATTTATCGGATTTATGTCTCAATTAAGATCTTTTTCATGTCATTACATCTGAGAATAGTTTTGGGATTTGTTTGCTTCCATTACGTTGCATAATGTTTTAAATAATTCAAAATTTTGATCTTACTGTTTCAGATTAATTTCATGACTTAAATCCCTATTTTTTCCCAGTTCCAATGTTAATAGTTTATAGGATGTTTGGACTTGTTTAGTGTACAGTATGCTATTGTAACTAGATTAGTTACGGTTACATCGGAAACTGTATTACATTTGTGTGGATCAAGAACTGACCTCTTCCCTTTCTAACCTGAAGTAAATATTCCTATGAATTAAAAAATCAAACTTAACCTATTTCAGGAAACAAAGAAACCCACAACTGTTACAAAGAAAACCGTGAAAAATACGACAGGACGCATACCAAGTGAGTTAGCCACGAGCGGCAACTTTAAAAGAAATCGTAACATTTATGTGAAATAAGGACAGCACTTTTGGGTGGAAAAATAAAACGAACGTGAATATATTACCTATTAAGCCAATACTTTTTGGGAACCGCCTAACTTTTTAGTTTTACCCAGCCTTTAACACTACATTACTTCAAGAAAAAGGTGTCTTGGGGTGCAGGTTAAGATAGAGTGGTTTCAATTCTGGGATTTACAGTTGTAATAACCAATATACTGCAACAAGCTTAAGTCTCGACTTGCGCTTTGAAATCATCCTAATTCTGGTGTTCATATTGCAGCTCTGGGCCGAGGCTTCTCTTCGATGGGAATGTCGCCGACACTGATCCACCACGACCCACCTTTGGCCGGAAAAGCCAGAGACAAGGTACGCAATATTATGAACAAAGAAACAAAACAAAAAAACAGAATTGGGTTTTACTTGTTGAATCTCTTTTAAGATATATTGATATGTATATTGAAATAGGTCTTGAAATCAAGGGCTTACGATCATTTTATGCTTAAAGGCATGAATACCCTTCGTTAATGTCAAGTAAAGAAAAAAAATTCTGTAAAAGATCAACTTTATTGATAAATTACGAACCATAATTTTTCAGGTATTTAATTAATAAGACTACAACTGACACATTCTGGACAAATAGAAACTGTAATTGTTGATCCAGTTAAAAACCAGGCAGATGAGTTTCTTCGCCATCTTTGACCCAACCACTTTTGATTGAACTGTGTGTATTTCCGTCTTTCAGCATTCAAAGATCCCTGCGATGAGGCCGAGCTTCCTGAACGAGGCGACTACTCGCGTCTTCCGCGAGTCCAACCCCAACTCACCCTCACAGTCACCACAACGCACGCCAAAGGTAACGGGGGTTTTGTAGCACAATTCTGGTTTCTATTAAAAACAATCTCCCTGTTCACAGTTGCCCTCAGAGGAGAAAGAATCCTTTTTGTTCCAAGCATTAAACGCCGTAAGTTAAGAAGTCGAGATAAACATTACCTCAGGGATTTTTTCTTTTGCAATCTAAATGGCAACGAAACTTGATTGAGATTTTGAAGAAAGTTTACAACAAAACTGAAAAAGAATATATCTGAAATCAGACTATTGTGTTAGGTGAGCTAAGGATGAAAAACTTTGGCATATGCGCGTTCTTTTTTCCATGGAGTTATCTGCATAAACGGAAGAATTTTTATTAGACTGACATCATAAAAGAGAAAATGACTGCAACGTTTTGCATTTCAAAACTCACCATGATATTATGGTCGTATTTAGTATGCATTCACAAAGTGAATTATATTTGAAATGCCTTAATTGGATGAATCGACCATTGTCTCTTTTCGCTGGGGATGTAGTTCAGATTTGGAAACACAATGTGTAGTACTTGCATACATTAGTACTAAGAAAATAGTAATATAAATTAACACAGATTTCCTTAAACGAGCTGTTGCCTAGTATCTACTTGCTTATCATATAACATGTATAATGAAATAACACATTCCCCTTAATCTGGAAAAAACTTATTATTATAGGTCGGCTACGGTCCCTAAGTCGATAAAGTCTTAGATCCCGTAGCGACCTATTCTACTTCTCGACAACCTTTCTTAGATCTGTGACGGTGTTTTCGCGTTATGCCTCGCGTTATGCCTGTAACGCGGCAAAGTGACGATGTCCCAAATCGATTCTGAGCTAAAATAACCACATTTTGGGGCTTATTTGACCTAACATCGCAGAGATTTTGATATATAGAAGACGATGGGATCGTTAAAATTGTCCGAAATCGTTTTATGACCAAATAAAACCACAAATCCGTGCAGCGTTACCGGGCGCGTTGGGCGTGAGGCGCGTCAAATGCCTGTAATGCGGCAAAGTGACGATGTCCCAAATGGAAGAAGGGATCTGGGTCAAAGGTCATCAACTTTGCAGGCCTATTTCATTATGAAAACTGTCGTTCTAACTTTAGTTATTGGTATCCACAGATAGATTTCGACACATAGATAAGCATCCCACTGTCCCAGAAACGAAAATAATGCGAAATAACGCGTCTAAACGCGTAAATGCATCGCACTATTTTCTTGGTATTCCGTCGCGTCGACCCGGTGACAAGGCTCAGACCTCACACCGGCCGGTGCAAGTGTGCCGGTCGGACGTGTTGGCGGGAGGCTATCTCTTTCGCCGCATGGATACCTGGATTACCGCGCTATATGATGCTTTCAATATATATATTTTGAACGACTGGACTCCCTTAAACGCATACAACGCATTGAATACTCATGCGTGAATCATGCGTTCGTATCGAAGGGAAAACATTGGATCGATCAGACACGTGGAGGCACTGTCACTGATGTCAGACCGTCAACATGGCACCGTCAACCCTTCGCTGGGTTCTCTCCCCATCACGCCTGCACCGATACATTGAACTCAGGAAACCAGGATGACATTAAACGCATCAATTGTGGAGGATATACGCATTGAAACGCATTGAGGACTCCAGGCCTTAAGGGTGGGTTCATATATTTTTTCCAGCATTTGAAATTATGCCGTTGAAATCTAGGCCTAAACTCGGATCGATCGGACAGGAGGAGGACACTGGCAGTTTGAAAAACAATTATTTAGACCTTATTAGGCCTATCAAAATGAAATTCATGTATATATCTATGTTCTCCTATATCTCAGGGTCCTATTTATCATATAGTTTGGTCACTTTAGGCCTGGAAACGCTTGCAAGAATATTTTACAGTTGGTCCAGTCTTAGGCCCCCTTACATCGCATAGGCCTTGGCACGTTTGCATTTCAAATATTTTGAGACCATGTTTTATAGATTTAAATGATTCAAAGATTAAAAGATTTGTGAAATTGTCACTATAGTGTCATTTTTTTCTGACCTACCACCAAAATATTCAATCTGAACTTAAATATGTCTAGGCCTAAGTCACTGTCAGTGTCAGAATCATTCCCATTCAATGTTGAAACATAGGTGTCACACTGTCAATAAGTTCTCTGGTCACTGTTGCTGTCAGTGTCAATGACGGACACAGATTTAAGATTTAAATGATTCAAAGATTAAATTATTTGTGATATTGTCACTATAGTGTCATTTTTTCAGACCTACCATCAAAATATCTGAATCATTAATATCATGAAAATTAAAATGGGCCGACCTATTACTATCAAAATGCTTTTGCTTTTGATAGTAACTTAGCCTTAGGTCATATGTCGTTTGATCTTGTTTCATATTCTTCGCTGTATCATAGTTAAAATTGACATGCTATATTTTCGTTTTCCCGTACAGCGACTGAGCCTGCTACAGATGCCTTTTGACAAGGAGAACACGCCCCCTCCAAAGGCCGGGTCCGACACCATAACCCTCCCACAGTCTCCGGGGCTCCACTCCACCGCCGAAAGACGGGCTCGTGGGACAAACCGGTCCAACCTACCACGCCGTGCCACCGCCCGACGCCGTCCAACGGGTCAGAAGACATCTGGATCATCGTTGACCTCCTCGTCTTCAAGGTCATCCTCGACATCTTCGTCTGTGTCAGAGGTCAAACCCGCTGGTCTCGGGGATGCGGGCAGCAGCCTGAGTTCTGGAGGGGAAAGCCCGGTTTTAGACGGGACCTATTTAGTAGAGAATGAAGGTACCAGTGTTTACCGGGATAGCATTATTTCACGGACGGACTCTGACAGCAGCTTGAAAGAGGGTGTTAGCGAAGTGCACCGAAGTATCGCGGCCACTGGTTCAAGTATTGATAATGACCGCATCACCTCCACAGCTGAAGGAAAACACACATGCCCTACAGTTTCAACTCTGAAACCAGACATTCACAAAGACAATATCACTGCCTGCACTGAAATTGTATGTATGCAAGTGCAGGGAGAAAGTGAGAAAATAAGCGAACATAATGTTCCGCCACACCGAGAGCCAATCCCTACCACTCAACCAGCAGCAGCTTTTACAGAAATACCCCAGCCCCCGAAAGAGACCAAGAAGAAGCCTCCACCAAGTGAAGGTGTTAAGAACAAGTTAAGTTTCTTCACGCCCAGCTCAATCTACTCCAACGCTCCGATGCACGGACCGGAGCTACCTCCGACAGAAATGTTCCCGTCCATCCCATGTTACAGGGTCTCAGTGATTGAGCCCCAGAACAGGACTCCGACCGCAGGCCTGACCACGCTGAGAATGCCAGTCAGTCGCTACCAGTCGCGGGTCGTACCCGAGCCTGATGTCATTGGGGCTGTCCATCCAGTCAGTGAGAACTTAGCGGGGGCAGCAGGGGGACCTGTGTATTTGTCCAGCCATACCGATACGACCACTGTGTACCACACCCCTACAGTGTGGCCTGCCACTCGACCCCTCAGCCTCCACCGCTCCCACCCATCCATCCTACCCCCAAATCACCCCTCCTACCTACCCGCTTCCTACCAGCACGCTCCTCCCGCAATGGTTAACCCAAACCAATACTCCTATCCATCCGCCTCAAACCCTGTCCATCCCCCACACCCCACCCGGGTCGCCCTTAACCCTCCCCCTTGCTCTTGCAACTGTGGCCAACCCCGCTATCCCGGGAACCACGGACCCATGCACCAAGCCCAAGCATTTGCCCCTCTCCCTCACGTTGTAACATCTCCAGCCCTGGCTCCAACAGCGCTCAGGACGACAAATAACATTGGACTCAGCGCGCTCCAGGACGCGGCAGCAGATCGCGAGGTGGCGCAGCTAACTCAGAGTCTAACTGCTGCAGCCTCACGCCAACCTCGCAACGTTGTCAACCCGGTGGCCTCGAGACTTGACGGAGACTTAACACAACAATATGTAAGTCACAGTTAAAGCGACATTCCCCTTCCATAGAATTTTATCAAAATGTCTTAGTATATACACACAAGATGCTTGTACGTTGCTGAAACCTAATGATTTATATAAAAGAACACTGCCGGTATTGTGTTATCAAGGGATAAAATTCCTGCTTATTTCCTAACTGTTTGCCATTGATATTGCTTTTTTTTTTGGTAAACTGAATGAATTCCTAATTTCCAACAAGTTTAATGCTTTTGTGAGTTGAGATATAATTTGTTAAATCTATCTGAATTGGTTTGTTACTTTCTATACACCAAAATAACACTGATCTGAACTCTGATTTTGTTTTTCCAGACGTTTCAGCCGATCCATGTTCCAACTCGCACGGTGTTGCAGAACCAGGGATCGGCCTTTCAGCGTATCCTCATCTGCTGAACGCGTGTTGACAATTGCAACATACATTTATCAACCGGGTCTTCAGAAGACTTATATACTGGTTATGTCCAAGGTTAAGGTTGTGAGTGACAAGTACGAGTAATTTCCCAAAATGTTGCTGCCGGTATCTAAGTTTCTTGTACTCTGGGTAACCTGCAGGCTAATTTGAAGTCCAGTATTGGTAATATGTCAACAAAAATCTAACCCATAGTTCTGCTATATATTCATACTTACCTAATTCCGATTGCTTTTTAAATGCATTTGTCTTAAACAAAATTGCCAATATTAGCCTGTAAGTGCCCAAAATTGATGAAAACCAGGATTTATGCTGCCAGGTACCCACTAAAAAAGTTCTCAAGGGTGATACTTTCTCCAGTAGATAGTGCAAATTGGATGCACAGTTTCAAAAAGTGTACACAGGTTTATCTTCAGGTAGCAGTGTCCGAAATTGAGGATTTTTTTTTTTCAAGCACAAACTGGATGCACAGTTTCAAAAAGTGTGCACCCGCCCTAAGACCCTATTACCCTCTTTTGTGAGGCATCCGATGACCATGAAAAAGCTGTATACATCCTGGTGCACAACACTAGAAATGTGTGCACCAGGCAGCAAAATTTTGCGTCTTGGGTGCAGGGTGCACCCCTAATTTCAGACACTTGAAAGGTATGCACTCAGGATTATTTCTGACTGAGATAATAAAATGCTTATGCATATTGTGAATTTAAACTCGATGTTCATAGTTCATAGTTGGTTTGAGTGTGTGTAGTTGAAATATAATAATTAAGTTGGTTCCTAGAATTAATGAGACAAACCAGCTTTTGCAAGATTGACCCCCATCTCATGCTTCCAGGAAAGCTTGTGAACATAACCAAAAATAAGCTTAAAGAAAATAAATGTATTTATTAATATTAAGTAGGTTTAAGAGGGCGTTATTATTTCCACAAACGGCATTATTACGTTATATGGAATAGCATGAAGTGTTTACAAGAATGCAAAGACAGTTTGTTGCTTTCGTTTTCCATTATTCATATATATCTCGTAGTAATTGATAAAACCCGTTATTCATTCTTGCATCTTTAGTTCTTTGTATATAATTAGGTAGTGCGGGCGATGTGTATAGGAATTAGTTTTTATATATTCCGAATGCTTGTAACTGGAGTGGACAAAAACATCTTTTTAAAGATTCTGTTTTGCAATGTGTTCAGTTTGATTGTACAGAAAAAATATTAACTATTATATTGTGCCATTGGAAATGTGATTTTCCCTTAGGTGGCACCGTTGAGGTTATAGAGTGGTCTGTGTTCTTTGACGGTTCTTTAAAAGGAGCCTAAATCGTGGAAATTTCTATCATGGAGTCTGATATGTTTTTTCTGTGATGCAATGAAAATCTGAGTATTTTCTCACAAGGACATACAAACTCAGTGCTAAAAACTGTGTTTGATTCTCAAATAGGTTTGACAGACTTGAGTGTTATATGCAGATTTTCCTAGTGTTACTGTTACGTCCAGTTTATGACGATTCTTTACTTATGCAGTTCAAATGCACTGACGGTCCAAGATTGTTGAATCAAGTCGGTAGAAGCTTGATCCGTCCATCTTTGCAGAAAGAGACATAATACAGAGAAAAAACAAATTCTGTGGACAATTTATGGGATTTTTCTTCCATTGCTTCAAATGGGGAAAACTGTGATAATTGCGTTATAAATGTGAATAACAGAAAAAAGGTTTACAGAAAATTATTGTCTCCATATATTGAATAATAATGTTTGTGTACTTAAGACCATAAAATCGTGTACTTTTCCTTTAAGAGAATTTATATATACGGATTATAACATTGTATTTAAGAGAGTCTATTACGATGGCGTTTTGTTGAATTGAAAGTCGATGGGTTCTTTACATTCTTGTGAAGCCTCCAAACTCGACTACTGTTAGATTAAGGAGCTTTAAAAGGATAGAATATTGACTATTCTTTGCCACGAGTTGGAAATATTATATGAGAAAACATTAACAGAGATGCAATTTTTCTGAATTTTTGGTGTTTAGTAATTATATAAGCAAAATACTTTTGCTTTGAGGCAATAGATTACGTATCTAAGAGTTTTTAAAAATTATATTAGAACATACATTATGTAAGGTTTTGTTCCTTTCAACTCCCCCTGCCTAAAATCTGGAGTATCGGATTCACAATTTGCTGGAATTTTTGTATGTTGTAGAGTGCTATCTTTGTCTGTAATAGAAGAATGAAGGAAATAAATAGTAACGCACTTTGAGGGTAATTGTGTAACTTGACAGTGAACATGTAAACCCTTTATTCATACAATTTCACTGTTTTGCTATGTATCGATGCATTGCAGGATTCTCGGCAACATGGTAGTTGTTTGAGAGATAAAAACTGTCACAAGGTGTTCTACATTTATAATGAATGCTAATGCAAAGGGAAAATAACACAAAAAGATCCATGTCAAGGAAAAACACACCGAACTTGCAAATTTTGTCAAAACCCAGGGCATTGTACTTATAAGATTCTGGAAATCTTTCGGCTTTTTTCTTTTTTTCCCTTTGCACCCAAACGCTTTTAGATTTGAAACAAATTACCAAGGGTTGCACGAAGAAAATTTGTCATGGGACATGGAAAACAGGGAATTTGGATTTGGAATTTGACTAGCCATGTTGGTAAATGTTGGTATTATTTAAACCACCTGAAGGTAAAGTTTGAAACAGTCGTAGAATGAAGGAACAATATTGCGGCTTTAAACTGTTCAGGCCTGATGCTTTACATGTATATTGAAAAAGTTAATATGTATATAGAAATGTTAAGGTTCCTTTGAATGATTAACTTGAAGAGTCATGTCAAAAAGTCTTTCTAGTTCAACCATTGTGGGGACAACATCGGGTTAATAATTGCGCGACTGACTTCAAATTTAGAGTAACATCTGTGAATCAAAATAATGAGAAAACCGTTGAATATTCCATTATGCGTTGATTGTCTCATTAGGAACATTTTGTCCGAAATTCCAAGTTGAATATGAAAATCAAAAGATGAGCAAGCTTGTGGAAATAGTGATTAAATGAAATTCTTATAAAAAATATTACGCGTTTGTATTTGCGTGGAGATTCTTTGTCATTTGAAAAAAAAAGAAGTGAGGTATCAAGAATGCAAATAACACAATCGTGTTTTACTAAATAACATTTCATTGCGGAGGAACATCGGAAAAAAGTGCTTGACGAATTCATGAATGGGGAAAACCAAGCTATGCATTTAGTTTGTTTTGTCTGCTTGCAGATTTATACATTTTTGCAGCTGCGAATAAAAATGAAAAAGTGACGAATGTGTTTTGTGTTTGATACAATCTTTCACAAATTTATAGTAATTTGACTCTGAATTTGAAAAGGTACAAATATATACAAATGTTCTCAATGACTGAGAGGTCTTTATTTTGTTACTTGTAAATCATAATTTGACAAAATTTCTTAGGTCGTTTTATGTGGATAACACAATAAAATTGATGTTGAAAATCCCCTGGAACGAATCAACTATCGTCTATCATGCAGTAGTTTGGTTTGGGAAAAAAGCTTGAGTGCTTACTAAATGTATTCTTCTGGCCTTGAAATTGTAGAACGTCTAGTATTGAAATTTCCATGAAAAAGATTGGTTAGACGTAGGCACCACCTGGTGATCTGTAGAGGTACTACTGACACCTGCGCGTCCCCTGGCTTCCACAAATTAAACTAACACTGAATCAGTCAATGACTTATGATTTGACCGAGGAAAGAGCCAATTATAGATCTTTGATTAGACTACGGTGATCAGTGACCGTTTGGGGAGAGCGAGGATATTCTAGGGACCGACCATTTAATTTAGACATGAAATACTTTATATCAATTGCACATACTAATGAATTCAAGTGAATCAAAAACTTGTTTTTTTGTGTGTGTACACATTTTTAAAAAATGACTTACGAGTAACTTAGAGAAAATTAATTTCCTTATCATATTGTATGAAGTTACCTTGGCATCAAATCTTTCTGAAGGACATTTTTAGATGAAACAAATCAGTTGCCAGTTAATAGCATATACCTTACAAACAAATGAACAAGACTCAGTTTTAGGAAATTTTATTAATGTACCTAATTAACCCATTTCAAGCATTACAAATTGGTTTATCTGTTTATCAGAAAGACTCGTTTGATTCGTCAACAAAGTCCTTCGTTCATCGACAAAATGAAATAAATATCGGAAGCGTTAGTTTTAACTGTTTCAATATGTACACCGACGGGCAGTTATAAACGCCAGTTGCCCATGTATTTATATATAATATAACTATAATAACTTGTCTATGTCTGTGATTAAAGGAATATTCCATCTTGTTCCCTTAACACAGGAACCAGTGACCTCTCTCCTCTCACCTCAAAAAGATAGACGTTTTTTTTCACATAAAAAATCTCTTCATAGCCAGGGGCACGTATAGAGTGCATAATATTATAATGAAATTACATGGAAAACTGATTTGTTCCTATCAGGGGAGGATGCAAGTATTAAAAAATGTACAGTGATCCTTTGCCTAAATCAATCACTGCCTTTCTAATTCTTTCCCAATGACGTAAAAGTCTTAGTAGAAAAGGTAAAATGAAAGCTTCCAACTGTGAATTTATTTACATCACTGAAGTAAATATTTGGCTTAATTCGCTTTTGTGAAATATTCATAAAAACTAAGCAGAGCATGGACTTATGCATTTTTCCCCTTCTGAATTAAACCTATGAAAATATGCAGTTAAAGAAAATGATTTATATTGTGGCAGTCCTGAGCTCACATACAATATAATTCTACTGTAAACGTAAATATTTTCATGCTGCTAAATTTTCACACACTTACTTTTAAAGTGTATTTTAATGCTACATTTTTGCGCATTTTGTAGTCTCATCTATTGTATTATATTTCTTCTACTCACATGATATTTTTGCGCATTTACAGAAATGTGCAGAATGCGCATTAATGAGTACAACATGAAAATTAATACTTTCAAAACAAACATAACATATAATCTTACGAATCCGAATGCACCGAAGTATGTGAATAAACAAAAAGAAATAATTTTGTTATCATGAAGTGAGGAGAGGAGAGAGGCCACTGTGGATCTCTTCAGGGTAACAACCTTCACAACAGTGCCCATGGCTGAACTAGAACATGAACTTAACAAACAAACTCATGAAACAAAAGATTTGTGCATTTCTCTATCATCCCTCTCTTACCAAACATTGGAGAGAGAACCCCACCATACTGAGGGTTATACTTTTTCTGTACATTAGTAAATGACAATCCTTACATATTTTGCAAAGAAAACAATAATTTCGTATTGCACCTTTGAGTAGTTATTAGTTACATGTATAACCAACTATTTTAATATTATCATCTTATCTATAAACTTTGGTTAATCTCTTTTAATACAAGTTAGGAATATACTTATGATCAACATGTGAATAAAGGTCTTTTGAAAAATGTTCAGGTGATATCATTCTTGTACATGCATAAATGAAAACATGTCCAATTATTAATCAAATACAAATACCTCTTTTTCCATTTTTTTTTCAAATTAAAAAGAAAGGAAATATTCAAAGAGACAATAAATGTGAATGTTATCGTTTAGTGGCACCTAAATCAAAACCCCAAAAGCTACACTAGTGGTCAATATTGTGAATTATATCTATGAAAATACCATTTTTATTGCAAATTATAGCAAATAAAAATGAAGGCAGTTTGATATATATGAGCATGTTAGACCACAACATTTTAAGGAGTAACATTATCTGAGGATATATCCTTGCTCATAGTTCAGTTATTTTTGGAGTCGATGGCTCAAGTTGAAAATCGTACTCCTGAAGACTTGTCCTGACTCTGTATAATCTTAGCGTCTTGACGTATGATGATATGTATATTGGTTATATATTGTACAGTAGCCCACATATGCTCGAAAATCATCAAAATCGTCCTCACATGGAAAGTTTGAGTTTCAGCATGTTGTTCGAGCTACACATTAAAAGAGACAGTGACTTTCAGGGAATAATTCTATGGTATTCCACCCCAAGGAGAACACTTTGTTCGGTTGAAAGCACCATTAAACATATGAGTATGATTGAAGGGGTAGCTATACCATCCCTGGTAAACACAAGGCTTGGAATGCAAAGAAACAATCATAAATACCTTAATCATCTTTCCATTCCTCAAGATTATCAATGGAGTTATTATGTGTTTTTGGCTTATTTTGGTGATGATTGTATACTTCATGGTATAATGATTATAGCTGTCACATATCATAACATTGCTTTGTATCCATGATTCACTGTAAATAACCACAAATATAACATCTTAACTATATAAAGCTCAATGTCTGCTTCAATGTCTATAGATATGTACTTGGCATAACAAGGTCTCACAACAGTTTCCAAATTTGGCCCCTATGGTTCCACATACATACAAATCCTTTGCATCTGCCGAGTTCAAATTACTCGCCCACTCAGGACCAGTCACACTCTTCAGATGCACCTGGCATCATTCTGTGGAAGCAGCATTCAGAAACTGCCACTGCAGCATGTAGGAGGTAATACTAGTACGATAAACTCTCAAAGTGTGACATCACCATACGTCAGCCAATCACAGCACAGGGGAGAGACGCCTGCTTCAGCGCTCTCTATCAACAGTTCAAACAAGAGCACAGGTACCACCTTTCAGTGTCTGGTTTGCTCCATTTTTCTCAGAAATTTCACTGGCAGCAGCAGTGTAGCCCTTTGTAGACATTCCAGAGGACAGCTCATAGTTAAACATATCCATCTCAGAATATACTATTCCAACGAGGTATCGTAACGATTGATGTCGTGACCAATCAGGAGAGGTATCTATGCCAAGGACACTTATCTCCGGATGTGCTTGTAGTGAGTCTCTATATATGTCCAGAAAGTGAAGCTCTTACTCCTAGAGTAAAACTATGCATCACACTTGTCCTCACTTTCCTGAATACCACTTGGTCTCATTCACAGGAACCTTCAAAAACAAAATAATCAACATAAGCATACAATTATATCAAATTTGAAAACAAGGAGAGAAATCTTCAAAAGATTACTAATATGAAGACATTCTATTGGTGAGGGGAATATGCTACTTCTGTGCAATTCAAAACATTAAATCGCTAAGTCGTTCCTACTTCAATCTATGCTGATTTCAGAGTGATAATGATCATTCAAAAATAAAAATTCAGGCTTGATAGGTTATTATGCAATCATACAATGCATGAGTTAATCAAGACTGTCATCAGAGTTAAAGAGAAAGGCAACTCTAACTCATTTGTTACTTGTTAGCAAAACAGTTAATCTGACAAAGAAAACTCTGACAAGTCATATCAACCTAATAAAGGTTACTCAGCACTTTTCTAGATTTGCTTACCTTCCTCAGCACGTTCCTACCACCGCTGTTTCTGATGGTGATCATCAGCTCCTCACGCGGGTCCAGCTTGGGTCCAAACCGTGAGGGTGGGGCTTCCTGAATGGGCGGCTGGATGAGAACACGTTTTGGAGGAGGAGGGAAGTCCTTGGTTGAAGGAGGCTGGGTCTTGGGTAGGCTGGGCACTGGGGGTGCCGCGGGTGGGGACGAAGGAGTCCAAGAAGAGGTGACTTTGGGGAGAGGACGGGTTTCCACCACCCGTCCTGTTGTTATACCACAGCGCTCAATCTCATCCTCATCGCTGACACTACTCTTCAGACGAGACCTGGCACTTAGCAAGTCGTTTGTTGTAAACCTGCCGCCACCACCTGTCTCAGGCCCCTTCTTCTTTGGAGGCTCATACCGAGCATCCACATGGCGATGGCCAACACTGGTTGCTGCTGCTTTACTTGGCATAGTTGCTGGCATGCTGGATTGCTTCAGGACAGTTTTCATTTTCTCCATGTCCTCTGACATTTGCCTTAGAGGTTCTGCCTCCTTTGCTGATATGTTTTTCTGTGAGAGGATAGCCTGGTTGTCCATAAGCTGCTTCTGCCAGCGGTTGAATTGCTTTTGCAGTTCTTCGTACTGTGTTTGCAATGACTTCTTTGAGGGGTCCTCAGCTTCTAGGCTTTTGCTCTTCTGATAGGACATCTCCTCACTGACTCTGTTATCAACAATTGGTGCCTCTGTTGGAGCCTGCCACTGAGACACAGACTTTCGGTTCATCATAGACAGAGACTTCTCCTCCAAGACGTTCTCCCTTTCACGTTCAGCTCCAGGTGAAAATCCTAACTCTGCCACTCGCTGTCTGACTTCTGCGGGATGCTTGCCAGTTGGGGAGATTGGAGAAGTTGGGGAAGTTGGGGCATTGTTATTGAAACGGTCACTAAACTTTGTGTTAATCTCCTCCATAATGTTCGTATCAGTCTTTAGCTTAGAGGCACCCCATGGTCTGGGGCCATACACCCCAAGGGGCATTCCTCGCTTTTCATACTTCAGCTTTGTATGAGAAGCCTGACTGGTGTCTTCATCCTTTTCATCAGAGGCTAGATTGGTGACAGATGAGTAAGGCTTGGTGTAACTGCTCTGGGTTTGCTCGCTGTTAAGTGATGATGTGGAGGAATACACCCTGTTTGGTTGTTCCTTTTTCTTCAGTATTCCGGTTGGTTTCGTCTCCTCCAAATCTGGGCTCTTGGGCTTAAGAATACCTTTAGTTTTTCCTTGGTAGACAGTGCTGTGCGAGTCACTATAGATAGTCGTCCCTGCCATTCGACTGAGACTGAGTGTTCTCTCCTGCTCCAACATATCGGGATCTGCTTCATTTGGTATACTCAGCTCTGAGGACTGGTCCAGTGATACAGATTCAACTGGGTATGTAACCTCAGAGGACTCTACAATTTCCTCATCAGGGTCAGTCACAGACTCCATAGGAGGCTTAATGTAGATCTTCTGGCTTTGATTTACAGATACAGCTTCTTGGCGAATGACGATAGGCTCTGGTGGCTCTGAGGGTATGGGGGGAGCTGGTTCTTCTGGTGGAGGAGGCATTTCTGACTTCCCATTGAGGAGACCCATAGCCTCCAGATCTGCAATTTCGAGAGGCTCTCTCGGAGCAATGGGTCGTTTTGCCATGCGTTGCCGCAGACTGGTCACCATTGGCTTGGCAGGCTGGGCTGGTGCAGGGGCCTCAGGGGCAGTGGTTGCAGGCTTCTTCTTTAACTCCCCTGCCTTGCCATGGAATGAAAAGTCAATAACCTCTTCCTTTACGAGCCCAACAATTCGATAATCATTAAGAGCAAACATTGTTTCTTCAGGGTTGATGAAGACATCACTTCCCTCACTCATTGATGAGTCTTTCCTTTCCCTCCGTTCTTGTTGTACCTCCTCTGCATGAGCAGATAACACTGGTGAGGGTGGTTTTATGAAGGAGGCAGACTCTTCTGCAGATGGCACAGAGGATGTAGACTGCACCACAGGGGTGCTAGTAATCAGTGGTGCCTCATAGCTAGATGAAGATTTTACTGGAGATTTATTCTCATAGGCAGCTGCAGCCCTTGAAGCAGCTTCACGAGCATCTTTCAGCAATTTCTGCTGCCTGTCTTCCTCTTCAACTTCTGACTCCCTGCGCTCTCGCTCCACTCGGTCCATGTACTCCTCCTTGGCCACCACATTCACAGGATTCAGTGGCTCTTCATACTTCACCTCTTCATCCTCAAATGTTATCTCATTTTCCAGGACATCAATATTGTCCTCTGATTTATCCACAGTGGCTGATGAGTGTCCCGAGTCTGAGGCTGTGGTGACATCTGGCTCCCCACCAACTGCTACCACTGTTACATGATCCGGCTGCGTTCCCTCTGACATCTTTCGCTCATTAATCTCCTCCTTCTCTGCCTTTTTGTTGACCAATGCGTTGATATCTTGGAACTCAGAAGTGGACACCTTCTTGATGAGAACAATGCCATCATTATCAGCCGGGTACACGGGCAGTTCATCGCCATCGCTGACTTCACTGTCAGATTTCTCACCATCCCTCTTCTCCTCCTCCAAGACTTCCCCATCATTGGCATCACTGCTGGCATTTATCTCGTAGATCTGAGCTGTGCTGCTGGCTTCAGATATTGAATCAGATTCTTGTGGGAAGGAGACACTTCCCTCTGCCTGCTCGGAGTCCATGGACACAGACGGATAAGAGAAGTCACCTTCATCTGCAAGAGAGAAGCATACACAATAAGTATACTGACATAAGGATCTTAAAATATCCCAAATTTAGGATAATTATCATTCTCAATAAAAAAGATGGAATTGTGTTTGGGGTGAAGATAATTGAATGGGTACATACAATAATGTTGGTACCAGTCTACTTTACAATTGACACACTTGATGATTGTCAATGATCGAAGTCACGGGCATTATTTAAGTGTTCTTAATGGTCAGTATAAAACATGACATATCCAAATAAAGGTAATAGTGAGTTGAGTAATATCATATTTCAGTTTATGGAACACCTAAATATATATGACAGATGCTAGTTGTTTGCACCATCCTTTAAGAGATACCATAAGCTTTGTCAGAGTCTTTAAAGTCAGTCTTGCTTTCAGTGAAATCTATATACATTGCTGGGATTAGGCTTGATGGTTAAACCTTGAACTATTTTGTATTGCAGTTATTTTTTAGTCTAAACATAATGTTTAAATGTGTTTGAAATACACTTCTAAAGCTATCTGTCACAGCAGACAGTACACATTTGATTGTCTTCAAAAGATTAAAGAGTAAACTTCAAATGTATATCAAATAATAAACATATAAACCATTCTAAACGCTGGACAACAAGACACAGACAGCATCAAAACAAACAGAGAGACAAAGGAAACAATCATGATTTCATAATGAACACTGATTACACATTGGATAGCATATCACTGTAATGAGGATAATGAGGCCACAAATCAAAAGGGACCAGCTGTATCACCTTGAGTTGACTGGATACAAAATGAAGTGATGTGCCAAAAATTTACTTTGAAAATGAGCCCCTGCCTACAATTCCAGCAAAACCTACCCATGAATGGGCAAACCATGCACTGGCCAGGGCTTACAAGACAAAGACATAGACTAAAAGGATTACTTATTTGCAGCAAGAAAACTTGAAAGTTGTACAAGGTGCCAAGGAAAAAGTCCTTGATGCTGCAAAAAAACCTTTCTGATAATGAAACAGGCCACAACTCCATGTATGACAATAATCAAAGCGCCATCGGGCTTCTGAGGCACATTGTTTTAGAAATAATCAAAGTAAAAGTTGAGGGGAAAATCATGTAAAAAAATGGTGTTGAAGACAGACATGACATACAGAAACTGGAAATTAACATAGACGAAACAACAGCTTTGTGTGCAAATAATATAACAATGGATCTTGCTTTGAAAAAGAAAACCAGCATAATATAAAACAGAGTTGTAATGTTATTTCAATCTGGGGTTATCTGGGTTCAGGGTCCACTCAACAGTATTTCCACTATTTTAGGACCAGCTCAACTTGTACAAAGTAGTATAATCAAATCTATGGGAGTATTAGAGAGGGATTGCAAGGAAAGGTGGTCCAACAGACATCCTGGGGAATTGAACCCATACCTCCCATGCAGAAGTTCCACATGCTGCCTGCTGACCCCCCCCCCCCCCCCCCCCGCGCACTCATACTGTTATCACTGTTTACACATTAGGACACCCCAAACTCAAACCAAGGGAAGAACAGTTTTCTGCTGGTAGAAATGTCATCAACCAAATAATGGCATTTTAACTGAGTGGACAGTGATTTTTTTGTTATTCCCTTGGGTTCAGAAGACATATTGTCTTAATTCAATTTTATGTGGGCATATTATTATTAGTATTCTCCTAGTTCAAGGAGACTTAATGCCTTTCTAAGAGTAGTGTAGTGTATAGTTATGTGAGTTTTCTGCTGAGTCTGAATCTATGTGAAGTTCTCTTTCACCTCCTGCACTACAACTGTCCCCACAGAGAGCAAACTCTAGGGCTAGAGCTTCCTCTGCTGCAGCTATAGTGGCCTCGAAACACGAAGTGATGTCATCTAGTGTGTCCAGACTGTCCGAGCTCTGAGCACGGTGAGGAGTGACTGGGGAACGAGTAATCACAAAATAACATGAAGCGCAGAATACGAAGGTCAGACAATATGAAACTCTTGCTGCAGAATCATGAAGACAGCACAAATTCTGGGATTTTCAATTTTGTTGAAGGTGCATATATGTTTATATACATATACACACATATAAATGCAAGTATACCAAAATACGAATACAAGGTATGCATCTTGAACACAAAGATCCAGTTGAAAAAGAATAGCTGATTAACCACAAGTATAAATAGCCAATCAGACAAATAAACAGAAAAGGTTGGAATGTACTACTCATTGAAACCTTTTAATACAATTGAACACAAAAGAATGGCACATCATTGAGGTGATGAACCGAAAAATTGTTATATTAGGAAGCGGGTTTGCATGCATGCAGTTATTGAGGAGTTAGTAGAAAGCAGGGTAGACAAGTCAATGTTCTAGCTTTTTATTACCCCAGTATATTCGATGGGACCAATACAGGGGGAGTAATAACAGTAACATTGATATTGACTGCTAGGTGGGCTAACTCATATTCTCACTTGTGAAAAGATTTAACCTTCTTTATCTAAGATATGGGGGAAAATTGAATAAAGGAGTATATTGGAAAAGTTATAGTCTCTGTGAATTCCCAGAAAGCCTGCTGCCATACTTATGTGAACTTTTGCTGGCCCCTACTGGACCAAGGTGGGATATCAGGGGTTCTTCGAGTACATAAACATTGCACATGAGAGACAGGACAAGGGAATCTCAAATGCCATGGAACCATTTAGTTACAGTGTGTTTAGCCTGACCCACACAAGTTATTTCAAACCATTATCCTAAATGTTTCATATATATGTATCCCAACTGATGAAGCTTATTCTAAGAACAGACACAAAATTTTTAAAAACTAATTTGAAATAGAACATCTCTGAATAGTTTAAATATTGTCAAGCTTAGGACCTTTTGGGGGACATTCATTTCTAGGTCCCACCTATTTTGCCAGGAATGGTTTATTATGTGTCCGTGGCTGCTCAGCCCCTGCCCGAGGCCGGGCTCTGCGTTAGTCGAAGACAAGGCAACCTCGGGAGAAGGAAGCATGCTTACCACTGCAGGGAGACGCCACATGCGCTTGTATGGAAGAATCCACCACCGCCTGCCCCCCTGCATTGAAATGGAAAGACCTGGCCCGTTCCTGGGAGGCAGGGGTTTGAGGAGGGGGAGGGGTGTCAGGGGGTGGGGGAGGAACGAACTTAGGCCGAGGTCTTTCCAAGGAGCCCGATGACGAGCTAGCACCGTCATCCGCATCTGCGCCCCAACAGACACAGAAAGAGAAAAAAAGCACGGTCAAACAATAAGCAAATGGAACAGAAAATAATAGCAAAATAATTAACACTACAACATGCACACAATGAAAAGAAAATATGTTCCTACACAGATATACTGTTGGATCTAGTGCAGTCTGTCATGCTACGTAATTTTTCATACCTAGAGGGTGAAAAATTTAAACCCCACAGCCCATTATATTCAATTGGTGCTATAAGTTAATAGTTTGCTCAATTCCAGAGAAAGAGTGAATAAAAGATGATATTTGGTTCATTATTATCCCACAAGTTTCCCCAGTATCTTATTTACACTATATTTGTGCTGCTCTATGTCATAACATTGTTTTGTATTAGATGTTAAGGTTAACTATCCAGTGTAATATGAAAAAGTTAACGTGATGTTAACTAAGAGTTGATGATTAACAAAACATACTCTTATCTTATTATTATTAATAGCCTTGCTGCCTCAAAACGTAATTAATTTCTTAGAAGTTGAGCTTGAGTTATCAATGCTAAGGATCACTTATGACTAACTGACATGGGAATGGAAGGATTGAATGTTGATGGAAAACTCACCCTTATCTGTATGTCCTTTTTAAACTATTCTATATACCAGAAGCTACCCAATACACGCTTCATTCTATTTCTTACAAGAGAAGAAAAACACTTAATGTTATAGCAAATCATCTCTTAACCACATTCTACATGGCTTTGGGAATCTTGCTCAACTTATGAATATCATGGTATATCTGCATACCAGAAATGTTGACCTACACTACCTAAGCCATCGTGTTCTAATTAACCCCTGCCAGATGTAAACATCAGGGATAATTATGATGGAATTCCCCAAATCAGGACAGTCCCTGTCACCCCGCACCATAACTAATGTAGAGGAAAACAACATCACAGAATGTATGGTAACATGGACTTGGAAGTAAAAATAGGAAAAACTTGTATCATTTCCATCCTTACACATTGACAAGTCTTTCAGACATTTGGCATAGCCCCTAGGAGTTTAATGTAGCCTACACATCATGAGTTTGATGCTTGACAGAGTTATCTAAATCACTCCTTTTATGACATTACCTTTTGGGCTCCATCTAACGTAAGAAAATAAGTGTCTCCTTATGTTTAGGTTGAATACAGTAAGTGTATGCTAAAGGCCAATGTGAAAGGTATCCAAGAACTGTGAAGACCAATGAAAAACTTAGCCTTATATACTGAAGGTCAATGAAGACTACTATCCTGATGGTGAATGTAAAAGGTAGGCTTTTACTCTGAAGGTCAATGTAAATCTTGGCCTAATACATTGAAGGTCAATTATAAGGCTAGCCTAGTACCCTGAAGGTCAATGTTAAAGGTAGGCTTATACCCTGAAGGTCAATGTCAAAGTTAGGCTTGTACCCTGAAGGTCATTGTATAAGATAGGCTTGTACCCTGAAGGTCGATGTAAAAGGTAGGCTCGTAACCTGAAGGTCAATGTAAGAGATAGCCTTGTGACCTGAAGGGTGAGGTAAAAGTTAGGCTTGTACCCTGAAGGTCAATGTAAAAGGTTGCATTGTACCCTCAAGGTCACTGTCAAAGGTAATTAAGTACCCTTAAGGTCAATGATCAGTTTTGCCTAAGGTCATTAAATTATTTTCTTTTCATAGGTTATCCTAAATTTTATGCCTAATAGATATATCTATCTTTTTCCATGTTACTAACACATTTCAGTATCTCTCCTACATTATTACTCTCTTTTTATTCTGCTTCGATGAAGCGCTCCAGTAAATATTTGCTTCTTGGTGCCTCTCTAAGAAATAAAATTGTCAACAGAGCTTGTGACATAGAAAAGCCTAGTTGAAAGGCTCAAAATTTCTGTAGGATACTAATAAATACAGCAGTTTTTCTTACTTGCCTATCAAACTTAGCAGATTCCTAATGCACACTGTTGTTGCCTTGTTAAAGGCATGGGTAACACAGTTAGGAATTGGGCTAAATTCATACCCTAATAATTTGCATTTCTTCAGGTAGCCTTTGGAGCTATAACCTGGGCCTGATGTCTGTATATGTTAGTTTTGCAGTGTTTCTTTTTCTGGGGCACCTTTTGAACAGTACATTGTGAAATTAAGTTTCACCCAAAATTTACATCTATATCAGCATGGAAGTACAATATTGCTTTGCTTAAACAGCCATACTTTAAATTACATACAGATCTTACTTGTAATATATCTTGCTTTTCAAACAATTCTAATTTCAAAATAAATATCTATAAGGACAGATCCTGGTAGTATATTTCCTAAAGGGTATTGTACAAATACAATTTCAAAACCTTTGAGCTAAGGAAAAATAGTTGTAATTAATCAGAGCATATCTGCCCAAGGCCCATACCCACTTCACTGTGCTACTTAAAGCGGTGTATACATCGCAACAAAAGGTGCTCGGAGAGGGATAGTTTGAGACGACCTGCCAACATACCACACACCTCACACAGTTGGGTCAAAGCAGACTTTATTTGCAGTCAACAAAAATAGTGTACACAAACAAAATACTGCATTTGAAGTACAAAGTCTTCTTCTGGGTTGCCATTTTAATGGACCGTAAGCCTTTCCATGAGCGTAACAATCTATGGTCGATATCTTTTTTTATTTTTACATACACTTTAAAGTGTTCATGCAAAAGTTTATCTGCTTGACAAAAATAATGGCATAGTGCACTAATATATCTTTAAAATAGAATATCACAAAAAGATATATAAAAATGAACCAGTAATGATATCAATAATAATAAACAGAAAATACTGTTATAACAAATTAGCTTATAATATAATGGTACAAATTCAGGGTGCCTTAGCTTTTTCTAAGACCTTTGTAAAGCCTAATTGAAACAAAGAAAAAATAACTAAGTCCTTTCCGTGAGAAGATGGCAGAAATTCTGAAAATAAGGTCTGATGTTGAGACACTCATTTGCAAAAAGCACTTGGTGTCTTACTAAAATAAATTTTCATTTGTCAAATCAGAATCAATTTCTCTGATTCAAATCTTCTTGAAAGAAAACTCAAATATAAGACCATTTTAAAACAATAAAATTAAAATAATCAATAAAAGGCCTTTTACAACATGCATTGGCACCCTGAAATTGACCCTTTGAATTGCATAACTAAGCAGATCACTCAAACTGCAGAGAAAAATAACTGGCAATAAGAATCGTCTCGCAAAAATCAAAATGAGAGTATAGGTGGGTCTCCACTGAGCCCTAGAGTGCCGCTGACTAACTTTAGTCAGTTTTGACTGTTTCCATCCCTGGCAACGCGTGCTACTGACTAATGTTGGTTGTCAGTATTTTCTTGTCTCATTGGGGACTAGGCTTTAGTGCCAAGTTCCACCTCGATATATATGCGCATACACTATTTGAATCTAATGCTCGTGTGTCAGCCAATGACAAAAAAAGTTTGATAGAAATTGAACTGAGATAAACTGAGAGGGCTTACCAATTTTCTGATCTAAACATGAATATCAGGCCTATTGACCTTCAGGGCTGACAGTCTCTCAAAGTTTAGTTTTGACCATAGATATATGCATATATAAATCAATCAATCTAATTATAAGAGCTCTTTATGTATAGAAGAAGTCAGATCATCATTTAAGTGGCAGCATGAAAAGCTTTTTCCAAATACTTTCAATAATACTTCATCATTATTTTGATAAGCTATTTCAATTTTTCCGTTTTTAGACATTTAACATTGGCAGCTTTATCAAACTAGTTATTTCACTTATGATAGCTACTAGCAAGATGGCTTCTTTTTTATATAGTGCTTTTTTTTTCTTTTAAAATATCTTAAAATCTTATGCTTAAAATGGTCATTTCATGCCCCTGGTGATATAAATATTTTGATTAGCTTTCAAATCTTTTGGTTATGAGCCCCCTACAAGTCTATCATTTTGATCAATATTCAGGCTTGTGTTTCATAGCAAGCACACATATGATATTACACTCACTCATATATATCAGTTTGCAGGTACCAATAATGACCATAAAAGCTTCTTTTTGTAAAGACCAGTCATGCTCACTCTCTGGTGGTAGACCTTGGTAAATGGCAGTTGCAGGTAAAATTAACTGGAGGTATGAAAATGATACATTGGAAAGCTGCTTAAACTATCCCATCTTGCTAAGCACCAAAATATATCTGTTGTGCCTGTAACACCTAGAAATAGCTACTACAGGATGCATTTTGATCATTGCATAATTATACATAATTGATATCATACAACCTTTTAGATTCAAATCCTTACATTTTAAAAACTTGAAGTAACTAATTGTTATCTTTGTAGTCTTCCATTTTCAACTGAACTTCACATTGAGCATAATGTTGCTTAAATCATATCAAATTCTTGCCAAATTGCTTTTGTAAAACTGAATATGAAAAAATCTCTTATCTTATCATTATTTCAGGAAAGTTGAATGAAAAATAACTTTTATTCAGGGACCCTAACTTATATATCAGACATCATGTTGGATTTCTGTATTAAAGCTGTTATCACTTTTTAAAAAAATGCAATTGTAATAATAAAAATTACTTTAAATAATTAAAATTTCCTGTCTTTAACCTAATTTTAATGCAGTTATATTCATTGAGTCCAATGAGATATTGAAACAAATATTGAAATTCCTTTTATCATATTTACATTTTAGTCACACGTCATTAGAAGTGTTCCCCTATCTATACACACACATATACCAGCTTCTTTCAGTTAAGCTTATATCAATATATATGAAGAAAATGGAGTGAGGTATCTAATAGGACACCTGTTCTCACACATAAGAAAAAGCTTCTTGACCAAAATAACAAGAAGTTTGTTACCCATATGACATAGAACACTATGTGGATCATTTCTCGGTCAATCTTTTCGGGATCTGATAATAAAGCCGTTGCTGTTTTGTGCCTAGGATTTTAGTCAAGCAAGATACTTCCACTTTCATCAAAGAAAACAATACCATCAAAGTAAATGTGCAAAACAAAACATAATGCGAAACGAAAAAGAAAGCTTGGAGCGCTCTCCTTATAGCGTGATGTACAATATCCTCGAACATCCTTTGTAAGGATTCAAGTTTCCTGAGGGAGTGGGCAGTCAATATTGTGAACATAGTTATCAATTTCTATGCTGTCAAACTGTCCCAATATAGGAAACTTTTTCCAGAACGAACTTAGAGTCACACAATATTTTTTCGTCAGTATTCCAAGCGCTCTCCAAGATCTTGATTTTGAGTACTTGTGATCAAAATCAAAATGCACAGAAATATTTACTGCAAAACTTGCAGGATAAGTCTAGAGTAAGGAGGTATTTTCCCTAGCCTTGTCCAAACCAGGTGTGACTTCATATTTATACTAAGATGACCTTACATGCCTTACTAGCTTTATACTAGGAGAATTTGCTTTTAATATGCTGTCAATTTGAACTTATAAATCTATCTTAAAGCAACATTATCATAGATAAACACTACAAATAGGTATCCAACATAAGTGCTGTAATGGCTTGAAGGGGAAACGAAATACCTTCTAGAATTAAATGCATATTCAATGCTTTTATTCGAAAATGTGAAAATCGACCGAAATGGTCACCTATATTGCATGCTTTACTGATGATATGTTGCTTTAGAGAATTAGAGTGGAGGAATGTAAATGAACACAATGGGATCATGCAGGAGTATAAAGGACTGTTAAACTGGTAACCAAAATAAATGACAAAATACAGAATGTTAGCTTCACCCAAAGTATAGTTAGTGTTTCTTATCTAGCCTCCTAAATCTAGGCGCGACACATTACGGACATAGTCAGGTCCAGAATGTCGTCTTAAGAGTAGAATTACAGGTCGCAGCCTCTGAGGGGGAGCAGTGGTTTATTTCATGTGGCTACATAAGTAAGCACAAATAAATGGTGTTAAAATGTACACAAAATATAGGTCTAAAACAGGAAGAAATGTATTGCATATATCTTATTTACAATAAAAAGAAATCCCAAGCAACCAAATTTAGATTACATTTCTGACCCAGTAAGTGCATAATATACATGGCTATTTATAAAGTATTTTCTCCCATTTTGGAATACATATGATGTAGTGCTCAGATAGTTTGAGATTAAGGGATTTGAGGATAGAGCCAGACTAGTAAACCACTGCTACGGCTGGGTATATGGTAGAAGTGGAGAGGGTGTGGGACGGAGTACGACGAAGTAGACTCCTACCCTTGGTTAAGTCCGGCAAGCGGGTCTTTTTCTTCTCAGTTTGAAGTTCAAGGTCACTGTTCTCAGGCTGGAGGTCATGGGTCACTGCGTGAAGGTGAAGGTCAGGATGGACCGCGTGCACATCGTTCTCTAACTTGGACCCCTTTAGAATTGGCTTCACTGCATGTGCTGATTTGACTTCAGCTTGTGATGTCACTACTTCGATGGTTTGTTGCGTACTAGTGCTACCTCCTACGGGGGCAGGTACCTCTTCGGGAATAGGCTTAGGTGTTGGTGGCTTTACAGCTGTGAACAAAGAAATGAAGGACAGTGAAGGCCACAGCCAAAAACCAGAAATCAGGATAACTAAATAACAAGAGCAGTGCTCATCTTATGTAGTGAAATATTAATGTGTATACTTCTGTCAGAATTGGTGAAAAATGGATAAATGATACAAAAGTTTCTTCAGATATGTACATTATGATATAATGTTACATAGTTAAGACACAAATGATTAAAGCAAGATGTGATGGAGAAGTTAATTGAAGCTTGGTGTTTTGTTACACACACAATTCGTGATTTACGCAGTTTGATCACATTGATTAGCAAGGTCAGGTGAAGAACGAGAACCAAATCATCAAGGTGCATGCTCAGTCAGTCAGATGTTACTCATAGACCAATCATATGCTCCGCATCCTTCCCCATTGAGCAGTAATGCTATAACAGGTCATCTGGCTCTTTGCACTAACACATATTCCTACAACCATGATAGGGAACATGCAAAGATATACATTTCTCTATGACAGTTTATTCGCTGTTGAATGTCGCTATGGCTACAGCCCTGATACTACAGGCAACAGTCATGGGATTGTAATGGGGGGTGGTAAAAAGAAATCATGCTGAATAAGAATGGAAGGAAGGAGAAAACAATAACAGCCTCTGAAAACAGACACCATAAGGGACGAGACATGTTCCTGTCATAATGATGAGGAAAACTGATTGCAAAGTTCATATGAATATATATGTATATATCCATTTTACAAAGATTATTAACATGAAAAGACCAAAAAACCCATAACCATTTGGTTAGGTAGAATATATCCGTTCTAGTTTGAAGACTAGCAAAATGTTCAGATATATATTCCCTTGAGACTTTGCAAAAAGTATGAGAAAAGAGACATGAAGCTTTGATTATCAGCTACACCTTGAAGCAACATTCATCAAAACAGTCCCTGTAAAAACTGAGCAAACCTTTGTGGTGTACAAGCACATACCATCCATGTTCAGAAATAAGATATTAACCAACATTGGAAAAAAAAGAATATCTCAGTTAAAAGCTGACTTGGATAAAACCAAAATTGTTCTATGATACTGAATATGCAATGGAGCATTAAGTGGAATGAGTTGGTAATATGTTATTTCTAATCCCTTCTTTCCCCATGTCACCACAGACCAGTACTTTAAAGGTATGCATCATTGACAGTGTTCTTAAAGGGGCTAACACCACATACAAAGAGGGGCTGAACATGTATACCAACATATAAATGAGAACCTTTCACAAATATATAACAGTAGATGAAGTTCCTTTCCCTTATTTTGCATTTTTGATATCTAAAAAGTCATGGCTAGGAGATTCATTGAAATCACTGATCCATTGTTTGTAATGAGAAGTTAAGGACTTCATGCAGATAGTGTCATAATAGCCAGAAAGGGCCTAGCTGCCATATTGGAGAGCAATTGACTGTCCAATTTTTAAAGACAAATAGGTTAGATTTTCATGAGGAAATATTATATTGACAATCTGCAAGTATTTGTAATTAATTATATTTCAAATTTTGTCATACACTCCTGAAGGACTATGTGATTATGAATACAGTGATCATCAAAATTTGGTCGCGGAAATCTGATCATGTGACCCTGTCTGCACAAGACCTAAACTCATTACAGTTGGTTAATAGCTGTCCAGCCCCATTTATTACTGAACATACAAAAGAAAGGCAGAGGTCAACGATACTAGTCGAGCACATTTCTCATTTTAGCTCAGGCTCTACTTATCTAGTTCTCATTTGCTGAAATGTACAATTAAAAGCCAATTCATGAAAATTTCTAGGTTTCTTGATAATTCAGATCTGGTCAATTTGGATATTGGAAGATATGAATTTCAATCTAGCAACTCAACCATAAAATGGCTGTTCACAAAATCCTTTCTGTAAAAATCGAAGGGGATATGTATTAGATTTCCTTATCTCAAAAGATTCCCATTACTACATTACTTTGTCGATGTATTTCAAGGGGTGCTTCAGATTTCAGAGTAATTTCATATAGAGGAGGAAGAGGAAAAATCTCTTATGCTCTTGGAAAAGTTTGAATTAAGAAGCTAGAACCAGTAAACTATATCTACAATTAAAAAACTTGGATAGGATTTATAGGCAAGAACTACTAATAATACAGATTTGAAATTGATAGAAATGCCTAAAGATGGAATATAATAGAGATCACAGGAGTTACCATAGAGCAGATGAAAACTTCACAAAAGTTCCAAGTTAGAAATTCCTTATTTCCTTTTTATGGTTGAGTGCATAGTAACATCAGGATTTGCATGTGTTTCTTGGTTGTTGCCATTTAGGGATGTATAGGAATGTTTAGCCACACCTTCCAATAGTAACAGATAGTGAGCAATTCATAATTACAAGTCTCTTATGGAAGAGAGGAAAGTTTAATGCATAGACTGATTAAAAGTTCAAAAGTAAGATTAACAGAAGTCTATGCATCGGAATAGCATAACACAGGACACACGTGAGAGAAAGTTCTAAAACTAACACCAACAACAACAGAAAGAAAAGAGAAATCAAAAGAAAAAAAGGCAAAAATCGGGGCACCACCATTGCGGCTGGTGTCTCCGCTCGGGTCTCTGACTTACAGCGACTGTGAAAGAGGTATCCTCCTCACCCTCATTATGATGAGTGTGATGATCCTCATCAAAACTTTCATCGTCCACATAATCTTCCTCCTCCTCCTCCTCCTGTTCATAAAATTCCTCCCCTGTCCCCCCGGCTGGGTCAGCTAAAGAGGGCCAGGAGCAAAGGCCAAGATGGGTTAGAGTCATGGAAATTTTAGCCAGCGGCAAGTTATTGTTGTTCGCTTTATCATAGTTATTGTACTTCTTCAATGCAGCTATCATACCCAGGGGTGATACAAGTTGTTATAGGTTTATTGCCAGGATAATTAAGTTCCTGCTGTTCATACAGAAAAATAGCTCAGCAGAATTATTCATTTTAAACAAGCAAACCATTGTGTATCAGGGTATGATAAAATGCAAAAACAATTTGGGAGGAGGTAGTTCTTAGGTTTTGGCATCAGAGAACCATTAGCAGCATCGCAAAGAAATCACTTTGTGACCAGCCAATGAGCTGATATCTATTGGTCAACGGGGCGATAACCTAGGAAATACCTCCATCCAAGTTGCTAAAATAAATATACGTATCATATGTGTTTCCTACAGCATATACCAGCTATAAAAGCCAACATTTAAAATCTATTGATACTCCAGACTAGCTGTTTTGACTTTTATGAAGATGTTTGTCCCTAACTCATTTGTTGGTCTCTAATTCTCATCTACCTCTTGGCAAGTTAAAGTTTCCAACACTACTTGTTTAAACATGAATTCCATGTAACGTGTATGCTTCACTATGCTTGTTTTTGTATTAAATACCCAACAAACCTTCTCATTAACTAAGAGTTTTGTGTGAAATCTAAAGCAAGTTGCACTATCCAATTATCTTATCAGTGTTCAAATACTGCTGTGTGCATTGTGTCAATGGCAGGGTACCAACCGAAAGTCCACTTTCAAATTCCCTGTGTTTTCCCTGAGATTTCCTTGTCCCGCAACAATTTTTCAAGTTGTTCAAATTTAAAAGCCTCTGGGCGCAGACAAAATCTGGATGATCCAACAACAAAAAGTCGAATCTCTGATATCTTGAGAATCAAGAATTTCAGTACCTGGCCAACTGAAATTCCCTGTTTTCCCCATGTTTTGACAAAATTTGCAAATTCCCTGTGTTATCCCTGTCAGGGAATTTTGTTTGCCATTTTCCCTGTTTTCCCTGTGTGGTTGGTACCCCCAATGGGCACAAGTCCACAGATGGTCACACAGTTTGAGGAAATGTTTACCTTAATTGCATAGTTTTTCAACATAGTATTGCTATGTTTTTGGGTATTCCAGAATGTGCAAGTTTAAATCTTAAATTGTAATTCTCCTTAATTTTCCTGGTAAATGGCTGGTATATAAAAGCACAGGGAAAAGGTAATATGTCTCACCTCTTGTTTATTTACATAGGGACGAATTTAGATAAAACTAATGTGACCTAATGCATAACAACTCCACTTTTTGAATGCAAAAAGAAGGGGGAGGGACAGCCAAGAAAGTTTCAGAACCTTTACACTAGATGGCTCCATTATTTTAAGAGTAGCTAGTTAAACAACTCTGACATATTTTCAAGAGTAATATCAGTAGATTTCACTGGTAGTTACAGAGGTCAAATTCTCCAATTAGCTATTCCGAATTGTCTCTAGTTGTCTAATGTTTTTAAACAACTATTTTTAGAAGAATTTTACTTGTTTGTTTTTTTGTTAGTTGGGTTAGTTTAACGTCCGGCCAACCATTTAGGGTTCTTTTACCAGACTGCACAAGGTAAAGCTTTGCAGCTAGTTTTACGCCACAGGGGCGGTGACTGAAGAATTCTACATCAGAAACTTCACTTCAAAATCTCACTTAATGGACTATGAATTTAAGGTCCCCATCAAATAGAAGATTGGAGTTGCTATGAACTAGGTCCTTGTTTGGTGAAGCTTCTGTAAAACCAGAGCATTGGTATTTTCTGTTCTAGCCTTTATACTGTAGCATTGTATCATGCATGATGATAAAGCTTTAAGGTTATAATGAAAGATTGCTTGGATGTTGGGTAAAAACACAAAGTCAAGAAATACATATCTTCAACTGCACTAAACAAAATGCACATTAATATAGGAAGGGTATTTGTGTTGTTCATCCACCATTGAGGGTTACATACAAATGGCAACTGAATCATAACTTAGTATATAAAATGAAACAGCGTGAGCGGGGGTGTTGCAAGGGGAAGGCAATTGGGTAATAGCATGGCTGGAAGATTGTTGAGACTGGACATGGGCTCACTCTACAAGCATGTTTCAAGTATGGCAGTCAGATTTGAAAAGGATCTGAAAAGTGCTTCGGTCATTGTTTAAAAGAGAAATATAGCTAAGTCAAATAAACTGCCTGGCTAAGAATGTATGTTGGCATATCGGCTCATAAAAGGGGAAATGGAGGGGAGTAAGATTCATGGCAAGTTGACCATAATGCCTTTTCAACTTACACCAGGTTGGGTTCATGATTCCTTGACATCTTTGAAAACAACACAGCGAATAAACATAACTGAAAAGTGTAAGTTTTTTTTTCAAGTGTGAGTCATGAGTCTTGTCTAGGGGTGAGTATTTTCTGGTTGGACAGTTGTTACGAGACAAAGTTTTACCCCGCTACCGTGTTACGGTTACCTATGAAAGGTTTAAGGGTCCAATAAGACCCATGTTAGGGACAGACACAAAGTTGGGAGGGTCCATATGATTCATGGATGACAGCTGACAGTAACAAAAACATCTTTTTCTTTTCAAAACAAGTGAAATAAATGTTAGGAAATATAGAAGAGTTATTAGTTTCATATTCAAAGACTGTTCCTTACCTCCAGTGGGAGGGGGTGGGGCTGGAGCTTTGCGTTTCTTACGTCCAAGAGTAGACAGTGATGCAGACCCAGAGAGATGTGGTCCTGCACTGCTAACCGGTCTAGGAGCTGCCTTCACGGGCATAGACTGCGATTTGGTCATGCGCCCAGACCCCCGGGGCGGCTGGCCATCAGGGTTGTCGGCCACCACGACAGGCGGCGATACCTCGATACTCGAGATTGTCTTTGCACTTACATCTGCCTTGGTTGTAGAACCTGGAGACTCAATGGGCGAGACGGTGGGCTCATCGAAGCCACTCGAGTGGGAACTGTTTCTGGAGTGGTTCAGAGTGGTTGTGGTGGTTGTGGTTGTAGTGGTGGCAGGAGGTGGGGGAGTCACCACCACTGGAGCAGGGGGAGCAGCTCGGTTTGCTTGTGGCGGCGGCGGAGCAGCTCGCTTTTTCCTTGATGGAGCCACCTTAACATTGGCCTGTGGATGCGACTGCCTCACGTTGGCCTGCGGGTGTGATTGTCGAGCGTTGGTCTGGGGTTGTGAGGATCGGACGATAACCTCAGGAGCAGGAGCAGGAGCTGACACGGGCATCTGGGTTCCTGAGGCCCCCGAGCTGCCACTTCTCGTCCCCGAGGACTGCGTAGGACTGGAGGCTGGGGGCGCCTGTGGTACATGGGTGTCCCGGGATGATGCCCGGGCATACATTGGTTCACTTGGCACTGACTCACCCTGTAATGACAAACAAGCAAAGTTTTAAACGTGTTTTCTCAAATATGGGTCTTTGATGGAGGGGTCAACATGTAGCCCTGTTGTATTTATCTCCTGTCGAATTTAGAAAATTGCCATGTCCCAGATCATTATCTTTTAAAATCCCCCATGTTACATGCTTTAAGGAAAAAAGCCCATGTTGCCTGCCGGTTAAAGGGTTTGTTTCTTTTGTTTCTTTTATTAGCAAAACCATCCTCCAGTAGTTAGGTGATGACAGGAGTAAAATAAGACGTTGCAAACACACATACAAACAACCAATAACAAAATTAAACTATTTACAAATATACACAGATATTGGCATAAGTTAACAATTGCCAATCAACATACTTGTGATACCTACATATTCGGTTATGACAGGTACTCAGCTGATTACTTTAGCAATTGTTTAAACCTTTTCTTATTTTCTTTTCGGTGATGCTCAGTCTTCAGCATGTCACTATAACAAATATATATATTGTTAATACTAATAGGACTTTTAGAATGAGGCCTTATGTAATGAATAAAATGTTCATCCTAGGATGACCCCAAAGGTTCTTCTATATCATATTAAAATTTTCCTCACAAAATTCTAAATTTGTGCAAGATCATGACAACAAGAAGCGGCAACTTAGGCCTGGCATTATTCACTCTCCTTCATATGCACTTGTGGGTAATATCATATATATTCGCCTCACCAGTTTGAAGGAGCCAGCCTTCTTCTTGCTGAGGAAGGACAGGAATCCCTTCTTCTTCTTCTTCTCCCCGTCCATGCCGGGCATGTAGGAGGCGGGTTCCTCCTGGGCCTGCCCGGAGGACGACGAGGACGACTTCTTCAGGCGCGGCATGCTGGAGTAGGACGAGTCCGCGTCGGCCGTGTCCAGCGGCAGGTCCACTGCCTTACGGTTCTCAGGGGCTGGAAGGTACAAGGAATGTTGACATGTTAATTACAGATAGTCGTTGTTTTATTTCTATGACATTTTTGTCCTGGCAATGAGTCCAGTTTCTTTTTAGGAAAAAAACTAAACAGTTTCAGAAAAATTTTCAGACCAAATCTTCTCAGATAGCAAAATAATACACTCCAGAACCACATGTAATAAATCTATTCTCACGACTGACTAAAGTGTGAGATGACACATAGATAACACATATTGATACTTAGCTGCGCATTAGAGACTAAACCTTTGGATGTATGAACAGTGAGCAATTTTATAAGCAAATCATCCGTTAAGCTGATACCTAATACCTCTCAGTTACCCTTGAAACAACAAGATGATCTCTGGTGCAAAAACCTGAGATCATGTGTTCGAAATCCTTGTTTCATTCTGTGCTCTCGTGAGCCGGACCCAACATCAAACTAGATTCACAGTGACGAAAATCCTGCAACCTTGCTAAGGGGCAAGAATTGTATGCCTTAGGCATGGGGCAGAAAATGAATTGCGAACAATTTTTAATATTACTATTTCCATCCTCTTCTCCGGTCACTAACACCCATACAAGCCACACAGTTGTTGATTACCCCTTGATAAATGTCCCCATATTATAAGACATATAAGAGTATCATAAGACGTATTCATTGAGTGTCATATAAAGTGACCCTATCGGTTAATATCAATTACTTTAAGATAAGGAAACCATCCTTGCCCTCTCTTATCTGTCTTTAATCACATGTAAAATTCTTAACATTCTACTTGGTGCACTTCCATCTGACCTGATCTTAGGTTGGAATGTATTTCAATCTAACACGACATGTTAGAGTTCCATACACGGGCCTGTCAGAGTGTTACCAATGAAGTTACTTTAACTCTATTTATATTTTTACACATAAAATATGATACATTTCCTTGCTATCAAGAAATGTACAGGGGACACTTGACACTGCTAATTTGATTCTCATTATCAATATGATTATATTTCTAATTTTGGTTTATGTCATATTTAAGCTCACTATGTACATGACAGGGAATATCGGGGGAAGATCTAGGGGTCCTAACCCCCTCCCTCTTTTGTAATGGGGATTGCACAACTCAATGATAGGGAAATCATGTCCATGTATGTGAGAATGTAAACAAAATGTAACTGGAACTAATTTCTTGTCATACCATGTGTCTTTTGTAGTTACAATGACGTTTTGTTGCCATACTTGTCTTATGGTTATGTACAGGATCTTCATATGGTCAAGTCTCCAGAAAAGTGCCATTTTCTCAATTATACGCAAGTCATGGGAGCCCAGCGCATATCCCACCAAGATAACTCCTCCCAATGTCCAGAAAAGACGAACACCTACCCCAATCATCGGCCAGCTACCACAACATCCTACATGCAGTCACCATGGACTAAACCACAATCAGCCGCTAATGTAAAATCCAGGGAATAATTGCTCTATGTTCCTCACTTGGTATCATTTAGACTCACTGAGAAAAGTGCAACATTTAGAGGTAACTGTTCCCCTACCCCAAGTCACATGCTGTTAGGATCTGAGTTATTAAGCCCCGGCCACATTACACGACTCAACTCAACTGTCGAACCTGGTCATGGAAAAACTTCAGACTCCAGTCGGAGGTGCCCAGGGGCAGATACACAATTTTCCAAAGAGGGGGACTAGCATAAAGGCTAAGTTCTAAAACCAGGTGCATTCGTGCGTACATGTGCGACATTTTCCCCTCTTTTTTTGTAGTTTAGGCGTCCACCAAAAGGGGGCAGCCAGGACCCCCAGGACCCCCCTGGATTCACCCCTTGGTGCCGGCCACACTACAAGACTGACCCCAACGGTTTTGTTGAGTCATGCAGTGTGGCCGGGGCTTTAGGTCCATCGGACTACTGGTGAGATAAACCGATAACTACTTATCTAAGGTAGGATAGTGGGCCAAGGTAAGGTGGGACTACCAGTCAATATCTGAGGTATGGAATAGGATTGGTGATACAATGACAATACACACAGATATAGAATATGGTATGTGTAGGTGTCTTAGGGAATGGTGTCACTGATAAAAGAATTAAAGCGATGGAGGAAAAAATATTTAACATGCCAACAATGTTCTCCGAAATAGAGGGTTTGAAATTGTAGGAACTGGGTTTCCAAATTTCTTAAAGTTTGAAGAAAATATTATCGTTTTATTGATACTAATTATAAAGATGAACAAGGCAATAAACTTTCAATCGTTTACCATGTAGATTTGACCTCTGAGAGCGTGCAAATGTTCGTCCACTTATCTGATGAAACATATGCAAAGTAGTGAGAACCAATAATATGTTACATATAAAATACTTTAAACTTTAAAATGCATCTAAAAGGTTTATCTTCTGGTTTCCTTTCATAATGAACTACACTTCATAGCTCAAAATATAGATTTTTGGACGGCAATGTGTATATACTGTGCCTACGATTATCTGATTCCACAAACCCCAAGATAAGGGGCAGTGGTTACATGACGGTAGGTAATGATCCCAGCCTTATCTAACTTTACTATGTAACGTATCTGTCCCTTATCCCTATACACACCAATATAATATACTCACTGATCCCTATGTAAACCAATAGTCTACTCACTCTCATATGGCAAACAAATAGTATATTATAGTCGGTGGTCGTTTGTGGGTTGTACTATAGCCAGCGGTCATTCACCTAGAATGTGTTAACCAGAGGTCATTCAGACCTCTAACCCTTTCCAAGGGCAGGTCTAGGGACGATAAATAATGAGGAAAGAAATTGGTTAATTTTTATGTCCTAACATTTAATTAGTAATTGGAATAGCAGAATCATATTCCACCACTTGGAAATTTCATAGGGGGCAAAGGAAGAAGCCAGTTCAAAATGCATCATTGCAGAACCCACCAAGGCCATATAGAATCATGCACCCGGCCATTTGCCTACATACATATCCATATTATATCTTAGTCTATATATATAATATATATATAGACTAAGAGAGATAGATTTATATCCTACAAGATAGCACAGCCTTTGGGAATCGAACCTGGGCCGTCCACGCTACAGGCACCATATAAGTATGTTGGTTGCTTGATCTTGAAAGGACCTGTAAACACATTCAGATTTCCTCATACAAATGCATGTTGTTGTTTTTTCAACAGGGGCGGGTCGGGGTGGGGGGTCTACGAGGTCCTGAACCCATCCTCGTCCTTTATATGAAGACTTTTATTTCAAAACCAAATAAGAAAAAGAATGAAAATTCTATATCCACCCCTGTTAAAACTAGCTGAGGTATAACTGCCATATTAAATAAAACCCGGGTGCACACCTCTCAAAACCTGCTACATTGTGAACGCCGTGCGAAGGGCGGACCCTAACCTCAAACAGCCCTACACCATAGAGAAAATATTTATTTTCTCACCTACACGATCCCCTAATTACACTTCGTCCTGGCCCCTGGAATGTGCTACCTAAATCCGACCCCTCCATACCTGCCCCATACCCCAGGTATGTGTTAAGTACACTCACTTCACATTTAGGGACCTGCACCCCCCGCTCCAACACTTGGAGAGGCCATTTCCTAAAGTGTTATTTGACATGGAGTGCAGTTATATTATTAGAAGTGTTACATAACGAGGGATATTGAGGGACAGTTCCCAAGAGGTGGGGGATTAGAAACGCTCTGGACTATGGGCCATTGGGATCTTGTTCAAATAGTTTCACAATTTCCATTGTAATGCTGATAAGGGTTCAACCTTGAAATTGTAATAAAAGTTTGTTTGCTTATCATGGGCATTATTATGAACACATATGGCATTTCTCCGCAACTACATGGTCATACAATAACGTGGGAACATGCATGAGGTGAATTAGTCAACTCATCTTGTACAAACCGGTTATGTTAAATTTGTGGAAGTGTAACACTCCCCACTGAATTTACGATCATGAATGAAAACGTAATATCTTTAGGTGTGATTCAAGGATAAAGCTACAAGGCAGGGCCAGATACAGGATTTAGAAACGGGGGGGGGGGGGAGGGGCACATATAGGCTAAGTACAAAAATGTTGCACATTATCACCCGCACCCATAGTTTTGTTTTTGTCTATGTGAAGTGTGGGTCTCCACCAAAAAGGAAAGGGTGGGGTGAGGGGGGGCGGGGGAGAGGAGTCAGGACCCCCGGGACTCCTTCCAGAATCCATCCCTGGCAGGGTTGGTATGCAACCCCACATGACACTTTCTTACTACAAATGTACCCCCGTCTTAATATCCCACCAAGCGGTAAGGTAAGTTGCTGGTGACTGGTGTGTGTCTGTGACCGGAGCTGAGGTCACAGTGACATGATGGGTACCAGCGAACATCCCCCCATTCACAAACACCCCACATAATACCTGGGGTAACATTTGGGGGGGGGGGGGGGGGGGGGGCAGAGGGTTTGTGTGTCGAGGATGGGTCTTCATGTAACATCTACATATAATATAGCAAGAGCGAAACCCCCACCATATCAGAATGTCTCCCATCTCTTCATAATGCCAGGTATACCAAATCATGCGGTGGGACTCTGTTGTTGGGTTTAAAAGTAATATCGACTTTTTAAGGTCACAGTTTATAAATCCTAAGTATATAACTGTATTCAAAGTTTATCAAATATCTTCTTCACTCATTTATTCTCATTGCTACATTACGTTTTGGTCATGAATACCATGGAAGACTTTACAAACGTAAGATTTGGGTTAATCAATAAAGGAAATCCCATCCAAAAGAGCTCCCTCGCCTCCACACTTGGAGATCCAACCTCGCTTAGAACACTGCAGTAATCTCTTTATCTTGTCCTAATTGTTATAATTTTCTCCACCTCCATTCCGCTTGGCCTCGTCCTCCTTCCCTTCTCTTTATCCCTATACATTTTGTCTTAATAGTGAAGCAATATTACCCTGAATTAATATTCCAACTATCAGCCAATAACTACCAAAAGGATCAGCCAATTTTGGCACCAAGTGGGATCACCAATCAATATGAAACATACAAATTTATATGTTTGATATGATTTGATTCTAAAATGGACCAATTAATTTGCTAGAAGCAGGGGATCAAAACCCGGAAATCATTTTTGCTGTACCTCTTCCCTTAGTGAACCCAGCACCAACCGGGAATTGAACCCAAAGAACCACTTGGTCAGTGTTTGGTCCCCCCTATCATGGCCTCATACGATCAGCAGGGGCTACTGGGGGCCTATTCTTACCCGGAACCTGCACGGGGGAATTTGCCAAGTGGGTCTGGGCACTGAGAGGGCACTGGGCTCCATAAACATGTATGATTGCCAGCATGGCACCTTGCCCACTTTCGATATATCTCATCCCCAATGTTTGAATCAGAATATTTTGTATTTTGCACACTATGAAAATTCAAATGCAATAGTATATAAATGTGGAAAATAGTTGTTCGTCACCATTGCAGTTATTATCTAAAATGGTTTACGATGGTCGAGGTAGCATAATTGCGAGGAGAAAATAGTAGCGCTGGGAGTGATCATTCTTGGTTATTTAACTTCTCTGGTATTAAAGTAGCCCACTATGACCTTTAACCCCATGGCCTCCTTAACCAAGCAATGCAAAGAAAAGTATGCATACTGAATTTCAGGCTTGCTCACTCCACATTTCTTAGCTGTGTAGTTCTTTCAGAGGTGAGGGGGTGCTTCTATATCATTATAGCTGAATGGTACCCAGTGAAGTGTATCCAAAAAGGAAGTTTTACTATGTGGTGGGACTGAATAGAGCTATTTCAATCTGTGACCTCTGCTTATAGACTACACCGACCTTTGAAAATAGACCTCAACCCATGAAGCGTACTTCAAACATGTCGCGGCGATCTGCAGTAGCGAAGGCGTAATTCAAGGGAGGTGGTGATAACTTACCAAGGTACTGCTATAGGGGGGCATGTTTTTATGGGTAGGTTTGGAATGTCAACTTTGGCAGGTGTGATGTACTGGGAAGGGTTATAGATGTAGGGGTGGAAGTCTTATGCCAAGTTTAGTGGGCCAATGTGTAATTATTTTGATAATTTATTGAGAGCGCTAAAAATTAAGAACGCGCTCTGCAGCTTGTATGCCTATGTTGTTGGCATGCACATGGGGTGAGGTATTCATAATCACAAGGATGTAGACCATTCAAAGTCTGCTCCTAAGAGTTGTGGACTCACAGCATTCTGAGAACAAAAGAGAAATCTTGATCACAACCTAACAGGACCAACCTAGCTTTATTTCATTGCTGTAATATGCCTCCATTTATTACTGTTATATGGCTCCAGTTACTTTTGCAGTGATTTACCTACAAATACTATTGCTTTAATATGCCTTAATGTTATTGTTTATCCAATATGCCTGATAATAATAATTCATTCTATGTCTACGTTTAGCTATATCTACATTATGTCTGAATAATTATCGTGAGGCAATTTGCCAATCATTTCCTCATTGAATTGAATGTACCTGCTGAGAGTACGGTGAATGTATATCGGTTGAGGCCCTTCGGTGGGCGAGTGGTGACGAGAGGATGTGCGCCCCATAAAGCAAACAGCACGGAACATCTGACATTAACCTCTCCACCTTCTCTACTGATTTATTGGCAAAGATCTGGTTGAGCCTTGAGGTATTCATATCCTCCTCAACATACTCTGTAAGGCCTAATTGGGGCATACAAACAATGAGTTATCTCCCTTTTAGATACTGGGATAAGCAAGGTGTAACACACAGTAACATTTTTTCACTAAACTCACTCTGAAGTGTTCAATTTGTTTTGGCAAATAAACTTGCAATTCAAGATGACATCTCAGGTTATACTAAATGAGAGCTATATGAATAAAGGTGGATCGACCATCCTGTTTGCTTTTTGTTATTTTCTCGTCTGCAAGGACTTAATCGGGGCATACAAACAGTGAGTTATCGGCAAGATCTGGTTAGATATTCATATTCTCCTCACCTACCTCTGTAAGGGGACACACAAACAATGAGTTATCACCCTTTTAGATACAGGGACCAGTAATGTGTAACACACCATCGACTTCTTTTGTGTATTTATAAGTGCTATGCAGTGTTCAATTTGTTCTGGCAAATGAAACTGCAATTCAAGATGCTATATATATCACGTTATACTGAATAATAACTATATTCAGTCAGCACAGATGGGATCGCTTGTTTATGGTTATTTCTCTACTATTTTGAAATGATTCCAATCTAGTTCTGGTTAAAAACAAATCTAATTCTAGACCTCGCGATTGACTGAATTGGGAGTTGTGTATAACTTTACGATAATGATATATGACAATTCTTCCATCTTACCTTCATCCTCAACGCCAGCTACTTTTCCCATCTTGTAGTATTCTAAGCACAACTTAGTCCAATGTCACTTTTATCTTTTCCTCTGGTCACACATACATCTAGATGCTAAATGTTTCCTGGTATTAGAGTGTCCTATGGGTATATTGGTCCTTCAGTCCTATGCAGTGGAAGATGGCATGTCAAACAGATGAAAAAGTCTGGTGGCAATCACTTGTTCCAATGTCTGCAAACCAGCCCTTAAGCTACTGGAAAGTCAAAAGGTTGCCTCCCACCTGTTATGTTGTTAGATTCCTCAAAATGTCCTTTGGTAATCTTATAGTTATCTGACAATTTGAAGGACTACCAAGGTGCTTCACACAGCACTTAAATCAATACAGTCCTACAGTCTAATCAATCAACCCAAATACGTCCTTGTGCTCCTCTCTCAACCAGTGGTAAGCAATTGACTTAGACTGATAACACAATAGATACCAAATGTCATGCAATGATCCTTCAAAGCGCATAAGCCACAAAACTAGGTCCTTGTGGAAGTCTCTCAATCAGTGTGTAGCAGTTTTCTCAGACCAATAACACTATAGCTCCCAAATGTCCTGAAATGATCCTATGAAGCACATAAGATCCTCCAGAAGTACACTGTACTAGTAGGACACTGCCCTGCCCCTGAGGCTCACCAGCAATACATAAAAGGTCCTTGTGCATCCACTCTGTTAATCAGTTGTCTCAAGACCAATAACACTATACCTTCCAATTGTCCATTCAAGTGTGAAAGCTCTGCCATTTGCACACTGTAATAGTTAGAAACTGCCCTGCCTCTCGGGTTGAAAAGCAGTAACTGAGCCAGGCTTTAAATCGGTAAGGTGTTCCAGCAGCACGCTATACTCTTTAGACACTGCCCTGCCTCCTGGGCTGACCAGGAGTGACTGGGCCGAGCCCCACCCACACCCACCACCTGTGTTGGTGCGACAGCCCGCTCACTCCTCCCACCAAGTGACCACACCTATGAGTGGGTGTCGGTGATCGTTTGATGAGTAAAGCCTATATTCTACATGCCGATTTTGCTGCCAATTTTAAAAATCAGCTGTGGGTATAAGGGTTAAGTTTACATATAATTAATTAGAAAGGTTTCATAACTCTTTTTCGTATGGTATACAGGATGTATGGTTTTATGTAATATTTTCTGAAAAAAACAAACAAATACAGAATTGGCGGCAGTAGAATCATCCTATGGAATACAGGCTTTATCCGGCCGACCCCACCCAGGTCTTAGTGGATAATCCCATATAAACCGACACACCTCATATTGGCAATCGACAAATCCACTAATCATGCTGTACCCTGGATCAACACGTGTCACCTGATCATCTGTTGGTGGATTTCATATGAAAAATAATCAGCTAATTACATTCCATGAGACCTTTCTGGTTTTGGATTGTGCATATTACTCTTGCACATTTTTATACTTTGTTCAGAGGCAAGACTTAGAAAAGCCTTGAATCTGGCTTATGCACATAGTTCAACTATAAATCTAAAGGGGAAAAACATCTAAAGAACAATATCAATTTTTGTGATTTAATATCTCCTTTCTTACGACTATAAATGGTGAGATAAGTTTTTCTTTTGCATAATTACCTCATCGAAAGAATTGCCCTCCATAGGATTGTGAAGGGTTAAACGGCAAAAGCTCTGGGTGAAAACAATCATGATTCTGATCATACTTCCCCTTTGACCTCTAATCAATAAAATCCATCACTCGGGAGTTGCTTCATCACATGCATATTTTACAGAGATTTATGTAACATGCTTCGTTCAATCTGCCAACTCTGTGAAACGTGTCGCATACAGAAATTGCAATAATCAATATCCTTCAATGTGGTGAGGGCTGGTCAATGGCTACCTGAAAGGAGAGACTATCATAAAACTGCCTATTTCATACAAAATAAAGATATTTATCCAAATTATTCATTCAGATAGAGATAAAATTTGAAGTGAGAGACTATCAATTGCTAACTCTTAGACATTAAGTCCATGGATGATGGGTGTTTCTATGTGTTCAAAGAACATAAAAAAACCAAAATCTTTTGTTTCTTCATGTTTTGTGTCTTTGTGTCAGACATTACTGCCAATGTTAAAAGAGTGGAGTAAGTCATGCATTCAATCGTTTAAGTTTTTGCATCGATGACAACCAATGAATGTGACACTGCTACTTCCGTCCGGGCTACATCCTATGCTTAATCTTGAAGGTTTACTCAATTTCTCAAAATATTCAAAACTCTCCCAGATTATACTCTCATTATTTGATATTTGGATTGATAATGGTTCCCCAATGCCATACATGATATAGTTACAATAATGTTTTATAAATACAATTGCTGAGAAAACTTTCCCACAATCTTAGGAGAATATGCCAGGAAACTGGCACAAAGCAAAGCATTGGTGGATACATGAAGTCAGTTAATTGCAATTCAGGTTATTTGGATGACCTACTAAACTTAGTCAGTTATCACTGCCATTAGCTGAGACCTGAGGGAGAGGCGGAGAAGGAGGTGACAGCAGTTTCTAATGAGTTGTCTCTCCGGGCACCTTTTGGTTTGTCAGCTATGACCTAAATCACCTCTCATTACCTGCAGGCATTCATAGGGCCCAGTCAGCCTGCTTAGACATAACAGTAAGATGGCTCTTGACGCTTAAAATTAATGCGATGACAGGGGCATTTCTTAAATTTGACAGGTTGACATAGGCCTTCAGTTATAGCGATGATGAGAGGAATCTTAAAAATAAAGCTAGATGGGACATCAGTATTTCTAAAATGTAATATGGAACATTTAAAATTATAAGCAAAAACAACATGCACCATCACTATTTCTTGAATTTGACTTGCGACACAGAGACTTTCCACCCGCTATGGCCCAAACTAAGTGGATGCATGAGGAACTGTAAAAGGTCAGATTTAACATGCATATTCACGCAAGAATAGGATTTCCCTCTTGTGTGATTCTAATGATACACCATCAAGCCCTTTGAACAGGAAACAGCTTTGTGAGGATTTCTATTTCAGGGCTATTATTCATGACTGGGCATGTTTTCATGTATCTCATTTCAGGAGTGACCCAAGGCTAAGCCAAGGCTGTTGGTAGGTATGATTATGTCTTTAATCTTGCTAAGGCAAATGTGAGCAGGGGGCAACATGGGATTACTGGTTTTCTTCTTTTACAAAAGGTGGCAATATGCTTTCCCATAACAATATGAATGGCCAGCCAAACGAGGTGAATATTTCACTGACTGCTTCAAGTTTACTGACTCTTGATTGTGTGGATACTTAAAATCATATTTAATGGCCAGGGTAATAACAAGGCCAGTGAAGGTGGCCAGATGTATGACAATATTTACATTTTCTTGGCAAGGCACACTTTTAATATCAAAACACTGTAAGGTTACCTATGCTGACATGACACTCTATTAGAAAGACAGGTGAAAACTGTAGGTTCTTGACCTCAACCCTTGGTGGATAGACTGTACATAGAAACTCCTTGTGAATTAACCAGACCCAAGAAAGCACAATTGAACAGCCTGTGGACATTTTGCATTCCTTGACCACAAATTCCTGACCCCTTAGACCCACAGGCCTCAGGGCCTTTCTCAGACTCATGTTTTCAGGCCATGAAAAACAAATGAAGTCCTGTGGCTGACCCTGACCAACTTAAACCAGATTTGCATCTTGCAACTATAGTGGTGTTCAAAATTAACGGTGTGCCCTCCACCCAAGTGCACATTTTTGGGTGACAAGTGCACAGTTTTGAGAAGTGTGCCCCCAGGAATTGCACATATTTTTCACATATTGAATAAACTTACATGTGAGAGGGTGCAATGACAGTTCACATGCTGCCTACTTTTAAGATTATAGCACCTGGCGGGTGGGTGAACTGCATTAGGAATCCGTTTAGACTGTATAATAAAACAGTCCCTATACTTGTTATTCTACTCAATTCAATTTGTCTTTTCGAAGTATTCTAATTATTTGACATTTACGATGCAGCTCACACCATTACATTTTGTCTCAATGTGTATTCGGTCGATGTGAACTGGCCTGTAGGAAGTGTCAGCGCCTCGACTGACCGTCTTAAGAAGCCGACCCATTAGTTGGTGACAATAGCCTGAGGCAACTTACATCGCATGCTTTGGGAAAGGCGGCATTACACTACAAGACATGAGCTGTGATATGACAATATCGCATAGAAATTGCACTTATTAGAGACAAAATTCTTGTTACACATGTGTAACATACTCCAAAGTGCCAATTTCAAACAATTTATATCAACCCTGCATGTGTATTTTCTGTTATATAATCATATTGCGCGGATATTGCAGGTCATAGTTGTGTAGCGTAATAGGGTCTTAAGCCTTTCGAACTGAAACGCAAACTGCCCCAGTGTGCGTAGTTGTGTCTGGGTATATTAGGCAGTTAGAACCTGGGTGTGATAAAATAAGCCTGGGTTAGGCCAAAGTATGAAGGGGGTTAAGGGTTCTAAGAGGTTAGACTCAGACAAGTTAGCCCTACCAAAATAGCAGTCTATGAATACACCTACCTACCATTAAGCAATGCAGAAGTGGTTCAAGAGACTTTTAAAAGTATATCAATCTTTCTTTTCAATATACCAGGGTTCTCCCCAGCACATGGTTATAGCCGGCTCTTTCTGTCCCAATGATATGATAGCTGGTCAGTAATTTAACTCATAATTACTTTTCTGGTTATTTCAATATCATTTTGACCACCTATTGCAGTTTACAGGCGGTCGATCAGAATCACAGCCGGCTCTACAAGGGCCTGGGGAAAACCCTATATACATCTATAACACTTTCTTTTTTTAAATTGTTAATATTTGGTAAAAACAAACTAAAATTATATAATCTGTCAGGGAGACAATTGCATAATTTCTGTTTACATCTCACTGTAAATTCTCCCACTCAGTAAATTCTCTGAAGGTTTTTATTTTTAAACATACTGCTACACAGGAACAGTATTCTATCCCACGTGTTGGGGGTCCAGATGTTTGAAAGTCGGTGTCGCAGATTATCAACAGTGACAGGTCTGAAAAACACCTATGTCCTTCACACTACAACACATCTGAAAACACCTATTTATTGCTATTTGAAATACTTCTTTTTATGCCTGCCAATTCACAGATATGTCTTGTTGCCAGTCAAACAACTCCGGATCCTTTGCTGAAAGTTAGACTACTGTTGTCGTCTAGTTAAGTGCATATCTTATAGCTAAATGGACAAATTGTGCTCATCCAACTTAGTTACTATGCACGAGTAGGAGGTACTGTGTAGTATTAATATACAGACAGTCCAAATGTGTCTTACTATCCTAGCTAACTACTACATAAAGGCTTTGGTGTTTTACTACACAATCATCAAATTCAGCTACGTTTCTAAGAATAAATCGCCCCTAGTAGTAAAGAAAGATTAACCTGTATTAGACAGATTCATTATGTAAACTAGTGCAATGCGGAACAGCTAGGGAATCCTTGGATTTCACAATGCGAGATAGTCTTACGATCCATAAACTTAAAGCTAATCTGTAAAAGGACCTAAAGAATACTGCATAACAGTTGAGTACAACTGTAAGGTTACACTGCCCCCCAGCCCACAAACCCCACCTTTAAGCCTTGCAGAGTTCCTATGTGGGCACAGTGTGACAGTCTGGGGACACTGCCAGATTAACACTGCACAACAGCTCCAGGTCACATAGACTTAAACAGGGTGGAGATCTAAAGAGTGCTGTGTGACAGTGTGACGGTGCCTTGCCAAGTCCTGACTGGATGCCCAAATACCCGTAGACCGCTTACTGACATAACCGCCTCTTTATTTGCCCGATCAAGGTTATCGTGCTTCTGGCTGCCAGAGGAATGTAAAGTATCTGTATCAAATCATGTTATTTGTGTTGTGTCAAATATAACTGGTAATCATTTGTCATGGTGTACATGTATATTCCAATGGAATCCATTGGAAGAATTGTTCATTATTCAGAGGCTTGTTTTTAACATTCACATGAATCTTGGCCATACTTAGACTTCTTCTAAAAGAAGTTTTGATTACATATGCCTATAAAATGCCTACAAAAGTATGAGCTGCGAAGGTAACAATCCTGGCGAATCCTGGAAAAAGGATCTAATAGTTTTCTCTAGTAGGTGCTCTATATTTGGTCCATACAAGCAAGATTCACATTTTCCTTGCTCTATGAAGTTCTATGGAAGTGGAATAAAGTGGGATTGTACAGGCATAAGGAATACCATAAAGGACATACACATAGGATTTCCTATGGGTGTTTTTACTTCTTTTATTGACCTTTCTCTTCTCTGGTCCAAGACTAGATCTGTGGGCATACACAAAGTTGTGTGTTCAGAGTAAATATCACAGCCGTTTACACTATAACATCAACCGACAATTACAAGTGACCTGAACCGAATGGAACCGAACTGTGAAATATTTATGATCAGGAGCTAAACTCCAAATGCATACGCCTTCCCTACTGGCATGCATTACCATTCGTGGAGTGCCCCGGGTTAAGTCGCAGAAAGAATACCTTCACGTCTCTCTCTGTAAAACATTACCTGAAAACACCAATCCTTGTTTTTTTTGTCAGAGAGAAGGCTCTGTGTGAGAGGTCAGGGCCAGTTTTGTTGCTGAATGGAGGGTTACAAATGGTGCGCAGTTCTATTTTCATGGTTCGCGGGCCAGAAAATAACATTGATTAAAGTTTTTGGATAGGTGCATTTGTAACATAAAGTATGTCAATTGCAGTTTATAAGTTTATTCAGGAGATGATATCAGTCAAAAGGAGTTTGGCTCTGGCCTGTTGAAAAAGTAACCCATGTGGTAAATTATAACTTATATATGAAATCACAAGGGAAAAGTTTAAAGACTGTGTACAATGAAATGAAAACTTGAGCAGCTACCTGCTTTTTTAATATTAAAAAAATGCACATCTTATACGAAGACTCTGCCAAGTTTCTTTTTTCCTTTCTTTTGCAAGAAGAGGGAACCAGGTTGCTTCAACAGACATAAAGATATTGAGCAACCCCTTCATTTGTATACTACCTAGTAACTCAGGAAAAAGAAAGATGAAAAAAATAAACGGCAAATATTCGTAAAACAAATTACGTCCCTGCCTGATGCTGATGAAAAATCCCAGTTACAAGTGACAAGCCAAGAGACTACACTTAGCCATTTGACCTCCATGCGTCACAAAAGGCAGCGACACATCAGAGTGAGGCTGCCAGTTCTGCAAGTTGGCGATAATTCAATGTCTCCGCTACACCTGCCAATGTTTCCTTTTGAAGTGCCTCCTTCGGTTTCACGGCTTACACTTACTGACATGCCAATGGTCTCAAGTGTACTGCTATAGTGTGTGCTCTCAATTGTAGAGTGTACTGACAAAATGGTCATTTGGATATTCATATGTGAAACTTGATCACCCAGTATGTAAACTATATAAAATTGTACAGCTTCTTGTAAATTACTTTCAGTGACCATCAGGCCTATTAGGTAAGCGCCTTAAACTTCTGGTGTCTTTAGCCTTGCATTGATATTGATTCTGTAGTGGTACAGACGTTTTTGACAAGTGTATACAAAAGGCCTCAACCAATGATAGGACTATTATATAGGCCAGATTCCTCATTGCATTTATCTTAAGTGTTTGAATCAAGTAGATGTAAAAAAGAGTTTATTTTGAAAACAGTTTGAATGGATGGGCTTTGGTGTAATATGCAGCTCAGGCAAGTCCATTCACTTTTTGTGCATAAATATGAAAAATAAATAAATAATTTTAGGATTTAGACTTCCAACAAATCACTAATGCACCCTTCCCTATTTATGATAAAGAAAATCCCCATAATGCAACCCTACCCCATGGCCTGGAATTGAACCAGGGGTGAGTGCAACATAGGACCAGAGCTGAGCCAACCGATCCCCCTCTCAAGGCAGGTCTCTGGGTGGGCGGTCTGACGGGGGCGGGGGTTCGGTTACATGCTGGAGGTATGCCAGCTGACATGACCGCCCGGAGGTACTGAAACACACCGGTCTGATTTGCAAACACCTGCCACACGCCCGCTGCAATTTGTTAAAGGTGTGTCACAACTGGGGACCTATACCTGCTTCTGCGTGCCAGAGCTCGGTCTATTTAATTGGCCATTATTTAACAAAATGTGGATATATAAGTACTGCTCCAAAAACAAAGCAAAGAAAAAATATGTTATAATACAGATTGGTGATTATTTCACAAAATTGTGGTGTTCTATGAGAACAGCTTGCCTATGCTTGGTTCTCTCATTAATCTAATGATCAGTTGTACATGGACATGTTGCTGTGGGAACAATTGGCTCAAGAACACTTAATTTGATATGAAGACTTCCTTCCGTTGGATGAGTCATTATCATACGACGTTATTCAGCTCAGTATGTTTTTATGGGTTGTATTTAAGATTAGAATGCAAATTACACTGCTTTATCTAAAAATAACCTGTGGAAAGGTATCTGCTGCAGCAAATTATCATAATATTCAACTGGTGTATACCACATATATCTAACTATGACCTGGGACCCTTTGCATTTTGGACTAAAAGTGTATACCCCCATTTACACTACAAAGCTAGATGCCTTATACACTGAAACACAAATACACATAAAACACAAAAACGGATGCATAGCTTTCTATCAAGTATCTAGGTCTGCTAGGGGACTATTGTATGAGCTATGAACACACAATAAGATCCTTATTCTGAATACTCTTAGTCTTATCTGAAGAAATATAGCAAAGGACTGATAGCTAAGCTGTTCATCCTATTTGTTTTCAAAACAGGTAAAAAAATAGGTATAGAGCGGGTGCACAGAGCGTCGTCATGACACCCGCCCACTTACAGTTGTCTCCTGTATTTACCTGCCCAGGTAAAATTCACCGCGGTATGTCGAGCCGGGCAGGAGACGATGGGCAACCTTAATCCAGCTGCAGGGGATAATGCCGAAGGAATCTTTCCTTCCCCAGGTACCAACTGTCTAGGTATGGGAACATTACACAACCTTGAAGTGGTCAAATTGACTCAGTGAGATGCATGTACACTTCATCACTGCGGCTGGGGTGAATCACTGCGATGCACCGACTGTCATGGTATGTGTGTAACAGGTTGGCCTCCCCAGTCACCCATGAGTTGTTACATGGTGACTCTAGCAGCAGAAAGTGTATACTTTTATGTAACCATTGGTGTCAAAGGCTCCTGACATTTAAATATGGAGAGAGCAAAAATGAAAAATTTGTCTTTGTTATTTCTTTCAACTATGTGGGTGGGCTATAAAAACAGGTACGATATAAATCGATCGCTACAGCTTGTTTTTAAATCTAAACAAACTAACTTTTCATATGATGTATGAACTTATATACACAGACAGTAAAGCGTAACAAGGTCAGATTGCGTCAAGTTAACCTGAAGTGTCCTGACAGGGTATCGATAAATCATAATGTGAAGAAAGCTGTTGCGCGCCCCACTTGGTCCTAACCGGGACCAGTCTGACAGGTGGATGGTCGATTGGTTGGTGGTAACAGCTCATTCTGCTGAATACAATTAATGCACTTTATAAAACCTCAAGTTCAATATTTCAGTTTCAATGAATTGATTGGGAGTAGGAGTGAAAGCAAGTTTAGCTCTCTCAGGAAATATAGCTGACTGTTATCCGCATCTAAAGCCTTTTTATATGACTGCTTATACTTCTGGTTCAAAATTAATCTGAAGGGATCTCAAGGGAATTTCGATTAGCATTTGCTTGTGGCGTAATTCACTAGTACAAAACTATTTGACTTAGAGGTTCTTCGTATCCAGCCAAAACCTCTCTACCATTCTGCCATAAACTTTTGCTACTTTCATCCATGGCCAAGGTGTCATTTTATACAAAATAAACTAACATTTATATGCTTTACCTTAAATCTTTGCCATCATAACAGTTTGAAGGTATTTTGACCATCCTGGATGAGTAGTCAAAGTGCCTATTGAATTATAGATGAGCTCCTTTATTGGGCGAGGCTATGCAAGGCCTGCATTGGTATTGAGGTTCTGCAATGTCAGGCAACTGATGATCACAAATTAGCAACACGGAGACCCGTTTTAAGATGCAATGATAACCTAACAGTACCCATTTTGATATTTTTCCTCTTTAATCTATCAATATTTTGGGTCAATGGAACTACTGTAAGTCAATAGACCAAATGGAATGCTTAAAACCAAAGAATGGTTGTCTCAGTTTTTTCAATAATATTTGTACATATAGCAATGCTATCCCTGTTGGTTAAAACTGTTTGTTTCATTCTGCAACATCAGGCGCTTGCCCAGGACTAGTGCAATCAGTGTTGTTTCAGTGAAAAAAAATCAGGTGAAATTTGAGTCGAGAAAAGACCAGATGCACATGTTAGGTAGTTTAGTATAACTACCCATACCTGTTGCTGCTAACACACCACCCCTATGGGTACACCCCAGCAGGCAGACAATCACCAATCAATACGGCCTGGTACGAGGCATCCTGGTACAACCGGGGCAGTACGAGGCATAAAGTATTTAGAATTTAGAGTCTTACTTATTTTGTGCATCTCTCGGAGCAGATACAGGATACAGTATAGGTATTTTAAACAGTGCGCCTTCGGGGTGCATAGTAAGAAAATTGTAAACCCGCGGCTAAAAATGTCGCTTGACCACAGAAGAAGAGTAATGTCCTTAGTCAGACTGGCAGGTTCCCCTCTTAAAGCCACAGTATTAGTGATGATGAGAGTGTAGGCTGAAGGCAAAGCATACTGTTATTTTGTATCCATTGTGGGCACTAGGATTCACAAACCAGTTTCATAAGGACTCAGAGATCATTTTTGAAAAAAACAACAAATTTTTGTTGTTATGGAGCCTTAGGGTTCCATTATAGGAGTTTTGGTGCTTCTTACAGAGCTTCTGAAGGTATTGACAAGGGTTAACTGGTGAAACCCCTGTCAAACTTTGGTAGGTAAGGAGGTCAGTAAGGAATTCATGAAATCTCCAGATCCAAAGCTTCTCATGAACCAGGCTGGTGTGCTGAGACTGCCCTGATTTGTTGTTCAACCAATTCATTCCGTAATACTGTCACATCTGTGTATTACATGGTAAAGATGAGGGTAAAGTGTTCATAGGAGGCCAAAGTATTTGGTAACCATAAATATAAAGCAAGCAGCTACAGCATCGGTGAATAGCGCAACTGCTTCATATAACTGGGTATTGTGTCGGTATGAGTAAGCATACAGCTGCTGTTTGTCGGAATGTATTCTTGCACAGATTGCACCCTGGACACAGATAGGGGTAGGTACAGGATTTCAGAAAGGGGTGGTCAACATATAGGTTAAGTTGCCCAATCCCGCTCATGAAATGAAACGTTTGTTCTCTTTGCCAAACTTAAGTTCCCACCAAAAGGGGTGGGGAGGGAGTACAGTCAGGACCCCTGGATTCCCCCCACTCCCCGATCCACCCCAGTTCACATGTGCATTTCTCTATATACAGGGCGGACTTTGGAATCAAGGTAACTACTTTTTAATCTATGCATGAATGTTCGTTAAATCCCAGCTCTATAAATGGTAACATATTCCTATATAAATCCTAACTTATAAATCAGGGGTCACTTATCTAATGCTGTGTCCGAAATTAAGCCCCAATAATGGTGTGCCCAACAGTGGAATTAAGTGCAGTTAATGCAGGACTGAGCTTAATTTCGAAAATATATCAGCACACTCATCGCATACTTCAATTGACAAATGTAGAATCTGTCAATGCTTTATTAAATCATCACATTCCATATGACTATATTATCGGTGTAGACCCTACAATCGACAGGGCGACGTGACTTTTTCATAAACTTGACAGGCCAAGTTGCATTGAACACCAGGTTCAAAAGAAATTGACGTTGAACAAATCTTAAAATCAGCATTTGACATGGGGCTTCACAAACAGAAATGACCGGAGTAATAATGTGTGACACTGGTATTTTTTCAATTTGATACAGCGGCACAGACAGCCCCATCTACACCGCCTACAGTGGTGATCCTCTGTGACCTAAGGTATTATCATTGATAAGATAGGAACACAATACTCCCACAGATAGAGATATGGAGATGTACAGTAGCATTGGGTCTAGGACTTGATATTAGGATTATCCACAAATGCAAATCTTTGCTCCATATACAGCTGAGCAACATGCAATTGCCTGTAATGCTCTATAATATAAAACTGTATCTGTAATATATATCATAACACTTTACTTTCTGTTATAACTCGTAGTTTTTGTGTAAAACCAAGCTTCATGTATATATGATTTGCATATATCTCATAGTAGTCTGAGAAACTAAAGTATAAAGAAACTGAAATCAACTACACCCAAAAAAAGCGATCTTGATCCACCTCTGATATACTGTGTTGCCAACAAGTTGATCAATTCTAGGACAAACTGAGAAAGCAGGGGTGTATCCAGGGGGTCCTGACTCCCCTCTTTTGGTTGGGACTTGAACTTGACGGAGAAAAAATAAAAGTTGCACACGTACATGCAAATGCACACCATTGCGTTTTAGCACTTAGCCTGTAAGCTGACCCCCTCCCCGCCTTCTGAAATTCTGTATCTGCCCCTGGAAAGGTCGAACAATATTTGCTGAATCATTAAGTCCCTAAACTGTCCCCTGTTGCTCCAATTGATAGCCAATCCTGGCCTATGGCCCAGAGGTCAGGAGGCCTCCTGATTAATTGATAACCCTTATCACTAATTACATCCCAGGGAGGGCCCTCTGAGGGGTCAGTATTGATCCCTGTACTCACGGTGCATACTTGATGTACCATACCACACTCCCAGTATAGACGGTGTGCAGTTGATGTCACACCTAGTCCAAAAGGGCAAGCCAACATTTTGGTGATCAATTAAGAATTAAAATCATTCAAAATTCAAACCCCCCAGATCAAGTATCAATCATAAATTTGCCTAAACTTGCATAAAATTTGCCTTTATTATAAACAATCATCTCTAGACTTAAGGCTCCACTGCCTGGCAGTCAAGTTGAACTGGATTGATTGGGTCTTTCATTAAAGCAATGATGGGTATAGAATGATTGATTGATTGAATAGTTTAATGTATTGTCAACTCTTTAGGGTTATTTCCAGACTACACAAGGTAATGCTTTTCGGCTAGAATAACGCCACATGGGCTGTGATTGAATCTATGAGGTGCCTATTTCTAGCAGTGGGACCCAATGCCTCTTTATAGTGCTGCCACATTGAGATATTATGTTGTAGGCTGTAAGACTCAACTGGACGGTTTACCCTCTCTGCCATAGCTTTTACGAATACTTTCTATCTGTTATTTCTTTAGAGTGATTTCTTCATCCACATTTACACAGTCCATTATATCATGCACTGTCAGTCACCCCCATACCCTTAAGTTAAGATCAACAGGGCACCTGCAATAATCAATTCATTTTACACCAACATAAGTATCCCATAAAAACACCATATCTGCAATGACCAATTCATTTTACACCAACATAAAATCCCATAAAAACACCATATCTATCTCTCTGAACATTACCTATTCTCTGTGCGTCATTACTTTTACAGTTACTAGTACTTTCTATTTGTTACCTTTATGGGGTAATCTTTTGCACCTCACATTACACACTTTAGTCATACATCCTCCTTACAACATCCAAAACACCCCACCTTATTCAGTCATCCCAACAGTCAATCCCACATATCACACACTGCCATGCACCCGAACAAGAAGTCTAACACTTAAAATCGACAGGGCGAAAAAGCCATTTCTTAAAGGGAGGGGCCAGTGACCATAAAATAGTATACTGCCGTGATCCTTACCATCCAGGGAATAATCATACCAAATTTTATCCTTTTATCTCTTATAGTTTTTATTTTATTCACATTTGTATCCATCAAACTAAGTTTCCCTGCCTGCACCTGACAGTGCCTGCACAGAGTAATTATCTGTATGTGACGTCACAAGCAGAACAGTTGAAAAATGATAAAACTGAAAAAATAACAATATCTAATTTATGTTAGTGTTTTTATGAGCCCAAATGTATTCAAAATTACCAAATAAAATGATTCATGAAAGAAAAAATCAAAAAGATATTTTATTATGGGATTTATAATTTTAAAATTTAAATATAACGTTTTTTTATATGACGTCACATACAGACAGCCTATGTCAGGTGTACAGGGAACTGGATATGTGGTCTGATAAAGGTACACAGTTTTCTATTGTAAGGGATGACTTCAAAGTTATAATAATGTCATACATTTATCCCTTAGCACTATCCCTACAGTATAATACGAGAATTTAACAATATTGAAATTTCACTGGCCCCTCTCTTTAAACTTGACACATGACATTTGCAAAAGTACACGATAGGAACATGCATATCTGGTAAATAATTTGCAACAAATGATGGAGAAAGTTCTTAAAAGCGACATGTGATATTGACAAAATTAGGCAACAATCACATGCAACAAAGGCAGTTCTTGAATTGTACATGCGACAGGGGCAATTCTTAAATTTGTCATGCGACAAGCAGTACCCCACGTCCAGGAGCCACACACTGCCAAGTCGACACCGTAAAATGACCCATTTCTCAAATTCCACGAGTGCCTTGAACCTTGCCAATATCAACATCTGTGAAGGCACTTTGGGCGCATATGATACCCGAGCTTCTTTAATATGACATCAATGTTAAAATTGAAAGATTCCACAAGAAAATGAGCCACTACAGTTGAACACTTTAGTTCATCATAGCCAGATGACATCATTAAGTGACATAGTCAACCACTCTGCTGGGTGACATATGCTTTTTGCTTTCTTTAAAGAGGCCTTTCATTAAGTATGTACGCACCAAGGGGAGTTGTGGTGGTCTGAATTGTTTTAAAATTTGCGTACATTCCTGTACAAATCCATTGCGTATTTTAAGCCAAGGGGGTGGGGGGGTGGGGGGGGGGGGGTCTAAAATATCATAAATTTTGCGTACGTACTAAATGGAAGGCCCCAAATCTAAAATGTTGTGGCCTGATAGAACTAGTGCAACTTTAAAGCTACTCTCATCCTCCTGTCAGCTTATGTACACCGACTTTAGCCAGGGAACGGCTGGCAACATGTTTTCAGCTTTTGGGACACAATCCAGTGGCGTTACTGGTCACGTCATGAATTTATCGTCAAGGTACAGGAGTTACAACATATCAAATTACGTCTGCCTCACAGACGAGAGCGTGGCTTTAAGACGTGGCCTGCCGTGTGCTTATGGCTGCAGGTGAACATGTGACATCCTTAAGGAGAGTTATGTGTAGCCTGGAGGGGTGTGTGCAGTGAGATTGGGTAGGGTTAGATGGAGGCATAAGTATGACTACTTGGTTGTAAGGTTGTGGAATTGGGGGAGGGGGGTTTGCTGTGGGGCTGGGAGTATGAGAGATCAACCCCCTTGAAGTTGAAAGCTTAAGAAGTTCCTTTTGCGAATACAATTGACTACTTGGCTAAGTGTTCCTGGGAATTGACATGTCAAATTTATATTACTGAAGAGATTTTAAAATGGCTAAAGCCTTACTCCTTTCCCCTACTAAACCTCTACACAAATCAGATCATAAAATTGTACCACAATAATACAAAATACCGTTAATATAAATGTTGACTAATCAGGTTGAGCTTTTGTTGAATTAATAGTATCACTGATACAAAGTAGCAGATGAGAAAAGGACAATGGTAGCGACATGACATCCTCTTGAGCCCAATTACCTCATGTCCCCTAACCTTCATCAAACATCAAAACAGTAAACTGAAGTACAATCACCCTCTCGTAACATGTTTACACATGTCTGTAAAATCACACAGAGGTTTTGTTGAAATCAACCAATACAACAAAGATAAAGTAACAGATCACAAGGGCATTTCCTAAATTCAACAGAAGGAATCCACTGCTGCATCCTGAGCCTCAATATTGACACATCCTAAGCCCCTACTCTTCCCCCCTCCTCCCCTCGGCCCATCCCCTCCTACCTCCATGCTATACTTCACCCAACACTGACATGGCCACATCTTGTATGAGGGGGTGGGGAAGGGTAAAATAAGGAGAGAGAGTACTGAAGCATGCGACAAGCATATGCTCCACTTCTCCCCTTATACCCTCAAGCCAAAACCCTTAAAATGTTCAATAATGTCGCCACACATATCAGAACATTAAGCAAACGAAAGGAAATACATATTCTAACAGGTGGCATTTATATCTAGAACAGAAAAAAAAGGCAAATTGCGCCCTACTTTGAGAAAAAAAAACAAAAAAAAAACTAGCTACATGTCATTAAAATAGCAGGCATGTGAAAGGCATTAGTCATTGTGTTGGATGATACAACTGTCTACAATATAGAAATGTCAACATAGATGAACTAGATTGAATAACATTCATATTCACCATCATGTAGTCATAACTTTAGGAATGAGATGCTTTCATCCATGTTCTACTATTGACATAACCTAACCCAGCCCCCCACACCCAAACCCAAACCCACATCCCAACCTACGAGTCTACATCTTGTAAAGGTGGGTAGGTTGAGAGGTAAGAAGAGAACGAGGGGGGGGGGAATGAGATCTTGTCATCACATGCTAACTTTCCCTCCTAAATACTCTACTCCCAACTCCCAAAACCAAACAAAAACATGCTAAACACACCCCAACAACACAAAAAGTTACAAAAACCAACCGCACCCCAAACTAGAATAAATTTAACAATCCCCCCCTCCCCTAGGGGAATTGTGACATTGCATCTTTCCCCTCTCATAACCCCCCTCCCCAACCCAAAAACTAGCCCAAATATGCCCAAAATATAGTAAAAGTGTCCCAAAACTTGCCCAACCCCCCAAAAGAAAACTTTAACAACTTCCCTAGGGGAATCGTGACATCCTTCAAGCAAATGGCAATTTTTACCTCCTATGTCCCCGACTCTCCAACCCAAAAACAAGCCCAAAACTTCCCCAAAACACGGCAAAAGTGTCCCCAAACCAGCCCTACCCTAAAACAGAACGTCTTTAAAGTTCCTATAGACGAAAACATGCTCAACTCACGTGGCATCTGTCCCACCTAAAGCCCCACCTCCCCAACCCAAAAACAAAGTCCGAAATGTCCATATGTCACAGTAGAAGTCTCCCAAAACCAGCGAAAACAAGAAAACTTGTTTGAAAACCTCTCCCTAAACCTACCTGCTTGGTCCCAGCCCTAGGTGCGTTCCCTTTCAAGGTAAACTCCTGTGTGTGGTACTGGAGGTGGTGGTGGGTCTACTCCCACCTGGCCGCTACCTGCCTCTCCTACTACTACCTGTTCAGGTGAGGCCGTGGGCGCTCACTCAGGTAGTCAGTCCTTCCATGACCCAGGCGCCCAGTGCATAAGGGTTTGAGCGCCTAGCGGACTTGGACGTAACCTCAGTCTACTTGTGCAGGTGAGGCAGTGGGCGCTCACTCAGGTAAGTAGTCCGTTCATGACCCAGACACCCGGTTCATAAAGGTTTGAGCGCCTAGCGGACTTGGATATATCTTCAGTCTACTTCAGGGGGTAGGTGGGAGGGGTGGACATGCTGTCAGTCACTCCACCTTTCTCTCTATACCGACCTTGAGGGTTTCACCACCTTTTATTTCTATACTTATTTGTATCGAAGTTCCTCGATAGTAAGAGAAGATTGAGATTTTTTTTTTCTATTCCTTGAACCTGAAATCACCCATTTTGGTGTTTTCAATTACATCTCCTTGACGTACCTGTCAAAATCGCAGAATTGCAGAGGGGCTTCACAATCTGGTTCCGGTTATAAACAATGTAGTTCCGGTGACTCTGATTGGCCGAATAGAGACCCTCCTAGGCCGTATCAGTGTGTCAGTATCTCCGTCTCTGTGTGTAATGTAATGTATCCTCTCTCTCCTCTCCTTGCCTATCCAACCGTGCTGCCGTACCTCAGGCCTCCTGTGGCAGAATACAACATCTTAATGAGTGCTATATTAGTCCGTGTAGCCATTTATACCACACCGTTATTATATGGCGTCCAGCCTGGGCTACCCACTAGCAGTCTAACAGACTCACTTTAGGAAACATAGGGTCGGACTTCACAAACTGGTCCGCCAGGTCCAGGTCCAGAGGCGGTCCACTCACTTGTATAAAACTCACCGTCCAAACTGTACCACAAACGACGCTTTAAACTCCAGTTGTCCGTAGGTTATCCCATGCCGGCCGCAGTGTGCCACACACCTCCCCACACACTCACACACCTTCAAACAGGTAAAGGCGGCAGCTGTGGGCGCCTAGACCGTCGGGCCAGCCCCGGGGAGGTTTCCACTGGCCCGCGGGCGAGTCGGGCGTGTCCGGGCTACTAAGGTGGGAGGGGCGTGGTCAGGTAAAAAACTGAGTTGTGTTTCAGTCTGAAGTAGTTGTTTTTGTTGTGGTCCAAGGTGAGTCGTCCACAGGTGGTGGTGTTTGGAGATCGGCCCTAGACCTGACCACCTGGTGTATGGAGGGAGAGGGGGGAGGGGTGTAGGTGTCTGTGGTGGAGAGTGGAGGCTCCTACGAGTGGAGAGTGAGCGGTACCTGGGGAGGTCTTGTTGTGGCCAGTTTGGGCGGTCAGTGGGACCGTAAAGTCTCTAATATAAGAAGCACTGTGAATAAACTTGGGGCCATCAATTTTGCTCGTGTCTTGCTTGCAGTGTTGCCAACTGTTTAGGAGTCAAAATTACGGACATGAAATTCAGGGCTAAAAATATCAATTTCAGGGTGTGCGTGGGTATACTTGTCTGGTGTTTTTTTTTTTTTAGAATACACATACTTTTGAAAATATGTCTTCTCATCCTCAGCCCTGCTTTTAATGTCTTTGGTTATTTTGAAAAATAAAGTAGTACCGCAAAATCTCCAAAATGGACCACACTCTAAATTGGCCCGTTGTATTTGAGTTTGTCTGTTTTTCCAGTATACACAGATTTTGTTTTAAACCGCTTATCTAAGCTGCAGCCCTGGTTTTAGGTTTCAATCAACTATATTTCTGAGGCCGCCTATATTATGCCGCATCCTAAAATATCTTATATCTATAAGATTGCACTCTAAATTAGGTGGAATCCTAAAATTAGGTTTTCGATCTGTTTTCTTTCTCTTTTCTTTTTTCCAGACCAGATTTATTTGTCACAACGTCTAATATAATCCTCAGCTCTGATTCTTAACATAAACCCCGAACCAATTAGATTGTTTACGGTAGTACCTGGGCACGGGTGGTGGTCAGTGGGCCAACCTGCCCCTTTAACACTCTGACACACCACTCTATAATTAGACCTGAATTATTGGCCGTCCCCCACTTTCTGTTTATGTCCGTTTTTGAACTGCAAAGGGCAAGGTAATAATTATATATTTGCTAGGCGAGTCCAATAATAAATGTGACACCTGTTCAGGTGTTCACCTGTTCAGGTGTTCTGGTTCCCTCCTCACAACTCGCCCTCACTACTTAACGACTACCCCCAACCCCCCCCCCCCCCCCCCAAACCAAACCAAACCCCCTCCCCTCCCCACCCCCACCCCCACCCCCAACATTCTCAATGCTAATCCAAGCCCTCCCAAATCCGGACCCTTACCCCACCATTCCCTAGCGCAAGTGGAACTTGTTCTCTGTAAAATAGTCCAATTTTTAACCAAATAAAAAATTGCGCTATTTTTTTTTTAAAACTTTTTCTTTTTCTCAAAACAAATGTTCACCATATGTTTCTCTAGCGAGACACAAACCTGCGCACTTGTAGTCACCATATTACGTAGTGTATAGCTTCAACCTAGTCCATATCAAATATACATGACACTGTATAAACAGTAAAATCTTCCTGCCTCTAAAATATCTTGGATCTGTTTGTTTAATTTCGGCGGCTGTTTATTTTCACTCCCTCCGGAATGTTAATCCCGACTAATCCCAACCAATCACTCTCCCAGCAGGTGTTTGGTGTGTAAAACCCTGTGTTGGCCTATACAAGGCCAACTGTGCTGGGAGAGCGATGCCTGTCGTCACGCCCGGGCGCACACGGCGTCCCAATGGCCTAGTTCTGGTTTCTTGTGATCAGCGAACCGTGTCAGTTCTCCTTTCCCTCCCTTCTCCTTCACGTTTTCGCGCTCTCCCTCCCTCCTACCTTCTGTGATATTCTAAATATTGCATTTTCCGGACCACGCCACCTGGAGGGGAAAATTGGCAAACTTTCCCATAATATGGAAGGTGTGGTTCAAAAAGAAAAAAAAAAGAAAAGAAGAAAAGAAAAGAAAAAAAGGTGGGACAAGCTTGGAGTGTTTTTATTCTGGTCTGATTGGACCTTAATTTTGCTGCTATGGTATATGAAATAACGATTTGCATAGTACAAATTTCAGACCTATTTTGTTTTCTCGTCGTTTGGATAGATATACTGAATAGCATCAGCTCGTCTCTGTAATGATGACACGTTTAAGACGGAAACCATGGAAAAAGAGTGTAATGATATCCAAGTTTCTTTGAATTATGACAATGATTGTTTTCAGAGTACCAGAACAATCTAGCAGAGATTAAGAATTGTGTTGTCTGTTCTTGAAATAAAAGGAGCACGGATCAATTGGAAAAAAATGTTTATGACAGATATTTTAAACAAAGTATCGGCAAATATATTTTTTATCACGCACTGCATCCGGGCTAGAGATACATAAGATAAAGGTTAACCACATATATGTCTATGATCGAGGCATAGAGATACATAAGATAAAGGAAAACCACATATAAAACGGATGAACTGCCCTGAAACATTGACCTGTATGGTATAACTGTTTGCATTTGTTTGTGTTTAATTACCACCTTATGTGGTTAAATAAGGCCCTTTTCCCCATGTTAAAACCCCACTTGTACCCCATTTACACCACAAACTGTTGACACTGTGGTCAAAGGGCGCGTGCACTGTGCGGCAGGTGCGATGGGAGAAGTCTGGACACGTTAACATTGTTCATTTATCCACTTAACAGGCGGGAAGAATGTCAAAGAGGGGCTGAAGTAGCCCTATATTGGCGGGACTTCAGGCTGGGATTTGGGTTTGTTTTGGGGATCACCTTTGGTTGCTTTCTCTATATTTGTTTGTTTGTTGGGGTAGTTTAACGTCTGGCCAACCCTTCAGGGTTCTTTCCAGACTGCACAATATAATGCTTTTCAGCTTTGGATGATTGTATCTATCATAGTATGATATGACTTAGGAGAATCTCACCACCAGGTTCAATACCCTACTCTTCAATGAGTGGCAAGGGGTCTTTAATGTGCAATGTCCCACAAAAAGAGCACCACACACCCAGCCATTGATGACCCTGTTGGGGGGACAGGGTTCCCATTTGTCACCTATTATGATCAACAAGGGGGGCTAGGAACCTATTCTTCCCAGGGAGTTCTCGGGAGTATTCCCCACCCTGGACTCCCGTGAGGGCTTTTTTTGTGTGTGAAGAATTTCATATTGAGTAACTTAATCAATATTGAGATAAATAACTCCGATACTTTCTCCTTGTTTTGCCTAGTCTAAACCTGATTATTCTTTTGCAATTAAACCTTTATTTCTATAACCTGATAGCCATATCATGTTGCTTGTCGTGAAATGTTTCTAATATATGAAGTTGAGTATTAAGGAAATAACCGTTACTGGTCAAATATCTTATATGATCTCCTAAATGAAGAAGAACTAAATTTAAGTATGACGTCATATGACGTAAGGAACGGCGTCCCTGTGACGTCACAATGTAAGTTTCCCGCATAGTGATGTCATATGAGGTAGAAAACAGCGTCCTTGTGACGTCACTATGTAGGGTTACCTGCAGCATGACGTCATATCATGTAGTAACTGTTCTCTAATGGAAGGAAGCAAGAAACACCCTATACACTACAAGTTCCATTTTTCCCTCACCGACCAATTAGTATAAGATGTCATTATGTATTCGCAGCCTACAGATTATATCCGTGGCTTTAGATCCCATCTTTACGTCGTCATTTCTCCTGGGGCTCAAAACAACTGGGTCTCATTCACAATGTCAAGTCTTAAAAACTATTTTGGTATTTTCCTGTTTTATTTGACTTTCAATTGACCAATGAGCAGCACTCTGGTCCCTTGTTTTTGAAATCAAAGGGAAAGGATATCTATATTGGCGCATGACATTAGAATCTCAGGTCATCTGCGACTTGAAGCGATCCACAAGTCCAATAATTTCCAATAAAAAGGGTCCCAAACTCATCTTTAATATAGATTAGGGAAGAAATAGCGGAAAAATGCCCATCGATACATATCGTTTCTTAGATCAATGATAAAAAATCTTAGACGTATCTTGATTTTACAGGAAGCGAGAATTAGAAAAAAAACCTGCGTGCCGGCTCTCATCTTCTGAACCCATTGGTACAGATCTCCCCTCAGATTATTGAGGTCAGTCCTGACATTCCTACTTTATTTGTACGACTTATTCCCTCCGGTAATTAGGAGACTGATCCATTATTTATTTGACACAGGATGGTTTCTTTACGCTACATGGTCCTTCTTCCTAACCGCGCATTTGGGGTGGTGCCAGCTAGGTGATCCACTGTTTTTATGAGTGCGGTAGATGTATAGGAATCCTATGTTTGTTTTGAATGCAATTAAGATTATTTAGGGCAAAAATTGATAACATTTTGAATAGTGTATGCTTTCTCAAGAATATATCCAATACTTTAAATTTGATAAGTAAACCATCTTCAGAGTGTTGATAAAAAAGAAATTTATAAATACTACCATGTGTTATTATTGACCTGAGTGACCTTGAAACATGTTCTTGTCATTACCTTTATGCCATTATGCTTTAAGCGTATTGTGCATGCTGCCCATACGTCAGATCTTTTCCTCTTTTTTAAACAAATTTTTTTTACTGTCACACGTTGTAAACAATTAAACAATGTGTGGTAATATACTCAACAGTCACTTAACTAAACTCGCACGGGTAGAGGGATTCAATATTTGTATCAGCAGCGACTTCTATATTGATATTAAGACATTCTCTTCTTACGCAGATACATGTAACATATGGCCATATAGAAACAAATCCTTTATCCTTCCAGACCCCAATGCTCCTTCCACACTAGGGTACATAAGGGGAACTGTGTTGAGTTTGGTAACGTATGATTGTGGCGTAGGATTTAGGGGGGGGGGTATAGCACTAAATCCCCCATTCACCCCTTCCTAATCCTAGCCTTAATCCCTGTATTTTGTATTCTTACCTCCACTGGGACCCTTTCCCATACTGTATACTTTATACACTATACTATTGAGCCCCTACCCCACTCCCCTGCCCACAAAACAAAGAGACAAGGAGATCCCCTGGGAACCACGATCCAAGTTTGGTAAGTGATTGGTAATGGAATAGTTTAGTTTTGGGATTTGTTGATTTTGGGCTTGCTATTCACTGGGAAAACTAGTTCCCTAATTTGGGGCTCCTGTATGAATCCAATGCGTATACATTAATTTTTGGCCACAGAGGGGCCTGGGTGGTGGGTCTAAATTTAAGCGAAATGACGTAATAGTCGTGGGCGGATCCAGGGGGGTGGGGGGTCCAGGGGGTCCTGACCCCCCCCCCCCCCCCTTTTGGTGGGGACTTAAACTTGCCAAACAGAAAATAACGTCGCGTGTGTGCATGCAAATGCACTTCATTGTAGTACTTACCCTATATGCAGACCCCCCCCCCCCTTTCGAAATCCTGTATCGGCCCCTGAGTAGTGAATTAGGGTTACAATGGACTTTGGCAATTCTCAATTTTTTTATACTTTTCAATGACCGATTACAATTTTCCGGGTGCCTTATTTAGTTTTCCCAATGGCTAACTCCACACAATTTTATATCTGATTTCACAGGATTTGTTGGAAAATATGGAACTTCTAGGCTTAACGATGTGTTTATATTCAATTTAAAGAGGAAAGCAGATAAAATATTCCAATTCTGCAGAAAAACAAGCAAGATTCAAGAAGCAATTCTGGCAGTTTTCGAGGACATTTCCATGGCTATGTTGTTTCCAGGTTTTCCAGGTCATGTGAGAACCCTGAGATTCATACCCGTATACAAAACTAAATATGAACACAGCACATCTTTAGTCTAGAGGTCTCGGTCGCTCACCCCTGCCCTGCCCCTACCCTGAGCATCTGCCAAAAGACCATGTCACTGACCCACCTCACTGCACTCACTGACCTCTGGCCAGTACCAACTAAACTTGACCATAACCCTTACTCCCTCCAGCCAATACTGGGACCATTTAGCTATTGAGGCCTTGGGGCTATGGCTGCGGCTGAGCCAACAATAATTATGGGCCAGTAGCAGGGAATGATGAATATGGTAAATCCCCAAAATTGTAACTCCTAAGGTAGGAGTGAGTGAGTGAGTGAGTGAGTGAGTGAGTGTTGGGTGTTCTATGCATACCAACAGCCAGGGTCATTTTCACAGCAAAAACCAGTTGGGACGAATTCTGTCTTTAAATTTAGTGATTGTATCTTTGAGATGAAGGTGACAGGGTAGGCAAACAGCAGGGGAAACCTGAAAATTAATTTTGCTGTACCTCATCCCTTAGTGAACCAAGTACTAACCATGAATTGAACCCAAAGAACCACTTGGTCAGTGCTGGGTCCCCCCTAGTGTCGCCTTCTATGATCAGCAGAGGCTACTAGGGGCCTATTCTTACCCAGAACCCCCACGGGGTCCTATGGTAGGAAGATGGAGTGCATTGTAATGTTAAACTGTAGTGTTGGGAATTCACACCAGGTGGCAGCATTTACTGAAACCTTCTGGCTGACGTTTACATGGTTTCTCAGGTCAGTATTGCATGGACTTAAAAACGTTTAGAGGACTCATAATGTTACTTTTTTATTTCTCAGGAATAGAAAAATGTTTGGCAATAATTCCATGATAAAAGAGTGAAAACTAAGAAACTGCCGCCCCAAAAATTTGATAACTCATCTTTGATTAATATCAAAATTATGAAAGTGGTATTCTACATTTACATAGTAGATCATTGCATTCTCTGTATGCATATGTAAACATGTATTTCTTTGCATTTATTGCATGGGTAATACAGACTACCTGGAATCTAAATAACTTCCCCGTTAAGCTGATAACACACATTTGATTAATCCCATAGTCACTAAGCAGATAGGAGGCCATATTAAAGGCCTAGTCAGGATTGTTCATGTACATAATACGTCTAAGTATAAAATATAATGCTTATGAATTGACTAATTCACCCTTCACACTGATGATGCATATTTCGTTAATCCCACAGTCTCCAAGTGTTCAGAGCTTAGTCAGTATGTATCATTCACCTACATTATATTTATATAAGTAACATTGACTATCTCACCCATCATGCTAATGACGCATATCTTGTTAATCCCATAGTCTCAAAGTGGACAGGCAATGTTTAAAAGCCTAGTTAGGATGTATCATACACTTACATAATACTTATATAAGTAACATTGACTAACCAACTCATCACGCTAATGATAAGTATCTTGTGAATCACATTATATATCATATCATATAAATAACATGGACAAACTCACCCGTCAATCTGATGACACAAATCTCATTAATCCCATAGTCACTAAGGGGACAGACCATGTTAAGAGCCTAGTCGGGGTATATGTATAGTACTTAAATACACTTAAAAAGTCACCCGTCACGCTGACGACACATATCTCGTTAATCCCATAGTCTCCAAGTGGGCGTACCATATTAAGAGCCTGGTCAGGATGTACCATATAAACATATATCATATCTATATAAGTAATAATGACTAACTCACCCGTCACGCTGACGACACATATCGTTAATCCCATAGTTTCTGAGCGGGCATACCATGTTTAGAGCCTGGTTGGGATGTACTATATAAACATATATCATATCTATATAAGTGAAAAGACGAGGAAAACGGCGTTTCCGCTCAGGCGCTACCACATTGTGTCAGAAACTGACACAGAATGTTCCTATCAACAATTTTGCCTAGCAACAGTGCTGGTGTCCATAGTGACAGGTGCACTGTGATGTCATCAGTTGTGAGTGTGACTGCTGGTTGTTAGGTGTGTATCCAGGTAACCCAAGTTACTACTGGAAACTAGTTGTTAATCAACAAATCCTAATCCCAATGAGCTGGGACTTTAAATTACAGAGAGTAATGGATTTTGTTGATGACAGGTGGTTTCATTTTAAATAAATCATCAGGCGCTAATGTGATGGTGTGAGTAATAAGGTTCTCATAGTTGGTTTTTATTTTATTTTAATTTCATGAATGATTTTTAATAATTGTCAAATAAATTTATGACACGGCAAAAAAGACCCACTTGATTCTAAATGAAATCAGTTAAATCATAATAAAAACATCCCATGCTCCGTAATTCGTTTAAAATTACATATCTATATAAGTAATAATGACTAACTTACCCGTCACGCTGACGACACATATCTCGTTAATCCCATAGTCTCCGAGCGGGCAGGCCATATTAAGAGCCTGGTCAGGGTGTATCGGATGCCGTAAGTCGTATTTATACGGATCCAGGTTCTTCTCCTCACAGACCAACTTGTAAATGTCCGCTAACCGTAACTTGGGATTCACTCGAGTCACGTATTTCTGGTTGCGGGGAAGGTTCACTGTTAACCGCTGAGTTTTCTGTGGTGGGAGAAATAAATGATAATAGGTTAGTCATTGAAATTCAGGTGAAAAATATCAGCTTAGGATGTTAAATATAATTCCTACTTCTTAATATCAATATTTCCTTTTTGACTAGTTATATCAAGCCATATTGTCAAGTTACACAATTTTTTTCAAGGAATTTTCTGTGTTTTTAATACATTCACTTTCCACAAATATATACCTGGATATTATGAATATCATATACTTTTTCTTATTATACCTAAGATAGTAGCATTTTCTTGGATTATTTCTTAGGATATCAATCAAGCTTGCTTACAGCATGCTTGTCTTTTCAGAAATGGCTTGTCCTTACTGCATGTGACTATAGAAGGCGCCTTGGATAAAAAAAATATGCCTACTTTCACACATTTTCAAATTTTTTCTTCTCAATCCATTCTTAAAGCCCTAATTTCACTACACGTCGGGTCTGTGTTCACGTTGGGTCGTGTTGCCCTATGCAAACAATTCGTGTTGGACCCCACGCGAAATATATTATACTACACGTTTGGTACGCGTTGACTCACGTTTTTTTTTATACAAAGGTGTTGGTAAAATAATCAGAAGCATTGTGCAACATGACCCAACGCGAACGTTACTCGACATGTAATGTAATAATATGTCCTTTACACTTATGCAATGTTATAATTTCTATCTTCATAACAAAAAAAAACACAAAAAAACTCATCCTCACCTCAAAAGGTTGAATGACCTTGGGCCTCTCAGCCTTCCTGTCCTGTTTCTTGGACACCAGGTGCAGCGTGTTGACCTTGAGTGACCCCACACTCTGAGAGGCCTTGTAGTCCACAGGGCGACCCGTCTCCTCGTCAAAGATGTGAATGGTGTGGGACGCCGGGCTCAGCTTGTTCCCGGCCGCTACCTGCACGAGGAGGTCCATCATCTGCTTCCTGCCGGGGAACAGCGAAACGAAGGAAATTAGACCGTCCTGTCTCATCGTCAAAGATGTGATTGGTATGGGAAAAGGATGGGGGTGGGGGTGGAAGAAAAACACCATGGTACTTATAAATATATACATCGTTTTTGATTTATTAAAGAAATATTCTATTCATAAGGTATTTTTGGACCACGGGGCGACCCGTCTCCTCGTCAAAGATGTGAATGGTGTGGGACGCCGGGCTCAGCTTGTTACCGGCTGCCACCTGCACCAGTAGGTCCATCATCTGCTTACTGCCGGGGAACGGCAAAATTGGGGGATTAGCAAGATACCACTGTGCTGTACACATATCAGGGGCGGATCCAGAGTCTGTCTTCTGGGGGGGGGGGGGCAATATATCTGCCCCTCCCCCCCTTGATTTAGCTTGCAAAATTTCTCCTCAGATTTGTCAAAACTACGAGAGTCCATTTTTGGTCTGGGGGGGCAATTGCCCCTTTTGCCCCCCCCCTGGATCTGCCACTGCATATAAATATAAAATAATCTGATTAAAGTAATATTCTATTTAAAATGTATTAGGGCTTTTTATTTGTTTCTTTTTTATTATTTTTATTTCTTATCAATCTCAGATTTTACATTGGGTTTTATTACCATTCATAAGATGACCAAATTTACAAATCCATAGTAAGATACACCCAACCCTTAGTTAAACAAGAGAAATATATTTTTCAGTCCTCTGGACTGAAAAACCTTGCTTTGGTGGCGAAAAATAATCATCTATAAACTACAGTGGAAGGGGTAAGAAAGGTAAACACTGTGAATAGCGGCACTGGCACCTTTGATCTGTGCAGTCAGGCGTGTCACCAGTAATCAACACAATAGTTACTTATTATAGGTATAAGTGGCCGACTGGAGCTACTTTTTACTCCCCCCTCCCCCCATCTTCACTCTGGTTGGGGATCCACCACTGGGGGGGGGGGGGGGAGGGTGTGTGTGTGTGTGAATGGTTGGACTGTCCGTGCCGGGGTGTAGCTAGAGGGGTGATTGACAGGCCTGGGGGACCAATGAGACTACCACTCCACTCCCTGCCAGGTACACACCGGGGCAGGGGGAGGGGGAGGAGAAGGGTCCAATTAGCACCAATTTCACGCCTCTTGGCTTTACACAATAGTAAAACATCCGACAGTAAGGCTTAGGGGGCGTGTTTTACCACTAACCACTAGATGGCGCCCCCAAAGCAAAAATTCACACAGTGGTTTTACTTGAAAATTCCCAATTATGATACCCCACTTCCTTCGCGGTGAGGGTATAAAGCGGCCCTCTATACCCTGACCCTTTATATACTCTAGGACTAAATATTTACATGCATATTCATAAAATGTCCCCTAATGTTCGACCTGTTTCTTTCTTTAATAAAGCTAAATTTAAGCTAATACTCGACAGACGAGTTCAGCACTATTTACAGATCACATACAGAGCCCAGCTCACAGTGTGAGAGTATGTACGTGCCTCCCTCTGCAGGGGATGCCAGGAACTACAATGGTTGTACATGTTCTATGTATGGATAGACATGGACCTAGACTAATCAAATGTTGTCATTTGGAGGTAGCAAACTTTCTATTTCATCTATACTTTTCAGTGAAGGGACTGTGAGTTTTTAATTTGAAGAGCGGTACGTATGGCTTGGCAATACGCCCTGCCCCAAATATGCACTGCTCATCGGCCATGTGGGTGATAAAATAATGTGTATGTCAACAAACTACTTACCCATATTCTACGTGATTGGTATGGGTGTCCCGTCAGGTAGTATAATGTGTACATTTACAAACTACTTACTAATATCCTAGAATGACGCATATGGGCATCCTGTCAGGTAATATATGCGTACATCCGCAAACTACTCAGCTTATTCTATGGTAATGGGTAAGGGCACGCCATCATACATTCATAAACTATTTACCCATATTCTACATGATGGGTATGGTTTTGCCGTCAGGCAGTATAATGTGAATGCCCCTTAACTACTTGCCCATATTCTACAGTGATGGGTATGGGCAATTTGTCAGGCAATTTGTCAGGCAGTATGTTGTGTACATCCTCAAACTACTTACGGTATTACCCATGGGTATGGGCATTCTATCAGGTAGTATAATGTGTATGCTCACAAACTACTTACCCATATTCCACTGTGATGGGTACGGGTGTTCCATCAGGTAGTATAATGTGTACGCCCACAAACTACTTACTAATATTCTAGAATGACAGGTAGTGTAAGATGTATGTCTGCAAACTACATACCCTTATTCTATGGTGATGGGTATGGGCGTGCCATCGAGTAGTATAATGCATACGTCTACAAACGACTTACCCATATTCTACGGTGATGGGTATGGGCGTTCCATCGGGCAATATAATGTGTACGTCCACGAACTCAGGGTGTTCCTCTGACGGTGTCCCCTCGGAGGCGCCATCTGACGAGCAGGAGGGGAGGTAGCCACCATTCGGGGGCGCAGCGGTCCGGGGGGGACCCCCGCCCCCCACCGGGCCCAGGGTCGACGTCATGCCCGCCTCACTGAAAGGACAAGAAAAAATAACAAATAATACATTGGAAGTTGATTAATGGTCTCACAGAATGTTAGAAAATACAGCGCTTAAAGGGAGCCAAAAGCAATGTTAGGTCAAATTTTGCAAATTCTATCAACTATTGAAATATACTCCATGGCCATAACCTAGGCCTGTGGTAAAATATAGACTGTCAATAAAGACTTTAACTAAATCAAAATACATTAAAACTTGTCCCCAGTCAATTTCGGTGAACCAACGAAATTGGTTTGTTTACAAACATTGCTGTCTTGAGGCATAAATGACATGAGTTTGATGAAATTCACATGCAGTTATAGTTAGTTATCATGATGTATATTGTACCAATGGCTAAGGTAAGACTCTTGGAATGTATTTTCATAGTTACTTGAGTTTGCAAAATGTTGTCATATTTTGACACTTTGTTGCTTTTGGCTCCCTTTAACATGTGCAAATATGTGATTTATTGAAGCCCAGCTGTGAGTTTTAACACTGAAAGAAGACACATAAAATATATATATATATATATATATATATATATATATATATATATATATATAAATAGATAGTATCACGTGGTAACTGCATCCTGTAATTTCCCTACACATGTATTATAGTTGCCTAAGAAACCAACATGTTGTCTCAGGTTGTCGACTGTTAATTAAAAGCACACTTATACTTATACAGAGCAACCTTCTCTAATGTCACCAGATCCGCTGATGTCTGGAAAACCTGTGACCAAGTTGAAATATTTCATTCATTGTTTAAGATATTGATTTCACTGACTAATGTTCAAAACATCGCTGACTAGGAGAGCTGACGACGCATTACAACGTAAGCAACTATTTATGTGAAGAATTATTATTCCTGATAGTCATCAAACATTTTGTTACCGTTTCTACAACGGAAAAGGGATCAAGACCTTTCACTGACCTGTATATTTTCGACCAACAATTGTTTATAAGTTAAGTAAAAATTGAGGATAATTTTCGGATAAACTAGCAGCTAGATAATACAAGTTTGAAAGCTGTAGTGTTTATGCGAAAAAAGGAAAACTTTTTATGGATCACAAAAATCTGTTTCGAAAGTTATTCATTTAAGTGTTGAAGTCAAATATTTGAAAACAGACAAAAATATGAAAACTTACATCCCTGTTACTTTCTAAATAATATATTGATGACAATGATCACACGAAATGTTCCGGTAATATACCGTCTATTAGTATGATTAAATCCTGAATGATCGTATTGTAATATTGAATAATATTAGATTACAAATAATTGAATGAAGTAAAATAGCTGACAGGGGAATTTTACAATGACCGCAACCACAGAATGATCGATTTAAATCTTGGCCGTTATCAAGATAGAAATCATCAGATAACGTACGTTTTATTGATTTTAGCAAATAAATTATGGAGGGAATATCGATAGGTGCGTCATCTATAACGGTGTAAAGAGTCCAAACCCGATTTTCCTTTTTTTTTGCCTGTGTTTTTGCACACTTTTAAACACATTGACCAGAGAGAATGTGATGGGAGATAGATCCGCAGGGAGAACGGTGCAAGAAGGATCCATATAATATTGAATAACGTACTTCTAAAATACTTTAGGTAACATTATGGGTGCATTACTCCTTTAGATATGTGCTGTAAACATTCGTTATTTACTACTTTCACTCTAGAGGTTGAAAGGATATCCATGCATGATGCTTAAACTAGCTAAGTATCGGACAATTCATTGGTATGTAAACTTCTTGACATGTTATGTATATATCGTTAACATCTATCCAACAAAATCTATACGGAAGATCAATCATTGTAATTGAGTATGAAAAAAAAATGAAAAAAAGAATGTCTAAAATGACATCAAACACCTGCACATATCTATTTCTTTCGTTATCAAGTTAGATATCAAGTTGACTGAGTACAGACTGCTGTTCTCACTAACCTACAATGTCTAAAACGTGTAATAGATCATCAATTGCACATTCATATACAAGACCTGGAGGTTCATATTTTGACTGTACCTTATCCTTTAAGCCCCATACCTACTAGGCGATTTTAACCAAGTCGGCCGACTCATCAGCCTTAAAATCGGCCGATTCTGTCCCCAAAATCAGCCAATTTTAGTGCCGATTCAGATCAAATATATACATTTCAATATGGTATATCAGAAGGCGACCGTAGAAATCAACCGATTTTAGTGCCGATTCATTGGCCAACCTAATGAAAGTTGCCTAGTGGGTATGGGGTTTAACAATGTCATGCATATTGCCTTTGCAATTTCTACCATCTTCTTTGTTCACCGTTTGTTTGATTTAAGTTTATCGGGTGAGAAAGGACTATTTTCACATTTATCATGATAGTTTCATTAAGATATCCATGCGAACATTCTAAAGTAGGTTTCATTAAATTCATGTCGTTTTAGAGGGGCTTCACAACTAGTTCCGGTCAAAAACAATGTAGTTCCGGTTTCTCTGATTGGGACCCTCATGTAACGTATAGGGACCAGTCCTCAGGTCATTCATCCATTTAGTGGCGTGATCCGGCCTATCGAGGTCTGGAATCGGAATCAGCAACCAGAGGCCTTTTACGATGAGAACGGACACTCAGAGGAAAATATGTTTAAACTTTTCATGAACCTGCATCATGAACCCTCCCACAGATGCCTTTTCCCAACCGTTGAAGCCTGGACTCATAGGAACTCATTTCCAAATCGTGTCGTTCAGGCCTATTCTACTAGCAGTTAGCCATACGATTGAAAAGGGTGTATAACTATAAGCCAGAGCTGCCACTCCCGATTAATGAAAAAGTAGGAAACACTTTTCCTACTTTCTTTCTAGAAGCAACCAGGAGAGAAAAAACCTTAAGAAATACAGACCTGACATTGAATGTAGGAAAAAGTAGGAAATCCTAGAAAAGAAGGAAAAATGGCATCTCTGATAAGCAGGTAGTATCTGTGTACCAGAAAACAGGAAGTGTATAGTCTCTATAAATACTCATTACAGTCTCTGACTGATTGTTATTTTTACCATGCGGCAGGTGCTCCATAAAAACACCATCAATAACAACTTCCTACTTTATTTGGAGCCAGTGGTATAGAGAGTGCAGAAACTGCAGGTTGTGCCTTTATGAGTGCTGAAGTCTAAAGTCCCATACCGACTAGGAGATTTTACAGTTCATGGGCCATGGGCGACAGGCAGAATTGCCAGTAAAATTGTCCAGCGACTGAAATATAAAGTTTTATATTTTACTGGCAATTTTACAGGCAATTTCATTGCCTGTCACCCATTGAACAGTACGCACAACATACACATGGTGAATTGCCCAGCGATCCATTGATAGTTCAGTTCCCTGGAGATTTTCCTGGCGATTCTGCCAGTCAATGGTAAAAATGCCTATAGGACATAAAGAGGGTAGTTAGCTCAGTGTCAGAGCACTCATCCACTAACCCAAAGGTCCTCAGTTCGAATCCTGGACTGGGAAACTGGGGATGTTGCTACGGCACTGGGGTATTGGATTATGACCAGCCATATTACATGCATCTCACTCCTGGGGTGGTCCACAGCTTATCAAAGGCCGTGGGTGTCTAAGATTCTGTCCCCTGTGCACGAAAAGATCCCAGAATCCTATTCAGATTCATATGAGAAGGAGATAACCAAGGGAATAATTCCCCACAAATGTATGCAAGACTGGCTATACTGAACACAAAGAAACTGGTAAAATATATAATACAGGAATGATAAAAACATAATGCGTCTATACCATCTGTCGTTTATCACTAATTGTGATGTTATTATTAAATGACGTCAAACCAGACCCCATTACATCTATATGCATCTTTTTGAAGTATGATTTCTTGTGGTATATCAACCTTTTTGCACATATGGTCTAAATCTGTTTGGCAATTACTACAACAATCAGAAGGGGACTAGTGCTTTTTCCAGAATGACAGATCCGGTAACAACATAATACGTTCACCATTTATGCTCTATATTGACATCATTATGTCTGATGGGCTTGACAAATTAGGTACCTTGATGCCGGAGAGGCAGAAGAAAATCCCAAGCAAGCAAATTCAAGGAGTTACTTGCCTAACAGACAACCCGCATTTTGGAATAGAGAAATATTTATATGGTATGACACCCACTAACTTACACTTACATGTACATTCAACTTAAAATATTTATTTCAAACACCATTATATCACATATAAGAAAACTGCCAGGCAACATAAGGCCCCAGACAACCACGTTTTTCAAGGAAGTGTCAGGCTTAAGGTTTGAGTTGTGGAGGGGGTGCATGTGATAATATGACTTAAATACATCCATTTTCTATTCACTAATTGAAGGATCACACATACCTGAAGTTGTCGTTTGTACCGGTCATGTCTAACGAGAACATCCGCCGGTAGCAACACAATGCGTTCACCACACGCTCCATAGTGACAACCTTATAATGTTATATATCCATATAGCACATGATAAATGCCACTTAGGGAATGGCTGTCATGTTTATTTGTTTAAAATCACACTGACAAGTCCAGCACTGTCATTCACACTGTTATATGTCCGTATGTATAGCACATGACTGTTGACGCTTAGTGATGGCCTTTCAAGTTTATTTGTTTGAAATCACACCGACAAGTTCAGCACTGTCATTCACACTGTCATATATCCGTATATCACATGACAGTTGTCATGTTTATTTGCTTAAAATCACGTGTTAAAACACTGCATGAATCTCTGTCATGATCCCGCTGGGCGTGTACTACTAGTATGTCAGCCTAAAACACGTGTTTAATCATTATAATTATGAATCCTTGACGTAATCCATGTAGTTTTTCGCCACCTCTTAGTTCCACGGTGTACAGCTAATCATCATGTAGTCTAAAAACAATGCACCTTCTATGTCAGGCTAAATACAAGTATTTAATCATGACAATTATGAATCCGTTAGGTAATCCTCGTAGTTTTTCACAACATTCAGTAGAGTAGTATCCAAATAAACTTGATTTAGTCTAAAACGTGCACCGTTAAGCTTGGAGGAAATCTGCTCCTCATAAACTGCCTTTTTAATGGTGGTTAACGTAGGTTCCCTCAGTATATCCTACATCGATATAGAAATATATGATATAATGGCTGTTAATTCATGATTATCAACGTGTATCCATTTCTATCATTTCATGAGTAGTAGGGAGGTATATTCTTTGTACTTTTTCGCAACAATACTTCTTGATAACTGCACCGTCGAGTTTGGGGTAAATATGCAGCTCCAAAATTCCCCTATTATCTTTTAAATGCATTGGAAGACAATCAAGGTCTATAAGACTGTTAATGAACCTCATCTCTATGTATTAATTACTCCCCTTACACAGAAATGTTCCACGCATCTTTCTTTGTACGCAGAGTAGGGTTGATATATTTCAAATGGTAGGTAATCAAAGTCCTTTCAGTATATCCTTCATTGGTTGAAATACTCCTGATATAATGGATGATAACGCATGAGTATTTACATGCATCCATTTCTACCCTTACATGGTAGCGAGTTGCAGGGAGATATTCTCAGAGTAAGTCTCCTTGTATGTGGAATGGGAACAAATCCATATCAATGCTAGCAGCAGGTACATCTATGACATCTGCGTCCTTCAAACTCTCTATAGTATAGGTGTGTATTCATCTAACCTCTGTGTTATTAAGGTCCGCTCAGTATCTATAGAGAAACACACCAGACTGTTAATCCATAAGAAAAATATGCATCCGTTTCTACCCTCTAATGGTAGGGTCTTATGTTCTGTAGATCCCTCCATGACACATGGTGTAGAATGGGAGCAAATCCATATCAATGTTAGTGGCAGGTAGATCTAGGATCTGTCCATAATATATAGACGTATATAGCCATCTAACCTCTATGGTTCTTCCACACAAGAGGCATCTATCCGTCTAACCTGTCTGAACTGTCCTACACTAAAGGCGTGGTCAGAGTGACGTCCGTTTTAATTCAGTCCTTTCCACCTGACCCTCTGCACACTACTGCTAAGTTATAGACAGTTTGCAGATGAGGTCATGGGAAGAGGTATGGTTACAAGACAAAATACCGATACACAAATCGATAGTATCTTTTATAGACCTAGGCCTATATTAGTTCCAAGGTATCTATACATCGTGGAAGTATTTACAGAAACAATTACCAACGATCAATTCGACACCGATGTAACTATTTTCTAGTTACTGTGACGGCATCTGCAAAACACCTATACCGTATTCCACTGATGTTAATGAGACCTGCCTGTCCCAAGGCCACTCCCCCCCCCCCCCATCCCCACCCCAACCACCTACTATTGGCCAGTAGGGCACCGACCCTGCCCCACGGTAATGACAGTAATAATCCTCGTCTCAAGGCCTACCAGTGGGATCAGATTAATACAGGATGATCCACTACCACAATGATAATCCCTATTAAAGTTGGATCATGTTTCAATAGATGTTCAATTCATCCGATGCTGGTTAATTTGACATCTTCCTATTCCTGACGCCAGATTGCATGATTATTATAGGGTAGATCCATGATTATTACGAGGTACATCCATTTAGCCTTAAGCAATACGTCCACAACTGGTCGACATATACCGCAAACAGGTATGTAATCATCACTGAAGTTTTCAATATACTACATGAATTTAGCATCTAGAGTGCTATAATCAGCAACCATTAGACAGAGTTAACCGCCAAATATAACAAAAGTAGTCCCAGCTGCCACTCAATGGACGGTAATGTCAGAACTTGTGATATGTACTAAAAATATCACAGAAATATGTCACATGGCGATATGTCCTTCATCTCCTTATCTCCCTATAAATCCAGGACAGAGCTTTAACACTAGCTCCTATTCTCAGTACTCCCCACACGTATACATCCCCTCTATAGATCTAGACACACCACTATTATACAACCGGCCACGCCCTTAATTGGCACTTTACACTACAGACAGGTAGAGACGTCCGACTACGAGCTGAGTGTATGTCACAAGGCTACTGAGGTAGTACACTGCCAACATGGGGTAGTACACTACCAGCACGGGGTAGTATCCTACCGGTTACTGTAGCGAATGGCCATACCCTTAACTGGCACTTTACAATAAACCAACAGGTAGAGACGTCGAGCCACGAGCCGCTTGTTTGTCACAAGGCTCTACAGGGTAGTACACTGCCAACATAAGGTAGTACACTACCAGCATGGTGTAGTATGCTACCAGCTACTGCAGTGAACGGCTACACCCTTAACTGGCACTTTACACTGCAGATGGGTAGAGACGTCCGACCACGAGCCGTGTGTATGTCACGAAGCTCCTGGGGTAGTACACGTCGAACATTGGCTAGTACACTACCGGCATGGCGTAGTATACTACTGGCTACTGCAGTAAAAGGCCATGCCGAATGGTTTGCATCACTGGATCCAGACTCCAGCCACCTTCAGGTGGGTTGACAGTATTCTGCGACAAACAATCACATGTTATACCTGCTCCGGGTCCTATTTATAGATCTAGTTATCGTCTCTGTGAGTAGGTCACTCACATCATCATTCACATGTTGTAATGTAGTCCTAGGGCGATGTGCTGCAATGGTATTATACAAATCGTGAAGGCAGGACCTATTTCCCAGTCTCGCTTTGATTTAAACTGAAATGTGTAGTGATTTTTTCTCTTCTTTTAGGAAAACACATCTCTTTTAAAATCAAATTTTACACCTGAGGTTTACAGAATATCAGACTTTCCAGTTTCAGGTAGTCCTAACAGGTAAATCATGTATCTTTTTTCTTGTTTTCATCTCAGAAGGAGTGCATCTTGTCTTACAGAAGTCGTCTTAGCATCCTATACCACTGGTCCATAATCCCCATTGATTTTCACCTGCTGCTTCCAGCCAGGGATTTACACCTGTGGACATAGTTTTCTCTGTGCTTCTAAACAAGTCATGTCTATCATAAATCCACTGTCCACTGAATATGTATAACCACTTATACAGAAGATCATCTCTTGTAAGATGAGTGTAGTTTTAATATATAGAAAAAAAAACCCAAAACAATCGCTGCTAAAACTATGAACCATGTATATCAGTACTGGCATGACATCTCATGTCCTTGTCTAGATCTACCACCTTTCCTAGCCATCATTCTCACGCCCATAGATTGAGTCATCAGTACTTTATACAAAACAGAAACTTCAGCTGGTTTCGGTTTAGCACGAAAACTGGTGAGTGGACCTTCAACTCCAACACAATTACAATCATCATCATGTTGTCTAGGTAGGTCTGTATCCAGGTGTGGGCATTAGGTGGCCGTACCTGGCCAGGTGTGCAGCGTCTCTCACCTGTGCCCAGCCTCACCTGTAGAGATCTCAGGTGGGCGGGACGCTCAGGTCAGGTGAAAGGTGAGGAGGGGTGCGTGTTCTGGAGGTGGGGGAGAGCAGGTACCTTAGATACCTTAAATAATCTACGGTGAAACCTTGTATTTATTGATCAGTTAGTGGTCCCAAATAAGGCAATGAATGTAATTTGAATAAACCTTTTTTTTGACACATCACGTCAGTTTGGATTAATACCACATATGTTCTATTCATTGAATGTGTATATTTCCCTAAACACTAAATGGTGTGGCCTGTGGAGGACATTTATTAAAACGGGCAGTGAAATATAATACTGATCTAGTGCAGAACTCCTTATAGAATATACCCTAAATTAGAGGTTTTACGGTCTATCGGTGGATAAGTAGCCAACTGGTCAATTGGCAGTTGGTCCGTCAGGTGAACCGATTAGTGACCTCACTACTTAGAGGATACACACTTATGGCCCGTACCCAGAGTCAACTAGCTGATCGGAAATCTGAGGGACAGCCAACTCCAAGTCATCATTAAATAATCAACATGCTTGATATAGATTGGTGAACTGAGTCGGCCAACTTGGTGCTCAGAGTCAGACGACTGTTAGTCACTTAGAATCAATTTATAAGGGTTAAAGCGGGTTTCCACAGGACGACAATCCAGTTGTCATCAGCTTTTCACTCTTTCCCTCCTCGCCCACCAAAGCCTTTTCTAAGTGTCATTGGTCGCTGTGGTTTTAAAGGTTCAATACTAATTTGTTACGTTTGTCATCCTATGGAAACCTGCCTATACTTACACACTGCTAAATAGTAGTCAGCCTCCCAATGGCTTCACTCCACTCCTCGTAGGTTCCCTTCACTCCCGGTGGCTTCCCTCCAATCCATTCCCAGTGGCTTCACCCCACTCCCAATGGCTAAATGTTTTCACCCGTTTCCAGTTGTTTGTCCTCTTCCCAGAGGATCTCTTCTTTACAGCTGCTTTATGCCAATCATGGTACCGTAAAACCCCTAATTCAAGCCGCGGCTTAAATTAGGGTTAGTTTCAGAAATAAAATTCAATTATAGGCCTTCAATCCAGTTACAATTGTTTTACCCCTCACAGCTCCTTGACTCGCCTCTTATTCACTTCCATCTATGGTGTCAAATAGTCAAAATTTGAAATAGTTAGCTATACACAAGCTGGACAGTCACGCAACAGCTCTGTTATAGTTTTTGTATGTGTCCAAGATGTATCTAAGTCTTTACGATTTAAAAATTATGTAAGTAGTATACAAAACGGGGGTACTGCACGTACCCTGCCACTGAAAGCTTATTGTGACCCACTCAATAACGCTAATTCACAAATCACAATCACATACAAGCCACATCACAGGTGTAAAGGTGTACGTGTGATTGACACAATTCAAGGACACAGTAGAACTGGCGAAACATGGTTAACTTATTTATTTATCAGAAGAATTACTATAATCATTATGTCTCTCTCTCTCTTAGGTCCGATAATTGCTAAGTTGCCTGATATTACCTCGACCTAATTGTCTTATTACACATCATCATCTGACCATACTAGCAGTCCTTCCTTACCACTGATGTGTTTTCCATTCACACACCTGCCATAATGCATCTGGCCAATTCTCTATCTTATATGCCAATTTGGCGTCCTACAATGTGTCACAATTAAGGTCATCGTCAGTATAATAGTCCCTCCAAAGGTACATTCACACCTGCCAAGTCCATCCCTTTGATGGTCTCATGTGGTTGTCGTTGCCAATGTCATACAGATCACAATTACTTCTTAAGAATACAAACTTTTTTCTTCCTTTTCTAAGGGGGCTATTCACAGGGGAGTACATTCGGCCGACTGAGGCTTCGAGATACTTGTTTCTAGTCATAGTGCTGCCACCTGGATTATTTCAGTGAATTCCTGTGTATGGTGTTTATCACTGCATTTAAAGTCTCATGATTAAACCCTCTATCATATTTTGATACTTAAAGGTGCTGTATGAAATAAGGAATAATTCCGAGATGGTCGATTTATGTACCCTAGAATGGTGCTTTAATATTAACTCTCTTTTTCCTAGGAAAAAAGTGAATGTCATGATGACAGCCACAGCCTTGGCAACTTGTCCGGCCTTTGGCTTTCAGTGTTATCTGTTGGAGAGTGTGGGCTGTGAGGGGACAATGACCTGTGGTAGAGACAGTGGGCCCTGGCCCAAGACAGTCGTCCAAAGAGGGGTGGGGTGGGGGGCTGTCTACGAACTGGTCTCTAACCTGGCACTTGTCCGTTCTGACCCAGACTTACCCTTCCATAAAGGGTCTGTTCACCCCGCAAGAACCAATGGCTCTCACTGGGCAGTTCAAATCTGTTAAGAGTGTTAAATATTGTCTCTTTTTCCCAGAAAAACGTATTGAGAGGTTTCTTGCTTCCCAGATCTTATAGTCGTACCCTTACATAAAGGGTCTGTACACCGCAAGAGCAAATGGCTCTCCCTGGATAGTTAAAATCTGTTAAGAGTGTTTTCTATTGGCACTTTAAAAAGAGCACGAGTGATCCCTTTTAGGATTGTTTGGGTGATGGCCAGCGGTCCCAAAGCTTCCTGGGTAACAAGGGAGGGGGGGGGGGCGATTCCCACCTAAAATGGTTGCTGGTGTACAGCCTCACTTTGGGAAACAGTGGGTCTGACTTGACAGCCTCACCTGGCCCCTGTCATAAGTATAAAGATCACAAAACAGTAAAATTTCACAAATTTCCAACAAAGCATTTAGCAACAAAAGCTCTCTCAGGCTCATGACCAGAGAGCAAAACTGAAGTGTCTAAGGACACATGGAATGCACGCAAAGCTGATTACCATGGTAACGGTGATGCATCATAATAAACTGTGAAACCGTAACTAAGGTAGAAAGCATGTGTCAAACATAATATGAACTGCTGTTTCCAAGGCTTTCAAACAAAACTTATTTTTTTGGCCCCCAAACATGCCAAATTCCTTATACAATTTTCTTTCAATATTCATCAGATTAACAAAGTACGGGTGACTTCTGATCATACTCTGGCCAAACCAAGCTAGTTCCATTAATTCTGATAAAATATTAAATACAAATAACACAGACGTACCTTCCTCATGCTCAGACCGATTAATAATCAGTGCTGTGATACCTGATCTGACTGGCTCCATTGATACATCCTGACTCACCCACCGAGGCCTTAAGCCTGTATTCCACTAGATGATCTTGACAACTAGGAGTTTACCAATTTTCAAGATTTCGTTAGAAATATCCCAAGAATCCCTGCATGTCACATACCATTCGAACGGCAATTAAAAACCCTTTCTAACGATATCTAACATGTCTATGATTAACACACATTCTGTCTCCCGATTATCGGAATCGGTAGTAAAATCGGCTAGTGGAATACAACATTATTATAATACTATGCCTAACAGTGGGCCTAATATTGACGTGTTGCTAGGTTACGGCTGTCCCCCACACCTGACGTCTCGGTCTAACAGACCCACAAAAAGAACACCGCCCCAGCTGTTAGTGTGCTGGGGCCTCCGACTGTGGAAACCGACAGGAAAACACAGACATTTATAAAATAGGAAAGTGACTGGGAAACACGGACATTTCTAAAATAGGAAAGCAACTGGGAAACACGGACATGTCTAAAATAGGACACAATGACACTTCTTCATTTTGAGAAAGTAGGGAGGTTACGATCTTGACTTGCATGCAAGAGAAAAGACACAAAGGGCCAATCTGTTTATCTTATTTCGCATATGGTAGAAACTGGCGATTCTACACGTTACTTTTCACATATAAATCTAAACCCCATTTCACTTCCTTCAAGGCAGCCAACACCAATAAATTCAACAAAATTTTCCAAACTCAAATAATCATGGAAATCCATTCCCTGAGCCTATTTCTGGCCCATGTTAAAATCTTAATCATGAAATATAGTAGAAAATATTTAAAACATATTTTCCTTGCTCAGCTTGATTAATATGGATCCGCAAAAATGGGGTTTGTTTACAAACAAGTGGAAATAGCACCAACTTTCGTAGAATTCTTCTTCGGTTTGAGCTAGTTTTCACAGCTAATACTTTACCACTTAATTACCTTAACTAGACTCATCTAACATTTTCTATACTTATCTGGGTTTTGAAAATTTTGTCAATTATATTGGTTTCAGCTCCCTTTAACTTTGTGACATGTCAAACTACGCTACAATGAACGACCATATTAAAGCTGCTGGTGATTTCTTTCACATATAACGATTAGAGTAAGGTCATCTTAGGTTGTGTTTGTGTGTATGTGTGTGACCCAAGCTAAGGCCACAGCTGACGACGTGAGTGGGTGTGTGTCTGTGTGTCTGAGTGAGGTGTAATAACGGTGTATTGATTATTGGCAGACCTGTTTATTGTGTCAAGGACCAGGTCTGGGTTAATACCCACCAGGGGGCAGCAGAAGGGGGGGTGGTCCCTCTGTAGCAGACCTGCCCGCCATACCCACTAAAGCGCCATACCCACTAGGTGACTATACATGAGTCGGCCGACAGTTCGGGGCTAAAATTGGCCGATTCTGCCCTGAGAATCGGCCAATTTTAGCGGCAAAACCTGCACATTCCAATATGACATACTGACAGGCGACCATAAGAATAGGCCGATTCTCCCAGTCGCTCGTTGCCAGTAAAATCGCCTAGTGGTTATGGGGCTTGACTGAGTCAATAGGGTTAAAGAGGAGGTTGAAAACAGACTGAACTCTGTGCAAATATGCCTGGGGTAAAGTCCCTAATCCGCCGAGTTATTTCCTCAAAATGCAGGTTATATTTTCTTCAACAATACTCTGTTTAACATTTTAAACCTTGAACAAAATAATCCCTATGATTTTATAATCATCATTTTGAGGTGACATGATAAGACCCTGGCGGCCCTTTACGAAGGTAAAATAGACATTTTTAAAAAAAAAAAAAAGACTTAACCTAACCAGGCACAATTCTTCCGATTTCCCCCCCTCATCTTCTCCAATAAAATTATTTATTAGAAAAGAAAACTGGAAATGATCACTATGAATGATACATCTGTATTACATCGTGTGGTATGAGCCAGGCACAGGGCTTACAGAATTTTAAAATGGCGTATGACTTGCAAGTGTCCTGTACGCAAACTTTGGGGTCCCATTCTCTCAACCTTTTTATTTGGGTATGATTTCTAGGGTGTCCACTGGACATCCAGAGGGTCCTGTCAGGGTGTCCTGGGTCTGTAGGGGGGTGGACGGGACACCCAGAGGGTCCTGTTACGGTGTTCTGGGCCTTCAGGGGGGTGGGGGGTGGACAGGACACCCATGATGCTACATTTGGTTAGGCCTGCAGGCAGATATAAGCAGCTTAGCTAGAAAATGATGACTTCATTATCAAATATTCAAATAACAAATCAATCTGAGCCACAACCCATCACATTCCCGGCATTCCCTGTGTGACCCTGACCTTGGTTATTGGTTTACCTCTGACCCCGGTATTGATGATAGTGGGATCACTCGGAATGACTCGGCAAAGTCCGGATTATGGAGTCTGATCACGGATTACTACTGAGTGGCACGATAGATTAGGCATTGCACTATGTGGAAAGAGGGTTTTTGTGTGTGTATGATTGCAGACTTGAAGACAGGAGTTGTAGTTGATATCATACATATAATATTTCTCTACAGTCTTAGAAGTTTAGGATAAATGCCTGTTGTCTCTTAGTTGTTACATGTATCTTTTTTTTTTTTTTTTTTTAACTATGATCTACCTGTAAAATATACCATAAATTCAGAAACCTGCAAATCCCTTTATCTATTGAGAATAGGGATTTTTTTTTATGAAAATGCGCCATATATAGTCATGAAGTGGGCAAATCTGAGTTTTTGTTTTTTGTGAGCCCCCCCCCCCCCCCCCCCCCTTCCAAGGGAAAATTATTGGATTGCCTTTGTTTGGCGATTCACTGGGAGGCAGTACTACCCTTTACAGACTAGCCCCAAAATGCACATTATGGCTGCAGTGATGAACAGTCATTATAAGCGCATTTTTATGCTACTCTGTAAAGGGTATAACAATGACTTTTATCACCCGCACGTGCGTATTGGGGGTGGGGCATATTGCCAAGCCATATGTACCGCTCCGAATTATGAGGTATTTTCAAAAGGTTTTGAATACTGTTTGGGTGATAAAATAAAGAAGAACCTTTGGGGTCGTCCTCGGGTGGCCGTACGACCCATGGGGATTGTACAAACCTCGGGCTCACAGCAAATCTTTCATTTAAGAATACCTCTTCAATATGTCTAAGTATCATTTCTTGACCTACAAAGCTTCGTACTCACATGTCTTTTTTTCAAGGTGATGATCACGTCTTAGTTCCTCCCAAAGTCACGATGATCTTGATAATTAGCTTGTTATTAATCCCAGATATAATTACATCCTAAGTTGACACCAACACACTGGCACGAAAAGATCCCAAGGAGGCCGGCGAATAAGTGATAAGGACTGTGAGTGTTTCACATGAAAATCTGATTTTTGCTTACCAAGATATGACTTCACCTTATTATCATAAGGAGCTTATCTCATGATATGATTAAACGAGTGGCACCTACCTTAATAGGACGTTTTCAGAATGAAAGTTGCCATACAAGGATCTAAGAAGACTTATAACATGTGCGCTGAGGAAGGCGTCTAATAAACTAAATCATTGTTCCTTATAGCGATGCAAGCTGAAACAGCTATAGGTGTCACTTTAAAAGTTACTATGGATATATTCTTTAAAAGCTAATATAACAAACTTTTCTTTGTGAAGAAAGAAGCTAACCAAAGCGAGTCTTCACTTCTTAAAAAGCCAACTAAATGAACTAACACTATATTATAAAGAAGTCATTTGACTGGATAGGTAAACGTACAAGGAACAATATACGCCCAATACTTCAACTCAACCAAAAGACACTATTTTCTTTCACTAAAGGCTGTATTCCACTAAGCGATTTTGACAAATAGGGGTTTTCTAAGTTTTAGGTTTTCGTTAGAAATATAACAAGAATTCCTGCATGTTACATACCATTTGAAAGATAATTCAAAATCCTTTGTAATGAAATATAACTTGTCTATGATTAACATTTATTCCTTCTCGCGATTTTCGAAAAATCGGGAGTAAAATCGGATTGTGGAATACAGCCTTAAGTACCACTAAGTGGTCACGATTTGTCGACTTCAGAAACGTGACAGAGGCAACGCCTTGAAAGGTGTTTTGTTGTGGAAAACCTTCAGAATACTGCCTTTTGAGGTCGACTGAGAAAGTACAAAAACAAATATTTTTTCAAACCGCTTCACAAAAAGTCATGACCCTCCTTTATTCTTCTTCTGTAAGTAATACTGGCATAAGATACTTTACTTTTATGTCAAGAAACCTTGGTAAGTCGATCACGACGTTCCAATTCAAATTGAAAGCCCAAAGGTAGATTCTTCTTAGAACACAATTTAAACACCTGTCTTCCTTAATAGACAGGTTTTGGCATCGCCCCTAAGAAGCCTGACTAGGAATGACATCGCAAAGAATTCCAGCATATTCTGGTATAGATCACATAGAGGAAGCCTATCTCTTGTCTGGTCTTGCAGAATGATTCACTGCTATCTCGTGATATAGTATAAATGGTTCTTTAAGTAAACCATACAAGACCGTTCGAGTCTATTTGAGGTACGTTGTTTTTTCATGCTTCGTCATCCTTTTATAAACATGACAAATACAACCGCGTCCCCACTTTGGCAATGAAGATTTTAGTCCCCCGGCGACCAGTGTTAACCCTTTCCAATCAGGGTGGCCAAGACCAAGATCTGGCTCTAATCGCCTGAAGACAAAAGGTTAACACTTATCGCCTGGGGACTAAAGTCACCCAAGTGGAGACCCAGCCCGACTTGGGCGACAAAGGACGGCGACTAACGTTAGTGGTAGAATGATTAAGAAATTGGTACGTCATCGGGCGACTAACTAGTCACCGGGCTTCTAAAAAGACTAATTGCTATGTTGGGATGCTCTTGTAGTTAGTCACTGGGCGACGAGAAGGACCTTTAGGACATCGGCCGACGATTAAGTAGTCGCCCGTGGGTATAGAAAAATATTAAACATGTCAAATATTTTGCTCTAAACCCTCAGCGACTAGTGGTTTAATCACCAGACATCATGGTGCCAGCATCTAGTTTGCCGCCGATTTTTGTATCTTTAATTGCCCAAGTGGGGACCAGGCTTTAGGCCCACGCCCTGTCATCGTCACAAGTAAAATCATATATGATAAATATATATAATAAATAATAATAAAAATATAATAAAAAACTAGGATTATATGCACGCCGCCCTGTTAATCTTGACAAATGCCCATACCCCCACCATTATCCCCAGCACAATGCCATGTCCAATATTGAATTGACATCCTGTCGCATTTTAAGGGTCTACGCCTGTCATACCTAAGTTTAGGCATGGCATATCCTCTCTCTAACAACTACAATTATTTACCAAATCTATCATATGAAATATATAAATATCATAATTCCAAAAACAATAATTAAAAGATATATCAAATATGTACATGCTACATCATAGAGTTTATGGTAACCATCATACAGAATGTTTGTTAGCACTCCCCCTCCCCCTAGTGGCAATTAGTCTAATTAGGTCAGAGGCCAAAGGTGAGGTGGGGAAGTGCACCCCTGCTGTGAGGGCAGTAGGAGTCTGGACACCAAGGTGGACACATGTCTATTGTGTAACAGCCTAGGCTTAGGCCTATGGTTAATAACCTGTGACTGAAGATTTAATACAACATTACCATCAACAACTACTCCTGTCTTCAACTCTTCATTACTCCCCTCAACACCCATACATTGAAAGTGCTACACACCAAAACTAAAAGTACTTCATTGGTGGAGAACCCGGGTATTGACTTTAAATCTGACAGCGATAGACCCTTTTTGGTCCAAAGAGCTCTTGTAAACCCAAATAGCCAAAACCGACATCCTGTTGTATTACTCAATGTCACTCCAAATTATGTCAAAATTAACAAAGGCGAAATTGTTGCCATCTTCAGTAAAACTAATGATGATGACTTCATCAAAACTTCCGACCAAATCTCTCATGACAAGTTTGAACAACAATCTGAAGACATTGAGTATCGACCAGTTGAAGGTATTAATGCTATGAAGGAGTCTGTAGCTCATGATGCAGAGATAGACCACTCTACTCAATCTGAGTCATCGATCAACCTAAATGATCAAGAAAAGCTAAAACTAAAAAAAACTTTTACAAGAATACGATGACATCTTTGTAGGAAAAGACGGTAAAATTGGTCTGACAAATTTGTACGAACACACAATAGAGTTAAAACCTGATGCTGTTCCTTGCCACTTCCTTCCATACAGGATGGCACCAGACAAAGCACGGTTAATGGAAGAAACTTGTCAAGACTATGTATAACAAGGGATCTTAGAAGAAACTACCTCTGGTCCTTGGGCTAGTAGGGCGTTTCTACTTCAAAAATATGACTCTGATGGCCAGAAATCTGGTGTCAGACTCATTTCAGACTTTAGGCATTTGAACACTTCTATTATCAAACAGTCTCTTGGTTCGCCGCGTGCCGACACAAGCTTGGAAATGATTGGTGACTTAAAACCAGCCATCTTTTCTAAGCTTGATGCGCAACAAGGCTTTTTCCAAATTCCACTGTCAGAAGCGAGCAGAGACGCTACTGCATTCTTAACACCAAATGCAAAGTATAGATATAAAGTGATGCCTCAGGGTTTGGCTACCTCGCCTCAAGCATTCTGCGCCCTGGTAACCTTGATTTTGAATAAGCTAAAGTATAAATGTGCGATCCCATATTTAGACGATATTCTGATCCTATCTCAAAACAAAGAAGACCATTTCAGAGATCTTAAAGACGTCTTCGAAAGTTTAAGACATGGTAACTTGAAATTGAAACCCTCAAAGTGTCAGTACTTCATGGACAAAATCCACTTCTTAGGTATGGTTGTAACACCACAAGGTCTACAACCCTGTCCCAAAAAGGTTCAAGCAATCAAAACATTCCCAACTCCGAAAACAGTCAAACAAGTGAGATCATTCAATGGCATGTGTCAGTTCTACAAGAAATTCATCAAAGACTTCGCAACTTTGGCCAAACCTTTGTATCGATTAACAGAAGACAAAGTAAAATTCCATTGGACAGAAGAATGTGATCAAAATTTCAACGAACTCAAAAATGCACTTTGCAAAGAAGCTCTACTTCACTATCCAAATTTTGAAAAAGAGTTCATTTTGGCAACAGATGCTTCAGGCATTAGTGTAGGAAGTACACTCTCTCAAAAAGATGAAAATGGAATTCTCCGACCCGTTGCTTTTGCAGGGCGTTGTCTCAAACAGCATGAAAGAAACTACAGTGCTACAGAAAGAGAACTTTTAGGTGTAGTATACTCTGTCCTCCATTTTAGACACTATTTGGAAGGTAGACATTTTCAACTATACACTGACCATGCAGCTTTGATCCCACTTCTGACCAAGAAAGACAACCAGCATAGATGGGCACGCTGGGCCCTTGATATCCAACAATTCTCTTTCACAATAACTCATGTAGCAGGCAAATCCAAAATGATGAACGGTCCAGACACTCTTTCAAGACGCAATTATCCAGATGAACCAGGACTGACAAACCCTCCAACACCAGCACCAAAGATCAAGGTGTCAAAAAGAATAAACTTCTCCAAAAACACAAAAGTTCAACACTTTGAAGATGAGGATTTGCCAGTTCAGATTGTAAGGCATGAAAATAAAACAAAACCAATCCTGAAAGAAGAGACCCATTATCACTATTGTGACTGTGAAGAGACATACAAGGCACAGGCCGGAGACAAGAGAACCGTACCCGTCCAAACTAACACTTTGGACATTACAGCTGCCAGCGATGTTGACTTCAGGTCTACAACAGTGACCAGGACCCCTATCACAGCAAAAGTCCAAAGCCTAACAGAACCAACATTCTCTGATTCATCAACTCAAACTTCAAGTGAACCTGATGTCAAGCACAACCAATGTGAGGAACAATCAACTCAGACATCAACTCAAACTCCGAATGAACCAAACCTTGATCTTAAACATTGCAAAGAACAATCAACTCAGACATCAACTGAACTTACTCAACCCACAGGTACTATGAAACAACAAGTTTGTGCAACAACGGAGAAACCAAAAAGAAAACAACCAGTACTAGACAAACGAAAGCCAAAGCCAAAACCCAACAACCAGAAAATCAAACCAACTGACAATTTAGATCCGAAAACCATGAAAGAGAAATCAAAAGACCAGGCAGAAAATACCATACATTTCCTAAATTCACTTCCAAGCAATGACTTCAACATCACGAGTCTGAAAAGAGATCGAAACGTTCAAGTCCAGAGATCATCCACATTATTGACTACTTAGAACAAGATAAACTTCCAGACCACAAAGGCTATGCTTCACAAGTTTTGACTCAATCAAAAGACTTCCTTCTTATTGAAAATGTACTGGTACATATCAACCACCGATTGTGGAAAAAGTTTGGCGACATTTCACTTCAACTCGTCATACCAGAAACTTGGGTCAAAAAGACATTGAGCCATTTCCATGATGACCCACTCGCTGGTCACTTGGGAGCTGTGAAGATGTTATCAGCAATGACACCCAGAGTTTACTGGAGATCAATGATGTCTGATGTGCAAAAGTTTGTCAATACATGTAACACATGTATGAAAGCTAAAAGAGCCGTCAGGAACTCGATAAGTCCAATGACCCTTCATACACCAGCACCAACAATATTCTCAGAATGGAACTTGGATGCCATCGGTCCTCTACCTGAAACACCAGAAGGAAACAAATACATTCAAGTTGCTATAGACCGTTTCTTCCGATTCTGTGTAGCCTATCCTACAGCTGATTTGACTGCCCATCGAACTGCTTACGAGTTCGTCAAGAATGTTGTATGCCAACATGGTGTGCCTGGCAGCATTCAGACTGACAATGGTACATCCTACACAGGAAAGGAATTCAAGGAAATGTGTCAAAAATACAATATCAAGCACATCCTATCTTCACCCTACAGACCTAAGTCAAATGGACTTGTAGAAAGAAACAACAAGACCATTGGAAATGCTCTTCGATCGTATTGTATGAGTAACCAGGAAACTTGGGATTTATACTTGCCATCAATTGTATTCTCCATGAACAACACCGAGAATAGGTCTACTGGCTACAGTCCATTCTTTTTGACTTACGGAAGAAACCCAAAAACAGTTCTGGATGCAACAATCAATCTTGGTGACAAGGAGAAAAACATCCTCCAGAGTGTCACCGACACTGTTCTCGCACAGGATCTGGCATGGGAAATGTCACAGAAAAATCTGAAAATCACAGAACAGGAAATGAAAACTAGGTACGATTCAAAGACCAAACAATCACCAATAATGAAAGCGGACATAGTGTATGTACAAATCCCAAACCTTCTCAAACAAGGGACTTCGAAGAAATTGCAACCGATCTATTCAGGTCCATACTTGGTATGCAAAAGACCCAACATTCACACTGCAACCCTTAGGGATATCAAAACTGGTAAACTGCTGACCCGGAACGTCCACGTCGACCGATTAAAACGGATAACGGAAATCAAAAACAACCAATTCGCCGGAAGATTGATTACGCCGAACAGTGAACATCTGAAAAAAATGTGGAAAATAAATGATCAAGAAATCAAAGCAACAGAACAACTGTTGAGGACAGACAACACAATCAAGACAAGACCAACTCACTCGAAACTGAGAAGAAAGTCTAAACGTGGAAACAAATCCACATAAACATCAATGTCAACAAAATTTACAATTGTAATGTGAATGTCCAAATAAACACCAAAACCACATTCTTTTTGCACTCAAAACACATAAGGTCAACACATCATCATAAATCATCCCTAAGTCACCTGTAAACGGACACTCTGATTGCCGATATCATTGATCCTTTGGGCCACTGTCACTGGCCGTTTTCATGACATTGTTTCATTCATGTCATTTCCAAACTAATGCAAACTAAATGATCGAAATATTATAGGCAAATTTCGCCAAAACTTTAAGAACGGTGAAGCTTACAGTCATGTGACCTACCAAGTTATCATGACTGGGATCAGCAGGCTGCAGCCTGCTTGTCCACTTGCAGAAACCAACTATCCATAGACACAAAACCCTCTACCATAAGCCTACCTTCAGGGAGCATAAGCTCCGAGGTCCTAGCCAAACCCCTATGATGTGACTGATACACATGCCCTGAGGTTCAATAGGCTCAACACATTCCCAATTACAATAGATCTTGCCAGGTCTGGTAAACTTGTGTGAGATCAACCTATTATGAGTTACACATTTCCCAGTGACACCCCTTTGGACGGTATTTGAGCCTGATTGTTCAGAGTGGATCAACGTAAAGGTTGACTTGGGCGTAATCACTAACATTAACCTCATACTTCTTTTCAGCAGCGACTCACAAATAAGAATAGCACTATGCTAATCTCAACTACAATGGAAATTCTCCCCAAATTGTCGTTATGCTGTCTCTTGTGTAATAAGCGAAGATCAAACAAAAAGTAGATCATAACAAATGTAGATCAAATAAAGAAATGTCAAATGAAAGACAAAGTCTATTAGATTACAAATGTAGATAATGTAGGCCCAAACAAAGAAAAAGTAGATCACAAATTCTTCGCTTTCATAAACTTTCCTGACCTACACAACACTCTGATACACATTCAAACACCTTTCACTTTCTTCCATACAGGAATTTGTTACTGAAATGAGCAACAACAACCTTCATCCACATCTACTGGTCCATCCAGGCTGCCAACTGACTGAGAGTCTCAACATCTCCCTGGGAAAACAACTTTTTGGTAGAATATTTATCTGTCAATTTTCCCAAAGAAGGGAACAAAGTTTGTTTCTAAGCCGACATCAACAAATTCTCTAACTAACGGAGTTCAAACCAGAAACACACAAACAAAATCAATAAATTTAAACCATTCACTACAGCCTGCGTTCTTTTATATGCATACCCTGATCCTTCTCAAACTTCTCATTCAAGTTGCTGCGAGACGGTACGTTGGGATGGCAGCAGTCAGCCGATAACCACCCAACACCGATGGGGCAACGCATCGGACAAGCACGACCCGTCTCGCCCAGATACACCCCTACACATCTAACGCAGGACAAAACATGAACTATACAAACTAAATCAAAACTGACTATACAAACTAAATCTAAATGCAAATGCAAATGTGCTCACAAAACCACATCAGATTGGAACAACAGGCGATCAACAGAAGATTAGCTGAGGAGCCCACAGCTACATGAACAATCGAACAATGACATTGATCAGCAACTAAGCTCAATGACATTCAAATGATTCTCGAATGTAAATTGTGTATATACTCTTATAATGTACTTATATGTACTTCTTGTGTACTAACAATGTTTTCAAAACCAAAGTTTATGTAAATATGTTGGACATGCCTCCAATTGGAGAGCCACGTTGATGTCCTTGACATAAACGGTCCCAAATGCAAAAGCAAAAACTAGTTTCAGAAATTTTCAAGAACAAAACAAAATTTTTCATATACCATTTAGTGCTTTAGGCGCAAAGTTGCTATTTGGCAAAGACAAAACAAATATCAAAAAATTATAACCTCTGTACATGGTAAGACCTAGTTATACATAATAAGTTCATTAAAAGTAAGTAGACTCAAATCATAATGCAATGTCAATCTAATTCTACTTTTGTTTTCAGCTAGGTTTAAGCAATTTATTCTGCACTTTCTTTAAGAAATATAGACAGGGAAAGCAGCTAGGGAAACTAACATTATCATAATTTATACAATTATCATCAAAAGCCTTTAATTTAAGGTTGGTGAAACATATTGTATTAGAATTATTAACCTTGTCTCATGCGACTTGGTTTATATAAATTAAAGAATTTAAATTAGAAAAGACTAGATGAGCAATTAAAAGTTAAAGCTATCATTATATTCCATAATTCAATGCTATCATTGTATAATTGATATCATTTAGATGCTATTATTGTTTAAAATACAAAATAGATTCCAGGTTCACACACGAAAGAACAAAATATCATAAACTCTTTACTCCCGGAAATATCAATTATTACAAATTTTGAAAACTCATTTATTTGTGCGGAGCCAAATTTTTATCAGGGAAGGGGGGCATTATGTCATACCTAAGTTTAGGCATGGCATATCCTCTCTCTAACAACTACAATTATTTACCAAATCTATCATATGAAATATATAAATATCATAATTCCAAAAACAATAATTAAAAGATATATCAAATATGTACATGCTACATCATAGAGTTTATGGTAACCATCATACAGAATGTTTGTTAGCACTCCCCCTCCCCCTAGTGGCAATTAGTCTAATTAGGTCAGAGGCCAAAGGTGAGGTGGGGAAGTGCACCCCTGCTGTGAGGGCAGTAGGAGTCTGGACACCAAGGTGGACACATGTCTATTGTGTAACAGCCTAGGCTTAGGCCTATGGTTAATAACCTGTGACTGAAGATTTAATACAACATTACCATCAACAACTACTCCTGTCTTCAACTCTTCATTACTCCCCTCAACACCCATACATTGAAAGTGCTACACACCAAAACTAAAAGTACTTCACGCCCATCGCCTAGGTGTGTCTTCGTTGGTCCCAACCCTTAGACCGCTTCCATGCTTAGTCCATTACTCAGACAGTAACGAACTATGTCAGCTATTTGTCTACTTAGATCTGCCCTCAGGGCCACCCCCTCCCCCCGAGGGGTCGTTGGACCTGGGCCATGTTGGTTCACCCACCTTCACCTGCCTGCAGTGATTTAAAAACTTGGTATTTTTATGAGTTTTAATTTGCCAGTCTCCCTGCTTTGGTTCTGAGTAAACAAAACTAATTTCTATTTTTTTTCTTTATGTTTGACAAATGGCCACAAAAAGAGTGCACCAGTCAAATTTTGACAGAACAGACTATACCTGCGTCGTGGTGACAATGTGATCCTATGTGAGCATTATCTAATAACCGTTATATGGGCCTAATCTAATAATTATAATCCAGGCCTACACCACTGAACATGCAGTCAACTGCCATGGAACAGAATATACCCCTATTTAGATCTTTTTACGACTAATTTGATAAACATTAGGCAGGCATAAATATAGATATTTCATTGAAACCAATCAACTGCCGCAGAACAGACTATACCCCTATTGCGGTACACCCCTTTGTGACATGCCTAATACAAATTATATTGACATTTACTAGGCATTTCACTCGAAACCCAGTCAACTGCTGTAGAACAGAATGATTATACCCCTATTGTGGTACTGCTATTTGCAACTAATCTAATAATTATTATATGGTCATAAAAATACTTATATAAACGGCTTACAATTATATGACAGCTAATAGGAATCAACCAGGCCTAACACTGAATATGTGGTCAAATACCACAGAACAGACTATACCCCTATTGTGGTACACCTTTTTGCGACTAATCTAATAACCATTACACATGTCTAAACTCATAATGGCACGTGGCCAGCTCACCTGGGCCTAAGTTAAATATTACCATGAAAAGATACCGCAGTAACTTAAGATATGCCCCTACTTAAAGATACTAAGCCTTATCACTGACCAAACTGGGTCAAGGGTGGCCAGAGAGTGCCAGATAAGAACATGTTTAGAAATAAATAATCTCAGTCTGAAATAAGGTTTGGCAATGATATAAGGAAAGTTTTTTATTTTGTAACTAAAAGTTTGATGTTATATTCTAAAGTAACTTTAGTTGAAATAATAAACGGTTATAATAATGGGGTAATTAAATGGGTATTTGACCAAATATGTTATGTAATATGTGTAATAAATCAAACCCGTCTTTGAGCTGAAAGGAGCAGCATGGTAACGTGGAAGTGTATCTACCTATTTCACGCCATACCAGACTTGTAAGTTTCCCTGTGACCAGTTTTTCCTCATCAGTTTTCAGTAGTCGGTTAGTGTTAAAGGAAAGGTAAAAGCACTAAAACCCCAGTTTAGGCTGCTACACCACTAGAGTTGAGGTCTGATAGGATCAAATTAATGAGAATAACCCTTATTTATCCCGTTGCTTTTGTCATGGCGTTTTACATCATATAGTTTTGGATGGTATAAAAGGGAGTGAGCAGGTATGGGAGACTTCGAGTCAATAGTATTTTCTTCTATCAGGAACTTCATGTTCACCACGGTAGCCTTAACTTAGTATACTACCATTTATTTTTAAAACAATATATGACCTTAAGCAATTCCTACCTGAGGTCATATTGTGGGTCTTCTCCACCAGTTGCCATAATAGTCACGTATTCTTTTGTCCGCGTTTGTTTGTTGGGGTAGTTTAATATCCAGCCAACCCTTCAGGGTTCTTTCCAGACTGCACAAGGTAATATTTTCAGCTTTGGTTGATCATACCACGAGATAGTTTAGGAGAAACCTGTCATGTGGATCACTTCCCTACTCTTTTTGAAGAGTCGCAAGTGATCGTTTACGTGCAATGTCCCATAGAAAGGGCATCACACACACACCCTTTGATGACCCTGTTGGGGGCACAGGGTACCTTTCTCCGCGAACGCTGTCCTCCGCAGCCAACTGTTACCAATTCTGATTTAACCTAATTGGTAAACCAGAGGGCACCCCATACTCCTGGTGGTCAATGGTAATCTTCTCTGGACACTGTCATAGTCCCAACATGTGGTCCAAGGTTGGCCTTACATACCTGTAACTTGTCAGTGAAATCAAAGTCTTTCACTTATTTTCACACTGTTGTGATGTTTTCCTACGGCGTTTCAGGTAGTAACAGCCAGTTAAATCAATCCCAATGCCATTTATTTTAGAACTTAAAAGTTCATTATAATCTCACTTCCATTGTTTCTTTTTCTATCCAATAGTTCAAAGCAGATCCGTAAACTGTACATCCACTTTTGATCCCAAAGATCTTCTGAAGATATTCAAATGGTTCAATTCCACTTAAAATCAATAGTCCACTAAGTAATCTGTCTCCAGCCAATCAATACATACTGATATAGCCATATATAGATTAGGAACGTCCAACATACCTTTGTGGTATATACAGTGTACAGTTGAGTAGGCCCTTATATGTTAAGGGTGGGTGTCCTATGTTACAGCAGGCCAAGACCAGAGAAGTTCTAACAGTAAGAAGGAGCATTTAGTCTACAACCTGTTATCAGTCAGATATGCACCCCTTGTGGCTCATTGCACCATATATACCAATTATGATATTGACAACTTTAGGAACCCATTAAGCACATTTATGTTACAATATCATTGTTACAAAACTTAACTTAAATCCTTCCTTGTGGATCAATCCGAATCCTATAAATTACTGCATGATGGGGTAGTCCATGTTTATATATATATATATATATATATATATATATATATATATATATATGGTAAAAATGTCAGTTCAAAAACAGCAAAGCCTCTATCTTTATAGTAGGGCCAGGTTTCTATCTTTTTATAGCAAGAACCATTGCATAACTCATCATAGAAAAAAAGAATGATAGGTTAATGAACCCTCAGAACAGGTCAAAATGCAACCTGGCATTATGTATAAACACCTTATTCAGGAAAGACCATGGCTCACTTGTCTTAGGTAAGTATATGACAGTTATCTAAAGGTGTAGTTCTTTTGATAAGGAGAAGATGATGATCAATGCACTGTCCAGCCTATTCTGGAAGGCTCTCAACATGTCATATACATAAAAGGGAAGTGTCTTTGTTTGTTCGGTATATATTGTATAGCGAGAACAGTCCTTTTGATCAATAATGCACACAGTCCACAAAGAACCATTATCTTCGCTAATGAATACGGGGAGGTTCTGGCACAGTGGGTTCAGGTATAACCAAGTGCAAGATGTTTGTTTGGTTCAAGATGTTGGTTTGGCTCCAAAGTAGAAAACAATCCTCTTTATCACTAGGACACAGGGATCCTCAAAGAAGTAGTGCCTGAGTTTCCCCCTCAGGTCATACACATTTTAATATACAGCTCAAAAGAACAAACCTAGGAGATGAAGACATTAGGTTCTCATTATCCATGTAAAGGTCATACTGTGTACACCAGATGAATGTTCTCTACTTTAAAGTGTGTACCAGGGAGCTTACCAGTGCACCAATCAGTGCACTGATATCCTAAAAAGATGTCAGTCAGCGCCCAGTGAAGGGCTCAAAATGCCAAAACTGTGTTGCATGATGGAATTGCACGTGCTGGGTAAACACTCCATCAATAATATCCAACAATGAACTTTGTATAAACACAATGCCAATTGTGTCTATGAACTAGATAAAGTGCATGTCCTCAACTTATATAGTAATCAGTAGTGCACTTAAGGATCCAGCAACTATTGTTAGTTTTCTATAGTACACCCAGGTATATAATCCAAACGATCCTAATGGATAAGATCCACTCTGGGTATGGATGCTCCATGTAATATATCAAAAGGTTCACATGATCAATAGTTCATACACATCCATGAGGCAGTATTGTTGTTTTCTGTTCACCTAGATACAGCTGCTAATGGCTCTTAACATAGGTAGGGTCCACGATGTCGATCGCCTCGGGTCGATATACGCAGTATCCACATACATCATACCGACAGTAGTGTTGTTTACCTGTATCCACTTTAAACCTGTGTATCTTTGTCGACATGCATGAGCATGCTGTGCGTGTGTTTGTAATGAGCGCGTTCAGTCTGTCTGGTGCCGCATGCAATACCTGTGTCAGTGGTGTCCGCCAAACTTACACCGTACCATCTGGGTTTGTTGTTTTTGCCCATTTCACACTGCAGTTAAATATACATGTCATACTACTCTAAGAAACCTTTCAGACATCTGCTACATTTGCAGGTTCATTCTCACATACATTAAGATACATTTGAACTACAGTTTTGAATTATGATGACTGATTTTCTAATCTTCAAATTAGCATAGCCGACAACAATGCTAATAAATATGACTGTAAGAATCTGCTTCTTTGGTTTGGCATAGATATTAGTAAACACACTCATCCAAAATATATTATTCTGGTCTATTAATGGGATGCTTTCTACCTTTTTGTGTGACCTTTGTGAAAGATCTTAAATGGCAGGATTTTCTTTTCCTACTATTTGTGGAGTTTGCGAAACACTTACTTAAGCTTTGATTGTTGCCATTTTTTGGTCAGTGTAAAAGAGGTATCTGTGTGCACACAGAGGGGATTGGACAGTTGCCAACCTTATGTCATGGTAGACTGCAACCGAACCAAATATATATACACTGTCCGCCCTGCTCATTCGCACACCATGGGACAGGCCCATACCTACCAGCTGTATCTAACTTCTACTCTAACCGAGTAAAAATTCCTGCTGTATGACTCACTCAGTGGTGATCTGATGGTGCTCTCTGGGTTTGGTTCTTATTAAATTGGTTTTCATTTGAGTGTTGGTTGTGCTGGAATAATGAAGTATGATGTCATAAAAGTTGTAAAGAAAAGGTAAGAATACTTTGAACTAAAATCAGATTCAGTACTGGATACTGCCTTCCCCCATTAACATATACTTTGTGAAATGAAACATAGAAAACATACCTGAAAAGATATCAAATGAGACAACTTATTAAAAGGTATAAAAAAGAAAATAGTACAGAACATATTAAACCAAGATATTTGGAATTAGGGGTAAGAATATGAGAATAGTTATTCAACCAGGCTAATGTTACATTTTACTAAAACTATATGACAAATCCCTAAGTTTAAAGGAAACCTTGCACATAAGTATGGGATTGTTATTTTTCAATGGAATTCATGCAGCATGTCATTTACATAAGGCACTTTCAATCTGAGAAATATCTAAAGTAAATTCCTTATTTTGACACCACTAGGGGACATTAAAAAACATTTTTCAAGGGAAATCCTCATTTTTGTGACGTCACACGGTGAGTAAATGGGGAATCCCATGGATTTGTCAAAGGGAATCCCCCAGTCTCAAAAATATATAGAAAAGAAATGGAGGTTAGGCATAAAATCGTTTTATTTAGGCTCATACAGGCTATCATTAATTGTAATTTTTATTACCCTCAATGTATTTAACAATGTGATATTACCAATTTATTTTGAAAGGGATTCCCCTGAATTGTGACGTAGCAAGGCCAGAAATGAAAGCACAGAAATTAGGGAATTCCCAAATTTTCTTTTCTTTTCTTTATAATTCACTAATACTTCAATATTTTCCAAATTTTTCTTCTGAAATATTTTTAGAATACCAATGAGAAGTAAATTGAATACAAACTTGGGTTGTGAAAATTTATGTGCAAGGAACGCTTTAAGTTGGAGTTACCAGTGAATCTTATTTTGCTTAAAGTACCTTATCAACCACAGAAATCATTCTCAGATTCTTAGTTTATGGATGCACCCAGTTATTTCAGCCACTCAGACCCATTTACCATTGATAACAGGTATTAAATTTATGAACTCTCAATCTGTCCCCGCCACTGCAGTACTTATCGATATGTGGCCTTGCGCCTGAAATAGTATGTGATTGAGTGGTCATGCAATGATACATCAGCGAACATGAATTGAACACGGGGGCCGCAGGTGATGCAGATAAGTGAAGTCTGAATGGGTTTGGCACCTGGCCAACTTTTGGTCTATTCATAGCATATGTTATCATGCTACAGTAGTCAGGTCATAAATTGAAACATTAAATTTGATTACCTCCGTCAATAAAAGAGCAACATACTGGCCATTCGTTTTGAATGTCCAGGGTCTTAGGTTATTTTTTTCGGAGATGCTACTTCAACTGATGAAATGTAGGGCAAGTGGAAAATACTTTTCCTGCTTTTACTTTGGAACTAATATGAGGAAAATTACCTTCAGAAACGGAGTAATGCTCTCAGATTAGCACTACAATAGCTTAAATGAACATAAAGAGCGTCATCTTTTTTTCTTTTTATCCTTCTAAATATGGCCTTATTTTCTCTGTATTGCCGACTAACTAAATAAAATAAGTTCTGATCAATATACTGTGAACTTCTGAGAGCAGACTGATTCATAAGACCTGCACTACACGCACTGATAAGAGATATAAGTATTTAATTGATGACCAAAAATAGTAACATGGCTTGAACTGTGTCTAATAAGTCCAACTCCTTATGGGGACCTTCAGGAACCGACCATTATGTGTTGGGTAAGGAGGGGTGTGAGGACCTTCAGGGGCCGACCATTAAGCATGGGGTTATTGCCATATATTCCACTATGTGGTAAGTCGCGATTGGGGCAGCTTCAACAAGATACTGCAAGCCATTTGCAGTTTTGATACCCACATGTTGGTATCCCCATCCGCAAGCAAACCACAGAAAACCTATATAAAATCATTTGTGGTACTTGCAAGTACCACAAACAGCTATATTCCACCCTGCGCTATCCTACCTGCAAGCCAGCCTTTTCAAGTTGCCGCAAGCGAATACCGTATAGTAGAATATAGTCTTTTGGGGGAGGGCACTTATGTAGGGGGACCCTCCATTAATTATGTACATTTATTCCTGAATTCTGGACCCAAGCCTGCCATACGCATTACATTTGTATAGGGAGGTCTGCATATTTTCAAGAACTTCAGCCCCCCAGCTCCAACCCCTTATTTCACCCTACCATGGATAGCATATTTTCTTGAGTTGTACCTGCAGGTAAATCAGGTTGCATGCTGGGTAATATGTCGAAAAGAACAAGGTTTAAGCATAGAGATTATCATAAATCTTATCCTTATTTGTAGTTAAATGTGATGAAAAAATTGCAAACTCTTAATTTGTATCCACATACACTTAATGTTTTCTAAGTTGTTTGAAAATGTACTCATTATTGGTAAATATATAACAATTATTTGTTGATCTTCTATAGTTTTTCCAGAGGTTTTGTCGACAAAATCAGCCCAAATTAGCCTGCAGGCGCTTAAACAACTGGAAATCAGTTATCTATAATAGGGAGGATTACTGGACAGCCCCTAAGCTATGTGTGCCCCCCAGGGTACGTAGGACTCGTCTCTATGTCAACAGTCCCTGTGCACATTCCACTGTTGTACGTCCTACCCCCAGGTGTTGTAGAAACCACCAAAAATTGGCACCAACCACTTTCTGCGTAGACAGGAGATGTCACAAATCGCGACAAAGGTATGGGCAGGCAGTTTGAAGGGCCATACCCACAAGGCAATTATACCTGAGTCGGCCATCAGATCGGCACCTAAATCGGCTGATTCTGCCCTGAGAATCGGCAGATTTTAGTGCCGATTCAGATCAAATATGTACATTTCAATATACCTTACTGACAGGAGATTATAAGGATTGGCCGATTCTTCCAGTTGCACGTCGCCCATCACCGGTAAAATTGCCTAGTGGGTATGGGGCTTAAGTAGAGAAAAGGGGAAGTAAGTCAAAGTGGATAAAAAAATCGGAATTAGCCAATGAGCTATCACCATTTATTTACTTCCCTGAATCATTTCAGTTTTTCTAAAAATATTTGAAAGATGGCCAGCATTCAGTGCGTGGCATTCTAACCACTGCTTCCTTCCAATTTGTGATTAATATTAGCTCCTCAAGTCTTTGGTAGGCTTTGGCCACTGTTGCTACACTTTTAGAAACAAAAATATGTAAACTAACATCTCTGTTAAAAAGTTTCTTTGACTGAAAACACTGTTTCCTTTATTTGTGTAATTAATCTGATGTTCAGGTACTTGATTCTTTTCACATCTACCCCCGACATTTGCACAACTTTCCAACCAATATCATTGTGATATATGACACACATTTTCAAAAATGTGGGGCCATTGGACCATTTCAGACTTAATACCATAGAATGCGTATCATTTAATAGAACAAATGGCAGAACGTTGTTCCTTGTATAATTTGAACACTAAGTGCCATACAGTTCCCCTTCAGGTTTTCCCCAGAAAGAAAGAAAAGTTAGTTGTTTTGTAAATCTTGGATTTTAAAGACGCCCAGTTGTATATTATTCTGAGCGCAAAATTCGATTCTTTAAAAACATATTTTTGACCATCTTTGGGAGATTAAAGCAGGTCGATCAGAATTAAAGGTGGTCGGAACAGCCAGCTTGGCCTAAGGGCCTCGGGAAAATACGAAGTGCCCCTCAGGTATAGGGAAGTGTATGGATTAACCCAGAAACAGGTGAAGGGTTAGCTGTGTGCCTGGGGGTTCAGGTAAAACAAACACCAGGACACAACCCCGCCCCCACCTATCTCCTGCCCCCCCCCCCCACCCCCATTCACTCACTCAGTGGCGTACCCAGGTGGGTTCAGAGGGTGTCTGGAACCCCCTAGGATTTTCAAAAGTTTATACTATGAGACTATAAATATTGTAAATTGTGCCACAATATTGAGTTGGAACCCCCTCGTTTTTATGTGGAACCCCCTCTGATTTACCTGGAACCCCTTCACATTTTAGGGCTGGGTATGCCCCTCCCATTCCTCCCCTCCGGCCACCTCCCTCTTACAGGGTACCAACCGAAATTCCATTTCCAAATTCCCTGTGTTTTCCCTGAGATTTCCGTGTCCTGCGGCAATTTTTCCCTGTGTCATATCCAGCAAATTGTTCAAATACAAAAACCTCTGCATGCAGAAAAAATTGGGACAACCCAACAACAAAACATAAAATCCCTAATGTCTTGAGAATCGGGAATTTTAGAATTTAGCCAGATAAAATTCCCTGTGTTTTGCCAAAATTTGCAAATTCCCTGTGTTTCCCTTTTTTCCATTTTCCCTGCTTTTCCTGTGTGGTTGGTACTCTGCTCCTAACCCCCCCCCCCTCCCCCTCTCCTGACAGCACACACCCACCTTCTGGTATTTGGGTGGGCAAACTTCAGGAACAAACACCTGTCCCCGCCCCGTGCACGGCGTTCTGTGTACACCCTATAATGGTGGGAGTATAATATAGGTCTGTCAGGCCAAGACGGGCATTCCTAGGGCTCTAGGAAATAGGAGATAAGGAACGGTTAATTTACCGTATGCCAAACCTGTCCAATTTATTCATTTACCAATGTGTATGCCCATATTAAGTGTACACAATAGTAAGTCTTAATCTTGAGGCTCAAGTTTCCTGGAATCTTGAAGTACTTTCTATTAGTTCTTTGGGGAACTCTCTGGTAATGAACTATTAATTCACCTAATGTCAAGCCTGCCCACATAAGGCATATACCACAAGTGTACATAATATTCAGTCTCAATCTAGATGCTCTGTCTTCCAGGAGTTCCTATCATTTCTCTGGTGAACTCTCAGATAGGAACTGCTAATTTACTCCATGCTGAACCATTGCAACTTAGTCGTATTGCTAATCTGTTGGTACATATTCAGGGCATGCAATATTAAGTACTAATCTTAGTGCTCCAGCTGCCTGGAATCTTCAAGTCATTACTTAATTATTTGTAATTGGTGATTTCTTTAAATAGGCTTCTAATTCATTATATATAATCATATCTTAGGTGCAGGAAAATCAAATTATCAATACATTTCCCTGTGTAAAAACCACCTATCTCACGTACCTTCAATTGTTCTTTGGGGCCTTCCATTAAGTATGTACGCACATTTAAAAAAAATCTCACTCCCCACCCCAAGGCTTAATAAGAAACATTTTCTTGAATTTCACTCCCCCCCCTCCCCTTGACGCATACGTTCTTAATGGAAGGCCCCTTTCCCATTCACCCCCAATCCTTAAACCCTAGCACCTTTCCTGGCACCTAGTGATGCCTTGTAAGTTAAACCCACTGGTTGCAAACCTCCCAAACCACTACAGAGGCTGACAGGACGGAACCAGCCACAACCCCAACCACATCTGAAGCCTTATCAAAGTGTTGTACTGTTCGTCTCTTACCTCTCCATGGTTAGGTGCCTGCTGGCGGCCTTAGAACGTATCTCCTTGTGCCATGTGTATTCCTTCTGACCTGAGGCCAAACTGCCACAGACAGTGGGCTGCACTCCCTGTATATACTGTGGTATGGGCCAGTGGTTCCTTATAGACTATAGTGTAGGCTAGGCAATCTTTATAGGCTGTAGTATAGGCTAGGCTAGGTTTGTATGTTGGTGTAGTTTAACGTCTGGCCAACCGCACAGGTTTTCAGACTAAAAATGTAGGCTAGGCACTCCCCATAGGCTGTGGCGTAGGCTAGGCACTCCCCATAGCCTGTGGTGTAGGCTAGGGACTCTCCATAGGCTGTGGTGTAGGCTAGGGACTCCCCATAAGCTGTGGTATAGTGTAGGGACTCCCCATAGGCTGTAGTGTAGGCTAGGTGCTCCCAATAGGCTGTGGTGTAGTGTAGGGACTCCCCATAGGCTATGGTATGGGCTAGGGACTCCCCATAGGCTGTGGTGTAGGCTGGGGACTCTCCATAGGGTGTAGTTTAGGCTAGGGACTCCCCATAGGCTGTGGTGTAGGCTAGGGACTCCCCATAGGCTGTAGTGTAGGCTAGGTGCTCCCCATAGGCTGTGGTGTAGTGTAGGGACTCCCCATAGGCTGTGGTGTAGGCTAGGGACTCCCCATAGGCTGTAGTGTAGGCTAGGTGCTCCCCATAGGCTGTGGTGTAGTGTAGGGACTCCCCATAGGCTATGGTGTGGGCTAGGGACTCCCCATAGGCTGTGGTGTAGTCTAGAGACTCCCCATAGCCTGTGGTGTAGTCTAGAGACTCCCCATAGCCTGTGGTGTAGGCTATGGACTCCCCATAGGCTGTGGTGTAGGCTAGGGACTCCCCATAGGCTGTGGTGTAGGCTAGGCACTCCCCATAGGCTGTGGTGTAGTCTAGAGACTCCCCATAGCCTGTGGTGTAGTCTAGAGACTCCCCATAGCCTGTGGTGTAGGCTATGGACTCCCCATAGGCTGTGGTGTAGGCTATGGACTCCCCATAGGCTGTGGTGTAGGCTAGGGACTCCCCATAGGCTGTGGTGTAGGCTAGGAACTCCCCATAGGCTGTGGTGTAGTCTAGAGACTCCCCATAGCCTGTGGTGTAGCGCTATGGACTCCCCATAGGCTGTGGTGTAGGCTATGGACTCCCCATAGGCTGTGGTGTAGGCTAGGAACTCCCCATAGGCTGTGGTGTAGGCTAGGGACTCCCCATAGGCTGTAGTGTAGGCTAGGTGCTCCCCATAGGCTGTGGTGTAGGCTAGGGACTCCCCATAGGCTGTGGTGTAGGCTAGGGACTCCCCATAGGCTGTAGTGTAGGCTAGGCACTCCCCATAGGCTGTGGTGTAGGCTATGGACTCCCCATAGGCTGTGGTGTAGGCTAGGCACTTCCCATAGGCTGTGGTGTAGGCTAGGCACTCCCTATAGGCTGTAGTTTAGGCTTTAGGCCAAGAGACACAAACTGACAGTGACACCCACAGCCTAAAGACAACGCTTATAACCAGGCTGTCCCACGAGGAATCTAGGCCACACAAATAAATTGAGCGTATGTTTCACGTCCCTCTCTGGCGTTATTCCAGTTATTTTTAAGGCCTGCAGCTTTTTTTTCGGCTGAAGTTAATGACAACAAGGTAACTCCATGTCAAGAGAAGACTGTTATTTTTCATTCCAAATGCTACTTCTTGAAGAAGGATTGATAGTGTAATTTATTAGATAATTTGTATATTGGACGCGGGCCAAGGAAATAATACCTTTGCCGTAATAAGTAAAACATCTCCAGTCATCTGTACAAAATCATAAATTAGAGCGACATATAAAATGGATGCCTCTCCAAGTATAAATCATACTTTTGCTTTAAATGCTCATGTACCTGTTTCCCATATATGCAATTCACTTTCTAAGTTTTATATTTGCTAACAAAGCAATACTGAAACACATTACGTCAAGAAGTTTAGCTGGAATATCACAAAGACAGAAAAGGACAAGCTATAGTCCTATAGCGTTAGGAGCCTGAACTAATGTATTGGGTACTGGATTCCAATAGAATAGTAGTAGTAGTAGTAGTGATTTTATTGACATCTAAGAGTCATACATTTGATCTCATGTGTCATGCATAATAAACTGATACATAGAATATACACACAGGCAAACACTACAATAGGTACATGAGATAGTAAACAGATCTTTTCACTCGCTTTAGCGAATCATAAAAGCATAAGTTAACATTTAACTAGCAACATCTGGTTGAATACATCTTTAACTTATGGAACATATCTTTAACTTATAGAACATATATACAGCACCTTTGTTTAAGTGATCGCACCTGTCTTATGACAGTGACTAGTTAACAGTCCATGAGCATAGTATCGGGCTGGTCATAAACACTTTTCAATGACTAGTCCTAGGGTTGGGTAGATAGTTTCATAACATATATACAGCACCATAGCCAACATGGTGACATTTATCATTACTAATGTGAACATTTTATGAGTAGAGTAATATAAAGCTAGTGTTGTCGCATATGTTCTTCCCTGAGTTTAAAAGCTGCGTACACATAGGCACCTAAAGCCTTAATGACTTTTACCTCTTTACTATTCATAATCGAAAAGAATATATCACCATGCAACATTATACTAGTGTTGAGCCCTGTTGATTTAAAGAGGGTTAGTCGTAATTCTTCATAAAGTGGACATTTCAAAAGAAAATGCTGTTCATCTTCCACCTCATCCAAAGAGCAATTTGGGCATTTTCTTTCCTCTCTCTCAATTTTGGGCCTTGAATGCCTCCCAGTCTCTATTGCTAAAGAATGTGAGCTCATTCGTAATTTAGCGACAGCTGTCAGATGTTTTAGGTTTGATAAATGTAAAAGATATGTTTCCATACAGTATTCTTTCTTATATGTTTGAAACGATATTAGTTTGCCCTCTTTTTTTGTAGATATTCTGGACATACAACATTTCATATGTGAGCTATAAATTCTCTCCTTGAGGTCCCCTACCATCTTATATCTCACAGTTGCTGGAGCAACTACAAAAACTTCTGGTACAGAGATGTCCAATGATTCTAGTAATTTTGCAACTTCCGACCACCAGTTAATTTGTCCATGATTGTGAAGTTCCAAATGCGTATCGAAAGCATTACGAATAGGGTCATTTGTTTGTAGATTGGCTATTCGAAACCAATACTTCAGGGCATTTATATTTCTTCTTAATTGTACTGGGAATCTTCCAGAATCACTCAAAACAGCATCTGTTGGGGTTTGTGACCTGAGTCCTAATGCACTTTTAATATAATATAAGTTGAATTTTTCTATCACTTCATTTTGCCTAAATTTGTAACAGATTTCAGACCCATATTCTATTATTGGTAATATCTGCGAGTCAAAAACCTTAAAAGCTAACTTTGGTGATAATTTACCAAGCACTTCGCCACTTAATTTTTTCATTTGGTAGTTTGCTTTGCGGGCTTGCCCAATCAGATAATTTGGCATTGTACTTAATGGATCTTTCTGGCGTGTATTAAAAATGAAACCGAGATATTTGTACTCATCTGTGACATCAATGTTGTCAGATCCTATCTTAAAATCTGTTTTGCTATCATTCTTCTTATTGAAGATAAGTACTTTTGTTTTCATCAGACTAACAATCATATGCCACTTTTTACAAAATTCGTACATTCCATCAATCTGTGCTTGCAAACCCTCTGCTGTATCTGAACACAGGACCAAATCATCAGCATATAAAATGTACTGCACTATAGTGTTGTTCAGAACAATGCCATATCTGAGTTTCAGGAATTTCTTTAGGTCATATAGATACTCTGTAAATAACTTAGGGCTGATCATCCCACCTTGTAGCACCCCACATATACTCTCTATCTCCTCACTTAATTCACCGTTCACCTTAACTCGGCACCGTGATTTGGCGTACATGCTTTGTATTACCTGTAGAAATTTTCCACCAACACCACGCATTTTAAGTTTATGAATCAGAGTAGCACGGTTAACATAATCAAAAGCTTTAGTAAAGTCTACGAAACATACATAAAGGGGCTTGTTAATAAACTTCTGTTTCATTATCAATGAATACAAAATGAAAGCATTGTCTGCAGTCATCCTGTCTCGCATGAACCCAGATTGAAACTTGTCATTGTCCAATAAAATTTCGTTTTTCATACAGAGGCGGGAATTAAGAATTGATTCAAATAGTTTTCCAATAACTGGCATTACCGTAATCTTTCTATAATTATCGGGATCAAGTGTACAACCTTTCTTATGAAGTGGGTTAATAATGCCTTCACACCAACTAGTGGGGTATTCTCCAGATTGTAACACATAATTAAACATCAATGTTAATGGTAACGTTATTTCTTTTTCTGCAGCTTTCAAAAATTCACCTGATATGCCATCAATACCTGGAGCTTTTTTGTTTTTTGTTTTTTAATTTCCTCAGACTGATTAGAACCTCATTTTCAGATATCACAGAATTTAAGATGTCGTCACTTACATTACTGTGGATAGGACCTAAACTCAGGGATGGTTCTTTCATACCTAAATTGATATCCATGAAATCAGGTTGTAAAGGTGGTTTTACTTGTTCTTTAAAGTACTCTGTGAACACTGTAATGTTGATGTCAGACATTGAAGTTTTCTTGTGTTTTTTCCAGAAGTTCCAGTAGTGCTGAGGATGATTAGAGACCATGTTTTCAAGTTCTAGCCGTACCCTAAGAAAGTGCTTTCTTTTCTTGTTTTGAATAAGAGTTTTGTATTCTTTATAAATTTGCAAGTAAGCCGTTCTGTGTGGCTCTTTGGTTATATCATGTGAGGAAGCATATTTGTTAACATCTCTTTTCTTGTCTTTACAGTCATCATCATACCAAACATTTTGTGGAAAGGTACTCCTACCCTTAGTGCACCTTTTCCTGCTAACCTTCTTTACTGCACATTCCAAAAAAGTATAAAAATCCTGGCACAAATCATCGACTGATGGGTAGTTAGTTACATTACATATTAAATTGTCAAATGCCTCAAGGGTATCAATATCATAAAAGCACCTAGTATATTGGTCTTTTTTCATAGGATCCCAAGAGTAACGTGAATATCTTTCGGTTTTACATTTCCTACTGGCTGGCAATTCTTCGAGTTCTAGATTAAAAGAAAACATCAAAGCTACATGGTCTGAGTTAGCTTTTTTTGTAGACAGACTAAAATGGTCTATCATACTAATGTAATTGACAGATGCAATAAGATAGTCCACCACACTTTGACCAGTCTCTTTATAGCAAGAAAAGTTATCTGTGTTGTTGCCCACCCTACCATTTAAAATAAGCATATCAGAACTGTGACAGATTTCAATTAGTTTTTTACCATGATTATTAGGTATACCTGGTCTTTGTTCTTCCGAGATCCTGTATAAACATCTGGCAGCAATGTGGGGGCTGCAACAGATTTAAAACTGCCATCCGACCCTGATATAACTGGAATAGAAATAGACCATAAGTGTTTGGGCCACAGACCCATGCATTGCGCAGACTCGTGAAAAAAAGGCGAATTGATTCAAGGGTTACGGGCCCGGGAAAGTACACAGTACGACCCTGGTGGACAGAGGTCACATCAAGGTCACGACAAGGTCACAGAGTTATAGTACTCGACACCAGGTGGCACCACACAGATGGGACGCTGGGTGACGTCACAGCTCGAGTTGTGACGTCACAACAACTGGTCCTACCCACCTGTTTTTGCCTTATGATTCTCTGCACTTGTGTATCATTCTATTGAGCTGACAAATACTATTAAAAAGAACTATAATTGCAGGCTAGGAAAATCTGTGTGTCCGCGTGTCCCCAATGACCAGAAAATGGATGTGGACAACCAGAAAATAAATTTTAATAGTTCTGACGACAAGATATTTTTTAGCAATGATTAAATTTTCCCCGCTAAAAAATTGAGCCATTTCAATAGGTATTTTGTGAGGTCAAATTCCCCTAAAATCGTGGACAACTTTTGAATACGTGAGGATGCCCAGATTGTCATTAGTGATCGTCCTCTGACGACCAGAAAAATGGACGAATTTCCCTATAGCCTGAATTGAGTTAAACGTATAATTTGTACATAAGTAATAATCCGATTATTTTGGGGCATTGCATGCATACGAATGGTTGTATGATATATATATGGTTTTATCCAAACATTTAAGGATGAGTCAGAGGAAGGAACTGCAGATCCCCTGAAGGTATGATTTTCTGCTGCTATTCAATTAGCCCTATCAAGGCTATGATTTTTGTGTATGTTCATCTTCCAAAGTAAATAGGTACGTTGAAAAGGAAAGGTCAAAGTTCGCGGAGGGCCAACCCGGGAACTGTGCTCCACTGAACAAGTACACGCCCCACTACCCCTGGCTCCATTTCCTTTTCAATAGTAGGAGGAGGTCTAGGGTAGCGAACGGGATCCCAAGGTTGGGATTTAGGGCTTTCCCCTTTACCCACTTTGATGTCCAATAATCTGTAGATTTATCAAACGCTGCATTATGAAAGTTGTGAATATTATAGCCTAAATTATTTCTAGAGCTTGAATGAAGGAGCCCTACGTTGAAGAACACTGTTCAAACGAATGTTAGATATTACAAGTTCTGACAGAAAGAAAGGGACATTTTAATTACCTTTCTATTAATCTATCAGTTACCAAAAGGATATCATCTATATGTTTATCTTTATTGACTTAAGAAAATAACTCACTGTACCATTTCCATTCTTCCAGAAGTTAAGACGTGCCGCAATATAACTTTACGAAATAACCATGGCTCAGTCTCGAATTTACAGTTTTTCAATTTATTTCCTAAAATTTATTTCCTAAAATGTAGCCTCCCCATATTTACCAGAAGAGTAGAGAGCCCCATTATATGACTGTTGCATACTCATAAAGCTAACATATAACGTCCCACACACACCCAGCCTATAGTACAACTTTCACAGGTTTCCCACGTTTTTGGTCAGAATTCCTGAGCCTCTATTAACACCACTGGAGGAGGTTAAGGGTCGTCAAACATTGTAACACCTGGCGCAAGGTGTCTCATTCACACCACTTTTACTGCCTCATTTTCTCACCACTCGGCATTCTTGTATAGCACTGATGACTTGATTTTAATATATATTCCCCTGACCTCTCATCCGTAAAACTATCTAATATCTCCATGTGGTGCATCGCCTTTGAATCATGCTGATTTTACGTTCACACAATATTCTCACCACTTTGCATTCTTGGTTAGAGTTGATGAGATAGTTTCAACTTTTTTCTATGTACTTCCTCCTAGTTTATTTCATGTATCCTCATCTACCACAACCTATGTGCTTAAAGGGAGTCAAAAGCAATGTTGTGTCAAAATAAGACAAAATTTTGAAGATTCAAATAACTATGAAAATACATTTTAAGAGTCTAACTTTTGCCATTGGTGCAGTACAAACCATGATAACTAACTATAACTTTACTTGGATTTCATAAAACTCATGTCATTTATGCCTGAAGACAGCAATGTATGTAAACAAACCAATTTTGGTGGGTCACCAAAATTAACTGGGGACGAGTTCTAATGTATTTTGATGTAGTTTAAGTGCGTTTTCATAGTCTATATTTCACCAAAGGCCTAGGTCTTGGTCAAAGAATATATTTCAATGGTTAATAGAATTTGCAAAATTTGACCCTACATTGCTTTTGGCTCCCTTTAAGTTGTCAAGCAGAACTGTTTTCTTACAAGTAACATTCTCATATATGACTTACATATATATGACTTCATACCAAAACTATTTTGAATATATTTCTACAAGTTTCCTTTACTGTAAAGCTGTAAAAAATCTAGGGGTGTAGATGGGAGGTCCTGATGTCGCTGTGTTGTATTTAAGAAAAGCCTATGTCGCAGGTCGTTGTCACTTGTGAATTCCTATGTCCCATGTCGATTTTAAGAAATGCCCATATTGCTATCTTCTAAAGTTGATGTCACATGTTACTAAGCCTCATGTCACCCTGTCGAATGTAAGAAATAGCCTTGTCATCCTGTCAATTTAGGGGTCTGCACTGATAAATCTACATATATTCGATCATGGTCGAACAAATAGTTATACATATCTTTAGATTTCTAAAAATCCCCTAAATCCCGAAATAGTACCTCGATTCTCATTCAAAACGAACCGGTATTAGGGAGTGAATAATTTTATACTAGAACACAATCATCCCATCATTTTCAAATTAAACTCAAACGTGCTCACCTAGTTCCCAAAATAAATAAATGTAATTTAAGTACCAACCATGCAATAAAAATGAGGCAAACGCACTCAGCAGCCACCCAAATTGCACTTTTAAACTCACATAACCACTCGGGAGCTATCATTCAGAATCAGTGTGCCTGACTGGTTGTACCCAGTGATCTTTATGTGTAACCACACACCAAGGGAAGGGTGTTTGGGTGGGGGGTGGGGGCACTTGGGTTTGAACAGGTACCCACTGCCAAACCGAACCCCGAAGCAGGGTCAGTGCAAGTCAAAATTGAGGGATGGTCGATCACGTTTTAGGCAAAAAATGGGGGCAGGGAACTACATCCATAGAACAATATGAGGGCAATAGCTTTAAATTTTGCCTTATTGATACTTTATTTTACCAACAACAAAAAATAGAATGTTATCAGAAGTCTTCCTAGGCAGTTATGGTGATTCTGTATATTTTCTGGCATTGACAGACCCTGACTTTTGGAGGCAGTGATCTGTCCCCCCAAAACAAGGGGCAGTTAACTAAAATTCAGGAGCGGTCAATCACAAAAAGAAGAGGCAGTAGTTTGGCAGTGGGTAATAACCTTCAAAGAGTCAGTGCCCTCCCCCCCGCCCCACTCCAGGACTGGTGCCTGGGAGCTTGGGTAGGGCCCAGTCAATGTGAAATGCACACAATTTGGTGAAATATCCCCCTCTCCACGGTCCACAGAGCGCGTATGGCGGCTCCCTTTGGGAACCACTCAACCGTGACCACTGTCTCCTCGCGCAGGGGATTGTGGGTAAAGGTAACATCACTGACTCAGTGAGATCAGGTTTCGCAATTTTCCTCTTTTTTTTTTTTTTTTTAATTCTTGCATTTTCAGTTAGATGTTTTCTACAAATACATATCGTAAAGGTCCTACATACTTTTCACCACTTTCTTTGTTTTTTTTGTCATCAAATTTCCATATGTATACGTATGGCGACGGCCTACATATTTTAGTATTTTGGATATAAATTTAATCATTTTGAGTATTCTATTTTGCTATTTCCTGGCATCATAGCATAGGGATACATGAAACATGTATGTCACAGGAAATGTTAGAACTAAGACCTGTGGACATAAGTGAACAGATTCAACATCCCTTCGATGCATTGATGATTTTCATTTTACAAAATCAAATGTACTCACTCTAAAATTATTTCAGCAGTTCATTTTGGTACATACCAAATGGTACAGCGTCTACCTCAATGACAGGAATGTAATGCTTACATTAGTCAATGAACATACTTACTTACTTACTTACTTACTTTTAGTCTTTGATCTTTTCACTGTGTTTCATATTTTCCATAAAAGGTTCTCAAGGCCAGAAATATGTCAAGGATATATTTTTAATCCTAAATTTATGTGTTTATTTTGGGTGCTTATTTTTGTCTTATTCACTTAGAGAATTGGTGGCGTATTGAACATCATTTTAACCAGAACACACCGATGTCGATTTACACCTACAGACCCCCACCTCAGAAATAGTTAACAGATATGTCGGCAGATGGCACTGCTGTGTCCCACCTATGTAGGGACATAAAACTCACCTGGTACTTTATGGGCCAAAGAGATCTCCTTGGATAACACTGCTAGCTTACTGCACTACAGATTTATCTGCCCATTTTGATGGGGCTTTTATGCCTCTTTTGATACTTCTGGTATCATAATCAAGTTTATCTACCAGTTGTGTAGAAAAGGCAACAACAGATACAGAAGTTACAGAAAAAGGCCTCGGACCCTTACAGTTCTAGCCAATTAAAAAACAGATTTAATATTCCCTGTTCCTGTGCGAGTATCATTTTGGACACAAATGTCTCAACACCGAATATGTTACAGGGGCAGGCCGAGGAGTAGGATAAAACAAAAGGGAAATAAGGGGTTGGGGGGGAGGGTCATCATATAGTCAAAAAGAACTAGAACATTGTAAAATTGCTTGCACTTCCGTGACGTTTCCCTCTTGTTTTTTTTAGATTCATTGGCCACCAAAGGGGAGAGGGGCTGATTCCTGATCCCCTGGATCCTTTTCCTGGATCCCCTAACTCCTGATCATTTATTTCTCTTCTCTCCTCTGACTAGCAAGAACATTCAGGTCCCCTGTCGACACAATCTACCAGCAGGCCACCTGCATGAGTTTATTGATCTCTGCTCCAATCGATTCTACTTTAAAATGCTCTCAGATCCGAACAACTTTCAATCTAGCCACAACTCATTAAGTATACATGATATTCTACTTTCCTATCTGGTTTAGTGAAAGGCAGGCATAGATGTGTTTTTTTTTCGGTTTCCCTTGTATATATAATGTGGGAGAGAAACTGAAAACATTTGGATTTTAATAATTATATCCCCGGCATATTTCACTACCACATATTTCAATTCAGCCTTTGTGACTATCACAATTTTTAAGCTCAAATTAATCAACTGTTTTCAAGAATGTTTTGATCAATTAACTATCTATTATGTCCTATCCCTGAGACAACCTCAAATTCACTGAAATAACACTTGATTATATAAAGTGGAAAAAACTGAAGAGTTCAAAATTGAAGTTTTCATTCTGTGCTCCTCCTGGTATGACGTAACTAAAGAATTGGATCACTTGGATCTCTAGAGATCAAGGCCCCGTTCTGGTTCACTGACTCTCTGTGACCTGCTTTCTACCCCCGATCATGGTTGACTGACTGCTCATTAACGATGCTAGACTGTACTTCTATCCCGGTCCACTGATTGCCAAAAACAATTACGTGTGAAGTTATTTTGGTCAGAACGGACTAAGGGAGGGCTAAAATAATGGTCATACCATAATTGATAATGACATCACTACTTTTCATGACAGACTTAATCATTTATCATGAGCGTGACAATGTCAAAATGGCTTAGTGGTGGGCATGGAACTTAAGACCCCATCAAAAGGGGGTGTAGTGAGGGGAGGGGAGGGGTCTAGACCCCTAGATACGCCCCCAAGATGTGCTTCTGCTGAACATTAAGCACCATCATTATATCCTACATCGATCTGATCATTCTACCTCCCCCGATGACTCAGCATTTTCCCCCCTAACCCAGCAGTTGCTGGTCTTTGACATGGAAACCCTCCCAAACCTGACACTGACACACCTCTCCACTCAACCACTATGGGACAATCACCGCTACACTGTGAGAGATTGTCAGTTACTGCTGACCTAGGCAGAAAAAGTAGTGATAAAGCCGTGTTCTACAGCAAGTGCTTCAAGTTAGCCTTGTATACTTTAACCAACATAGACACTATCAGTGATAGGATAAGGAACACTTGCAGTTGTCGAAACTAACTTTTTAGGGTCTTGGCCATCAGAGCCGACGGGCCTTACATTAATATTTGAATCTGAGAAATCCTCGGCCATCCGGGCCAATTTTTATGTATTTTCCCTGAAAATTGTCGGCCCTCATGAGAAATTGTCAGCCGTTGGCCATGGGGCAGGCGTTAGTCTCAAACACTGCACTTGCTACGCAGTATGCGCATTTAAATAGAAAACAAGCTTTTCTATAAATATGGCCTCATCTTTCATATTCTCATATACTGTGGGGGGTATAGATGGGGGGGGTCCCATTTCGCGTGTCGAATTTAAAAAACAGCCCTGTCGTTTGTCCCTATATCTTGGTTTAGACTCCTGTCCCATGTCGAATTTAAGAAATGGCCCTGTCCCCTGTCACTATCGTTTTAAAGCTCCTGTCCCCTGTCGAATTTAAGAAAAGGGCTATGTCATTTGTCCCTTAATTGCCATGTCCCCTGTCGAATTTAAGAAACAGCAATGTCGCCCTGTCGAATTTAAGAAATGGCCGTGTCGCCGTGTCGAATTTAGGGGTCTAGACCCATACTGTGGGATGATGCATGTCCAGTAGTTAAGAGCTGAATCTAGCACTAGGATTGGGAGGGTGATAACCAGTGTTATCAACTGGAGTGGATATAAAAAGTATTGTCCCAGCCGTAGAAAATAGTCCCATTAGTAAGCTTAATAATTTCACATAAATATTTGGTCAGGGAATGACAAATATAACAAATATATAACCCTGACACACCTTGGGTCAGTTCAGGTTATGAACAAACTATTGTATACATACACAGTGTTCAAAGTCAAGTGGGCACCTTGCTCCCAAGGCACCCATAATTAAAAACACCTAGAACAATGAATGGTGATCCTTATGACCTGTTACATATTTTCACTACATGAATAATGACCTTTGATACATATTTTCACTTCATGGACAATGATCTTTGATCAGTTTATACCACAAAGGCATAAACCAAATCACATGTGTTAAGCGTTATGCATTACGTATTACCTCTCCACCTGTGTGACTCAGTCAGAGTCGACACAATGCGCCTTGAAAGCCCTATAGACGTTGTGCAGATCACGTCACAACTGCCCATAATGGGCTGGCCGCCATATTGGTGATCAGTTTACGATCATTATTATTTACAATTCTGAAGAATTCAAAATAATAATTTATGCTGCACACATTTTAAATAGTGTCATGTTATAATATCATCATTTAGAATTCACAAAAATTCATTTTTTAGTGTAGCCACATGGTCTTGATCACCACCAGTGGTCACGTGACCACGTCTGCACAAGGTCTATTCTCACTAGGCGAAAATCGGCCAACCGATTGGCACAAAAATTGTCCAATTCTACCAGTAATCAGCCAATTTTAGCACCGATTCATATTGAACATCTAGATTCTAATATGGCATAACAATAGATTAGCTAAATCGGTGCAAAAGTCAGCTGCTTCTTTTGTCGTCATCAACCGATTCGTTCACCGATCGAGCCTAGTGGGTATGAGGCTTAACGGGCTGACCCGGCTCTCGATCGAGTCATACATGATTTATAGTGTTGTGTCTGCCCCATTGTATAAGAGTATCGGTCCATAGTGCCAGCCAGTCCAGCTGGGGGACTCCCAGTTAGCATACCACTGGTACAGATAACACACACCAGATTCCTATAGTTCAAGGTCCCAGAAATAGGAATAGGGTGGGGGAATGCAACTTGCAAGTTGATAAAAATGAAAACCTTAAAACTAAGCACCCACCATATGCAATTGAGGATAGGAATAACATACGTGTATTTGGATAAAGTTCCATTACCTGATAGTCATTACTCTGATTCTCATGTAATTATACGATTCCTGTTGAACGCTCAAACAGGGGATTGTGATATCTGGATTTATACCTTTAATTGCCCTGGGCAATAAGCCCATCAAAGTTTTTACCAACAATAAAGTTGACCATGAAATATTATTAAAATTGCTTCAGTGTTTATTCCCTGAAGAGAGTTGCACAATACTAAATTAACAAAAGTGATTTGGGTGACAGATTGCTCCTAAAATTTGCAAAATGTGAACTTACATTTTGGACTTTTCCCATAGGAACTAATGGTAAAGCCTGTCAGTCCAACCTATAATGTCTAATCCTATTGTGCCTGGTTGTCAAATCTGCAAATCTATCAATTGGTAAAATTTAAGAAATCATAATGTTTTCTCAATACTTGGGGATATAGGAAAACATAATTCTTTCTTATTTCAGTAGCCCTAACTCTAGAAGACAAAGATTCTTTATATGTGAATTTTGTCTGACCCTTGTCCAACCCTGGAAATCTCCTATGTGGGATGGGCTTATTGGGCAGTACCTTCTGTGGTACCCTACTTGCAAACTTGGTTAGATTTGTCTAATTACAAAAGAAATACTATGGGTGAATAGGCCTGAGTAGTGAAAACAATAATGATTTATGATGTTTTACATAACTTCTATTTTTTGTGCTCATGAGCATGATCGCTATTCTCCACATGAAAGCAAAGGATGAATTTAGTTAAGGCCCCTCTATATGGCCAACCACCTGTGAGTAGCATTTAATTCATCAGTCCATGCCATTGTATGCCACAGTAACACTAAACTTGCTTTGCATTCATTGAAAGAGCTTCAGTGACTCAATAATTGATAGGCTTGGGGTCAGAGTTGGGTCTGCATACAAATAGCTAACCTCAAATTAATCGCAGTGTTTGCCATTGACCAGGCTAGGAAAATTCCTCCAGTTTTCTGGTCATCATAGGATAATCAATTACAGAAATCTGGTTGACTACATATATCTATAAGTTGTCCACATTAGACAGGACTTATTCATGATAAGAAAACCGATATTTTTTAAAGGAGAATTTAATCAAATTTTCAAAAATATCTGGTCGTCAGGTGGATGACCAAATTCTTTTTTTTGGTCGTCCACATCAATTTTTTGGTCGTTGATGACACGTGGACACGCAGATTTTCCTATTCTGCATTAACACTGGCCCGTCAGCAAATAGCCAAAAAAGATAGAGCAGGGCCAAAAATTTGTACCAAAAATTGGTGAAATTGGCCCTGATGGCCAACAGAGATCAGACTCTTTTCTTTTTATATTCTATGTTTCCTGGTCATATTTTGCATGTTTTATTCCTGACCATATTTTACATGTTTTTCCTAAGCACAGCAACAGAAAGCTAAAAGGGCCGACAATATCATGGCAACATTGGCCCTGTTGACAGACCGCCTAAAAAGTTAAAGTTTCAGATACTGAATCGTCCAATAAAAACTTGCTTTCAGACATACTGACTCCCAGGTATGTTGGGCACGTCAATGTCTAAAGCGAGCCCAATTAATATGTATGTGATGAGTTAAACGGGAGTGTGAAGACTAATATGGTTAGCTGATTAACATGTAACCTCTCATAAATTATATATAGATATCTGGGGCACAGGTGTCTAAAGGCCTGGGAAACTACTAGAGAGGAGCTTTTGTATAACTGCATCAGGACGTGCAAGGAAGGGCTTTTCCATGTTTGTAAATTGCTTTTACTCATTTTTCAGGTATTTCATCTATGTACATGTCACAACAACTTTGCTTGTGCATTGCAACTGCAAATATTTTATAAATATATATTTCCAAATTACACATGAAATTTGAAAATAGAATATTTTCTTCAACATCATATTTGAGACAGTAGGGGTTACATTTCCTTCAAATACTTTGTGAAACAGTTGGGAAAACAGGAAAAACTCCATACTTTCCAAAGAAATTGGAAAAGAGACATATTAGATATGAGTGGTCCACACATAAATACCCAGTTGGTGATTTATAATGAACCCCATAAATCATTTGAGTGTAAGCTGCATTCCACAAATATCTTTGTTTCACTTTATTAGGTAGTGTTTTGCGGTCTTTTTGTGACAAGCATGGCATGCTTATTGTTCATGAATATTTGAGTGGTTCAAAAAGTGCCTCCAGTTCAAGTTCATTTAGTTGAGACTATCTGATTGTATTACTCCATTTCCTCAGCCTATTTAAGTGACAGTCACAAGATTAACATTGCGTTCAAAAGCCCTCCTGTACCCCTTTTTGGGTAGACTCTCAGTCAGAATCCACAAAGTGTTATAAGCATTTCGTAAATTCTAAAACAGGAATGGCCCTCCATTAAATTAGCAAACTGTAGTGTTAGGATACAAGTCCAGGAAGTTAGGACACGTTTATGGATCTTAAAGGGCCATACCCACTGAGCAACTTTAGCAATGACGGACAACTTGGAGAATCGCTGTTGTCATTGTCATCATCATAAGGGGACTGCAATATTAACCAAGTTTGTTATTTTACCGGCGATTTTACTAGAAATTTTACCAGCGATTCTGTTCCCCATCGCCCAGAATGCAGTGGCGGATCCAGAGGGGGGGGGGGGCGTGCGCCCAACCCTTTTTCAGGAAAAAATTTGCATTTTAAAAAAGTAAAACTCGGCCTAAAAGCAATTAAGGAAATTTCTTTCCAATAACGCCCTCCCCTCATTTTCAAAATTCCGAATCCGCCAGTGGAATGCACAGCATACCCATAGATGGTGCTGGGAATTTGACCCAGTGCCATCGGTAAAATCATTTAGTGGGTATGAGGCTTAAGGATGTATTTCGGTTCTTCACTGCACATTGCATCAATATGGTTCACCTTGCTTGACATTGTTTTCCTTTGCCACCCCCCCCCCCCCCCCCCCCCTTTGAAAACATATGGATCCGCCCCTACGGTGAAAGTGGGGTATAGGCAAGTTAAAGGTAAATACGGGTGAGCACAGCAGCGCCACCTGGTGTGATTTTATTTCTATTGCAGGATTTCTTTGAAATTTCATAGATATTTCATGGAATAGTTAGGAATTATGAATATGAATTTGTAAATGAAATAAAGATGATAATTATTCAATTATGGTTGATTAAACTCCATTTTCCTTCATTTTTTCTCTATTTTTAGGGATATCATTTGATTTTCCACGGTGACCTATGGTTTTCTTTGGCCTAAAATACTCATTGGGGTCCTACCCACACATTTCCAGCATTTAAAGTAGAACTCATGGTTATTTATTTTTGAATGTTGAAAAATGTGCTTTTTTCCATAGGCTCCAATAGTAAACAACCATTATTTCAGATGCTCATATCTCTGAAATTGATATGGTGACCTAGGATTTTTAAAGTTTCTATATGTTCCTTATCCATCCCCCTAACCACCCTGTGAGTTTTATAATTTTGTCACGGTTTTTATGAAATCACCCTTAACACCCGTATTTACCTTTAAAGGTAAATACGGGTGAGCACAGCAGCGCCACCTGGTGTGATTTTATTTCTATTGCAGGATTTCTTTGAAATTTCATAGATATTTCATGGAATAGTTAGGAATTATGAATATGAATTTGTAAATGAAATAAAGATGATAATTATTCAATTATGGTTGATTAAACTCCATTTTCCTTCATTTTTTCTCTATTTTTAGGGATATCATTTGATTTTCCACGGTGACCTATGGTTTTCTTTGGCCTAAAATACTCATTGGGGTCCTACCCACACATTTCCAGCATTTAAAGTAGAACTCATGGTTATTTATTTTTGAATGTTGAAAAATGTGCTTTTTTCCATAGGCTCCAATAGTAAACAACCATTATTTCAGATGCTCATATCTCTGAAATTGATATGGTGACCTAGGATTTTTAAAGTTTCTATATGTTCCTTATCCATCCCCCTAACCACCCTGTGAGTTTTATAATTTTGTCACGGTTTTTATGAAATCACCCTTAACACCCGTATTTACCTTTAATCTAATCCCCTACCTTCCCTATTACTGTGACAAGTGACCTATTGTTAGTGTGTCCACTGGCCGCGTGAGGCGCCACCTGTTACCACACCTCCTCAGGGCGCATGCGCACACCTCGTCAGACCAGGTCGTGACGTCACAAAGGTTCCCTTTGTTTTCTGACACTTTATTAGTTTGAGGAATGTCAACTGACTTAGGTAACTGTGAATTGTTCCATTCTTTCCATCATAGGCAGCTTATGTATCTCTATGTTTCCAGGTATATTTATGCATACTTTAAGTTAACATCCTTTAAAAAACCCTCGTCTACATTTAGATCACAGCATTGTGTATGTTTGTTGGGTTAGTTTAACGTCCAGCCATCCCTTCAAGACTATTTCCAGTCTGGATCATAATTATGACATCCTTAGAATTTGATTAATAGAAAATTACATATCATATTCAGAGAAAAAGCTAAATTGGCCACCTCTTGCCATTTTGAGCCAATCTTTAATTTCCCCATTTTATTGTACGCCTCGTGGCCTGCAAGGCTCTTTATCAAAATCTTAAATGAAGGACGATTTTGAAGTAAAGAAAAATATCCCAACTGCAACAAACAAACTACTAATAGATGTGTAAAGTACAGGCCAATTTATCCCTTGATACTGACACAATAGAAATAGGTTTGTGGCGTGCCTGGGACTACTAAACTGTGCAAATCATCAAAACTCGGCCGGTGCAGGTGCATAAATACGACCTGTCTACGGACATGCCAGCAATAGACACAGATTTAGGTAGTTAATCATGTTTTTCAGGTACCTAAAACATGTTTTATTGCTGGTGTGACAGGGGGATACTTTGATTTAGGTGTCTGGTTCACATTCCATGGCTTGTTAATGAGTTTGTTTCAGCCTCATTGCCAACTTTATACATGAGAACTTTGCACTTTTAACTGCACAATAACATGGGACATTGGCATTGTTTTTACCCAAATACTCTCAACCTTCTGACGGTATGCATGGTAAAGGAAATTGGCTGAAAGAGACCAAATATGTTGTGAACTAAACTGACAAATCTATTCTAGACATTACAAAAAGAGTGCAAAGGACCCTTAACTTTCGACAGACACTTTCAAAGGGCCCTATTTTGTTTTTTGTTGGAACTCTTCTTATTATAAACAGGTAAATTGGACCTTATAACCCAATGGAGGCTGATAACCTATCACAGTAACAACTCACATCCTAGACAAAATTCACAGACGATTAAGGTGTTCCACATAGCGAATGATTATTAACATTCCTAGCAATATAGTCACTTATTTCAACTAGTGCAAATATTCAGTCCTCCTTCAAACAGCTCTGAAACCGTCTCAGATGGGGAAAAATAACATAGGAGCCAATGGTAAAGACATTACATAACAGGGCTGTCTGAGGTAGGACTGTATTCCTAAGAAAAAGAGCCAGATATACTTATTAAATAAATACTTCATTGCCAACCCTAAGGTATACCAACCCTAGTTATCGTTACAAAGTGTACATACAACAATGATATAGACACCCGGGGGGGAGGGGGGGTTACTTGGGTCTCAAAAGGGTACCAACTGCCCCCACGGGTCCCCATGGGTCTGGGAAGTGGGGACGGGAACGTCTAAGTTGAGGGGTCAACCACTTTAATGCCAATAAGGGGAGGCAGTGAACTACTTCTATAAAACAGTAATGGACAATAACTCAAAATTCAGCCTAATATATTACATTATTTGACACAAAAATCTTTTAGCAACTTTATCAGGAGTTCTCCTAAGCAACTTTGGTGATTTTTGTCTATTTCATGGTATCAAGACCCTCTGATTTTGAGGAGCAGTTACTTGCATATCCCAAAAATTGGGGGCAGTCTAATAAAATTCAGGAGTGGTAGTTACCTTCAAAGAGTCAGTCCCCCGCCCCCCCCCCCCGCCCCTGGGCGTAGCCGTGACGTATATTGGCCACGTGCCCCATTGTTGTTGTGGTCACGTGTCCCCTAGTGTCACGTGCCGCCTTTAACCCACTCCAGGCTCTAATAACGTGTATACACACTGACGGGGTCTAAGGCTATTGTATCTGCTCAATGGGCCCAATTCTATTGTATCGGTTCACTTAACTGTGTGTGTTGTATCGGTTCAATCATGCATGTGGTTATAAGGCCTGATGCCTTTATTCAATGCTTGTTAATTATTAGGGCACACGTGTTTACATTGTAAAGGACAAAGTAGGGGGTCAGTATGGGATAAAGAAAAAATACTGTATTAAGAATGGGACATCCCAAACTCTTAAGCAGAGAAATTAACCTCAATATTGGATAAGGACAATGAATATCAATTGTTTTTGAGTAGTTTGAAAACCAAAAACTTTATCTATTTAATGTAATTTTCACCATCTATTTAATGCGATTTTCTACACCTATTTTTGAAATCTTTATTTTGGGATTCTCTGGGAACCCTCATTTAGGTATTCTTTAATCAACCTGATAGGCTAGTTTTTTCTAATTCTATTGTATCGGTTCAATTTTATAACTGTGTGTGGACCATGTGGTTATAAGGCGTGATACGTTTATTCAATGGTCATTAATTATTGGGCACAGGTGTTTACGTTGTAAAGGACACAGTAGGGGGCCAGTATTTGATAGGGATACTGTATGACAAAAAGTAGGTTTCTTTTACACTGAAAACCAAATGATTTTCCATGTTGCGTCATTTTCTTACATATTTATGAAATCTTTTATTTTTCTCACTTTTGTTAAGCCATAGACACCACTTTATGTAATCTTCCTCCATATACAGGAATGCTTGGAATAGAGACGATAGATAGCGAAAGAAAGGGTGTTCATTTTTTGCCCTGCAAACAAAACGTATTCTCCATATTACGTCATTTTCTCCCCATGTTCATCTTTCACTTTTCATTATTTTCATTGCACCATAGAAATCACAGAAATTTAACCACTTTATGTAGTATTTTCTGCATACTACCCATTCTTCGGTCTACCTCATACACCATTTTCCTCACCGTCATCAAGCAATAATAACAATGTAAATATAATGCGGTTTGATTGCATCATTCCAGTGAGTGGTAAAATGTTTGCTTGTGTCTAACCACCACATATTTCCACATATCACAGGCCGCTTGTCATCATTATTGTATTCTTCAAAGTAGGATGACTCCTACATGAGGTGGCAAAAAAAGATGACTTCATGACATTCCACAGAGCATTACTTTTCTCATGATATATGAGCTAACTAACCTTTCTATCATTTTTCCTAACCTTGTCCTACTTTTTTCCTGACATCTGAATCGTTTGTTCATTTAAATAAATATTATTTCTATCAATCAAAATCTTAGGGGATACATTGGCAAACGACTGTTCCAAATTGCAAGTACATATACTATGGATAACCCTGAAAGACCCTGAATATTAACTAATCATGAAAGACAAATGTATTTCACCAATTCCGAAAGCAACATCTGGTAAAGATTATAGTAGCCATTGACTGAGAATATTGTAAACATGCAAAGCGAATGACGCATGAATGCAAGAAACAATTGTATCTCTTCCCCTTAGACTTCACCCACCCTGACATTTGTCCCCACATTCCTCTGAGGTGAAAAGGCGTTCTACCCGGACACGGAGAGTCTTTACCTGTGACCACTGGCATCTCTGGCTGATTCAATATTTTTTACCAAAAATATAGAAAAAGGTCATGCATGTTACATATCATTTGAAAGTGAATTAAAAGACCTTTCTAATTATATATAACATGTCCATAACCTATTGCAATTGCGACGTGCGACTTATATAATCTAAAGTGTTTTTTTTTAATTAAATATAAAAAGAATTGTCATAAAAAATCCTATAGTAGAATACGGTGTTTACCTGTGGCCACTAGTATCCCTAGCAGCAGTTGGATGGTTGGCATGGTCTTTGGAGGGTGCAGGGCGGTCATTACTGGTAGGAGGGTGGTCAGTAGAGGGGTTCCTGGGGGTACTGGAGGAGGCTCCAGCCACCTTGTAGGTGACCTGTCCCGTCTCCGCCCCGCCCCCCGCCACCGAGTAGCTGCTCCGGCCGAACTTAAACCTCATCTTGGCTGTAGTAATCCAAGCATGTAGTATACTACCAGTGTCCTGTGTGATCAGGTAGTTAACTACAGTCTATCCTGTGGGAATGTAGTTTACCTTTACTGCTGTTATACAGTTTTATCTTGTATCATATTTCTGTATAATGGTTCCCAATTGTATGTATAACAACGCACTCTCTCAGGTAGGTTGTGTACTGAAATATATTTTTTTTTTTCTCAATTTTTCCTATTCAATATGACAGAAGGCAATTGACTGTCATTTCCATAGGAATTTCAATTAGGACTTGTGTGTGTATGTCCTGAAATGTCCATATAATATAGTTTAAAGCAGAATCTCAACAAAAAATAGCTCTATTTCTGATCCAACAGTCCTGTCTCTTCACACTAAAACCAATGATGTATATATATATGCCCATAAAGGCGTACTCTCAGCTGACGTCCAGATTAGGTCCGATATGTCTCTCCTGATCCCTCTTATTGGCCTCAGACGGTATCACAGCGGTGGAGTATTGTCCACAGTATGGTTGTATAGATGATCCCCCCTGTGCCCTCACAGTACCTGGGATAAGCTCCTCTCTCTAGGTGTTATACATGTAACCTGCGGAGTGGTCCTCCTGCAGTGATCCCTGGTCAGAGAGGCAGAGGGGAGGGCAGGTAATGTGAGCTGGGAGTATACTCTGCTTCCCACAAGTTGAGCTGTGGTCAGACTGTCATAGGTAATGTTGGTAATGTGAGCTAGGAGACGAGTATACTCTGTTTCTCACAAGTTGAGCTGTGGTCAGTCAGAGGTGAGCGCCAGGTAATATGAGCAGAGAGGTTTCTATACTCTGTTTCTCACAAGTGGAGCCTTGGCCACTCAGTGGGTGTTCCGTTTCTGAACCTCTTCAGTGTCATTCCTGTTTTGCTGTGGTAAGTCGGAGGTGGGCACAGGTATGTAATTTCTCTTCAATCGTGGTCAGAGAGTGAGAACTGAGCGCAGGTAAGATGCCAGGGAGTACATGCCTATCTATTTGTTTTTCATAAGTTGAGCTGTGGTCACTCCTGTTGCACTGTGGTTGGTCAGTTATGTATCTTCACTCTTATAAGTCGAGTGCTGTTCTTAAATGTACCTCAATCAACTCTGCTGTGAGTAAAATGGTGTCCATCAGCATCTGTTATAGTCTTGTCTCTCAAAAGTTGAGTTCTGATCCCACGATGAATATCCTTAATCTGTGTGGGCTAATACTTCCTTGCCTGGTTCTCCTGGATATATCTGTGACAGAGAGTGAAGGTTGTGAATTATCTGCGGCAGAGAGTGAATGTTGTAGCTAACATTGACAGATGGCAATATTCATCATGATAGAATCCATCTTTCCCCAATGTAGCTGGGTTCCATAGAAACCTATCAACTTAGACAAAAAGCAGGTTTCCAAAGAACAATCAAATGCAGCCAATTATTGTGAAACCCCAGCACTTTCATCATTCTCTGGAAACCGGCCATTAATCAGAATATTCAATTAAATTCATGAAAGAAACGAGGATGTTGAATTTGAAATATTCAAATTCCAACTTGGCCAAATTGCCTGAAATGCGTGGTATCCAGTCAGTCTGCGGGGCGGACAGGGTTCGAGCCTCTTCTGTCTGTCTGTGACTGTATATGTCTGTCTGTCTGTTCGTCCCCCTCCCGTCACTGGTTCCCGTGTGTGGGGTAGAGTTGTACACCTCCCACCCACGGACCAGCTGGAGCTTATTAAAGATGGAGGTTACCATGGTAACCGACTCACCTGTCAGTCCCATGGGGATGGGGGGGGGGGGGTAAGGGGGGGGGGGGAGTAAGGGGGAAGGGGGGTGAACCGTGACCGGGATAACTCAGGTGTGGCGATGTCATAATTGTAAAATTGGCAGGGTGGGGGCAGGGGATTTAGGGAAGGAGGGGGCTAGGATCTAAAGCCCCATACCCACTAGGCGATTTTGCCGGAGTCGGCCGACTAGAATCGGCCGAATATTCTCATAGAATCGGCTGATTTTAGCACCTATTCGGATTCCCAGTCAGTATGGTGTATTGAAATGATCATGTTTGATCTGTATCGCTGTTAAAATCGGCCGACTCTAACAGTAGAATCGGCCGATTTTAGCGTTAATGAGTTGGCTGATTGTGTAAAAATTGCCTAGTGGGTATGGGGCTCTAATAACGCTTAGACAGGGCCGGATCCAGACATTTCAAAAAAGGGGGACGCAATTATATGCCGTATCCAGAGGCTAGAATTTTACATTAAAAAAACTCTAAATTTGGCAAAGAAATAGGGGGAGGGGGGCGTGCACGCCTATCCGTCCCTGGTAGAGGATGGGTAGGAAGGAAATGAGAGGTTTTTAATTTAACATCGATCTAATACTTTCCTGGAAGTTCCTTATAACTTTTAGGGGGCCGTGTTGAAATTAATTAAAATTGTTTCCAATAACAAACCAATAAAGGGAATGAGGAATCCGAAATTTTAAAGGCTCTGCGTGAGTAAATTTGGTTTCAAAGTAGCTGCGTTATTTTTCCCAGTTTTATAATTTTATAATTCAGATATTTGCTTGATGTTGAATGGATGGGAGTCCAGAGATGGGTTAAAATCCCCTACCACTACCTTTCGGAAATCCTGGATCTGCTGTGATGAGTCATAGTAAACGATAGAGTTGGGTGGGGGGGGGGGGGGGGACCAGGAACAGTTGCATGCATGAGGTACATTAAACTAGTGGTGGTGGTGGTGTAGGGAGGGGGTACAGAGAAAGGTGAGATAGAATAGAGGATAGATCGGTGAAGGTGGGAGGGGTGGGGCTAGAGCGGGGGAAGATCCAGGGGGAGTCCAAGGGGTCCTGACCCCTCTTTTGGTGGGGACTCAAACTTGCCAGAGAGTAAAAACGTTGCGCGTCTGCACATGAATGCATACTGTTCCAGTACTTAGCCTATATGCGGACGAGCACCCCCCCCCCCCCCTTTCTTTTTTTCCCGATCCTTTATTTGCCCTGAGGTGTGGAAGGTAGTACTGGGTCAGGAGGTGGGGGACCAAAAGGGGACCACTGGTTTGACCCCATGAGGGCACTCAGTCAAGCTTACAATGTCACGCACCTAGGGTGACAGGATTCTGGGGACAAGGAGGAAGCAGCTTTGAGTGGTACTCTTAAACGTATACTTTGAAGCTCCTACTTTGGATTTAGGGCCATTTTCCTACCTTTTTCTATGGGTTACTTCTTTTTAGTGCTTTTGGACTGAAGCATGGAGTCACAATTTCAAGCTACTACTTAACTTTTTTTATTTTATTTTCTTTCAAATAAAATCATACTTTTATGTACTGAGGGCATGTGATTTGCGGTAAATCTAGCACACAGACTTTTACATTTGCCGTACTAAATCATTCAAGTAAATCGAAATCAGAATAGCTGTAGATCCAGAATTTCAAAGGTTGGTGGGGGGGGGGGGGGGGGTTGAGGTGGGTGCTGTCTGAATGTAGACTAAGTACTAAACAAAACACTGGATTTATGCACAGACACTTTTGGTAATTTTCACCCTTTTTGTGCAGTTTAAGTGCCTCCCGCCCCGAGACACCTCCATTTGGATCCGCCTCTGCCGGTTGACCGGTTAGATTTCTCTATAAGTATAAAGGTGGGATTACACTACATCAGTTGAGCTGTGATATGACGATTTCACAGAGAAGTTGCACATATAAGAGATAAAATTATTTGCTACACATATGTGACATACTCCAAATGCCAATTTCTAACAATTATATCACTCCTGTATGTGGATGATCTGTAATATCATCGTATCGCGCCAATATCCCAGCTCCGGTTGTGTAGTGTAATAGGGCCTTTAAGCCCCGTACCCACAAAGTGATTTTACCATCCTGGGCTGCAGGCGACTGGGAGAATCACCAGTAAAGTCGCCCAGCATCTCGGGATTGCCGGGCAACTCCCTGTTTGTATGGTGCGGTTCTGGGCGATGGGCAACAGAATCAATGGGAAAATTGGCGGGAAAATTTTCAAAATTGCCTGATATTCAAGTCGCCCAGCAACAACGACGAGGATCCTCCCATTCGCCCACTTCTGCTAAAGTCGCTTAGTGGGTATGGCCCTTTAGTAACTTTTTAACCCTGTTTGTAAACCTCCTTCACAAACAGTGAGGACCTATACTCATCGCCTTTCTAAACCAATATGACCCCGTTTCACCAACTTCTAACCCCCTCAAGTTAAGTCTGTTATAACTTACAATAAAAAAGTAAAGAAATAATAAAAACTTACAAAAAGATCAGTCTGGGCCCTTCACCAGAGAAGTGGATCGGTTATGAGAAGGGCTTATCTGAATACATAATGATTGTAAGTAAAACCTGTATTCCCTGGGCGGGATCATGGGCCGATTTAGCTGTGTAAGCCTCAGTTTTAAGAACTGGGCTATGAGTCACCCTATAGTAAAAACTACCAAATGCCACTTCTGGCCACTTCAAGTGTCTAGAACTCACAAATAAAGAAAGGTCTGGGCCAATGCTCATGCCTAACTAAATCTCATATATGTTGACTTTTATCCTACCTGTTGCTTAGAAGTGTCACTTGTTCTTAAATATCCAATAAAGAAGTAAAAAGTGAAGTCAATACTTGAATTCTGACCACTGGCCATATTGATCTTTACTGGGCATGTGCAACAGGAAGGTAAAGGTCATTTGTCACACCTACAGGGCCCTCAGAGAATATGTATTCCTAGAGAGGGCACACTATAATGTAACAATGTGCTAAGATATAATTTAATGTATGACTGTCATTAAATATAAAAGATAATAGGTTTTAACTCTCAATAAATCATAACATTAGTCTATGCATTTAAATGTAAATGTAGAGTAGATCTATGGTGGGTATTGGCACTGAAGTGCACCGGCTGTGGGAGTGTACCCTCTTTTGGAATATATACTCTCTGACCCCTTTTAGCTGGTGCCTGGGAGGGTAAAAGGGTTACCTCACACCCTCTCACCTGACAAGTGGAACCAGGTCAGTAATGAGGTCAAGCCAACTGCAGCAGGAAATACCTTACTGAGCGCGCTCAGGGTTTTTCAATGGCCGCCACAGGGCATGCAGGAGCCTGTTTGGCAAATGTGCATTGAAACTTTTGTTCATAACATAATTGTGGGGCATTACTACGCGCAATGGATAAACTACTACGCATTTAGGGATATGTAAGTACATGTATACAGTCAAAAAGTAGGGCTAGACCCCCTCTATTTTGTGTATGCAATGATTTGAGACTTTACTGGTAGGAGTGACTTAGAACTCTATACACAGTCTGTTAAGCTGTGCTAGAGTTTTAGAGCTAGGGCCGATTTTGATCCCGCCAATTTTGTATTTTGTCGTCTTTTTCCAAAAATGCTGCATGGAACCATACATCCAATACAACTTTGAAAGAGAATTCCAAAACCTTCCTAATGACATAAAACAAGTTTATACACAATCGCTATTTCCCCCACTGATTTTTTAAATTGGCAGTAAAAGCGGCATGTTGAATACAGGTTTAAGTAGGGCGTGGTATATTATAACAAGGAAGGGATCTGAATGATTCAGACAGGTTTTGTAAAGGGGGTTTGAAAGGTTTGGAGTCTGATATATGGCTTGGGTGGGTTAGGACATCTTATTCTATTACACGTTTCATGACATAGCTTAGATTCAATCAAAAAACACAGGGGTCTAAAGTGAATTGGACTGGGAAATGGGATGTCGTTCAGTCTTCTGTCAGTAAAAGGCCTTTGAGTCACCGTCCCAGAGTTTACCACCAGCTACAATATGTAAAATTGACCCTATCCCAACTTTTTCTTGCAATGAATGATTCTGTGATAACCTATAGATTAATACAAATATTCCCCCCTTTTTCCATAATCATTTAACGACACATATACAACTGAATACTTACTTTTCCTACTCGGATGAAAAAAGAGAAAATACATCTGTCATTATGAAGTCAGTGTATCATATCATAAGTGCTCTTACCCCAACACAAAACCTCAGAGGGAAATCCCCTCAATTGGAGCCTCCTAATCCTGGGGATTTGAAGTCCACTGGTCCTGATGTCCTGGAGCAGTAATAATAACGCCTCCTGTGCCAAACTTCTACATGCAGATTAGGCTAAACACTGCTGCTCCTATGTAAAACGAAGGGCACGGCTTCCCAGGTCATATCTTCCTATTGCTGTTGCTGTATCAACTTGCTGTTTTTATCCATGCTGGCTTTCCAAAGAAGCAATTCACAAAGTACTCCTGTCCAGAACTATATATGGCACTGTCTCTTCTGGATAATATTTAGAAAACGTTGTATCCTTATTGCTTGGAGTTGGTCTTCAAAAGGGCACCTGTCCATAGATATATATGATATAAATTAACCTATCCTTCTGTAACGATAGGAACAAGCTAATAATGTCCGTTTTACTTGTGGGTGAATTCCAAAATGAGCTCCTGTCTACATACACCTAGCCCTCTGTGCAGATAGGAACACGCTATATCTCTATCCTTCTAACTTGCAGTTTCTCCAAAAAGTGCTCCTGTCCGTTCATTCTGTCAAACTATCCTTCAGTGCGGCCCAGAACCAAGTTGTAAGTGTTTATCCTGAAGCAATAGTGGCACTAGTTGTGTCTGGACTGAGGGCCTATCCTCGTCGTGCTAGCAGCAGGACTGGTGCCCTGCCCAGGTCCAGGTATATGAAGTAGCAGGGCTTAGGCCCTGTGCTAGTAGTGATAGTTGTCCAGGTGGAGGTGGTAACTGACACTCACTGCACGTCCTGCTACACTTTCTCTCGTCGTACTATGAGCACGTGTATACTTTGTTCCCTATAAGTTGAGCACACCTGGGGTTGTGTCACGCGTCCAACTGCCTGGACGTCCTCTCCCCCTCCCCTCTCACAATGAACATCATGTGTATACTCTGTTTCCTGTAAGTTGAGCAGGGCCTGCCACACACCCCTGCACGTCCTGCTACACCTCCTCCCCCCATACAATGAACACGTGTGTCTCACTGCCTGCCGCAAGGCTGGGGGAGTAAACTCTGTTCCATGTAAGTTGAGCACAGATCTGGAGACTGGATTGGATAGACTTCCACACGAATAGAGCCAGGGTATTGAAAAGTGAGTATGTGTGTTTTAAGGAAAATAAATTACTTAATATATACCTTGACATTGAAAGAGAACATTGAAAAAGGTCCATTGTTGTGTTAAAATAGATGCAATATTGTTCTTGCAATAGCATACTAAACTGTGAAAGTATTTATGTGAACAAAAAACTGGTAATCTGAAACAAAGAAAGACAACTTGCATCTCTCCTGCCATTTGAAAATAAAGTTTAAAGAATAGCAACATCAGGTTTAGTAAAGTAATGCAATAATACACATTGAAATAGTGTGGTTCAAGTTATATCAAACAAAGTGTAGATTTAAAGTGGTTGTTGTTGGAGCCCCTCCCCCCGATCCGGTGTCGGCCCGGCCCCCTCAGAACTACAATGGTCCTTATTTAAATACACACAGATGGTGGTAATATAGGGAGATGGTAATCTTTGAGACACGCGGCTTATCTTTAACAGCACTGAGGATAACATCTGATATAAACTTGTCCACATTTTGGGTCCTTCAAAGTGAATTAACTGATACGGGCATTATAGACTGGCAGCTGATACGATGTAAACAGATTAACTAATTTCAGCTCAAAACTGGGTAATCTCATTCATTAACAAAAGCCAGGTTGTCTAATTTTATTTGAGTTAATTTCAGGAAAGTTGCAGAACCAGTTTTAACAACCCAACTCTGGACTGTCCCATAAAAATCAAACCTAGACTCACTTTTTGTTTACAAAATTATTCTAAATATAAATGTAAATATTATTCAGATATCAAGATATATAAATGGAGTACTTTTTCTGATGCACACTTAATCAACTTGACCATGGAAGATATCAAATGATTAACACATAGCTATACACCATAAAATATATAGGGCCTAGTAGAATATGGATATTAGTAAACAGTCCATATAACACATTTCCAGTGTAACAATATACTGAAACATACGCTTTGCATGTCATATTAGATAATAACGCATAATTCTGATAATAAAGTAAAAGAGTAATGCTGATGGTGATGTAATTTTCCAGCTGGTCCGGCCAGTTGTGACTAATCCATGTAACATCCCTGGGTTGATACCTCTACTGGGGATGGTCAGAGTCACTGAGGCGTAGCCATGTGCACTCACCCGTGAAGGATGAACCTCCTGGTTACATTACCATGGCAACGTCCAGTCTTATAATATTGATGTGATATGTATATCATACTATGATAGGGAAATATGCCGAACACTCTGGGATTATTTCCATAAACAATCGATTGAGTTGTGAACGTTGAAACCGATATCTAAATCGTTTATTTCTTTCCATTTTTCAAAAGATGATATAGAAAATTAAGCTGAAAAGTCATGCAACTTTACTAGAGGTTTTAGTTGCAGACCAGCTGAGTTATGGGGTTATGATTTACATATCGTAAAGGGAAAATAGTTTCACATAGAAATACCAGAACGATAGCATTATCTAAAAAAGGATAGCGTTATCTAAACGATAGCATTATCTAACAGCAACAATAATCGTTGAGAGATTACAAACAATTCTAAATGGCGTTTGTGCTTTTTTTTACCAGTGTAAAATACCATTTAGAAACATCTTGAAACATCAACATTTCATGGAGATTTTCATGATGAAACATTTTCAGTTTGTTGACTCATAGGTGGTTTGGGAGGTGTGGCGGTAGCGTAAGTCAGATGTCTATATCGTTTTATCTATAGACCCACTCGTAGACATCCTTCAGTCTACACTACAGTTAAGCCGGTGTGCTAATAGACCCGTTGTCAGCAGGGCACTCAGAGTACAATACCCAGTCTGTGGGGGGCAAAAAAGGGCCCCTCGTCACAACAACCGTCTCCCCCTCTGAACTGTCTCCCACTCTCCCCCGACCTTATTTCCTCTCTCAGGTAACGTCTTTTTCCTGCCTTACCCCCTTCCCATCCCTCTTTTCCCTCCCCTCTTCCCGCCGATCTATCCCCTTCCCTCCCCCAGTTTCATCCCCCCCGCCCGAGGCTTTTTATTAATACTAATTCAAAACCAATATGTGAAAACTGATTATTAATCATACATTAACACCAGACTTTAACCACGAAAAATAAAAGAAGTTACAGAGGCCTTTCATGAATATCGATTAATGACCAATAATCCAATTATCTTTTTTATTTGGCAAGAATCAGTCTAAATAGAAAAACAAATAAACTAAAACAAAAACAAACAATCTGTCATAAATTCCGTGAAAACACCTGACAGTTTTCACATAAGGTGACCTCAAAAAAACACCTTGCATGTGGCCGTTTGGACACGCTACCCCACTTTTTGCCCCTATTACACCCCCCTAAAACAGGAGTTGGCATGCTAACACGCACTGTTTGGGAGTATGGACTAGTTCAAATTGTAAGGTATTTGTCGGTATCATAGAGTGCAGGGGTTGTTGTTTTTCTGATGGGAGGTGTCAAGGGGGTCATGTTTGTAATAACAGTTCAATTTGATGTAATCAAATTTGATGTAAGTCAGTGACATTCTCGTGATAACATAATACTTATTCACAGAATACAATGTTGCATGCATATAGTGTTATAATATTAAAGTCTTTCTGTCTAGAGTGTTTGACAAATGTACAATATAAATTTGCTAATGATTCTGTTTCAAAATAAAGTCACTAAAAGCTCCTCTCGGAATAACCATGGAGAGTAAACCGCCAGTTTAGAAGTTATATATTACATCTGATAGAACCAGCAAAAGCACAAAAAATAGCTTAATGTGCAAAAATAGGCATTTTTCCTATAGTAACATGGAAAGTTAATGGTGTGAAATGTGTCACGTTACTGAGTCTTCCCCAACAGGAACACTCTTTGAGGAGTTTGAGGGGGGGACTGTTTCCAAATCTCCCTGTTCACTCCTTTCTTACAACTACAGGGTCAAGAGGTTCCCAACCGTCCTTATCAATGTACAGTACCTACCCTCAATTGTTAGTGTACAATACCCCACTAGTATTGTCCATAGTCTGAATAGTGGCTGTTAAACTGAGGGTTCGGTGACGATTCGGTGTCGATGACCGCTCCCTGTATCCGGGACCTAGACACTAGATGCTCCCTATCTGAGCCCTCTCAGACATAATGCAATGGAGGGTTACACTATTTAAGTTAAGCACTTCAGACCCGGGTTTAGATATACCAATTAGGAGAAACTGTATACAGGCTTTTCTTGGATCAGAAGGTACAGACCTATATAGATTTGTCAGTGATGATGATGATTATGTGTTGGAGTTTAACGCCTGCTCAGCAATTTTTCAACTATATCAGTACCACTCACGTTTGTGTTTTACCAGTTGGCATCTATGGGGATGGAAACGACGGCAAGGCAAGGTGGTGGTTTTGTCAGTGAAATACTTGAGTGGACGTAATGATTCTAGTCATAATCATAGAAACTGTATAGGTCTATGAAATTTGAAATGTCTTCTTTGTGTGTGTGTGGGTGGGGGGAGTTTGGGGATGAAGGAAAACACTGCTCATGTTCTGAGGAGATTGTCTGAATACTAACTCATGATCAGCAACAATATGAGGACACACTATTGGACTCCCTCCTTACTAGTCTACAGTAGTGCATTTTCTGAGTCAAGTACACTTTAAGTCAAATAGTACACCAAGTAATACAGGTGTAAGAGTAAGCATATAGCTGAGTTAAGCTAGGCTGCAATAAAATGGTTGACCTATCAAAGTGCCAATCCCATTACTGTGTCTGGCCCTTCTCAGCTCATTACAGTCCCTTACGACTGGACTAAGACCAGTTTTCACCTGGCTGGATCACCAAACAGGATCTACGTCATGACCTTAGAGGCAGTTACTATATTCTGCTTTCCACACGTTAACCTAGATGTTTAATTCCTAGACTGAGCCCAATTTTTCCCTGCCTCGATCACTGAACTAAACTTCAGTATCATCTTAGAGGTATTAACTATACTCTGCTCCTCACATCTTATTCCTGGATGGAAGCCACTTTTTACTTGCCTGGTTAACAAAACATAATTTCTGGTATAACTTTACAGCTTTGATGGCAAATACTGTACACTGCCTAACATAGCACAGCTGGGTTCAGTTCAGCCACAATAAAATGTTTGACCTATCAAAGCGCCCACCTCTTTACTGTGTCTGGCACTCCTCAGCTCATTGCAGTACCTTACTACTGGACCAAGGCCAGTTTTTACCTGCACAGATAACTATTTTCTGGCATTATCTTAAAGGCAGGTACTATACTCTGATTCCCACAAGTTAACCTAGACGTCATATTCCTGAACTGAGGCCAGTTTTTCCCTACCTTGATCACTGAACTGATCTTCAATATCACCTTAGAAGTATTAGCTATACTCTGCTTCCCACATGTTCACCTAAACATCCTATTCCTGGATTGAAGCCACTTTTTACTTGCCTTGGTAACAAAACATCTCTGGCATAACTTTACAGCTTTGATGGTAAATACTGTACATTGTATAGCTGGGTTCAGTTGGGCAACAATAAAATGGTTGACCTGTCAAAGCGCCCACCCTGTTACTGTGTCTGGCATTTCTCAGCTCATTGCGGTACCTTACTACTGGACTGAGGCCAGTTTTCACCTGCCTGGATCACCAAATAGAATCTCGGGCACGACCTAAGAGACAGACACTATACTCAGCTTTCCACACGTTAACCTAGATGTCTAATTCCTGGACTGAGGCCAGTTTTTCCTGCCTCGATCACTGAACTGAACTTCAGTATCATCTTAGAGGTATTAACTATACTCTATTTCTCACATGTTAACCTAGACATCTCATTCCTGGATGGAAGCCACTTTTTACTTTCCTAGGCAACAAAGCATTATCTTTACAGCTTTGATGGCAAATACTGCACACTGCCTAACATTGTATAGCTGTTCAGTTGGGCCACAATAAAACGGTTGACCTGTCAAAGTGTCCACGCATAACTGTGTCTGGCACTTCTCTACTCACTGCAGTACCTAACTACTGGACCAAGTCCAGTTTTCCCTTGCCTAGATTACTATTTTCTGGCATTATCTTACGGGCAGGTACTATACTCTGCTTCCCAAATGTTTACCTAGATATCCTATCACTGGACCGAAGCCAGTTTTCACCTGCCCACATCACAGAACAGGATCTTGGGTATATAACCTTAGAGCTCTGATGGCAGATACTGTGCTGGCTTACATGGCCTTACATAGGTACAGCCGGGTTCAGTTGGGCCGCAATAAAATGGTTGACCTGTCAAAGCGCCCACCCCATTACTGTGTCTGGGAGTTCTCAGCTCACTGCAGTACCTTACTAATGGACCAAGGCCAGTTTTCACTGGCCTTGATCACTGAGTAGGATCTCGGGTATTACCTTAAAGGCAGGTACTATACTCTGCTTCCCACATGTTCACCTAGATGTCTAATTCGTGGACCGAAGCCATTTTTTCCCTGCCTCGATCACTGAACTGAACTTCAGTATCATCTTAGAGGTATTAACTATACTCTGCTTCTCACATGTTAACCTATCTGAGAGTCAGTGCATAGCTGGGTCAGTTAGGCAGCAATAAAATGGTTGACCTATCAAAGTGCCCACCCCTTTACTGTGTCTGGCACCCGGGGTCTGGCACTTCTCAGCTCATTGCGGTACCTTACAACTGGACCGAGGCCAGTTTTTACCTGGCCAGATCACAGAATAGGATCTCGGGCATGACCTGAGAGACAAGTACTATACTCTGCTTCCCGCATGTTAACCTAGATGTCATATTCCTGGATCAAGGCCATTTTGTACCTGCCCACATCACAGAACAGGATCTCAGGCATAACCTTAGAGCTTTGACGGCAAATACTGTACCGGCTTACATGGCCTTACATGTCTATAGCTGGGTAAAGTTGGCCGCAATAAAATGGTTGACCTGTCAAAGCGTCCACCCCGTTTCTGTGTCTGGGATTTCTCAGCTCATTGTGGTACCTTACTACTGGACCGAGGCCAGTTTCTTCCTGCCTGGATTACCAACACACTTAACAGGATCTCCGGCATGACTTCAGAGGGAAGTACTATACTCTGCTTCCCACATGTTGACTTAGAACAGTGTTCGAGACTAACGCCTGCCCGTCGGCCAATGGCCGACGATTTTGGATCAGGGCCGACAAAATCTTGGGGAAACAAGGGTGAATTGGCCCGGATGGCCGACAACTTTTTTGGCCGTCATTGCTGCTATTTTCGGCCGTCATTGCTGCCATTTTCGACGGTCATTTTGCAACCTTTCAGCCCCACTAATTTGGCCGTCATTTAAGCTATTTTAGGCGGGCAGTTCTATTGATTTCAAGACGATAGGTCCCCCTTTCCAGTCCCGGAACGTATGTCCCATCGTTCTTTTTCTTAATTTCTTTAATTCTTAAAGGGAGGAGCCAGGCCGTAAGTATAAGGGAAATGCTGGGGTCCTTTAGCATTGGAGCCTATGGAGAAAAAGGGAATCCCCAGGGATTCTGGTGAATCCAAGGATTCCACCAACATTTGAGGCCCTCTATCGCATGGGTGGGGACAAGGCCGAACTTTTTCTCGCTGACAGTAAGATTGGACCAATATTTAAAATTCTACAGTGAAATAACTGCATTCGATTTTTGTGGTGATTAAAGTAAAATTCTATATTTTTGAGCCCAAACCGGCTCCTCTACACTACACTATTTTTTCCCTGATGGCCAAGCACCAAAAAAGTTAGTCTTGGACACTGTTAGAATGTCCTACTCCTGGACTGAGGCCAGTTTTCACCCGCCGGGATCACTGAACAGGATCTCCAGCATACTCTACGAGCTTTGATAACAATGAATTCTGCTTCTCAACAGTCTTGCTTACATAGCACACACACACACACACACACATATATATATATATATACATAAATATATATAGATATAGCTGGGTTCAGTTGGGCCACAATAAAACGGTTGACCTATCAAAGCGCCTACCCTATTACTGTGTCTGGGAGTTCATGGCTCACTGCAGTACCTTACTAATGGACCGAGGCCAGTTTTCACCTGCCTGAATCACCTACTCACCTAACAGGATTGTTTGAGAGGGAAGTACTATACTCCGCTTCCTACACATTAACCTAGATGTCTTATTCTTGAACTGAGGCCAGTTTTCATCTATCCAGAGTACCTACTCTTCAGGTCATGCTGGAGATCATGTTCGGTAATCCAGGCAGGTGAAAACTGGACTTGGTCCAGTAGTTGGGTACTGCAGTGAGTAGAGAAGTGCCAGACACAGTAATAGGGTGAGCACTTTGACAGGTCAACCGTTTTATTGCGGCCTAATTGGATCCAACTATACACATGTAAGGCAATGTAAGCAGTGGCTGATTTAGAGGGGGGGTGCGCCCCACACCCCTGCCCCCTCCTTTTTGGGCCAAATTTAACTTTATTCATGTAAAATTCTGAAAGATTGTAGGTGCGCCCCCCCTTTCTATTAGAGCGTCCCCATCTTTTTTAAAAAGCTGGATCCGCCACTGGTAAGCCAGACTTTTGAAATGCAGAGCACAGTAAAATATATGGCATGCTGTCAGATGCTAAGGTTATGCCAGAGATTCTGTTTGGTTCCTGGACCAACGCCAGTTTTCATCTATATACCCGGATCTGATCATCAAATAGGATTTCAGGCATAACCTTAGAGCTTTAAGGGCAATTAATATACTCTCCATTCGTAAGTTGAACCCATTGAACAGGGCTCAACATCAATAGTTTAACTTTTGCTGCCTGTCAGGCAGATCAAGGTGAAGTTTTACTAGCCCGACCGCAAAATACGCCTGCCTAATTGATAAAAATTATACATTATATTGATTGATATCATATGACCTAAATTGTACCTGCCCTGATATTGCAAGAGTGCAGAAATGACCCTGATTATATTTTTGTTTATCCCTTTGTTTTGCAAGGTTTCTCTCCATTAATTGTAAACAGTGACCATAACCTTCATCTGATATAAATGACTCGTACCAGCTTCCATGTGCCCCACCCACCCTTTTCCTGCCCATTAAACATAACCACTGCTAGTTCCCAGTTAGAGTCCAGGAATAACTGTGTTAGGAGCAGGGACGTCCAGGTACAAGCAGTATATCAAAAGTTGGACACTGGTACTGACCGGAGACCACTTGTACTGACCAGAGAGCTGTTGGAGATTTATTATACCTCTGTGCCTGCCCACCCAGCCTCACCAAAGTCTCGTATATGTCAACTCGGCCACAACATGCCCATCCCAGCTCATCTATTGTAAGGTGACCTCATCAAGGATTTCATAATGGTGGGGGTGGGTGATACATATAGTTATAGTACTAAAATGCTGCACATTCATGATTCAGGTTTATGTTTGCATCATTTTTCGTTTTGTTCAGAATAAAATACCCATCAAGGACCCCTGGATCTCCGCCAGTCCTGGATCCGCTGCTGTACTTTTGCATGAAAGCGTAACAGATAAAAAGTGAAAATGCTTTTAGGTAGGTCACTGATATTTACACTGCATTTATTTTTTGGGGTCAAACTTGCTATCTATAATCTTTAGACCATATAGGAACACCTACATATACAATACAAAATTAATCTAAAAAGCTTAATCTCAAACGGATTTCCAGTTGAAATGCATCATTTTAAGTGTGTCTTTATTCCCATAATCTTGCTCTACATTTGCAAAGATAACTCTAACATTTTGCATCACTTTGCACAACAACTAAATTATTTTTGTAGATCTATATCCCTTAGATGTGTGTCAAAAGAAAACACTTTCACAAACACCCTCACCAAGACTGGGCAAAACTTTGCTTAACCTCAGAAACCTAAATTAAATACCCCATGTTTACATGTACACGCGAGCGCTTTCGATTCCGTGAAAACTCTATGGTTTAGTCCCAGGAACTCTTTGTCCTGACAGCCTAGGGTTATCCTTGGCTAATTCCCTGGGATATTTCACGGCTTATTGTGAACCTTAATCCATGGGATTAACCTACACCAATATTATGGTCACTATGTCAGGGTCAAGTCAAGGTCAGGCGCAGGGTCAAGTGTTTAAAGGTAAATATGGGTATTGGGCATGATTTCTTGTTAACCATGATAAGATTATCAAACTCACATAGTTGCTAGATTAATGCATAAGGACTAAAATGAAACTTTAAAAAACATATGTCACCATATCCATTTACAAGATATTAGCATTTGAAAAAATGACCATTTACCATTGGCTTCAATAGGAAAAATCACATTTTCCCTCATCAGAAAAAAGGTATCCATAGTTTTGACATCAAAAGCTGCAAATGTTTGTATAGGAGCAAATTGTACATTTTAAGAAAAAGAAAACATGGGGTCACCATCAAAAAACAAGACTTATTCCTGAAAATAGCAAAAATGTACCCCCAAAATCACAAAATAACATATTCATTTATCAGAAACTTACAGTAGTGTTATCTTTTGGCTAACTTATTGTAGATATTTTGAATTTATGAAGCTTAGATAAAATTTTGTTAACATTTGAAATGATTTGAGCAATGAAAATGTTTTAACACCAGGTGGCGCTGCAGTGAATACCCATATTTACCTTTAAGTCCTTCTTTGGTATTGTGCACAGTGTTCAACTTTTAGATGAGCTCATACTTATTTGTTTGATATGTTATAAATAGTTTACTTTCATATAGCAATTACAGACTGAACAAGTACAGCATAACTATGAATATACTGCACTTGGATTTCAGTCCTCACCCCCGGGTCCTCACCTCAGATGACCTCATTGACCTCACCCATAATAACACATGGAAGGATCAATAGGCAACATTTGATACACATACACCAAGAGGCGGATCCAGGGGGTGGGGAGCCTACTTGGACTCTTAACCCCTCTCCCCCTCCCTCACCCACACGCACATGACAGAGTGATGATTCTTCTGCCCGACCCACCCTACTTACACAATATGAGACATGAAATATAGAATTATACCCCTGATAAGCATGCTGAGAGGAAGCAGGTGGGGTGAGACTGGGTACGGGGTCTGATCAGGAGAGACAGGTCGGGAAAGGGGAAGGGGGTCTGGCAGTGTGTTAGTCTAGACAGATCCAGCACCGCCGCTACCCCACTCCAGGGCAGCCGGCGGAGCGTGAAGACGACAGACCAGAACACGGAAACAGGGCAGACACACCCCAGACACATAAGCCCAATACCCATTAGGCGATTTTTATACAATCGGCCGACTCATCAGCCCTAAAATCGGCCGATTCTACTGGTAGAGTCGGCCGATTTTATCAGCAACTCAGATAAAAAAATGCACATTTCAATATGCCGTACTGACAGGTAATCATTTAGGATCGGCCGATTCTGCCAGCTGTCCGTTGCCAGTCGTCGGTAAAATCGCCTAGTGGGTATGGGGATATACACAACCAGAGAACTTGGACCAAGAAGAATGGGCACTCATTGGGACAATGAAGGGTTGCAATGTTGTTGCATGTCATTGTCAAATTTAAGAAAGGGCGCTGTCGCCTTGTTGCAGACGAGGAGGGGGGGGGGGGGGGCTGGGGGCACACGCCTGTCCCTTTTTTGCTGAAAAAGTGACCAGGGGGTTCTAACCTTTAGAATCCCCTGGACAGCACCCCCGCCCCCCCCCCCCGCCCCTCTTTAGCGCTGAATTAACTTCACAAAGGAGGAGGCGTGCACGCAACTCAGGCCTATATTTAGCACTTCCCCTTTCCGAAATCCTGGATCTGCCTCTGCTAACACTGGGTGAATCTAAATCTGTGTGACCCGTGCCCCCACAGTCTATTCAACATTTTTTGGTGAGGGGAGAGCGCGCTATTCAGCTAGGTTTGTTCTTACCCAGCTGTTATTGTGATGCGCCAATGATATTTTTTATACCCAAAGCACTTCCTGCTCACTTTCAGTGTAGGTTTTACTTATAGTACTATCCCAGCATAATATATATTACAGTATATACAATTGCAAATACAAAAATCTGCGCGAAGGGTTTTATTGTTATAGTGGTCACCTCAAAGCGCTCTGACCCTGGGGGTCAAGACCCCTCTCCCAAAGTGAGAGGTCAGGACAAAACAGGTCACCAAAAAAAACGTGAAAGGTCAAGTTCACCAGGTTAGTGACGTTATTCCCTGGAGACAAACCTTATCTACGTTTGGTGAAATCCATCCGGGCACTAATTAGTTACCATGGCAACACAATTAACATACAGCATGGGCGCGGAGGTCGAGGGGGTGGGACTAGAAACTTCAAAATGGCACCTTTAAACTGCACCACAAAATTCAATGTGGTCATATTAGTCAAATTGTGAATTAAGAAGTTTCTGCTGGTCGTTCTTGATGTTCTATTATATTTCATATCATTAAACGATAAAAGTAGTCCTTTTGGTCTCCAAAAAGAATAGTCATATTATATAGAATAGAATGTTTTAGGGTATTGAAATATTTATGACTTTCTACTAAACATTAAATAAATATTGATTGAACCATACAATTGCTTGATTATTCTCGGTAAGTGATGAATTCAAGTACGTGCACGTGGTGAATTACCCGAATTACGTCGCTTTTTCTCTAACATAATTCATTAGTGGCGCTCCCCGGCATATTGTCGACGTGAATAAGTTGCTGATTAGAGCCGTATGTTAATGATGGAGGTTTTTATAGATTATTGAAATATTCAGGGTTTCATATTAGGTATGAAAATAGAGGGGGTTGACATAAAATTAATACTGACGATATCGTCATTGACTATTCATTCATTTGCTCGAGCCATGCTTAATACAAGTACATGCACGTGGTGAATTACCCTAAATTAACCAATTTCCGTCGCCTTTCTCCTGTCATTATTCATTGCTGCTGCCCGGCATGTTGTGACGTGAATAATTTGCTGATTAGAGCCGTACGATATGATGGACGGGTTGACGTGATCAGGGCTGAGGGGACTAAGAGGGGGTTATAATTATTTACACACCAACACGGAACGGGACTCACTGAATACTTCGACTCTGACAATCGTTGGCTCACTAATTAACTGACAAAATTTTAGTACCAAGGTGTATAAACCACATATTTATTTCATCATCATTTTCATCACTAATTTCTATAAAATTTTCCTAATATACAATATTATTGGATACCTGAACTTAGGTTATTTTAGTAATTTCTGGAAGATCAAGACGCCTTGAAAGCTTTACGGAAATAAAGAATTGAAAAAAAAAAAAAATTCCAGGCCTCTGATTGGTTAGTCCGGGGTATCTATTCTCGGATTCGGTAATCCGGGCAATTGGGGTAGGTGGCGCTGCGGTAAGGTGTGAACGTTGGTGAATACAACCCCATAGGCTCAATGCTTAAGGAATTGTTGTTCCCACATTGTGAATAACCTAAGAATGCTATCACCTTCTTGTAAAGATATGTTCTTTATTTCATATTCAAAGATATATTGTGAAACTTTTAGAATTCATAGAATTGTTTAAGTATAATCTTTCACTGAATAGGAGTTTCCCCGCCCTCCCTCTTTCTATCCTTATCAGTGGTATCTATGGACTTGTTGTCACCAACGAAAATGGCGGAGATAAGGCCTAGTGTATAGCAACGAGGGGGTCCAACCGTTGTCCCCCCCCCCCCAATCTTATAGATCTAAGAGTTCTTCTCAGCTTAAAGAATGAAAGTAAATACGTCACTGAAGTGTGCTTTGTCATAATTAAATCTATAATTTCACTCATACCTATGTTCTTTACACTTTACTACCTTTTAAGAACCAAAGCTTAATATTGTAATTTACGCACTGCCCGCCATTGGAAAACCGGCAACACACAAGCCAAGGCGTTTTATAATTTTGGGAAAAAAAAGACTGAAAAAAAGTACTGAAACAATATCTAAAAACGGTCATTTCTGTAGCCTTTCCATCTCATCAGGGAGAGTAAAGTTAAAACTTTTTAACTTTACTCTCTGATCTCATCAAACACAGCTTTGCTCACCACTTTATCGCTGTTACATCTGATCCCCCACAAATCGTTCCCCCCAGCCCTGGGTGATAAAGCTGTAGGTTAGGTAATCTCCCCGAAATATCCGGCCCCCATTGTCCAACACATACCCCCCCCCCCCCCGAGGTCAGAGAAGGAGGATCCTGACTTGAGTGGTGTGTGTGTGGCGGGGGGGGGGGGGGGGTTCCTGATGTAGCAGGTCTTCTCTTTATTTTTAAGTGCCAATGTGGCATGTCTTTGAAGTACTTTAAGTTTTGGTGTGTAGTAGTACCTCCTAAATGTAGTAAGTTATAACACAGACTCAGGTTCTTGTTGCAGAATAGATGTTGACAGTCCCAGCTCCAGCCTCCAAGAGAGAGACTGGGTGTGTGATTTGCCTTTTTATTATCTCCCCCTTGTTCTTATTGGTCAGACCAAAGGAGGCTCCATATGGGGGCTATATAGAGCCCTTATTGGTCAGAACAAAGGAGGCCCCAAAGGGGGTTACAGGATTATTATATTACTCAGCCTAGCCTCAAAGCAGGAGTGCTGTATAGCTAATATATAATATATATTTTACATATGGAGCATAAAAGGCTATTGTTTGATAGAATATATATGTAATGGTGAAGTGGTGTATAATTAGAAACTTAGATATGTATAATTGAAAATTAATAATAATTTAGAATGTTTATATCATTAATAATTATATATAGATTGGTGAAATATAATTTAAAAATAAAATGTTTTTCTGAATAATAAAATGCCATACCCGTTTTTGGTATGACATCTTTGTCACTGGCCGATGACAAATTCAAGAAAAGCTAGTGTTCTATGACACCGCATTGGCGCAATAATTAAGCCTATGCGGTTGTCACATGTATCCGTGTTTTAGGGGTTTTAGATTTAGGGGTCTTTTGCCATCAGAAGATGGACGTGCATCCTGCTGTGAGATCAGAAACTCTATACACAGAAACTAAGGACATTATATGTATACGGAGAATCAACAACTCCGATTCGTATTGATCAATGACAGGGTTATCAAAGGTCCTGGGTCCCGGGTCAGTTCACTGCTGCCCTGCCTATGGAACGCTGCATACAAAAGATCTTCTGGTCTCAGTAAAAGCATATGGTTATGTATACAGGGATGTAACTTGTAAGTCATGGTTAATGAAAAAATCTGAAACCCAAGAGAGAAAATTTATAATAATCTTAAAATCCCATAAAACGTCATGTAAGGAATTCAGTTTAAAAATTATTATTTGAGGTGATGATGTGAAAAGAAAAATCTGAAATCAGATTAAAATCTGAAAACTTACATCCCTGTGTATACATATGGCATCTACCACCTCAAAGATGTGATCACCCACATTTTTTTTTTTTTTTTCTTTTTTTACAGATTTCTCCACTTTCTGTTGGACCCCTCTCACTCATTACAAGGTCTCTGCTGTAGTAGTAGGAGGTGCTGAGAGGAGGTTCGACACTTGAGGACAACCCTCCTACCTCTATACCACCTCTCCCCGCCCCCACCTCCCGTCACATTACGACGTATTATCACACACCTAACCCTTACACCCCCCTCACAGAGGACTCAGGATCCACTCAGCCCACTCAATAAATCCACTTCACCCATTAATTGTTAGAGTTACCTGTACAAAACGACGCAATACCTTCCACATTGGGGATCCTTTATAGGAGGGGGTTAACTAATTCACATGTCAAGTTTAAGAAATGAGTCTATTGTACGTTGTTCTAACTCAGTGGCGGACCCAGTATTTCTAAAAGGAGGAGGCTATTTATTTTTTTATTCATGAGTTTTTCGCCGAATTTTACATCAGGGAAAGAAAAAATTTCCAAAAAAAAGGAGGTACCTCCTTTTGTGTTACTAGGCATCAGTTAAAATTTTAGAGTTCACCATATGCCCTGAACGCATTAGAAAATAAGATGGCACACTAAAAGTATGAACTATGTGCCAATGGAACATTAGGATTGTAATAGATGTTTGAACATACAAAAATGGTACATTTTTGATGAAAATTTGTCTCATATTCTTCAATGAGGAGTGCGCCACTGTCGCATGTCATTTTTTTCTGACAAAGTCACTGATCTATGTCGTTTATCATAATTAAGGAATTGCTGTGTTGCGCCGTCGATTTCCAGGGTGTAGACCCCACACATCGTGATTCGGTTGGTAGAAATACATTCACAAGGACTGAACTGTGTTAAAAACATAAAAGCTCCCTCTTCTTTGGTAAAAGGAAAAAGACGCATCCAATTCGTGGAATAGATATTTCTATTTTTTTCAGCTACTTTCATGATGTTCCCCCTGCACTTGACCTTTTTATAAAATGTTAAGATTTTGCCGACTGTAAGTATCCCTTACAAGTATTAATCTGTTTACTCGAAATGTTTTCCCACTAAAGTTGAAAAACGTAGACATCATGAACAGAATAACAATTAGTTGCTCTAGACCCCTAGGAATCGACACGTAGACATGGGCATTTTCTCACAGCGACATGGGCTTTACAAACGACATGTGACACCAGCCTGGGATAGCTTGACTTGTATCATAGCTAGAGTGGGAAGAATCCCAAATGCCCAAAGTAATTGATTAAAAGAGAATATAAAAGAATATATAATTAATATAGATCCAGAGGGCCCCGGGAAAAAAATGTCCCAGGATCCGCCCCTGTGATAGAAAGAGGGGCGCAACTCCTTTATTCCAGAATCTTTCAATAGAAATATCAAAATTTGGCCAAAATAGGAGGGGGCGCGGGGGTGTCCCAGGAGGGTAGTATAGGTAAAAAAAAAAAAAAAAAGCTCCGTCTGGGGACCCCCCACCCCCCCACCCCCCCAAACCCTTGACCCCTACAGCCCCCCCCCCCCCTACCCCCCACCTCTAAGTTGATAACAGTTAGCACATTCCTGTCACTTCCTGTTTCCCCCAATCTAGTGTTAATTAAGTTGTCCGTCAACGGTCAGAAACTATGTGCTTTGGTGTGTGTGTGTGTGGGGGGGGGGTTATAATAGTTATATTGTATCCCCGGACCCGTTTCAACCCCCCACCAGCGTTCCCAGACTGGCCAAACCCGTTTGACCCGGTGTTGTTTTGCACCCTTTGTAACGTTAACGTGCACCCAACACGCACCTGCAGTCCCTGGCGTGCCAGGGAGGGACACTGGGCAACAAACTATAGTCGGTTCTCTGGGTGTTAACCTAGTCCTTTGTTGAAATTTTGTAGCATTAAACACTTGCCCATGGCACCTGGAGTGCCATGGAGTGCCATAAGAGGGCTTATAATATTATAGTTATATATAACTATATATAAACTCTCTGGTGCCATGCAGGGACATTGGGCAACAACCTATAGTCCGTTCTCTGGGTTTTGGCGTAGCCCTTTATAAAATTAATGAACGCCCATAATGGACAACAACCAATAGTCTGTCTTCTTGATGTGAGCCTAGTCCTTTGTAACATTAATGTTCACGCAACACGCACCTACAATATTCAAACAGGGACCCAGGCAACAACTTCAGAACAACTATAGTCAGTTCTCTTAAGCCCCGGCCCCATTTACCAACTCAACTCAACTCGACTGTCGTAGCTCTTGGTGGCGCCAGTACCCACGATTGTCTAGTTTTAGCAAAGAAACTCTACTATGCCATAGGTTACGACTCGACCGTCGCAGCTGGAAGGCTATATGGTATATATACAATTCTACAGCACGCCCCCCTACGACCCGACGATCGAGTCGTACATCTTTATCTTCTCAACATGTAAGACCCGACGATCCAGTCGTAGGAATTAGCTCCAACTCCAGTCATAACCCATGTCACACTGGAGGACTGGGTCCGACTCAACTATACTCAACCCGATCGTCGGGCAGTGTGGCCGGGCCTTTAGTGTGAGCCTAGTCCTTTATAACTTTAAAGTGCACCCAACACAGACCTATGGTACCCATGGTACCAGGGATGCTGGGCAACAACCTATAGTAAGTTCACTTGGTGTTGGCCTTGTCCTTTGTGATGTTAACACCATCCAACATGCACCTATGATTATGTGGGAATGCTGGGCAACAACCTATAGTTTGTTCTCTGGATGTAAGCCTAAAGCCCCTGGAGCCCAGACCAAGAACTGAATCAGTGATTAAAAAGTCAATTATTGGCAGAATGTCTTTTAAAAATCAGTTAAACCTCAGATCGCCTTGTGGTAGGTATGGAGCTTTAGGCAGCCAAATCCTGAAGAGTCCCTATGGGTTGTTGATGAATGGTCACTGCAGAACATATATGCCTGACATTTAGATGACTTTACTCAGATTATTCATGCCACACGGTAGTTCCTGCCAGAGGTAATAAAACTTGGTATTTTCTTCCTTGCCTTGGGCTTCCTTGTCTCTCCATGTTGCATGTTCCAATTTCCTAAACTTATAGCCAAATGAAACACAGTGAGTCCTTAAACTTACCGTAGATCTATAGAAGAGAGAATACCTGAAAGTGACATGCAAAAATCACCTGTAAAATGCTTCATCACCTCAAATATAAACCCTCAGGCACTCTACATGTATAATAATGATGATAGCAGTGGCAATTCCAAATTAGATATTAATTATGATAAAAATGCTTTTAATAGAAAGCAGACCTATCCCCTATAAAACATACTTCCATTTCTCCAAAAATGACATCTTACTCCCCTCAATCTTACTACAATACCTCTTGGACCAATAAACTGGTTAAACTGTGCGTTTCCAACTCCTACAGCTAACACCCTTGGTGCTGACTATAGTCTATACATCTAGGCGCGGGAAGGGGCGGGTCGGAGAACTCTGAACCACCGCCACACAAACCCCCCTCAGACCTCTACAAACTGACAACAGACACTTACCGGCCTGCCCCCGCCGCCACCCGGTAACGGGAAGACGCCGACGTCCCCATGGTAACAGGGTAATCTCAGGTAATCCCAGGTAATCCAGGTAAATCCAGGGTAAGTGGTTTAATCCAGGTAGGGTCGTCTGCAGGTGGTTGTCGTTCCGCTGGTCACGGAGCGGTCGTTAAGTCCGTCCGACATCTCGCGGGGGTCAGCGGAGACTGACTGGAGCTGGGAACTGGCGGGAGGGACGGAGAGGGAAGGGGGGAGGGTGGGAACCAGCGGAGGAGGAGGAAGGGAGGGGCCAGAGTAGGGGGGTAGGTGGGGTATTATTTGACCCACCCTGATCAGACCATTGCATGCCTGACTGAATCACTCTCAGAATGCTGATAGGATTTCTTGCAACACAGAGATATTTCTATCCATTTCTGTAGGCCTATTTCCTAAAGTAGGCTACACTGGTTCACCAGGCTAATAAGGAAGTAGGTACGCCTATATTTCAACAAAACTTTACCTGCAGTTAAAGTTCTGAGAGTTGCTACATTGTACTAATAGCTTAGTACTTTTAATATATTCTCGTGTTATATAATCCGTCAAGGATCAGGCTTAGCAAGTCTACTTCTAGTCTACTTCTAGAAGAAATATCTTGCGCTCCTAGCGCCACCTGTTAACCAATATAAAAGGCGTTGCAAGGTAGGGAGCGAGCAGTTAGTTGGTTAGAAGTTAGTAGTCACTTAGTTTAGTGAGAACATCAGCTAAGTAAGTTTAGCCAAGGAGTTATACCTGGAGTAAGTACATCGGCTCCCGTGTAACAGACTGGAGTTTACCAATATCAACTACCTCGGACATAGGATTGTGATAGAGCTGAGTACTAGAATGGTCTAGAAGGTGTTGGAGCAACTCGTGTTCTAAATGTGGTTGATTGCTGATAGGAGATGGGAGGTGGACTGACGAAGACTTATACATGGTGGCTTTGACTCGGGATGAGATGTTTATTGAATAAAAACCCTTTCATATTAAGAAGCTCCCTCATCGTTCATTTCTTTTGAACTATTGGGAAGTGGACGGACAAACTTTAAACGCAGTCTGAATTACTCAGGCATTCTGGAGAAACGACTCATGAAGACTTGGATATACACGAACATTACGCAGTCTTAAATCAAACATTAACAATAGTTCATTTGGTGGAGATTACCCGAAACATGACTTGTGCCGTTTTGCTCATCCTTGATGTCAGCCACCGGTGATTTTGAGGCTTCCTCTAACCCCAAGCCTCAATCTTTGCGGCCCGCAGGACACGATGTGTCAACATCATATACAGGGAATGTGGAAAACCGCCACCTGGTAGGTAATCCCTTAGACGGGGAAGCACAGAGACAGGAGGTCGCAGCCAGACCCAAGCAGCTCTGCCCCGAAGGTGCACAAAATTACCAAACCCGTGGCAAAGGTAAACCATTTCCCTGGCACCTAGGGTCCAAAGATAGGCCGGTTCTTGACGAAGGACTTGAAACCCTAACACACTCGGGACGAGTTGAAGGGGAGAACCGTCTCAAAGAATATCAGCAATATTGGAACCCAGGGTACGTACCACCTACGGACCACGAAACTGGTACTAGCTCTCGCTCCACCTGTGAATCTGATGTGAACAATCCGTGGTGTAACCAAGGTGTTCCTTATCGTTTACTACCCGCAGCGGGAGGTGAAAGCGAACAGGAAGTTTCCAATGAAGATAACCTATTTTCTTCAGGAAACCTAAAACAACGACAAAACACCGCGGATAACTCCAGCCCATCAGGGGGAAAACGCCCCGAAAATCCGGTAATCCTACCTGATGGGAGCTCTCTCACCTATCCATTACCCCAACGACTTGAGTTTATCAGTCACCCACTGGTAACACCAACTCACCCCAACCCGGGGGCGTCCATTCCTTATTCCACTGTAGCTAAAGGAAAAACAGTGGGAGGGGATAGGGGAGTGGGAAGGGAAGCAGAGGGAAACAGCGAGAAAGTAGGCAATTTACAACCCTATCGATTAACTTACGGTGTAGAAACGAACTTAGACCAAGCTGGTAAAAGAGCGGAAGCTCGGGCCTTTGATCCAGCCGAAATATTAAAGCAGTGGGCAGACTCAAGCCCCGAAAAGCACATAGATTTAGAGAGGCTAAGCGATCAGGATAGTGAAGAAAATGTAACGCTTAAAGCACAAGATTTTAACACTCTAACTCATGAATCGTATGAAGAATACGAGGACGAGTACGAGGAAGAAAATAGCGAGACAAAACAAGCAGCCGCAGATGTCAGAGGGGGTAGTCCTGATAGAAAATTAGCTAGAGAAGATAAATCAACCTCGTCTTCATACGAACTTATTACCGAGGATGTTTTAGACACAGGTAAGAAAGCTAAACCAGAAAGTGAGGACGAAATTAGTGTAGAAGAAATACCTGTGAAAGAACAGTGGGACGATCACGATATACAAAACCTCCACGAAAATAATATGGCGGAAGGAGGCGTTCCTTTGATGGATCTAGTAGAAGAAAGAGAGGATAGAGATCAACGCCAGCAACCCGGTGAAGGGGGAGCTGGGGGTGTAGATCTGGGGGCATGGCATCCTAACCGTGGGATGAACCCTGGGGGACCTCAACAAAACAATGGGAATGGCCAGATCCTAATCCAGCAGCCGGGCCGAGGCGTGCAGGCAGGAGGCGGGATAGACCTTGGGCCCATACAACAAAATATATTGTACCCTTTCATAAGGCAGGCAATGGCAGCCCCTATACAGGCAGGTCAAGGAGGAGGGGGAAACCAACAGGGTCAACAGGCCCAAGGAGGCCAAGGTAATCAGGCCAATCCTCCCCTTAATCAACAAGTTCAAGGGGGCCAGAACGATCAGGCCAACCCTCAAGGACTTATTCCTCCTCTTAATCAGCAGGTCCAGGGAGGCCAGGATAATCAGGCCAACCCACAAGGGCCTAACCCTCCTCAAAACCTTCTCAACAACCCTCCCCAAAACCTTATTAATAATCCCCCTCCGAATCAACCCAACCCGCCGGGCCCACAAGGCCAGGATAACCCCCCAAATCCACTGCCCGGTCCGCCAGGACCGCCAGGTCAGAACAACCCCCCGAATCCGCCGAATCCTCCACCGCCCGGCCCACCGGGACCGCCAGGTCCGCCGGGCCCACCAGGTCAGAACAATCCTCCAAACCCGCCGAACCAGCCAAATATCTGGGATCTTTTTCCACAGCTAAGAATGGCATGGGGCCAAGTACCCCCGCCAGTGCGGGAAACGTCCCACAATGGTCATCAAAGGGGACCAAATATTAGATTACCATGGTTTAGTGGGAAGGAGGATGAGCAGATAGAAAAGTATTTCAGGGAACTGAAGCGACTGAAAGCTATCTATGATTGGTCGGACGCCCATCTCCTGAATATGACGCTATTAGGCCTGAAGGGACGGGCAGATGACTGGGCAGGAGCCTTAGCTGAAAGCGAGAAAAATACATTTGAGAAATTAGAAACTCAAATGACAAAGATCTTCGGCGATCGAAGAGCTAAGTGGCAGAAACACGCAGAGTTCTGTGGCCTTAAACAAGGAAAAGACCAGAGCGTGATCGAATTTGCAGGTGTCCTGAAACAAAAACAGGTTAAAGCAGAAGCAAGCGAAAGTATGATGTTAGCTGTGTTTTTGGAGGGATTAAAACAGGGTGTGGCCAGACAAGTAGCTATATTGGACCCTAAGTCGTTCACCGAAGCGGTGGATTGTGCAACGAGACTAGAGTCGTTGGACAAAGGCAAAGGGGGAACCAAAATATCCAATGCAGTGAGCGAACTGGCTGGAAGCCAAGAATCGGAGGAGACCGCGGCCCTAAACTCCATCTCCGAATGGTTTGGAGTGGTGCTGGCCCGACTGGAGGCCGCTCCATGGTTTCAGAAACCAAAACCAGGGCAAAGCGGAACTCCCCAGAGTAGTGGTAACTATAAACAGCAAGGTTATGAGAGAAAAGATAGGTATGAAAATCAGAAAGGTGAAAGAAATTCAGATCAGAAGACTAAACCAAATTCCGCCCCGAACAGAGAGGCAGACAAAGGAAAGAACCCGCCAACTCAGCAGAAAGTGGAAAGACCCAGGCTACCTTTTGATGAAAGTAAGTTTTGTATCATTCACCAACAACACGGTCACTCCACAGAAGCGTGCTTGTGGCTAAAGAATAGATTGAGGGAAAAACCCCCGCGGATGTACAAAGATAGTAAAGCCAGTGGCACAGAACAAAAGAGTCAGGGAAACTAGAGGAGGGGTCCGTTCATTCCACGATAGAATTAGGCGCAGTGGACGGACCGGCTAGGAGAGAGATAGGAGACGAAGCATTTTTCTTAACGTTAAGATTTGATGATCAGAAGGAGGTTAGATCTTTAGTAGACACAGGAGCGAGCGATTGCTTCATGTCCACCCATTGTAAACGACAGATCCCTAAACAATGCATTTTAGATGAATGGAAGGTATCGAAGGGAAACATCAGTTTGGCAGACAACTCGTCTCAAGTAATACTAGAACAAATTAGATGTAAGTTTTCAATCCAGGGATCGGTGGTCTGCTATGATTTCAACATAGTGGACGATCTATGCCACCTAATAGTAATCGGTAGAAACTTATTAACAGTGCTTCGATCAGATTTATCTCTACCAGGCGCAAAGATAGAAGTGTTTTGTGGAAACCCTATAGTCAGCAAAGAAACAGTGAAAATTCCACCGGGAAATGAATGCATCATACCGATTACCACCCGAGAGCCGCTGGGATTGGACTCGCCAGTCGCTTACTGCGCACCAGCAGTCACTGCCCCGGTCCTAGTGGAGGGGTGCGTGAATACGGTGGGAAGTCAGTGGTGGATCAAAGTCATGAATCCGCTAGATGAAATGCAAGAAATCACTCCCCAGGAAGTGTTAGCTTTTGCAGAAGAATGCGCAGTGCCTGAGGTAAACCAAGATCAGATAGAAGAGTTCCTAGACTTGTGTTATCTAACTAAAACAGAGACCCCAATGTCCATCTGTAGGATTTCTGTAGAAGTAATGAAAGACGCAGTGCAAATGGAAAACCAAACCTCTGAGGAGAAATCCCGAGGTAAAATGGATGAAAATGTAAGTAAAATAGATCTAACCGAGTCGTGCTTAAACGAAGAACAACAGGTAAGGTTTAGACAAATGCTTAATAACAACAGGAATGCACTAGCGTTCTCAATGGAAGAGTTAGGTCACTGTGAAATAGCGCCGATGAGAATCATTGTGGATGAGTCGCAGGGAGTCATAAGTTCTAGACCATACCGATACTCTCCACAGAAAATGGATATCATCGATGAACAGGTTAGGCAACTCATAGATATAGGTGTCATAGAGCCCAGCGAATCGGCTTGGCAAAGCCCGCTGGTGGTAGTGCAGAAGAAAGATGGCAAACCTAGGCTCTGTACAGACTTTCGCATGCTTAATCAAGTCACTTTTAAAGATAAATTCCCCATGCCCACAGCTCGCTCGCTTTTCCTATATATGGCTTACAAGAAACCCACTATGTGGACGGCTTTAGATCTGTTGAGCGGCTATCATCAGTGTGTAATCGAAGGAGACAGTAGAAAATATACCGCTTTTGAAACCCCGATGGGTGTGTATCAGTATAAGCGTGTACCATTTGGCTTAGTTGGCGCGCCTTGGCAGTTTACCAAGGTAATGGCCATAGCGCTAAAAGGCTTGATTCCTAGAACATGCTTAGCATATTTAGACGACGTAATCGTCTACGACACTACATTTGAAGAACACCTGGCGAGCGTTGAGGTGGTTCTCCAAGCTTTGGCGAGAGCTAATCTCAAACTGAAACCGTCAAAGTGTGAGTGGTGCCGCAGTGAAATCAATTTCCTCGGCCACGTAGTAAACGCGGAAGGAGTGGCTACACAAAGGGTAACCACAGAAAAGATTACAGCCTTTAACCGTCCACATAATGTGAAAACTATTAAATCCTTTCTGGGACTGTGTAACTACTACCGATCGTTTGTCCCTAATTTCGCTGATCTAGCAAAGCCCTTAAACCGGCTGTTAAAGAAAGAAGTCTATTTTGAGTGGACAGAGGCCTGCGAGGAAGCGTTTCAACAGTTAAAGAAACTGCTCACCTCGCCGCCCTTACTAATTCATCCAGATATAGGAGGGCATTTCTATCTGCTAACTGATGCATCAGACGCCGCGTGCGGTGCAGCGGTTTGTCATAAACTAGATGAAATCTACCGTCCGGTTGCTTTCTGGGGGTGTACCCTCCGTGACGCCGAATTAAATTATTCGGTAACAGAAAAAGAGGCTCTGGCAGTGATTAAAGGCATTAAGAACTATGAGGACATGTTGCAGGGAGCTAAAATCACAATAGTGACTGATCACAAACCGTTGATCCCCCTGCTACAGAGTGCCTACAAAGCCCCGTCAGCCCGGCTGAGACGGTGGGCTTTAGCGCTATCAGATTTTGATTTTGAAATCATATATGAGCCAGGAGCGACTCATTTTCTACCGGACTATTTGTCTAGAGTCTATCATGAACATGTCCCAGGTGAAGAATATGAGCCCGCTGTGGGATGTGAGTTATTTGAGGCCGAGGTTCAGGATGAAGAGCTTTCTGTGGCTACGGTAATAAACGCGCAACTCCAAGATGCAGAGTGCGCGCAATTGATAAACTACCTGCAGGACGGAGACCTACCAACAGATCCCCTTGAAGCTAGGCGAATAATGGACCAAGCCGATTTTGTGGGAATGGTAGCACCGGGGGTGCTCTGTAGGTTCAACGTCAAAAGGTATAACAAACACCAAGACCAACTGGTCAGACTAAAACCTCGCATGATAGTTCCGGGTAGGTTAATTCCCAAAGTCCTGAGACTGTTACATAATGATATCTTAGCTGGAGGACATGTGGGTATCAGTAATCTCACTACCAAAATCTCTGACAGATTCTACTGGCGAAACATGAACGCCGACATAGCAGACTATGTGAAGGCCTGTGAAACCTGCTCTCTAAGGAGACGGGCCCCACATTTCAAGGCCTTAGCTAAGTCTTGGGAGAGGCCGACTCGACCCTTTGAGGTGGTACAGTGTGATTTCATCGGGCCACTAAAGAGGGCTAGGGATGGGTCAAAATATATCATGACCTTCATAGACCTACTAACAGGTTGGCCGGAGGCTTTCACCACGAAAGACTCCACTGCGCAAACCGCGGCCAACTGTTTCCTAACCGGGATAGTGTGTCGGTATGGGCGGGTAAACCGTCTGCACACAGACCGGGGGGCGGCCTTCCTATCAGGACTGTTCCGGGAGATTACTACCCGACTAGCGTGCAAACAAACGTTCACTACCGGGCGAATGCCGACTGGCAACGCTCGGGTAGAAAGACTACATAAAACCATTGAAAACCTGATTGCTTATTATATCCCTGACGACCACTGTAACTGGATCGATCTACTTCCCATTGCATTGTGGACAGTTAGATCCACGATCAGTGTACGGTCGGGATACAGCCCGCATACCTTGCTGTTTGGCAGAGATCCAATTAGCATGGGAATGCCTGAGCAGGGAACAATTCCTGAAACGCTGAACGACTGTGAGTTTTTCATGCAAACCAAGGATAATATTGCTATGTTTAGGAATATGGCAGAAAAGGTAGTTCAAAACTATGAAAAGGATCTGAGGTTGCGAATCGATGAACGGGCACGGCCTACTCAAATGTATGAGGGTGATATGGTATACATGTACGACCCTTTAGCTAGCGAGAATAAAGCGTCTAAGTTCTCAAACAGGTATACTGGGCCATTCAGGGTAATTGAAACAAAAGGGGACCACCTTGTTAGACTAGTGTCCTTAAAAACTGGGAAACAGGTACCACATCTAGTAAACATTTCGAAACTCAAACCTGCACATGGGCCTTGGTCTCCCGCCGTCCCTCATAACATTCCCAAAATGGTGAGAGAAGCGAAAATCACTAACTCAAAAGGGGCAGATCCTGACCGAAACCCTGAATTGCATCACACTCCGACGGGTGAAATCGCTGAGGAAGATGGCGAAATAAGGGGTGCTGAGACTGAAAACTCAACGGGAACGACCGGTCCCCGTGAGCATGATGCAATTCCTATGGCCAGGAAGGTACCTACACAAAAACCTGGTCCAAGTCCCACTGATTTAGCAGAAACGGATGGGCAAATCACTGATGGTCAGGGCGCCAGTGCGGACACCGCGCTGTCACCAAACTTATCCTTTGTTCCTAATAAAGCCGCCTGTGAACGGGGAACAGCTGGCGCTAATGGACAGAGGAAACGCAAACGAGCTAAACGAAGGGGCAAAAGCCAGCCGTTGGAAGGGAGATCCCCTCCAAGCAACAACAAGCCCATAAAACTGCCCTGCGGTGATGTACCGATCTCGGATACATCGGAACAGAGCCCAGAAAAAACAGAAGAGGACCATGTCCCGACGAAAGGTGGCTATAACCTGCGTCGGAACCGTCGGCCTAACTACGCCGCTCTGGTCAACGGCGGGGAAAGCGATGACATGGATGATTAATACAGGAAATCTTGCCGCCCTGTGAAAATAAAGGTTCGACGGAGCGGCACCGTTAGCATCAACGCTAATGGAACAGGTGGCCTACCTCACGGCCACCTCGCCACGCCCAGGGGCGTGGCAGAAAGGGAGGGTGCGCACACCAGGGGAGATGCCAGTGGTTTGGCGTCATCTCCTGGGACCGGATGCAAGCGTTCCCCCCACCTGAAACAAGATACAGCTCCAAATATGGAGACGGCATGGACAAGCGGATCGGTTATAATCTCGGGGGATCCGCGCCAATCCACCAGTCGGTCCGCAACTCTGCTCCTAGGCGGTCACCTCTGCTGCAGGTGATTGTACGCACAACCCAGCCCGGGAGGAAACGGAGATAGACATTGATTCTATCTCTGAACGAAAGTTGGAGATAGAAATTGTTCAACTTTCGACTTTTCCTGGAAGGAGCAGAAAGAGAACTTAGCTGGGACACTGATCCACCGACTCATGGGGAACTGCCTAGCCCTCCGGCCACATAGCAATCCAAAGGGAACCACTACTTTCCCTGCGGACACGGAGGGAAGGATAATCGTCCCCCTGAGAAGGAAACGGATTAACCGCCCCCACCAGAGGGCGCTACCTACCAAGGGAAGGTTCGTTGGGCCATTCTTTTAGGATTTTACCAAATGAAAGAAAAGACAGTCGAGAAGGAGAGTACTAAGAAACGACCGGCTCAGACCCTTAGGCGGTGGAGTTGGCCGGGCCGGGGGGGTGTCCGTCCGGACTCAACCGACGCCGGGATTGCCCGGAAGAAGCCAAGGACACCAGCCCGGCGGCCCACCAGAACGACCACAGGCGGAGCCAAGAGGTCCGCTAAATCGGCTCCAGCCAAAAAGAAGACAGCAGATAAAGACTTTTACAATTTATCTGAGGTGAGTGACTCGGAGCCCGAGCCAAGGCTAACGGCGTTGGCCAAGCCGGTTCAGAAGGAGGAAGCGGCCAACCGACCGGTGCAGATTCAGGCCGGCTGGTTCTGGGACCTTACGCAACCACTGTTCCAACTATTTGAGACTGTTGACGAAATTAGAAGGACAGTGGGACTGGATGTGCCAAAATCAAACAAACAGTTAGCTGAGATTAAAACTCAGGTAGCCCCTTTCATTCAAAGGACCACACAAAACTCTAAATGCGTCAAGGAAGGTACCAGACAACAAACAACACGAGGCGGCCGACCTCTGCCCACTCTGGAAAGGCGATCGGGAGGGGAACAGCTAACCGTCGCCGCTCCAGGACTAAAAGTGGAGGTAGCACCCGTTCCACACGCGCCAACCCCACCGGTGGGGAACGGGCCAGCGGGAGCTCCCCTCCTCCACCACTTGCAGCCTGCGGACCCCGCTTGTTTAGACTTGAGCAGCTTGACAACGAGCTGCAGCGCCAATCCCTCACCACTGCTATGGAACCAGCAGCAGTGGACGCCAACCAGCCAGCCGGGGGGCCCACTGTGGCCGAGCCCACTCCAACGACAAACCCACCGCAGGTGCCGAACCCATACCCCTCGAGCCAACCGTCGTACGATCCAACGGGGGCCGTTTCGGACTGGAACCTACTAGGCCAAGACCCCTCAGAGCAATGCGCCCCTCGTCCTGCGAACGTATGAGAGGCTTGAGGATCACGGTCACCAAGGACGAGAGCGGAATCATCAGGCGAGTGGTGAATGACAATGGGCAAAATCTCTATGAGCATGTCCCAAACTAAGTGGACCAGGGGGCCCGAGAGGAGGGCATACTTCGGCGCATGGATGATAGTGGTGCGCAGAAGAGTGAAGGTAACTTTGTTGTGAACATGTTTTAGTTAAACTATAAACTTAACTCTCACGGACTAGCGCTAAAACCAATGACAATGAAGTGGTCGGTGCTGTTCGTTTTCGCCATGATAGGAGGCATTAAGGGGTTGCGGAATGATTCCAACCCACGTGAAGGGCTAGCCCCTAATGCTGAGGTTATAGCCTTGGAACAATATGGGGTGGTACTGAAACCAGGGAAATTAATGTCCACCGCAGATATTACTCACGTCCGACAAGGTTTCCTGATCACTATTCCCCAAAGGCGCTCCTTCATCAAGGCTACCTTTGGCCAGGTCTGTCATCGGTACCTAAAGGGAGGAGACGCTCTCGACCGAGCATGTTACCACGTCAGGTCGCTAGTGAATTGGATGGATCAGACATCGCAGGCGCTCAAAGGTCGGTATAGGGAAATTCTCAATGAAACCTTAAGTTCGCTAATTAAAAACAACCAACAGCGACCTCAAAATCAAGGGTCAGAATCAGACTCAGGCGGAAGGATCAAAAGAATGAAGAAACTCCCCATCATGCTGGACGACCCAGGATGGCCGACCTTCCCTATTCCAACATCATGGAACAAGGGGCTTTCAGCTGATGTCAAGTATAACAGGGAACTAATTAAAGTGTTACAAGAGTCCTCCGACCAGATGATCGAAGATCTGGCGCTGATGAACGAGAAACACGACGAGGCAGTAGAAAGGGTTAACCACGTCGTGATAGGTCTGTTGGATAATTTAAGGTCATTAAATAAGGCGCATAATACCACTCGCCGGAGAATGAAACTCGTCCAACATAAGGTAGACTGGATGGAACTGTACCTGAACATGATACCTGTAGCTCTGGAAGACAAACTGGGTGAAATGGTGTATCTCCAGTTGGTGGTAGAGCAAACGCGCGTGTTCAGGAAAGGTGTACAACACCTGACACGGGGCCAACTAACCATGGATTTGGTACCACGCCAGTATATGGTCGGAGCGGTCCTGGAAGTCAACAGGTATCTGAAAGGAATCCATCCCAGGTTCCATGTAGCGTTTTCAGATCCCTCCTTCTATTATGAGAACAGTCAGCCCTCATTTAAATTTAATGAAACCACCCAGGAACTTATCGTGTATGTAAGGGTACCAGTTGTGGCCGACGAACATCTGTTTAGAGTCTACGAAGTACTGACTTTTCCTGTGCCAGTGCCAGTTAGAGGAAGGCAAAAGAAGGACGCTCTCCAAATTGTTAATCTACCAAAAAGTGTGGCTATGTCCATGTCCCGTCAGTACTACGTACCACTGGCTAGCGGCAGTTGGTCAGGCTGTTATGGGCAGACCATCACGCTTTGTAAGGACTTGCCCTACATGAAAAAGATTACGGATAACACCTGCACTGCCGCCCTGTTGAGACGCGATGACATGGCCATACGAGAGAAATGTGAACTGGACTATCTTTTGGAAGCAGACTTTGGAGAAATGGCAGTGTATCTGGACGACGGAGATATGCTTGTGGTCAGCGCTGACACCCGGGGCCAAATGATTTGCAGAAATCAACCCGCGGTGGAGGTGAACATAGAAAACTATGCGCGAGTTCAGGTGGAATGCGATTGTGCCTTCCAGACGCAGGGATCATGGATACCGTATAGTTTACGGAACTGTGACCGACGCACCAGGATCACCACGGTCGTGTATCCACCCAACGACCTGTTGGGAGCAGCAAGTCGTGTGAAAGGATGGAACGCTAATTTCACGAGGCCCGAGAATGAACCCACTATGTTAAAATCGGATCCTATCCCTGAAACGATTAGGAAAGAGCTACTGGAAATCGAGGAAAGCCTAAAGGTCAGAATGCCTGTATCCTCTCTGGCCAAGCGAATCCAAAAACACAGGAAAGACTTGGCTAAAGGCATCAAGAAAGCAACTGACCGCTACGAGGTGGACAAACACGCCCCATGGTTTTCTATAGGTAACTTTGGGGGCGGCTTTGGCCTCCTCACAATCTTCTGTATAGTGGTAGCAGTAACCATTATTGGGTGTATCCTCTGGAAGTGCTGGCGGAACCACCAAGGCAAGGCTGCCCTGGCCGGACTAACCATGACTTTACCTCGGGCCATGGCCTTGGAAGCGGCGGACCCGGAGGAGCTGCTGCGCGGTGAAAGGGAACTAACTGGATGCCCGGACACGACCGCCAACCCCACTGCGGTGGCAGTACTTGCTATATTATTGGCAGTACTAGTCATCGCCATAGTGGTCCTCGTGTGGCGAAAGTGGAGATATATCAGAAGGAAAACTGTAGATGGACTGTATGTACAGTTTGCCAACCCACATATGATAGAGACAATCTTTCTGGGGGAACTGGCCATGCCTTCAGACCACACTTATACGGAGGGCTATGTGCTCATTAGGGATCTACTGGTGACCCAGCTGTGTCTGAAATATACTCTGACAGTTACCTGGGGGGCGCAGCTGATGGGAGCAGCGACTAGACCTGGACAACATCCATCTAAGGTACCACTACCAGACACCCTGAGGGTATCTAAGAAACTAGCCCGTCTAATGATGAGTAATTTAAAATACAATACCAGGGCCAGACTGCTGAGATATTCCTCAGGGCTAGCCACTCCTGTACCCATGGGAGTACCGCGCCTCATCGACGCAGGCTGGTCCGATGTCGGAGCGGACTGGCCTCAACCGGTGATGGGACATGGAACAATGCCTAACGCTCCTCCTAGATCGACCACGCCCACCTCAACAGCGACCGGAACGGGATCTGCCCGAAAGACAGTAAGGCCAGGGACGTCCGAAAAGGATCCAGGAACGGTTTATGAAGTTATCATATGACAATGTAACGAGTGTTAAGACCTGGCCTAGCGCTGTACAGGTAAAATTGGTGAATTAATAACACAAAGGTACGAGTACTAAAACTGAAATGTTACAGGAAGTTCGCTGGGCAATACCTGTTTGGGTAGGTAGGGTTCTGTTGACTAACCTGATCAATAAGGATTCACCAGCCAGGGAAACCTGGGTCGGGTAGGCTGGTCCAACCGTCTCTCTATGGACCCATGGGTTATCTAAATTTCTCTCAAGTCGAGTGTCCCATGCCCGGTAGCCTAGCTCAACACTCTCATTGTTATCGATTTGGCAACTCTTTTAAAGTAGGGAACCATTTGGAACCGATCCTAGTGTCGCGAAATTTTAGCATTTAAAAAGATACTCAAAATTCTGTATAAAACCTAAGAGCGCTCAACGGGACCAATGCTCCCAACGAGCGAAGTGAACTTCCCCAAGCAAGTACCATCTACACCTGACCCCTGTGCTGTTGTTACCGCTAGGATCGGGCTGCAGTACAGGAGTCACTTGGGGAACGCCACTGTCTATTCTTTAGCATGCTTACATATATAATCTTCTCAAAGATGAGGGGGCTGCACAAGCAGCGGGAGCCTGCCCACATGCCTGGCGTCAGTGGTGCCTGACAGGAGGCAGGACGTTGGGGTTACGCGTCACTGACGCTTCGAAGGGCACTGGGGTGGACGCCCGACCATGGCAGTCACTATGCCCCGGGTGGATTGGCTCCTGACAAGCGGTCTCTTCATCACAAAAAAATCGACGAATAGAAAGAAATTTACCTAAAAAACTAAAATATATAAAGCAACCCAATATTTATTTAACTGAGAGCCCTTCCTCAGGGAATTCTGGGCAAGTTGTGAGAAGAATATAATGAACAACTGCCCAAAGGTACAAGACTAAGTTATTTAGGCATGTTTAGACCAGTTTTAACCGGGTCTGAGACAAAACGGCAAGAAGTCAAGTTTCGACCCGGGTAAATTAGAAATAATTAGAATTAATAAAGAAGACGTGCGGCTTCAGAGTTGACCGCCGTCGAGAAAAAAAAAAAAAAAAATGAAATACTAGTCTTGGCCGCCGTCGTGGCGCTAAAAAGTAACCGGGTCTCCGCTCAACAGTTGAGCTGAAGAAGGGGGACACGGTCTACTGATTCCCTAACGAACGGCTGCAAAAACTTAGTTAACACCCAGAGCAAATAGTCTACCCAGTCTATTAGAAAGAAACTAGAATCCTAAAGTTGACTTTAGTACTAAAATATTCCTGCTCCGCGTGCGCATAGTTAGGATAAGCTGGGGGCGGAGTCTTTTCAGGAGTAGTCTTGATTCTCCACGAGAAAAACGGGCATAGACCTGAACAAAGGACGGGTTTAACCTTGTACTGTACTTCGGTAAAGGCCCGACTTACTAGGTGCTGTCTGGAAGTGAGTGATCTGAGGAGATGCATTTACACATCTCTATAATTTAAAGGGGGTGTAGGCTGCAGATTAAAAAAAAAAAAAAAAAAAAATATGCAGTCTGCTCCCGATTATAACAATGGGAAACTCGGTGCTGCCCATTCTGGTCCTATGAATGGGGAGGTACCGACAAACCACGTGTAACTAATGAGGACCGGGAATCAGATCAGAAATGAACCTGAATCTGAGACCCGATCCTCTAGTGATAACTAATGAGGAACGAATAATCTCAACCTCCTTTGTACAGTTAGTACTTAATGTCCTTTAATGACATTTATACTTTACGGAATGAAACGCTACCCCCACCGCTTGTCATGTTGGTTTTCCCCATGTGATGTAAAGTATAGGGTAGACAGAAAGGTGTTACTGTTAACATAGGTATAATATCTATTCAGTGAACCGTTTGGAGTTAGGGGCGCACCTGTTTGTCTCGTTAAGAGGGCGCCACTACCCAATATAAAGTGGAACTCGGTCTTCAAACCCCAGATTGAACATAGGGGGTGAACGCCGAGCTACCACCTGTAACTAACAAGGAGGAGAGGGATTTTGTCTTAATATAACCATTCAATGAGAACAAACTCTGGTTGAAGTTGCACTTCACAAAAATGAAGTCGGATATGACTGAACAGCTGTCACCCTTGGGGGGGGGTGTTAACTTGTTTACATTTAAAACCCTTGGAGTGTATTGGAAAATTATTCTATGACAATGAACATAAAGTGTGTTGTCAAGAGTATTGACTCTTGGAAAACCGAAGTAGCTTCTTAAGTAAACCACAGTAGACCCAGTTCCTATCATTATTCTTATCCCCTCATGTGGTCTGTAAGAGAGTCCAAACGTGTGAGTTTTGCATCACATTTCGGACACTCATGAGATCCTGAAAATGCACATTTTCATGGCAATTGAGCCCAGAACGATGTGTGTAACTGTTCCCACCTAACTCGCAAATATATCGCTGTTTGGGATGATGGTAATCTTTGCTGTGGATTTTGGTGCCTTTCTAGTTTTCTTTAACGAGAACACCATTCCTTTCTTGACAACGACAACACCGAATCTCTGTCTGGGAGCTCATTCAGTGTCTTGAAGGCTTCGCTCTGGTTTCCTTGCAGTAGTATTGTCTCCTCATCTGGACAACCCAGCACAATAATACTCGCTATAAAACTTATTCTAACACCATGACACTGACGAAGTCTTGTTGTTAGGCTCAATATGGGACGGGTATTGGTGGCTCTTGCCACTCCCTCTCAAACTTACCTTGGAGTCACCAACAGCTCGTTGGACGGCTCCACCTGTGGTGTCGCCTCACGTGGCCGACACGTCAATCTTTCCAGTACTCTGTAAGGGGGACAACTCATCAAAGAATTCTGTCACAGCCAATCTAATGCTGGGCAATCTGGACCAAAATACTTGGTCACCTACAGTTATTCTAAACTTACCAGGGTGAACACCCTAGGAAGTGCTTATTCCCTAGGACGCCCCATGTGAATTGTTTCCAAAGTAGACATCTACACTAATGTCCTGTACGAAGAACGACTAAACAAAGAATTCTGTTACAGCAAATTTAGTGTTGTACAACTCAGACCGGAACCCCTGGTCACCCATACCTAAATCCACATGTGCAGTGTCAGTCCCCAACAGTTAATAGTATCAAATAATACCAATACAGTACAAATCTCCCACACTCCAAAAAGCCTACTTAGATCGGTAATGTCAACAAACCGCTAGTCAGGGAAACCCTCTATTATCGCCCAACCACGCGCGAGGTAAAATGCTTGATCATGTTCGCCTAAACAATCCCTCCCACTAAAATCATATAGCCCGACGTCTATCAGTGCCCAACACTACCATCTTACGCCGTTCATATATTATCAATAACCACAGAACCTGGAAAAGATAATGAGTTTAGTACGCAAGGTCCTAGTTTTCGGCCCGCGTCCACCATCTTGGATCCAAAAGTAAACACCAGGTGGCCGCCCGTGCTACCCGTTACAAAAAATCACCAGCGAAACACAGTTTCTAGTTCCGGGAGTGACATCAGCTTCCGGAATACAACCACGTGAAGGCGAACCGAAAACCACGAGGAAGAGTTTTGGCCAACAATCCCCTTAAAATCCTACGGGTTAGTAGCCTGCCTAACATGCAACAAACAGTAGAAGGAAGACTAAAACTTACCCGGTCTCGGAGCGGTCGGTCGAGGGGCCGGCTCTACGAGGAGGGCGACTCCCAACAACAGGCGGAGAAAAGGGGGCGACGACTACTAAAAGTTCGGTTCAAAACAGTCTTGTCCTTGCTTCCCATGAGAACGAACTGGCTGATGCCTCCTGGATAAATATCTATTACTAAACTAAGTGTTAATTGGGAATTGAATCACCAGAATCAGTTGATGAGATCACTCAAAATCATTATTTACAAGAAACCGAGTGCCGACGGTTTAGCGTGCCACGACGGGCAGACGGGCAATCAGCCGCCCCAACACCCGCGCCCAGCGTCTGATGATCCTGTCGGAAGGTCGGTAGCCGTCCTCCAGCTCCCAGAAATCATTTACCGTGATGTTGCCGTCGACGACTGTCCGTATGGCGTGGAGCACCCGCCCCGTGTCCGCTGTGGGCACCCCGAACCATTCATTGGCCCGGCGCACCTCCCGGCTGACCTTGGGTACTAGACGGTTCACCCATTTCTGCAGTGAACCGTCACTGTCCGTAAGGGGCCAACGCTTGACATCGAAGCCGGAGGGGGTGGTTATCACGAAGGTCGACGGGGCCGGGTGGGACTTTATGTTCAAGAAAGCCCGGTTGATGGTCTCGGCGTAGAATTTTGCTGCGGCATCGGAACTAGTGTAGAGTGGGATATACAGTTCTAACTCCTCGTCCCATGTAAGAACGTCCAGCAAATTACACATAACTACCAGGATATCGTCCGGCCACATAACGTGGTGCGCGAACGCATATCCAGAAAGTTCTGCCGTCGAGGCGTCTTGGCAGGAAAACACAACGCAGGTGTGCTCCTCACCCGTGAGGAGAAGATCGGGGTACTCCTGAATTCCACCTTCTCGATCTGAGCAGAATACTGCTACACGGACCATGGTGGGAGTCGAAGAAATAATAAAAAAAGGCTAAGCTAGTAAAAAGTACGTCCACACGCGATAAAATAACCGTCGGCACTGATTAAAATGACGTCAAAACGAGGCTAATTTGGGAAACCCCTTTTTGATCCAAGAGATCCAAATTTTGAAATCGGCTAGCATGATCAAACCATCGTATAATTTCTTACAAAATCTGCGCTAAACTAAAGCTTAGGTCCCCAACCAACGTAATCAAGCGACAGAATTAATTCATATCGGCCCAAAATGTCAGGTCGAACCTTCAAATTTGCAAATTTGTTCGAAACAGAAATTTGCCATCCGGGCGCTTCGCGCCTGGAGGAATCAAATCGAGGTCAAACCCTGGAGGGGAACTCCAGTCAAGCGTCCCGCTAAGTACACATGTACTAAGCATAACTGGTGGGCGCGCGACGTGGATGGTAATATTTTCTGGATCCAACCGCTTAATGTTGCTAGATCATATGCAGGGACCTTGTATTTATTGTAAATAATGTTGTTCTAGTTGAAGTTTGATTGAAATTTGACACGCATTGTATAATGAAACTCGTTCATTCAAAATATCCGAATTCTCTGTATTAACTTTTATTGTGTTAACTCGTTCTGAAATTGGATTTATTGTGTGTTTGTTACTCTTAGAAGGTTAAGACAACTTCATACTGTATAAATGTTGAGTTTTGTTGACTTGTGTTTCAAATCGTATAAATCAAAAACTGTACAGGAATGTACTAAGTCAAAACTGAATTGGTCACCTTATGCACGGGTGTCGTTATCCCTAGGCCTTAATATGGGCTGACAATTCTTTGAACTCACCTTGTCACCTTATGCACGGGTGTCACAATCTTTAAATCTTAATATAAGCTAACGATGCTGAGAACTTACTTTAATGTACAAGGCACGTACTAAGTGAATACCTAAGATGACGAATACTTCATCCTCTAAAATTGACTTTGTCACTTTGTCACCATGATTATGTCATCATTTACGTTGTTATCCAAATAATCATGTTATCAATTTTTAACACTTACCTTGTCATTTTATGAACGGGTTCTGCTAACCTTGAGCTTCAAGATGTGGAAATCAACTCAATGAATAATTTCATTGTGAATTTGTGTTGAAACCGGATCTACAAATCTATTGACACTGTGTTGAATGTACCACGAGAGTCAAGGCCACCCCCACATTGGTTTCTTTATGTTAGGAAACAATAATAACAAATATATCCAATCATCAAAATTGGAAACTTTATCACATTTGATTGAAAATCTCCATTTGGTTTGAGCTATGTCGTCCACCTCCTTAAACTCAAACACCTGACCGCCGTCGAATGTACTAATAGCTTAGCACTTTTAATATATTCTCGTGTTATATAATCCGTCAAGGATCAGGCTTAGCAAGTCTACTTCTAGTCTACTTCTAGAAGAAATATCTTGCGCTCCTAGCGCCACCTGTTAACCAATATAAAAGGCGTTGCAAGGTAGGGAGCGAGCAGTTAGTTGGTTAGAAGTTAGTAGTCACTTAGTTTAGTGAGAACATCAGCTAAGTAAGTTTAGCCAAGGAGTTATACCTGGAGTAAGTACATCGGCTCCCGTGTAACAGACTGGAGTTTACCAATATCAACTACCTCGGACATAGGATTGTGATAGAGCTGAGTACTAGAATGGTCTAGAAGGTGTTGGAGCAACTCGTGTTCTAAATGTGGTTGATTGCTGATAGGAGATGGGAGGTGGACTGACGAAGACTTATACATGGTGGCTTTGACTCGGGATGAGATGTTTATTGAATAAAAACCCTTTCATATTAAGAAGCTCCCTCATCGTTCATTTCTTTTGAACTATTGGGAAGTGGACAGACAAACTTTAAACGCAGTCTGAATTACTCAGGCATTCTGGAGAAACGACTCATGAAGACTTGGATATACACGAACATTACGCAGTCTTAAATCAAACATTAACAATAGTTCAACATTATTCAATTTATTGTCTTTTAAATATCATATCTAGGAAAAGAAAAAGAAACACAAAAAGAAAAGGGAAAAAGATCAAATAGGCCTAGGTCTAGGCCTAGGCCTACACCACAGAAATGCATGCCCCCTAGCCATAGGCCTATCATGCATAAAAAGTCCCCCAGTTCATTTTCCAAACTGTGCTTCTCAATTTCTGTAGGCCTAGGCCTCCCAGCTCCTATCCCAAGTCCATAAAAGATGTGAAACTTCTGGGGCAATTTGAATAAATTGCACGTAACTCAAAGTCAAACCTTATACGAACACAAACTGATTCAAAGACGTCGGCTGTAGGCTACTGCTCTACTTCAGTGATCTGTGTCTACTATACAGCACAGAAATCCACCTCACCTCCCTCTTACCTATAGCTATAGCTATACCTCTCCTATCTGTGCCACAAAAATCGTCCTACTGAAAAACGATTTGAGAGATTCAAATGGATCTAGACTCCACAAACCGACACGCCGAGGCTATAACCTTTTCTAGATTTTTTACATGCATTTCTACGTTATTTACATGGGACATACCCAGGGACGGATTTAGAGGGGGCGCCTGAGGCGCTTCTCCCCTCCCCATGATTTTTGAGATTTTGAAGAAAAAAAATTGATGTAAATTCTAGCCCCTGGATGGGGTGCTTCAGTTTTTCAAAGTAGTACCCCCCCCCTCGTTTTTTTTTTTTTAAATTACTGGATCCGTCCCTAATACCTCGGTGCAGAAGGATGTGAATCACAAGTAAAACATTCATAGGCTATTCCTCAAATCTCACATGGGGCATTGGCATTTAAAAATCTCATCTTATACTAGTAATAACAATATGCATCAGGGCCATTTCGGAATTCGCACACACATTGAGAGACACCCCTCCCCCATAAAGGTCTATAGGCCTAGATGCGTTCAAGTCCCCTCTCACATACATATTTATTACAGATAATTTGTATTTTTGATAAATCATTTTGTCACTTTTTTTTCAATGCAGGTCATAAATCGAGGTCGCCTATTTCTCTCCCTTAGAGTGCAACTACCGATTAAATAGTTGTCGTTTTTGATGAAGAACTATTAATAAAAACCTCCAGCTCTTACAGTAGATTCTAGTCACACCATGTGGATACCCGGCTAGGCATGGTCGGGGGCGCCGTGGAGTCTACTGCTATATTCAGTAACTGTTCTAAAAACTGATGAGGTAAGGTTGGATTATCATAACTTTATCTCTCGGTGCCACAATGGTCATTGATAGCAATGGAACTTGTTATCAGTCGTTTTATGGCATAAATGTGATATGGCAAATTTGGTAAGAGCGAAGGTACGTTCATGGTACTCCTTTTTTATTTTTGTTTTAGCCAATTTTGAACATTTCATCTACGCTATAATTTAATTAAGTGCATATATTTATATAATTATGAATTTTAATATTGTTATTAATATCATATGTATATGCTTCAAATGTTATGCGCATTGCGACTATCTGATAGCTTACATTTTCCTCGATTGACCTCCCTTTTGGACGTCTATGTATATATATTGAAAAGAAAAACACATTATATTATTATTATATATCAACTTTCACTCTGTATCAGATTACAGAGTCGCCCGCATAATAAAAACCTGCCAGTTTACACACACAATCTAACCCCGTCTCAACATGTCCGATAACAAAGCCATGTTCTCCAAGGAAAACAACAAAATCAACCTAAAAAGAAACAAAGAAAACGTACACGTTATTGGGACCAAACTCTACTTGCCTGTTTATTTACCCATAGTTAGAGGCGTAAGTCAAAACATACTAGGAGGGGCTCTTGTTCACTATTACTTTGTACATCTGGGAGTACTTAATTAGAGCTATATGTTAAGTTCTATGAAACGGCTGAATATAACAATAAAACGTAATGTCCAACTTCGTTTCTAGATAAAAATTTAAACAACATAGGGCCTATGTCAGAAACAATCACTGCCCTGTGAAGGAAAGATATATTTCCTTTTTCATTCGGCAAACATAGATCACATGCAGTTAGTTATGCATGGATATACACAGAATAAAGGTTGGGGGGGGGGGGGGGGCAGGGGGGGGGGGCGCCCCTATCTTTTTTGTCCAGAAAATTATGCTTTTTCTTGTGTGAAATTCAGCAAAAAGTCATTAAGGAAAAAAAACTAATACCGCCCCCCTCCACTCCCTTTCACAATCCTGGAATCGCCAGTGTGTTATTCCTAATGCTGCCACATATGTAGGCCTTTATTGAGTATATCTATGCTCTTAATCGCTCATTAATCTTAGGTACTCATGCACTCTGAGTCTCAGCTATTGGAGGGACGTATGCTGCGGGGTGTGTTGACTGGGATCAAACTGTGGCGGTCACACATAGTTTTACTCCAGTGCTCGAAGGACCATTTCGTCAGTGCATGTGTACTGTTGACACAAGTCATCAAATTCGTTTCCTCTATATAATCCTTATTGCCGCTCATGACTGGCGATTTTTCAAATTGTGAGTAAAGTCGGGTAGTGGAACGCAGCCTTTACCTGAATACAACAATTTTTCCCTAAGGCTAACCACGGTCTTAAAGGAAAGAGTGGTCAGGTGTGAACCAGGATAAATCCAGTTAAGTACCCTACCCTTGGCACTGCCCCCTTAATCCCCTTAATCCGCTCTGGTTTAATCTGTTGACATTGGGCCCGCTCCATTAATTTTTAATGCGATTTACCATCATTAAGTGGGTACTATTGTGGGAGGAAGTTCCTGGGAGGTGAAGAACCTAAGGGTGACTCGGTGCATTTTATAGGTAAGTGGCAGATCCAGAAATTAACCCATATAAGAACAGAGTTTGGTTTGGGAGAGGAAGTCGTTCGTATTATAGGCAAAGTATGTTTTAATTTCACTTTAAGAGTAAGGACTGTCTGGCAGGTTTCTGAACGAACCAGCATATATAGCCTTGAGATGATTTGTGAGTTTAGATCAATACTATGGGAATAGAAAACCATGAAAAATACATTTCATTGTATTCAATTTCAAGATATGGGTGTGCAAAACTTAGGTTTCACTATATATATATATAGGTTAGGTTTCCCTTCCCTATAGGTTTCTATGGGAAAACGATAGTTCTTGACCCCCTGAAAAATTTAACCGGCATATATTAATCAAACATGGTGGAATATCATCTATATGGACCTGTACCAATATATTTCAGCAAAGGACGTTGGGTCATTGTTATTATTTAAGGGCTACAAGAACTAAGAAATAATTTGACAATTCTCTCATGAAATTAGTTTCATCCCCATCAGAAGGGAGATGGGACCCGATGGACTCTGCTGGACCTGGCTCTAATTAGGCTATATCAACAGATCATAATGAAGGGAATGTCATTTATATTGATCAACTATATACAAAAACATGATTAAAAGCCCACTATTTTGACCAAATCCAGTCCCCTGATAGTTACTACAAAAACAACAATGGTTAGAAATGATGGAAGTAGTATTATTACAATGAAATTGTTTTCTGATAACTTTTATCAAGGCTACTTTTCAAACAATTATTCTTTTTGCAGTGTACATATACTGCCCATGCACCAAAATATAATTCGATGAAAAGAATGAAATAATATGATAAAAATGTCCTTTTTTCTTTGATATTTCAAAAACTCATTCTTATCTAACACGTGTGGTTTTCTGGTCGCACGTTGGAATAACAGCAATTATCTTCTTCTTCTTCTTTTTAAATTTTTTTTTTTTAACTTTTTCATCTTCATTTTTTTTTTTTTTAAAAGAACCCAAACAAGGTGGGCGGATCTATAGTCAGGTGAGTCATAGTGAGTAACAACTGATCCCTTTCAACACCTTTAGACAGGTGAGACCAGTCATGCATGACCGGATCACTGTTACGTCTCACCTTTGACCTTTGACCCGTGAGGTCATGAGATCATGACCTGTTACACACGGCCCATTCTGCAACACGCCACTCTCTTTACGGAGAATCGTCTCACGGATTATAATTTCTGGCGGGAGGGAGATTCGCCGTGGATTGCATACTGCCAAGATACAGGCTAATAGTGGACAAGAATTTACAATTATACCTTCACAATTCAGTTTGAAACCTTAATCTAGTGGTGGTAATCTTATTAACGTTAATAGAGCATGCACACAAAAACCTCTTGACCTACAGATGCCTTTTACTAATTTGAAACGCAGGTAAAAAGAAAAAAATGTTTGTTTTGTCATTTCTAATAGTTTCAACTTCAGGCTGATGACTTAACATTGTATAGATCTTTCCAATACGACTGGACAATAGTGAAACTATCCAAAGGAACCAACCGAGTTGTGGATACCACGAAACACCTGCTATGAGAGAGTGCACAATAATTATGAACTTTAAAGTGGTTGCAAAATTAATGTTGGGTCCCAGTCCGTATGTTATCCGGTGGTGTCGACAGAGGGGCCCCCTGTAGAGAAAACGGCGAACTACGCTTACATTACCTTATCCATCTGAGAGAACATTCTGTTCTCACTCATTCTTTGGGCATTCGTACAGTAAATTTGATTAAAATAGACTCGGTCACGAGAAAAATGATATGCGTTTCCACCCATAATATCATTATAGAAAATATAAAGTAATTTACATGGCTAGGACTTAATATGAATATTCTGCTAAAAAAATGTGAGGTTCGTTCCAATAAAGAGACTTAACCATGCATTCTATCACCTATATATCACTCAATATATGTAACTACTGTAGGGGTCCCCTGCGAATCTTTGTTTTCAGAAAAAGAAAAGAAAGAAAAGAAATAAAGAAAATAAAAAAAATCTCAAGAGAATTAACCGTGCTACTCAAACGTGAAGATAGAAAGAACAACTGTAGATACTAAAAAAAAAAGTTAATTACAACACAAAGAAAAGAAAAGTGAATGAAAATTACACCGGCTGGTTGATGAAGCACAAAAGGATGATGAGTCAACTTTTACAGAAATAAAAACAAACAAGCAAACAAAATATAATCTGGAAAAAACTAGTTCAGGTGTAATGTTAAAAAGATGTTTCTAAATGTGTAATAGGCGTGACAGCCACTTTAGACAGGCTTTATGTATTTAACCAAGTTTTTCTCGAAAGTATTTTTATTTTAAGCAGACTTCAATAAAAATCAACGTAAGTTTTTATCCTTTTCAACACTTCTGTTTAACTATGGTGCAGAGTATCGAAATAACAGAGGTGTCACATCTGCCGCATCTGAGTTTTGTTGCTTTTCCCGCTTCTAAAATTATCTTTAACATTTCTGCAAAAACTCGGAGAACCACACCCTTCCCGGACACACACAATTAAGATATCATAATAATTATTATATACAAAGAACACATGAATTTTATATCACTTTGTCTTGTTGGTGAAATAAGATATATACATAGGCATATACATATATATTAAAATAACATGTCCAGTGAATATGTATCCTGTATATATTTTTCACATTTATAAGTGTAATGATTCTGAAATCCAAGGAACCCTTGATAATTATTACTAATAAAAACCTTTAAAAAAAGACAAAAAAAAAACGGTCTTGCATTTAATACTGATAAATCACCTAAAAAGAGACTAGACCATGGCTCTTGAGACATGCAACGAAGTTTAGGAATATGGTAATGGCGGGTTTATCTGTTTATCAGTCCTAACCCACCGTGCATGCCCCAGGGACTACAGACCTTAGGGCAGCAGTCTAGCGGGCCCAGGTGGCGCTGTAGTCACCCCAGGGGGACCCGGAAAGAAGGGAGGTCAGAGGTCAAATAGTAACCATTCACCCGTGACTGTCACCTTCACTACTGGGTACTTTTGTGGAAACACAAAAATAGAGTGTTCTCTGTTATTTTCTGAAATCTGTAATCTGCAGGCACAGTGAGCTGGGAATAATAATCAGAAAGCCCACCATAATCTGTAATAATTATTGTTCAATAAAAGAATTTGTTTCACTTGTTTTTACATGTATGCATACCTAAATTGATAATGTCAAACTATTCATACCTATCTAAGTAGCCTAACAAGAAAACTTGTCAGGAATATATATAGGCCTATATATATATATATATATATATATATATATATATATATATATAATATGTAAATAGGCCTATACTTAATTAGAATGATTTATTGTACAAGAAATTAAATTGCATATATTCTTTATTTTGGTTCATCTGGCGCGTTGAAACCACATTATACCGTGAACAGATTTGTAAAATACGTAGTATCATTACGAACTGAATTTGGTAAATAACAAGTCAGAACTCTAGATCTATTTAAATAATTTGTCACCGATCATGCACCCTGTATCCGGGTTCTCATATACTCTCTCCAATTTCTGTCTAGCTCAATTCAAAACACTCCATTTATTTTTAACAGTAACACACGCCTCTGAATACAAATGATACCTAAGAGATCTACGCAATTTCTCGCCTCCCTCAACAGTTAGTTCTACAACCACACAATGAACAGTGCTATCAACTATCAACAAACGGTTTACAAAAACCTTTTACAAAAACTTATGGTGCTCAATCACGAAATAACTAACTGTCTAACCGGTCCTAATCTTTCCTGCTTAGTTCAAAAACAGCTTCCTCTTTTGAGTTCTTTTATTTTACTTTTAAATATTGTACCAATTTTTGTAGGTAAAGTTAATTAAGTTTGTTAGCGGGCGTCACTGGGCCGGGGCAGTTTGGGGCTCTCAACTCGGGGTCTGGGGGTGGTCTCCCCCCAGCCAAACATGTGGCGTTATTATAACGTTGCAGCAACGTTCTGTATTGGTTCTTGTTACGTTATTTTGATGGCTCTGAATAACGTTGCTGCAACGTACTGCTGTGATATTGTTCTGCAACATTACTATAACATTCTGGTTACATTCTTCAACCTAAGCAGAATGTTCTTATTATGCTGTGTTTTGGTTTCATTCTAACCTCACCAAAATATAATATAATAATAATGCTCTGATTTGGCGAGGTTTCTCACCAATTCATTAAAAACGTAATTGTTGTGGTGTGACATCTTAGTAAGTAACAAATTGATTACAGCAGTATGTTTGCGGAATGTTTCTGTTACGTTGCAGGTTGGCTGGACCTGGCCCATGTAAAAAATTTAAATGTGTGTATTATATGATATATATACAACCATTAACTTTTACCCAGGCACTTAAATAATCTGTTGATAAAAATAATTCAACTGCAAAAATATCTTGCCCATCTTCACCTGAACACAACTTACTTTTACTTATGATGCGTATTTTCTTTTTCAATTGAGTTGGTAAAATTTTAGATTTTTTCTTTCATTGCTTGTGGTGCCCATTTAAGAAATAGCCCTGTCCCCTGTCCTTATCTTCTTGAAGCCCCTGTCCCCAGTCGAATTTAAGAAAAGGTCCATGTCATTTGTCACTTATTAATTTTGCCATGTCGCTTGTCGAATTTGAAAAACGGCTGTGTCGGTCTAATTTAAGAAATGCCCATGTCGCCCTGTCGATTTTAGGGGTCTATACCCCCAGAATTCCTTTCATGCACCCCTTCTTCTTAACAGAATTTCTTTCACCTCACAGGAACTGAACATTTCTCCCTGAAGTTAGACATAAAAAATAACTCTCCCAACCACCCCTGCAGCCAATCCTCTGGTAATTTTTTGTAGGTTTGACCCGCCCTGCAGGCTAGCCCCAGGCCGCTGGTTCTCCTAAATAATGATGAGAACCAGCTATGACGGAGCTGGTGTCCCGCAGGTATGGGAGAACATACTGTCAGAGAGGGCCCTTAGGCTGATGCCCAGCGGAATAAGTCACAATCTGTACATGTATGTATATTCTAGAGCTTAAAGTCAGAAATTCAACTTATTCCCTATCATTTTGTGAAATTTAGTAGTTTCAATGAATAAATAACTACAATGGGCTAGAGATTTAAGAAAAATATATTCTTTGCCTTGTATAAGCTGCACTGATGGACAACCCTGTTGAGTTTTGCTCTGTATTTCTAGAAATCAAGATGTCTGAACTAGCCAGACTGTAGCTTTTCCAATACCAACTCAATACTTTTATTGGGCAAGAAGGTATACAAATGCATTCATTACTACAATTAGGTGTAAAGACATAAAAGATCACAAAAGTTATAAATTGGACAAAAGTGAGTTGATTACTACAATTAACAAAATAATAGAGCAGAAGTTAATCAACCAAAACTTGACATGACACATAATGACTCATTCTGACAATAAGTATTATCCCATCAATTACCTCAGCATTTACTGCCCAGTAAATGACACCTCATCAATAAATGTGTCATCCTTTTTTAGATGGCAGATGACCCAATAAAACCTCCCTACTCACACAAGCCTCACCTCACATAGTCAATACTGTATCCAGGGTCAATATGAGACAATAACACTCCGTAAAGCTTGGTTTCCACGAACCTATTCTGACTGTCGGAATTTCCGTAATTAATCATTTTCACCAGTAATATGACAAAGGACCATGCATCCTACATATCATTTGAAAGAGAATTTAAACCCAGTTTTAATGATATATGACATGTCTTTGATTAACTGAAATTTCCAATGCCGATTTTTGACATCAGGAGTAAAATCGGCTAGTGGCAACCGGCCTTTTCACCATGGATACTGTTACTAATACCCATTTTACTCCTAAAAAATGCACATTCTATGACCGTTAACTACAGGTGCATTCTGAGGCCTAGTCTGAAATGGGCATTCAGTGTCTAAAATAAAGGAAATGTGATGTATCTCTTGACTGGACATTTCCCAAAAAAAATTGCCAGCTGGCCAATATTTCCCCCTCTATGAAATTGGTTATTACTCAGAAAACGCAAACTTTGCTCAAGGAGGAAAGAGAGCTATTATAGATCTTTGCTATGCATATTGGAATTATATTCACTTTAGTAACATTTTTCACCCAACTTTATTAAAGTTTTCAAAAATAAGGTTTTTAAAATTCGTATGATATAATAAATCACATCATACTGGAAATTAAAGTACTTTCAAATGTTTCCTGTTTGAAATAGATATCCTGTTTGCTGAGTCCTGGCAGCACTGAACAGGTATCTTATATACTATAGTTAGTCTAAAGTATATGAGGCTGGGAACCAGTCAACACTTTACCTTTAAGCAGGCCATAAAAGGTGAAACCTTTCGCTGGTATCAGATGGACCTTGGTCCTTACCTATATAAACCAGCCCTCACGCCGCGACCAGCGCAATAAAGTGTCGTCTGCTTTTAAAACTATTTTAGTGGGAAACATTTGAAGCTGATCTAACTAGCATACATTTTTATGACCAAGAACAGTGAGTATGTGATACCAGAATGGTTTGTCCCCTTAAATTGATGTCAATTGGTCTCGCCATTAAACCGCCCCTCATTTTCTTCGTTGGCGCAAAACAACTCAAGCTTGAAAAACCTACTGCAAGACATTAAGATGTCAGAAAACCAGACTAATGTATGTCTATTTAACCTCTGAGCTCTTTAAGTTGTTTTTATTTCTATTTATTATTATTTTTTTAAAGAGAAAAACGTCTGTGAACAAAATGAGAAAAATTATAAAAGCATGTAAGGAAAAAAAAGTAAGTCAATAAGATCTATGTGAGACTCCTGCCCTTATGAATGTTTGGTGAATGTGCCCTGAGCCCTCCCCTCTGCCCCAACCTTTGGGGGTCGGGGTAGAGGTGACTTGACGGTCGGTACACAGAAAGTTCTCACGGTTTTCTACTCTCATATATAACGCCTCCAATGCTCCAAATTCTTAACGTATGTGGTTTTTTTTTACTTAGATGCTTTCATAAACTTTAGCTTTTATACCCCTATAACTTTCGTTTCTCTTCCTAAACATATTAGTATAAGCTTCAAATACCGTCTATTATTGTTAATAGGCCCCATTGGTGTTTTTTTTCTAAAAACATATTTTCCTAATTTCTGCAAAATCGATCTTTTCCTTTCATCCCCTATTGTTCTATTTATCACTCTATCTTCTTTCTTCCCTTCCCTCTTTTAATTCCCGAGCCCCTACCCTATCCTTCATCCTAGGTCTTTTACTCCAAACTTTTTCCTCTTTCTAAACTTCCCTGACTTACCTGTAGTACTTAGTGACGTCACAGCATGCCCTCCTCCTCACAGTGGCGACACCAAACGGCCGTGAGACGAACTAATCAAGGTACTCCTTAGGCATCTCTCCAGAATGTCCTTTTAATTCTGATCAATCCACAGTTTTCAACTGAATAACGTCCACCGATTGGCCTACCTATTCTCCTATTGTGCAGTAGTCAATCCAAAATCAGAATTCCAGACCAACCTCTCCTTTAAGAATATAGAAACAGGAGGGATATGTCCAGAGGAATAATCCAGAGGAAAAAGGTTATTTCCCACCTTTAAAAGCTGTATTCATCATGTATTTGAATATGAATTATGGTCAATTCACATATTTTTAATCAAACAATGTCCACTGATTTGCATATCTAATCTCCTATACTGCCATTGTTATCAATCCAAAAATCACAATTACACGCCAATCTATCCTTTAACAGGAGTGGTATTTCCAGAGGAATGACACTATTATTTGAATATCCCACTTCCCACAAAAGGTGTAATCATCAATCCAGGTTGGTTGATGGGAGGCAGTGAGAAGGATTCCCAACCTGGTGGTTACAGATAGCCAAGCTGCGTGACATCCTCTTGTCAGAAAGTGTCTGTTTTTATCACACTTCCCGTAACACCAGCTGTTCAATGGCAGTCACAAAAGTGTTTATTTACCTGAAGTGAGACCGTGGATCAGGTTTTAGTGTTCCTCATTCGTCTTCTAGGTACACTGGGGGAATCACAGATCTAAATCCTCAAACAGGGATTCCAAAAGGTATAACATACATTACTTTTAGTAACAACCCAATCAAAAGCTGTATACTATAGTATACATGTGTCGTGATGAACACCCATTCACCTTCCTCGTTGCTCCAATAAAGACCAATTGCTATTGCGAATATCCAATGTGGATTATGAGTTATGAGGCCTCAAAGAGTCGGTGGTGTCTCTTTAAATAACTTTTTCTACTCCTTCCAGAAATACCGTTTCTTATCAATAATTGCTCTAGTAAAGATCAATAGCTATCATATAGATAATTATCCCACCACTGTCCCTCTCCAATGTAGATCATGCTTTACAAAGCCTCAAGGATACTGTCCCTTCAATGTAACTCCAGTGACAAACTTAATTCCCTAGATACAGATCTATCAACAAATGCTCTATTAAACACCAATGGGTATCATTCCTCCAATGCGGATTGCAGTTTTCAAACACTCAAACAATCTGTTACGTCCTTTAAAGTCCCTCCAGTAACAAGCTTAATTCCTTCAGCATGTACATCCTCCAGTAAAGACTAATCGCTATTGTATATCCCTTCAATGTGGTTTACCTTTAACAAAGCCTCAATGATACTGTCCTTTTAAAGTCCCTCCAGTGACTTAATTCCCTCAGTACTTGCAGTGTCAGGACAGAGTGGTGGGGGAATCCCAGCTATGACTGAGCCAGCTGACAAAACGGTAACAGGCCTGTATCCTGTATCCGTCCCCTCTGGTTCATCAATAATGTACAGCCTGCCTGCTGGGCTATCCTCAGGCACTCTGCCACTTCAACATTCTCCACCGGAGAATCGTCTCTGCACTGTTGCTGCCACTGGGTCAGCCCCTGTAGGCTGTATCGCACCAGCGAAAACCGCCGAACTACTTTTGAGCTGCAAGCCGTATTAATCTTAACCCGCTGGTGGAGAGTTTTCTACCTACATAGCAGAGAGTACTCTCACCAACTATTTTCCTGGAGCGGAGGTAGGTGTGCTGCAGAATGAGTATCTCCAGGTGGGCAATGAGAACAGTGACGGACCACTCCAGGCTCTCAGCAGGTTGACAGGGTTGGCTCCAACTGTTGATGTCCCCAAGGGTCACTGCACATGCCCTCTCCCTCTAGCATTTATAGTTGTAAATGTGTGAAACCTGCAAAAAAGAATTGACACCAGTTAAATATCATTTGATATATATGCTGTCAATTGGTATCAACATCATAGGCTCTCTCAGCAGCTGCAGGCAAGCAGGTGAGGCTATCTATATCCCAAAGTGTCACTCTGTAAATGCCCTGTAGCCTTTATGATTGTAAGTGGGGGAAGCCTGCAAAACATGGCATTAGTCGATAATGATATTATCTGTGGGTTGGCATAATGTGCATTGGTTTAAATAGTTTTGTGCATATTAGGTATATTAGGTGTTTTACATGGATTCATTAACTGTCCTAATGTGAATATTGTTTTCTGCAATATGTCTATCAACTCAACACTTTCTGTATATTACCTGATGGTTTACCACCTAGGACTCACCACACATATCTTGTTCAATAATCAATAAGGTTATTCCTCTGTTTAATAAATACCACAGGGCTGATGAAATATCCAATTTTCTCAAATATCTGGTTGACTTTTTTAGATAAATTATCCACAGTATCCATGTAACAATCTCCTCTGTTTGGGAGGTCTACTTTCCTGGAGTACTCATATCCCATAGATTAGACATCTTACTATGTCCTAAAATCCATCTCGTAAGGTTGGGTTAAGAGCTCTCACTTTTATAGGTCCCACTTGTGTCCATGGTGGTGGTTATGTAGTCCTATACAACTCTGAGACACTTTACCACAACTCACCAACTTTTCACACTCTCCATGCAGAAAAGTTGTGATCCACTCTCCACCCAGATATCCCATCTGACACCTGGTACCTCCTACTTCCGCCCTCCAATTCCCCCATTCTCCAGGCACAGGTTACGTCTATATCACATAACCAACCCAGCCACTGTGTATGGGGGTGGAGAGTGTAGGTGACTCTGGGAGAGTGACCTCACCACTGGTGGAGAGTGAGAAGGCCAATAAAGGTGAATTGCAGGTGTCAGGTCCTGGCTGGGTGGGTTGAGGGGGGGGGGGGGGGGGGGGTGGAGGAGGGAGGGAGGGGGGCTCTTTGCATTTTAAGGGAAGGCCAATAAAAAAATGGTTGTGTTCAGGTTTCATCACTTGAGAAAATAGGGTCGGTAGGTCGGAATTTTTTCCCCCATGTAATATACATATTTTTCTAATTAAAAATCTACACTCATGATCCCCATGAAGTTGACTTTTGTACATATAGGCCTATATCGATTTTTTTTTTTTTAAGACTACTCTCATGATCCCCATGAAATTAATTTTTGTACTAGAATAGCTTTTAAAAGCCTTTTGTAATACATATATTTTTGTTTTTACTCATGATCCCAAGGACATTTATTTTTGTACTTAAGCTTTTAAAAGCCTTAAAGAGCATTGGGATCGGGGCTAAGAAGAGTCGATCGAGAAACAGGAACACAATAATTTATTTCCCTTGGCCTTAGGGATCCACCCATTGGTGTCTCCTCTCCCCCCCCCCCCCCCCAGCCACCCCCAGCACGCCTTAGTTCGCCGTCCGTTCAGCAGGGGGCGCCCCGCGGTCACTGAGGCGTCACGCCGGTGCCACGACCAGCTCCGCGAAGGGCAGGATATGTGTGTATAATTATGGGGAAAAAATGGAGTTGTAGTCTTAGTGTAATCTGAGAAGCATGGGATAGATATGATCTTTTAATGATAGGAGCTCAAGGGAAGGCGAGGAAATCCTTTCAACATAAGTTATTATTAAGCAAAGTCTGAGGAAAAGAAAATAATTTTGCTAGATGAAGGCAGGCCTATAGAAGTTAAGTTCTCTATGTCGTCAAATAATATTCTTGGTGTCAGCTAAGATTGGCAACGTTACCAATTTTATTTTTCTTAATAAAAATTATGTGCGGTAATTGCCTGGGTTTTTATAAAAAGATTAAAAAGGTATCAGATGTTGAGTTACCAATTTTTAATTATGTTACAGCCATCTTTTGGACCATTTTAATGAATACTCATATCCATTTGGGGGAGGCAGAAGTATGGACCTCATCATATTGATCAGTGTCAATAGTAATTTGATAAAGTAAAATATGGTGCATTTAATTGAGGAAAGATGGTTTATCTTTTTAATCGCTACGTGTTTTTTTTTATAGGCATGGCAGGTCAGGTGTGTCTAATGGTAATAAAGATGTCACCCCCCCCCTCCCAGTCCCACCTGTTGTAGGCTACCGGGTGCATTCGGATACTCCATAAACTGCAACCAAAGTTACACATGCAGGTTACAGCAGGTTAGACACTGGGCACGTTCGGTTATGCCATACATTGCAACCAAAACAAAAAGTAGATATTTGAGACAAAACAAAACCAAGACTCAAACAAAGACTCAAACCTTGAAATGATTACTTGATTTTGATTTTGAAAGATTTTGAAGATTTTGAAAGATTTTTATATTTCCCAGATGTGCCCTCATCACATCACCAAAAAATATGTTGGGCACCATATTGGTGGTCAATTTACAATCAATATAACTAAATTTCGAAGTAAATTTAGAACATACATTTTTCTTGATTTTTCAGAACAAAACCTTATGCACTTTTATGAACATATTTACTATCTAGAATTTATGTATTTTAGAGTCACTGAATTGTCACACAGTTATGATGATCACTCAAAAGTGCACAAAGGTTTCATTAATACTACATTTTAACGTTATATAGACGATACATACATACAAGGTATCATAGTGCCTCAGCTTTCCCTAGGTGAATGGTGTGTTTTTCATTGTCTATCACTGAAAAACACCCATGGTGTCTCTGGCCTACTTGCCTGGTCTGGTGCAGCAGGCTGTTGCACTGTCAAAGGTAGACGGCATTTTTACTACTGTTTGCATTTCTTATCCTGTCTATGCTTAAAGTCTGTTACACATCAAATGACAGGGGGAAAAGCATATTGATACAATACAAATATGAAAATATAGGCAGAAGTTCCACTTGTGGAACCTAGCCACCCCTCCAAAGCTGACCCGGGGTACGGGGCTGAATTCAAAATGTCACCATATGACCACATCTGTACAAGACATTTATTCCAACTACTTGGATTTTATATAGACACACTTGTATACAAGGTATCATAGTGCCTCAGCTTTCCCTAGGTGAATGGTGTTTTTCACTGTCTATCACTGAAAAACACTTGTAGCCTCTCTGGCCTACTTGCCTTGTCTGTTGCGGCAGGCTGTTGCACTGTCTGTTTCTATGTCAAAGGTAGACGGCATTTTTACAACTGTTTGCATTTCTTATCCTGTCTATGCTTAAAGTCTGTTACACAGACGACTAGGGAAAAAAGAATCTGAATAAGATATAAGAAGCAAAAAATATATTCCCGTTTTGGAGATGGAGTTATTTTCAAGAGGAGGTTGTGCTCATAGCAGTTTCGCTCTGTCTCAGCGCTGGAAGCAAATGATACCTTATTTTCCATGTCATTTTAACAATGTCAAAATTAAGTGTACAGACTAAATGCACATCTTTGAACTTCTTTTTAATAATGCATCAAAACTTTTAATATCTGTTATAGATTTGCAATATAGGGGTTCTAGATCGGGGTCCTCATGTCATGTGTCAAATTTTAAAAATAGTCCTGTCGCATGGCTCTGTCGCTTATTTATTCTAATGTCGTATGTCGAATTTAACAGATAGTCCTATCACATGTCACTAGTGAAAAATGATGATGTCTCATGTCCCTAACTTTCTGTGTAACATGCCAAATTTAAGAAGTGGGTACGTTGCCATGTCGATTTTAAGAAACGGCCATGTCGCTGTGTCGAATTTAGTGGCCCAGACCCATAATATAGCTCTGGAATAAAATAAGCTATAGAGAAATTATTAACAAGTATGATAAATCGGGCCTAGTCTATCCTTAAACAGACTATGATTCACCCTGTTCTATTGAGACACAGGTGTTCGTTAACCCACAGCCTATTGACCGATCGAGTATCCACTATTTGACCAGGTGACCAGACACGCCCAGAATCAATCGATAAATTATGCCAATGGGGGAGCAGTGTATGCGAAAACCTTTATCGAATTCAGGCAGACGCAATTCCAAGTTTCCCTGTAATTTATGCACCTGCAGGCTAATTTTGGTGTATTTAGTTGACAAAAATAGTGGAAAACCAATAGAAATAATGCATCTTATGGCAATTTAAAAATATCTAATGAATATATTCTTAAATTATCTCAAGAAATATGCATATAAGTACATAATGGTAACAAAAAGAAAAAGTAACTTATTTTAGCAGTTTATTTATCTAAAAGAAAAAATAATGTCACAAAATATTATTCATAATTATGCTTAAGGCTTATCACAGGAAATTAACATGTAGACATATTCCCCACAATGCATCATGATTTAGCCTGCAGGTAGGCCAAAATACAACAAACCAGAGAATTGCATCTGGGAGAATTGCCCGACATTATGTCCGCTGTTCATGAGCTTATCACTGGACATAATTGACCATGATTTTTATATTATTGCTGGATGATATGTCTAATGTTTAGACCAATTTATTGGACATTCTGGTTTAAAACACTGGGGGTCCGCCCCAGGACATGCAATCAGCCTGACAGGATAATTAGGGAGCTCGCAAATGAGACTATAATCCTGTATATAAAGGCACCATTATGCCTGTCATGGTACTTGACGTTGTGTAGTACTTCGTCATTGTCAAACTATTTTTAGACGTATCAATTTAGGTCTATGATTAAACAGATCGAAATAGTTATCATATAAACTTTTTAAACATAATTATCTCTCAAAATATCATCCAACTAATTTGGAAAATTTATACAGATATATGAAAGAACAACACGTAATTCAGTGACTGATATATTATGAATTTGAAGCATGTTAAAGAGTTTGATATGTCTATCATTTTTCTCAGAATGCACCCTCATTCATTCTTGATTGCATCTCAAATGCATTAGTTTCTACTAGGTTTAATAGCGATCCATACAATGTGGCTTAATAGGCAACTCCATATATAAGCCAAAAGTACTCCTGTTTTTGCTAAGCAAATTGGTGTTTATCTTTGATAGCCTCAAAGGTGTGAAAAAAGTGAGTCTCCTGCCTGGATAGGAGCCAGCACTGAGGATGGGGCAGACATCAGACCGGTTGGTGGGGGGACAGGGTCTGTTACCTTCGTCTAGACGCTTCTTCCTAGTTCAATATACAGGTCAAGTCATTTACAAGTCGAACCAGTTTCCTCATCCTATTCAGTCTGGTTTTTGGAGCCTGAACATCTTTTTTTTTATCAGTGGTTGATCTTAACTCAAAACTAAGATTTATCCAGGCACTTGGTGATCAATTTTACTTCTCGTGTCTACTAGAGTATTGCTTCTATATCATATATACAGGAATAGACATTATATAATGGGCAATTAAGTAATTCACATGGTTGTCCAGACCCAAATCCTCGTAGTCCAGCATGTTCCAGCTCTATCCAATCATAATATCGATTTGTGATTTAATTGATCTTTTAAGTTTAATCACTTGAAAAGACTCCTAGGATATTACATATAAATGTTTTAGTTCAAACCTTGAATACAAAATCTTTGGCTAAATTTCTTAAAAAAAAAAAAGGATCTGGGACAGTGTCACAATGGGAAGTAAAGAAATCTCCTTAATCTCCAGCTTCTGATTATATATTTGATCACTAAAACTGTCAAAAACACCTTTGTATGTGTTTGTAGAATACCTCCCTTATACATTGATTACAACTCATCACTGAAAGTGAAGGGAGTGGAAAATGGTGCTTCTCGCAAAATAGAGTGTAGGCCCATGGGTGGTGAAGAGGTTAGAGCAACGGACTTGCATGCAGCCTGGGTTCGATCCTGGGCTGGGCTGGGCTCCTGCTATACCCCTCTGTGTGTCTCCCAGTGGCAACAACTGGATTATCGAAGGCCTTGTTCCACCGGCTGTTGTGTTTATGGCCCTGCCTATGGGACCCTTCACATTAAAGAACATCTGCCTCTGTAAAAGTGTAGGGGTATGGTCTCAGTACCTTCTCATAGGTTTATTCATCTCATAGATTAAATCATCAAAGTCAGAACTGTCACACCTTGTTCTCAAGGTGATATGACCATAGTAACAATAACCCCCCAGCCATAGAGTGTACCAACCCATCAGGAAAGTTTGGAAATGTGGACTACAGTTTGTCAGGACCTATTTTAAGTCTGCTGGGTGTGGCATGTTTACTATCCACGGCCCATGATCACGCGCAAACAGGTAGAGCGCCAACACAGGTTCTAACAAAAGCTCCTCATATAAAAGGTAGTTAGATGGACCACTCTTGTAATAACAGGTAGAAGCCAATGTATTTTTTCAAAACTAATTATATGTATTAAGAACTACTTTTCTGGGCCACTGGGTACCAGCAGTAGATTATCAGTGTAGAATGCCTGGAACTATCTTGGCCGGTGGTACCTGAAGTGTACAGCAATATTCCATGGCTGGTATCCGGTGGCCCAAAAAAGTCGTTTCCTCCTTAATATATTCTCAATTATGTGAAAGTAATTATGTGGGGCCTCTCTGTCTCCTTTTTGGTCAATTAGTGTAGTTTTTGTAACACAAAATACTTTCTAAGTTATTAAACTAATAGGAAATTGACCCTTACAAGTTGGAAAGAATATATATACCATTTACTCAAATGCTTTAAATACTTCTTTTGCCTTAATGTATCTGTTGAAAATGCTATACTTGTATTTTAAACTTTTTCATAACTGTCAATAATGCGCCTGTTTTTTCAAGATTCCCTCCTTTACTGTGGTTGACAGCATGCCATCTATTTATAATAACTCCATAAAAACAGTCACACTCCTAAAATAGGATATCTGTTTTACAACACAGAAAAGAGCCTGCCCACATTTCGCTTGCGTGTTGGCTCAACCGTTTTACGTGAGACATTATAGCCACTTGGGATCATTACCCAAAGCTTAAAAATGAAAATTTAAAAAAAGTGATTTCACTAAACAGATTTACTGAATAAACCCTTTGGGCCAATATTGTACCAGTTTTTTTTATATACCTTTTTGCTGTCAGTGGGACTGTCAGGTAGTGTGACTGGTGTCATGCTAAGGACCGAGACCACATAGACGTTAGACGTAACACAAAATGTAGAACACAGTAAGTTGACAGGTCAGAAGTTGAGCTTTTTCAGCACATGTTTGCATGTGATAAGGGTGACTTTGCAAGGCTTATTAGGTTGAATGGGTTTGTGAAAGATTCCTTGGGAAACAGGGGATAATTGTTTCTTCATTGTGCGTATATATGTGCCAAAATTGTATTTGTGTGTATATGCCTATGTCTTTGTTTGGGTTTGGTGTTTGTACATGCATGACTGTGTTCATGTATTTGAGGTTTGGGCTCGTAAAGACCCGTCTCATACCATGTTTATATGTATGTATGTTTGAGTGGTGTGAGTTTCTGTATGCATGTGCTTATTATGCATGTGTGCACATATGCCTTTGTGTATGCATGGATATTTGTGTGTCTGTATGCATGTCTTTGTATGTTTGTCTCACGTGTATATGGATGCATGTATGTGGATGTGTTTGTGCATATGCATATTATTGTGCATGTTTTTCTGTGTTTGTGTATAACTGCATGTTTTGGGGCGTTTACAAGTGTATAGGAGGCCGCAGGTGCACCAACATGTCAGGAAGGGCAAACACAGACGTCCCACACTACACGTCCCGACACATCACACACACTGAGTCAGTGGGTGGGGCCCGTAAAGGCCCGTCTTATACCGCTGTCTGTGGGCCGGTGCCGCCTGTATTATTCTACAATAATGGCCAGGATTGGCAGTTATACCGCTTTTGGCAGCGTGGTCAGTAGCGGCTCAATGGTAGACTCGCCGATCATGACAAAAGCCTATACATTATACTTCACAAAGGGACCTATTGCATTTGTGTAAAAGAGTTCTGAAGCACGATTCTAATAGGTTTGCACTTGGCTGCATGTGAGAGGTATAACTGAGATAAATCTTTCTTGCCTGTTATAAGGATGGGCAGATACTTGACTTCTAAGAATGGGGATTCGCATATAGGGCTCAGCCTAAAGGGAGGGGAGGAATCAGGACCCCCTGGGCCCCCTGCTGGAGGCCCCAGACATGCTTAGAAGTAATGCCAGTGAATAGAAGTGAAGGGGCCAGTGACCATAAATTAGTATACTGCCGTGATCTTTACCATCAAGGGAATAACCATACCAAATTTTATGCTTTTATCTCTAATAGTTTCTGCTTTATTCACATTTGTCTCCATCAAAATGAGTTTCCCTGTCTGCATCTGACACTGCCTGCACAGGGCAATTATCTGTGTGTGACGTCACAAGCAGAACAGTTGAAAAATTAAAAAACTGAAATAAATGCAATGAGAAATATGTTAAATGTTCTTTATAAGTCTTAAAGAGATTACCATCACAAAATTAAATGATTTATAAAAGAAAGTGTGAAAAAATATAGTTATTGTGATGAACGGCTATTCATCCAAATATGTAGAGATCAAAATAAGAGAAAATAAGGTAATATTATAAAAGGTATATATGTTCGAAAAGGAACGAAAGTGTAAAAGAACGAAATATGTAAGAATGAACGAAAGTGTAAAAAGCCCGAAAAAGAGGCACGAAAATGTAAAGGAACGAAAGTATAAAGGAACGAAAATGTAAAGGAACGAGACCCGGAAATATGTAAACCGGAAGTGAAATGTAAACCGGAAACGAGAATGTAAACCGGAAGTGACGTCAGTTGTAGATCACGTGACTGAAAGCAGCCAATCAGAGCTGACCTCTTGGGTATATAAAGGGGCGGTGAGGCCCGAATAAACAGAGTTCTTTAACAGTTCTCCTTGTGTCCAGACGTGTCTTCTTTCCTGAAACAACCGCTAAGATGAGCCGATCCGAGCAATTAACCAGAAGTTAGGATAAAATAGTCGAAGTTCGAGATAAATAAGAGGAACTTAGGGTAGGGGCCCGACGGCCCGAGGAACGAGGAACGAAGGACCGAAGTAAGGCACGAAGGCCTGAAACCGTCCCGGAAGCCGAGGCGCGGCATGGCACGAAGGCATGAAGGGCGAGACGAAGGAACGAAGTCTGCGGGGACGAGGGCGCGGCAGGCTCGGCCCCACGCTACCAAACAATAGGCGACCGACGGCCCGACGGCCCCGCGGACCGGAACCATGGGGTGGACCGCCCGGTGGGGGTGAATGCTGGTCTGGGAGATAGAGCGAGACGAACCCCGGCCGACCCGTACCCCTACCATAATTTCCCTTCCCCGCAGTTCTCCGTTTGACATCGAGCGCCGATTCCCGACCGATTCGCTCAGCCCCCCCCCTCGTGCGCGAGGCACGACTCTAAAAACACATCTCGGTTCTTGGCCCGGATTCCCCGTCCGCCCCGAGACCCGAACAACCCCCACGTTCCTCTGTTGTAAGAATCGGCAACCCCGACTTACCAGAGAACGTCACACTGGTGGCAGCGGTGGTGCTGAAATAGGCACATACGGACTTGTGGATCCTGGGTGTTTCATCGGTATTGGATGCTCATGGCGACAGCGGCGGTCTTCGAGCAGATGGACTCTGACATCGCCTTCAAGGAAGGTGGGGAGGAGAAAGGAGGTGCGAAACCCGAGGCAAAAGGGGAGGACACGACCATCATGGATAGGCGGTTTAATTTTATGGGAACGTCCACCCCGACGGATGAGCAGAATGCGCGGGCTCAACAACAACAGACCGGCCAGGTAGGAGCGAGTTTGAAGAAGTTTAGTTTACGACCGGAAAAGTATGATGGAAAACCGGACTTCGAGGGATGGATCAACCAATTTGAGGAGTACGCAGACTTGGGACGTTGGACGACCGAGGAGAAAGCGGCGATGCTCTTTCTTTCGCTGACGGGAACGGCACGAATGTACTTTGTCGGACTCCCGGACAGGGAACGACTCCGTTACTCGGCATGGGTAGACGCGTTGCGTCGGAGGTTCGGTCAAGAAAAGGATACGTGCAATGCTCTGCAAGAATTGGCGGGATTGAAACGCGTAAAGAACCAAACAGCGAAGGAGTTGGCCGATAACGCCCGGCGGTTGGCGTCGAGAGCCTACTTCTCCAACGACTATGCCAGCCAGGAAAAAGCAGCGTTACACGCGTTCCAGGCTGCAGTTGGGGAAGACCTTCAGCTGAAGTGTGCAGAGAAAGGATGCAAGACGTTGGAGGAGGCGGTGGAGGTGGTAGAAATACAGGAGCGATACTCACGCCGCCTCCTGCGGGCAGTGAAGCCCGAGGAGGACGCCAATACACAAATCATGGCCTTAAACGGTAAGTTGGAGGAGATGATGAAGGAATTGGCAGAAGAACGGGAAGCCAGGAGACAGGCAACGGCCCGGAGAGAGGCGTTCAAGAAACGAAAGGAAGATTTGGAATGTCATCAATGTCACCAGAAGGGCCACTTCGCGAGGGAGTGTTCTCAGCGTCAGGGAAACGGACAGTCGCCGTCGCAGTAAGCGCGGGGCCCCCTTCGGGCGCGGCGAGAGAAGTAGTAGGCATTGGAGAATGTGGACTTTATGTGGCCGGAACGGTGGGAAAGAGTGTCGTCCGTTTTTTGGTTGATACCGGATCTATGATCAGTCTGCTGTCGGAACGTCTCTGGAGAGAGTGGGGACGAAAATGGGAAGACCTGGATGGATACGAAGGACGCCTCTGCTCGGTGGATGGTAGTCCACTGCGGTGCTACGGATGCACGAACTTGTCAGTAAGATTGGGAACACGCGTGTTGCAGTGGACATTCATGGTGGCAGACATCGGTAGAGATGAAGGGATCCTGGGAAACGACTTCGCGGTGAAATACCGGCTAACAGTTAAGCCCCACGCGAGTGCTGTCTTCCTGCCCGCCGAAGGGGGGGGAGAGGGGGAACGAATCCCGGGAGTAGAACGAAGAACGGATGGGGTTCGGGCAGTTACCGTCGGAGGACAGGTCATGAGAATCGAGGGAACGACGGAAATACCCCCGCTCCAGGTGACCCGAGTAACAGTAGTGGCAAGAGTGGACATAGGACAGAGTGGACAGCTGGCTGTCATCACCGGCGCTGGATTACCCATGGGACTGGAAGTGATCCCAGGAACGGTGACGTTAGGAGAAGAAAATAAAGTTTGGGTGGCCAACCGAGGGACCGAGGGCGCGAAATTGGAAACCGGCAGGGTACTCGGAGAAGCCACCTTCGTACAGGAAGTACGAGGTATAGGAAGCGATGTAAAAGAACCCCCTGGAGCGCTCGTCGAAATGATAGAGGAAGCTAAGAAAGGCCTAACCACGGAGGAAGGCGGAGAGTTGGAAAAAGCCATCATGGCCCGGGAACAAATGTTTGCGACCTCGAAACATGAGCTAGGACGGACAGATTTAGTACAACATCGAATTAAAACGGGGGATCAGATGCCGATCAAACAAAGGGTCAGACGGTATCCAGCCACCAGGAGAGAAGAGGAACGAGCACTGGTGGAGGATATGTTAAATCTGGGAATCATCCAGGAGAGCGGAAGCGCGTGGAGCAGCCCGACCGTCCTGGTGAAAAAGAAGGATGGAGGAACGAGATTCTGCATCGATTATCGAAAATTGAATCAGGCTACAAAAGTAGACGCCTATCCGCTCCCACGGATAGAGGACAGCCTCAACACCCTGGGCGGGAGCCTATTCTTCTGCAGTCTGGATCTCGCGAGCGGATATTGGCAGGTGGAGATGGCACCCGAGGACCGAGAGAAGACGGCCTTCGTGACTCAAGGAGGATTGTATGAGTTCAAAGTGATGCCATTCGGGCTAGTGAACGCCCCGGCCACCTTCGAGAGACTGATGGAAAGAATCCTCAGAGGAATCGTGTGGGAGGAGTGTCTGGTATACCTGGATGACATATTGGTCTTCGGGCCAACGTTTGATGTGACTCTGGAAAGATTGGTACGGGTTCTGGACCGATTGAACGCTGCAGGACTGAAGTTGAAGGCGCGAAAATGCAGGTTGTTCCAGAAGAAGATTCCGTTCTTGGGACACGTTGTCTCATTCAACGGGATCGAACCCGACCCCGAAAAATGTCGGCAAGTAACTGAGTGGCCGGTCCCTAGGGATCTCCATGAGGTACGAGCCTTCGTGGGATTGTGTTCGTATTATAGAAGACATATAAACGGCTTCCAAAGTGTGCTGCCCCCTTGTATGAACTGGCGACGAAGGAGGAGCCTTTCGTGTGGAGCGCGAGGCGACAGGAGGCGTTTGATGCCATGAAAAGGGCGTTGACAGAGGCCCCGGTATTGGGATTCCCGGAGGAAGAAGGACAATGGTGGCTTGACACGGACGCCAGTGACGTGGGGACGGGAGCCGTGCTATCACAGGAGCAGAGAGGGGAGGAACGGGTAATAGCTTACACGAGCAAAACCCTGGAGTCGAACGAACGAAAGTATTGCACCACGCGGAAGGAACTGCTGGCGGTGGTGCGAGCTTTGAAACATTTTCGGTGCTACGTCTATGGTCAACGCGTAATAGTCCGGACGGATAACAGTGCGGTTAGTTGGCTACAGAGAAGTAAGGAACCGATGGGGCAGGCTGCCCGGTGGATTGAAATTATCGACTCGCACGACGTGTCGTTCCAACACCGACCGGGTAGGAAGCATGGGAACGCTGACGCGTTGTCCCGGTATCCGTGCAAACAGTGTGGGGAAGAGCACGAGGGTACCGAGAAAGTGAGAGTAGTGACGCGGGCCCGGGGGTATGAGCCCGGATGGTCCCCGCAGGAAGTGAAAGCAGCGCAGAGGAGGGATCGAGATATAGGACCGATTATCGCACGGATGGAAGAGGATGCGAACCGGCCAGGTTGGGAGGTCATATCTCCGGAATCCCGGGAAACAAAGATCCTATGGAGGCAGTGGGAACGACTAAGCCTCAAGGATAGCGTGCTGCATCGGAAGTACTGGGAACTAGAAGGACATGGTTGGAGGAACCAACTGGTCGTTCCCCGAGAGGAACGGGCCAAGTTGGTGAGAGAATACCATGGAGGCGCAGCAGGAGCGCATTTGGGAGTCGCCAGAACGACGGCCCTGTTGGAGCAAGGGTTTTACTGGCCGGGACTCCGAGAAGACGTGCGGAAGGAATGTCGAGAATGTGACTGCGCGTTGCTGAAAAGAGGACGGCGGAGACGGGAGCCGCTGCATCAATACATAGTAGGGGAGCCGATGGAACGGCTGGCCATGGATGTTTCGGGCCCGTACCCAGTCACCAAACGAGGGAACAAGTACTGCCTGATGGTGGGGTGCTATTTCACCAAGTGGCTGGAGTGTTTCCCGATCCCGGATCAGAAGGCAGCGACAGTGGCGGACAAGCTGGTTGAAGAAGTAGTAGCACGGTACGGCGCGTTTCGAGAACTACACTCGGATCAGGGCACGAATTTCGAATCCGAGGTGGTGGCTCAGGTTTGTGCACTGTTTGGAATACACAAAACGAGAACGACACCGTACCACCCCCGGAGTGACGGATACATAGAACGAAGTTTCCGCACTTTAGGGTGCTGTCTGAAAGCTAGCTGCCGAGCAACAGGCCGGGAATGGGATGAAATGGTCCCACTCGTGATGATGAGTTATAGAGCAACGCCGCAAGCCAGCACGGGAGTAACACCGAACATGATGATGCTGGGCCGACAGACCATGATGCCGCGACAGGCGATTTATGGGAGACCTCTAGGACCGGAGGAGGAACCCCGACGGGTAGGCGACTACGTGGAAAGCCTGGAGGGAGGGCTAGTCGCGGCCTATCGGGAGGCCCGGGCAGGGCTGAAACGAGCCGCCATTCATCAGAAACACGAGTACGATGGAAAGGTGACTCGGCGGGAATACCACGCCGGAGAACTGGTCTGGGTGCACGATACGGTGGTGGATAGGGACAAGGGAACGAAATTGCGATTTCCATGGATAGGCCCTGCACTGATCGTCAAGGTGCTTGACCGAGGACGGGTGGTAGTACGGAAGAAACGAGGGAAACCGGGGGGGTGGTCCATGTGGACCGCCTGGAACCCTACCGAGGACACGCTGCGCCAGCCTGGATGGTAGCTGACCAGCAAGGATACGAGGCTGCACAGTAAATGCTTGGGGTGGGGCGCGCTAGGGCACGTACGGAAACGGGGCACCCCTTTTTGTGATGAAGTCGTTCTCGTGTCTCGATTCCGCAGGTGGAAGAGGACCAAGGGAACAACCAAATCGGCGCTACACAGAAAGGCTTTGGCCAAAAAGGACTGATCAACCTGGGGCCATTGAGTCGGGGCGGTGCGTTGACCACTACAGTAAGGAGTGCAGGTCGTTAGGCTGTAGAGATTTGCTACCTAGCTAAAGATTGGTTCTCTTGCGGATGTAATATAGGTGGGAAAAGCGGGGTTGGAACGAAAAACGGCGTTCGGGAGCCACGACGGCCCGAATGTCTAAAGTAGTCCCACGGAGCCGCTTTCCGGTCAGTTCGGAGGAACCACAGCGTGGAAAAGATGGTTGGATTACAAGCGAAGTTGAGCAGGACCGTCCGGTCGCGGAAATTGGATAGATAGCGGACCGGGCGGCCCAGGGAACGAGAGAACAAAAAGGATAGTGACGGAACGTCGAAGCGAGAGCAAAACAAGGAGGTAGAATCGAGGAAAGGAAATCAGAATGAGCGAACAGTGTTGTGTAATCTTTGAGTCGGCGGTCGTGCCGGGGTAAATAAGGTACCGGTGGACCGGCGACTCGCCGCTGGAGGAAAGGCTGGCGCGGGCCAAGACTGAAACCCTTCTCCCGTGCTGCCTTGAGAGATCTGGAGGCGAGTGAAGAACGACCTCTGTCCTCTAGCGGCACCTAAAAACGAACTTTCCACGGCTCGTCTGGACTTCTTCGGGCTTCGACCATCTTGATCTTGGATGGATCACTCAGAATGTTGGACCGGATGGGCCCGGATTTATTGTACCATCATCTTCTGAGTTTCCTTGTCTTCAGCCTCTTACCGCATACGGAGAGCGGTAAAGTGAAATTTCTCCACCTGAATGCTGGTTTTGTCGTGCCAGGATTGATGCAGCGAGTCGTGAAAGGACTACGGTGAATTGTAGATGTCTCCCGGAGGACCGGGGTGCGAGCAGGGACAGTAGCTGAAAGGCCCTCGCTCGTGCCCCACCGAAACGATATATAAATAGGACAAAATTAATAGACTTACTAAATCATATGTTAATATCTTACCTGCAGTAACGACAGTGACTGCTTCCATGTCGTACTTCCTGATATCTTCTCCCCGACGAACGGAACAAAATAGTCTTTGAAACACATAGGGAGGTGGTGCTTGGAACGTCGGCCTCGGATGCCTCGATAGACGCCTCAAGAGGTCTGCAAAGAACTACGAGAAATGATCCTTCATCTCTGGCTTGGAGTTCGACATCGGATGAGTTCTTCTCTATATACGTTATTTTAAGGCCGACTGAGATGGGCCCGTTCCGGATCTCAAAAGTTGACGTCGGGTGCAGATCCCAGTTGATGTCGTCCATCTTCACTTTCTACAACTTCTTCCTCTCCTTTCTCATAAATATCTTCAACTTACCTACTTCGAACCACCATACCTAGGAGCAGCCCGGAACGATTCGAAGCTGTTGTCTCGGCGCGTGTCAAAGGCGTTCAAGTGGCTTCATGTAAATGGACATGGCACCGATGAAGACTGTGGCCTTACTCCAGAATCAAACCAGATCATATCTTAAACTTACCTCTATTACGAACTATTTGTTGGTATTACAGTCTCACGAAAATCGTCGAGGAACATGGTCCTTCGGGAGGACGAAGAGAAAAACTTAGTAAGCAGAGCGAGGCCCGAGAGCCTAGGAGACGAACGAGGGCCCGAGTGCCCGGAGTAGGAATCCTCTTCTAAGAAAATCATCTCATCAGTAGAACGAAGGAGCCTCCCTCTCGCCCCAAGAAGGATTGTCTTCCTGCCGTTGCTTACGGGGGGGGAGGGATGAGAGGCGCCGGCTCCTGTCATCAAAGGAAACCTCATCAAAAAGAAAATTGTCTTCTTATCGGGTCTCCGTTCCGGTTGTTGTCATGCCACTTGGGCCCGGAACGGTGACGGAAATACCTTATTAACTACATTGGACTCTCTCTCCGACATCTTCTCTAAAGTCTTTGAGTGTGTCGACGTGGTCGAAGACTGAACGTCTTGGTGCTGGGTTAACCACGAGGACGTGTGCCACGAAAGTCAAACTTCAGTTCCTGTACGGAAAACGGACACCTCATCAACAATTAATAATTCCAGTTTTCACAAACTTACCTTCACTCCAACTCCATCCAGAGTTTCACTGTGACCAATAGCACGAAACCCGCGACGTCATCTGCTGAAGCTTCCACTTGAAACTTTAACGGTTAAACTAAGTTCCTCTCCACATCCATTGCCATTTTCTTCTTTGGAACGATGGGTACCTCGGCCTCCGGCTTGAGCATATTGTCCTTGCCAAACGTGAAAAAGTCATTGAGGGGCTCTGAATGCCGAGGCGACCGAGGGCGCGAAGTCTAAAAAGAACATTCTTTCTACAAGTATTCCTTCTAACAAACTTCAGTCTTTCTACAAAATCTCATCTTCAAATCATCATCACCCAAGAGAACGCAGAGAAGAGTAATAAAACGGAAGAACGAGGGGTCACGACCGACCGGGTGGGAGAGTCGCGACCGATTCTCTGCCCGAAGAAACAACGAAGAACGTCTGGACGACGGAAAAACAGACAAAAGGGTCGAGAGGACTAAGGGTCACGACCGACCCTGGCCTCTGGGTGGGAGAATCACGACCGATTCTCCACCCGAACTAGGGGAGAGCGTCTGGACGACGAAAAACGAAGGGAACGGGGGCATTGCGGGTCACGACCGACCCATGGCCCCGGGCAGGAGGACCACGACCGGTCCCTCTGTCCTAACGAGGGTAAAAGCGAGGAAACGCGCCGAGGGGCTAAGTACATAGAGCCCAGAGGAAAGGAACGGGGGCGACGGGGTCACGACCGATCCCCAGTCCCGGATGGGAGAGCCACGACCGGCTCGCTCATCCTAAAGACGAGAAAAAGCGCAGTACGGGTCCTAATAGACCCAGGATAAGAACTATGACGAAGATAAAAGAGACTAGGATACGTAAAAACGAATCATATGAACTTAACCGAGAAGCGAGAAAAACGAAAAATGAAAAACGAAGAAAGAAGAAAGAAGAGAAATAACAATTAGCCGGATAGGCCCCGGGGGCCCTCCGAAGTAGACCGGAGAGGACAGAGGGTGACACCTCCTCCTCTACCGATAAGGAGCGTAGGATTGAAATGTTTCTGGTTTTAGAGTATGTTCTGTTGTCGTTGCTGTATGAACTGCTTTGAAGAAATTTCGTAAGACGTGTTTTCCCACCTTTCAAGAAGGTGCGGGAGGGTGTGATGAACGGCTATTCATCCAAATATGTAGAGATCAAAATGAGAGAAAATAAGGTAATATTATAAAAGGTATATATGTTCGAAAAGGAACGAAAGTGTAAAAGAACGAAATATGTAAGAATGAACGAAAGTGTAAAAAGCCCGAAAAAGAGGCACGAATATGTAAAGGAACGAAAGTATAAAGGAACGAAAATGTAAAGGAACGAGACCTGGAAATATGTAAACCGGAAGTGAAATGTAAACCGGAAACGAGAATGTAAACCGGAAGTGACGTCAGTTGTAGATCACGTGACTGAAAGCAGCCAATCAGAGCTGACCTCTTGGGTATATAAAGGGGCGGTGAGGCCCGAATAAACAGAGTTCTTTAACAGTTCTCCTTGTGTCCAGACGTGTCTTCTTTCCTGAAACAACCGCTAAGATGAGCCGATCCGAGCAATTAACCAGAAGTTAGGATAAAATAGTCGAAGTTCGAGATAAATAAGAGGAACTTAGGGTAGGGGCCCGACGGCCCGAGGAACGAGGACCGAAGGACCGAAGTAAGGCACGAAGGCCTGAAACCGTCCCGGAAGCCGAGGCGCGGCATGGCACGAAGGCATGAAGGGCGAGACGAAGGAACGAAGTCCGCGGGGACGAGGGCGCAGCAGGCTCGGCCCCACGCTACCAAACAATAGGCGACCGACGGCCCGACGGCCCCGCGGACCGGAACCATGGGGCGGACCGCCCGGTGGGGGTGAATGCTGGTCTGGGAGATGAACCCCGGCCGACCCGTACCCCTACCATAATTTCCCTTCCCCGCAGTTCTCCGTTTGACATCGAGCGCCGATTCCCGACCGATTCGCTCAGCCCCCCCCCCTCGTGCACGAGGCACGACTCTAAAAACACATCTCGGTTCTTGGCCCGGATTCCCCGTCCGCCCCGAGACCCGAACAACCCCCACGTTCCTCTGTTGTAAGAATCGGCAACCCCGACTTACCAGAGAACGTCACATTATCATGGAATTTTGAATTTTAAAATTTGAATATAACTGTCATTTTGTGTGACGTCACACACAGACTTGTGTTTTCCTTAGGATCAGAGGAATAAGAGATTTCTGTATTTTAAACCATATTTTTTATATGAGGGAGTCAATCAATGGCATTGAAACTAGGCATACTTCTAAATTAGCATTTCATCTAACATATAAAGTCTGAAATAATCAAAATTGAAATTTCACTGGCCCCTCTCTTTAATCAATATCAGAAAGGACCAAGTTATATACATGAGTATTAATGAGATGACTCGGATGGACGTTCCCCAAAAATATCTATATGATAATAAAAATGAAAGTCATAAAAGGACTAGACTTTCAAATCACATACTGTGCAATCATGTCAGGAAAATAGTTGTCACTCCTGCTTGAAGGTTGCACAGATATTTGCAGGTGTTGCACTATGACATGCTAAACACTCATAAAATTACCTCATCAAATTATACCTAATTACATGTCTTGATCTCTCCATCGTCTCTTTCCCCCTTGATATAGAGCTTTCTAGAAATAACCCCCGCCCCCACCTACATCTGTTCCTACTTTATCCTCACTGTCTCCTATCTCTGACCCTCATAGATCCTGGACTACGAATCTGACTGAAATGACCGAAACCTCAAACAAAGATAGTTTTATATGGATATTACAAATGTGAAATAAAAATATATATTCAATTGGAAATCAATGTGAAGAAGGATGGAACATGGCATCTCTGTTTCTTCCTCCCTGTTATTTCCCCTTTTATCATGTGGGGAATAGGAGAACAACTTTTCTGGGCCACTTGGAACCATCCATAGGCTATTGGTGTAAATTACACCAATAGCCTATGGATGGTTCCTTGTGAATTACAGTAATTCACAAGGAACCAGTGGAAAGCAAAGTTTCAAGCATGGTACACTGATAACCTAGAGCTGTTACATTCCTATGTCAGACTGGTTATCTTTGGCTCAGATTGAGCTACTCATAACATCAGGATGGGCAGCAAGGTCCCATGGTACCAGATTAACTCTGGGGGTCTCTACCCTAAGTATATGCTAGTGATTATGTGCACAGCAACTACCAAACCCTACAAAGTTAGTATCATTCATTGACAACTGGAATAAGTAGTTGAGGACCCAAAACTCTATACCATATTTCTATAACAACCAAATGGGCGGTTCAGTAGATCTAATACAGTTGGGAAAGAATCGGTCTGACAGAGGACTGAAGCTAATGATCCACGTTGCGACATTTTTCAAACCGACACAAAAGATAGTAGCAAACCGATTTTGGGAATGAAGGATTTTTGTCGGTTCTGAATTGGTTTGGCAATTAAACTTGTTGGTCCTAAAATCGGTCCAGAATCGGTCCCCTACCCATGATCCATTGTGACATTGAAAAGCTACTATTTTGTGTATTTTATACTAGAAATAAAGAGGAAAACAATGAAAAAAAATCGGTTCCTTTATTTACCAAATTTGTACAAATATTTTTCATTTCACGTGTGCATATGTTCAGTACACTGTTGTGTATTTAATATTTAGTGTGTACTGATGAAAATAAATGAAAACAGTAAAAACCCATCGGAAAGCATACAAAAATATATCTCATTAAAGCACTTTTATTGTAATATATAATAGTAAGGTTTGCTATCTAATGGACCCTGAAATGAATGAAATAAGGTCGAAAATGCATCTACTTTATAAAATCGGTCCAGAATCGGTCCAATATCGGTCCAGAAATATTAAACATGATTAATACATCTGTCGGGCCATTGTCCTTTTGAAATTGGATGGAAAAAATTCTATTATCTTGTTGATCTGGGATCGGTTTGAAAAAGAAAATCGGCTGGGATGATCCATGTAACGATTGTAATCCACAGTGGACCGATTTTGAACCGATTTTGAACCGATCTTTTAGATAGAAAATATTTTGAACCAATTTTGAAATCGGTCCACTATCGGCCCATTTTCGTCGCAACGTGGATCACCGCCTTGAGTACCCAAAGGTCCAGACATGTAATTCCCCCCTCACACCCTTCTATCTTAGTCGTATGGTGGGTTAAATTGGATGGGTCGGCGTGTGCCACTATCCTATGATAATATCAATAATACAACACAGCGGATGTGGAAATTATAATCTTTTAGCATTGATTTTGGCATCCGCCACATTAGCAGAGACCTTGTATGTATGTATGTATGTATGTATGTATGTATGTATGTATGTATGTATGTATGTATGTATGTATGTATGTATGTATGTATGTATGTATGTATGTATATATATAGATATAGATATATCGAGACTGGAAAGCTAGAGGAAAACCTGTTATGCACTACAGGCCTGCCACCTAGCCTCTGCATGGTTGGAACCCATTTGGATTGATCATTATGTCTTTTGGTAGAATGACCCCTGTGCTATACCAGGTATTCCAAAAATACATAGTTAATAGTCAGCCCATGGTCATGGTTGACTGGATTGATTCCAAACCAGCCACCAGGGAAACAGGTACATAGGTACATAGAGGAGCTTTCCTGTCTCAATATATCTATATATCTATCGTACAAGGTCTCTGTTATTAGTATCATTACGGGATAGGAGTGCAGCTGGCGCATCCAATCAAACCCACCCATGGATCATGTCTTTCAGAGATTGCCCATCAGTTTGATGTATTGAAATTTCCCTCTCTTATCTGAATCAGTTAAAAAATCAATCAAAACCACCTTCTGTTCTTACCTGTGGTAAACGTCCCTGTCACACACTGTTATCCGTCATGATGTAGACCTTATCCCTGCTGTAAGATACTCCCCTTGACACCTTTCTCTGGGTGTCTGAGGACTGAGGCAGTCCTTATTCACCTCTCTGGGCAAACAGCACCTGCCGCCCTCACCTGATACCAAAGAACTTACACCAAGAAGAATGGACACTTTCCAGGCAAGGATGTAACGGTATTGTAATGTTGCAGTAATCCCATCATCAGGGTTCATATTAGCCCTAACAGGGGGCGCCACCTTTATCAGGAAGGATGTATAGATCACGTCTTTCAGAGATTGCCCATCAGTTTGCTGTATTTAAGTTTCCCTCTTTTATCTGAATCAGTTTAAAAATCAGCCGATTATTGAAGTACAATCAGTTATTATAGCAATGATCAGTCGAAAATTCCCTAGTTGGTATTGTCCTTGAGCGTCAGTCTGATATTATCAATATCTACTGGAGTGGCACTTAGGGGCTTGTATGATCACATGTGTGGTTTACTTCAGTAAATCCCCTAAATTAAGCTGCAGCTTGAATAAGGATAAGAAACTAGGATCCACCAGGCATCAACCTGAAGGCTGCTATCTAAATACGTCTTTTACTGAACCTATATATATGATGCCATTCCAGAAAAAAAGTTTCTCAAAAGCTGGCCAAGGGGAAACTCAAAAGTCAGGGGCGCTTAAAATAAGGTGTGCTTAAAAATTAGAGTTTAAACTTCTTACGCCCAGAGTACAGTTTATGGTACAAGAGGCTTACTTAGCATTAGTCTCCAAAATACCTACACAATAAAAGACATAATCAGTATTCACTGGTTCCCAGCATTCCAGCCCCCAGGCCCTTAATTCTTCACTAATTTAACTAATCAAGAGACTTTTGATTAGCATCTCATGATTAGAAATTCTATTAACATGTATATATATATATATATAGATATATATTTTACACCTAATAATACCTCTCTGAGACTGTTTTTGCAATAACACCCTAGTGTTAGGGGCTTAAGGCATACAAGGTCTCTGTGGAAGATATATTAATTGACGGGGGAGGTGAGGAGTTTGTGGTTGGGTGGTTCTGTTTGGTTAGTGGTCGCGCTGCATCTCATGGGGAATACCTTCAAACCAGCATAAAGATGTTTGACAGACAGTGGATGGTAAAAGCCAGGCTTATTCCTAGTCTTTTCTGACCCAGATAACTTCTTACATAATGAGTGCATACACCTACAAGAGTCCATGGCTACTAGTGGCCACTTAAAGTCTGTAAGGAATTAATTTATTGGCCTTCTATATACATGGCACGGGGAACACCGTTGATGGTTGTTTGGGTCACCCCCAAAGATCAGATCATGTCGCCTCTAAGATTTTGCCATGTCGCATTTCGAATTTAAGAAACAAGCTATTCATGTCGTTTATTTTTTCCCTCATGTCACTAAGCCTCATGCCACATGTCAATTTTAAAAAATAGTCATGTCGGCATGTCGAATTTAAGGGTCTAGGGGCCCTATATATATACAAGGTCTCTGATCCCGTGGCCAATACACTGTAGATTAAATTATGAAAAGTGAGTACCTCCCTCCCATTCCTCTCCCTAAGCTAGGCATCTGTGACCCAGTCATAATTGATATTTATCATAATTCACAAAAACGTAGAACTCGCAGAATTCACAAAAACGTAGAGCTCGTAGAACGGATCACCTGCTGTTTAATCATCTTTTTCATCAAAGTATCTTTGCAGTAGTGTAATTAAGTTTCATGAAAGGGACTGACAAAAACAGACAAAACCACCATGACTAATTTCAAAGTCTCCATTTATCATGAATATCTAAATGAATGGAACATTTATATATTTAACTATGTAACATAATTAAAGAAAGACATGACATACTTATCTGACGATGGGAGAATTTGTAGTAGGCAACTTTTGTTAAAAACTTCTTTTTGATAAAACTTGTGTTTCAAGCACATGTAGTACATCTACAAAAGTTCTTTACACTGTATCACCCTCTTCCTTACTCAAAAATCATTGAATCTACAGGGATAGAGTGCCAAACTCAAGATAAGATAATCATGCAGAGGACACCCTTTTCAGCTGTCTCCACCTAGTGGTAAACTTTGGTATTAGGTGGGCATTGTGGATTTGCCACTTGCCCACTTACAGAATTTATCCCAGGGCCAATTAAGAATGCAGTATTTTTAAGCATTCAATACACCACGGAAAGAGCGATGTTCCTTTAAATGATGGATGTAATTAGATCAAATAGTTTTTCGAAGTAGAGAAAGTATGAACAAATTTATATTTTTTGAGTGTTTATTTTCAACACATTTTTTCAAAGCATAATTATCAAAATTAAGTGCAGTTTCCACCAGAGAGATATTAGAGATTAGCAGGACAAAAATTTAAGTATGAATGCATTTGATATGTTTTCACTATTTTATCCCATTAAAATAGTATTTTTATAATATGATAGCCTTATTTAGCAAGTCGGTAATGATATATGATGCATAATTATAATATTCTATAAATAATTCTGGTGACATCATGCAAGTTGTATGCTATTGAATTAGATCGTGTCTCTCACAATTTAAACTTACATATGACCTAGGAATGGAAAAATATCCATATTCTAATTAATAACAAATTAAAAGGAAACTCCTGATGCAGTCCACCACTACGGACGAAACGTTGAGTTGAATAAAGCACCCAATTTGAAATTACCTGGATGACTCTGGTTTTGTATTTTATACATCATACCAATTAAAAGGATTCATTTGACAAGTAATTTTGATGGTTGATGTAAATATCTAATTTAACTTGTTATTTACCATTTATTTCTCAGTAAGAAAGGGAACAAATGACCTTGGCTGTCATCTTACATGGTTTTGAGGTATGTAGCTATAAGTTTTATCAGGCACCAAGTAACAATATATATTGTTTATAATCAAAGCAGGTTAGGGATTGTTTAATCAGGTAAAACCTTCATTCAAAATCGAAAAGAAGCTCTCTAATGCATCACTCTAACAGCCTGTAATCTGACCGAACATTTAAATGATTTCAGCTCTGTTTTCAGGGAACAGCAAGGTAAGCCATCATGGCTTCTGCACCATCCCCAGTAGGAGGCCTGGATCTAGCCTCACGACAATAACGAGGTACGTTAAACACACGAGGATCTCTGATTCTGCCTGCCAGATCATAGAAGGTAGTGGTCTGCGATACCAATTCTCCCTCAGCTTCTTGCGTCACCATCATGTGGACAGGCACACAGTTTGGCTCCGTCACGACTACGTTAGTGGTTCTTCTTCCAGCTGTCACGGTGAAAACGTTGACATCGAGGGAGGGGTTGATTCCCAGCCGCATATTTGCAGCGAGCCTTGAATTGTTGCTCAAGCAGTTGTTGATTTGGCCCATAGGAAGCTTGAGACATTCCTCTGAGTCTGGATTGTAGATGTATGTAGCATTGTCAGATCCTCTCAGAAGGATGTTGATTCGCACTCTTTGTCCCTGCTGAAACACGGTGAGCAGTTGAGCCAATCTGTAAAAGAAGATTATAATTTAAAAAAAAACCGAATTAAATACTCTGTATGGAATAGTAATACAACCGAGTCACAATCCATACAGAGATCTTGAAAATATTCAATATACAGGAAATCATTGATAATAATGTAAATATTTAAGGCTATGTGATTTTGAATATTTTACTGAGTACCGTAAAACCCCTAATTTAAGCTGTGGTTCCAGAAATTAGATCTGATAATGCTTTCACTTTTAGGGTGCAGCTTAAACTAGGGTTTCACCTAACCTTGAATACAATGGGATCTCTGAAAAAATATGAAGAAAAAATGTCCAAAGATAAACTCTAAAGTCAGGGTGTGGCTTAAATTAGGATTTGGCTTCAATTACGGGTATTACAGTACTTATTTCTCATCAGTCTATGGTTTGGATAGATGGAAGACAATTTTTCACACTTTTATTTTAAATGGCATTTGGCATATTTTACGTCAGCAATCTATTTTTTTATAAAAGGGATGTTCCACATTCCCCTAGCTTTCTCTAAATCCAATGTCTGTATTAAGTTTTAGCACTGTAACAAGTGATAGTCGTAAGAAATCCCATTCTCCTGTAGATACTTGGCCAAAAAGAAAAATAAGTTGTATTAAGGTAACATAGGATGAAAGGGTTGGTAGGATTAATCTTTATAAAAAATGTCTTTTACCTAACACAAGTAAACTCAGGCATCCTTAAAGTTTCAGAAATTATACAAGATGCCACACACACCAACTTTTACCATTCAAAACAATATCAGAAATCTAAGACATTATGAATATTAGTGAATATTTGACTGTAGGAGGGTCTAGATGGGGGTCCTGATGTTGAATTGTAATTTTTTTTTTCTAAAAGTTCCAAAGCTCTTGACTCCTAAAAAGATAGATAACAAGTTTGGAGTTATAGCTTCATCAGTTTTATTGTTATTTTTGTCAGTGGGCCTAACAAACAATATTTTTCAAGAAATAGTTTTTATACTTCTAATCTTGTGTTACCTTTCTCGCAATAAAGTAATAACTAGGAGATAAACAACAAATGTAAAACATGTTTTCTTTATGACTGAATGCAGAAACTGTATTCATAATTTTAATTCAGTATCTTGAATAAGTAATTAGATATAGATGGTAAAAATCTAAAATTGAAACTGGTTATATCCATGTATCCAGATCAATATGGCCTTTCAAAAGGTTCATAATATAGGTCCCCACTGCTCAGGAAAAAAAGTGAAACAGCAAAATAAATTAGCTGCCAGGGAAAACACAGGAAATTTGGAAATTTGACCAAATCCTTGGGGATTCTGGTTGCCCAATTTCAGGATTTTCTGATTCTTAAAATTCAGGAGTTTGCTCTTTCCTGAGAATTTCTTTTTTCTTGAAACTTCACACATTTTTGATGACATCTTTGTAATTGAACACTTTAATTAGAACGAATCATCAAAACCATAGGATGGACAATTTATTTGAATTTGAATTTGATCCTCAAATTGAGTGAGGACCCTATCAACATGCTGTTATGAAAGGCAATCATTGTTTTTATATCTGTCTGAATGTACACCATGCATGGATCTAAGACTTATATATATATCCCTAGTAATGCCTAGATAATACAATAAAACTATTCTACTATTAAAACTCCATAATGGAAATAGCAACACTGCTTTGAGATTTTTTGCTTCATATCAAACAAATCCTAGGCAATTATGAAACATTCTCACCTATTGTTGTTCACATCCAGATGATATGATCCATTGGCCAAGCCGGTTGGGGCGGTGATGGAGACATTGCCTTCAAACACCCGAGGCATACAGCAGGGCCTGGGGTTGGTGCTGACGGGATTGGCCGAGCCGAGGGCCAGCAGGCACAGGGTGATGACAAGGGGCAGCATGCTGGAGGAGTACTCAGGGCCGGTCTTCTGACGGTGATCTGCAGGTCCTGTGAAGCCAAGTGAGTGATCATCAGAATCTGCTGTGGCCTTATATACAGATTGGCCCCCTGCTGATGAGAGATGAGGGAAGACAGGAGTGTCCAACAAATTTGGAATAGATCTGATGGTATATTGTGAAATCATATATGGTGGTTCTGGCAGTGACTTAATATGAAGGTCACTCATTCTTAGAATCTAAGTGATGAGACTATTTTTTACAAATTAATAAAAAGCCTAAAATATTATGAGTATTGAGCCTGGTCTATTCAAACCATCATTGACTAGATTGGAGGAATACCAAATATAACATACAGAATATGATTTCTTACTTCCTTCACTTGTTATAATATAGGCTTGCTGAACATTTTACTTAGTTTTCGTTTTATGAAACTTTTTTTTTAGCAATTTATTAAGGATAGACACCAGGAAGCAAAGCATCATTTACTCTACCCCATCTATCCCCATGACTATATTAGCCAGGGTTTTGTTTATTAAGTAATATAAATCTTATTGAAAGCATAGTCAGGAAATCTAATCAAATATAACCCAAATATTTAGCCTTCATCTTTTGAATGTACATAATTACTTTGGCAAAACATCCATGAGTCACTTGTCTATCGGTAAGAAATTAAATCACAGCTGCCAGTTTGACAGTAGCACCATTTCAAGTGAATTACCCAATTTGTTGTAGGATATTTAGTAATATCGCGTGATAAAGGTGATTTCAATCTGGGTGAGTAAAATCTATTTTCAGCATTTGTTTAATGTCTTATGACAAGTAAAATCAGGTGATATCTGCAAAAAGAGTTGATTCTGATTCATTTGAGAAGTGCTTACGAAATAATTATCAAAAGATCTATAAATATCATTCATTGCATTTTTAAACGATTTATGTATGCTGAACAGTTACATATTCATAACCTTCATTATAAATCGTTATGCATAATATATGACCTAAATATCTACCCAAAATATCTGGGATAGGTGTCCAATCTTAACTCTTAGTTTAGCGGATATCACCCTTGAATAGACAAAATACCTGGCCATGCCCTTGTCCATTTAACCAACAGCCAAACGTACTAAAGAACATTACTTATTGCAAACCCTCAGTTTACATATTCTTGTACACATGAAAGATAAATCCAAATTTCAAGCTTAGTCCTGCTGTTTTTGGATTCTTTTTCACTTTTGTAAAGTTTGTAAAGTATGTTGATTATTTGTTGTTTCGTACTTTAGATCTTATTTACAGCTATAAAAGCCTTCTGTTTATTAACGTGATGGATAGTATTGCTATTTCAACAAGAAAGTGGTGTTAAAGCTGTTATATAGTTCTCATGTCAGGGTATTTCGTTTTTCGAAATATGTATGCGTTGCTATAGTAATGAGGTATCTATGATTGACATATATTATGTCTTCCTTGTTTTATCAATCTTAAATTGAAAAAAAAAAATTTTAATTTAAAAAAAATATATCGTTCATAGCAAAATATTAACAGTTCTTTGAGTTTGTTTCAATTTTATCTAATAAACTAGTTTGCTGTAGATTGCTGTAAACTCTGACTTGAACACTTGGATAAAAATGTCCCCTCCTTAAATTAAATGAGGGGTTTATGGCAAAGTTTATTTCATGAAATCTCTTGTGTTAACGTTACCTCAGCCTGAGTCTGACAGAGAGTGAAGTTTTAGTTACTTTTGATCATCGAGTAATGCTGATTCTTAAATAGGACGTTATGCCCATCCTCTGAGGAAAAAAAAGAAGTGTACGATGTGCATACATGTGTACATCCTATTTAGGTAACAATTTGCTCAGAATAAAATCATACCATTTCGTGAAACTAGGACACACATAACGACATGAGACAACCAAAGGGACCAAGCCTGTGTACCAATTCCCCCAACCACGGATAGCCACTTTCTTGAATTTTACCTGCAGGTTAGCATAAAACAGGATGCATGTTGGGTGATATGTCGACAAAACCCAAGGCTTCAGCACATACATTTTTTTACCATTATTTCTAAATCAACATTGTGAAAAACTAGCCATCATTATTTTTTGAAGCTGTATCCATATATGTTTAATATTCCTGAGTTATTTGAAAATTCATTCATTATGGATGGATATATATGACAATTATTTGTCTATTTTCTATAGTTTAGCATTGGGTTTTGTCGACAAAATTGGCCCAAATTAGCCTGCAGGTGCTTAAAATACTGATAATTAGCTAACTGTGGGGGCTGTGGTAGGATGAATCGGGTGGGTGGTTAGAGGGTGGGGGGGGGGGGGGGGGACCCAAGCTGAGCGAGGTCCCCTTTTCAAATTACCAGCATCATCATATCTTTATTTAGACCTTCCTTGTAATGAAAAAAGGGGACATTTTGTGTGATTTGCTGTTCCTCATTTCAATGGTTCCTAAATTCAATTAGGAGCAGAATGACTTGTATGGCCACTGAGTACTAGCCAAAGGCTATTGGTGTGCACACCGGGCACAGTGGCTGAGATAGTTACCAGCGTGCTACACTGATACCTATAGCTGGAACCCAGTGCCCTGAAAAATAGTTCTCATTCTAATTAATGGGTCATCCTTAAACGATGGGACAAAAGAGGGTTTATAGATTCCCATTCACAGACAACAAATTAGGGGTGGGGAAGGCTAAATGGTAAAAAATAGACCTTTTTCATTAGGTTGTGGTGGCCCCTGATGAATTAAATAGAAACAGTGTTTTAGGTCTTTTCCTATAGTTAGCCTATTAGCTTCACTTCATATAGGTTAACTATAGGAAAAGACCTAAAACACTGTTTCTATTTAATTCACCAGGGGTAGCCACAACCTAATGAAAAAGGTCTATAGTGATTATCCTTTCTGACACCTAAGTTAGGTAGAACCATATGTGTTAAAGCTGTATTCCACATAGCGATTCTGATGCTCAATAAACCATAATGTTCTATAGACCATTCGGAAGAGAATTGTAAACTTTTCTTGTGGTACATAATAATATTATATAATTTATATTTGACCTTTATTCCCACTGTCATTTTTTAAAAGATGACAGCAAACTCTTTATGTGAAATATTGGCTTCGGAGACACTAATTTTTGTGCTGTAATTTTTATCAGTATTTCATCTTATCCCCAGACAGTAAGCAACAAAGTTGTACATAAAACCTTTATTACTATAATTTGCCCTTTAACTATTTATAATTATCTTTGGTAATATAGCATATCTTTGATTGATATCCTAAAAATGGCCATAATGAGTAACATTAGTTGAGTAACTGTAACATGGGATAAAGTTGACCAATTTTAACCAAACAGAATTTCTGAAGGGATAATTGTATGATAGTTTGCACAGACAATGATACAGGTGATGCAGGTACCCAGAAAAGCATACTCTAAAATAAGGGGATATAGGAAAATGTACCTAAATTTTCAAATTTATCAGCAAGACAGTATCATGGGAAGATCCAGAGATTTTCAAAAGGGGGCGCCCCATCATGAAAACCTCTGCCAGACCCTCTGGTTTCAAGAATTTTACATCAAAAACGTAAATATTAGGTCAAAATTAGAGGGGTGGGTGGGGAGTACACCCCCTCTAAATCGAACACTGAGCACTGATATATTTGGGTTAATGATTATGTGGCCAACATGAAATAATGTGATGCATGTAACACATTTTGATTTGATATCTTTATTTGGAAAGTGATTCTGTTATATATCAGTCAGTCATTTTGCACTCCAGTGTATTACATATTGATAAGAATTCAACCCTCCTTCCATCTCAAAGAGCACACATTCAATGTAACAGAAGGGTGAAGTTTTATTTGAATTCTAAATCGATGGTGGGATGGACAAATATCAACCAAGTATCTAATCACAATTCACAATGCAAAAAATGAATTGGGTTACTTGTGTACTTCTTTTTGCAATTATTATATTCCCATTCTCCCTAACTTTTTGGATTTGTAGGTGTTGTGGCAATAGCACAAAATTATCTAAAGATGGTGATTACAAAAAACATTTCTAATCAATCTTATCTTTACTAATCGTTGCTCACAGGAAAGCAGCACGCCTCTCAAGGTATGCCGTCATGGCCTCTTGAGCTGCCCCAGTCAGTGGCCCCAACCCAGCCTTCTGACAATAATCTGGCACGTTAAATACGCTTGTATCTTTAATTCCGAGGGCCAGGTCATAGAAACTCTCAGTCTGCAATACCCATCCTCCGTTCCATCCACGTATGACGGTCTGGCTCACTGGCACACAGTTTGCCTTTGTCACAGATACGTTAATATAGGTGAAGGTTTTGTTGACGGCCGTCATGGTGTATACGTCCACGTCCAGAGAGGGGTTGATTCCCAGCTGCAGGTTTATGGCAAACTTCATGTCACTGCTCAAGCAGTTGTGGATTTTTAATCCAGGAAGCTTAACGCAATACTTGTAATCTGGATAGAAGATGTATGTAGCGTTGTCCGATTCCGTCTGAATGATGCTGACTTGCACTTTCTGACCCTTCTCAAAAGTTGTTTGCTGTTGGGCCACTCTGGAAAACAATGTAACATTCTAAAAGACATGAAAAAAGTAATTTTGGGTTAATGGCTATTTGCAAAATTCTGAATGAAAGAAGGATAAACAGAATGATCCCTGGATTATCATAACATTTTTAAGATCTAGGAGACATGTCTTCACTTACATTACTAACAACCCCCCTCGTGCTTTTTAAGAATGGCTGGTATGTTCCTTTCTCATAATCTTACAAATTACTATTTTTAGTGTTATCAACTTCTCTTAAGTATTCATAACGTGTTTCATAAGAAAAATAGGAAAATATAAAGATAGTAGTGAATTATTGAGGAAAGAAAATTATATTTGGGCATTCCCTAATTTGTTGGTGGTTCACTACTCCCCTTGCTACGTCATTATAAAGGGAATTCCTCCAACAAAAGAACCTGGGATTTCTATGATAATGAATTGTTGCAGATGAGTAATTGTTACAATATTTGATAATTTGTATTTGGCCAAATACATAAAAATGTATTAAGGCACATATTTATTTTAGAAATGGGGTTTCCCTTTTTATGGATAGAAGGGAATTCCCAATTAGTCACCGTGTGACGTCACAAATAGGGGGGAATTCCATAAAAAGTTTATATTATAGACCATATTTAAGAATTCCACTACTTTTTCTATGTCTAAAATATCCTTCAGATATCTCTGACATTGTAAGATCTCGGTGCAAATGCCATGTTTCAGGACTTTCATTGAAAAATAGTCATACTATAATTATGTGCAAGGTTTCCTTTAAGTAGAAAGAAGTATGCTACATGTTCACAGTTTGTCTGGGGGTATAATTAGTTTAAAAGCTGGTACTTTGACTGGAATAATCCAACAAGTGACCGATGATTTATTAAATCATGATATCAATACTGACAACAAAGCAGTAGGGCCAAAAAGAAGAGAAGTTGTGTTCAGGTTTCATAGGTCCCCACAAATAGGGTAGGTAGGTCGATATTTTTTCTATTTTTTTTTCAAACATCAATTAGAGACACATGGTTTTGAACATAAACAATTTCTTTCATTCACCTTCTAAAAAACTTGTTACCCTCTGGAAAAAGTTTTCTGATGTAAGATATTATGTAATTTTCTGCCTATAAAGAATTCTTATTGAATTTCAGTAAAATTTTGAAAAGAAATCTCTCCAAAAGATTAGGTTAGGGCCAAAAGATTAGGGTCGGTCGGGAAACCTAAACACAACACTTTCTTTTGGGCCTAACTAATAAAGGAAAAAAAAAGAGATAAGTCTGAGTGAGGACTGGGGAGGTAGTGGTAAGTCATCCTGCTTCCAGTAGTCCCTGTAGGGGGAGCCACCTGCTGTCACCTAGTAGCCATGTCTCATCCATGCAGAGGTGACATCTGTTGGGAACCTGAAGTCTACCCACTATATACCTAGATATGCTCTTATTTAAAGGTGAAGCGCAAGGGAGAAGACAAAAATCCCAAATATAGTAGATTGACTGGTAACTAGATGTGGGGCCCTAAGTTATTCATGTAGCCATTTTTTTTGTTCATTCTAGAGTCTCCTCAGTCCTCTTGGCTAACATTGCATGGCATACACATTACATTTTTCTGGAATGTAAGAATAGTTTAAATGATTTCATCTCCCCCACCAACCCTTTATGGTATGTAATAAATGCCCCCTTTCTGTTATATCACACAAGTCCTAGTTAATTATCAACTGTATAAAACAATCTTACCTTTTGTTTTTCATGTCAAGATGAACTGACGCCATTGCAAAAGCTCCTGAAAGGTGATGGTCAACATCCTGAGCTGCGGAGATGGCAATCTTGCCCTCAAACACATCAGGGACACAGCAGGGCTTTGGGTCAGTGCTGACGGGACTGGCTGTGCCGAGGGCCAGCAGGCACAGGGTGATGACGAGGGGCAGCATGCTGGAGGACGATAGACTTACGATGAACGGCGGGCCTTCTGCAGGTAAGTGAGTGATCAAAGGAATCAGTGGGTTTATAAACATATCAGTGGCTTATATCACTGCCTTGAAAACTCCTGAGGGTGTTCGTAAACTTGATCCCAAGATTTACTCTCAAACAGGGTTGACGGTTTATCATATAACTAAGTTTTGAACCCATGTAGGGCAGATCCAGTTAGGGTGACCTTGTACTTAAAAGTTAAAACTCCACAAAAATATGTAGGATTTATGATATACTTATCTTGGTAATTCTAACTTCTTTTAGGCATCTTGAAACTTGTAAGAATGATTCTCATATCACAAATATTTTTAACAGGAGATATTTAATCCAGCCAAAAAAAAGAATACAGTCATAGCATTAAGGGACTTGCAATGAAGCACCTCTGGCAGCCACATATTTCATTGTCATAATGGTGTATTTTGAAATTATAATTGACATCCTTTGATACACCATGATAATGTTCCAGTCATGTAATACCAAATAATAGTTAATATATCAATATTAGATATCTATATTTTTGTACAAAAAATGCATGTGTAAAACGTCTCATATCATATTATATTTCTACAGGGGCAGAGACAGGATTTCAAAAAGGGGGGTCCGCATATAGGCTAAGTACTAAAACAGTGTGCTTTTGCGTGCACGCACGTGACATAATTTTCTCTTTACCAAGTTTAAGGCCCCACCAAAAGGAGTAGGGGGTCAGGACCTGGATCCACCCCTGTTATAACACTTCTTTACCTAGATGGTTTGCAAACAAACCTGTCTAGTCATTCATACAATAAACCTTTGATCATCATGAAGATCAATGTATGAAAGGAGACAAAAGCGACCAATGATTTCTGATGAGATGAGATCATGCATGATGATACTGGCACTGACACAATAAGAATGTCACTTAATCTTTCAAACTACTAAAGCCTGTATTCCACAGACCAATTTTGATGCTGATCATTTTGTAGTTATTTGATTTTCACCTAGAACATAACATGAAAACATACATCCTATATATCATTCGAAAAAGGATTGTAAAACTCATGTTATATAACATGTCAATACTTAACCTTTATTTCCTTTCCTGATTTTTGAAATTGGCAGCAAACTCGGCATATGGAATATAGGCTTTAATCATAATGAGGCGTTATGGCAATTTAGCACTTAATAAAAAACTCTGGACCCAGCTTGAACCTTTATTGACCCATTTTACATGATTTCCATTTTATGAAACTACTTAAATTCCTTACACAATGTGATAGTTAAATCCTAAAGGTTTAGAACTAGCATGAGGCATACGCAGAATAGCACTTATTTGGGGGGATATTTTTATGCACTGGCTTTAAATTAAAGCTACTTTAGTTTAGGTATGTAATCATTAACATTAGTAGAGTTGAATTAATGTTCACCACAGGAAAACTTTTGAAATAGGCTACCAAATTCAGTGTGTCCAAACAGGACACTCTTTGTATGTAAACAGCCAACATACATGAGGGGGGGGGGGGAGAGTACTATTGATTGTTAACCCTCTTTAGGTCAGTCAGAAGATATAATATGATAAGATGATCTGACTAACATGGTATCAACCAAGTGGGGGGCCCTTGATGGGTGGTCCCCAATGTCACATGTTGAATATAAGGAAAGGACATGTCGACTGTCACTTATTGCTCCATGTCCCATGTCGTCTCTAAGAGACCCTCATATCCCATGTCAAATTTAAGAAATAGGCCATGTCATGTTGTTTATTACTTTCTTTATGTCACTTTGGCCCATGTCACATGTCAATTTTAAGCAATGATGCTGTTGTTTTGCTGAGTTTAGGGGTCTAGGGCCATAAGTTGAATAAGAACTATTTTTAGTAACTGAATCACGATATGTCACAGGCTGAAGCAACTACAATTAGCAAAATATAATTTAATAGTTTTTTCCCCAATTGTGAGTATACAGGAAAAGAATATGTATTCTACTTGTATAACTGAGAGGACACATCTATTTTACCCAAGAAGACAGTGAGAGAGAAAACATTGAACAGCTTCCTCCATCATGGAGAGCTTATTTACTGCATTGTACCTACAGACTAGGCTAGATCAAGGCAAATGCTGGGAATAATTGCATCATTCGTGGCATTTTTTATGGTCTAACATAATGGGAAACCAAAAATGACTATTTTTTTTTCAATTTAGGTTAGTTTGGATCCATTTCAGGTAGAAATATGACATATGTTTCTGTATTATTTTCTATTTTCTTTTCTGTGCTTTTGTATGCAGAAGTAGCCTAAATTAACCTGCAGATATTTTAAATGCTGAAAATAAATTATCCATAGTGGGAAGAATGAAATTATCAAAATTGGTTCAGAAAAAATGGCCGATAATTGTAATGCATGTATAAACCATACCCTGAACGTAACCATAATGCATTGAATAAAAAGAGTTTTTTACTTGTGGTAATGTTTGCTACTTAGCAATGCCTATTTGAAACATCTTTATCTATTTATTGCAACATCCTCTTTAAAGTTTTTGAAATGGATCTTCAAGTACATATGTATCGAGGGGGATGGTGGTAGTGGGGGAGGAGTTGAAAATGTGCATGGATACAAAGGGGTAATGTGGCAAGCCCAATATTCATAAAATAACATTTTCTATTTTCTACATACATATATAAATCAAATATATGAAATGGTATATAAATGAAATACTACAAGTGAACTTAAAATTACTTTCAATCTCCTATTTCCATTTATACCAATACATTTCATTTAATACTTCTGTCATGATATTGAAAAAAACATCAATCAAAACATATAATTAATGTTCATGCCATTAAAAAAATGTGATACACGCAGGAATACCATAAGGAGCAAAGTATTTAGCTGTGACTGATGGAATCCTCAAGAAAAGAATACAATGAAGGTGATGTGACTTGCCATAACCCTGAACTAGTTTAAATAATGACTAAGAATGTGATTTGATTCACTATCTCCATTTATTCAAACAAATATAAATCAAAAACATATATGATTCCTTTTTCATATAAAAAGTATTCAACATGGTACTAAATATCAGTTTGTATAATTACTTATTACTTATACCATTGGAAGCACACTAAATTGTAGCAACAGAGTTAGGAAGATATTTTTTAAAAAATCAAAGAAATGTCCATTATGTTTTCTTTTAGAAAAATGCTACTCAAGGTGTTGGGGAAGAAAAACAAAAAAACAGGAATTTATATATCATCTTTTAAATCATTTTCATCTGGACCATTTTAGTTTACAAAAAAGCAGCACGCCTCTCCATAAAAGCTGCCATGGCCTCCTTGGCAGCCCCAGTCAGAGGCCCCACACTAGCCTTTTCACAATAGGTCGGAACAGTAAACACACTTGCATCTTTAATTCCCATTGCCTGATCATAGAAGCTTTCAGTCTGTGAGGCCCATGCTCCTTTCACTGAACCACGAAAAACGGTCTGGGAAATGGGCACGCAGTTTGTCTTGGTGACAGATAGATTGACGAAGGTGACGGTTTTGTTTGTGGCCGTCATGGTGTATACGTCCACATCCAGGGAGGGGTTGATTCCCAGCTGCAGGGTCAAGGCAAACTTCAAGTCACTGCTTAAACAGTTGCTGATTTTGCCTGCGGGAAGCTTGAAGCACTTCTTGTCCTCTGGGTAGAAGATGTATGTGCTATTGTCTGAGGCCCTCTCAACGACGTTAACTTTTATCACATGTCCATCAATGTGGGTTGTCTGCAGTTGAGCAACCCTAGGGAAAAAATAAGTTTATTTTAATCCACCCCTGGATCCACCCCTGAATAGCCTTCAAGTGATCCATGAATCAACCTGACCGGTTTAATCAATAACACAGTGAATTGATATTAGATTCTGTTTTACACGTAGAAAGGTGTTTTCATCAAATTTCACTTTGAAGTAGGCAGTGTAATATATCTAAGATCACCTTCAGAAATCTGTGTAAAGAAAAAAACTACAAGTAATTCATTTAAGAAAATAAATTTGAATCCGAAATATCATATATTTCCTGTGGTGGTACACAAAATATATTTCCCACTTTTGTCAATTCGAAATTGTTCACAATTCAAATATATGTGATAAAACCAAGTAATAACCATTTATGAAAATAATTTTGAATTAACGATGACAATTCCTTTGGTTTGAATTCAGTGCCACTGTTTTGGCATGTAACATACAATAAGAAAACATTATGTAATCAACTGATCCTTTAAAGATAAAATTTATCTACATAGATATACTATGAACAAAACATGAAAAGAGTAGCATAGGTCATTAGAATCATGCAAAAGGGATCTACATCATGTTCTTTCTTAAATAGATCCATCTGAAATCATTGCAATAGATTACCTATCTATATGAAATAATCAAAATAACAATTGCAAGGTTAATCAGATATACTTGCATTATTGATAACTGACCACTTCTTCCATTTTAGTTAAGAATAGCTAACTAGCAGCTTAATTATGTCACTATTCACAGTCTCTATCTTTGACAAATATTGTTTTGCAACCAATACATCTGTTCCCAAGTAGCGATCGATGGTTAGAGGGTTGGTTACAAAGAGAAGTAAAAGTTAAAAGTGCAATATGTTCATGCAAGGTAGTTAATGATATGACTAATTTCATTCAAGGGAACCAAATAATTGAGTAAAAGGTATAAGCAAACTTGATCATAATGCTGTGTTAATGATGTATTCCACTACATGATTGTAAATATGATTTAAAATTGACAGCGGCAATAAAGCCCTCCCATTTTCAATGTTGTCTCAAAATATTGAACTATTGTTAATGTTTGATTTAAGACTGCGTAAGATTCGTGTATATCCAAGTCTTCATGAGTTGCTTTCCAGAATGTCTGAGTAATTCAGACTGCGTTTAAAGTTTGTCCATTCACTTCCCAATAGTTCAAAAGAAATGAACGATGAGGGAGCTTCGTAATATGAAAGGGTTTTTATTCAATAAACATCTCATCCCGAGTCAAAGCCACCATGTATAAGTCTTCATCAGTCCACCTCCCGTCTCCTATAAGCAATCAACCACATTTAGAACACGAGTTGCTCCAACGCCCTCTAGACCATTCTGGTATTCAGCTCCAACACAATCCTATGTCCGAGGTAGTGGATAATGGTAAACTCCAGTCTGTTACATGGAGTCGATGTACTTACTCCAAGTATAATTCCTTGGTTAGACATGTTTCTTCTAACCAACTAACTCACAAGCTGCTCACTAACTGCTCGCTCCCTACCTTGCAACGCCTTTTATACTGGTTAACAGGTGGCGCTAGGAGCGTAAAATGTCTCCTCTAAGAGTAGACTAGAAGTAGACTTGCTAAGCCTGATCCGTGTTGGATTATATATCATAACAATGTATTAAAAGTACTAAGCCATTAGTACATTCGACGGCGGTCAGGTGTTTGAGTTTAAGGAGGTGGACGACATAGCTCAAACCAAATGAATATAATGAACTCCCAATTTTGATGATTGGATATAGTTGTTCAACCATGGTGGGGTGGCCTTGACTCTCGTGGTACATTCAACACAAGGTGGCGGTAATCAAGTTCTTTTGTTCATTTGAAGATTGTAAACAAAATACATTCAGTTTACTTAATACATAAGTACAGTTCCAGTAGTCTATGTTAAGACTTGAGATCAGTGAAAATGTTCATTAACATGAAGGGTTTTAGGAAAAGTTCCTATCATTGTCTGCTCATATTAAGGCTTAGGAGTTATGTCACCCGTGCATAAGGCGACCAGATAAAGTTATGATGATCAGCCCAGATTAAGGCCCAAGGATAGTGACACCGTGCATAAGGTATCAGGTAAGTGTTAATGAACCATGATCATTTTATGGTAAGTAAATGGTGACATAATCATGTTGACAAACAGTAAGATCAGTGTTAAAGGATGAAGATTTATGACACTCATGCTTAGTGATAGAGTTGGATTTTTCCTTAGTACATACATGTACAGATTCTGACATTTGTAATTTGCAACACAAGTCAACAGAACTCAACATATATACAGTGTAGGGTTGTCTTAACCTTCTAAGAGTAACAAGTGTACATCAAATCCAATTTCAGAACAAATTAACACAACATAAGTCAATACAGAGAATTCGGACATTTTGAACGAACAACTTTCATGATACAATGCGTGTCAAATTTAAACCAAACTTCAACCATAACAACATTATTTACAATAAATACAAGGTCTCTGTATCAGGTTTAGTAATACCGGGCAGTTGGAACCAGAAAATACCACCATTCCCGTCACGCGTCCGCCAGCTATACTTAGTACACGTGTACTTAGCGGGACGCTTGACTGGAGTTCCCCCCCAAGGTTTGACCTCGATTTGGATCCTTCGGGCGCAAAGCGCCCGGATGGCAAATTTCTGCTTCGATCAAACTTTCAAGTTTGATTGTTCGACCTGATATTTTGGGCCGATATGAATTAATTCTGGCGCTTGATTATGTTGGTTGGGGACCTAAACCTTAGTTTAGCACAGATTTTATAAGAAATTATACGATGCTTTGATCATGCTAGCCGATTTCAGAATTTGGATCTTTTGGATCAAAAAGGGGTTTTCCAAATTAGCCTCGTTTTGACGTCATTTTAATCAGTGCCGCTCATCTTTTTGGTCGGAGAGGACGTATTTTTCACTTTGTCTCGCTTTTTTTTATCTTTTCACTCTCTTTTAACAATGGCCCGGGTCGCAGTGTTCTGCAGTCAAAGGGAGAGCGGGATCGAGGATTACAACGACCTGATCGTCGGGGATACAGCCCACAGTGTGACCGTGGTGGAGTGCGTAGACGCCGGGACTGCCGATTTAGCCGGGGCGGCTTTCGCGCACCATAGCGTGTGGCCCGACGACCTGTTAGTGGTCGTGGTCAATCTCCTGGACATTTTACGATGGGACGCGGAGCTGGAGTTATACATTCCCCTCTTCTCCTCCACTACGGCCGCGGTGACCTTTTACGGGGAAACGCTTAACAGGGCCTTTCTTAACCTGCGTAGTCACCCAGCCCCCGCCACCGTGATGTTTACCACCGTGACGGGCATCAACACGGAGTCTTGGGATCTGACGTGCGAGGACGCGCATTTCCAACGATGGATGAACCACCTGGTGCCCCGGGTCAACCGGGAGGTTCGCCATGCCAACCGCTGGTTTGGCGTTCCAACAGCCGACCTGGGTCATCGCCTCCACATCACGCGTCAGACTGCAGACGGGGCCTTCACCGTCCACGACTACCGAGAGTTCGTGGACGGTTTTATGCCGACCCATCGACAGCTTCGACGGTGGGCTCGCGCCCTGGGCCGGCTCCTTCGCCAGCTCCCAATAGCTCCCCTCTAGACCACCCCCTTCTCCCCTGTACATACCGATTTCCTGCGGTGATTAGTGGGTCTTAATTCCCGGTTAGTGATTGAGCCATAAACATTATTTTTAACAATCATCAAGTGTTCATCGGATCCAATTCCCGGCCAGTGATCGGACCACCAATGACTAGATGTTTTTCTTTGTGGCTGTTTTTGCCGGACTGTTCGGGGCGACTCGTCGGAGCCGTTTGGGGTTTCTCCTGCCGTGGCCGGGCGTCGTCCCCCTCGTCTCCTCGCCCGCCACCGGGTGCCTTCCCTTCGTCGAGTTGGTCCAAGCCCCGACCGCTCCGAGACCGGGTAAGTTCAGTCTTCCTTTTCCCACCGTTTCTTGCATGTTAGGCAGGCTACTAATCGTAGATTTAAGGAGATTGTTGGTCAGGAGTTAGTCAGTAGTTTTCTCAGCCCGCCCTCACGTGGTTGAATTCCGGAAGCTGATGTCATTCCCGGAACCAGAAACTGTTTCGCTGGTGATTTTTGTAACGGGTAGCGTGGGTGGCCACCTAGTGTTTACTTTTGATCTCAAGATGGTGGACGCGGGCTGAGAACTAGGATCTTGCGTACTAAACTTATTATCTTTTCCAGGTCCTGCGGTATGTTAGGGTGATGTAAATGAAGCAATGTGACACGGTTGGCACTGAAAAGCGTCAGGCTATATAATTTTAGTGGGCGGATTGTTTAGACTAATATGATCAAGCATTTTACCTTGCGCGTGGTTGGGCGATATTAGGGGGTTTTCTGACTAGCGGTTTGTTGACATTACCGATCCAAGTAGGTTTTCTGGAGTGTGGGTAATTCGTATCGTATTGTTATTATTTGATACTGTTAACTGTTGGGGACTGACACTGCACATGATAATCAGGTATGGGTGGCCAGAGATTCTGGTCTGAGAGTTACAACATCAGATTTGCTGTAACAGGATTCTTTGTTTAGTCGTTATACGTACAGAACATGAGTGTAAATGTCTACATTGGAAACAATTCACATGGGGTGCCCTAGGTAACAAGCGCTTCCCAGGGTGTTCACCCTGGTAAGTTTTAGGTGTAGTGGCTGACCAAGTATTTTGGTCCAGACTTCCCAACATTAGATTGGCTGTGACAGAATTCTTTGATGAGTCGTCCCCCTTACAGAGTACTGGTAAGATTGACGTGTCGGCCACGTAAGGCGACACCACAGGTGGAGCCGTCCAACGAGCTGTTGGCGACTCCAAGGTAAGTTTGAGATGTAGTGGCGAAGGCCACAGATACCCATCCCATGTTTTAGTCTAACAGCAAGACTTCGTCAGTGTCATTGTGTTAGAATAAGTGTTAGAGTGAGTATTATTATCAAAGTCGTCTCGAAGAGGAAAAAATACTACTGTGAGGAGTCCGAGATGAAGTCTCTAAGACACTGAATGAATTCCCAGATGAAGATTCTGTATGAATGTAATGAAAGAAGGAATGGTATCCTTATTAAGAGTTAGAAAGGCACCAACATCACAAAGATTATCAAGCGTCCCTTGCAGAGATACATGTGTGTACACTGCGGCAGCTCGTGCGTTCATAGATCGGGCCCATGTGGGCACCGTTCCACTGAATACAGAACCACGCCTATCAGCGCCTGAGGTTTCCAAACACCTCAGATAGTGATATCTTTGCGATGAGTGCGTGAAAGCCTGTACCCACAGGTTGGAGTTGAGCCATCACAAGAACATCCACCTACAAAGGTTTCATGAATGCCCGAGATGTGAGGCAAAACCGTCCCGCTCAGATTCCCCAAACGACCACATGGAAAGACAAGAATAATGATAGGAATTGGATCCCTGGTGATTTACCTTAAGAGGTCACAAGGTTCAATACTCTTGATAACACTCTTTCTGTACAGTGTGGTAGAATAATTACCCAACACACTCCAAAGATTTATACGCAAACAAGTTAACACCCCCTTCAAGGGCGACACCTGTTCTAACATATTTGACTCCATTTTGTGAAGTATCCGCTTTAAAACCCCAGTTTTGTTCTTATTGATTGATTTTGTTACGACAAAATCCCTTCTCTTTCTGCTAGTTATAGGTGGTAGCTCGGCGTTCACCCCCTACATTCAGCCTGGGGTCTGAAGACCGAGTTCCACTTTATATTGGGTAGCGGCGCCCTTCTGATAATGCAAACGGGTGCGCCACCAACTCCAAACAGTTCACTGAATAATTATTATACCTACGTTACCAGTAACATCTCATTGTCTACCGTATACACTATATTATATGGAAAAACCACATGACTAGCGGTGGGGGTAGCGTTTTCATTCCGTGAGGTATAAATGTCATTAAAGGACATTAAGTATTAACTGTACAAGGGAGGTCGAGATTATTCGTTCCTTGCTTAGTTATCACTAGAGGATCGGGTCTCAGATTCAGGTTCATTTCTGATCTGATTCCCGGTCCTTATTAGTTACACGTGGTTTGTCGGTACTTTCCCATTCATAGGACCAGAATGGGTAGCACCGAGTTTCCATTGCTATAATTGGGAGCAGACTGCATATATATTTTTTTTTTTTTTTTTAATATGCAGCCTACACCCCCTTTAAATTATAGAGATGTGTAATTGCATCTCCTTAGATCACTTACTTCCAGACAGCACCTAGTAAGTCGGGCCTTTACCGAAGTACAGTACCAGGTTAAACCCGTTTTCTTGTTCAGGTCTATGCCCGTTTCTCTTGTGGAGAGTCAAGACTACTCCTGAAAAGACTCCGCCCCCAGCTTATCCTAACTATGCGCATGCTGGGCAGGGATAGGTAGTGCTAAAGACAGAGTTAGAATTATTTATCTCCTTTCTAATAGATTGGGTAATCTTATTAGCTTTGGGTGTCAACCAAGTTTATTGTAGCTTGTTCATCAGGGAATCAGTAATCCATGTCCCCCCTCTTCAGCTCAACTGTTGAGCGGAGACCTGGATACTTTTAGCGCCACGACGGCGGTCAAGACTAATTTTCATTTATTTATTTTATTTTCTTTTCCTCGACGGCGGTCAGCTCTGAAGCCGTTCATTTTCTTTATTAATTTTAATTATTTCTAATTTATTACCCGGGTCGAAACTTGACTTCTTGCCGTTTTGTCTCTGTCCCGATTAAAACTGGTCTAAAAGTGGTCTAAATAATTTAGTCTTGATTTATGGGCAGTTGTTCATATACTAGTTGTCGTTGGATCCTGACTTTTATGTTAAAGTCAGGATCCTTTGACCTAAGACATACGGTGATTCAGTGGTCATTTACACATAACCAAGACGACGGGGCTATTAATAAGGACAGCACCTCGCTCCACCGCCTTGTGAGTTTTCGTTACAGCTTCTCCCCCCCAGGGATAGCTTGTCCCGTCTGAGGGAGTCGCGATATAGTGAGAGAGAGCCGAGCACCCTGTGAATGTCACCAATTCGCTGTTGTCCCGTAACTTCATTTCCTTGTGACCTCCGTTATAGCTCCCAAATATAGCACGCCTTGTCAGGATTTGCACATATCCTTGCCGCTGCGGCGTGTCTATGCCAGGAGCAAACGAGCCACGTATAAGGTACTCTCGTGTGCTGTCACGGAGCGTCCCCCCTGAGAATGTTACTAATTATATTGCTTTCTTATTATATTTTGCCCCAAATTCCCTGAGGAAGAGCTCTTAGTTACACAAATATTGGTTTGCTTTATATATTAGTTTTTAGGTAAATTTCTTTCTACTCGTCGATTTTTTTTGTGATGAAGGGACCGCTTGTCAGGAGCCAATCCACCCGGGGCATAGTGACTGCCATGGTCGGGCGTCCACCCCAGTGCCCTTCGCAGCGTCGGTGACGCGTAACCCCAACGTCCTGCCTCCTGTCAGGCACCACTGACACCAGGCTTGTGGGCGGGCTCCTGCTGCTTGTGCAACCCCCTCATCTTTGAGAAGAGTATATATGTAAGCATGCTAAAGAATAGACAGTGGCGTTCCCCAAGTGGCCCCTGTACTGCAGCCCGATCCTAGCGGTAACAACAGCACAGGAGTCAGGTGTAGATGGTACTTGCTTGGGGAAGTTCACTTCGCTCGTTGGGAGCATTGGTCCCGTTGAGCGCTCTTAGGTTTTATACAGAATTTTGAGTTTTTCTTTTAAAATGCTAAAATTTTGCGACACTAGGATCGGTTCCAAATGGTTCCCTACTTTTAAAAGAGTTGCCAAATTAATAACAATTAGAGTGTTGAGCTAGGCTACCGGGCATGGGACACTCGACTTGAGAGAAATTTAGATAACCCATGGGTCCATAGAGAGACGGTTGGACCAGCCTACCCGAGCTAAGTTTTTCCTGACTGGTGAATCCTTATTGCTCAGGCTAGTCAACAGAACCCTACCTACCCAAACAGGTATTGCCCAGCGAACTTCCTGTAACATTTTAGTTTTAGTATTCGTACTTCTGTGTTATTAATTCACCAATTTTACCTGTACAGTACTAGGTCAGGTTTTACCACTCGTTACATTGTCATATGATAACTTCATAAACCGTTCCTGGATTTATTTCGGATGTCCCTGGCCTTATTGTCTTTCGTGCAGATCCTGTTCCGGTCGCTGTAGAGGTGGGCGTGGTCGATCTGGGAGGAGCGTTAGGCATTGCTCCTTGTCCCAACACCGGTTGAGGCCAGTCCGCTCCGACATCGGACCACCCTGCGTCGATGAGGCGAGGTACTCCCATGGGTACAGGAGTGGCTAGCCCCGAGGAATATCTCAGTAGTCTGGCCCTGGTATTGTATTTTAAGTTACTCATCATCAGACGGGCGAGTTTTTTAGATACCCCCAGGGTGTCGGGTAGTGGCACCTTAGATGGGTGCTGTCCAGGTCTAGTCGCTGCTCCCATCAGCTGCGCCCCCCAGGTTACCGTCAGAGTATACTTCAGACACAGCTGGGTTACCAGTAGATCCCTAATGAGCACATAGCCTTCAGTATAAGTGTGGTCTGAAGGCATAGCCAGTTCGCCCAGGAAGATTGTTTCTATCATATGTGGGTTGGCAAACTGTACGTACAACCCATCCACAGTTTTTCCTCTAATATTTCTCCACTTTCGCCACACGAGGACCACTATGGCGATGACGAGTACTGCCAGTAATATAGCAAGTACTGCCACCGCAGTGGGGTTGGCGGTCGTGTCCGGGCATCCAGTTAGTTCCTTTTCACTGCGCAGCAGCTCCCCCGGGTCCGCCGCTTCCAAGGCCATGGCCCGAGGTAAAGTCATGGTTAGTCCGGCCAGGGCAGCCTTGCCTTGGTGGTTCCGCCAGCACTTCCAGAGAACACATCCAATAATTGTCACAGCTACCACTATGCAAAAGATGGTGAGGAGACCAAAACCGCCTCCGAAGTTGCCTATAGAGAACCACGGGGCGTGTTTTTCCACCTCATAACGGTCAGTCGCTTTCTTGATACCCTTGGCCAAGTCTTTACGGTGTTTTTGTATTCGTTTGGCCAAGGAGGTTACAGGTATTTTGGCCTTCAGGCTTTCCTCGATCTCCAGCAGGTCTTTCCTAATTGTTTCAGGGATAGGGTCTGATTCCAACATAGTGGGTTCGTTTTTGGACGTCGTGAAATTCATGTCCCACCCCTTCACACGACTTGCTGCTTCCAACAGGTCATTATGTGGGTACACAACCGTGGTGATCCTGGTGTGCCTGTCACAATTTCGCAAGCTATACGGTATCCATGCTCCTTGTGTTTGGAATGCACAGTCGCATTCCACCTGAACCCTTGCATAATTTTCTATGTTTACTCCGACCGCAGGCTGGTTTCTGCAAATCATTTGGCCTCTGGTGTCGGCGCTGACCACTAGCATATCTCCGTCGTCTAGATACACTGCCATCTCTCCGAAGTCTGCTTCCAGCAGATAGTCCAGCTCACATTTTTCTTGGATCGCTAGGTCGTCGCGCCTCAGTAGCGCAGCAGTGCAGGTGTTGTCTGTAATCTTTTTCATATAAGGTAGGTCCTTACAGAGCGTGATGGTCTGTCCGTAACAACCTGACCAACTGCCACTAGCCAATGGTACGTAATACTGGCGGGACATGGACATGGCGACACTTTTGGGTAGATTAACAATTTGGAGAGCGTCCTTCTTACGTCGCCCCCTAACCGTCACTGGCACAGGAAAAGTTAGTACTTCGTAGACCCGGAACAGATGTTCATCAGCCACCACAGGCACCCTTACATACACTATAAATTCCTGAGTGGTTTCATTGAATTTGAACGAAGGTTGACTGTTCTCGTAATAGAAGGAAGGATCTGTGAACGCGACATGGAACCTGGGGTGGATCCCCTTCAGGTATCTGTTCACTTCCTGGACCGCTCCGACCATATATTGGCGGGGTACCAAGTCCATAGTCAGCTGGCCCCGCGTCAGGCGCTGTACACCTTTCCTGAACACGCGAGTTTGCTCTACCATTAGTTGAAGATACACCATCTCTCCTAACTTGTCTTCTAGAGCGACCGGTATCATATTCAGGTACAGTTCCATCCAATCCACCTTATGTTGCACTAGTTTTAACCTTCGGCGAGTCGTGTTGTGTGCCTTATTTAGTGATCTTAGATTGTCCAGTAGGCCTATCACGACATGGTTAACCTTTTCGACAGCCTCGTCATGTTTTTCATTCATCAGAGCCAAGTCTTCGATCATTTGGTTCGAAGACTCCTGCAATACTCTAATCAATTCTCTGTTATATTTGACATCAGCCGCCAGTCCTTGATTCCAAGAGGTTGGAAGAGGAAAGGTCGGCCACCCTGGATCGTCTAGCATTGTGGGCAACTTCTTCATCCTTTTGATCCTTCCACTAGATTTTAACTCCGACTCTTGATTTTGAAGGTCTTGTTGAGTGTTTTTTATTAGGGAACTTAAGGTTTCATTAAGAACTTCTCGGTACCGACCCTTAAGCGCCTGTGACGTCTGATCCATCCAACTGACCAGCGACCTGATATGATAGCAGGCCCGATCAAGGGCGTCTCCTCCCTGTAGATATCGGTGACATACCTGGCCAAAGGTAGCTTTGTTGAAGGGGCGCCTCCTTGGAATAGCGATTAGGAAGCCCTGTCGAACGTGTGTTATATCCGCGGTGGACATTAACTTCCCTGGTTTTAACACTACTCCATATTGTTCTAAAGCTATTACTTCAGCGTTAGGGGCTAGCCCTTCAGGTGGGCCGGAGTCGTTATGCACTCCCCTAATGCCCCCTATTATAGCTAATACTAACAGCACCAGCCACTTCATTGTCCTTGTTTTTGCCTTAGCGATCGTTTGAGAAAGTTAATTTTGCAGTTTATCTAAACATGTTCACAGTAAAGTTACCTTATTTTTCTGCGCATTACTAACATCCATGCGCCGAAAAATGCTCTCCTCTCGGGCCTCCTGGTCTGTTTAGTTTGGGACATGCTCGTAGAGGTTTTGCCCGTTGTCATTTACCACTCGCCTGATGATCCCGCTCTCATCCTTGGTGACCGTGACTCTTAAGCCTCTCATACGTTCGCAGGACGAGGGGCGCATTGCTCTGAGGGGTCTTGGCCTAGTAGGTTCCAGTCCGAAACGGCCCCCGTTGGGTCGTACGACGGTTGGCTCGAGGGGTATGGGTTTGGTACTTGCGGTGGGTTTGTCGTTGGGAGTGGGCTCGGCCACAGTGGGCCCCCCGGCTGGCTGGTTGGCGTCCACTGCTGCTGGTTCCATAGCAGTGGTGAGGGATTGGCGTTGCAGCTCGTTGTCAAGCTGCTCAAGTCTAAACAAGCGGGGTCCGCAGGCTGTAAGTGGTGGAGGAGGGGAGCTCCCGCTGGCCCGTTCCCCACCGGTGGGGTTGGCGCGTGTTGAACGGGTGCTACCTCCGCTTTTAGTCCTGGAGCGGCGACGGTTAGCTGTTCCCCTCCCGATCGCCTTTCCAGAGTGGGCAGAGGTCGGCCGCCTCGTTTTGTTTGTAGGCTGGTACTTTCCCTGACGCATTTAGAGTTTTGTGTGGTCCTTTGAATAAAAGGAGCTACCTGAGTTTTAATCTCAGCTAACTGTTTGTTTGATTTTGGCACATCTAGTCCTACTGTTCTCCTAATTTCGTCAACAGTCTCAAATAGTTGGAACAGTGGTTGCGTAAGGTCCCAGAACCAGCCGGCCTGTATCTGCACTGGTTGGTTGACCGCTTCTTCCTTCTGAACCGGCTTGGCCAACGCCGTTAGCCTTGGCTCGGGCTCCGCGTCACTCACCTCAGATAAATTGTAGAAGTCTTTCTCTGCTGTCTTCTTTTTGGCTGGAGCCGATTTGGCGGACCTCTTGGCTCCGCCTGTGGTCGTTCTGGTGGGCCGCCGGGCTGGTGTCCTTGGCTTCTTCCGGGCAATCCCGGCGTCGGTCGAGTCCGGACGGACACCGCCCCGGCCCGGCCAACTCCACCGCCTAAGGGTCTGAGCCGGTTGTTTTTTAGCACTCTCCTTCTCGACTGCCTTTTCTTTCATTTGGTAAAATCCTAAAAGAATGGCCCAACGAACCTTCCTTTGGTAGGCAGCACCCTCTGGTGGGGCCGGCTAATCCGTTTCATTCTCAGGGGGACGATGATTCTTCCCTCCGTGTCCGCAGGGAAAGTAGTAGTTCCCTTTGGATTGCTATGTGGCCGGAGGGCTAGACAGTTCCCCATGAGTCGGTGGATCAGTGTCCCAGCTAAGTTCTCTTTCTGCTCCTTCCAGGAGAAGTCGGAAGTTGAACAATTTCTATCTCCAACTTCTGTTCAGAGACAGAATCAATTTCTATCTCCGCTTCCTCCCGGGCCAGGTTGCGCGCACAATCACCTGCAGCAGAGGTGACCGTCTAGGAGCAGAGTTGCGGACCGACTGGTGGGTCGGCGCGGATCCACGAAATTATAACCGATCCGCTTGTCCATGCTGTCTCCATATTTGGAGCTGTATCTTGTTTCAGGTGGGGGGGGAACGCTTGCATCCGGTCCCAAGAGATGACGCCCAACCACTGGCAGCTCCCCTGGTGTGCGCACCCCCCCTTTTCTGCCACGCCCCCTGGGCGCGGCGAGGTGGTCGTGAGGTGGACCACCTGTTCCATTAGCGCTGACGCTAACGGTGCCGCTCCGCCGAACCTTTATTTTCACAGGGCGGCTAAATTTCCTGCATTAATCATCCATGTCGTCGCTCTCTCCGCCGTTGGACAGAGCGACGTAGTTAGGGCGGCGGTTCCGACGTAGGTTATAGCCACCTTTCGTCGGGACATGGTCCTTTACTGTTTTTCCTGGGCTCTGTTCCGACGTATCCAAGATCGGCACATCACCGCAGGGTAGTTTTATGGGCTTGTTGTTGCCTGGAGGGGATCTCCCCTCCAACGGCTGGTTTTTGCCCCTTCGTTTAGCTCGTTTGCGTTTCCTCTGTCCATTAGCGCCAGCTGTTCCCCGTTCACAGGCGGCTTTATTAGGAACAAAGGATAAGTTTGTGGACAGCGTGGTGTCCACACTGGTGCCCTGACCATCAGTGATTTGCCCATCCGTTTCTGCTAAATCAGTGGGACTTGGGCCAGGTTTTTGTGTAGGTACCTTCCTGGTCATAGGAACTGCATCATGCTCACGGGGACCGGTCGTTCCCGTTGAGTTTTCAGTCTCAGCACCCCTTATTTCGCCATCTTCCTCAGCGATTTCACCCGTCGGAGTGTGATGCAATTCAGGGTTTCGGTCAGGATCTGCCCCTTTTGAGTTAGTGATTTTCGCTTCCCTCACCAGTTTGGGAATGTTATGAGGGACAGCGGGAGACCAGGGCCCATGTGCAGGTTTGAGTTTTGAAATGTTTACTAGATGTGGGACCTGTTTTCCAGTTTTTAAAGACACTAGTCTAACAAGGTGGTCTCCTTTTGTTTCAATTACCCTGAATGGCCCAGTATACCTGTTTGAGAACTTAGACGCTTTATTTTCACTAGCTAAAGGGTCGTACATGTATACCATATCACCTTCGTACATCTGGGTGGGCCGCGCCCGCTCATCAATTCGCAGTCTCAGATCTTTTTCGTAGTTTTGAACTACTCTTTCAGCCATATTCCTAAACATAGCAATATTATCCTTGGTTTGCATGAAAAACTCGCAGTCGTTCAGCGTTTCAGGAATTGTTCCTTGCTCAGGCATTCCCATACTGATTGGATCTCTGCCAAACAGCAGGGTGTGCGGGCTGTATCCCGACCGTACACTGATTGTGGATCTAACTGTCCATAATGCAATGGGAAGTAGATCGACCCAGTTACAGTGATCGTCAGGGATATAATAAGCAATCAGGTTTTCGATGGTTTTATGTAGTCTTTCTACTCGAGCGTTGCCAGTCGGCATTCGCCCGGTAGTGAACGTTTGCTTGCACGCTAGTCGTGTGGTGATTTCCCTGAATAGCCCTGAGAGGAAGGCCGCTCCCCGGTCTGTGTGCAGACGGTTTACCCGTCCGTACCGACACACTATCCCGGTTAGGAAACAGTTGGCCGCGGTTTGCGCAGTAGAGTCTTTCGTGGAGAAAGCCTCCGGCCAACCTGTTAGTAGGTCTATGAAGGTCATGATGTATTTTGACCCATCCCTAGCCTTCTTTAGTGGCCCGATGAAATCACACTGTACTACCTCAAAGGGTCGGGTTGGTCTCTCCCAAGACTTAGCTAAGGCCTTGAAATGTGGGGCCCGTCTTCTTAGAGAACAGGTCTCACAAGCTTTTACATAGTCTACTATGTCGGCGTTCATATTCCGCCAGTAGAATTTCTCAGAGATTTTGGTAGTGAGGTTACTGATCCCTACATGTCCTCCAGCTAAGATATCATTATGTAATAGTCTCAGGACTTTGGGAATTAACCTACCTGGAACTATCATCCTGGGTTTCAGTCTGACCAATTGGTCTTGGTGTTTGTTATACCTTTTGATGTTGAACCTACACAGTACTCCCGGTGCTACCATTCCTACAAAATCAGCTTGGTCCATTATTCGCCTAGCTTCAATGGGATCTGTTGGTAGGTCTCCGTCCTGCAGGTAGTCTATCAATTGCGCGCACTCTGCATCTTGGAGTTGCGCGTTTAATACCGTAGCCACAGAAAGCTCTTCCTCCTGAACTTCGGCCTCAAATAACTCACATCCCACAGCGGGCTCATATTCCTCACCTGGGACATGCTCATGATAGACTCTAGACAAATAGTCCGGTAGAAAATGAGTCGCTCCTGGCTCATATATGATTTCAAAATCAAAATCTGATAACGCTAAAGCCCACCGTCTCAGCCGGGCTGACGGGGCTTTGTAGGCACTTTGTAGCAGGGGAATCAACGGTTTGTGATCAGTCACTATTGTGATTTTAGCTCCCTGCAACATGTCCTCATAGTTCTTAATGCCTTTAATTACTGCCAGAGCCTCCTTTTCTGTTACCGAATAATTTAATTCGGCGTCCCGGAGAGTACATCCCCAGAAAGCAACCGGACGATAGATTTCATCTAGTTTGTGACAAACCGCTGCACCGCACGCGGCGTCTGATGCGTCAGTTAGTAGATAGAAGTGCCCTCCTATATCTGGATGAATTAGTAAGGGCGGCGAGGTCAGCAATTTCTTTAACTGTTGAAACGCTTCCTCGCAGGCCTCTGTCCACTCAAAATAGACTTCTTTCTTTAGCAGCCGGTTTAAAGGCTTTGCTAGATCAGCGAAGTTTGGGACAAATGATCGGTAGTAATTACACAGTCCCAGAAATGATTTAATGGTTTTCACATTATGTGGACGGTTAAAGGCTGTAATCTTTTCTGTGGTTACCCTTTGTGTAGCCACACCCTCTGCGTTTACTACATGGCCGAGGAAATTGATTTCACTGCGGCACCACTCACACTTTGACGGTTTCAGTTTGAGATTAGCTTTCGCCAAAGCTTGGAGAACCACCTCAACGCTCGCCAGGTGTTCTTCAAATGTAGTGTCGTAGACAATTACGTCGTCTAAATATGCTAAGCATGTTCTAGGAATCAATCCCTTTAGCGCTATGGCCATTACCTTGGTAAATTGCCAAGGTGCGCCAACTAAGCCAAACGGTACACGCTTATACTGATATACACCCATCGGGGTTTCAAAAGCGGTATATTTTCTACTGTCTTCTTCGATTACACATTGGTGATAGCCGCTCAACAGATCTAAAGCTGTCCACATAGTGGGTTTCTTGTAAGCCATATATAGGAAAAGCGAGCGAGCCGTGGGCATGGGGAATTTATCTTTAAAAGTGACTTGATTAAGCATGCGAAAGTCTGTACAGAGCCTAGGTTTGCCGTCTTTCTTCTGCACTACCACCAGCGGGCTTCGCCAAGCCGATTCGCTGGGCTCTATGACACCTATATCTATGAGTTGCCTAACCTGTTCATCGATGATATCCATTTTCTGTGGAGAGTATCGGTATGGTCTGGAACTTATAACTCCCTGCGACTCATCCACAATGATTCTCATCGGCGCTATTTCACAGTGACCTAACTCTTCCATTGAGAACGCTAGTGCATTTCTATTGTTATTAAGCATTTGCCTAAACCTTACCTGTTGTTCTTCGTTTAAGCACGATTCGGACAGATCTATCTTACTCACGTTTTCATCCATTTTACCTCGGGATTTCTCCTCAGAGGTTTGGCTTTCCATTTGCACTGCGTCTTTCATTACTTCTACAGAAATCCTACAGATGGACATTGGGGTCTCTGTTTTAGTTAGATAACACAAGTCTAGGAACTCCTCTATCTGATTTTGGTTTACCTCAGGCACTGCGCATTCTTCCGCAAAAGCTAATACTTCCTGGGGAGTGATTTCTTGCATTTCATCTAGCGGATTCATGACTTTGATCCACCACTGGCTTCCCACCGTATTCACGCACCCCTCTACTAGGACTGGTGCGGTTACCGCCGGTGCGCAGTAAGCTACCGGTGAGTCTAATCCCAGCGGCTCTCGAGTGGTTACCGGTATGATGCATTCATTCCCCGGCGGAATTTTCACTGTTTCTTTGCTAACTATAGGGTTTCCACAAAACACTTCTATCTTTGCGCCTGGTAGAGATAAATCTGATCGAAGCACTGTTAATAAGTTTCTACCGATTACTATTAGGTGGCATAGATCGTCCACTATGTTGAAATCATAGCAGACCACCGATCCCTGGATTGAAAACTTACATCTAATTTGTTCTAGTATTACTTGAGACGAGTTGTCTGCCAAACTGATGTTTCCCTTCGATACCTTCCATTCATCTAAAATGCATTGTTTAGGGATCTGTCGTTTACAATGGGTGGACATGAAGCAATCGCTCGCTCCTGTGTCTACTAAAGATCTAACCTCCTTCTGATCATCAAATCTTAACGTTAAGAAAAATGCTTCGTCTCCTATCTCTCTCCTAGCCGGTCCGTCCACTGCGCCTAATTCTATCGTGGAATGAACGGACCCTTCTTCTAGTTTCCCTGATTCTTTTGTTCGGTACCACTGGCTTTGCTATCTTTGTAGATCCGCGGGGGTTTTTCCCTCAACCTATTCTTTAACCACAAGCACGCTTCTGTAGAGTGACCATGTTGTTGATGAATGATACAAAACTTACTTTCGTCAAAAGGCAACCTGGGTCTCTCTACTTTCTGTTGAGTTGGCAGATTCTTTCCCTTATCTGCCTCTCTGTTCGGGGCGATATTGGATTTAGGCTTCTGATCTGAACTTCTTTCACCCTTCTGGTTTTCGTACCTATCTTTTCTCTCATAACCTTGCTGTTTAAAGTTACCACCACTCTGGGGAGTCCCGCTTTGCCCCGGCTTTGGTTTCTGAAACCATGGAGCGGCCTCCAGTCGGGCCAGCACCACTCCAAATCGTTCGGAGATGGAGTTTAGGGCCGCGGTCTCCTCTGATTCTTGGCTTCCAGCCAGTTCGCTCACTGCATTAGATATCTTAGTTCCCCCTTTGCCTTTGTCCAACGATTCTAGCCTCGTTGCACAATCCACCGCTTCGGTGAAAGACTTAGGGTCCAGTATGGCTACTTGTCTGGCTACGCCCTGTTTTAATCCCTCTAAAAACACAGCTAACATCATGCTTTCACTCGCCTCTGCTTTCACTTGCTTTTGTTTCAGAACACCTGCAAATTCGATCACGCTCTGGTCTTTTCCTTGTTTAAGGCCACAGAACTCTGCGTGTTTCTGCCACTTAGCCCTTCGATCACCGAAGATCTTGGTCATTTGGGTTTCTAGCTTCCCAAATGAGTCTTTCTCACTTTCAGCTAACGCTCCTGCCCAGTCGTCGGCCCTTCCTTTTAGGCCTAACAGCGCCATATTCAGGAGATGGGCGTCCGACCAGTCATAGATAGCTTTCAGTCGTTTTAATTCCCTGAAATACTTTTCTATTTGCTCGTCTTCTTTTCCACTAAACCACGGTAACCTAATGTTTGGTCCCCTTTGGTGACCACTGTGAGTCGTTTCACGCACTGGCGCTGGTGTTTGCCCCAGTGCCTGGCTCAACTGTGGTAGAATTTCCCAAATATTTGGTTGATTCGGTGGGTTTGGAGGGTTGTTCTGACCTGGTGGTCCGGGCGGCGGAGGGTTCGGTGGGTTTGGAGGGTTGTTGAGTTGGTTAAGGAAAGGATTGTTATTCTGGTTCGGGTGAGGGTTATTGTGTCCTGGTGGATTTACTTGATTATTCTGGCCTGCTGGGGCTTGCTGACCCTGCTGGTTACCCGCCCCTCCTCGGCCTGCGTTAAGATTGGCTGCGAGTGCCATCGCCTGCAGTAGGTGAGGGAGCAGGTTTTGATCGACCCCACCTCCCGCTGGCTCGGCCCGGCCGGGCTGTTGGCCTGGTTGGCCTCCCCCATCATTTTGTTGCAGTCCCCCAAGGTTTACCCCAGGATTAGGCTGCTGTATTCCCGGATTCACACCACCATTTCCCCCTGCACCGGGTTGCTGGAGTCCCCCAGGGTTTATTCCCAGATTGGGCTGATTCGGAGGGAGATTATTAATAGGGTTTTGAGGAGGGTTATTGAGAAGGTTTTGAGGAGGGTTATTGAGAAGGTTTTGAGGAGGGTTATTGAGAAGGTTTTGAGGAGGGTTATTGAGAAGGTTTTGAGGAGGGTTATTGAGAAGGTTTTGAGGAGGGTTATTGAGAAGGTTTTGCTGAGGGTTAGGCCCTTGTGGGTTGGCCTGATTATCTTGGTCTCCCTGGACCTGCTGATTAAGAGGAGGAATAAGTCCTTGAGGGTTGGCCTGATCGTTCTGGCCCCCTTGAACTTGTTGATTAAGAGGAGGAATAGCCCTCTGAGGGTTGGCCTGATTATCCTGGCCTCCTTGGGCCTGTTGGTTAAGAGGAGGGTTGGCCTGATTATCTTGGCCCCCTTGGGCCTGTTGACCCTGTTGGTTTCCCCCTCCTCCTTGACCTGCCTGTATAGGGGCTCCCATTGCCTGCCTTATAAAAGGGTACAACATATTTTGTTGTATGGGCCCAAGGTCTATCCCGCCTCCTGCCGGCGCGCCTCGGCCCGGCTGCTGGATTAGGATCTGGCCATTCCCATTGTTTTGTTGGGGTCCCCCAGGGCCCATCCCACGGTTAGGAGGCCATGCCCCCATATCTACACCCCCAGCTCCCCCTTCATCGGGTTGCTGGCGTTGATCCCTATCCTCTCTTTCTTCTACTAGATCCATCAAAGGAACGCCTCCTTCCGCCATATTATTTTCGTGGAGGTTTTGTATATCGTGATCGTCCCACTGTTCTTTCACAGGTATTTCCTCTACACTAATTTCGTCCTCACTTTCAAGTTTAGCTTTCTTACCTGTGTCTAAACCGTCCTCAGTAATAAGTTCGTATGAAGACGAGGTTGATCTATCTTCTCTAGCTAATTTTCTATCAGGACTACCTTTTCTGACACTCGCGATAGCTTGTTCTAATTCTCTATCTTCTTCTTCGTCTTCACTTTCGTATTTATCATACAATTCTTGAGTTGAAGTGTTAAAATCTGGTGCTTTAAGCGTTACATTTTCCTCACTATCCTGATCGCTTAGCCTTTCTAAATCTATGTGCTTTTCGGGGCCTGTGTCTGCCCACTGCTTTAATATTTCGGCTGGATCAAAGGCCTGAATTCCCGCTCTTTTACCAGCTTGGTCTAGGTTCGTTTCTACACCGTAGGTTAATCGATAGGGTTGTAAATTGCCTACTTTCTCGCTGTTTCCCTCTGCTTCCCTTCCCACTCCCTTCTCCCTTCCCACTGTTTTTCCCTTAGCTACAGTGGAATAAGGAATGGACGCCCCCGGGTTGGGGTGAGTTGGTGTTACCAGTGGGTGACTGGTAAACTCAAGTCGTTGGGGTAATGGACAGGTGAGAGAGCTCCCATCAGGTAGGATTACCGGATTTTCGGGGCGTTTTCCCCCTGATGGGCTGGAGTTATCCGCGGTGTTTTGTCGTTGTTTTAGGTTTCCTGAAGAAAATAGGTTATCTCCATTGGAAACTTCCTGTTCGCCTTCACCTCCCACTGCGGGCAGTAAAGGATAAGGAACACTTTGGTTACACCACGGATTGTTCACATCAGATACACAGGTGGATTGAGAGCTAGTACCAGTTTCGTGGTCCGTAGGTGGTACGTACCCTGGGTTCCAATATTGCTTATATTCCGTGAGACGGTTCTTCCCTTCAACTCGTCCCGAGTGTGTTAGGGTTTCAAGTCCTTCGTCAAGAACCGGCCTATCTTTGGACCCTAGGTGCCAGGGAAATGGTTTACCTCTGCCACGGGTTTGGTAATTTTGTGCACCTTCGGGGCAGAGCTGCTTGGGTCTGGCTGCGACCTCCTGTCTCTGTGCCTCCCCGTCTAAGGGATTACCTACCAGGTGGCGGTTTTCCACATTCCCTGTATATGATGTTGACACATCGTGTCCTGCGGGCCGCAAAGATTGAGGCTTGGGGTTAGAGGAAGCCTCAAAGTCACCGGTGGCTGACATCAAGGATGAGCAAAACGGCACAAGTCATGTTTCGGGTATCTCCACCAAATGAACTATTGTTAATGTTTGATTTAAGACTGCGTAAGATTCGTGTATATCCAAGTCTTCATGAGTTGCTTTCCAGAATGTCTGAGTAATTCAGACTGCGTTTAAAGTTTGTCCATTCACTTCCCAATAGTTCAAAAGAAATGAACGATGAGGGAGCTTCGTAATATGAAAGGGTTTTTATTCAATAAACATCTCATCCCGAGTCAAAGCCACCATGTATAAGTCTTCATCAGTCCACCTCCCGTCTCCTATAAGCAATCAACCACATTTAGAACACGAGTTGCTCCAACGCCCTCTAGACCATTCTGGTATTCAGCTCTAACACAATCCTATGTCCGAGGTAGTGGATAATGGTAAACTCCAGTCTGTTACATGGAGTCGATGTACTTACTCCAAGTATAATTCCTTGGTTAGACATGTTTCTTCTAACCAACTAACTCACAAGCTGCTCACTAACTGCTCGCTCCCTACCTTGCAACGCCTTTTATACTGGTTAACAGGTGGCGCTAGGAGCGTAAAATGTCTCCTCTAAGAGTAGACTAGAAGTAGACTTGCTAAGCCTGATCCGTGTTGGATTATATATCATAACAATGTATTAAAAGTACTAAGCCATTAGTACATTATGAAAGTTTTTCAAACTCAAATAACTATGAAAATACTTTTTAAGAGTGTAACTTAACCATTGGTATGGTATAAGTCATGATAACTAGCTATAACTCCACTTGAATTGCATAAAACTCATTTCATGTATGCCTGTAGAGTGCAATGTTTGTAAACAAACCAATTTTGGTGGGTCACCAAAATTAATTGGGAATGAATTTAAAATATTTTAATGTAGTTTAAGTCTGTATTCACAGTCTATATTTTACCATGGGCCTAGCCTATGGCCATAAAATATATTTCAATAGTTAACAAAATTAGCAAAATATTTTGATCCTACATTGCTTTTGGCTGATATAAAAGAAATTACCTTTTGTTCTTCAGATCAAAGTGCAAGGTTGCCGAAACAAGAGCTCCTGTCAAGTGGCCATCAATGTCAAGGGCATTTGAGATGGAGACGTTGCCCTCAAACACCTCAGGGACACAGCAGGGCTTTGGGTCGGAGCTGACAGGAATGGCCGTGCTGAGGGCCAGCAGGCACAGGGTGATGACAAGGTGCAGCATGCTGGAGGAACTGTGAAGGCTGGTTCAGGAATGGTGATCGGCAGGTCCTTTGTGTGAGGTTAAGTGACCTTATGAATGAATGTATGTCTTATATACAGATGGGCCCTGGATCACAAGACTCTCTTCAGGAATTCTGAGGGCGTTCGGAAACTTTTATCTGAAGGTATGAATCATGGTAAATATGTTTTCAGAATAGCAACTTACTCAAGGTTACATATCCCCAACAATTGTTATAACCTATTGCCCATGAGAGACAGAGATAGAGATAAAACCATACAGCTCAACTGAGAATGTCCTACCTTTTGCTGCATCGAAGAACCCTTTTTTGTAAGCAGGTCAAATTGAATATTTGTTAATTTCCATGATGAAATAACCAGATATAATTATGATGTTGTCCAATTTAAAATATGTTAGTTACAGCTAAATGTTAAAGAAGTTTGATTTGTTAAATCTAAGGAGTTGGATTGCAAACATCTAATAGGAAAAAAATCCAATTCATGTTTAAGTAGCTATATCTTCAATTGGACATCAAACTCATAAGTACACATATAATTTGATTTGCCATCAATTTTGATATACCGACTGTAATTTTGAATTTAAGGAAACCTTGCACATGACTGCAGGCTAGTTTCTTTACAACTTGCACTATCACTGTAAGCAAAATTGAAGGAAAATATTTAGTTTACACACAATTATGGGGCATTAAAAAACTTGCACTTCATCATTTTTTTAAGGGAAATCCCCCAATTTATGACATAGCAAGGGGAGTTCCTGGGGAATCCCATCTGTCCATGGAAGGGATTCCCCATCCCTGTGGAATTTGTAATAAGAATTATCCCCTCTAACCCAATATATATATATTTGACCTAATGTAACTCATGATAAATTAGAATATGTATCCGTCTACAACCACTCATTAATCAGGGAATCCCAAAATAACTTTAGAAGGAATTCCCATAGTTGTGACGTAGCAAGGGGAGTACTGAGCAGCCCACCCTTCAGGGATTTCCCAAAATTAAATTCCTATCCTGAATAATTCCCTAATACCTTAACATTTTCAAGTTTTTGCTTTTGAAATATTTTTAGAATACTTAAATCAACTTCTTTACACAAGATATGGCACTTCGTGAATTTATGTGCAAGCTCTTCTTTAAGAGCCGAACAACTGAATGGCCTTAATTTCAATGTTGGCAACAGTGAAAACCTTTAAATCTAGTTCCTCAATTAGTTGTTTTCCAAATGCCAAAACATGAAATGTACCTGTTAGTCATATTATTGATTTCCCAACGTCTGCATGTGAGTCATTAGATATGATTTGATATCGCCAAGTGTGACCCATTCAAGTGACCCACTTCAGTGAATACAGTGGTCCCCCTCTTATGCGGCCACCTACGGGGAATGATAAAAGTGGCCGCATAAGAGGGGTGGCCGCTCGTGAGGGGGTGGATCAAAGAGAGCAGTTGCTATAAAATCTTAATTATGATATATCCACATCCTCCCAACACCTCCTGGCCGCCCACTCTTTATTCTAGGTGCAACCACGCACATCCAGGTCTTCTCAACACCTCCTGCCCCCCCCCCCCACCCCCCACCCTTTGTTCTAGGTTCGACCTCGACCACTCACCTCCAGAACCTCTCAACACCTCCTGGCCGCCCCTCTTTGGTATATATGTGGTGTCGCTCAGTAGTGCCACTGCGTGCCACTGCTTAAACCACCACACTATAGGTGTGACCACTCACATCTCACCCCCAGGTCCTCCCAACACCTCCTGGCCGCCCCCTCTTTGTTCTAGGTGCGACCTCCTAGCTGCCTTTTAAGGTGTAGTCTGTCGAGTTCAGACCCACTGTTTCCCGAAGTGCCATTACACAAGAAGTTATCTGGGTCAGAATGGACTATTTAAAGTGTGGATGGGGGGTCCCCATGTTCCATGTTAAATATAATATACAACAATGTCCCCTGCCATTGCCCTATATATAGTGATTGGCCATATCGCATGTCAAGAAATGTCCATGTTGACCTGTTGATTTTAAGCAATAGGTCTAAACCCATCTTGCTGGCCGCTGGTGAGAGGTAAAATATTCAATTTGGACCCCAAAAGGGTGGCCGCTGGCCGCGTCAGAGGGGTGGCCGCTGGTGAGGGGTAAATATAGAGAGAAAACCATCCGTGCCACAATTTTGTGGCCTCATAAGAGGGGTGGCCGCTGGTGAGGGGGGCCGTATATAGGGGGACCACTGTATATTTTTAGCATATGATACATGTCCCATGACAAAATAAAGTAGGAAATATCAACAAAACAGCAACAGAATTCCGTTATGTTTATGTGTTATACATTCTAAGAGCCTAACCTTATCTAGTGGTACAGTTTAACCATGAAAACTAACTTGAATTCAATAAAACTCCTGTCAATTCTGCCTGTGGACAACAATGTTTATAAACAAACCAATTTTGGTGACCCACCAAAATTGACCAGCTGCAGTGACATGTTTTATTGTTTTTAGGTGAAGTTAAAGCCTGCTTTCACACTCTGTATTTTATCATGAACTTTAGTTATTGTAATAGCATGTATTTCTTAGTTAATACATTTTGCCAAATTTTGACCAGATATTGCCTTTTGGCTCCCTTTAAGGATATAAATAGGTGGATGCGCAATCTATTTTCTCATTTAGTGAAAAGTTTGTGTCAAAATATGTTGTGTTTCATTAAGAGATTTCATTCTAGATGGGAGACAAAAATTCTAAAAAATAAAGTTTGATGATTCCTGTGATTTTTCAGTAAATTTCAATAAATGTTTGGAAAATACAAAGTCTTACATGAAAAATGTGTCTGATATTTACATCACATATTTTTACATGAAATTTCATTTTTCAATTTACTATTTCTGGTCACTTTCTATGTAAATGTTGACTGTTGTCAAGCACATTGCACTTAGGGACTTGTTCGCACCATCAAAATTTTAGCGTGTTTTGTAGTTTTTTAAAAAACATTATTTTTACCTGCTCATTCTGTACATGTGCATTTTGTAATTTATGCACATGACATGGAAACCCCTTGTCCAGAATTGGCATGAACAAAATAAAGCATCCATACTATTTATCAGGCTAAAAATAAGAAGCCGTATAAAACGTTACCAGTTTCCCAAATACCATGAAATACTCGAACAGTGCCCATCCCTTTCCAACTTTTTGTATGAAAACGTAAAAACAGATGCCAGTGGCCTACTAAATAGGAGAAAGAAAAACGAGCGAAAACATACCAGGTGCAATAAGATGCTGATGCATCTTATAATTTGTTTTGGTCAGTGTCTTTATTTATGGTTACTTTGTGAATCATCTAAGTTTATCTCTATCAGAGTCTTTTATCAGCTTACATTGACCTCAGACGTCACTAAGTTCAATTGAAATTCAGATAACATTATCCTAAGATTGGTATAGACCCCTAAAATTGACAGGGCGACATGGCCTTTTCTTAAATTTGACATGCGACATGAGCCTTAGTGATATAAAGAAGAAAATAAGTGACATGACATGGGCTATTTCTTAAATTCGACATGGGATATCAGGGGCAGATTCAGAGCCAGTGCTCTATGAGGGGAAATCCTGACCCCCCCCCCCCCTCTGTATAAAAACGGAAAATAAAAACACCAGATTTACACCGATCTTCCAATTTTAAGATGCATATGCCTCTGGTGGAAGAAGATTGAATTGGAAGAAAATATATATTATACAAGAAAATATGTATTATATAACAAATACAATCTCAAGTTTCCTACTTTTGTGTAGGAACTGTAACTATGGCTATGCTTCTTTCTGAACGAGAATAGGTCTCTATGTTGCCACTTGGGGTTCGTTACACCCCCACTAGATCCGCCCCTCTTTTAACACTTTTACCTCTTTTTGTTGGTGAAAAAGTAGGAAATTCTACAAAGTAGGAAAAATGGCATCTCTGAGTTTTATTTGATAGCGATAATATTACAGTGCCGCAACCAGATGAGGGAAGGAGAGGCCTAGGTGCTCAGGGGGTGTCTGGAACCCCTCAGATTTTAGAAAAGCTTCATGGCCTGCCCCAGCCTCAAAATCTGATGGGGTTCATGGAAAAGCAAAAGGGATCCGAATTACAGATACAAATCTGAGGGGGTCACAGCTAATATATATATAGCAAGATTAATTCATTTTGTCATATGGGAGTATGGGTGTAGATGTGGGGTTGTCCAATTTAAGAAATGGTGATGTCACATGTCGATTTTAGGGGTCTACGCCCATAGTATGACTAAATCAATAAGGCCTAATGTTGCCAGACATATCAGCTGTGACCCCCCTCAGATTTGTATGTGCAATTGACAAATTAGGATCCCTTCAGATTTGCCAGGAACTCATCACATTTTGGGGCTGGACACGGCCATGAAGGTTTTCTAAAATCTGTTTCTCCGCCTACACTATATTCCCTTATTACGATGTGTAGATCTGGCCCCCGGTGTATAGGCCCTATTAATTTATAGACCTTGTGCAGACGTAGTCACGTGACCACTTTTTGGTGATCACCACGTGGTGATCCTGCCCACGTGGCTCTAAAACTTAACATTTCTAAAGCACAGGGATTTTTTAATTATGATTCAGTAAAATTATTCTAAGGATATTTGATGATATAATACATTCCAAATCCTTCAAAATTGTATATAATAATGATAATAAGGTGATCACCAATATGGCGGCCAGGTCATTTTGCCAGTTGTGACGTCATGTGCACAACGTCTATAAAGGCCCTACAGGGGAAAAAAAATCCCGTTTGAGGCAAAGAGAAAAATACAGAACTGTCCCGTGAAGGTGCATTAAGGGGCCCTCAGTGGCGGATTTAGAGGGGGGGGGGGGGGGGGGCGCAGAGGGCACTGTAGCATTTGGAAAGTGGCCTATGTGTGAAGCCAGAAGGGTACGGCGGAAATTTTTAGAATAGCCCCCCCCCCCTCCCCCCTTGACAATTTCTGGATCCACCTCTGGCACTTGATGGGGGGTGGGGGGTCCTAATGTCACATGTCAAAATCGCCCTGTCGCCCTGTCGAATTTAAGAAAAGGCCATGTCCCATGTCACTAATGCCTAAAATTGCCATGTCTCCATGTCGAATTTAAGGGTCTAGGGCCATCATGAAATACGCGACAATTGGCAGCTGAAAAACACTGATAAAACATTATGATTCCTTAAATTTGTCCAATTAACAGATTTGCAGGTTTGCCAGCAAATAAAAATGATGTATTTTAGGGCAAATTAGGGTTGGACATGATAGGTTGCAATTGGGCTGACAGGCTTTAACATTGGTTCCTATGGAGAAAAGGCCAACATGTAAAGCTGCATTTTACAAATTTCAGGACCAATTTGTCAACCAAATCAACATGGTTCATTTTGTTGCACGCTACTATCTTTGGGGATTAGAGCAGGAAGAAATTGCTCAGAAAGTTTAGGGTAAATCTCCCAACCATGGATGGCCAAATTCCTGAGATTTTTACGAATCATGGCTCTCTCCTGGTTGAAAAAAAATATATTTGCTTTGTATACTTGAAATCCAAAGCATTTCGTAAATGTTCCTTGGATCGCCACCCAGGAGCGGTGCCGCGGACCCCAAGCGGAGGCGGGAATCTCTCGGCGCGCCTTGTTATCCGGTCGCGCCCTCTAGTGGGACATTTCAGAACCGCGTTGTAACGGGGCGGGACGACACGTGTTGTAACCGCTGCAACTTTCTCCAAGACACCCAAGACAAAATTTGACGTGGAGAGCTTCAGAGTTGGACATTTTGGTGGAATTTTCACACAATTAACCTACAGGCACCTTTGCGAACAATCGAAGATGTCTTACCGTCCTCACCTCCATGATATTTGGGACATAATTAAAGATGACAGTGACTCTGAGAGTGAGAGTGACGATGAAGATCTAGAGGAACTCAGAAGAGCGCTCAACATGCGGCAAAGTCAGCTCTGTTTTGGCGTGGAAATGCTGCTGTCCGAAGACGAAAATAGTTTGAGCGCGAACAAAAGGGTCTGTCTGTATATCCAAATTAAGTTGTGCAACATAAGTGTTGATGGCATGAACGTGTTAGGAAGTGTCGAGAAAGTTACCAAAAGGCTGACGCTTTTCACTGAAAAGAAAAGTCGGGGTATAGATAAATAAGGCAATAGTATAGTCCCAGGCTGAGTCTAGACCATAGTCATAGACATCCACAAGGACGTCACACTCAAAAGTTGCTGCTCAACACATTCCAGGGGCGGATCCAGGATTTTGAAAAGGAGGTGGGGGGGGGGGGGGGGGATGTGCTATAGCAAAATTTGTGCCTGGGCCCCCAGGACACAGGAATTTTACACTAATAAAATATAAAATTTGGCTCAAAATAGGGGGGGGGGACGCATGCCTGGCACCCCCTCCCTAAAACCGCGCCTGCTTTCAATAAAAAAATAAGAAAATGCAATTTGTGCTTTGGTTTCCCATGTATATAATATTGTAAATAAGTTATCGTTGTCTGAATGACAACCCAACGGTGACATAAATGTTTACAAACTATTACATTAGTCAATAAACCTTGAATCTTGAATCTTGAATCTTGAATCTTTCATAAATGTAGAACGGCTCTTACCTCAGTTAGGGCTGCTCTCGGACTACACTTTTGCCAATTTGGCATTTCCCAATGGCAGATAATCATAATGGAGAATCTGACCACAGGGATTTGTGATAGAATATTACTTTGAAATCCGTTTATGCAATAGGGCTTAATTGACAAATAAATTTGAAAGATAATGATTTGAAGATAATTCAACAGCATGGGGCCTTCCAGAAAGCATATACATATACGCATGTTCTCCTGAACATTTTATATATATGAAGTATATATGTGACCAATCATGGGATTTGGTGTCCTAGAGGGGGAAAGTATGAATTTGAATTTGCATTCCTACCTTTCAGACAATGCAAACCATTTATAAATATTCCCATTATAGACTGAGATATGGGAGTTTGAAATCCCCTATGTGGTACACACTGGTACACCCCTGTTTTACTATTTGTACTCCATTTCCATAGTATAGCTCCTTGGACCAACCGATATTTAATCAAAAATTACAATTTTCTTACTTATCAAAATTATTCAAAATACAATAACTTTTCACATAGATCTTCATTCAAATAATGGTTTTTACTTTCAGAAAGTGAAAAGCTTCTGTGTTAGAACTGACAAAAATATTCTATGCAATCTGAACATTCCTTTTTCTGTTGCCATGGTAACATGACAACATTCCTTATTGCAGCACTCTTTTAAAAAAGGACGTCCCTAACAAAATTACCCACAATGCAACTTTCATAAATAAATAGAAAGACTTTTTGTTCATAATCTTAATCTCCAGAAAATTCTGCCCAAGTCACATTTCTTAGGGAAATATGCATTATTAGCTTGTTTTCATCAATAACTCACTTAATAATGGACTTAGAGCAAAATGACTAAAATCCCTCTAGGTTACCATATCCCGTGACTGGTCACATATACTTAATGGAAGGTGTCTATATAATTTGGTTAAAAGAAAGTGGTACAAAACCTTTGTTTTATCTCATACATTTTTCTCATTTCAGACCAAAGCTTTTGAAATGCTACTTGATGCAGGAGCCAATCCAGACCTGACACTGAAGCTCACAGGTCCGTGCGAACCGATTCTAAACTGGTCGGTTCGCGAGAACAGGCCAGAGTATGTTAAACTACTTCTGAAATATAACGCGGATGTTAATGAAGATGGTGATGAAGAAGAGACCCCTTTACATGTGTGTGCGAAGCGGGGTCTGCCAGAGATAGCGAAGATGCTGCTGTCTGCTGGAGCGAGCGTCAACAAAAAGGATCGCTCCGGATGTATCCCTTTGATCTACGCCCTAAAAGGTACGAATTGGGAGATGATTCAACTTCTCCTGGATGGCAGTGATCTTAGTCTGAAGAACAACAATGGATGTACTCCGATACACTTTGTGGTCCAGAGGAATGACCCACTTGGACCCCGTGCTTTGGTTAGACTCATCGAAGAAGGCTCAAGTTTGGATGTGTGTGGCGGGGCGGGCATCAGAGAGAACACCCCACTTGGCTTGGCAGTCCAGCATGGGCATTTTGAATATGTAAAGGTTTTGATAAAAGCCGGCTGCAATGTTAACAAGAGGAACGTCCTAGGGGAGGCCCCGTTGCATCTTGCAGCAGGGATTGTCACTGACCCTGGAGAGCCAAAACTGACAGCGGTGAGAATGACAAGAATACTGATCAAAGCTGGAGCTAATGTGGATTCTGTCAGTAGCTCTGGCCGAACCCCTCTCATGGACTCCGTGAAACCAGTAAACCTTTTGGTGGTCCGTCAACTCCTCCAGGCTAACTGGTCCGGCAGAATGAAGGCCATGAACAACAATTACATCATGAACTTCATGCGTGAATGTATTCTGGACAACGCCCAGGACTGTGCCACCTTCATGTTTGGAGACTCGTGTCACTTGCAGGAAGATCGAGAAAGACAGGAGTACTTCCTCAATGTGTCGCTCAGGCTTGCAGCCACTGTGAACGGTGAAACCATAGGTTTGTCGCCGCCCCCGATCGCACTCTCCAGGCTGTGCAGGCTTGTCGTGCGATCGTCCCTGCCCAAAGGTCAGGATTTCCTGAGTGCAGTCGATGCACTGCCACTGCCCAAACACATGAAGAACTTTGTAAGCTTTCAACCTTGAACCCAATGCATGATGATGTAGTGTAGGGCTATCCTCAGGTGATGACTGTTGTCTACCCAGTGGGATAGAAAAAAAACTTGAGTATTTAGACTTAGGAATAACTTTTGTTATCCTTTCATGGTTTTGGAGATTATGGGCTATGCCATATGGTAATTCTTTTGATAAACATATATGATTAAGTCTTTTATTTAGATAATTCTAGGCTTCAAAGTATTATATTTGGTTGTAGACTCTTTGGCGAAACTATTTCCATTAAAATATGACATGCCACACGATGACAAGGTTTCACTCTTGTTATAACAGGAATCATTACGAAAAAATCTTGGGGACAAAAATGCCTCAGTGGCCCTAAAAATAAAAGTAAACTCGGACGATTCAACGAAAACATTATTATTGTGACAAGCTATAAAAAAGAATGCATTTCCAAAAGGTTATACAACTGCGACATACTCTAAATTTGTTGGCTTATCCACAGCCTATGATATGGGAATTGCATGTTATTACTTATTCAGGCAACTCACACTAAATCCGTCCATGATAATGTCCATAGCGAAATTTTATTTCCATTAAAATTTGCATTTTTACGACCAAATTTCAGTTTCAGAAAATTTTGAGAAAAAAAAATGACCAAAAAGGATTTGTCAGAGTGGTCTTAAAAGAAAAGGAAAAATCTTGGTCAATCCACTGAAGACAATGGTGTAGCCCATTGTATGACACATTTCTATTATTGTGTTCCATCTTTGCATTTGATATAAACCTACTATTAACATATAGCTTATACGTCGCTTCTTGTCAATATAGAAACCAAATTAAAAGTGAAAAGGTCTTTTGTGAAAAGCTATTCGAAAAGGTATATTTGTAAAAAGTTAGACAACTAGTACTGAAGTTTATTGGCTTTTACACAGCTCGTAAATTTTAATTCTTTTTCTAGCGACTCTTTTTTTTCTCAGTGTCAAAAAGCTCCATTAGCTGTAGGTCTTGTAATACATAGTATAACTTTAATTTTGTGATAAATGGATTAATCCTTTCATTCCTGGGCCCGACGGCTCGTAAATAGAAAAATCCAGAAAAATCTACAAAAAACCCTCATTAAGGGCTACAAAGTTAATCTAACCCTTGGGATTAGATTAAACATTTGATTCAATACGTTAAAGCCCACTAAGCATTACCAGCTGTTCATTCTAGTTGTTTTAATCAAGATTAGAACGTTGCTGACTGTTATCTATAGTAAAACGTTACGAGCCAGATGTTGAGACATAGTTTTCTCTTTGCACAGACATGGAGAATGAAATTTCATGTTTGTGAAATTCTTTTATCCATATCAACAAATAATTAGTCTGTTTTGTTTCATGTTTAAGATTGTTAACCTAACGTATGACGCTGGTTGTACGCAGTTCTACTACTTCAATTTGTAAGGAATTGTTGCATGTATTGAAAACTGTTGGTAAAGATTTGCATACTAGGCCAAAAAAGTTGTGTTCAGGTTTTATGCTTCCGGTAAAATAGGGTCGGTAGGTGTTTTTTCTTAAATTTAATTTTTTGTTGCCTGTAATGGTAGGGTTATACTGTGTCAAAAATTGAGAATTTCCTCAGTTCACCCTCTGGAACAATTTTGAATATCTATTAGACATAATGTTGACACCGTGCAGATGATTTAATGTTCATTTACTCATTTTTTCAAAAATACTCGGTCGGGAAACCTGAACATAATCTTTTTTTGCCTAACTATAAGATACTCTCCTGTTTCGGATGCCTTGTCCTTTGTACTTTAGACTAAAACGTATTCATTTTCGATTTAAGGATTATTATCAATATCTATTTTCACATCACAGTAATCTTGGACCTCTATTTTCGTAATTCAGTATGAACATGTCACTTAAACATGATGTGCTACCGTTAAGTTTGAAAAGTATGTTATATTTTTATAATGTTAGGGTAAGAATTGTTGGGCATTAGTGGATCTTTCACTACAAGTTCCAGTCTTTAATATTGTCCTGGTCACATTTGAGACATGTGTACGTCTCAGTCAAATGCCGGGTTAGTTTCTGGCAATATCTGGTTATGTATAATTATGATAAATCATCATGCTGTTTTTTTTAAATAAAGAAAAAAAAACTTTGAAAAAAGGGAGAGATGGCTTGTGAATGAAAATCTCTGACTACATGTTCATTTGGGGCCTTCCATTAAGTACGAAGTGTCAAAGTCTGCAGAGGGTGTAAATGTGTATATTCTAGTGCAAATCCAAAGCGTATTTTTGCCCAAGCTGGGGTGGAGGTCTGAGATCTTTTAAAATGTGCGTTCGTTCTAAATAGAAGGCTCTTTATGTAAAAAAGGAGGATTTGAACTTTGGTTATTAGCCTAGCGGCCTCCAATTACATATGTGCGGATCAAGAATGTGTTGGCAGAAATTCATATGTTATTCATATGCCTTCATCCCTGTGGAAAACCATTCCTTTGGCCAGACGTAGAAATAAGTATTAATACGTCCTTGTATTTCTTTCGTCAGAGGATAATTTTTATGGGGGAAAATGAAATGGATGTTGTATATGCAGACATTCTAAAATACACAAATTTATGATTTATGATATTCAAAATTGAAACCAATTAAAAGTTTTTGGCAAAGTTGGCATGTGAAAAAGACATAAAACCAGAGACAGCGTCCAAACCTTTTTTTTTTTTTTAACATTTATTTTAGCATTTTTTAAAACCGATTTCTGACCAAGATTTGGATTTTTCAGCACTTCTCAGCAGCTATACGGAAAGAAAATCAAATGTATGATTATACGGTTTAGGATTCTCCTAACATTTCAATGCTAGAGAATAAATGCCTTTTCAATTAAAAGATCATTTTCAGTTTAAGACTATTTTAAAGATCACTTCTCAAAAGTTGCTCCACTGACCATGACAAAACTGCCTATTTATTAGTTTTTATACCAAAATTGATCACGAACGATTGTCAGATGTTGTTTTCTATATTTTTCTAAAAAATAAATAAAAACATGTCTTAACCATTCACATGTACTCAAGTATACTTTCACCACAAATCTTATACTTATTCTCAAAGAGAAATAATTTCAAGGAATATAGCTAGTATAAGATTTTCTACAATGTTCGTGACCTTGATCGACCTACAGACCCAAATTGATAGTTTTGATCAGTGAAACATTCTAATAGTCGAACCTCCTGCGCGACAAGGGTATTAAACATGAGTCTTGCAGAAACCCACCCTTCACTCTCCTAGCAGAGGAGTTATCACTATGGCAACCCCTACTATTAATCATGGTGACCAGACATCTGACTGGGAGAGTGACACTGTTAATTTGATTATAACTCACTTATCATATAAGATAGACCCCTAATATATGTGAAAAAGTTGTTCACAAACACATATAATTTTTCAAAATGAACTTCAATTGTTTTTTTAATAATTTGGGGTTTTGTTGGTCATAGTCCAGTGACCCCCACTGCTTCCAATGGGCACATGGTGGTTTGTCTAACCCTCGTGCAGTCGGGTGTGACCAAAATGACGTCACGCTGGTTATCAGAATGAAAACAAACATACCTTTTGCATTTACTGTACCACTGGGTAGGCTGAGACTTAAGTTCAAATTTGTTGGGATAAACTTTTACTTTGCCTATAAATGGGAATGTTGCCCTGCGAGAAATGAAGATCAAAATCTTAGATTTTAATTAATAATGGCTGAACTAACTTTTTCTTATAACTTATTTTAGTTCTTGGCTATGTTGACATACTAACCATTAGACAATGAAGAGAATCTATTTATTATATTTGAAATCTCAAAGGATAATGTAGATAACATGAGTAAATTATAAGGATTTGAGCTGTCAGGAAAAATGTTCCATAATTGATTTACTCTCATTCAATATTGAACATTAAAACTGGGCCACACAACAATGTGTTGCTCTCCCTTGCGCAGGGATTACACAATTAACATTTCAAAATGTTCGTTTTGCAAAATTAATGAATGCATATAAGGAGAACTATGAACAATTTTTACAGAGGGGCTATTGATAAGGATGCCCTGAGGTCAATTAGAGTAAGGATTTAAAGGGACGTTCTCGTCCTCCCGTCATTAAGCTTACATATGCCGACGTTAGCTTAACGACGCGATGGCCGCGTCGTGTTTTGCCCTTTCAGAACGTAATAACGCGATGTCATTGGTCACGTCGCGAAATTGGTGCACCAGGCTGGGGTTACAACGTAGCAATTTACGTCCGTCTCAGGGACGAGAACGTCCCTTTAACTATTTGAAGTATTAGACTGCCTCCAGTAATGCTATATAATTCTAAGAAAGGAAAACAGTCACCAGACTGCATTAAAGTAAAACAAATATAAACAAATTATTAAGGGAATTCAAAATAATAAGAAAGCCTATTGATTTCTGTAAGTAGTGTCAATGGCAGGTGAGACAACCTAAGGACTGGTGCCCATATGGGGGCCTTGTCTGCCAGCAGCAGCACTGCAAAGGGAATGCAGGTATGTATAAAATTAATAAAGTGGATCCAGCAACAACCTGAAAAGGGCAGAGAGAACGAGAAACTTTTTGGACTTGGATCAACCCTTGGGTTCAGGAGCTGGGTGGATATAACCTACATTATTTGGTGGTGACATCTGGTGACCATACGTTGAACCATCAAAACCTTGCTAAGCGTAGGACTTACATAGGTCGACTAGCGGTAGTGAAGCCTATAGATTAAGCACAGTGGGATCATGGAGTGTTGTGGGGTACTATGGTTGTACTCAATGTGATTGAACTGCTAAAGTTTGACTGTAAATATCAGGTTTAAACTTCAATAAACTGAGAAACCTCTGCAAAGCGAGTGTCTTGTGTTTGGAATTGAATGACCCAAACGGAGCCATACCTTTACCCTTGGCTAGTAAGAAATGAAGAAACTTCAATAACAACTACCTGCAATATGCACTAAATAACCTTTATTGGTTCTCCATTCATATGAAAATAACATATAAACACTCTTGTGTAAGGGGTCTCCTATGTAGAATCCATAAAGTGCAGAATGATTCTATGAATGCTTACACAAGGTCCCCACTGTACAGGGAAAGCAGGGAGAATTGCAAAATAAATTCCGTGTCAGGTAACACACAGGGACTTTGAAAATTTGACCAAAACACAAGGCAAGCATGGGAATTCTGTTTGCCCAGTTCCTGGATTTCTGGTTTTCAAGATTTGGGAGAGGTCACTTTTAGCTGATCTGATTCTTTTGTATTGGAGTTTTTGACAATAGAGTTTTATGAGGTTTTAACATATGTCATAGGAAATATTGAGGTGACAACAAAAGAAGTTGTCATTAATAACCTATTAAAGCTTCTGGTTACTGAGGTATAGGGCAGTGCAAAATTTAGGGTTGCATGAAATATATATTCACAGCATCAATGGTATTTGGTTGTCTCACATCAACATAATGTATTATGGAGCTGCTGCCTGTGATAACTCCCTGTTAAGGTGCATTTATAGAGGACCAGACATAAATAGATTCATGTCTTACTACTCTGTGTGCCTGGTACCGCAAAAAGACACAGATATGAAATTGCCAAAGTCATTCCTATCACTTGATAAAAGATAGAGCAATTAAGCCTGACAATTATTCACATATCAGCCACAAGATAAAACTTTCAATTTTATTGTTTTATCCTTGATATATCAAATTTAATCCAAAATCTGATAATGATTCAGAAAAAAATCTAAAACCAGGATAAACAAATTTAGGCAAATAGATGATTGCATCAGGTCTTGGAATGTACTTAACATGCATGTTGGATGTGATATTGTACAAGTATTTTTCTTGGGGAGTGGTTCTGATGGTGTCTGAACCCCCTCTGATTTTTAGGACTTTAAGGTATGAAACATATAACAGCACATTTAGGAAACATCCTAAGCTGAAACCCCTTCAGATTTTTTAAGTACCTATTTTGGATTACTCAAAACATCATGAACCCCTTAAAACTGCTTGAAACTGCCTGGATTTGCCTAGAACCCCTCAGGTTTATTTGGAACAAGCTCAGATTCTCCTTTAACCTCTCTGATTTTAGGGCTATGTATATAATATGGCCCTGTAATGATCAATACCATGAACGAGCTTACAAGATAAGAGATACAATTCATGACGTTTTGGCGTTCACTTGCGATGGTGGCTCCCCCTACGAAAGTCCATTCGACCCGGTATGACGCGGCCCCTGTTATTACCATTTTCGTGATGTCATCGCAATTATTAAAGTAAACAAAGGGCAATGATGTCACGAAAATGGTAATAACAGAGGCCGCGTAGAAACAAGTTGCACGGACTCTCCTAAACAGCGCCACTAACAACGACGTCATGGAATTCCAATAGGCAATGGCCCAACTCGACCATCTTTGTGTAGCTATATTATTTTTGATATCATCATACATATTGTTCCCAAAGAACAGTAGGATAATGAGTAAACATTGACAGTACTGGTGAATATTGATTGCATTAACCAGAATGGGTTAAGAATTTAATAGTGTTTGCATAGTGTTTCAGGTGTCCTCTTTAAAAAATTAATAGTGGTTCAGGTTGGACCATAAATAATTTCATTGAGGATTGAGCCTGTTGCATTACAGTTTTTCAAAGTGTGTATTCAAAGCCTAGGAAGGTGCTTTTGCATTCAGAAAATCAACCAACAACTCTGAGGGTCTGGCCAATTTTTTGGTTATACAACATTTACGGTTAGTGTTATCATTTACTTTATCTGATCACAGATGAATTTTCACTGATTCAGTTTAACATGTATGGGATTAAGGAATTGATAAAAGGTAAAGGTGACAAGGTTATTTTTTCATGTTGTTGTATCAAGTAAACCATTGTAAATACATGTTTAAGTTTAATTCTATTTCCAACTGACCAATACAAGAGTGTTTAATTTTAGACTCCCACACCAGCATTTGAACAATTATGGTGTCAAAAATATTAAGAATGATCCATTATAAAGATGCCTGAGTGGGTACTGATGCTATACTTGCCTAAAACAGATTGTGTAATGGTGAATCTAAAATCAAAGTAAAACTGATTTATCAAATAGATAAGACTACAATGAAAGCGCAGTTTACAAAGTCTAAAACCGATATTTGAATTGTTTAAAAAAAAGGTTGTATTTTTCATGATGCATGAGTAATGAGTCATCACTGTTTTTATATGTAAGCAAACAATGTTATATGGCTGGTTTGCTTTTTCTGGCTCTTATGGTTATATGTCCATACTTAATTCAAAAGTATTTAAATCATAACATATTTCAATATGAGAATACAACATCTGTTTATTTCAGATCTGGTCAAATGTGAGCTATTATTACTATATATTACAACTTGGAAATGTTGAGGAGATGCAGCTACTGCTTTTGGTCATTACTGTCTTTGGCCTGGCTCTTTCACAAAGGTAAACTTAACAGTAAAACCATAATATTGAAAGTAACTTAAATGGTATACTACTTCTTTTTTTAAGATGAAAGCTAATTGTTCTGGTTAAACAGTAAAAAAACACTCTAGTGCTGCCCTAAGACTTTCGGCTAAATGCTATTCACTGTGTATCTATTGATCTAAATGCCCCAGTCCACTGTCACTGGGAGAATGCTTAAACAACTAGCACTAACGAAGAAATGCCCATCCCATAGTCTATATTTTTTAGAACTAGTAGGGATAATTAGTTATCATTTTGTTGGGTATATTGATATATAGAAATAAAAACATTAACTTAATAGAATGCACATTTGGAAAATTATTTTCTACATTGGTCTGAGTATCCATTGCAGGAAGATGTATTCGACTGGCATTATTTCCATCTAAGGGTTTGAGCAAAAAATTAAAGAATTGAGGATTACAAAAAAACACAAAAAAAATAACAAAAAAACAAACTCATACCCTAGGATACTATCAATAATGACAAGTTTCTTTCGAATCTATATAATTTTCTAATGCATTCTTCAATTACAAAAATAGCAAGAAGTATAGTTGCAGGTATGTATGTCATTGTTATAGTGACATGATACTATAAATGCTTGCCGAGTAAACCAATTCATTATTTCATATTGAAGGCAAAATAAAAACAGCTAAAAAAAACTTAAGAACATGTTTGCATTGGCTTGTTGAGGCATGTTATGAACCTGCATAAATTATGATTAGGTGTAAGACATGCAAAAATAAGTAATCTCATATTAAAAAGCTAAAACTAATGTTATTCCTACTTCAGCACAAACCTTGGGTGAATCCTCATACTACTACTCTCGATACAAAGTTACATGGTTCCAGGCTAGGGATGATTGTGCCTATGTGGGAGGTCACCTCCTGAAACTGGATGACCCTGATGAGTTTGACTTTGTTACCTCTCGATAGTAAGCATTTGCATACGCTCTATTACTTTCGCGATTTGTATATTTGCACACCTTTACCTTTCATTTATTAAAGCAATATCACTTACATCTCAATCATTCCAAGCCAAGTTATATTTCTTTTGAGCCCAAATATGAGTACTTCCCAACAACATAGCAAAGAATGCAACTGAGGTGTATATTTTTGACATGAACATACAATGTAGTAATTACTTTGCAAACATCTTTCTTTTCAAATATTGTGCATTTTCTTCAGCTCTTACAATTGAGTGAATTCTATGAAATGATCCACATATTGATTTTCCATTAGAACATTCTTAATTGTATTGTACACACTTTACACATACACAAGATTATTTTATATCTTATTTGTAAATAAATTATTTGTAAAGGTACAGATGTATAGATTAATACAAGACACCATAGCTTGATATTGAATGCTATTGTATTGTTTATGGTTACTTATAGTTATAGTGCATTGTCCGAGATAATCACTGTCATTAATATTATTCCTATTGGGTGCTAGTTGAGTGGTAAGTAAGTCCACGAGATGTGTGCTCAATCCATAACATGAACAACGCTTGGCAGTAGGGTAAGTTTATTGGTGGATACGGTGATACGTACAATTGCCAGTGAAGAGATGATAAGTTCCTAGGTGTTACAATTCCAATTCAGGGTAGAGTAAGCTTCCTCCTCAGAGTCCGCCTAATCTCACCTCCAGCCGTAGTGCGGTAGTACCGTGTAAGTCACCAGATGTCCCTGTGGTTGTGCATCTAAAACCCCTCGGATCTCTCGATCCGTATTGTCCAAACGTTAATGATTTCTCTCCCTCTCTTACACTGCGTTCCCGCTTCTTATAGCAGTCTGGTATTGATTTTTACCCCAGGCATCGACGCCTGTTGGGAGGTGTACCCCGCTGAGCATTGTCATCAGGTATATTTACACCTACCAGCAGCACCTGCCATATTTATACTAGGTATTGTCATAAGCTAAGTAATTTGGAAGAATTCTTATTATCCTCTTGTATTCAACTGGTGACCTTTACACTATTTCAATTATCATGCGCAAAGTGAATGAGTTAATCTCTACCTTTGTGCAAAATGATCAAATACCAATCTAAAAATAAATTGTATTCTGGATATGCATTTTCTATCTCCATGACTTCCATAATAAAAGAAGGAAAAACAGTGTAGTGTGCAAAAGAAGAGGATATGCAAATTTAAATAGCTATTGACATAAATTCTATGAGTTTAATTCAAGGCTATGATAATATATAAGAAATAAAACTAGTCAAATCCCATAAAATATCCATTCTTATTTGTTGTTTGAATGTAGATTCACTAACAATACAAAATCAAATAGAAACTAAATCTCTCTTGTGGAGTCTTTTTAAGGTGTAAGCAGGTTTTTAAGGATAAAACGTAGTGGCTAGTAAGTTTTAATTTAAAAAAATGTAGCTCTTAGTAACTTGAGTTTTATCATGTTGAAGAATATTTTGTCGCTTTTCAATATTACATAGTTTTCATGGGTAGATCCAAGGGCAGATCCAAGGGGGGTCCTGACACCATCCCCTTTTTGCTGGACCTCTAAACTACAAAAAGAGGGGAAAACGTTGCACGCATATGCACACCATTTTTGTACATAACCTTTATGCTGACCCCCCCTTTCTAAAATCCTATATCCGCCCCTGGTTTTTGTTCTCTTTGAATCATTTTTTTTAATTTTATTTTTTTATTGACTCTGTTTCATATGGTTACAATATCTTCCAACAGATTATTATCAATAGTGTTGTATAACATATAATTTGCCTTAATTCGTTGTTTCTTCTCACGCCTGCAGCTCACATTGGCTTGTCAGGGAATATTACTTTTTGGTTGGTCTCTCTGATCTTGATGTGGAAGGAGACTTCAGATGGACAGATGGTAGTCCTGTAGGGTCAGTGACATGGAGATCAGGCCAGCCAAGTAACAGCCATAATAAGGAACACTGTGTAGAGCTCAACAACCAAGGATTGAATGACCAAGATTGTAACCTGGAAAGATACTTTATATGTGAGGTCCCAGGTAAGACTCATGCTGATAACACAGTAAAAACTGTATAATTGAAGTCATAGTCTTAATTGATGTTAAATTAGATGACTTAAAGTGTATTGGCATTATGCTTACTGCACCCGGAGGTTGCAAAATGGTGTGCACTGAAATATAATTTTCCACCAATGTTTTTTCATCCAATAGCAATGTGCAGATGACGTCACAATGACCAGAAAGTTGTTGGGCGCCATATTGGTGATCATTTAAAAATTACTGTTGCTCACAATTTAGAAATACCTGGGACAATTATTTCTGCTGAATTCACCCAGAACAGTCACATAAAATCATAATAAGTGATTGTTGTTACTCAGAATTCATGAATTTGGTTTTATCTATTAGCCACATGCTTATGATGAGCACATGGTGATCACCAAAATCTGGTCATGTGACCACGTCTGCACAAGGTCTTTAGTTCAGACCAAACTTATTACCTTCCTTATATTAAAGCAACATTGCTTCCAATCTTCACCCTACCACACCTGTTCAATGCTAACTACCATTGGACATTGAGTAGTCAGAGCCAGAGGCAGAGTGTCAGTTGAGGTAAATACTGGTATCTCAACTCATACATATCACTAGGAAATAAAGGGGATAACACCAGCACCCAGCAAAATTACCTCCCCTACCCATACTGAGGGCCCCTCCTGAGGGTCATACCAGTGGTAGGGTAGGGGTAAAATGCCTGCCTGGAGTGTGAAGGGCCAGGGTTCGACTCCCACTCCCGGTGGCAGAGCCAACTTATAAGCTTAGAAATTTGGCTCTATATTCTTTGTTAAGTTTGTAATGTCAGAATAATTGTTTTGATTTTGAGACCAGCAGGTCCTTACTTCTTTGTTCTTTCTTACATTTTAGCCTCTGCTCTGGCATTGTCAATGGCAGATACATTATCCTGTTGGGTGGGCACTGACCTTCTACGGCCAATACGAGAAACAGAAGTTGATACAGAGAGTAAGATAATGCGATTCATTGAAATCCATGAATATTATCAATATACTTAAAAATTATATGCAAAATTATCCATCTATACACCAAACCTGTCTTTCTAGCATGCAGGGGCCTGTTTCATAACAACCTACATAGCTATGGCAGTTTTATGTTCCCCTACGGAAACTGTACAACAGTTTGAATCATCCATTCCATAACAAAACTCGTGGAAATCGACCCAAAACTCCTGTAAACCCATGCAAACTCATGTAAGCAAGCACAAAACTGTATACGGCAACCAAAATCGTCATCGTAGCTTTATGAAATGCAAAACTCACGTAACAGTAGGAAGGTTTGTTATGAAACAGGCCCCAGTTTACTCTTTACTTCTTTTTGGATAATATAGAATACCAAACATAGCCATGGCTTAGAAAATGCCATATAATAGCAGGCAGAATAGCCTTTGATTTTTCTTTACAGTTTGTCCAAATTACAAGTTGATGCTTTCTGCTCATGCCTAAAAATATTATCTATATCCAAGCTAGATTTTAGTACATTAACACATTTTTAGTCTTGATATAACATTAGTACTAGTATGACCATGCTCAATGGACAAACATATATTATGTCTGTATTTAGTTTTACATGTCTCTGCATAAGCTGGCCTGAAAAATGTCATAACTCTGCATTTCTACCTCTCTTTTGATTTTGATGCTGAGAACATGTGATCAATTATTTTTATTGACAGAAATAAAGTTGCTATACCATTAAAAAGACACTACATGAAATAAGAGATATGATGCACTACATTCTTATTTTTTCCATTCAGGATATATGAAATGTCATAGAAACAAGGTGTATTTTTCACCATCCCATTATCTCAATGCCAGGACTTGGAGTGAGGCTGATGCTTCTTGTAAAGAAGCACAGTCTTTTCTAGCAAAGATCACCACAGAAGGGGAACAACTGATAGTTGACAGAATTAGGTTGGATTATATTTTTATTTATTCTTTAACTACATACATGCTAACAGAATCAATCTTGATTCCTTATATCCAAAAATACTAGACTGAATCAAACTTAATTGATACAATTATCATGAAAAATGATGTGGAAATCACTACACTTATTGAGGATTCACCTGTATATTTGTGGGTGAGAATCATTCAAAACACAATTGACAAGATACAAATTGAATTAGCAGTGATTAGTTTTGACATTTGATGAAAGAACCTTCTTCCTATCTCAACTTCATAATCATAAATGAAATTCACATGCATAAACATTTTGTGTGCAGACGCGTGAAACAGTATGGTGCCTTGTGGTTTGGAGGTACAGATGTGTTAGTGGAGGGTGAGTACAGGTGGGCAGACAGAGAGCTCTTCACCTGGCCTGACTTTCTGACTGTGTCCCAACCTGCAGATGACATTAGCAAAAACTGCCTTGTTACAACTGGGACTGCCCAATGGGAGCAGCGGAACTGTGCAGACAAATATTCTATTCTTTGTGAAGCTGAAATTGGTAGGTTTTGGTGAGAAAACCTAATTTTTTACCGTACTTTATTCATGTACAGATGATTTCAGGACTGTACCTGTTCAGTAATAGATCCAGCTAGTTGAAAATGGGGTGCAGTCCCCCCCCCCCCCAGAATTCTATATCAACAAAATGTGAATTTGTCCAAAATAGGAGGGGATGTACACCATGAGATTGTTAAGGGAGCGAATTAAATGTGAGATTGTCCTCAATGATGGTACAAGCAAAAGTGTTTTCCTTTTTTTTGCTAATGTGTTTGTTCACATAACTTGCAAAATTTCAAGTCTTATGTACGCTTCCAGGGGCCGTTCACAATATAAACCTCTGTAATTTTTGTGTTTCATAAGTTATGATCACCTTTCACTCTCATTGTAGCTATGTGAGTTTTGTTTTTGCTTACGTGAGTTTTGGTGGATTTACGTGAGTTTGGGGTGGATTTATGAGAGTTTGAGGTGTATGTATGTGAGTTTTGTTATGAAACAGCCACATATGTGAGTTTCAAACTCATATATAGTTTCTGTAAGTGTACATTAAACCTCTGTAGCTATGGAGATTATTATGAAACACCCCATAGAGCTCTTAGTGGGTTCCAAATATCCTGTGGAGTGCCCTCATGATGGCAGTATAAATATAAATTGATGAAAATATAATATGATTGTTATTCTTTTATATTGTAGATGTGAGAAGAAGAAGTCAGGTGTGCCTCTGGTCTGTGCCATCTAACACATGGCCAAACTTGCTCCTTGCTTGTAAAAATAATAATGGCACTTTGGCTGCTTTACGTGATGTACGTTACTTTGAAAGTGCAAGAAAAGTGCTTAAACCACTTGGGTAGGGAGACTTTGCCTTGTTGATTTAAAACAGTAGATTATCATAACTCCAAATTAATATTTAACCAACTGAAAGCTTTCATATTTATTGCATATTTGATGAGGAAACAACCTTTTTGGACTCATACGAACCATTCTAATCAATATTCTATAATAAGAAGAACTGTGGGGGGCGTCCGAGGGTAGCTGTATGACCCATAGGGGATCCTCACATACTGAGGGCGAAGCCTGAGGTTTGTACGATCCCCATGGGTCATACAGCTACCCGAGGATGACCCCTAAGGTTCTTCTTATGTTTATCACCCAAGCATTATTCAAAATATGTGAAAATTCCGAAAAAATAAAGAGCCCACAGTGAGCGGTGTATACGGCCTGTCAATACACCCTGGTCACAATACGCACTGCTCGCCGGCCATGCGGGTGATAAAAAGATGTATTGCAACCTTTCAGTGTTACAACTATTGTGAAGCAGGCCACTGGGTGAATGTCAGCATACAACCATGAAAGCCAGGAGCAGATACAGAAATTTTGAAGGCGGGGGGGGGGGGGGGGGGGGGGGATCAGCATAAAGGTTAAGTACTAAAACGATGTGTATTTGTGCATATGCATTCAAAACTTTCGCCTCTTTTTGTAGTTTGGAGGTCCAGCAAAAAGGGGAGGGGGTTTCAGGAACCCCAGGACCCCCCTCAGGATCTGCTACTGTAAGCCCATAAGATTTAACACCAATTTTAGTTCTTTACTCTGAACACAGGAACACCTTCATCGGAATGAGTGACACCAGTAAGACCCTTGACTTCCGATGGACGGATGGCAGCATGATGATGTGGTCTAGGTGGTCAAATAAGGAACCCAATCATCACAGAGGCTATGAACCCTATGGAAGTCTTTACCATACTCGGTTTCAAAATGATTTTCCTGCAAACTATAAATTACGTGGATTGTGTGAAAAATCAGGTGAGTGAACAGGTGTTTCGACATTGGTTTACTTGGTTGCTGATTAACTTTAAAAAATGGACTTGTTTGACCTGAAACACATGTTTTGGCTCAGAATTTAGAAAGCTCCTCAATTTGGAGAGATATATCCATTTCTTCAGGGAGCGCCATCTTATTTTCATGTGGTGATATTGTCAAAGTTCATATTACTACGCTAAAAAGCATGACATTATTATTTTACTGTATCTGTATCATCTCGCATATATCCCTTATCCCACATATATATATCCTAGAACACCACATGGCAGCAATTAAACATTAAGTTTCACTCAATTATTCCCAGACATCATTGCATTTATAGACATAGCCTACATGAAATCTACAACACAGTTAACTATTTGCAAAGATTTGTGTTTTTTAAACACATTTATTATTTATCCTAGTTTAGCACTGGTTATAACTTTTTTTTCATTGCGAAGCCCGCAACAATTTTACAAAACCCAGAGTTGCTGAGCCTTTTATATAGTTTTGGACTACTAAGTCTACAACTAATTTTAGGTACAGTGATAAGGTAGATTTGGAGTTTATGCGATTGGTATAGAGAGCTATCTAATGATCATCTTGATTAAACTTTGTCATTTTGTGTGTATGAGGTGCATTTGCTAAACACCCAGTGAATATCTTCTTTTTCATTCTTGGTTTTTCAGTCACTGCTTTCTGGAATGCAGATGTGACCCACAATGATGGAAGCATTGAGGTTGTCTGCCATGAGCTATGTCACTTTCCTGATGGTTCAATCAGTAAGATTTGGACTTGTGATGGACAAATGCCACAAGAGCAGGATGGCTGCAGATGTCCAGGTCAGTAAATCCTTAAAGGGGGTTACTCAGTATAGTTCTGTACCTAGAGAAGGTTTCAAGGGCATCTTGAGCCCTCTCAGGATTTTGAATTACTTGGAACTCCTTCAGATCGAGCCTGAATACCTCTGATTTCATTAAAACTCACATGATTCATCTGGAACCCCTCCATTTCACTTGGAATCCCCTCAGATCCACCTATAATCTTCTCAGGTCTTCCCAGAACACCCTGAGTGCCGGGAATGGCCCAGCTCAGTGAGCATTACAACCTAAATTCTGGTCAATTCAGAAATTAGAAATGTTTCAATAAAGACCAGATATTGTGATCCCATTGAGTAAATTAACCAGAAGCTGATCAATTACTTGGAAAATATCTATCATTGTTTGACATTGGTAGCTGGCAATTGGTAGCTGGCAATCACTCATTCAATCAGAATTTCTCATTGCTTAGTGGGTCTCTCCCAGATACATTTCTATAATCTCATTAAGTCTCCAGATTATAGTTTCATTTTGTTCAATATTGTTAATTTGTAAATATAACAAAATAATGTCAATATCTCATTGGCAGACCTCTAATTGAATTGATTGACGTTGGGTACTTTTAAACATTTGGTAGCCATAATTCAAAAATCAGGGTCATTGATTTTTCCAAAGAAATATCAACTCTTCCTCAAATATTTTGAGTGGGAAAACAGTAGACTTGATGGCAAATAATTAACAGTGGATTACACAGGAATAGCTAATTTTATCTGTTTCTATGACCCCTCATCTTATTCTTGAAATATCTTGGTACAGTTACAAAGATGATATTCAACCATGTTTAATTAATATGTGCTGGTTGAATTTATTGGAGGGAGAAAAACAATTGGCTGTATATATAGAAACCTGTAGTGAAACCTCAATTCTTAAGATGGTGTCATATTTTTTGTTCATAAGAATGGTCAGTCCTCACATATTGTGTTAAGTCTATATGTTGGTTTATTTGGAAACCTGCAAGTCAGTGGTTAATCCCTTTTAAGGTAATTTCATTGAAAAATGAAACTTAATCTGCTTTGTGATAGTCGCGGTAGCCGATGGACAGGGAGGACCACCCCCACGTTTTCGCCATTAATCTGCTTTGCAACAAACTTACTATTTTCTCAAATTTATTTTCCAGATTTCTCAAATTCAAAGGAATGGTCTGTGGTGGAGAGACAGTTATCAGACCTCAATGTATCCCTACTCTTTGATGATGACTATGATTCCTGTATTGACTTGATCAACATCTCAAATGTCTTCACAATACAAAGAAATGCCCCACTGGTTTTTGGGTTCTTAATTGAAGTTGTTCTCCCTGATAATCTTGATAATTACCGTAACAATATTGTCAGGGTTCTTACAACGGATGTTGAGAGTGGATCCTGTCCAACTATATTAAAGAAATGTGAGCTTTCTGAAAGTCACACATACTTTTGTTTTTGTTCAAAATATTGCCAGCTTTTTGTTAAATTCACACTTATGTCAGAGTGGCTGAATTTCAATCCCCCACAAATTTGTGAAATAAAATTAATAAGATAGAAATAAAGCTTAGGTAAATTTTCGCAACTGAGGCAGCTTTCAATTGCCCATTCATTCATGTGAAAATTTGTTATTTGGAAATTTTGTGAATATTTATCCTTTATTTGCTAGCCAGTTAACTCCAAGTTCCATAATAATGTATTTTTTAATGCAGTTATGATACAGGTAATGTAGAATAGGTTGTTTTGGTTTGTGACTCATTTACTCATTCATATAACCATGTGTCTAACTGGCCATAACATGCATCAAAAACCCAAGTGAAGAATTGGAGTGTAATAAAATTTCTAATATCTGTAACTGTGTTTGTTATTCTTAAAAATAACATTGGTTACAAGGTTATGCTATGATGAGGTCATAGACAGGAGAGCTTGTGTATTGTGGTAGAGTATTTTTGTTCAGCTGATTGAATGCTAGTTGTTGTTATGAGGTTAATTAATAATAGGGGAACTGTTCTTATGATGTTCAACGAAAGTGCCTTTATCGCTTCTTATGTAAATGCTAGTCAAGTGGCAGATAAGTCCACGGAATTGGCGTTCAGATCCACAACGCAGACAACACTTGGCTGAAAGTCAGGTTTATTCGTTGATCACATGAATGTGTGATGATGGTTTAAGATTCCTAGGTTCACAATTCCTATCAATAGAGAGTAAGCTTTCTCCTGAGAGTCCGCCTGATCTCACATCCAATCTCACATCCAATCCTTCATATAGCTATTCAAACCCCTCGAATCCTTAAGACTCGTATTGACCAAACAGTATCAAGTTGTGTTCTCCGCTATAACCATAGGTTCTGCTCTATATATATCAGTCTGGTTTATTGATTTTACCCGAGCGTTGGTACTCGCTGGGAGACGCATACTTTATGATATTCCCTCTATAGAACTGGTGACGTTTCTTCATTCCATTCCCATACAATGGATTATATGCACAAGGTGTTTTACTAACTACCTTTGTGCATGATGTCAACCAATACATTGAACATTTTAATACTAAAGCTTCTCTATACTTCTAAGAAAATCATTTTATTCTTTTGAATTTCTGATAATATTTTTCTAAGATAATTTGCCAACAAATTTCAATTGCTAATTATCTAGGCAGATGGTGTTCAAATCATAAAAAAAAGTTTGGGAAATCCATATCTTTTATGGTAAAAATGCTATTTTGAAATCTAGACACAGTAACATGGCATTACCTAGCTCCACTATGAAAACATTTGTGGAAAAATGTTTGAAAATGGGTTGGGGATCAGTCTGTATCAAGGTTAGACACTCTCCAGGGTGATAACTTTAGCTATCACCATTCCTATTCCAGTAAGTATGTTGTTACTACGAAGGTATTTTTGCTACAAAGTTATTCTATTGCTTCTATGATACTATGAGATACTTTATTGGCATGAGCAAAATATTAAGAACAAACATATAGCAAAAACTGTGATTTGTTAACAATATATGATCAAAGAACAAAAGACTTTACCTTAAAGAACTGTTTGACACATTCCATTTATTCAAGAACTTCTGTAGTAAGAAAAATCAGTTATGAAACTTGGGTTTTTGTCTTGCCTTCTAGACAAACAGGTGGCACAAGAGGAAGTGTATCATAGTTGACAAATATAATCAAACAGTAAACTGTTGCTTGCTGTTCTATTTCTTAGAAGATGATGTGCCATCTTTACATTATGCCTGAGTCTTTAAACATTTGAACAATCCTCTATGAATTAATGGAGGTGTAACACGAACCATAGAACATAGAACCATAGAACCACGAAACAAAGGCATTAACCAACTATAGAAATTGTAAGCCACTTTGAATGACAGCTTTTGATGGTTTGTTTCATTCATCAAATGTTTACACGTTTGATTCAATTGATTGCAGCGTTATGTTTAATGTGCATTGAATTAAGCTCTTGATGAATTGTATTTGCATATTCTCAAAAATACAAAGCTACTTATTCAATTTAGAAGCAACAGCTACAAGAGGAGCATTCACATATGATGGAGGAAGAGTAGCAGAGGCAATGCGCTCGCTATGAAAAAAACGGTCTGATGACCAAAAAAGGACCGAAAAACTTAAAACTTGAAATGTGTTATGCTGTATAATAATAGATGATTGCAATGTCAAAATATGTTCCTGTGAACATTTAATCTATATCTAAGAATTTTCAAACTTATTAAATTTTTCCTTGTGACATTTTGTTCTCGTGGTATATTAAAGCACTCATAGCATTATAATGAGATCCCTTTGATCCTTTAAAAAATAAAGTCATATGAATAAACTCAGTCCTTTCTTAAGCAGCAGACCCATAGCTATAAATCTCACTAGAACTGTCCATGTACATTGTTACTCAATGTAGCCACTGTACAGTATACTGCAATTATTTTTACAATCAAATGGACATATCAAGTTGAATGACTGTAATTAAGGTATTATATTCTATTTTCATACATGACAGTTTTTATTTCAAATGCCAAAAGTAGTGTGATTAATGTTTGTAAGCCTGGCATGATTTTCTTTTGATTCCCAATGCATGATTTCAGAATATTTTCTACCCACAATAGTGCACAGATGCTGTGTTAAAAACATCCTGTATTAAAAACATCCTGTATTAAAATTATTTTTTGCACTGTAGTTTATTGTCAAAGAAAACTCATGAATAATTCAATAGGTTTCAATATAATATTCATGATGGAAAGAAACATTAAAGATTTCTCAGAACTGTAAATGAATGATTCAATAGACTCGATCAATCAGCCTTAGACGTCACTTCTACTCATTCAATATTCAACTAGGCAGAGACTTTTTTCGAACCATGTAGTCTCTTGGCTGAAAATATGAAACATCATAAACAAGTTATCCTGTTCAAATTATCTGAAAGTGTCACAGGCTTACATATTCACTAGTACTCCTAAAACTGCCAGATTGTACTTTCTTGCCAAGATACAGAAAAGGGTAAGTATTTACCCTGGGTGGACGGTTGCATAAGCAATAAGGGGTTTTTACACTATGTGACATAAGCTGGGATAATTATGATGTCATACTCGAAATAACCAATTTCAAACATTTATATCATGGCTGTATGGGAATTTTCTCTGATTTCCTCATATCACAACAATATCCGGCTAAAGTCACACAGGTGTAAAACCCCCTATATGGAAACATTGACTAACAAGGACAGGTTTTCATGCACAAAACTAATATGACGTGACATCAATAGACAGGACTATATTGTTTCAATTGCAATTTGTGACATTGTTGAGAGGTGGCATTATGTAAGCATGAAAGTGACCATTCATTCATGCATTTCATCTTCCAGTCATCATAATTATGTTGATGCTGAACTCATGGTTGCTGCTATACTTACTCCTTCATCTAGGCGGTAAGAGGTCTTTTACCACTATATTTCATTATGATGTTATATGCTATACACCTTTCCCATGAACCTGCACAGACCCCCACCTTGCCTACACTTTGGGGCTTTTGGCAACTGGGTCACTTTACTTCATATAGGGTAATTATAGGAAGAAAAACTAAAAAGATGTTTCAAATTCAATCTGCCAGGACAGTGCCACTTTAATGCAAAGGATGTATATGTAGTGTCATATCATAATATCATAACTTTTATCAGGATATTACAAAATGGCCTTAACTCTTTTTTAACTAAATTCTTCCACATGCCTCCTTTTTACCCTTTTCTCTTTTACCTTACTCTCTTCTAAGAGAAGAAAATTGACATTTCTTATTTTGATTTGGGTGATTTTCCTTCCTTATATGTAATTTAAGGTGTTCGAAAGGTAATTTCTTGCACTTTGTGCTTGGTTGTAAGTGATTTTGTATAATTTTTGGGCAGAAATAACCTTACAAATATATTTGTGGAAATTTCCTGGGCAGCATTTTAGATTTGTGACATCTATGCCACCTCCACAAACATTCTTGGGATTTATTCTTGGGATGGTTATCATACCAGGAAAACTGTGATAATACCACATGCCATGCATAGAGAGCACAGGCACAAAATACTCTCACCATAATGGCATTTTCTTTCCCTCTCAGGGCATGCATTTGGAAAATCAGCCTATTATTATTCACGGTATCCTGCTACCTGGTTTACTGCTAGGGATGACTGTCTCTATGTTGGAGGCCACCTCTTGGATCTACAGGATCCGGGCGAATATGACTTCATTGACCCCCGATTGTAAGTGAAAATATTTTTGTTATTTAAATTAAAAAAAGATTTTTTAAGGGCCTATAGCAACTAGGGTAATAAGGCCCTGGGAGATCATGTTTTCTACAATATTCACCATAGGCATGCAGGGTGGTGAAGTGGTTAGAGTGTCAACCTGTTTTGTGGGCGGCCTGGGTTCGATTCTGGGCTGTGCTGGGACTGCTACACCCCTCTGTATGTCTCCCTGTGCCATCAACAGGATTATCAAAGGCCCCTGGGCCACCGGCTGTTGTGTGTATGGCCCTGCCTATGGGACCCTGCAAATTAAAGAACACCTGCCTCGGTAAAAGTGTAGGGGTATGGTCTCTACCTTCTCATAGATTTGATCACCATCACCACCCTTGATATGACCCTGGCAGTTAATTAGGGTGTAAAGCAACCAACCAACCAACCAATATTCACCCGAAAAATCAACTAGTTAATGATAGAAACACCTGCAATGTATTGTTGAAATACGTTTCTCATAGTGTTATTCTCTAAGTGTGTAACAACCTGAAACCCACCTGTTAAGCCCCATTTCTACTGCCCGACAGTTGAGTTGAGTTGAGCTCAGTCTTACTGTGGAGCTGGGATTAAACCAGACTTTTTTGCTACAACAGATCCGTCGGGTCTTAAATGTTGAGCTGTTGGAGCTCTAAAACTCAATCACCAGGTCTTACGGAGGTGTGCAGTAGAGTTATTTGTGCTTTAGTAGACGATTGGGTCCATGCTTGTTGCATGGTAGAGTTTGGGCTAAGACCAGACAGTCGTCTGCTCTGGTGCCTCTTGAAGGTATGACAATCAGGTTGATTTGAGTTGGGCAGTGGAGCCAGGCCTTTAGTTAGGTCCTGCAAAGGGTATGCACTCCATGTCCATAAACTGAATATATGGGTTCGTCTTTCAGTGAGGTGAGGATGTTAACACAAAAGGTTAAATTTACAACATGTGCAGATAGTACTATAGAACAAAACATGCTTCACTCATAAACTCCATGAAAAGGGGCATCATGATCCATGGGCATAGGTGGATCAAAGGGGGGGGGGGGGGGTCCAGGGGATCCTGATAAGACTTAAACTCAACAAAAAGAAAAGTAAGAGATGATCAGTCCTAGGCCTACTAAGAGATGATCAGTCCTAGGCCTACTTCCAAAATAAAATGGGAGTATGGGGTGCCTTCTGGGGGACGAGCGATGGGGAGCAGAATCGTTGGTAAAATCGCTTGTGAAATCACTGGTATATTATCAAACTTGCCTGATATTTGGGTTGCCTGATGATGATGATGCCAATTCTCCCATTCATCCTTCGGCTGTCACCACTAAAGTCACTAATTGGGTATGGCCCTTAAGAACCCTGCACTGCACCCAACTTTTCTTGTTTTGATTTAGCTTTTTTAATGTAGAAATCTGGGAAAAGCTGTATTTGCTATTTTCCTGTCACAGGACCCAATGGCTGACCCCAAAGGGCTGGTTCTGGATCGGGTTGTCCGACGTAGAGGTGGAGGGGGAGATGAGGTGGACTGATGGCACCCTGGCAGGCCCTCAACCATGGCGTGATGGTGGACCAGATAATTGGAATGGAGCTGACTGCACATTAATCATAAATGCAGAAGGACTGGAAGACGCAGTCTGCAGCAGTAAATGGCATTTCATTTGTGAAGTTGAACGTAAGCATATTTTTATACTCTGTGATCAATCTATATACAGTTCTTGTAAAATTAATGCAAAGGTACTTGTCTACTTGTCTGACCTACCTAACCAACCTGGTTAAAATGGGTTACATCCCACCAGCCACTCATTTTGATCTAACCTACAAGTCACCAAACCTAACAAACAGGACGCCCAATCTATTCGGACTGTGGTGGACTCTTTTGTGGATAATGTTCTCAAACCAATTTGTTGCCACCCTGCCCAACTACGTTAAAGACACAACTGACTTTCTCAACAAGATTCCAAACATCAACATCCCGATGAACCACACTTTGCTGACCATTGATGTCTCCTCCTTGTACATGAACATACTAAGCAATGAGGGCCTAAACGCCTGCAAGGAGAAACTTCTTACCCCTACAGTGTAGGAACTGCCTACTCGGTTAGTTTTAACCTTGTTAAGATTCATCCTGACCCTCAATTACTTCATTTTTATTGGAAAGATCTACCACTAAGTCAGCAGCACAGCAATGGGCACCAAGATGGTTCCGAACTATGCCAACATTTTTATGGACCAGTTGGAAACCAACCTGTTGAACTCCTACCCTGTGAAACTCACACTTTGGCTGAGATACATTGATGACATTTTCTGCATCTTCCCAGGCAAACCTCTGCAAGGCTAATAGATTCATAAATCATCTGAACCAACAACAGCCTACCATCAAGTTCACTGCTGAATGCTCCTATGGAACCATGAACTTTGTAGGTGTCACTGTTCAAGTCAACTCTAGCAGGGGACTTGATACAACCCTCGACCAGAAACATTCTGACACATATCTTCACTACAAGTTGTTCCACCCTGTACATCAAAAACACTTAAGGCCGTATTATACTATGCGTTATTTGAAACACGTTTGGGCCGTTTCAAACGCATTTTTGCCAACGCGAATAGCAAACGCGAATTTTATTGCCCAATGCGAAGTGTAATATATAAAAAAGCAAACCAATTGCCCAAGGCGACCCCCAACGCGTCCCAAAACGCGTAGTGTAATATATTACGCGTTGGGTAAAACGTGTAGCCTTAAAATATGGCCTTAATGCAAACCGTTCGCGTTGGCTAATATTGCCCAATTCGAACGGGTACCCGACGCGTAATATAATTAGGGCTTTAATCCCCTACAGCCAATTTCTATGTGTCCATAGGATTTGCACTTCCAAAGCTGACCTCTTCAGATTCACCAACCAGATGATTGCCTACCTAACCACACATGACTACCCGATAACAGCCCACGTATCATGACCTTTGACCCGGCACATCAACACATCACCAAGGGCATCCTATGCTCCAAAATACTACTGGACAACGTAAAACTGCCCCTCACCAACAAGAAAATTCTTGTCACTTACAGACGCAACAGAAACCTGAGAGACATTCTGGTCCAATCAAACCTACACCCAAATTGACCACCGTGTGGTTGTCACCTGTGCGGTAAACCATGCTGTCAAACATGCATGCAGAACGTCATTATAACATTATTTTTTGGTAAAGTTAGGACAAAACAAAACATAGACTGTTGACACTGTCAAATCCACATCAAATTAAAGGTCAACTCCACCTGCAGCACCCACGACTTAGTATACCTGATCAAATGCGCCAAAGGCCACAGCCAGTATGTGGGCCAGACATCTAACTCTCTCAGTATCTAATTACAGCTGTATTATTATCTGTTTTTAGAAAAAAGGTTATAATAATGGTCATGGAAATAATTCACAGCCTATTCAGATTTTTGTCAGTACACAGTACCCACAACTTCACAAATAAAGAAGTTGGACACACTACAATCTTCATCATTGAATCCTTCAGTTGTTTAACTTACACAATGTTCTCCATCAAATTGATTATTTGGCTCATGGTTTTTCAATTTGAAGACATCTAGAATCTTATCCTTTACCTAGATACACCAGAGGCCATGGCTAAGGCAGGAACCCTGTCCTGCTGGGTGGCCAATGATCTACTAGGACCCGTGAAAGAAGGCGATACTGAAAGTAAGCTCAATCTTCATCCTAGGAATAACTCAAGCCAAAATTGTGAGCCAAATGACTTTGAGTTGATATTGCCCAAAAAGTATTGGTGTGTTAGTGACTATATTCTGTGATTTCAGATTCCTAAGCTGTATTTCATTGCATGGTTTGAAAATACTTTTTCAATGTTCTTGACATTCTTTATATTTTCTGAAATAGTCTAATATACAATGAGTTCTTACACCTGGTTTCTTCTTAAAACAGATCAGAAAAATAGGTCAATCTTCAAAATGATCATACACTTTACATTCCTGTTTATAAAAGAGTTTTACATGTGATCTGATATTAAAATTGCATTTCCCATCTCCCTATGCTGAAGAATAGGAATATTAGAACACAGCAACTACATAAGACTAGGAGTATGATATAAAATGATTTGATGTAAAGAAAATTAATATTTGTGTATATATTTTATTCAGGGGATGTCAATTGCCCAAGAAATATGATTTATTTCTCACCATCTCATCGATCAAATAAAAAAACTTGGGCTGAGGGAGATGATTTTGTAAAGGAGCAAACTACCTTCTTGCCAAAATTACCTCGATAGAAGAACAGCTTATTGTTGACAGATTTAGGTAAACACACATTCGTTATTTGTGAAAGCATTTTGCACAATCATAGGTTTCAATAGGTGAAGTAGAATAGATAAAATAGATACAAGCTGCATTCAAAAACTTGTGCATCATACTCATGCTCGTGAATATACTCATCAAAAGCTAAGGTGTTAAATATAAACATATAATATTTGTGATTAAGATATATGTAATACATGTATGTAAGACACTTTTGATGTTAAAAATATAAGGTTTCACTGAATAGTGAAGTTGCTATTAAAAAAGGCTTAAGGCCGTATTCCACATACCAATTTAGATGCTGCTGATTTTGCATTTGGTTGATTTTCTTTGGGAATATGACATTAATCGTTATATGCTATACATCATTTGAAAGAGAATTGTAAGACCTTTCTAATGATGTATAACATTTCTATTTTTGACCTTTATTCCAACCACTGAATTTAAAAAATTGGCAGCAAAATCAGTGTGTGTAATACAACCTTTATTGATGAAGAGGCTGAACTTAATCAGGTTAGAAATGACCCATTATATTTACCTTAAAAAATTGTTTCCTGATGCAGGTTGGTTAAAGGTATAAATGACATCTGGATAGGAGGTACAGACGTATCAGTGGAGGGTGAGTACAGATGGGCAGATGGGGAGCCCTTCACCTGGCCTGACTTCCTGACTGTGTCACAGCCATCAGACAACTCCGACAAAAACTGTCTTGTTACTACAGGAGCTTCAAAGTGGGCCCACATGGACTGTAATCTCAAATATCCAATACTCTGTGAAATGCCTGTCGGTAAGTTCATGCTTATACTATATTTTCAGATAGAAAGATAAATAATGGTATTTTTGCCTTTGTATTTCAATGATATCATGAATTGGTATTTGACATTATGATCAATACATAATTTAGGGTGCGTTTCGCACTAGGGGAATCATAATTGCATTTCTCACACTCACAAAATTTAAGATAAGAGGTTTTTGATAAAAAGTAATCTTAACTCTAATAATATATAGATAACAACAGGAACATAAGATCATAAGTCTGGAACTCAACCATGAAACATTCTAAATATCTTAACTAAAGATACAATCTAATAGTTACAACCAGTGTAAAATTAACACCCCCATAATTTATATTAATATTTCTAAGGGGACAGTTTTATGAGAGTACCATATAAAAGACCAGCAGGAAGGTGATGAGAGATTATTATTGGATGAGCAGTACATATGAGGTAGGGGAGGGTGAGTGTGGATCGGCAGATGGGGAACCTTACACCTTGCCAGATTTAAGGCCATATTCCACTATACGGTATTTGTTTGCAGCACCATGGAAAGATGCAAGCAAACTGCCACAAACTTGCTTGCAGTAGGGTACTGCAAGGTGGAATATATGTACTTGCAGTACTTGCTTGCAGCACTTGCTTGCGGTACTTGCCTTTTCACATTGTTTTTCTATAGATTGCTTTCGGTACCACTACCAGATACCAACATATTGGCATCAAAAACACAAATTGCTTGCAGTACATCACTGAAGCTGCCACAAATACTAACAACCGCAAAGTGGAATATAGCCTTTACTTTCCTTGCCCAAGCCTAGCAACAATGCCTGCATTTAATGAGGCAGAGAACGGGTTTTCAGGGTTTTTCGTTACCAAACTAGGTTACCAGTGTGCCCAGGGCAGGAACTTTCTTTACTACTGGTTTCCAACATGATATACTATAACCGATACCCTGCGGCCCAGAAAAGTCAACCTCCACCTCATTTGCACTGCATGCATGTAGTTCCGTTCAGGATGCCACATTAAATATTCAGCACATGTTTGCTTATGTTATTCAATATCAGATGTATAGCAAATGCTCCAATTTCTAGCTTGTGTTTATGATCTTGAGCTTTTTTATAAATTTGTTTCAGATCTTCGACCAGTAGGCCAGTCTTGCATCTGGACCGAGCCATCCAGTAAAACTTGGCCAATCCAGCAGACACAAAATTGCCCACTGTGGGGTGGTACTTTAGCTACCATTAGTAATGCCCGTCAGTGTGAACGAGCAAAGAGAATTGTTCAACCATTAGGGTAAGCTACATATCATTGATAAATGCTAAAGTTGATACTGCACATATTATACATTATTTCTACTGTAAGATGTTGCTTCAGTTGACATTGATTAATATTATTTGGCTCATGAAAAGGATTTTCTTTCAGAAAATAGACAGCGTGGCATCAACCTTTACCTCAATTAACAACATTGTTAATGAGATCTCAACCATTTAACATCTCATTAATATAGTGTAAAATCTCATGAAGATCATGCAGAGCCCTTTCTATCATCATAACACAGTAAAATAAGACCCCAGCCAAGCTGCAATGTAACAGAAATATTCTGCAAATTTACTTTTTAAGTCAGTTTGGTGCGTACTAAGATGGCATGTAACAATTACTTTATTTATGGTCAGGTTGAAACCTCACCAAATCAGAATGTTATTAATGTTTTGGTGAGGTTAGGTTGAAACCAAAACAGAACATTATAAGAACATTCTGTTTAGGTTGAATAAAGTAACCAGAACATTATTATAATGTCACAGTGCAAAGTCACAGCAGTATGTTATTAAGAGCCATCAAAATAATGTAACAAGAACCAATACAGAACCAAACAGACCATTGCTGCAATGTTATAAATTAAAGGCCTCACGTTCTGCCCCACACCAAAACACAACCACCCATGTCACACTCTAAAAGATACCTGTCTGCTCAACCATAGACTTAGGCTTGCACACCACTTCTTTCAACCTGATTCCCAGAACCAACAACAACCTGACAACACGGCCAATAACCAACCTGACCCTTATAAATTAGCACAACCTTTATCAGACTGGACACCTCCACCAGGGAAGGACCTGTATATAGACTGTATAGTTACATTGGTAACTTTAATAACCACATTTCCTCCTACAAACCAACGTCCAACTTCTACTGGTGAACTACAGACACTCAACGAACTCCAAAAAGATCAGTCCATTGTTATCAAATCCGTAGATAAAGGTGGAGCCATCGTCATCCAGAACAAATAAGACTACATCCAAGAAGCCCTTCAACAACTGAATAACAGAAGCACTAAAAACGTTCTACTCTCAAGGACAATTGCGCCATTATAGAAATAGCATTGATATTTTTTTTAAAACTTCACACTGTGAAAGTTATACCTATACAGGTACCAAAAATGCACCAAAAAACATAGGTCACCATGGAAACTTTTGAGCTAAAAAAAGTTTATTTATGTGATAATTATTCGAAAATTTACTAAAGAAATAAATTTTGAAATTTGATTTTATTCACTAATTATTTTGATACAAATGAAATAACAGCCAGCCAAATGTGTTCATGTTTTCCCAAATGAAAAAGAAAGACTTTTTGTAAAATCTGATGATGTAATATATGTTGTAAGTAGAAATTATATCAAATAAACTAGTTCAAAAATATACAAACTCAAAAATAAAGTTTTACACAAAAAAAATTGAACATTGAAAATTGCTCTAAAAGTTAATATGACATGCAAATGGATGTAGGCTATCATATCTGACCAAAAGAACAGGGGGTCACCATACTAATTAGGCCAGCAGACATGAATATCCATTTACAAACTAAAAATAGCTTAAAATTGCTATTTATTTGTTTTTCTATAAATTCACTGAAATATTTATTTTAAAAGTATTTTGATAGATCTATGTTATTCCTTAGACCCTTACAATAATTTGGATGCATAATATGCCTTAATACACACAAAATTGAAAGAGTGACAGAAGAAATTGCAATTTTTATTGCAAATTTCACTTTTCAGCATTTGTAAAGTTTTTTCAAAATTAGTCATGTTTCCCCATTTCTCCCTTGAAAAATATACCTTTTAGCCAGTTTTCTATACCATTTATGAATTCTACATATACTATTGAGTCTTTCTGCAAAATATAAATTGAATTGAGGAACTTTCAATTTTTGGATATCTGGAAAATGGCGCCATTGTCCTTTAACTGTTTGAGCTGTCCAACAAGAAGATCAAAACATATCTAGCCAACTGTGTCACCAAAAGGTTAATCCCACCAGCCATCCACCTACACTTGACCAACAAATCACCCAGACTACCTCAACTTTACCTACTACCAAAAATCCACAAGCCCAACAATCCAGGTAGACCAATCATCTCAGCGTGCGGTGGCCCAACTGAGAAGATTTCAGCCTTTGTTGACTCAAGTCTCAATCCACTGGTCAAAACACTACCTAGCCACGTGAAAGATACAACTGACTTCCAAACAATATCTCCACTCTCAAACTTGATGATCAACACACCCTTCTAACCGTTGATGTATCATCCCTCTATACGAATATCCCACATAACGAGGGTATTGATGCCTGCTGGGATTTCCTCACCCCCAGACCTATCAAAGAACCCCCAACGTGGTTGATCAACCTTCTACGATTTATTCTTACACTCAACTACTTTGAATTCAACGGCATTATTTATCATCAAACCAGTGGAACAGCCATGGGCACCATGGGCACCAAGACCCCGAACAAACCTCCTATGGGTAAACTGGAAAAAGAACTCATTGCAGGTTACCACCACGGGAAGAATTTGAACTCATACATTCGACAGGCTCGGGCTTGTCTGAAACCACTTCCTCTAAAAAGTGTCAAGGAGTGTAAGGGATGTGTTCACACTTTTGCAGTGTCAATGGTATGGGCCATTACATAAGTGTCTCACAGGGGGTCCCCCCCCCACCTTGCCTGTAACCCTGGAGCTGCCACTAAACTTTCACCTCCTTAAGTTGACCCAATGACCTAGATAATATAGTATTATATGTGTGTGTATATGTATGTATGTGTGTATGTATGTATGTATGTATGTTGTATGTATGTATGTATGTATACATGTATGTATGTATACATGATAACTTGTGGATGAAAAGAATCATTTAGGAAGTTTTATGTCCCTCTTTAGGGGGAGTAGGGGGCCGGGAAGAGGACAGGGGGACGGCCCTGGTCTCCCCGTGCGTTGCTCTGTGGTGCTGACGGCATTAGGAGGGGTAGGGGGCCGGGAAGAGGTCAGGGGGACGGCCCTGGTCTCCCAGTGCGTTGCTCTGTGATGCTGACGGGGTTAGGGGGAGTAGGGGGCCGGGAAGAGGTCAGGGGGACGGCCCTGGTCTCCCCGTGCGTTGCTCTGTGGTGCTGACGGGATTAGGGGGAGTAGGGGGCCGGGAAGAGGTCAGGGGGACGGCCCTGGGCTCCCCGTGCGTTGCTCTGTGATGCTGACGGGGTTAGGGGGAGTAGGGGGCCGGGAAGAGGTCAGGGGAATAGCCCTGGGCTCCCCGTGCGTTGCTCTGTGATGCTGACGGGGTTAGGGGGAGTAGGGGGCCGGGAAGAGGTCAGGGGAATAGCCCTGGTCTCCCCGTGCGTTGCTCTGTGATGCTGACGGGGTTAGGGGGAGTAGGGGGCCGTGGAAGAAAAGAACCTTTTGAGAGGGTTTTCATGCCGATTTGAGCACTTTGAAAAATTTCCAAATTTGAAACATTTATGACTCCCAGTATGAGTCAACTATGGTTCAAAACTGACTCTAAGGTTGTAGCCCCGAGTGAGAATGACCATTGTAAACTAGTCAGGAAACTGTGAGACTAATAAAACATTTTCTAGAAATTTAGACAGATTTTTAACTTAATTCTTACAGTGAAAACCCCAACCAATGGATTTTGCTAAAAACTTGCATAAATGATATCTAGGCCTATCTCATGCCAAAAATGTCCCCTATTTAATGGAAATCATTTTACATATTTCCCGGCCTCCAGCCATTCCCCTCAGCTTCCCCTATTTGATGGAGTTAAGGTTGTTGGGGCATTCTGACGGGAATGCAATTACCTGATGACTTGTGGAAGAAAAGAACCTTCTAGTAGGGTTTTCATGCCGATTTGAGCACTTTGAAAAATTTCCAAATTTGAAACATTTATGACTCCCAGTATGAGTCAACTATGGTTCAAAACTGACTCTAAGGTTGTAGCCCCGAGTGAGAATGACCATTGTAAACTAGTCAGGAAACTGTGAGACTAATAAAACATTTTCTAGAAATTTAGACAGATTTTTAACTTAATTCTTACAGTGAAAACCCCAACCAATGGATTTTGCTAAAAACTTGCATAAATGATATCTAGGCCTATCTCATGCCAAAAATGTCCCCTATTTAATGGAAATCATTTTACATATTTCCCGGCCTCCAGCCATTCCCCTCAGCTTCCCCTATTTGATGGAGTTAAGGTTGTTGGGGCATTCTGACGGGAATGCAATTACCTGATGACTTGTGGAAGAAAAGAACCTTCTAGTAGGGTTTTCATGCCGATTTGAGCACTTTGAAAACTTTTCAAATTTAAAACATTTATGACTCCCAGTAGGAGTCAACTATGGGTCAAATGTGACTCTTAGGTTGTAGCCCCGAGTGAGAAGGACAATTCTATACATGTCAGAAAATTCTGTGATGATTACAACATTATCTAGAAATTTAGAAAGATTTTTCACCTTATTTTTATACTGAAAGACTCAACCAATGGATTTTGCTAAAATCTTTCAGAAATGATAATAAGGCCGATCTTATGCCAAAAATGTCCCCTAATTGATGGAAATCCTTTTACATATTTCCCAGCCTTTACTCCATGTCCCTGACCATCCCTCTATGAATAGCCACCTCTAGCCTCCTGATATTCTCAGGTTGCAAAGAGCTGATGACTTGTGGAAGAAAAGAACCTTTTGATAGGGTTTCCATGCCGATTTGAGCACTTTGAAAAAAATCCAAATTTAAAACATTTATGACTCCCAGTAGGAGTCAACTATGGGTCAAATGTGACTCTTAGGTTGTAGCCCCGAGTGAGAAGGACAATTCTATACATGCCAGAAAATTCTGTGATGATTACAAAATTATCTAGAAATTTAGAAAGATTTTTCACCTTATTTTTATACTGAAAGACTCAACCAATGGATTTTGCTAAAAACTTGCATAAATGATATCTAGGCCTATCTCATGCCAACAATATTGTCGGATATATGGGCAGCAAATTTTCTCAGGGACAACTCATGGGTTAAGGATGGGTGCAGGTGGCCAGCCTAATACATCATAGTGGGATTGGATGTGTCCTTCTGGTAGGCCTGAGCCTCAAATCAAGATAGAAACAATACAGGAGGGGGGACGGTTGGTAACCAACCACCACTATAATGTAATGGGCCAGGTACCTGCACCTATCCTTGGTCCCTGAGGTGGGCCCCTGATAATTCAATGCCTGTAAATTCAACAACATTTTTGGCATGAGATAGGCCTAATTATTATTCCTGGAAGGTTTTAGCAAAATCTACTGGTTGAGTTTTCCTGTGTGAAAAAAACAGTAAAAATCGTTGTGATTTTCTAGATAATGTTGTAATCGTCACAGAATTTTCTGACATGTATAGAATTGTCCTTCTCACTCGGGGCTACAACCTAAGAGTCACATTTGACCCATAGTTGACTCCTACTGGGAGTCATAAATGTTTTAAATTTGGATTTTTTTCAAAGTGCTCAAATCGGCATGAAAACCCTATCAAAAGGTTCTTTTCTTCCACAAGTCATCAGCTCTTTGCAACCTGAGAATATCAGGAGGCTAGAGGTGGCTATTCATAGAGGGATGGTCAGGGACATGGAGTAAAGGCTGGGAAATATGTAAAAGGATTTCCATCAATTAGGGGACATTTTTGGCATAAGATGGGCCTAATTATCATTTCTGAAAGATTTTAGCAAAATCCATTGGTTGAGTCTTTCAGTATAAAAATAAGGTGAAAAATCTTTCTAAATTTCTAGATAATGTTGTAATCATCACAGAATTTTCTGACATGTATAGAATTGTCCTTCTCACTCGGGGCTACAACCTAAGAGTCACATTTGACCCATAGTTGACTCCTACTGGGAGTCATAAATGTTTTAAATTTGGATTTTTTTCAAAGTGCTCAAATCGGCATGAAAACCCTATCAAAAGCTTCTTTTCTTCCACAAGTCATCAGCCCCTGTGCGTTACTCTAGATCTGTGGGACTGACGGGATTAGGATGGGTAGGGGGCCGGGAAGAGGTCAGGGGGATAGCCCTGCAGGTCTCCCCGTGGGTTGCTCTGCAGTCTAGGCCTTTACCAACACCTCTGGTCAGACATAGAAAGGGCTGGGAAATAACTAAAATGAGACAACCAAACATAGTGCTAATTATAGATGTCCCCAGCTGGGCGGGGGTGGGTGGGAAGGGGACCCCCTGTGAGACACTTATGTAATGGGCCATACCATTGACACTGCAAGAGTGTGAACACATCCCTTACACTTCTTGACACGTTTTAGAGGATGTGGTTTCAGACACCCCCGAGCCTGTCTAATGTATGAGTTCAAATTCTTCCCGTGCACATCAAACCAGTAGTCTGGTTGCGATATATAGATGACATTTTTTGTATTTTTCCGGGTGATCTAACTGACACACAGGCTTTTGTCAACTATCTGAATCAGCAACATCACACCATCAAATTTACAGCTGAACTATCCCAGACCTCTTTCCAATTATTGGATGTTGTCATCAACAAACAACATGATGGTAGCCTCCATACAAGTTTATACCGTAAGCCTACAGACACATATCGCTACCTACACTACAAATTGTTCAATCCCACATGCCAAAAGAAATCGATCCCCTACAGTCAGTTTGTTAGAGTTCATAGAGTTTGTACAACCTTACAGGACTTTTTCAAGTTCACCAACATCATGATTACACACCTCGCCAACTGTGCCTACCCAATGAAACTACTGTTAGAAGTCCAGAGCAGGGCCAAATAAATTGATCCATTACAATCTCCCCCAACACTCCAAAATCAACGCTACAGCCCTCAACACGAGACTACGCTTAGAAGAAGCCTGGATAACTGGGTTGGGAATGCAGCAACCAGCGGGACTCCACCAGCGAAGCTGACCTAGTTACGCCTATGTGATGCAAGCGTTGTAACAAGGATTACATACCGAAAAGGCATTGAGGTGCCATATTTCCCACGTCCACAACACCCATTTAGCCATCTACAAATGCGAGTGGTGTGGAAAACCGTATCAAACTGTCTCTGCTATGCACCGACAAGCTAAAGCTCAACACAAAGAGATCATTGTTCCGGACCTCGATGTGAACCCCACGAGTGGACGCCGCCCCAGTACGAAAACAACCATGGATTGTTGACCCCACTAAAGCGAACTTTTAGGGTTGTTCAACTCAACCAACCACCCACTAAGGTGGTAAAACACCTTTCCTTTCACAATAGGAACAAATCACCGGCTGTCCACCCCACACCTACTACGCCAGGCACTCCACTACAGGACAAGGGGGTCACCTGGAATACAACACCGTTGCTACAGGACGTAACGCAACGTCTGCGGAAAGACCAAAAGACTTCCTAACGGGACTCGCTCATCGCGGAGTCCGATCTTACCACCCACCCTGGACTCGGTACACAACTTCACCTGTCTGAAGATGATGACGATGAGGAATACCAACCAACAGTCAGGAAATATCCATCTATGCAGAGTTCTCGGGCACCACCCAATCAATGCACCACCACAAGACGGCTGTTAGACAGACTGCACCAACGGCAACCACCAGCACTGCGGTCAATCCCAGCTGTTTCACTTCCAGATGGGACACACCGGATAAGGAGATACCAACCCCGTACTACATCTCCACGGAGCCCATGAGTGATGAGGAACTTGATGATGCTGTAGCCAAACTCAACACAGCCCTGGATAACCCCCCTGCCAACACCGTTGTTTCAAATGGTGTTGAAATGATTTCACTGGACAATAACAAGCCAGCTCCCTCCTTTAACCAGGACAGGGAACCTTCGTTGCCTGCCCCACCCCCCAACTCACTTGTTGAATACGCTACCAGTTCTGCCGCGAACTCCCAGGATGAGGCAGCCAAATCACCCAACAGGGTGGATAACAATCTACCCCTCACCACTGATGCAACCACCTCCCCACCACAAGCTCCACCAAACCTCACTTTTCAGTTACCAAAAGATGATAACCCATCGATGGTGGTTGATCACATTCGTCGAATTGGGGAGGTAGGGGAGGCTATAATACCTGGAGACAGACAGTTTATTGGTAACTTCGCCTACCTGTACTTTCCCCAACACGTGAGCGTCAAACAGGACTTATCAACACTCCCCTACTTGGATGTTATTTTCTAAAGACTGTTAATTATTCTACCCTTGACATTTTGTAATTGTATTACTTGGAAAATTTTTGGCAGCCTTAAGTGGACGTTACTAGTTGGACTATAATTAAATGTACTATTTACTCCTAAATCAACAAACTCTATATAACAATACTTAATATTTCCACTTTTCACTTAAACGCTTTCATCATGTCTAATTGTAAAAGTCCTTTTATTTGGACTATTTCCACTGGTTTAATTTTCAACACGTAATTTTCTGCCGTCGCCTTGACGGCCGCCTAGTGATAATTTCAACAGTGTTAAAAGCTAATATCCCCAGTCGATTCTGAGCTAATTTTCAATCCTGACGAAGACTATCAAAAGTCAAAACATGTTGATTGCACAATTCTCTCACTAAACAACAACAAGTCCAACAAAACAACTGGAGTCGGGTTTGGTGTGATTAGACTTTATTTTAATCTGAATATAGAAGTGTAAAGGAGCATGCATTGTAATGTTGCATTTACATAAGGGACTCTAAGCAAGTTTTTCCTTCCTAATTACTAATTTCATGTTAATGTTCTAAATATGTGATTGGATGTCTGTATTTCAGGTATTACGTATTCATTGGATTGAGTGATGTTGACAGCGATTTTGAGTACCAATGGACTGATGGAAGCAAAATGACCTGGTCGTTGTGGTATAGGTCTGAGCCTGATTTAGCTAATCAACCTTATGTTGTATTTACGTCCAGTTACTTTTCGAATGTTCCAGCTGGCCTTACTGCAGTTGGATTATGTGAGAAAGCAGGTTGGTATGTTAAAAAGATATAATGTTTCTACTCATATGAAGGCAAATATACTATAAGTTTCATCCAAAAGTCCAACAGAATCGACATCCTGTGTATTGAAGAAACTTAAAATGTTGACAATTCAAGATAAAAGGCAAAGTACTAAAAAGTGCACATTAATACTTATGCACACAGTCCCTTTTTCTTGCATCATTAATACTAACCAATAGTAAATGATATGATTATGTATTTTCAATATAATCATTATTTATTGATATAAAGTTTTAGGGTAAAACAAGCAACCCTGAAATCACCTTGAATTTTATTATAGGTGGAGACCATTTACTGAACTTCTATAACCCTTATTTGTTTTGCAAATCTGACCACTCCTTCCTCAGTATCAACCACTGCTTCTCTCCCTTTTTAATACAGTTGCTGAATTTAGAAATGCATACGTAATCCATACTGATGGGAGTATAGAAGTAGTTTGTGAAGAACGGTGCCTTTTCTCAGACAGTAATAGCACCAAGACCTGGACATGTAGTGAGGAACTGCCACAGGAGCATGAGGGCTGTCTGTGCTTCGGTTAGTCAAAACCAATACTCTTTATTTTTACCCTACTACTTCTAAAATGACTTCAGTGTGTAGTCTACACACTGAAGTTATTTCAAGCATTCCAAGAACCAGTGAAATAAGCTGCTACCAGCCTGTCCTTCTGGTTGCTCTTTTGCTAAGCTGCTTATTAAAGGACCTGTGGGAACCAGCAAATTGGGTCATGACCCCTTTATCTAGGTCCACCCTCATCCTCTATGCTGCTTCATGGTGTAGTAGTTAGGACCCTCGATCACCTTCAGACCCAAAATCATCTCAAAGTAAGGGTAGTGGTGTGGTGTAGTGGTTAGTATCCTGGCATTGCACGTGGCTAGCCGGGGTTGGATCCTCATAGCTGACCACCTTACACTGCCATAATTTCCACCACCATAGATTCCGTCACCATTACTTGGTAAGAAAACACAATCGATGTAGCTGAATATTGCCGAGTACACCTTAAACTGTAACAATTGTCATCATCATCTCAAAGCAATTCCACACTTTAGAATCAAAACCTAAGATTTTAATCCCCTACAACAGATAACTCATTTACCACAATAAACCTGCAGACTAGCCTAGATAAAGATGCATGCTGGGAAATGTGTAGACAAGTAAAAAGCCATAAGCATAATTATATTTTTCTTTCATTATGGCAATCATTGTGGCTTAACACAAATGGAAACTAGAAATCAATATTTTTTTAAAAAATTTGTACCTATAAATACTACATAATTATGTTTAGGTTGGTCTTGAAATTCCATAGATCTCTAAGTGTTTTTATCTACAAAAACTCTACAAAATTAACCTACAGGTATGTAGAACACTGTACACCAGTTATCCCTGTTAGGGGGAATTGACAACCAATCTGACATCTAGCAACTTTCTAGCAATGTAGTAACTTTTGTATGTCTATAAAACACAGGCCTCTTCATGCTATAATTTATAATTGTGTGTGTATATATACATATATGTATATTATATACATGTGTATATTCATATAAATGATATTCAGATATATACCTACATAACATTTTTTTTACTATTTCTCAAAAGTCAAACACTTCCAATGTTTGCCCAGACTAATAATTTCAACCAAAGAAATTTGGTCATTCTGGTGACCAATTTCTTTTTTTACCTATCAAGAGGCGTTGATCAGGTCATACTCTGTAAAAAATAAAAAATGACATAACACATGTACACATCACTGCCTGTCTGATGCTGTCTCATTCTGTGTAGTATTATCTTATCCACTGTACTGTTATTAAATTTTCAATCTTCAGGGTTAACCTCCCAGCTTTTCAAGATCAAATATAATTATGAATAGTATGAGACAGTTTACAGAATTGTTAAGTACACAATATAACATTTAAAATAATGAAAAAACATCTTTCCATCACATCACAGGAATTCTATAATAGTAGTTTATATTTTTTGACTAAAGTTAATTTTTCTAAACCACTTCTCTATTCAGGGGACCTACTGAATGATCTAGAGTGGGTCGTAGAAGAACGTTTGCTGTCTGATCTGAGCATCACAAGCCTCTATGACAATGACACTGCCACATGTTTGGACCTCGCTGGACTTACGAATGTCCTCACTTTACAAAGTTCCTCGGCACTCTTTGGTTATTTCACCGTCGATCTCATTCTCCGAGATGACTCACAATCCAATAAGCATGGCACCATAAAGGTCTTGACTTCAGAATACTGGACTGAGTCATGCCCAAAGCCAAGAGAGTTCACAAAGTGTTTGCATACCAATGGATACAAGTATTACTGCTATTGCAAATATCTCTGTCGAGTGTTTATAAAAGTTTTGTTTGTGTCAGAACCAGCTCTTGCAAACTGGTCATTGATGATGTGTGAGGTACATGTTGAGTACGGAAATGATGAAAGTATGAATAATGGTGTGAGGTAAAGAGTAAGGCACATTCTTGACTGGAACACAGCTAATCCTTAGTTGTTTACTTTAGGATGCCGCTTGTCCTTATCCCCCACTCCCTGGGCAGAGAGGGATATATATATATATATATATATATTAGGTTTCTTCCCCATTACAGCTGTGGAATAGGGACAAGTTAGCCATTTAGATATGAATCCTAAAGATCAATCTATCAGAAGAGAGGGAAAATTATTCTTGCCTTCCTACTTTTCCTGGGCAATGTCATTGGCTACTCGACAAAATTTACTGTTATGACTGCCATCAGGGCCAGATTAGGGGATGGGAGACCATCCTCTAATACTAAAACAACAGGATAAGATGACCTTATGAGTGGTCCAGAAGAATGACAGGCAAAAAGTAAAATGTCATTTGTGGATTTCTAATTCTTATTTCTAATTTTCAGAAGGAAGCAGCCCCAGTTTCTTCTTATGGGTCATGATTACATACTGTGAATAGGAATATTTTCATTTGTATGATTGATTTCACAAATCTTACTAGCATTACAAATATTGAAATTTAGGTGAAACGATTAAAGGTATTTTTTCATGTTGTATATAATATAGTGTTGTACATTACCAGGACACATATTGTCAGTACACTTTGACTGTACCACTAAAGATGCATTTTGTTGAAGTTAATAGAACATAAGAACAGATTAATTAACAGGAGGTGACAGAAAATGTTCAGGTTTTTTTTAGTTGTTTCTTGTGTCCCAGATCTATAGAGAAAATGGACATTGGAATCCCCCTGTTTAGAAAGTTTTCGATTGGTGTTGGCATTTAACATGATATTGATCACACACTCATTTAAGGATTGTACTAAGATGTAGTTTGAGACAAAATAATTATCAGGATGACTACTGGACAACTTGAGCTGCTGACGAACTCGGGCAGATGAACTCGGGCCTGCTGAGGCTGAAAGTTACTCAGTATGGGAGGCAAACTAAATATACATCCCTCTCTTTTCATAGATCACTAGGATTCATACTTAATGGCTAACTTGTCCCTCTTCTACAGTTTATGGCTTAAGAAATGCCAAGACTTCTAGCGGCTCAAGTTGCAGCTGCCCAAGTTCACTCAGCCCGGGTTCGTCAGCAGCCCCAGTTCTCTAGTTATCATCAGGACTAAAGTGGAAGATGAGCTAAAATTAAATGGCTGAACTTGATTAGCCTGTCGAATTTTTTTTTTTTAAATCTGGTGTTCAAGATTTTAGCAATTTCCTATTTTGGTGATGAAAGATTATGTTCTTGGAAAATGCTTAATAGTTAAGAAGTTTTGAGAAACGATTAACGTTGCTCTGCACAACAACATTAAACATTGATGTCAGTTTTTCTAAGAATATCCTTTTTATATTTATATCAACAACACAAAACAATAATGTTAGTGTTTCTAAGAACTTTTTTTTCATATTTATATTTTACACAGCTTTCAGTACATTTTTCTTCTTATACAATACAATGTTAAAACAATATGAAAATTTGAACTACACATTTATAAATCAATTATCTTATTTTGAATAGCAATAGTTTGAATGAAGTAGCGCTCTCAAGTTTACCAAGATGATTTATGTACATGTATACGTAGCTGAGAATTTTGCCGGTGTATTTCATTTATAGTACGATACATTTAAAGTTTAAAATATTCAATGCTTTTTAATTTATTTCTGCTTCCCAAAAACATGTTTTTTTGTTGTTGCCTTTAGTGCAAGCACATTTTCAGCATACCAATTTGAAAGCACATTTTATAATGCTTGTATTTATTTGCTACTGTTGAATGGTTCCCATGTGAACAATAAACTACTGTCTCATCTGTAAGTGACTGGTAGTTGTTATCGGTGATATTTGAATATCGTTTATACATTATAATTAAAAAGAATAACGCCCCAACAATTTTGGGAGTTAAATGAAAAATCCGTGACACCTGCAGGTTTGTTTTGATTTTCTTGAACACGCTAGAAAAACTGAGCAAAATATACGAATACATTTTTTATATCAATGTGTAACGAATGAACATTCTAAACAATTCAAAAACATGTATGTAAGAGACACATAATAGTGCAGATAGCAAAAGAAGAAATCTATACGTGATATTGATCTCCATCCATCTTAAATCACAAATTATGACAGGTTCACTAATCTTTATGCAGGTAAAATCCAACACAATATGATATCTATGGAAATTGAATGATCTAAAAAGTATGAAAAATATATGGCTCGTAGTTTACATAGCTATTAAGCGATTCTTGTTCAGAAATAAAAGTGAAAAGAAATACTTTCAAATTTCAATTTTCCACATGGTTATCTGGTTATTCATGTACCTGATCAATAGGGACAAATATGATATTTCATATTGTATATATTTCATTACTGTACCTAAAATGGGTGGAAAGGGCAGTACTACCAGAAACTTTAGTCAGCCAAGCCACCACAATCAATCCTTACTAAGTTAAGAACAAGTCTATCTATCATTGTTTTTCTAAAGCTTGTAAAGTTGTGACCCTGTGACCTTACTTTTGGTTCCACTTAAATGTGCATTCTGAGCTTATTTGATGAATTCGAAACCTCTTCTCCATTTCATTATTGTAATTTATGGTCACTGTATTGTCTGGAGACCAAACTAGACTTATTTTTGTGATAAATTTTGAATATTCTGAAATTTTCTTCAGTTTTGTATGAGATGTATTTATAATGCAACCAGGAAATCAATTTTATGAATAGAGATCTAGAGGCAAATTTTTTTTTCTTAGAGTTTGATGGGTCATATCTTTGATAATTTTAGTAATTTATGAAAAGGTTCCTTCTGTTTCATGCATTTGATAATTATACTATTTAGTAAATGGGTTGGTTTTAAATTTTGTTCTCCCAATTTTCTTTGATAAATATATTTTTTAATGTTCAACCTGATCACCTCTGTACATCTCAATTATTTAGATTGTTTCTGTATTAGACTGTCTAATATTTCTCTCATATTGATTATAGCCTCTTCACGTGGAAAGTCTTCCTAATTCAGCCATTTTGGTACAAATCCAAGGTGGTCATCCATGAAAATTGATGACTGCCATTATAGTACCTATACTGAAAGGAACAAACGCTAAATGATTTCCGCCCTACAGCCATCCTACTGATTGCTAGTAAATTCATCAAACACTTGGTCCACGATCAGGTGATAGACTTCTTGGAAACTAATAACTTGTTAATAAATGAACAGAATCCATGAACATCCAAACAGTTCACAACTTCACCACTGATCTCTAACATAACCTGAACCAAAGTAAACATAGCCTTGCAGTGCACTTTGACTTCAAAAAGGCATTTTATACTGTTGCCCACAAACTCCTTTTAACTAAAATGTCAGAATATGCCTTTTCTTCACACTCCATAAGTTGGTTCAGATCTCTCTGGCCAAACGCAATCAACAAAGATAAAATCTTTTTCTCCATTACATATGGTGACCACCAAATGCAATTTTTCAATCTAAATCTGTTTTGGTACATTCAATAGCATCCAAATCTAAATGAATATAGCAAAGAATCATGAACTGTATTGAATAAATTGGGTCTAAATTGACGTATTCTGCCAATTTCATGAAAATTACAACATTGCTATATATTGACAAAATGATGGTTTAAAGCCAAATAAAAGCAATGAGGTGCTTAATTACTAATTCTGTAATATGAATTACATAGACAAAACAATAGAAGTCAGGCAGGTGTCAAAAACCAACATGGCTGCCTCTCATTGGAAATAGGCTTGAATCATATCTTCTAGAATGGATAGAAAGACATGGTTGGTGTCTATATTCAGAGAATCAAGGTCCAGGAATCTAAATTCTAATGTTTTGAGTCTGTGGTACCAGTGAAAATCCAAGATAGCTGACCTATATTGAATATTACCACCAATGTAAACACATAAGGTATGTACACAGAACTGGCAATGGCTTTATAGTTTCTGTGGTGTTCTATATGAATAATGTCCCAAGTAGTGAGACCTGGAGTCCAAGATAGCATATTCAAGTAGTATTAGATATTGCTCTGCTTAGAATTCAAGCATGTTTATCTATAATATATAGATATACATGCTCGAATTGATTTCAATATAATTATATGTCTATTTATATGTTAACTCAAACACCTCTTTAGATTTTAGGCCCATTGCATATTTGATGTGGAAACAACATTTTTGGACTCATACAAACTATTCTTATCAATATACAAACATATACCGCTCTTGCAGCTGCCTCAGTAGGGTAGTGGTTGGCCTTTGGGACTATATATCCTTAAGTCAATAGCCTAAATCTAGGCTCTGCTAATTTGAGACTAAAAGTTTACAAAAAAAAAAGATTTGTTACATAAAATGATAGACTTATATACTATATGTATGACTATATACTTTAAAGATTACAACTCGTTTACCACAATCTGACTAGGTTTTTTTAAGGGTTTAAAAAATGGATATCAATGCAGACAATAATTGTGTTTGTTGTTGATCAACTGTTACAATCACCATACAACCATTAAAGCCAGGAGCAAATACAGAAGGGGGGGGGGGGCTGCATAAAGGTTAAGTACTAAAACGTTGTGTATTTGGGCATACACATACAGCATTAATAAATATTCCCCCCTCCTTTTGTAGTTTAGGGGTCCAGCAAAATGGGGGAGGGGGCAGGACCTACAGGACCCCTGTTAGACCATAAAACATAAGTATGACGTACAATGTAAATCAAGTAAAATGTAAGTAGAATCAACGTAAAATGTAATTTCAACAAAAATGTTAACCAGATTAAAGTAAAATGTAATTATGACAAAAAGTAAAATAAAACAAATTAACATAAAATGTAATTGACTCTGCAAATTAAAAAGTAATTGTAATAGTTTTAGATATATGGTAGCTAAACTTAACCGGGATTTTTTCTTGTAATCAAATCTTCCTTGGGTGAAGAAATGTTATATGCCTTTGTACTGATCCTTTATTAACATTGATCCTTTCATGACGCCTGATGCTAATGCATCACCAAACTGTGGATGTCAGATGCAATTTTGATTTTATGCATCAGCCATTAAGGATGCCAGATACATGTTTTTATTATGTAAAAATGTTTACATTCATATTTGCTTCTCAGAACTTGTTATTCATATTCAGATGTTTTAAATATCAGATGGTATATGTATTGGTGCTTAATATATATTGGACAAATAGTCCTGTGTTTTGGGGCAAAATAGACTATAACCAAGGCACTATATGGCACATATGCCACATGTACATTTCATGTTTTAACATGATTTACATTTTTACATTTTAGGGCAGATTTTGTTATTACGATTTACGGCAACATGAGTAACATTTAACTCTTATGTGATCATGAAAATGATTTATGTTGTTCCTATACCAAAGCTCAATTGCCTACAAATTTGGTAATTATATTTTTAGCTTTTCATTCCTGGTTTTGGTAAACATAAACATAAGGGAATATGATTATAAGACATTTAATCAGCTGTGTTTGTTCACTACGTTGTTCTTTGTACACTACTTGTTTGAGAAAAATGCAACATTTGAAGAATGCAATCGAGAATATATGTGAAATGTATGGAAACACAACTGATTTGGTTGGGGGTGGGGTTAGGGTGAGTCAGGTTATGGGGTGGACACAAATATAATAAATAAAACACTGGACATTTTAGTACGTGAGCCTCTTGGTGTAGACTAATATCGCAAACCCACTGGGGAATTTTTCAACCACTCAGTACTACTTCAATTGGATGATTCTGATTTTGATGCAATATTCAGCCATTTTTGTATGGATTCAGATCAAACATAAACTTTGCAGTACAGTATACTAATGGGCAATTTCTCAAAAACATTCGGGGGTCAGCTCATTGCTGTAGTTGGTTTGTTGTTGAACTGAACTATAGTAGGTTAATTATCCGTTAATGTTAGGTTTACTTTATTAGTCAATTCATTTATGGATAATAGCTAGCTCCTATCACAGTCTCCTCCTCGACCGACTGCTATTGTCCAGTACATAATAATAGTTCCTGTATTATGTAAGACATAATACTCGTGTGAAAGGATGTTTATTTATTCCTGTGTTATTGTACTTCCATGACAAGATCTCAATTGACAATGAACAGCTCCAAGGATGGAATCCACTTAATCACTCTCAGTCAACGCTCATGCCATCTAAACAGTCTATCAGCTTCTATTCCAATTCCAGGACTCAGCTTCTAGAACCCAACCTTTCCAGGATGTTTACTCACGACAATGTTCAGCTTACTCTGACTGAGCCCCGGCAATGAAAGCCCTTATGTATGGTGATACAATACATGTCATAACCTAGACTCTTCCTTATTCCAAGACATTTGACAAGGAGTTATAGCTAAGGCGTACGCTGGTGTAAACACTACGCTAAGCTACAGAGCATGGACTGACCATCCGCGTCAGTACAGAACTCTCAGATGAAAGGAGGGGGACCTACTGATCCCCACTGGATCTGCCCCATCATTATTGTAGCAGCTGTAGAGCTTGATGCCCTATGAGACGTAAACCATAGTTTCATAACTGATATCTATTACTACTAAAAGTTCTTGGATAAATATGAAAAATGTAGAACTATATGTACAGTTCGTTGGGATAATTCTTAGTTTCTGTCAGTAAATATAGGTTCACAAATTCCAGTTTCTTGTTCTAAAATCTTTGTTCTTAAATGCTTTGTTCTTAGTTCTTATTTCGTATCTCTCTGTACAAATTCTTCGTAGTAGCAAATAACTTTTGTAGCAGTAAATAACGTTGATAGCTTTTGGTTTGTCCAAGCCCAACAATGCTTGTTCAAATGGTCTTAACCTTGGTTTTTGTTTGACAACATTCTGGGGGTTTCATGTTGTTTCTTTGCTTAGGTCATCTCCCTCCAAAACCACATCTCAATAGTTTTTTCATACCAAAGAAAGTACAATAATAATCTCGGTGAGACTACTCATAATGATAAACATATACTATTTGTATCCAACTAATCAAACAGAATAGTTATTCAAAGTCTGAAAGTGTAGTTTCACAAGTAAATACCAAAATGTGTGTTGAGGCTAAATCCACTTGAAGGAATGCCAACATGGCTTAGGACACTTTCTGTTTTACTTGAGAGGCCTTATTGACATAACAGAAACACCTGATTACTATCAGATACAGGATTGACACTGTAATTCTAGAACGGTTACATTATGATACCCCTAGAATAGTTGTAAGACAGGTCTGTAACCTTACAGGTGGGTTCATGCTTAGAAATCTTGGTTTCTCTTCGACAGTTTGACCCACTTTTGCCGACATACAATAGGAACGTCGCTGTCCACCACAATTATTATATATATAAACAACTGTGGAAGAGGACCAAGATGCGCTATCAACCCATTATGTTGAACTTTAGGGTTTTCTTTATAGTTATTTCAGTATTCTAGCTCATATATATCACAGTCTTCCTTCCTGTCTCGGCTGCAGGTCATCTCAGAATGTAGCTCTTCACTCAGAGGTGACAAGAACACTCTTGTGAAAGGATAATATTTATTTAGTCCAAGACATGTAATATGTGTTGCTGCGCTCCTGTTGACACTATCGGTCAAGAGAGGCTTGTCCACTCAACCACAAAACAACACTCCTGAGCCTAGTCTGCCAGCCTGGCCCTGCTCACCTGCCCAGTCAGTAACCTGAGTTCACAGTGCCACTTACTCCTCGAGGATGTGCCTTCTTGGCTTACCAATTACATTCTGAGACTGCCGGTACTTTACACATCTATTTGCCTTAACGATGACTTGACCTCTACACTCTCCACCCTAGCACACAGAGAGTCACTCATTGCCCTGATTCTTACTTTCTCAAAAGCTAAGAATTTACGCAGTGGACTGACACCTGCATCAGTACAATGTGTCAGGGATATTAGCTTGAGAGTAGAGCCAACAGGAGCTGTTATCCCTCTCACACCATTCAGGGAAGGATCCAGAGATTTTCAAAATGGGGTGCCTTATTGTAAAATTTTCTGAAAGACCCTCCAGGCCTGAAAATTTCAGATTTAAAAAAATAATCAATATTTGTCATCAAAGTAAACCAACTTAATCCATGTTGCTATGTCTTTCATCTTTGATGATATTGAACTGCGATGTTTAAATTATGCACGAGTCTTTAAATATTTGAATGTTTCTCTTCTATAAATTAATGGAGTTTGAGCGTGGACCATTGCTTATGGAGTTTTAGTTATACCTACCTTCAACAGGGATTTTTTGTTTTGAAACAGGATTGATATCCCAAATATCTCATAAAACAAGAATCATTCAACAACCAAAAAAACTGGAGGTATCTTTCCTGGTATTTGATTTAGTTATCAAGTCATGTTTATAAGTATACATGTTTGATCAAGTTATGTTTTAAGTGTGCATTGGATTAAGCTCTTGATGAAATTCATAGGAAGATATACTTTGGAGAATACACTCTGACAGCAAGGATTAAGAACAATTTAAAAAGAAGAGATTTTTACAGATTCTTCTTACAATCAGCAAGTTCTTCAATGTATGTCGACCATAAAGCCTGTATTCAATAATGCTTTCATGTACTTGCGTTCATTATTTTACCTGTGTTTATTGACGCAAGCAAATGGAAGCATTTCTAGGATTTGCTTGCGTTCATACTCGTGTTTATACTTGCATTGATGAAACAGAAGTATGAATACTGTCTTTCTTTTATTCATTTCAGTGTCCTAGAATGAGCAGAAAATGAGGATTCTAATAGGTTTCATCAAGTTATTTCTACTTCTTGTATATCAAGTTCATGAAGGTAGATATCTAAATGATATGGTATTGGCTATAAAATGCCTCTTGCTCTGCTAGAAGTAATATTAGAAATGCTTTTATAATCTAATCTTCATTTTTTCCTCATTTGGGTTTAATGAAAATCATTGTAGAAATTAAATTGTGCTTGTACACAGACCTGAACATTAATAAGTGCCTCATGAAGGAAATGTAGAAATCCATTTCAGAAATCCATTTCAGAAACAAGGTTAAATATGTTATTCAGATATACACGGAGAAGAAAAAAAGGTGAGAGAACTATTTTGTCTCCTTCAGGTCAAACCTTGAATGGATCATCATACTACTACTCCCGATACAGAGTTACCTGGTTCCACGCTAGGGATGATTGTGCCTACGTGGGAGGTCACCTCCTGAAACTGGATGACCCAGATGAGTTTGACTTCATTGTCGCTCGAATGTAAGCAACTTCTTTTACCAAGTCTATCCCATGAAAATAACAATTATTTCATCATGGATAGAACTGATACCTAGAATCAGATCAAATGTGGTCATTAGTTTCTCATTTCACTTTTGATGATATGACAGACAGTGTCTTTTACAGAGTAATTCAATTCAAATAAACTGTGAGTCTGTAAATGAGGTTATAGACTTGCCTTAATATTCGCTTCTATTATATTGCTCAACATGTGAGCACATGATGTATAATGTATGATGTATAATGTTCCTATACATAGTTCACATAGTCTTATGCACACTTCACTTCATTCGGTTATGTCAGTTGGCTAGTCACTTTTGTGTTAGGAGTCATGACTGATGATTACACATATAATTAATAGAGAGTGTGTGCTAATGGCAGTCAGAAATGGCCCAAGCTGTCCACCAAACTGCCTGTCATGTTGGCCACATGTACTAGCATGGGGTAGGTTCGTTTAGATTCGCCGGCGTGCGCTGCCATCCCATAATTTCCAACAATGCAACGGGGCGGAAATAGGCTGGTTACTGAGCCCCTGGTATATTAGGTTCTGCAAGGCAGTAACAAGCGCATATCCGCCCCATTGCATTGTTGGAAATTATGGGATGGCGGCGCACGCCAGTGCATCCAATCGAACCCTCCCAGTGGTCACTGGGCATGCACCTGACTGGACGATAACACTGTACGCAAGAGGAAGACCAGATTATTTTTGATCTTGTTACAGTATAATAAAGATGAAAAAAAACAAACAAAAAAAAACATATTACAGGTCAGGGCGTATCACCAGTATACACCTGGCCAGTACCAGTCAGGCCCTTTTTGCACTGCTATTTGGCCACACATGCCCAATAACTGATTACACGGTTTACCTTATATGGGCAGGTTATGTAACATTTGGTAAGAAAATACGTTCTCTCAGCAGCATGCCCGACGGCCAAATTCATTAATGCGTGAGTTACCAGAATGTCTGCAAGCTACCTGAAAATGGCTGAAGAGTACAACTGTGTATTGGAATACTGATTTAGTTTGGTTATTTTCTATGCACAGCACACGTTGGGTTGTCCTGGAACACAACTTTTGGGTTGGTCTGTCAGATCTGGAAATAAATGGAGACTACTTATGGACAGATGGCAGTCCTGCAGGGTCTGTGAGGTGGGCATCTGGGCAGCCAAATGGTGAACAATGTGTAGTACTCCATAGTCAAGGACTGATTGGTAAAAGTTGTAATATTGAACGCTACTTCATATGTGAAATACCAAGTAAGCATTCTGTGCCTGGATACATAATCTTATCCATGTTTACTTTTTCAAATCAAAGCATAGTATTGTTGTCAGTTTTTTTCACTTCAGCATTTTACTCAATATCTTGTATTTACTGATTATAGGTTACAGTTTATCCTCCAAGTGTACTAAGTACATGATACCCTAATTACAAGTAAAACAGGTCATGCAGATAAGACAGTTTTGGATCCTCAGTGGTGTTATTTCATATACAAAATTGAGATGAAACAAGTCCTCTTGCTTTTTGAAGCATTCTGGGCATTCTTCCAAGGAGAACCCTTATAATTAGCATGTGATTAGTAAAAGCTGAAGCAACCCTATAGTTCAACTTCTCATAGGAGGTAGCAAGAAAAATGTCTTCTGATTTTTTAAAGATCTCACACATTTTGTTTGTTGCTTTATATTCTATCCATTCTAGTGATTCATCAATTGTCTGTGGCTGACCGGTTGTCCTACTGGACAGGCAATGACCTCCTCCAACCTGTACGAGACAGGGACGTTGACACTGAAAGTGAGTGACAATGTTAGTTTGTTCACAAATTGGGAGGAAAATAACTTTTTTGGGCCACTGGATACCAGCCACAGCCTATTAGTGAACACACCGGGCACTAGCAACTAAGGAAGTTACCGGCGTGCTACAGTGATACCTATAGTTGGTACCCAAAGGCCCGGGAAAGTAATCTTTCTAATTGCAAGAAAATTAAAATCTGTAACTAAGATAATAACAACACTTAATTTCTAATTGGAACAGTGCTTCTGATCCATTATGGGGCCTTCAATTGAGTATGTACACTTTGTCCCTGACATTTAAGCCAAGAAACCCTTCTTTGGATGACAAACGAATTGGTAACATTTGGGGATGTAGGCATATCTCTAGATTTAATGACCCTCTGCTGCCCCTGATGATGTGTGTATATGTATTTAATGGAACATCCATGTGACTTTAAATGTGTTCTTGATGCTCTGTAATTAACTGTTATTATCTTTTAATAACCTGCATAAGTATTTAAAAGACCTGCTCAATGAGTCTCAATACTTTCCTGAAGTGCAACCTGTACACAGACTAGCAACATCCGAACTCTGATTTAGATCTGCATTTGTTCTTCACTTACTACTAATACTTTCAGTAAGATAAACATAAATCATCATCATTCAATAACTGGAGATGCAGTCTCACCACTGTATGCTAAGAAATGATTCTGGTCTTAATGTTTTAAATAATTACATTATTTCACATTTGCTCAATGGTTTTCATGAATCTGTTTGTAAACAAGGTTGATAGATTTTTCTTATGCTTAGGTAAAATGAAGTGCTCTCGAAACAAAATGTATTACTCACCATCAAACAAATTAAGTATAAAGACTTGGGCACAAGGTGATGCATTTTGCAAAGAAGCGAACTCGACTCTAGCAAAGATCACCACTGAAGAAGAGCAAACTATGTTGGAAAGAATGTTGTAAGTTGGATTCTATTTTTGATTCTTTCACTGTGCTTATATATCTAATATAAGATCAATTGATGTATCCTTCTGTAGTGGAATTTGATAACACTGTGATACTGTTATGAATAGTGTAACATGTACTTAACGTAAACATCATAGGTATGTGCTCTTTGACCTACCACATTTATTGGATTTGTTGAAATTCATGAACTTTGTGCTGATTTTCTGACTGGAGCTGTAAAACCATCCAAACTCTGTTGCCACACAACAATAGTTTAAGCAAGATGAAAAGCATTTTGAAAGGTATTTCTTCTTTAGAATGATGACATCACATATCCGTTCCCCTTTCCCCCCCAGAAAGGTGTTAAAGTTGGATCGTATTTGGATAGGAGGTACAGATGTGGGAGTGGAGGGTGAGTACAGGTGGGCAGACGGGGAACCCTTCACCTGGCCTGACTTCCTTACTGTGTCCAAACCAGCAGATGACATCAGCAAAAACTGTATTACCGCTACTCAATCATCTATTTGGGACATGAGGAACTGTGCAGATAGATATCCTATACTCTGTGAGATTGACATAGGTATGTACACAGTGAGTGACAATGAGATGACCTGTTTGAATATACTGACAGAGACATCTATATAATTCAAGGATTTATTTAAACTGATAAAATATAGGCATATTATGCTTTTATGTTATTAGCACAATATTTTCTAGTAAAAAGATATCTTTTACCTTTTTACAAATATGAAGTAATGACCTAGATTTTGAATCAAAATTAAAGAAAAACTTCTAAATAATTTTGGTCACACTGTGAAGAGATGTTCTCCTCCAAAATACAATCATCTAACATGCTTTATTCTACAAAGGTATTAAAATATAAACTCATTAAATGTAAAAAGAGATATTGAGGTAGATAATGATTTGAACTCTGAATTGCACAAACCTACATGAAGAATGTTTGACCACAAAGATTTTTTAATGCAACACAAACCTCTTGATGAAGTTAACAATGTATTTCTCCTTCATTCATTTCATGACAAAGATCAAAGACCAGGAGGACAAGCTTGTTATTGGCTCCTGAGAAGTTCTAATAGCTGGTCAAGCCAGCTTCAAGCATGTCAAAGTGGTGGAGGAACCTTGGCAGCCATACGGGAAGCGCGCTATCTCGAAAGGACTAAGAAAGTTCTTAGCTCAGTTGGGTAAGAAAAAAAGACATATAACTGTTTTAGACTATGGGAAAGCAAGGAAAAATAAAGCCAAGTGCATTGACACTAATGTGTCCTTTTAGGCCAGCACCAGCATTCATTGTCAAATTAGATGAATTCTTACCCCGAGCGCCATAAAAACCCTAATTTAGGCCAAGGCTTAGATAAAGGTCAGGCTCATTAATGTGAACCAATCTGACCTTAATTTTAAGGATGTGGTTTAAACTAGGGTTTTACATAACTATAGGTCTGCAGGGCAAGAAAGGGCTCGTTTTGCTTTTCAGTTCTATTTTGAGTTCTACTTTTCAAAGATTTGTAGCACGTTTTTTTTATATCAGCCACATAAGTTTACTGGTGGGGGAGTACAAGATTGATGACTTTTTGAATTTTCTAAACATATTTTGCATATCATTTGTGGCCATTTATCATCTGAACATATTTTATATTTTTTCCCCTTTGTTCCCATTAATTATTATATTCATTAGCGATGTCATATGGGAGGATGCTCACATTTTGAAAACTTGTGCCGTCTTTGTCAGATTCTACTCCCATTTCTATATCAAAATACTTGTGCCTGACAAACAATTTTGGTATTGAATGATAGGAAAAAATGTACTTAATCTAAATATACCACTTTTATTTTTATCATAATGTTATTAACAGCGCTACGTTTTTAAGATAGGTAGAAGGACCAGGTATTTCAAGTTTTTCAGTCCTTTCTTGCCCTGCAGACCTATAGGTATCTCCTGAGAAAAGGTAATGACAAACTGCCCCCAAATAAACCCAAATGGCAGGATATGGCTTTTTTCAGGAGTTTAACTTTAGGTGCCATTGTAGACTAAAAATCACTTTACTGCTTTGGATTTGAGAATGCAGATTGTTTCAGACATAACATAGGAACCGCACCAATGCACTTGATACCTTGATACTCAATTTAAGTGATAATCTAAAGGGACTTTTAGGCTCATTTACCAGAGTGTACATGTGTCATGGTTTATGTTATAATGACACCAACTTATCTCTTATAATATTAAGGTTGGTTTGAGTTGAGACATAAGTTTTATAAAGGAAATAAGATGGTAAACAATAAATAGGATTTTTTTCAGAAATCTAATTTGGACTTTTATAAGCCATTCCAGTACAGTGTGTTTCATTCAGGTCTGTCTCCAATTAATTTTCGCAGTTTTGGAGTATATTCTGGGAGAATTTACTACATGCATGATTGGGGCCATTTAAATACATAAACATACATTGCAGGATAGAAATAAGCATTCTACAGTGAACAATTTGAATTGTTCAAATTTTGTAAGAAATTTCCTCTTTGATCTAGATGGACAATAATTGGTATGAGTGACCCTAGTTACACAGGTGATTTCCGTTGGACTGATGGTAGCATAATGATGTGGTCATTCTGGAAAAGCGGTGAGCCGAATGGTCCAGGCAGAGAAGCCGCAGGCATGACTTGGGGGGCACAATATAAGTACACTTACAATGATGCCAGATTGTCATATGAGCTTCCAGCTATGTGTGAAAAGCCAGGTAGGCAAATCAAACAGTTTCAACTTACATAATGCATATAGACATGTATAATATTGATGGCATTGAATGCATACAACTGATGTACTCAAGACTACTCAGTCATTTATATAATCACATTATCTAGAGAGTAGTTTATTTCTTACTTTAAACAACATAGCTAGTCAAATAGTTGGACTTAGTTGACTGTGCATCTCTACATAAGAAGGAAAGTAATCTATATGTGTAATGTGTGTTTATGCGTGACTTGTCGGAAAACCGGTGAATACCGAGACAAGCCAAGGTAATAATAATGTATAAGAAAAATGTGGAGATCAGTTCCTCTGTAAATATTCTATTATGTAGAACTCCAATATGTTACACAACTAATTGTATAGCAAGTGTATTGTTTTGATGTAAAAAATAAGATTTAAGAAATTTCCTTAGAACTCTCTTAATCAGTGATTAAGGCAGGTTTTGACAAATGTTTCTGATGATTTAACAATAAAAAAAAACACCGAAAAAATGTCAAAAGAAATTGGTCCAAAGCAAAATACTAACATATCTGACTTATATATGTGCATGTATTTCATACAGTAAGATGAGTTTTTGATGAAATTCTATGATTGCTTCTCTCTTTTTTTCTTGCTCTTTTTTGAAGTTGCTAGTTTTGAGAATGCAGATGTGATTCATAGTGATGGAAGTATTGAGGTAGAATGCCACCTATTCTGCTTCTTCCCTGATGGAAGTGTCAGGAAGACCTGGACCTGTGATGGACAGCTTCCGCAGGAACATGATCGCTGTATCTGTCCTGGTAGGTCAGACTTCACAACACTCCCTCTTTAATTCTCTATATCATGGATAGCTGATATACTGTATCCCATCAGCATTATTCAGACTTGTTGTTTGCTTGATTGGTTATTGGTTGTTTTATGCCCAATTAACTGCCAGGGTCATATCAAGGTTGGTGCCTATTTGTAGCAGTGGGAGCCAATGCCCTCTTTATAGTGCTCGCTCACTCAGATGTCTTGTCAAAGTCCTGCATGATAACCCGTTCAGTCACATTATACTGACACCAGGCCAACCAGTTATGTTTCATGGATCTAGCTTCATACAGAGTGCCAGACAAGCAGCAACCACTACCATTTTTAAAGTCTTTGGTGTGACTCCACTGATGTTTGAATCCACAACCTCAAAGCCGGCACCCTACCAGCTGAGCAACCGAGTCTAGTTTTTTTGACTAGTTTTGATGTTCAAACAGATACCATATGTATGTATATATAATGAAAAATTACTTGATTCTAGGTTTCCAGATGTAAAACCACAAATACTGCTATAAATATGAAAATATCTTTGTTTCAGCATTGCATGGGACTTGTTGTCAGGGACCATTTGTTGCTCTTTATAATAAAGTCGGAGAAACAGGTTAAAAGTTACATTTAATGTTTTTAAATATCATTTTCTAGACTACTCTGAAGAATGGTCAGTGGAAGAGAGATGGTTATCCAACTTCAATGTTTCCCTGCTATTTGACGACAATGATGACACATGTCTGGACTTGACTAAAATCACAACAATGCTAACTCTGAAACAAAATGCACCACTGCTCAGAGGATACTATGTCAAAGTTGTCCTTCCTGATAACCTTGAAAGTGAACGCTTTAATATTATTCGAGTCCTTACCTCAGATGTCACAAGTAGCTCTTGTTCGGTACAATTCAGGAAATGTAACTACACAGAGGATCACTTGTACTCTTGTTATTGTTTGCAACAATGCCAGCTGTTGGTGAAGATTTCATACATATCAGAATTGACACAAGTCTATATCCCACATCAAGTTTGTGAGATCAAGATTATTAAGTGATCAGGAACCGAAAGAACTGGAATGGTTGGAAGCACTTTGCTTAACAGTATAGATTGTAATGTTTCTATTGCCATTAGAGTTACTGACATCACATTCAATAACAATATTACAATTATGTTCGGAGGGAATGTAGAAAAAAACCCAAAAAAACCAGGGAAGTAGCTACTTTACATTGTACTGTACATGAGAATTGCAGTTGTTTATCATACCCTGTCACCTTTACATATGATGACAAGGCCTTGTAACTCCCACAATCTATGTAGTGTTGGGAGAGAAAATGCCTATTTAGTCCCACTAGAACTATCTATACACACTGTAACTAAATGTAGCCACTGTACCTAAAATATACCTCAATTATTTTTTTTACAAGCAAATGGACATCGACACCTTCAAGTTTATTGACCATATTAAAGATATTAAAGACATTTTTTTTAAATGATTATTTTGGTGATAAATCATTTTAATAAATTGATGTACAAAAATCTCTTTGACATTTTCATTTTCATATATGGAAGTTTTTGTTTCAGATGCAAAGAATGTAATTAAAGCTGCAGTCTCATCCATCTGTTACTAGGCTTGCATCTGCTGATGTTAGCCTAGTAATGCTACAGCTGGCAATGTGTTTTGCAACATTACAATGTAATCCATTGACGTTAGTGGCTATGTCACAAATTTGGCGCATGATTACAGTGTCAATCCCTAATGCGGGCTTTCAGGATATTTTGTAGCAACAATAGTGTAAAGATATAAGGGGTATTTCACACTAGCCGAATTGTGATTAATATTGTAAATTGAGATACAATCTTAAATCAATATTTATGACCCCTGTGTTTCTAAGTAAAGGCTATATTCCATGATATGTTCATTGCCACTTGCATTCCTTTAATCAAAGAAACGCAAATAGTTTGCATTTCAGATACCAACATGTTGGTATCTGGATGCAAGTAAACTTGCATTTTGACGCAAGTAAAGCTTGGGTTGAATGGCAAGTACCCCTGAACGCATCTTGGAATATAGCCTTTTACTTGCGTTTATTGACATGAGCGCAAGTAAAACGCATGCAAATGCAAGCATTTCTAGTACTTGCTTGTGTTCATACTTGCATTTTTGCTGGTGTTCATGTAACGCAAGTATGAACGCAGGTACATGAACACATCGTGGAATACAGGCTTTAAGTTATTTTTTGTAAATTTGATGGTTTTGGATATGTGACCAGTCATTGAGCAGTTTAAAACTGTTTCACACCATAGTTTTTTTTGGGTGAAATTTTAAGATAAGATGTCCATTTAATGTCAAATATTTGTCAATTCATAATATTGAAGATTAAAAAGTGTCACCAAATCTTTGTTTTCCATAGGAAGTAGTTAAGACATTGCCATTTCACACGAGAGAAGATAAAAGTTGTAGTGTCTTATATCCTATGTGGATTGCCAACTTATCTAGTTATGCAGTATACACTAGATGATATATCATCCCACAGTGGTGGGAAAGCTCATAATGAATATACAAAGCTAACCATAAAAGTATAAATAAACAGAATAAATCTATGATAGAAAATTCAATTATCACGAAATGAAACAATTGTATCAAGAAAGATAATAGTTTTTCACATGAATTCCAATCTTAAATACATTTTCTATATTGTCATATTCATAGAAGGGGTATATTAAACAATGCTGCCATCTACTTATATTTGTACAAACCATATCCAATTAAATTTTTGATATAAGGGTAGGCATATCCTTCAGGTAAGGGTGATTCCCCATTAAATTTGTCGGTAGTAAGTGCTAAGATCAAATGTTTCAGATACAAACCTATGCGTAGAACAGGTGGCCGTAACTAAAACATGTTATCTTGGCAGTTACGATCATAAAAAGGCCTTGGTGTGAAATACACCCACATATTGCACAAATAATACCATTATAAGCTTTAGATGGGTAAAATGCTAATATATATGTGGTCAGTTGATTACTTTACAGACACTGACTTCTAGATGGCCATATTATGGCTTCAAAGAAGTTCTGTATCAGCCTAACAGTCCTTTGTAAAGGTATATGACATTTTGATATAAATTTCAATTACGTATACATATACATATATAAGCATTTTCCTTCTCAGGTTTCTTACATACAGATCCTGTGTTAAACATGTTGCATTAGAATTAAAATTTCACAATTTCACAACTAGTTTTGCACTGCAGTATAGTGTCAAACAAAATTCATGAATAATTGAACATGTTTCAATGTAGCATTCATGATGGAAGGAAACATTACATATTTCTCAGAACAGTAAATGAAGAATTCAACAGACTTGATCAACAAGCCTCAGACGTCACTTCTGCTCATAGAATATTCAACAATGCAGAGGCTCTTACTGACCCATTTGTCTTTCAGGTAGAATGAAACATCATAAACAAGTTAACCAGGCGAATTAGTCACAAGTGATTCTGCTTAATTGCACTTCTTGCAGAGATACGAGAGGGTAAGTATTAACCCAAGGTGGGCTGTTGCATAAACAATAAGGGGTTTTTACTCTATGCGTCATGAGCTGCGATATGATGATGTCACAATGAAGTCACACATATTACAGATAAAATTATTGGCTATAAATAATCAGTTTCAAACATTAATATCATCTCTTTATGTGGAATATTTTTGTCCTATATATGTCCTCATATCACAGCGATATCACAGCTCAAGTTGAATGTAACTACGGAGCTTTTAAGTGAGCTTATGGAAACTGTATGCAAGTTTGAAACTGTTGTATGTGTCTGTTTCATAACAAAACTCTCATAAATCGACCGAAAACTTGCTTAAATCCAGCCAAACTCACGTAAGCAAAAACAAAACTCACGTAGCTATGGCACCCCAAAAGGTGATCGTAACTTTATGAAATGCATATCATATGGAGGTTTGTTATGAAACAGGCCACTGGTGTAAAACCCACCATAGGTCAAACAAAGATTAACAAGGACATGTTTTCTCACACAAAAACTAACATGACATGACATCATAGATACGATTATTTGAGGGGGGTGGGTTGGTCTAGTGGAGAGCGTCCTGGCATTACACACAACCAACCGGGGTTCAATCCTTGGTACTTCCTGTTAGGCCACCTCACCTTGCTGTTGTTCTGACCCCCATAGATATGGTTATATACTTGTGAAGTCAAAAACTGGAGTCTTGATATAGATGAAAAATGGTTGAGCATACCTTAAACTCCAACGTTATCATAATTGCAGGACTATATTACTTAAATAGAATTTGTTTCATTGTTAGGAGGTGGCATTTTGTAAGCATAAGAGTGACCATTCATTTATGCATTTTATCTTCCAGTCATCATAATATGTTGTTGCTGAACATATCATGGAAGCTGTACCTGCTCCTTTATTTTACAGGTAGAGATTGTTTAAAAATATATTTCATTATGATATTGTATGCTATACACCTTTCCGATGAACCTGCACAGTCCCCCACCTTGCCTACTTTGTGGGGCTTTTGGCAACTGGGTCACTTAACTTCATATAGGTTAAGGTTGGGAAAAAAAAAGTTGTTTAAAATTTAATCGACCAGGACAGCACTAAAGATATAGTGGCATATCATAATATTATAACTATTGTCATGATATTTCCAAATGGCCTAGCTCTATTTTACTAAATTGTTTCACATGCCGCCCTTTTGTCCTTTTCTCAGGTGATGTCTTACCAATATGCAACTGAACAAATGAAAAACATTTGGCAAAGATACTTAAAGTTAATTAATAACACTATGTTCTAAAGGAAATAATAATATCAGTGATCTGCAGGGGAGATGCAGATTATACATACAACATAATTAAGATGAGGCAGAGCATAGTTTATATGAGCTATCTGTATTCCACTAGTTGGAATTTGAATATGTTTTCACAAATCATGTCCAATTGCAATAGGGGATAATATTAGATCCATTTATTCCACCTCCACAAACATTTTTTGGATTTTTTTGGTGGTTATTATTCCAGGAAAACTATGATAAAACCACATGCCATGCATAGAGAGCTCAGGCACATAATGGCATTTCTTTTCCTCTCAGGGCATGCATTTGGAAAATCAGCCTACTATTATTCACGATATACCGCTACCTGGTTTACTGCTAGGGATGACTGTGTCTATGTTGGAGGCCACCTCTTGGATCTACAGGATCCAGGCGAATATGACTTCATTGCCCCCCGAATGTAAGTTTAAAACTTTTGTTATTTTCTTTTTAAAATGATTTTTTAAGGGCCGATAGCGACTAGTGTAATCAGGCCCAGGGAGATCATGTTTTCCACAATATTCACCCAAAAAATCAACTAGTTTATGATAGAAACACCTGGCAATGTATTGTTGAAATATGTTTCTCATAGTGTTATTCTCTAAGAGTGTAACAACCTGAAACCCACCTGTTAAGCCCCATTTCCACTGCCCGACAGTTGAGTCGAGTTGAGCTCAGTCTTACTTTTTGCTACAACAGATCCGTTGAGTCTTAAATGTTGAGCTGTTGAAGCTTTAAAACTCAATCACTTATGGAGGTATCCAGTCGAGTTATTTGTATTTTAGTAGAAAACAGAGTCCTAGCTTGTTGCATGGTAGAGTTTCGGACAGTCGTCGGCTCTGGTGCCTCTTGGAGGTAAGACGATCAGGTTGATTTGAGTTGGGCAGTGGAGCCAGGCCTTAGATAGGTCCTGCAAAGGGTATGCACTCCACGTCCACACACTGAATATATGGGTTTGTCTTTCAGTGAGGTGAGGATTTTAACACAAAGGGTTAACTTTACAACATTTGCAGATATTACTATAGAACAAAACATGCTTCACTCATAAACTCCATGAAAAGGGGCATCATAATCTATGGGCATAGGTGGATCAAATGGGGGGGGGGATCCAGGGGGTCCTGATAAGACTTAAACTTAATAAAGAGAAAAGTTAGAGATGATCAGTCCTAGGCCTACTTCCAAAATAAAAAAAGACCTCTTAATATGGAGTTCAACAGAATTTACTGTAGATTTCACATCATCAGGAGAGGAGGTGATGTCCTCATCCATTTTCCCACATTTGCAATAAGCCAATCCCACATTGGGTATATCCCAGGGTTGGACAAGGGTCAGACAAAATAACCATATGGGCCATTCCTTGTCTCCTAGAGTTGGAATGACTGAAATAAGCAATTATTGTATTTTTGTATATTGCCAAGTATTGCTTAAACATATTGAGTTCTTAAATTTTACCAATTGACAGACTTTCAGGTTTGCCAGTCAATCAAAATGCTGTATTCCAGGGCAAAATAGGGTTGGACATTATAGACTGGGCTGTGGGCTTTAACATTGATGCCGATCCCTTTTATTGTCTTTTAGCTTTTTTAAAGTAGAAATCTGGAAAAAGCTGTATTTTCTATTTTCTTCTTGCAGGAGGTATTGGCTGACCCCAAATGGCTGGTTCTGGATTGGGTTGTCCGACCTGGATGTGGAGGGGGAGATGAGGTGGACCGATGGCACCCTGGCAGGCCCTCAACCATGGCATGGAAATGAACCAGACAATATAAATGGAGCTGACTGCACATTAATCATCCTTAATGAAGGTCTGAAAGATGGAGTCTGCAGCAATGAAGGGTATTTCATTTGTGAAGTTGAAAGTAAGCATATTTTCATACTCCTGTTACAATCAGTAAAGTGAGTAACCCGATTGTATTTTTAAATAATGATTTAAATGAACCAATAGACTCTGACCAGACTGCTGACTATATTAATGACTACTTTGTCAATATTGGCCCTAAATTGGCTAATAACCTGGCAGATCCAACGGTACATGATTATGATGAATTTGAATCTAGCATAGATCAATTTACAACAAATCCTGAGGAAATTGCCAATTTATGTCAAGAAATAGAAATCTATAAATCATCTGCAATAGAAAATCTATCTTCAAGAATTTTACGTGATGCCTTTATCATATTGAAAGAGAAGCTATGCTACTGCATAAACCTATCCTTTAGCACTGGCAAATATCCAGACTCATGGAAAATTGCTAAGATAACTCCACTTCATAAAGGAGGAGCCAGAGATAAGGTTAATAACTATAGACCAATTTCATTACTACCACTACCAAGTAAGATAATAGGTAAGATAGTTGAAATTCCTAGATGATCACACTTTATTAAACCAACACCAAAACGGTTTTAGAACCGGACACTCAACGTTCGATACAGTTGCAAAATTTACTGATGATATAGCAGTAGCAGCAAATTCAAATAATTGTACACTAGCAACATTCATAGACTTCCATAAGGCTTTCGACACTGTTAACCATAAAATTCTATTAAAAAAACTAAAATCATATGGCATCACTGACATAAATATCCAATGGTTTACCTGTTACCTTTCTGAAAGAAAGCAACATGTGCATATAAATGAAATTACATCACCACTACTCCCAGTATCCTGTGGGGTACCCCAAGGTTCAATACTAGGACCCATACTCTTCCTGCTACACATAAATGATATTAGTATCAATCTGGCAAATTCCAGAATCAAACTTTTTGCAGATGACACTGTACTATACGTTGCATCAAATGATCTCTCAACTGCAAGAAATCTACTACAAAAAGACCTAGATACATTATCAAGTTGGTGTATTGATAATAAACTATCAGCGAATACTGGAAAAACAAAAACCATGGTATTTGGGACAACAAGATTTACTGGTGCACCTTTACCTGATAAATTACTATTGAATCACGATACCATAGAATTTGTATATGAATATAAATATCTGGGTATAGTTCTGTATAGTAAATTAAACTATGGCAACCATGTAAAATACATAGCGGGTCTATATAATCTCACATAAAATATACTTGTTGTCTAAAGTCCGTAAATATCTTACAGCTGAAGCAGCTATGGCAATTTTTAAAAGTAAAATTATACCCTACTTTGATCAAGGTGATATCTTGTATATGGATATAAACTGTAAGGATTTAAATAAGCTGCAAAGACTCCAAAACAGAGCCCTAAAAATCTGTATGGACTTACACCACAGAACATGTACTAAACTGGTACATAATCTAGCAAAGATCCCAATGTTAGTGGATAGACGTACCTTGCATATTCAAAACTATGCATATAAACGTGCACAGAATCCTGAATATGTTGCAACAGCTGTAAGACCCACTAGGTATCATGATGCACCAGTATTGAATTCTTTAATACCAAATAACAGTATGTATGAGTATAGTGTCTATAATAAATCTGCATTATATTGGAATGAGCTTGAATCTAATGTCAGAAACATACCAAATTATTTAAAATTTAAGGCAAATAGGAAAGCATGGCTTGATAGTAAGATATGCTGGATAAGAGACGCAATATGATTTTGCTAAAAATGGTGTATAAACTTAGTATGAATCCACTTAATGTGGAAGTGAGGAATACTGGAATAGTGCTGAGAAATAGTGGAAAGGTATTTATGAAAATAGAAGATTCTATTAAGGAGAGAGTTAGACGTAGTCCTTTTTATAGAGGGGTGAAATTGTGGAATGAACTTCCAGAACATGTACAAAAATCAGAAAATATTTGTGTTTTTAAGAAACGAGTAATTGTGCTTGTTTAGTAGTAAATTATTAAATGTATTTGAGTCATTGAATGAATGTTAAAATAATGGTACCATGAATGGATATTCATTTTGTTCATCTATGTATATATATCATATTGTTATTCATAGATATCGGAAGAACTTTATGTACGTGAAGAGATATAAAAAAAAACACAAAAAAAAACAAAAAAAACCCCTGATATCTAACGGGTATGTCTCTAAAGCTATCTACCAGTCCATAATCATACCCACCCCTAGTAAAGCACTAAATAACAGAGTCGTGTTTCATGCTCTGTTCAAACTATATATGGTTAATGTGTTTTCAAATGGGTATGACTATATCATATCACAGGCTTTGGCAAAATAAGGTATTAAATAAAAGGTATTAAATAAACAGTGAAACTCAATACAATTTTTAAATGCAAATTTAAAAATTACTGTTAGCTAATTCCCTCCCTTCCACGTTTATGTATACTTCTAATATCATTATTGTTGTAAATTATTGTAAATTATTGCTACTATATGTTTAAAGTATATTTATGTAAATACTTGTTTACTTGTTTATATGTTTTCTTTAACTGTAAAACTTGGACAAGATTGAATTGTATAAACTGGATGACATCGAAAATCGGCTTGAGCCGAATGTAATTTTCTAGTATAAATAAAAGACTTAAAAAAGAAAAATAAAATTGTCCAATGGGCCACTGTGGCCCGTTGCACAATGGATTTTCATTGTTATGATCACTTTAAGATCACTTTAATCTTTGAGATTATTCTAAATAATTTTGTTGTTACGATCAGTATTGTGCAATGGGCCACTGGTCACTCTTATGTGCATATCTAGGTGCACATAGAGTGATTGACCTCCAATTCATGTCTTAATTAATTTTATTGTCTTGTGATAGTTCATGATAAATGGTATGATATAGTATTTACAGTGTTTGAGACAAATCATTTGGCTTTGGGCCATCAGGGCTGATATTGTCAATACAATGTTGGTCATGACAATTTTCCATCAGCCCTGATATACCCTAAAGAAGGTTGCAAAAAAAGGCACAAATGATGGCAGGAAAAGACCTTGATCTGGGCTGATTCAAGTTTTGCTATTTTTGATTTATCCTGATTCAAAGTTGTCTTCTGGGAAGGCATTAGTCTCAAACACTGTATGTACACAAGTATAGTTACAGAATGAAATGTATTTCTGAAAAGAACCTCATGAACAGATTTCACTTGACACTATAGGGGAGTTTAGCACTGGTCATAATTTTAAGATTGTGCTTTTAGTTAAGATATTTTGACTTTATGATCTTATGTTCCTATTGTTATCTATATATTATTAGAGTTAAGATAATTGATTATTACGAACATCTTATCTTAAATTTTGTGAGATGTGAGAAACGCATTTCCAAATCCCCTGGTGTGAAACGTGCCCTATGTACTGTCATTATATCACACAAACATTTCTTTCCTACATATATAGGCACACCAGAGGCCTTGGCTAAGGCAGACATCCTATCGTGTTGGGTTGGAAACGATCTCCTAAGACCTGTGAGAGATGTCGACACTGAAAGTAAATCCCTTCCTGTTTTATAAACAGTCCAAAAACAATAACCAGAACTTTGTTATAGTAGGGTGAGGCCAGAAATTTGAAAAGGCTGTGTCTGTGTCTGCATATTTCCTTTTGGTATGGGGTGGTGATCACTGCATGAAGCTTTATTCAGACATTTAGTTCTTTTGGGGTGACACTTCTCCCTTTTTTTGCAGTTCACTTCCCAATAAGATTAGGGGGGGGGGGGGTTGGTTTGGCAGGACCCCCTGGAACATTTTCTGGTGCCAACTTTCAGTGGCTCATTTACTTAAGAAAAAGATTACAATATTGTCCTCATTATTTGAAAGATCTAGCATCTTGTATGATATCAAATAAGCAGGATTTCATTTTTATTAATTCAAACTATCTTCAGGTTTACCTGATGATCCAGGCCTCTATAGGTATGTATGCCTCTGTAAACCAGTATTTGTTTATAATTATGCAGTTGTGATCAAGTGTCCTAGGAATATACTTTACTACTCACCACATGCAACATTTAACAAAAAGACCTGGACTGAAGGTAAGACCTTCTGTGAAGAAGCTCACTCATCATTAGCGAAGATCACGTCTGAAGCCGAACAAACTATTGTTGACAAAATGAGGTAAAGGTTTTAGATTGTCTCAAAGATCCTGAATCTGAAAAGTCAAGATTAAGATCAAGCTCAAGGATTTTTTGCCAAGAATTTTCTTCTTTAACAGTATAGAAATTATATTTGCTTCTTTTTCTGCCAAATTATATAAATATCAAGAAAAGAAAATGTACAAGGAAAATGAAAGGGACAATTTGGATAAAAATTGAAAGTGAAGCAATGCATTAATGGGTATCTTATTTACCTTTCAATGCAGGAAAGTTAAAGCTATAGGTGATCTAATGATAGGAGGTACAGATGTGGTGGTGGAGGGTGAGTACAGGTGGGCAGACGGGGAAAACTTCACCTGGCCTGACTTCCTTACTGTGTCCAAACCTGCAGACGACACCAGCAAAAACTGCCTTATTGTTATAGGGACTGCTATATGGGCTCATGTTGACTGCAATGTTCAATATCCTATACTCTGTGAAATGCATGTTGGTAAGTGCACGCTTATACTCTATTTACAGATTTAAAGGCTAAATAATAATATATGTGCCTATATTTGCATGATAGCATAATTTGGAATTTCTGGATCAACACATGTTTCAAGTGTTTTTTTTTGTATTTTCAAAGCTTAAGATACAATATTGAATCCTATACAGGTTCAACTATATTCATTTTCTAAAAGGAAATGTTTCATGAAAGGTCTGTACTTAAGAACAAAAGGCATAATCCACTTTTGGCTTAACAACTATAAATTCAGTATGAAATAGCAGAGGTAAAACTTCCAATCTTATTATTCTAATGATAATGATTAATCAATAAACACTATATGATCAATCACAGATCATCAATCAAGAGCACAAGCTTGTTACTGGAATGCACCACCTAATAAATTCTGGCCAGAACAACTGCAAGTTTGCGAGGAAGGTGGTGGTACTCTGGCAAACCTCCGTCATGTAGGTCAATACGAGCGGGCCAGGAGAGCGTTCACTGGCAGAGGGTAAGACATTTTGTCATATTCCCTTTTGGATGTTCATAAGTTGGTTTGGCAGGTTGTCAAAATGGATCAATGGGACTCAAACCCATATTGCCAGTACTATTGAGCCCACATTGCCTGTATTAGTAAGCAATTGTTCCCTGATGTGTCCCAATATACAGTATGCCGAACTGTCAACCAAACTAACTGGCTAATTATGGATTACCTTGCTGATTCTTGGTATGAGCAAAGGTTAGTTCAGTTTGTAGACTACAACATACATTGTACTACACGGGAAAATGTGAGCCTTGTGTTTTTGCCGAAATCTGCTGCGCACCACCACATTTTACATGCTGTGCATCAGTATGTGTCAATACTACTGATGCCCAGCAGCATCAGTATGACTGAGCCTTTATGGTATCAATACTATTGACGCCATACAGCAGGCAAAGTTTAGGCAAAGTCTAGCTGTGCCCTGACCCCCTGCATCAGTATGACTGATGCCTGACTGTACAGCAAAGCTTATGCAAAGGTTAGCTGTGCCCTGTTTAGGTGCAGTAGGCCAGCAGTGTGCAGGGTCTGGATGCTGCTGGTTACACAATACCCTCCCCCCGACCCACTGAGCAGGCAGCTGGGGATATCTATAATTAGCCCAGGCCTGTAGTAAAGCTGCCATCAGTAGTAGGCCTGATTTGTGGACCTGTCCTTTTATTCACTTCCCGGCTTCCAGTCCATGCCCTTGACCTCTGACCTCACAGATGATTTGTGGAAGAAAAGAACCTTTTGATAGGGTTTTCATGCCGATTCGAGCACTTTGAAAAATTTCCAAAATTGAAACATTTATGACTCCCAGTATGAGTCAACTATGGGTCAAAACTGACTCTAAGATTGTAGCCCCGAGTGAGAATGACAATTCTATACATGTAAGAAAATTCTGTGATAATTACAGCATTATCTAGAAATTTAGAAAGATTTTTCACCTTATTCTTATACGGAAAGACTCAACCAATGGAGTTTGCTAAAAACTTGCATAAATGATATCTAGACCTATCTCATGCCAAAAATGTCCCCTATTTAATGGAAATCATTTTACATATTTCCTGGCCTATAGCTATATTGGATGGGTACTTCTGGTAGGCTTGAGCCTCAAATCGGCATAGGAAGCATATTAAAGGAGTGGGGAGGGGCAGGTATAACTCTGCCCCGCCCAAACCTCTACTGGAAGGACACCTCCACTCCCCAATATAATGTATAAGGCTGGGCACCTTTAATGAGCCCCTGAGGTGGGCCCCTAGGCCTGATAATGCCCCCAATTTCAACAATGTTTTTAGAATTAAATAGGCCTGGACATTATTTATGCAATTTTTTAGCAAAATCCATTGGTTGAGTCTTTCAGTATAAAAATAAGGTGAAAAATCTTTCTAAATTTCTAGATAATGTTGTAATCATCATAGGATTTCCTGACATGTATAGACTGGATCCTCTCATTCGGGGCTACAACCTTAGAGTCAGTTTTGACCCATAGTTGACTCATACTGGGAGTCATAAATATTTGGAATTTGGAATTTTTCCAAAGTGCTCAAATCACCATAAAAACCATCTCAAATGATTCTCTCCTACCACAAGTCATCTCCTCTTTGCAACATGAGGATATCAAGGGGCTAGGGCTGGCTATCTATAGAGGGGAGGCAGGGGACATGAAGTGAAGGTCAGGAAATATGTCAAATGATTTCAATCAAAAAGGGACATTTTAGGCATTAGCTGGACCTGATCATCATTTTTGCAAGTTTTTAGGAAAATCTATTGGCTGAGTTTTTCTGTATAAAAATATGTCAAAAATCTGTGTTATTTTCTAGATAATGTTGTAATCATCACATAATTTTTTGACATATATAGAATGGTCGTTCTCACTCGGGGCTACTACCTCAAATTCATTTTTCATCCATAGTTCACTCTTTATGGGAGCAATAAATATTTCAAATTTGAAATTTTTTCAAAGTGCTCAAATCAGCCTAAAAACCATATTAAATGATTCTTTTCTTTTCCCTTCCCAGCCGCCCGGGGAGAGTTGGGGTTTTGGAGGCCGAGGGGAGGCCGAGAAAGGACCACAGGTTTAATATAGGCCCAGGCTAAATATAGATACTGCCTCAGCCCTGACGCCCACAGGTGTACAACTGGCCGAGGCCTTGTTATGTATAGGGTCGCGTTGGGGTCTAAGGGGCCCAATGATGGTTGGAGGGTAGGGGGGTGATGTTGTGTAACCTGTGCGACCAGACCCTTGACGCTGCAGTAGTGAAAGCAGGAATTGACGTTCATTGACACCCTGAAAGTGAGTACTATTGACACACATTCACAGCATAAAACATCAGTACAATTGACGCAAAGAAATTGACACACAATCCAGCACAATTGAGCACAGTGTGACTGACAAAACTTTGCTTGCATGTACAAAATGTGGTGGTGTACAGTCATACATTTAAAAGCATGCTACATATCATTTGAAAGAGAATTCAAAGACTGTTCTAATGGCATGTAACATGTATATGATTCAGTAAATTCAAACTGTCAATATTTATATCGGGAGTAAAATCGACTAGTGGAATACGGCTTTTAGTTACAACTGTTTTATTGTAGTTTTATGTAATGAAACATACAACAAATTTCTAATAATTAGGCAAAAAAGGTTGCTTTGGATAAGATTGAGATTTGGGATATTAAGCATAATTGTAAAAAAACAACAATAAAAACCTTAATTTAAAATCAGAATATCTGTTGTTCATAAATGCATCCTCTTATTAACACGTAAAACTTTCTGCTCCCTATGCTCATGGGACTAACCAACAAGTTTTTAAACAGGCGACTTTTCATTGGAATGACACACTTTAATGAGACGTTTGACTTTCGGTGGACGGATGGGAGCTTTGTGACATGGGCTTGGTGGCACCATTACCCAGAGGTTGAACCAAATCAAGAAAATGCACTATACGCTGCAACCTACAACTATTATGCTTATTCTGATGAAACACCATCAAGAAAAAATTATGAGGCGCTATGTGAGAAAGCAGGTGGGTGGTAATAACTTGGATGGATCCAGAAATTTTGAAAAGGGAGGTGGGGGAGGCCCATATCAAAAATGGTCCCAGTGCCCCCTTTGGTGCCAGTTTTCCACAGAAAAATCAATTTTGGGCCCAAAAAAGGGGTGCACATGCCTGCTGTGAAAGTCAGTGAGGATGGTGAGTGGGCTGCTTCATACGTACAGTATTGCAATTGCTTTATCTGAAAACTTAAATAGATAAATTGCTGCAGGACCTCTCTTTAAAATTTTGAGACACACGCTCTATCAGGGGTGAACCTAAATATTTTCAAAGGGGACAGGCCTGCAAAAATTTGTCCGGGACCCTGGGGATCCAAGAATTTTACATTAAAGAAGTTGATATTGGGCCAAAAGAAGAGGGCCCTCATGCTCCTCTGACTCTGCCACTGCCTGTGTGTCAGGTGAAACAGAAAAAAGGTTTGGATTTTGTTATTTCCAATAATGTGAAAAGGAATCCTAGCCAAAAATAATTTTAAAGATAATAAATACCCAGATTATGCAAGTTCCTGCCTGATAATCTTCTGCTCTGTTGTAGAGAATAAACTCTCTATTTCACGAAGATTTTTCCTGTTTCTTTTTGTAGTTGCTAGTTTCCAAAATGCTGATGTGATTCACACATTGGGGGGGATCGAGGTAGAGTGTCATAACCTGTGTCGGTTCACGGATGGAACAAGCCACAAGACATGGACTTGTGAGGATGAGCTGCCACAGGAGTATGTAGGCTGCTCCTGCCCAGGTAAAGTCTGTATATCACTATGAACCCAGGCAAGCAGTGACATAACAAGCGCGTTCTGCGACCATAATTATATCTAAAAAATACAAGTGCCAACACAAGCACATTTTTATACTTTTTTTCTATTTAGTACTTGCATTCAGATACCAACATGTTGGTATCTGAAATACAAGTGTCTTGCATTCCCTTCACAGAGCAAAATTAATGCAAGTGCTCCCTAATACATAGTTGAAAATAGCCTTTAGGCTCCATATTCTTATAGTTGCATCTGTTGAGGTAACTTTTTTTGGGAAATCATAATGAAAAAATATGAGCACCAGATTTGGTCAATTCCTGGAATTTTATTTGATGAATGTTATTGAGCTCGAGTGTATTTGGAACCGTTTCACTCGCATGGATGCTTGAGCAGCTGAAAACCATGGTATTTTTCCAAATTGGTCAACCATCTTGGATTTCTGATTTCCCCATTGAATTTAAGTGCAAATAATTCCCTGACCAATAATCTTCAAACTTTGAAACCAGCTATATTTCTTTATTCATTCTAAAAGCTGAGATTTTTCATAACAGAAGTTGGTCATATTGGTTTTTTTGAGCCCCCATTTCTGTTCTATTAATATTTCAGTGAGGCTCCCCTTCAAGATTCCAAAGTTTTGCCTCAGAGGAGTATACCAAATCTGTTGCTTTTATTTGCACTGCATTCCAAATTTTAACATTGACTGATCTGGCCACCAAGGACCACCTGCAGTTTTCCTTGCTTTACTTCAGGTATCATTTACTTTTCATCGTAATTAGATTTTCACTGATTTATATTTCAGAAGGGGGCTGGGTCGTGCAGGAACCATGGCTGTCTCACCTCAACATTTCTGTGCTCTCTGACAACAACAACCAAACCTGTCTCAACGCGGCAGACATTGACTCGATTCTGACTCTGCGTCATGAGACACCCCTGCGTAATGGGATTTTGGTTGAAGTTGCCATCTCTGAAAGCCATCACCATGAACTTGTTAGGGTCTTAAAGACTGAAGATGAGAGTGATGCTGGGAACTCCTGCTCACAGCAAAGAGAGTTCAGTAAATGTCTGCATACAGGGGGACATATTTACTTCTGTGTGTGTTCCTCCCATTGCCAGGTTCAAATCAAACTCCTGTTAGCATCTGAGCTCATGACTGTCAGTGGATCTTTTACAGTTTGTGAAATCAGGCTTGTCAACTAGGAGACAATCAGAGCTTGTCAATGTTGGAATTATATTACTTTTATGATCTGTTTCCCATAAAACAAGCCCAGCCCAATTGGCATCAGAATTATACTTGTTTACAGTTTGCAGTGAAATATTATCAAAATATCCTCCTGACTTATTTGTGTAAGACAATTGCATAATGCAAAATTAACCATAGCAATTTGGTTTGACAGATTGTTCTGAAATATATTCTGAAGGCCGTATTCAACATACCGAGAGTGCCCTGCTGATTTGTAGCCACTATACTTTCAGCACAGCTGATATACAATCAGCAACATAGCTGATACAATCTACCAACATGTTGGTAAACATTTCCTGCTGATTTTGAACTGTTTGCTGATATAGAACTTTCAGAGGCCAATATGGCACTTTCGGTGGCCCTATATATGATGGCTTATATGATGTTTATGTCCATCCCTTGTCCAACCACAGGGCATACACATTGTGGGGCTACTTAATTTGGTTCGGACTTATATTCTGTGTGATCTACTGAAAGGGGAAAAAGGGGTCAATATTGAGAACTGAAGTCTGAATATTTTCCTGAGGAAGCCTAGAAAGGTAATAGAAAAGAGCCACTAAGATTAAACAGAAGAAACTTGTGAAGAAAATATGTATAACATAGCATAACAAGGATTTGGTTTATACTTACTCCTGAACCCGACCTTAGATAATGTATTCATTTCTTTATTATTATGGTAAATAAACTTTCAACAAAATGAAAGTATCATTCCTTTTTTATTCCATAAATACGTCCCAGGGTCCCGACCAAAAAAATCGTGAACATAATGTTTGCGATTCCAATATTTGGATTTGTGAAAAAACACAATATTGTAAATGTATATAGGATCTTTGGTTTTTTCAGCTCATACTCTTTGATTATATCACTGTATAATTATAATAGATATGACAAAGTTTTATATACACATATTTATATTTTATAAACCTTTTTTTGGATGGAGTTTCATATTTACAATTCCATCATGCATCTTTGTACATTTCTGGACACATGAAGTGGTGATTATTGATATTTCAAATCAGTGGATTGATAATGTGCATCATATATAATCTTTTTTTGGTAGATTTACCTTTATCTAACACAACTATGAGACTCATATGTAAAACAGTATGGTTGATCGATGATTGTCCAATAATTATTAATATTGTTCAAAGTGAACAACCATCAACAATGTAAAAAGTTAACTAAAGTTTAAGCTTCAAAGTTTCAACAGTCTTCTTATCTTAAATGGTCTCTATCATGTCAGCATGATTTGATATTAGAAAAAAAGCAAATAATCATGTATTGATAGGGGATACATAACATTAGATGTAAATAGCCAAAACAATTATGATCCTGCCCCCCCCCCCCTAAAATTAAGACATTAGAAATTTTAAGCTATGACCACCTAGTGAGTTAGTAATGACTAATCAATGATCAAAACTGCCAGGCTACAGCTATTCATATTGACCAAAAGCTCCTAAATTATACAACCTAAAGCTTAAGCTTCCCTAGGTCCTAGCAGGTAATCAATGAATAATATATAATTACCCAGTAACTGGATTCTTGAAAAGGCAGTAGCGGGTAAATGAAACATGTAACAGGGGTGAATACAGGATTTTTGAAAGGGGTCGGGGGGGTGGGGTCGGGGTGGGGGGGTGGGGGGTGGGGGGTCAGTGTAAAGGCTAAGTACCAGAACAGGATGCATTCGTGCATACAAGAGAGACATTTCCCCCTCTTTTTGTAGTTAAGGGGTCCACCAAAAAAAAAAAAGAAAAAAAAAGGGGGTGGCGAGGGAGGGAGGTTAGGACTGCCTGGACCCGACCCTGGATACACCCCTCATGTACATGATTTGTCACCTCCACAAAATAAATACCAAGACATTAAGTTGAACTTGTGTAGGGTTTGAGGGGGGTCTTTGCCATGGTAATCTATTTGTTTTTGCTGTTCTTTGATAAAATGCTACTGGTTCTGAAATTTGTTCTTGAATACTCCCTGATGATGTAGGGGGTAGCTTAACCATCTGAAGCACTTTAAGTTTTAGTGTGTAGTACTTGCTGTGTATAGATGTTGAGGGGAGTAATGAAGAGTTGAAGACAGGAGTAGTTGTTGATGATAATGTTGTATTAAATCTTCAGTCACAGGCACCATAGGCCTAAGCCTAGGCTGTTACATAATAGACATGTGTCCACCTTGGTGTCCAGACTCCCACTGCCCTTACGGCAGGGGTGCACTTCTCCACCTCACCTTTGGCCTCTGACCTAATTACCATTAATTAGGCCAGTTGACCACTAGGGGGAGGGGGAGTGCTTTACCATAAACTCTATGAAGTAGTATATATACATATTTGAATATGTCTTTTAATTATTGTTAGGGGAATTATGATATTAATATATTTTATATGACAAATTTTGGTAAATATTTGTAGTTGTTAGAGGAAGGATATGCCATACATAAACTTAGGTATGACACATCTAATGAACTAGTTCTGCACTCAATATACAATCACTCAGAGGCTAAAGGTATATTTTTGTGTTAAGTAGTACATTCCAAATCCTGTAACAGAGTACAACAAGGAGTCTGGTTCTTTAATTGATGATTAAGTTAATTGAATCAGAGATCTGCAGGCCCTGTGAGCAGCTCTCTCTTAGATCTCATGCACAAAGGTAGAAATTAACTCATTCACTTTGTGCATATAAACAATTGAAATGATGTGAAGGTCACCAGTTGAACATGAGGGGATAACCAGAATTCTTCCAAATTATATATCTTATGAGGTTACGTAGTATAAATATGGCATGCGCTGCTGGTAGGTGTAAATATACCTGATGGGCAGTGTTCCGCAGGGCACACCTCTCGGCAGGTGTCGATGCTCGGGTAAAATCAATACCAGACTGCTATATGAGGTAGTAGCTCGATGTAGGAGCAGAGAGAGAACCATTAACATTTGGACAATACGGATCGAGAGATTCAAGGGGTTTAGATAGCTACGAAAAGCAACAGGGACATCTGGTGACTTATACGAGAATTACTGCACTACTGTTGAGTGTGAGACTAGGCGGACTTCTAGGAGAAAGCTTACTCTCCATCGGATTAAGGTTGTGACACTTAGAGGAATTATCATCTCTTCACTGGCAAATGTACGCATCATCGTATCCACAAATAAACTTGACCTACTGCCAAGCGTTGTTCATGTTATGGATTGAGCGCCCATCTCGTGAACTAACTTACCACTTGACTAGCAACCATTAGGAACATCAATATTGACGACAGTGAACATCTTGAGCAATTCCCCAATAATTACAATTACCCATAAACTTTAACTAGCGTTCACTCACTTCACAGATTTCAGACACCTTGGTCTCCATCCCCACCAGTCTCAGCCCTGGGGGTGGATCCTCTGGTTTTGTAGACATACTCAAGTCACATGACCTTTGGGGGAGGGGTACTGGGACTGCAGACTCTTTTTTCTTGGGAGTTGATCATGTACATAATCAGAATACTAAGCAAGGGAAAAGCATCCCAGTGATTAGCATGCAGTATACACTTCTAAACATGTGCATTATCAACACTGAAGTGGTGGAACCATACTTCATGGGAAACCAACAGGCCCAGACTGGCATTTCTATGAATTAGCTCTTCCTTCATGAAAATACCAACAATAAGTTGATCCTTAAAGTTCTAAAGAATTTGTCCATTTTTCTCCAACTTAAATCAAATAATTGATATTCTAATGAATAAAATATATAGGAAATATGAGTGAAGCATAGCACATCTAGATATTGAGACATAAATAAATAATAATTCCTTAAGTCCCAACTTGTTAGCTGACACACTGTTTACATATTATTATCCTATTTGTGTCATTAGACTAACATTGTGTAATTCTTATGAGAGAAACCAGATCCATATAGATCTATGGTGAGTATCACCAGACGATGGGCTATGTCACTATGCACAATCTCCATGACTGGGGTCTTACCCAATTATAGTTTAGTTCTACACAGCATTACATCAAATTCACAATCACTTTCACAAAAGGATGCTAGCCTTTCATAATTATTATCTCAGAGTAGATGTATCCCTATCTTGTCTGAACCCACTTTCCAACTTGGGATTTTAGTAGCTGGGTGATTAGTGTTAACCCTTTCCAACCATGGCGATTATATCTCCTAGCAGGCACTAGTCACTGAAGATAGAAAGTACTAATTGCCCAGCCACTAAAATCACCCAAGTGGGGACATGGCATTAGTTCCCATCTTGTAACTATAATGTCAACGATATAATTTCCCACATTGGCCATCCTAGCTGGTTTTGTTTATTGTACTTCATTCTAACAACCTAACAAGGTTTTTGGAAGGACATTTTTGTAAGTCAACATTGATCAAATAATTATTATGAATTGTTGTGCATTAAACAGCTAGTATTTCTAGGAAATTCACGGTTGGTTTATTGAGATTCAAGCATCTACCCATCCCTTTTGAAATACAGTGCTGAGGTGAGACAAGATACACTGCTGCTGGGTTGATTGGAACATCTTCTTCTGTTTCAAAAAGTACTTTTTCAATATAATTATGGACTTAGAGTAAATTTTCTCATTCTAAGAGTTACTCTTTTACAGCATTGTCTAATGTATTTATTTCGTTTGTCACTTCAGCAAAATGTTCTTCAAATTACCAATGACTGTGAGGAGTAGACTTGGGATCATTCTTCTGCTGATTTGTCTTCTTCTAGGTATGGCAGGAATTGGACCTAATTATCTTGTTTGCTCAAATAGATATATAGATAAGAAGTTATTGGACCTTTATTACCCTACTTGTTCTAAATCTTTGTTGCTTCGACGGCACATGCAGACCTATTAGTCCACACTGTGTCCCACCAGTAACCAGCGGTGCCATAGGGGACCAGCCTGTCCATCTGTACTACGGATTTGTAAACACTTTAATGTGGGGACCAAGGGAACCAGCGAATTGGGTCATGACCCCATTTCTTAGTTCCAGCCTCATCCTCCATGTGCATGGTGTAGTGGTTAAGACCCTCACCTCCAAACCCAAAGGTTGTGGATTCGAATCCTGGTGAAGCCACTTGTCTAGTAGCTAAAACCTTTTTCATTCCCGCACAAGTACAGGATGTTTATCTTGATGGTTTTAGTGAAATATTATTAAAGTGACTGTCAATTCTCACTACCATGGATAGCTGGTTTACAGTAGTTTGAGCACCTGCAGGTTAATTTGGGCTTATTTTGTTGACAAAACTCCTTGAAAGATTATAGAAAAAAGTCAAATGATTGCTATCTATCCATCTACAATGAATGGATTTTCAAACAACTAGGGAAATATATATGTATACGGCTACTGACCTTAAAAAGAGTGATGGCTTGTTTTATTCGATGATAATCTCCAAATAATGGTACAGTTTATGAACATTTCTATGATATATCCATAAGTTTTGCAAACAAATTACCCAGCATGCATCCTGTTCTGGGCTATCCTGCAGGTAGAATTAAAATAAAAAGCTATCCGTGGTTGGGAGAATTGCATCGCTATTTTACATTACAACCTGCTGTTTCTACAGCAAGCATGGATGGATTAAACAGGATTAAGCATTGAAATAGCTTCGGGATAGCAATGTTATAATAAAGAGATGTCCAAATGGCTATTATAAGTAGAAATTCTACTGATGATTTATTGTTTTATGCGCCTATTCAGTCCAGGGTTTAAGGGGCTTTATAAACACACTAAATCTCCCTAGGAAGTAATGAAGAAAGAAATGATAAGTAGCAGCTAATTTATAAAGCCTATTTATCTGTAGGAAATGTACATGGAAAATCAACCTATTACTACTCCCGATATAAAGCAACCTGGATGGATGCCAAAGACGATTGCACACATGTTGGAGGGCATCTTGCTAAAATAAATGATACTGAGAGAAATGCATTCATTGCTTCAAGAATGTATGTACTTGATTTTAGCATTTCCTTTTGAATCATTCTAAAGCAATGTTGGAAGATACATTTTGGGCTTTTGTTTTGAGAACTGAGATATTATATGACTCTAAAGGCAATCACACCATAAAACATCTAAAAGCTCTTTTTGTCAAACCTTGTTTCTACAAAAGAGAAATCTATATAAGCAAGAAATTATGAAAAATACAGGGGCAACACAAGCACTGATACAATGCAGGAAATGTGTCAATAAACACAGAAAATGACTGCTGATAGATGTAATAGGGATTCAAGGGGGTCTGGAGGGGAGGGGGCAGGGTCATGATCACAATGTTGTGAGTTTAATTTTAGAAATGGCTGTATTGCGTGTCAATTTCAAGAAAGACCTATGTCATCTGTCTCTGTCTTTGTTGGCATCACTTTTGAAGTTAACTACCACTCTGTCACATGGTCAAATTTACCCCCATTTTCATGGCTTGTATATGTAGTGAAATCATTAATCTATCAATAGTGATTCAAATGTAATTTCCAAAGTTCAATAATCTTTCCTAAAAATGACATATCCTTATAAAATCACCCAATTCAACCATGTATACATAGTACATGACTGTAACAACTTTGCATCGGTGTTACAGTCTGCACTGGGTTTGCGGTTTTCATAATGTACACTGTTAAAAAAACCCGTAACTTTAACAGTTATATACTGTAAACCTAAACAGTATAATACCGTATTTTATTTTACGGTTATCTACCATAATATCATTGCAATTTACAGTATATAATTGTATTTATTGCTGAAATTAGCCTCACAGTAATTATACCGTATTTGGGAATTGTATACTGTATGGAAAAGAAAAATGGACACTTTGGGATTAGAACCCACATTTTCCACATTCAAGTAGAAGCCTAACCAACTGAGCTAACTTGGACTGCATGAGGTGTACACTGTCATAGTCTGCACCAATGAGTAGGATCAGTACTACTATACAGGAGTTTAAAATTAGACAGACATTAAGTCAGCACTTTCATACCCCTACTCAGGGTTCTCCCTAGACGCGATGCGGGATTCCCGCATCAGGAATTCAATTCCCGCATTATGATGACTTTGAGGGGGCCATTCCCGCAGTAGAATTACAGAAATTTGATAAGAATATAGTCAGAAACCCCCCGATTTTCCAAGAATGCCCCCCTAAGGTTAAGCAAAATGGGGCATTTGATACTTGAAATCTTTTTCTAGGAAGAACCCTGCCTACTTATTCAGTTAAGTAGCAAAGATGGGCCCTGTCTACCTACAGGCCTCCATAGCTCAGTGGTAGAGCACAGGCTTCATATGTTAGAGATCCCGGGCTCAAACCTCGGCTAGTCATGTTATCAAATTACTGCTATGCAGTATTGGTACTATCAGTAGTAATGGTTGCAGCATGCCCTCTGTATTTTGGCCATAAGTAAAATATCTTTTTCATACATTTAGGAATTTGGAACTTTGTGATTAAAAATGTTAGATCTTTAGGTTTTTATAGCGTTATTAAAGATAATCACCTGATTGGCCTGCTATTCTTGGTATGGCCAACCAGCCAGAACACCCCTAAAACATTTACAAGATGTTTTAAAACACCTTTTCAGTAGGATTAACATGTAGACACCTTTTTAGTACAAGAACTCAGCTATAGCCCTGTAGGTTTTACCTCCAAAAATCAAACAACCCATACAAGGCTAAACCAAGAGAAAAAGGATGTACTTGGGTATTGGCTAAATTATCCTGTAGAGTGATTACAGGAAAAATAAAACTTTCAACGCTGCTAAAATTACATCCAGTGTAAACTGTATGGCATTTTACCATAGTATGTTTTATAGTATATTATTATACTTTTTCGGAATTGCTAAATAGGCGTACAGTGAGCGAGTGGACTATGATGATATGAAATCCGTATCAGTAGACTCTACTGATACGGAAAAGTAGTCCGACCTAGTTTAAACCAATCAGAATACATGGACACAGAGAGAGTTTGACCTCTGACCTGACACTGACCTGACGCTGACCTACGCCGACCTATATAACGGACCAATGAGGGGCGTGGATTTGATCATGTGGCCCAGACGCGGTGCGTTCAGTCTGCAGAAACAAAACAAATCCACGAGAGCCAAAAACATCGGAAATCTCCGTTAAAAACGGCGAAAACGTCAGAAATGACGTCAGAAACGACGTTTAGTATGGATTCAACGGATGCACAGATCAGGGAAATGCTAATGTTCGACTCCGACGTTAGCGAAACGGATTTAAACAGAGTTTTGGACGTTTTTGAGGCTCCTGACGTCTTTTGGGACCACTCCCCTCCCACCAGCCCTACAGTGATTGTGTACAGAGAAGAGCCCTCAGAAAACCCTCGGCAGCCCTCAGAAAACCCTCGGCAGCCCTCAGAAAACCCTCGGCAGTAAATTTCCACGATTTTGACATGGAGGACCCAGACTACCTTCCACCAGGTAAGCATATGCCCAACCAAAACAATAAAAATGTGTGTAAAAATGCGTGTAATGTATGTGACAAGTACGTGATAAGTACGCGATAAGTACGCAATAAGTACGTGATAAGTACGCAATAAGTATGTGATAAGTATGTGACAAGTAAGGGGAATGTTACCCTCACCTCTCAGGAAGTCTCTCATTGCTGCAGTTTAGCCTCTCTGGTCATAGAGTGGAGCTCATTATTCTCCAGGTAGACACACCCATTTTCATCTTCCCTGTTTCTATCAACTTTCAGATACTGATGAGGAGGACTACATGGAGGAAGGCATGGACGAGGGCATGGACGAGGACATGGACGAGGACAATGAGGAACAGGGAGCCGTAGGAGGGGTGAACGAGGCCGACATTGACTCGGGCAAAAACAAGAACACAAAGAGAAAGACACAACAGGTGGTCAAGAGGTTCCACGAGTACTGTGTGGAACAGGGGTATGAGGACTTCGTGGCCCTCCCGCCCTCAACCCTCAATGCCATGGTGAGTGCTTTCTTCATGGTCGTAAAAAAAAAGGACGGGGAAGAGTACGAACCGGACACCCTCACCAGTATGCACCGGGCCATTGACCGTCACCTCAAGGAGAAAAAGTATGGATATACTTTAAAGGATTCCCCGGAGTTCCAGAGTAGTCGGGATGTCCTGGCCACCCGGAGGAAGGCCCTCAAGGCGGAGGGGTATGGCAACAAACCCAACCGATCCCAGCCCCTCACTGCACAACATATGAACATCTTCAGGGAGAAGGGAGCCATCTCTAAGACCAGCCCGGAACCTCTGCAACAAGGGCTCTTCATCTATATGGTGGACTGTTTCGGGCTGAGGGGCATGCACGAGGGCCGACAAATGTACTCGGGGGACATCAAGTATGTGGAGGACAAAAATGGGTACGTCTACCTGGAGTTCAACGAATGACATTCCAAGACTAGACAGGGCCAGGGGGATCCCAGGCATTTTAAGCCTAAACTGTTCAAGAACGAGAGACATCCCGAGAGGTGTGCAGTCCACATGTATGAAATATTCAAGTCCCACCGCCCACCCCAAATGATGGCCCCTGACAGCCCCTTCTTCCTGGCCATCAACAAGAGTCCCAGGGCCAGGACCTGGTACAAGAACCAGCCCCTGGGTGTGCACAGACTCTGCACTATTGTCCCTGAAATGGCCAAGGCATGTCAGCTGAAGGGGAGGCTCACTAACCACAGTATCAGAAAAAAAACAGCGACTGACCTGCTCCACAGCGGGGTGAATCCCACTGTGATTGTGCAGCTGACAGGCCACAGCAATGTGGCCAGCCTGAACAATTATGCAACGGCGGACATGTCAATGCAGTATGTGATGTGCGACCTCCTGGAAAGTGACCAGGAGAGGGCACAACTCTCAAGGAAAAGGTGCCTACCTGCTGCCACCCCTCACAGCGAAGTCGTCCCTGCACTCACAGCATCCACAGCACTGTCACACAGGAGGAGGCCTGTATCCTGTGCCCTTGGAGCACCTCCAGTGTCAGATGCCACGCCCCCCTGCCAAGTTGGACAAATGCCTACATCTCCTCCAGGAGGGATGACAGATGTACCAGCAAGGCCTACCACCTCTCCTATGAGGCAGGGTGCCACGCCCCCTCCCCCACAACACAGTATAAATCCTCCAAGGCAGGCGGCCACTCCTCCAGGGCAGGTGGCCACTCCTCCAGGGCAGGCGGCCATCACCCAAGGTCCAGTGATGATAGCCCAAGGTCCGGCGATGATAGACCAAGGTCCGGTGATGATAGCCCAAGGTCCAGGAACTCCTCCAGGGGGGGCGGTGGCTGCTCCATGTCCAGCGTTGGTCACTCCAGGCCAGGCGGGGGTCACTCCAGGCCAGGCGGGGGTCACTCCAGGCCAGGCGGGGGTCACTCCAGGCCAGGCGGGGGTCACTCCAGGCCAGGCGGCACCATCCATGAACATCGTCCCAGCTGCAGCTGGATCAGCTGCCTTGTTCCAGTCCTCATCCTCCAGCCTGTCTCAAGCCTCTGCACTGCTCAGCGGGGCAATATTCCACGGATCTGTGAACATAAACTTCAATTACTACAGTGGGAATCATCAACCTCAGTAAAATCCGGCCAAAGTCTGAAAAAACATCAAAATAAGTGAAATCCGGGCGAAATCCAGGCGAAATCCGGGCGAAATCCGGGCGAAATCCGAGACATTCTCTTAATTCTCCTCGTAGTTTAGGAAATATTCAAATGTTGAACATGTAAAAATGAAAAAAATATTTAAAGTTAAATCACATCTGTAAGATTCTGGGGCATCTTGCCCTTATTGAAGATGTAAAAATCAATGTAAGTTGTAAGCTGAGAGTTGTAATCAATCTATATAAGAAATGACAAAGTTGTACTCATCTTAGAGGCGTCCGTCCACTGTTGCAGGGAAGACCTGCTTCGTTGCAGGACTGAACGGCGCTGTTGCAGGCCCTGGAATGAATTAAAAGTAAAAATAATTCAAAGTCATTTTTTCAAACTTGTAAAATATTCTAAGGTAAAACAGACAATTGCAGGTTGTTCGCGATGTACATATCTTACGTAGTTCATCAAAATAATGTACTTTAGCGGATTATTTAGTACGTTTTCTCCAAGTTGAAGTTGTAAAATTCAATCTATATAAGAATCCAGAAAGTTCAACTGACCTTTGACCCGACCCGACCTGACCGGAGGTCGGGAGTACTTGCACTGTTGCCGGGCGTCAAGAGCTGTTGCCGGCCCCTGTTGCCGGGAGGCTTGAAGTTAATAAATCCATAATGTCACGCATTGCCTTTGAAACACGTTGTTCTCCACGCATTTGTCCACGCATTTTGGGCTTTCTCCACGTAGATATGTAATATTTTGAAGCAATTCTGGCAGGTGGAAGAGGAGGGTCCTCGGGGCAAGCATGGCGGCGGGCGCGCGAGCTGGCGAGTAAAATCCCCAATTTTGTAGACCAAATATCTCCATATATAGCCGATGACACGTACATTTCACACGTCCTCGTACATCCCGGGTATGTTATTCACGTGCAGCAGGCAGGACGACCTCGTATATATCGTATTTCCAGCGTAAACTGAAGAAATCCGGAGGATCAATTTGCCCTCTTCACGCCATAACCGCCGGCTTGTTCAAATGAAAAGTAGGTCATTTAGCCGCATCACTCCGCTCAATTGTAGTCCGCCGCGGAAAAAAGTCCCAAATGAATTCGGCCGGTCGAATAATTTTAAAGGCTAATAATTAAAAATGATTATGGAATATGTATCACTGAGACTGTATAATGGCGACAAATTATAGAAATACCCAAATACTTCGATAATTTTCAAAAACATAGCCGCATCACTCGCGGCAAGGCGAGTAAGAATACCAGCGTGGCTGAAGTCGCGGCGAAGTCGGTCAAATCGCCTCTGCGCCTTCATCAAACGTAGTCCTACGCGCATATAGTTCCAAATGAAATGGTCTGATCGAATAAATCTATCGGATGAAATGCTTAAAACAAGCTCAAAGCTTGTTCTATATATATTATTTAAGCATCACAATTCCGTGAAAGTATAATAAATACAAAATCGGACTCGTGTGTGGATACGGATGGCCGGATTACCCTTGGCGGGAAGTCGTATCAGTACTCGTCCTTCGGACTCGTACTGAAGTTGTATCAGTACTCGTCCTTCGGACTCGTACTGATACGACTTTCCGCCAAGGGTAATCCGACCATCCGTATCCACACACTCGTCCAGTTTTGTTTATTTATCGTTGAACTTAAATGGCTTCGATCCGTAAGAATGAAAGTCCACTGTACATATTACAGTATATTACTTTTAAACTTAAATGGTGTTCACCTGTAAAAAATACGGTCACACAGAATTACGGTCACCCGTTAAATTTACGGTAAAAGTTCGGCAACATAATTGCCAGTACTTTACCATAAATTTGACGGGATTTTTTTAACAGTGTAGTAAAGAATTAGGGAATGCACTAACACTGACTTCATACTAAATAAACTATGACTCTCTTTATCTATACTTTTCAAGAAATTCACAGTTGCAAGAACCTGTATATTCTTGAGGCCATAGGTTTTGGAAGTGTTGAGGTTGTCCAGAAACATGCTAAATATTAAGAGGCACCACTCATAGTCTCTCAGTGGACAACATCAGGAACTGTTTGAAGACAAAGTTCCTGGTACATGAGAAATAATAACGTTACCTGATAAGCCATGGCTAGCACCCAGTTGACAACAAGTATTTTTCCGCCTCATAGAAAGGAAGTGCTTCTGCTTTTTGTGTTTTTCTAAGTATGTCATAGTATGCCCATCTCATTTGGTCTTGCTTTATATAAGAATTACCAAGTCATTGGACCTTGATGAACTAACTAATGCTGGTTAAACATCCAAATCCTTCCTGTAGCATTACCTGTTCCCTCATCATGATTTTGTGCATCATTCTGCTACAGTTCAAACTGGATCACAGATAAGGACACAGGTTCTTATTGGGTTGGACTGTCAGACAGTGAGGTTGAGGGTGACTTCAGGTGGACTGATGGTAGCCCAGCAGGGTCAGTCAAATGGAGGCCATACCAGCCGGATAACAGCAGAGGTGCAGAGAATTGTGTACACTTCAAGGGTTATGCACTAAATGATGCACCATGTGTAGCAGCCCTTCAGTTTCTTTGTGAGGTTCAAGGTGAGCACTTTAAATTTCTAAAAGAGAATAGACCTGTCCACTTTGGGATGTACTGCTGGCATGATACAGAGGTCGGACATAATTGCAGTTTTTGCAAAGTCAGGCACTGACACAAATCTGAGTGAATGGGTTAGTACATGTGTTTTCTAAGTCAATAAGGTGTTGATAAATGAGGATGAATCAATATTTTCTCTCAATTAGGTAATTACCTCTACTTTAGGTGAACCAAAATAAAGTATGTTTTTTGTGATTTTAGGGTTGGACATTGTGAGCAAAGCTGAAGGGCTTTAACACGTTCCCTATGGGAAAATGCCATTTTTGCTTTCCAGTCCTACCGCTACATATTTTAAATCATATTGAAAGTAAAAGATTATAAAGCTTAGTTTTGGGTAATAGTTCTAGGAAAATTGCTGTGAATCAAGTATAATGAACATTTTTCTAAAATTGTTGATATCATAGAAATAAGGGGTGGGTTAGCTGGCAAAGTGGACAGGTCTATTATGTAGGGATACATCACTATATTTTGAATCAAGGATAGAATAGGATATTTAAAAATTTCACCTGTGACTGGTGGGTAAGGAGCTTTATAATTAGAATCTATTAATCCACACAATACTGGAAGGAGAGTATATTCTTCCAATATTGTGAAGATTACTAGATTAAAGCATATTATGATTATATCTTCATTTCACAAGTTCATATTCCTGGCCTATGTGTCGGACACATAATCTCACTTTCCTGAAATTGAGAGGATTTTCAAGTATTAGTAATTGTCAAGATATAAGACACTTCAACTATGGGCCTGTGTGGTTGCTAACCAGTGCTCAGTTCCCTGAATCTTTGCTTGATGCATACGTTTATACATTTTATGATTCTTTGAAATCCCCACCTAGATGCTTATGTCCTTAATAGAAACCGTCTTGACTCAACGACCTTACTTTTCAACAATATATAGATGTGCTACTATGTTCTCATGAATAACAAATAATATAATTTGAAAACATCAAACATCAGAGTTTTTTCTTTTACCTAGATACACCAGAGGCCTTGACTAGGGCAGGAACCATGTCCTGCTGGGTGACCAATGATCTGTTGAGGCCTGTGACTGAAGTTGATAGTGAAAGTAAGCAGTTTTGTACTGACAACAACTAACTTACTAAACTCTTTAACACAGCAAAGAATTACATTGTTTTTTTAAAGTTTAGTTTTACGGACAGGCCGACTAAATCAAGGTGCATTATGGAAAGAATGTTCACTCATGCATTTTTTAAACATAAGCAGTTTCTCATATTGTACCCTAGGGTGATGATAGCTTAGTATTTCATATGTAAGTCCAAGATTAGAAGACACATTCACTTTAAAAATTCACTAAAAGTTCCTTGATTTTTGTTATCAAATCGAAACATAGGACCTGAATAAAATGGCTTTGAGACATGCTTCCATCTTCCATTTACTTTTATGCAGGGACAGTCATTTGTCCAAGAAATAAGATATATGTTTCACCATCCCACCGAATGAATGCCAAAACTTGGGCTGAGGCAGATGCCTTCTGCAAAGGCGCGAGCTTTCTTCTTGCCAAGATCACAACAAAAGAGGAACAATTGATTGTGGACAGGTTCAGGTATATATCTTTTACATCTTTGAAAAGAAAAAGTTCTCTTTTTCCAAGATTATTAGGCTACACTTCGAGATTCTGCCTCACTGTGGAAAAGAAAAGTTGCATTATTTAAATTTTGAAGCCATAAAAATTGTGTTTTGTTTTGCAGGTTGGTTAAAGGTTTTAGCCATATATGGATAGGAGGTACAGATGTGTCAGTAGAGGGTGAGTACAGGTGGGCAGACGGGGAAAACTTCACCTGGCCTGACTTCCTTACTGTGTCCAAACCTGCAGATGACACCAGCAAAAACTGTCTTCTTACAGCTAATACTCTGGAATGGATTCCATCAAGTTGTACGTCTAAATATCCTGTACTTTGTGAAATGCCTACCTGTAAGTATATATGTTAATATTTCTATACTGATTACAGGGACTGATTTAGAAGTGAGTTTCTGAGGGGCCTCCCTTTAACGTTTTCCAAATTTAGCCTTATTTAAATGCAAAATTCAAGCCCCCAAAGGAGGCATATCAAACTTCTACATAAGGACACCCCCTTCCTCTTTGTATCCATCGCTGGGAGATATGGTTAGTAACAGGTCAAATCAATCACCCTTTTCAAGTAACCTTAGCACAATAAGTAAAACACTATATTCCTCATTCTTGTGGTTCCCAGTTGACATCAGCATGCTAAAATGACTCATCTAATGGATATTTCCTTTTAAATTATTTGAAATACATTGCTCAATAACCATTAAATGTAGGGATGGTGGTATAGATAATTGGCCAAAGTCAAACAATGTGGTACAACCTTTAGTATAAGAAATTCTGAAGTAGCATTGCATGGGTGACTATTTATTTCTGACAGATATCAACTGTAGGAGCACTATCTTATTGTACAAAGTTGTCACTTTGTTCAAGTTGTTACTTTTGTTGTTTGAAAATCAAGCACATTTATTTCTGGCATCTGATTATTGGGGTGTCGAAAAATTACTGCCTGAGGCCATTAGGCTGAGGGCTGTAATTTTTCTGACATCCCACCGAGTATACAGGGTTGTACTGTCAACCGAGGTAAGTTTTTCTTATATTATATACCATATTTTGTAAGTTATAAGCAAAAGAGAAAGGAAATTACCAGTGGAGGTATCCCAATGTATTGATTATGCACACACTTTGTCTGGTGTCAAACAGTTTCCCTAATATTCATCATTTTCTCTTAAATTAGAACTATACCACTATCTCCATTTAATTAGACTGTATTATTTTACCTTGAATTAAAAAAATAATCATACAAATCCATTCAGAATTCACAAATAAGGAGAAATTCATTTTACACAGTAAAGCAAGGTGGGCAGTATACACAAATACTGCCCACTGTGCCAATACACCGAACATACTGGATGGCAGTGTCCAGTTAGTATTCATAGCATATTTCGGCATTGGTATATAATATCATGCACATCTTTAACCATCTCATTTTAATAATGTCATATATCTATGTTATCGTATTTCGTTTGCATTTTATCTCCTTCCCTATAACACCTATATGTTATTCCAATTAATTGTTTATCCCTTTTGCGGGGCTGACCAGAAGACCAGTTTCAAAATAAAATTTGTTTGTTTGTTTGTTTGTTTGTTTGCAGATCTTCGGCCAGTAGGTCAGTCCTGCTACTGGACTGTGCCATCTGGACAAACCTGGACAAACCAGTTGTTGGCTTGTGAGGCGGGGGGTGGTACGTTAGCAGCCATTCGTGATGCACGTCAGTACGAACGAGCAAGGAGGGTGTTTCAACCATTAGGGTATGACTTTAGTATACACTTGCACTACATGACTGATTTTCACAAGGTGTTTGCAATATGATGCATTGGATCTGGGGTGGGGGTTCCTGGAATGAATGGCCGACTCACACCAAAACTTTAACAATGGCAGTGGTCACTGCTTGCCTGGCACTCGCTATAAGTATAAAGTAAGAACCACGAAACATGACTGGTCAGCCTGATGTCAGCATAGTAGGACTGGATAGGGTATTGTGTGGGCCTATGACATGACATCTCAGTGTGGCAGCACTATAAAAAAGGTATTGGGTCCCACTCGTACAAATAGGCACCTTATTTCATAGATTCAGTCACCGCCCCTGTGGCGTAAAACTAGCTGCAAAGCTTTACCTTTTGCACTCTCGTAAATGAACCCAAAAGAGTTGGCCAGACATTAAACTAGCCCAACAAAGTTACTACCCAAATTCACCACTGTTTTAAAGATTGCTTACCTTAGGATTCATTATTTGATTGCTAGAGATTCAATATTTGATTTTCCAGATCCCATGTCTTTCTTGGATTTAGTGATACAAATATGGACAATGAATACCAGTGGACTGATGGTAGCCTTATGACCTGGTCATGGTGGTATGGTCATGAACCACATGGAGACTCTGATATATATGGTGGCACCTCTTCATATTATGCTTTTGCTGATTTGGACACAAGCCGAACCAATACTGGCTTATGTGAGAAAGCAGGTTGTTATGATTTATTACAATTCAATAACCTACTATATGTTTGCAACTAATTTCAACTTCTAGATTTACCAATGTGTATTAAACTCTATCATTGCATTTTATGCCCAGTTGGCACATTCAGAAATGCTGATGTGGTCCATGCTGATGAAAGCATGGATGTTGCTTGTCATAAAGGGTGTCATTTCTTGGATGGTGGAATTAACAGGACATTGACATGTGGAGAGGTACAGTCACAGGACCACAACAGCTGTGTCTGTCCAGGTAAAATATAACAGCTCAAAATTTTGAGCATTTATAAATAATAACTATTATACCTTATATGCCTTCTATACACACACACAAGTCTATACATGGTGGTTCTTCTTTGCTTGAAATATATTGCATTGGGGTTTCACTTTTGGTCAGAGTTAAATTTCAAATTCTAGTGGCTTTGATTCAAATTGAATGAGTTAAGGTGTTCTGTTACCTTATAGAGTAAACTGAAGTTGTGTATGATGGAATTGCTTATACCCTTTAAGGGAAATAAGAGGGATTTTCTTATTACATAACATATTATTTTTTATATATTCAGGAGACTTACAGAAAGAGTGGACCATACAGGAGCGTTGGCTGTTGGATTTGAACATCACGAGCCTCTATGACAATGACACTGCCACCTGTTTTGACTTTGCTGGGGTCACAAATGTCCTCACTTTACAAAGTGACCCTTCATGGATATTTCTTCATTCATTTCACCTTTGGAGACAACCTAGATTCTAATGATCATAAGATCATAAAGGTCTTGACCTTAGGAGGTAGACCTGAGTCCATAAACTCCTGCCCACAGCCAAGAGAGTTCACAAAGTGTTTGGAAATAGATAGATACAAATATTCATGTTATTGTACCTACCATTGTAAAGTTTTTATTAAACTTTTGTTGGGATGGGAATGGGCCAAGTTGAACCGATCGTTCTTGGTGTGTGAGATTCAAGTTTATTAACCTATGAATAGCAGAGACCTGTCTGAGGTGAGACACTAAAATCAATATTTTGTAAGGAATACTAGATCTTGCAGGGGTACTTTGTGTATAGATGTAACGTGTAGAAAAATAGCGTAAGCAGGCCCATAGCCAGGAGGGTTCGAAGGGTTCATACAAACCCCCACCTTGGATAGAACCCCCTCTAAAATATCCGCCTCCTCTACTTGCATGAATTGAATGATATTAATTTAACTGTGACTTTTATTCTACAAGTTATTTTTAGATTTAGTGTATGATCCCTACAAATCCACTGCACAAAGGTAGTTAGTAAAACACCGTGTGCATATAATCAATCGTATATGAATAAAGTAAAGGAACAGTCACCAGACTACAAGGGAAAATATCATAAAAGTATTCGAAATTATATGATTATATACTACGTTACATAATGTAAATACAGCATGGACTTCTGGCAGGTCTAAATATATCTGTTCAGCTATAGCAGACAGGTTGCGTCTCCTAGAGAGTACCACTGCTCGGGATAAAATCAATAACCAGACTAATATATAAAGGTGGGAACCTATGGTTAAAACGGAGAACATAATTAGATACCATTTGGAACAGTACGAGTTTTGAGGATTCGGGGGTTTGGATAGCCATACCTATAAGGACATCTGGTGACTAGTAACATAACTAACATCGCTGCATGAACGCGTGAGGCCAGGTGGACACTGCGGAATAAACTTGTCTTCATAAACTGTGATTGTGAACCTAGGATTTATAGGCCACGGCTACACTGGCAATTGTATGCAATTGATATATTCACCAATAAACCTGACTCTCAGCCAAGCGTTGTTTGCATCATGGATATGAAGCTTGTCATTTTAAACAGACTACTACTTAACCAGCCAATATAAAGGAAGTTAACTAAGAACAGTTCCCAAATTATTAAGTAATACCCATACCAACGACAAGTGTTCACCACATTGATATTTTTTCCTAAACATAGTTGAGCCATATTATTCAAAAACGATCCCCCCTCTGAAAAAATATCTGTCTATGGGCCTGGAAAGAACCTATTTTATATCATTCTCAGATCAGACTGGTGTCTGAGTGGGTGTAGGACTGTTAGAGGAGCATGTATCAAAATAACCGAATCATTTTCAGTGAGAAATGAAATGTAAGAGTTATAAGCAGCCATTCAAACAAAGCACACCCGCACTGACCATAGGACATGTAGCTGTCTAAAGGCCGTATTCCACATACTGAAAGTGCTCTTCTGATTTACAGGCGATACATTTTCGATGGTGCCGATATACAATTGGCGGCCCTGCCAATAAAATTTACCAACATGTTGGTAGCTTTGTCCTGGCTATTACAAACTGGTTGCCGATATTTCACTTTCAGTGGCCGTTAATGCACTTTTGGCAGCCGAAATTGCACCGAAATTACATGGTCCTGATATAGAATGTTTCCATGGAGATCCTCAATATATGCGATGCATATTTTTGGTTGGCATGTGAAATACGGCCTTTAGTCTCGTCAGTAATTCTCTCCAATGGATTTTCTGTTTATCAGGAATTAACTAACCATAGAAGAGAGTTCCTTAAACCCAAGCATGTACAGGCTACTGCAGGACGGGAGATTTTTGTATTGCTGGTCATTTCCAGCTTTCTAATTGACCATTGCTCCAGCTACTCTTAAGCCTAGAAGTTCATAAATATTTTGGATTTAGAAAAATATTTCACTTTTATTGATGCTTTCTTCCTTTATAGATGTAACTCCTTTGAGGTTGACCAAATCCTCATTCTGGAGTTCAAAAATATTTGAGGAATAAAATTATCATTTACTCACCCTGAATCAGACTTGTTATTGTGGAAGTTATTAATCTATCATGAGAAATATACTAAAAGTCAACTGAAATATGGAGGGAAAAAACATAAAGTAACCATCCACAATATTATTTTTCAGAAATTTTATTATTATTTTAGTGGATATTCCATGAAAGATCATGTCCTAGAGCCATGATATCTACAAGAAATACTCTTATTATTACTGAACAGATTTGAGGTTAACAATTTAAAAGAAAGCTAATTGAAACAGTACAAGTAACCAAATTCAATGCATGTCGTAAGGAACTGAAGTACCAATTGAAGAAACTATTGAGTCAAATTAATAACAAACCCTTCCTATAGTAATAGGGATATTATCCATACACTCTTTATGACCAGTAGAAAAAACCCAGCTACAGGATAAAATGTGATTTTATAATTTTGTTTGCATAGACAATATCAGATGTCAAATTTTGTGAAAAAAACATGACGTCTTCAACAAACAGCAAATAGATTTTTAAAAAAAACATAAGGAAGCAAGTGCCAAAAGTTTCTATCCATATCTATTGATTATGAGTTATTACTTAAACAACACAAAGTTGCACATGAGTCTAACAGACCATGACAAGGTTATAAATAATGAATAAATTGTTTCTGAGAAATGCATGAAAGATAAAATGAAAAACTTTCATAACCTTTCACTTTTGATGAAACGTTCAAATAATTGAAGAATACCATGCAGCAGTATAAGGAAAAACAATGATGCAACTCCAAGCAGTTTACATAAGTAATATACATTTGGATACTTGACAACAACACAGTTTAAACAGAAACAATGGTGACACATGGGAATGTAAAGCAGTGTGAAAGCTGTGCTTGTGTATAGTCACCTTACACTATTTCAATTTAGGTACAACCTGGGAAATTGAATATGAGGACCGCTCAAAAACTTGGTTTCCTTCTAATGATGATTTATTTCCATCAAGGTAAGCTAGTAATTCTAATTGTGATGTTCCTCGGTATGTCTGGGTTTCCGATTTCTACGATGGAGGGATGTGGGGGTTGCTTTGGTCTAGAGCCAGATGAAGAGTTCAAACAGGAAACCAAGGTGTAAGATTAAGAGTCGTGCCTCGAACACAAGGGTGGACAAGCGGGACGGTCGGGGAATCGGTATTCTTGGATGGAGGGGGATTGTGTTGGGTTGTCAGGCCTGAAGTGTTCCAGAAATTAGGCGGAGATGGAGAAGTATTGAAGTGGTGAGGGTTGTTGCCCTATCCGGTCGCTATTTCGAGCCTTCCCGCCCCCTTTTATTTTTTTGTCACTTAGATCACTTGACTTTTCTGATGTCATATCCAGTTATGCGCCTAGTACATACATTATCTTCTTCTGTGAAAGGAGTAGATTACTCATCCCATACTCTAGGTTATATGGATGTTGACAAATCCTTGTAATAGTCACCAAGGGAGGGCCACCTAGTGTGTTAGAGACACACTACTCTTAGTGAGTCTTTTCAATGTAAAGGAATTTTCACCCTCTCCATAAATAGATGTCACAGATGATACATCTATGCTTCTATTAGCAAGGTAATCTGTTGTGACAAATCCTTTAAAGAGAAAGAGAAAAGGTGTGGATCAGGTGGGTTACAATACATTTCCATACTATTGTGCTTTCAGGTTTTCCCAATATACTTTCGTGCCTGTTTCATACCTTATATTTTTAATATATTAGTTTGACATTGATTACATTCCGGTCCATACCTCAAAGACAGATGAATAGACAATTCATCACATAATCAAAGAAGTCCATGTCACATTGTGGTTTATTTTTGGTGTAAGTGATTAGCCTAATAAGCCCATCCCAGTTCACACCAACCTTAAAATTTACTGTGAAGTATTTTCAAATTTGCCTCCAGGCTTATACCTAAAAGACAGTTGCATAATACAAAATTAACCAAAAAACTTTTTGCCAACAGATTGCTCCTAAAATTTGTAAAATGCAGCTTTATAACTTGGCATTTTTCTCATAGGAACCAATGTTGAAGCCTGTCAGCTCAACCTATGATGTCAAACCTGCAAATTTGTCATTTGATACAATCTTAAAAATTATAAAGTTTTTAGCAGTACTTGGGGATAGAAACATGTAATTCTTGCCCATTTCAGTAACCCGAACTCTAGAAAACAAGGATGGCTTATATAGTTATTTTGTCCAACCCTTGTCCAACCCTATGATACACCCAATGTGGGATGGCTTTACTGTGATTAGTTGCTTTTGATTTGTGGCACAAGTATTAAACCTTTTTCCTCAGGGTATTTTCCAACATTACTACTTCCTCTTTGTAAGACATGGAATTGCTAATTTTGACACATTTATCAAATTCACCTGATTAGCTTAATCAGCTAAGCCAATCAGTATTATATATGCTCTTCAAAGCTTGCCATGCCATGCAAAAGCTTACAATGAATTGTCAATCATTTTTGACTTCATTCTCATAATGAAATGCACTTTTCCCAAACATGAGTCAGCCACTAAATGCCCTTTTTAAAGGTTTGCCATGATACTTATCGTGTCATAGTTGTCATTTCAGTTTCAAAAAGAATATGACAACCGATTTAATTATTTAAGTGTGAAAGCTTGATACAATGCATAATGTCAATGTATACTGCAGACCCACTACCCCCCATCTATCCAGGAATTTCACTGTTTGACACAAACTGAACCTGTTTGTTTTGATACAAGTGCCTTCAGCAAATTTGATAAAATTCAGTTGAAATAGTTATATAAAATGAAATCTTCCTTTCAAATCTGATAACTATGATGACTACAGTTAGATTAATAACTGAATTCTCGATGGATTCATCCTCATGAGGATTCATAGTCCACAGTCATATGTCTACATAGTAGTTACTGGACAGAAAAAATTATGTCTGCATGGTGGCTACTTAGCAGGCATGTTTTGAAGGTTCCTAGCAGTTCCTCTAATTTATTACTCTTGCATGAAAATATCTGGAGGGAAGTGGCATATATCAGCCAATCAGAAGGGCTAGTGCAGGTGCTGCCACCCAGCAGATTTAGGTGGAGTAACATGCAGTGGAGTGCACCTCAGCCAATCAGATAACTGCATTCTGTGGATACCTAACATTTAGCGTAACATAGACCAACCTGCATATATGTTGTTGATACTAACCTCTTGAAATTAAACAAAAAGATTTGACCTTTATCTATGTGAATAAGAAATTATACATCTAAACAAAAATTAGGTGAAGGTTAGTGTTACATACCACTATTCATCAACCGTTTGGTCTGATTATTTCATTCATAGATAGAAGGGAAAGTATGCACCAAAGTAGTCTCATTTTGGTCAGTTTTTTTTAGATTTGCACACAGCCCACATATATGGATTCCCAGTTTCTTCTTAATATGGTCTTATTAAGAAAATACCAAAAATATATTGTTATCAATTATATACATTGTAGGACATGTAGATGGAAGGTACTATTACTCCAGATTCAAAAGAAGCTGGATGGAAGCTGTAGCTGAGTGTGAGCTTATTGGAGGACACCTTGCAAAGATAGATACTCCTGAAAAACAGGCTTTCCTTGATTCCCAAAAGTAAGTACTGTTCATACTAAGCCTTGCTAGAACTTTTCATGCGATGTTGAACTGTACATACCCCTGCTGTGATGATTATATTGGTATTTCACAATCTGGCCTTTAGTGCTTTAGATATTTCAGTACATAATTCCAAAATATTCTTTAAAGGAATAGCTTGAAAAAAATAAATATCCTCTCGCAAAGTAACATGACAATTTAGTCAAGGTTCCATTTTGATTATTTCTATCCTCATTTCTTAGTACTTCTCATTGTTACATTCTGCTTTTACATTCTGCTTATGCAGAAGGTGGCCCCAGCCCAGCTGCCCACTCCCCCTGGTGAGCCACTCTTATACGGCTCACCACATTCCGCTCCTGTGTCACGTGACACAAGAAGGGGGAATGCTGTGTTAACATATTGCTGTGTTGAAGACTGTGCAGTAATCCAAATAGAATAACCTGATGAATCCTAATATACTGGTTAAACTTTTCATGGGAGTTATCCTTTGTTTGATGGTGACAAATCTCTTTCAGACGAAGGGTGGTCATTATACAGAGTTGAAGAGTGGTCATTATACAGAGATACTTGAGTCACCTAATCTATATTCATTGTAATCATTTTCACTGTGACATTTTCTATGAAAACCTCTATGTTGTAAACAAACAGTCTCCTGCTCATTCAGCATGATTTCTTTTGCTACAGTCCATACTGGATCAAAGACTCAAGTCCTCATTGGGTTGGATTGTCAGACAGTGAGGTTGAGGGTGACTTCAGGTGGTCTGATGGTAGCCCAGAAGGGATAATAACATGGAGAGACCATGAGCCAAGTAATTCATTGGGTAAAGAACATTGTGTAAGTTACAAAACTGTAGGATTCAATGATGAAGACTGTATCAGGTCCAACTACTTCATTTGTGAAGTTCAAGGTGGGTACTGTGTGTTGACAAACATTTAAATAGGCTGTGAATTATGTCCATTACAATTATTATGACTTTTTTTTAGAAATAGATATTAATACATCTGTGATTAGATGCAAACACCTTTGATTTGGATTAAAAACAATAACCTAAAACATCATTTATTGTAATGTTTACATAAAGGTACTATGAATACTATTTATTAATCATTTATTACTATTCATCAATCTTCGTTACGAAACTTCAATGCAGCTGTCTTAATCAACCATGGAAAGTGACTATGGCATCACCACCCATGCATCTAGCCTATGGCCAGGTAGCCGCTGTGTGGCGGGGTGATTAAAAACTTGTAATGCCATTTTAGACACTTTTCTTTACAAAAGAATAGCTTTTATGCAGAAGTCTTGTGTGTCATTGTAGCTATGTAGACACACAAGAAGTCTTGACATGTGTATATTTACCTGATATCTACCTTGATGCTTATGTCCTAAATGGAAGACTCCTTGACTCCATGACACGATTACAGAACTCTTTGTCAATATATATGTGCTATTTATTCTCATAGATAACAAAAGATGTAATTTGAAAACATCAAGAATCTTATCCTTTACGTAGATACACCAGAGGCCATGGCTAAGGCAGGAACCCTATCCTGCTGGGTGGCCAATGATCTACTAAGACCCGTGAAAGAAGGCGATACTGAAAGTAAGCTCAATCTTCATCCTAGGAATTACTCAAGCCAAAATTATGAGCCAAAGAGGTTAACATTACTCACTTTGTTATGACTTTGAGTTGATATTGCACAAAAGTATTGATCTAAACTATTTTGTGATATAAGACTCCTAAGTTGTTTATAAAGTTTTAACATTGCATGGTTTGAAAATACTTTTTCAATGATCTTGACATATTTGGAAATATTCAGAAACAGTCTAATGTACAATTAGTTCATACCCCTGCTTTCTTCTTAAAATAGATCAGTAAAATAGGTCAAACCTCAAAATATTCATACACTTTACATCCCTGTTCATAAAAGAGATTTACATGTGATCATGATCTAATATTACGATTGCATTTCCCATCTCCCTATCCTGAAAAATAGGAATATAAGAACACAGCAACTACATAAGACTAGGAGTATCATATGAATTGATTTGAGGGAAAGAAATTTATGTTAGTGTATATATTTTATATAGTGGATGTCAATTGCCCAAGAAATATGATTTATTTCTCACCATCTCATCGGTCAAATAAAAAAACTTGGGCTGAGGGAGATGCCTTTTGTAAAGGAGTGAACTACCTTCTCGCTAAAATTACCTCGATAGAAGAACAGCTTATTGTTGACAGATTCAGGTAAAACACACATTTGTCGATTGTAAAAACATATTGTACTATCATTGGTTTCAATAAGTAAAAAAGAATAGATAAAATAGATTCAAGCTGCATTTAAAAACTCGTACATTATACTCATTCTCGTGAATATACTCATTAACATCTAAGGTATTAAATGTAAACATATATTATTTGTGATTAAGTTATATGTAATGTATATATGATGCACTTTTAATGTTGAAAATACAAGTTTTCACTGAATAGTGAAGTTGGTATTAAAAAAGGACTTAAGGCTGTATTCCACATACCGATTTCAATGCTGTCGATTTTGCATTTGGTTGATGTTCTTTAAGAATATGGTTTTAATCAATACATGCTACATATCATTTGAAAGAGAATTGTGAGACCTTTCTAATGATGTATAACATTAATATTTTTATTTTTGACCTTTATTCCAACTGCTGACTTTTGAAATTGGCAGCAAAATGTGGAATACAGCCTTTATGGATGAAGAGGAAGAACCGAGTCAGGATAGAAATGACCCATTATATTTACTTTAAAAAACTGTTTCCTGATGCAGGTTGGTTAAAAGTATTAATCACATCTGGATAGGAGGTACAGATGTGGTGGTGGAGGGTGAGTACAGGTGGGCAGATGGGGAGCCCTTCATCTGGCCTGACTTCCTGACTGTGTCACAGCCATCAGACAACTCCGACAAAAACTGTCTTGTTACTACAGGAGCTTCAAAGTGGGCCCACATGGACTGTAATCTCAAATATCCAATACTCTGTGAAATGCCTGTCGGTAAGTTCATGCTTATACTATATTTTCAGATAGAAAGATAAATAATGGTATTTTTGCCTTTGTATTTCAATGATATCATGAATTGGTATTTGACATTATGATCAATACATAATTTAGGGTGCGTTTCGCACTAGGGGAATCATAATTGCATTTCTCACACTCACAAAATTTAAGATAAGAGGTTTTTGATAAAAAGTAATCTTAACTCTAATAATATATAGATAACAACAGGAACATAAGATCATAAGTCTGGAACTCAACCATGAAACATTCTAAATATCTTAACTAAAGATACAATCTTAAAGTTACAACCAGTGTAAAATTAACACCCCCATAATTTATATTAATATTTCTAAAGGGACAGTTTTATGAGAGTACCATATAAAAGACCAGCAGGAAGGTGATGAGAGATTATTATTGGATGAGCAGTTCATATGAGGTAGGGGAGGGTGAGTGTGGATCGGCAGATGGGGAACCTTACACCTTGCCAGATTTAAGGCCATATTCCACTATACAGTACTTGTTTGCAGCACCATGGAAAGATGCAAGCAAACTGCCACAAACTTGCTTGCAGTAGGGTACTGCAAGGTGGAATATATGTACTTGCAGTACTTGCTTGCAGCACTTGCTTGCGGTACTTGCCTTTTCACATTGTTTTTCTATAGATTGCTTTCGGTACCACTACCAGATACCAACATATTATTGGCATCAAAAACACAAATTGCTTGCAGTACATCACTGAAGCTGCCACAAATACTAACAACCGCAAAGTGGAATATAGCCTTTACTTTCCGTGCCAAAGCCTAGCAACACTGCCTGCATTTAATGAGGCAGAGAACAGGTTTTCAGGGTCTTTCGTTACCAACACTAGGTTATCAGTGTGCCCAGGGCAAGAACTTTCTTTACTACTGGTTTCCAACATGATATACTACAACCGATACCCAGCGGCCCAGAAAAGTCAACCCCCCCCTCATTTGCACTGCATGTAGTTCCCTTCAGGATGCCACATTAAATATCCAGCGCATGTTTGCTTATGTTATTCAATATCAGATGTATAGCAAATGCTCCAATTTCTAGCTTGTGTTTATGATATTGAGCTTTTTTTATAAATTTGTTTCAGATCTTCGACCAGTAGGCCAGTCTTGCATCTGGACCGAGCCACCCAGTAAAACTTGGCCAATCCAGCAGACACAAAATTGCCCACTGTGGGGTGGTACTTTAGCTACCATTAGTAATGCCCGTCAGTGTGAACGAGCAAAGATAATTGTTCAACCATTAGGGTAAGCTACATATCAGTGATAAATGCTAAAGTTGATACTGCACATATTATACATTAATTCTACTGTAAGATGTTGCTTCAGTTGACATTGATTAATATTATTTGGCTCATGAAAAGGATTTTCTTTCAGAAAATAGACAGCATGGCATCAACTTTTACCTCAATTAACAACGTTGTTAATGAGATCTCAACCATTTAACATCTCATTAATATAGTGTAAAATCCCCTTTCTATCGTCATAACACAGTAAAATGAGACCCCAGCCAAGCTGCAATGTATCAGAAACATTCTGCAAATATACTTTTTAAGTCAGTCTGGTGCGTACTAAGATGACACGTAACAATTACGTTATTTATTGTTATTAAAACATTATTTTTTTGGTGAGGTTAGGTTGAAACCAAAACAGAACGTTATAAGAACATTCTGTTTAGGATGAATAAAGTAACCAGAACGTTATAATAATGGCACAGTGCAAAGTCACAGCAGTACGTTGCAACAATGTTATTAAGAGCCATCAAAATAATGTAACAAGAACCAATACAGAACCAAACAGAACATTGCTGCAATGTTATAAATTAAAGGCCTCACGTTCTGCCCCACACCAAAACACAACCACCCATGTCACACTCTAATGGATACCTATCTGCTCAACCGTAGACTTAGGCTTGCACGCCACTTCTTTCAACCTGATTCCCAGAACCAACAACAACCTGACAACACGGCCAATAACCACCCTGACCCTTATAAATTAGCACAACCTTCATCGGACTGGACACCTCCAGCTGGAAAGGACCTGTATATAGACAGTTTCATTGGTAACTTTAATAACCACATCTCCTCCTACAAACCAACGCCCAACTTCTACTGGTGAACTACAGACCCTCAATGAACTCCAAAAAGATCAGTACATCGTTATCATCGCCATCATCATCCAGAACAAATTCAACTTCATCCAAGAAGCCCTTCAACAACTGAATAACAAGGAGCACTAAAAACGTTCTACTCTTAAGGACAATCGCGCCATTATAGAAGTAGCATTGATATTTCTTTAAAACTTCACACTGTGAAAGTTATACCTATACAGGTACCAAAAATGCCAATAAAACATGGGTCACCATGGAAACTTTTGAGCTAAAAAGTTTATTTATGTGATAATTATTCGGAAATTTACTAAAAAAATAAATTTTGTAATTTGATTTTATTCACTAATTATTTTGATATAAATGAAATAACAGCCAGCCAAATGTTTTTGATAAATGTGTTCATGTTTTCCCAAATGAAAAAGAAAGACTTTTTGTAAAATCGGATGATGTAATATATGTTTTAAGTAGAAATTATATCAAATAAACTAGTTCAAAAATATACAAACTCAAAAATAAAGTTTTACACACAAAAATTGAACATTGAAAATTGCTCTAAAAGTTAATATGACATGCAAATGGATGTAGGCTATCATGCCTGAACCAGCGAAACTGACCTAGTTGCGCCTATGTGATCCAAGCGTTGTAACAAGGATTACAAGACCAGAAAGGCGTTGAGGTGCCATATTTCCCACGTCCACAACACCCATTTAGTCATCTACAAATGCGAGTGGTGTGGAAAACCGTATTAAACTCTCTCTGCTATGCATTGACAAGCTAAAGCTCAACACAAAGAGATCATTGTTCTGGACCTCGATGTGAACCCCATGTGTGCCAAAGACCCATGAGTGGACGCCGCCCCAGTACCAAAACAACCATGGATTGTTGACCCCACTAAGGCGAACTTAAGGGTTGTTCAACCCAACCAACTGTCCGCTAAGGAAGTAAAACACCTTTTCTTTCACGATAGGAACAAATCACCGACTGTCCACCCCACACCTACTATGCCAGGCACTCCGCTACAGGACAAGGGGGTCACCTGGAATACAACACCATTGCTACAGGACATAACACAACGTCTGCAGAAAGATCAAAAGTCTTCCTAACGGGACTCGCTCATCGCTGAGCCCAATCTTACCACCCAACCTGGACTCGGAACACAACTTCACCTGTCTTACGATGATGACGATGAGGAATACCAACCAACAATCAGGAAATACCCATCTATGCAGATCTTCTCGGGCACCACCCAATCAACGCAGCGCCATAACACAGCTGTTAGACATACTGCACCAACCGCAACCACCAGCACTGCGATTAATCCCAGCTGTTTCACTTCGAGATGGGACACACCGGATAAGGAGATACCAACCCCGTACTACATCTCCACGGAGCCCATGAGTGATGAGAAACTTGATGATGCTGTAGCCAAACTCAACACAGCCCTGGATAACCCCCCTGCCAACACCGTTGTTTCAAACGGTGTTGAAATGATTTCACTGGACAATAATAAGCCAGCTCCCTCCTTTAACCAGGACAGGGAACCTTCGTCGCCTGCCCCACCCCCCAACTCACTAGTTGAATACGCTACCAGTTCTGCCGAGAACTCCCAGGATGAGGCAGCCAAATAACCCAACAGGGTGGATAACAATCTACCCCTCACCACTGATGCAACCACCTCCCCACCACAAGCTCCACCAAACCTCACTTTTCAGTTACCAAAAGATGATAACCCATCGATGGTGGTTGATCACATTCGTCGAATTGGGGAGGTAGGGGAGGCTATAATACCTGGAGACAGACAGTTTATTGGTAACTTCGCCTACCTGTACTTTCCCCAACACGTGAGCGTCAAACAGGACTTATCAACACTCCCCTACTTGGATGTTATTTTCTAAAGACTGTTAATTATTCTACCCTTGACATTTTGTAATTGTATTACTTGGAAAATTTTGGGCAGCCTTAAGTGGACGTTACTAGTTGGACTATAATTAAATGTACTATTTACTCCTAAATCAACAAACTCTATATAACAATACTACACAAAGGTGGAAGTTAACGTTTGCTTTGTGCATGTCTATTGAATTAGTGTAAGAGTCACCAGATGAACATACATGATAAGAATTCTTCCAAATTACTTAGGTTATAAAAAACATATATATATATAGTGGCCGGTGCCGCTGGCAAGTGTCGGTATACCTGACGACAATGATCATCGGGACACACTTCCCCGCAAGCACTGAGGCCCTGGGAAAAATCGATATTAGACTGCTTTATAAGCGAGAGTGTAGGAGAGTCGGGGTAGAGAGAACAGTAGCACTTGGATCAGACAAATCGGGAGATTCGGAAGGGGTTTAGATAGCCATACAATCAAGGGACATCTGGTGACTTATACTACGTCGTTACGAGACGGCCGGAGGCGAGAGCAAGCAGACTTCACGGAGGAAGCTTGCATCCCTCAAACTGAACTGTAATACCTTGGATTCATTGCCTCCACGAGCAGCTGTACGCATCACTATAACCACCAATAAACTTACCGCACTGCCAGACGTTGTTCATGTTATGGATTGAGCGCCCATACCGTGGACTCGCTCACCACTCGACTAGCCCTCTCAGTAAAGACAAAACCAGCCGTATTAGTTATATCTAATAATGCACGGAAATGATAATTAACACTAAAACATACAATAGCGTTCAATAGCGTTCACTGGTTTAATTTTCAACACGTAATTTTCTGCCGTCGCCTTGACGGCTGCCTAGTGATAATTTCAACAGTGTTAAAAGCTAATATCCCTAGTCGATTCTGAGCTAATTTTCAATCCTGACGAAGACTATCAAAAGTCAATACATGTTGATTGCACAATTCTCTCACTAAACAACAACAAGTCCAACAAAACAACTGGAGTCGGGTTTGGTGTGATTAGACTTTATTTTAATCTGAATACAGAAGTGTAAAGGAGCATGCATTGTAATGTTGCATTTACATAAGGGACTCTAAGCAAGTTTTTCCTTCCTAATTATTAATTTCATGTTAATGTTCTAATATGTGATTGGATGTCTGTATTTCAGGTATTACATATTCATTGGATTGAGTGATGTTGACAGCGATTTTGAGTACCAATGGACCGATGGAAGCATAATGACCTGGTCGTTGTGGTATAGGTCTGAGCCTGATTTAGCTAATCAACCTTATGTTGTATTTACGTCCAGTTACTTTAGCAATGTTCCAGGAGGCCTTACTGCAGTTGGATTATGTGAGAAAGCAGGTTGGTTTGTTAAAAAGATATAATGTTTCTACTCATATGAAGGCAAATATACTATAAGTTTCATCCCAAAGTCCAACAGAATCGATATCCTGTGTATTGAAGAAACTTAAAATGTTAACAATTCAAGATAAAAGGCAAAGTACTAAAAAGTGCACATTAATACTTATGCACACAGTCCCTTTTTCTTGCATCATTAATACTAACCAATAGTAAATGATATGATTATGTATTTTCAATATAATCATTATTTATTGATATAAAGTTTTAGGGTAAAACAAGCAACCCTGAAATCACCTTGAATTTTATTATAGGTGGAGACCATTTACTGAACTTCTATAACCCTTATTTGTTTTGCAAATCTGACCACTCCTTCCTCAGTATCAACCACTGCTTCTTTCCCTTTTTAATACAGTTGCTGAATTTAGAAATGCATACGTAATCCATACTGATGGGAGTATAGAAGTAGTTTGTGAAGAACGGTGCCTTTTCTCAGACGGTAATAGCACCAAGACCTGGACATGTGGTGAGGAACTGCCACAGCAGCATGAGGGCTGTCTTTGCTTTGGTAGGTCAAAACCAATACTCTTTATTTTTACCCAACTACTTCTAAAATGACTTCCTTTCATATTTAGTAGTCTACACACTGAAGTTATTTCAAGCATTCCAAGAACCAGTGAAATAAGCTGCTACCAGCCTGTCCTTCTGGTTGCTGTTTTGCTAAGCTGCTTATTAAAGGACCTGTGGGAACCAGCAAATTGGGTCATGGCCCCTTTATCTAGTTCCACTCTCATCCTCAATGTGGCTTCATGGTGTAGTGTTTAGGACCCTTGATCACCTTCAAACCCAAAATCATCTCAAAGTAAGGGTAGTGGGGTGGTGTATTGGTTAGTATCCTGGCATTGCACTTGGCAAGCCGGGGTTTGATTCCGGTAGCTGACTGTTAGACCACCTTATATTGCTATAATTTCCGCCACCATAGATTCCATCAACATTACTAGAAAACACAAATGATATAGCTGAATATTGCCGAGTACACCTTAAACTCCAACAATTGTCATCATTATCTCAAAGCAATTCCTCACTTTAGAATCAAAACTTAAGATTTTAATCCCCTACAACAGATATTTTCTACAATAAACCTGCAGACTAGCCTAGCTAAAGATACATGCTGGGAAATGTGTAGACAAGTCAAAAGCCATAAGTATATATATTGTTTGTTCATTATGGCAAACATTGTGGCTTAACACAAATGGAAACTAGAAATCAATATTTTTTTAAAATTTGTAACTATAAACACTACATAATTATGTTTAGGTTGGTTTGGAAATTCCATAGATTTCCAAGTGTTTTTATCTACAAAAGCTCTTCAAAATTAACCTGCAGGTATGTAGAACACTGAACACCAGTTATCCGTGTTAGTGAGAATTGACAACCAATCTGACATCCAGCAACTTTCTAGCAATGTAGTAACTTTTGTATGTCTATAAAACACAGGCCTCTTCATGCAATACTTTATGCTTGTGTGTATATATACATACATCTTCATATACACCTACATAACATTTTTTCACTATTTCTCAAAAGTCAAACACTTCCAATGTTTGCCCAGACTAATAATTTCAACCAAAGAAATTTGGTCATTCTGGTAACCAAAGAAATTTGGTCATTCTGGTGACCAAATATTTTTTTTATCTATAATTATGAAAGGTATGAAAGAGTTTACAGAATTGTTAAGTACGCAATATAACATATAAGATAACAATAAAACACTTTCCATTATATAACAGAAATTCTATAATAGTAGATCATCATTTGTTTGACTAAAGTTAAGTTTTCTAAACCACCTTTCTATTCAGGAGATCTACTGAATGATCTGGAGTGGGTCGTAGAAGAACGTTGGCTGTCTGACCTGAACATCACGAGTCTCTATGACAATGACACTGCCACATGTTTGGACCTCGCTGGACTTACGAATGTCCTCACTTTACAAAGTTCCTCGGCACTCTTTGGTCATTTCACCGTCGATCTCATTCTCCGAGATGACTCACAATCCAATAAGCATGGCACCATAAAGGTCTTGACTTTAGAATACTGGACTGAGTCATGCCCAAAGCCAAGAGAGTTCACAAAGTGTTTGCATATCGATGGATACAAGTATTACTGTTATTGCAAATATCTCTGTCGAGTGTTTATAAAGGTTTTGTTTGTGTCAGAACCGGCTCTTGCAAACCGGTCATTGATGATGTGTGAGGTGCATGTTAAGTACGGAAATGATGAAAGTATGAATAATGGTGTGAGGTAAAGAGTAAGGCACATTCTTGACTGGACCACAGCTTATCCTTAGTTGTTTACTTTAGGATGCTGCTCATCCTTATCCCCCACTCCCTGGGCAGAGAGTGATATATAAATATATATATATATATATATATATATATAAGGTTTCTTTCCCATTACAACTGTGGAATAGGGACAAGTTAGCCATTTAGATATGAATCCTAAAGATCAATCTATCAGAAGAGAGGGAAAATTATTCTTGCCTTCCTACTTTTCCTGGGCAATGTCAATGGCTACTCGACAAAATTTACTGTTATGACTGCCATCAGAGCCAGATTAGGGGACGGGAGACCATCCTCTAATACTAAAACAACAGGATAAGATGACCTTATGAGTGGTCCAGAAGAATGACAGCCAAATAGTAAAGTGTCATTTGTGGATTTCTAATTATTATTTCTAATTTTCTGAAGGAAGCAGCCCCAGTTTCTTCTTATGGGTCATGATTACATGCTGTGAATAGGAATATTTTCATTTGTATGATTGCTTTCACAAATCTTACTAGCATTACAAATATTGAAATTTAGGTGAAACGATTAAAGGTATTTTTTCACGTTGTATATATATTTTCACTTGTGAAAATTATAGATTTTCAAACTTGAAATAATAAGGGATTTATTAAGCATTCATCTGGAAAAAGGTGAAGAAATGGTATGTTTGCTATGTAATATTTTAGGTTTTTGAGCCCATAACTAGACAAACAGTAATTTTCTAATTATCTAAGAGCAAAGCATTTTATTTTTCAAGAAGATATCAATGGAAGATGAGGAAGTCAGAGCCTTTGGGAAAATGTCTGTTAAACATTGAGGGATAATTCTGCCTTGTGTTGCTTAGGTGTCAATATAGCTGATTTGTCAATAGGCCAGCCTAGGTTCACGGTGCTAGGTTCGTCATAAGGACAGGCAAGGTTTTGCTAGGCCATGAAAATTATAGACCTGGTCAACAAGAAGCAGCTCATTTTGTGTTCCTTTTATCGTGACATAGCAATAATTAAGAGTTCTGGCTAGATATTATAAATGTTATTCTATATGAAGTGTTGTACGTTACCAGGACACATATTGTCAGTACACTTTGACTGTGCCACTAGAGTTGCATTTGGTGAATTTAATAGAGCATTAATGGGTTAATTAACAGGAGGTGACAGAAAGTGTTCAGGTTTTGTTGTTGTTCCTTGTGTCTCATATCTATAAGGAAAATGGACATTTGAGGATTGTACTAAGATGTAGTTTGGGACAAAATAATAATCAGGATGACTACTGGACAACTTGAGCTGCTGACGAACTCGGGCAGATGAACTTGGGCCTGCTGAGGTTGAAAGTTGCCCAGTATGGGAAGCAAACCAAATATACATCCCTCTCTTTTCATAGATCACTAGGATTCATACTTAATGGCTAACTTGTCTCTCTTCTACAGTTTATGGCTTAAGAAATGCCAAGACTTCTAGCGGCCCAAGTTGCAGCTGCCCGAGTTCACCCAGCCTGAGTTCGTCAACAGCCCCAGTTCTCTAGTTATCATCAGGACTAAAGTGGAAGATGAGCTAAAATTAAATGGCTGAACTTGGCATTTAAATAAAAGTAGAGTTTTATCTCGTGTTAGATAAAGATATTAGCAGTTTCCTATTTTGGTGATGAATTATGTATATTCTTGGAAAATACTTAATAGTTAAGTTTTGAGAAACGATTAACGTTGCTCTGCACAACAACATAAAACATAAATGCCAGTTTTTCTAAGAATATCCTTTTTATATTTATATCAACAACACAAAACAATATTGTTAGTGTTTCTAAGAACTTTTTTTTCATATTTATATTTTACACAGCTTTCAGTACATTTTTCTTCTTATACAATACAATGTAAATACAATATGAAAATTTGAACTACACATTTATAAATCAGTTATCTTATTCTGAATAGCAATAGTTTGAATGAAGTAGCACTCTCAAGTTCACCAAGATGATTTATGTACATGTATACATAGCTGAGAATTTTGAGTGTGTATTTCATTTATAGTACGATACATTTAAAGTTTAAAATATTCAATGCTTTTTAATTTATTTCTGCTTCCCAAAAACGTATTTTTTGTTGTTGCCTTTAGTGCAAGCACATTTTCAGCATACCAATTTAGAAACACATTCTATAATGCTTGTATTTATTTGCTACTGTTAAATGCTACCCATATGAACAATAAACTAATGTCTCATCCGTAAGTGACTGGTAGTTGTTATCGGTGATATTTGAATATCGTTTATACATATAATTAAAAAGAATAATGCCCCAACAATTTTGGGAGTTAAATGAAAAATCCGTGACACCTGCTGGTTTGTTTTGATTTTCTTGAACACGCTAGAAAAACTGAGCAAAATATATGAATAATTGTTTTATATCAATGTGTAATGAATGAACATTCTAAACAATTCAAAAACATGTACGTAAGAGACACGTAATAGTACAGATAACAAAAGAAGAAATCAGTACATGATATTGATCTCCATCCATCTTAAATCACAAATTATGACAGGTTCATTAATCTTTATGCAGGTAAAAACCAAGACAATATGATATCTATGGAAATTGAATGATCTAAAAAGTATGAAAAATATCTGGCTCGTAGTATACATAGCTATTAAGGATAGACCCCAGTGATGGACGGCATTTTCAGGAAACCATCCATGAATTCCTTTATAGTGCTCTGATCTTAATGTACTTTACATAAATTAAAAGCTCTATTTTTTCTCTATCCATCTATATTAATAAAGTTTCAAAGGAAAAAAGAAAGTAGATTAAAGGATTTTTTATCTAATTTTTCCAGTTTTATTTTTTGAACATGAATATTTTCCTCAATATTCAAATAACATGAAAAAGCTTTTACATACACCTTTATAACAATCATATGCAGGGAAGGGTGTCTCAGAATTTTGATTTAGGTCCTAGGTTTGATTTTATGGTCAAAAACGGCAAAAAACGGGGAACTTTTTTGGATTTAAAAAAAAATGCAATATTCAACATTACATAAAAAGAGAACTAGGGCATAAATCAAAATTTTGAGACACCATTCCCTCCGTGTATATGTCAAGAACATGTCCCTAAAATTTCAAAGCTCTGAGTTTAAATATTTACTGAGGTATTGATGTTCAAAAATATTTTTTGAATATCAAGAGTTTTAGGTTTGTGGCCCACCTACACGTCCATTATTCTAACAATTGTTATATGATTTATATCAATATATGTGACTATTTGTTAGCTATTCAATGATGTTTTCCATTAAGGAATGCTATAAGAAATAAATCATGTTACTGTGATAAAAGGGAGCCATGCCATTAACACCTTCTTCACTGGGGTCTATCCTTAAGCTTCTTGTTCAGAAATAAAAGTGAAAAGAAATGCTTTCAAATTTCAATTTTCCACATGGTTATCTGGTTATTCAAGTACCTGATCAATAAGGACAAATATAATATTTTATATTGCATATATTTCATTACTGTACTTGAAAATGGGTGGAAAGAGTAGTACTACCAGAAACTTTAGTCAAAGCCAAGCCACCACAATCAATCCTTACTAAGTTAAGAACAAGTCTATCTATCATTGTTTTTCTAAAGCTTGTAAAGTTATGACCCTGTGACCTTACTTTTGGTTCCAATATCTTTTCTAAAAAAGTGCATTCTGAGGTTATTTGATGAAACCTCTTCTCCATTTCATTATTGTAATTTATGGTCACTGTATTGTCTGGAGACCAAACTAGACTTATTTTTGTGATAAATTCTGAATATTCTGAAATTTTCTTCAGTTTTGTTTGAGATGTATTTATAATGCAACCAGGAAATCAATTTCATGAATAGAGATCTAGAGGCAAATTTTTTTTTCTGAGAGTTTGATGGGTCATATCTTTGATAATTTTAGTAATTTATGAAAAGGTTCCTTCTGTTTCATGCATTTGATAATTATACTATTTAGTAAATGGGTTGTTTGTTTTTTTCTCCCAATTTTCTTAGATTAATACATTTTTTAATGTTCAACCTGATCATCTCTTTACATCTTAATTATTTAGATTGTTTCTGTATTAGACTGTCTAATATTTCTCTCATATTGATTATAGCCTCTTCACGTGGAAAATCTTCCTAATTCAGCCATTTTGGTACAAATCCAAGGTGGCCATCCATGAAAATTGATGACTGCCATTATAGTACCTATACTGAAAGGAACAAACGCTAAATGATTTCCACCCTACAGCCATCCTACTGATTACTAGTAAATTCATCAAACACTAGGTCCACGATCAGGTGATAGACTTCTTGGAAACAAATAACTTGTTAATAAATGAACAGAATCCATGAACATCCAAACAGTTCATAACTTCACCACAGATCTCTAACAAAACCTGAGCCAAAGTAAACATAGCCTTGCAGTGCACTTCGACTTCAAAAAGGCATCTTATATGTTACCCACAAACTCCTTTTAACAAAAATGTCAGAATATGCCTTTTCTTCACACTCCATATGTTGGTTCAGATCATATCTCTCTGGCCGAACGCAATCAATAAAGATAAACAGGATCAAATCTGATATCAAACCTCCTACGGTGTTCCGCAAAGGAATGTGCTAAATCCATGGTCAAAAGTTGCAACCTACTATTGTACTGGCACCCTATACACCTAGACTCTTTCTCTTTCAGGAGTAGAGAAGGGTTTCCCCTCTTCCTCTTTAAGAGCAAAGATTCTCCCTGTTATATCTCACATGAGGCTCATAAGGTGAGGTTTTCTTCTTGAGGCATAGAGGTTTAGTATTGATGTATACCACCAGGGGGTGCATATACATCCTCTTTTTCTTGAAGCGAAATCCCTCACCAAATGAGCCAAACATAAGTATAATAGGGAGTGAAAGGTGTGCTTCAAGAGGATGAGGGGAAACGTTTCTCCTCTCCTTCAAGAGAAGGAGTCTAGGTGTATGGGGTGGTACTGTATAGTCAAAAAATGATTAAATCTTTTTTCCCGTTACCTATGGTGACCACCAAATGCAAGTTTTCAGTCTAAATATTCTTTGGTACATTCAATAGCATCCAAATCTAAATGAATATAGCAAAAATGATGAACTGTATTGAATAAATTGGGTCTAAATTGACATCCTCTGCCAATTTCATGAAAATTACAACATTGCTATTGACAAAGTGATGGTTTAAAGCCATCTAAAAGCACCACATTACTAATTCTGTAATAGGAATTACATAGACAAATCAATAGAAGTCAGGCATGTGTCAAAAACCAACATGGCTGCCTCTCATTGAAAATAGGCTTGAATCGTAGAATGGATAGAAAGACATGGTTGGTGTCTATATTCAGAGATTCAAGGTCCAGGAATCTATATTTTAATGTTTTGAGTCTGTGGTAGCAGTGAAAATCAAAGATAGCTGACCTATATTGAATATTACCACCAATGTAAACACATAAGGTATGTACACAAAAATGGCAATGGCTTTAGTTTCTGTGGTGTTCTGTATGAATAAGGTCCCAAGTAGTGAGACCTGGAGTCCAATATGGCATATTCAAGTAGTATTAGATATTGCTCTGCTTAGAGTTCAAGCATGTTTATTCATAATATATAGATATACATGCTCGAATTTATTTCAATATAATTATATGTTTAATTATATATTAACTTCATCACCTCTTTAGATTTTAGGATCATTGCATATTTGATGTGGAAACAACTTTTTTGGACTCATACAAACCATTCTTATCAATATACAAAGATATACCACTCTTGCAGCTGCCTTGTGGTTGGCCTTTGGGACTCTATATCCTTAAGTCAATAGCCTAAATCTAGGCTCTGCTAATTTGAGACTTTACAAAAAAATTAAGATTTGATACATAAAATGATAGACTTATATACTATACGTATGACTATATACTATAAAGATAACAACTTGTTTACCACAATCTGACTAAGTTTTTCAAGGGTTTAAAAAATGGATTTCAATGTAGACAACAATTGTGTTTGTTGTTGATCAACTGTTACAATCAATATTGTGAAACAGGCCACTGGGTCAATGTCAGCATACAACCATGAGTACTAAAACGGCATGTATTTGCGCATACTCATACACGTGCAACATTTTCCCCTCATTTTGTAGTTTAGGGTCCAGCGAAAGGGGGGTGGGGGGGTGGGCAGGACCCCTGGGACCCCTGTTAGACCGTAAAACTTAAGTATGAAGTAAAGAGTTCAGGGGGGTCGGGGTGGCCAATGTCACTGAGGTGTTGGTACCACTCGTTGGCATTGACACTTCATGGGTTCGAGTCCCATGGGGTGCAGCCTGGAAAAAGGACATTTGGATAACCCCTGTACAGAATTGTGCCCAAATTGTCCACAGGACTGCAGTGGAAGAACATTTAATAAAGTGAACTCAGTCTGGATAAAAATTAAAAAAAAAAAAAATCGTAATAATTACCGTAACAAGTTTTCTAACATGCCGGAAGTTGAGAGTGCATCCTGTCCAACTATATTCAAGGAATGTGAGCTTTCCGAAATCACACATACTTTAGTTTTTGTTCAAATTATTGTCAGCTTTATGTTAAATTCACACTTATGTCAGAGTGGCTGAATTTCTACCCCCCACAAATTTGTGAAATCAAACTAATAAGTTAGTTCTGAAGCTTATGTAAACAGGGCGGATCCAGAGGGGGTCCAGGGGGTCCTGGCTCCCTCTTTTTGGTGGACCCCTAAACTAGGCAAAGGGGGGGGGGGGGGGAAATTGCTGCACTCGTGTTTGCGAATATATGCATTTTTAGTACTTTGCTTATATGCTGAGCCCCTCCTTTTGGAAATCCTGGATCTGCCTCTGAATAAATGTTACCAACAGGGACAGTTTACTGAATTTGCTAAATGTTTACAATTGTTTAATCATTTTATGTGAAAGTTTGTAATTTGACAATTTTGTGATAGTTTGTCTTTTATTTGCTGGCATGTTAACTCTATATAATGTCTTCATAAATTCAGTTATGGTACAGGCATTTACCTAGGCCTGACAGTGAGTATACATCTTGAGAACCATGCTTAACTTAGTGAGGTTATTTAAAGGACAGAGATATCGTTGTAATGATAATAATTATGATTCACAATAAGTGAGTATGTAAGGTGATTAGTGAGAACTATGCCTAACTTAGCGAGGTTACTAAGAAAAAACTTGGACATTCATGCTGCAAAACTACGTATATTACGCATGCTAGAAATAAAATTTTTTGGTAACTACCTTTATGGAAGAACACTTGTTAGTGATTATGGTTTATAAAAAAACCAAAAAAGCTAGTTATGTTTTGTGACTCATTTACTCCATCATAGAACCATGTGTCTACCCAGCTGCAACATGCAAAAAAAACCAATTAAACAAATGAATTGTAATAAATGCGTAATATCAATAACTGTGATTATCATTCTTAAACATATTATCAGCTAAAGGGTTATGCTATGTTATTTTGTTGTTGAGGAACCCTAGATAGGAGAGATTGTGTATTGCAGTAGAGTATTTGTGATGCAGAACTGAAGAACAACTGATGTCAACATTAACCATTTTGAATACTAAAGTTCCCCTGTGCCCAGTTGCATAAGCCAATCCTCACCACAGCAAGACCCCAGTGAGAGTTTAGATATGCGTCTCGCAACAGCGATATCCTTAAGGTTTGCACTGTTACAATCCTCGCAACAGTGATGGTTTTGTACACTTTTTGGACACATTTAAATGACTGATAAATACATTACTGCCACTTGCCTCCTGTACATTTTATAAGCCAATGAGCACATCTAACATATACTGAAAGCAGAGTGTGAATATACTAACCCCAAAATGCCTTTCCGATATATAGAAAATCTGGGTGTGCCAATCCTTGCAACAGTGAGGAAAGCCTGGCCCTGCTCACCCGCCCAGTCAGTAACCTGAGTTCACAGTGCCACTTACTCCACGAGGATGTGCCTACTTGGCTTACCGATTACACTCTGAGACTGCCGGCACTCTACGCATCTATTTACCTTAACGATGACGTGGCCTCTACGCTCTCCAACCTAGCACACACAGAGTCACTCATTGCCCTGATCCTTACTTTCTTAAAAGTTAGCTAAGAATTTACAGAGTGGATCGACTGACACCTGCGTCAGAACAATGTGTCAGGGACATTAGCCTGAGAGTAGAGCCAACAGGAGCTGTTATCCCTCTCACACCAATCAGGGAAGGATCCAGAGATTTTCAAAATGGGGTGCCTTATTGTAAAATTTTCTGCCAGACCCTCCAGGCCTGAAAATTTCACATTTAAAAAAAAAATCAATATTTGCCCAAAAATATGTGACCCACAATGATGGCAACAATGATGGCTTCTGTAACATTAGGGATTATGGTTTTGGCTCTCGATTTGGGTGCTGCTCATAAAAATATTGACTATGTCTTTAAGAAAACATGTACAGTTGCTTATAACTATCTTAACAGGGGAACGTCATCAAAGTAGACCAACTTAATCTATGTTGCTATGTCTTTCATCTTTGATGATATTGATCTGCGATGTTTAAATTATGCACGAGTCTTTAAATATTTGAATGTTTCTCTTCTATAAATTAATGGAGTTTGAGCGTGGACCATTGCTTATGGAGTTTTAGTTATACCTACCTTCAACAGGGATTTTTTGTTTTGAAACAGGATTGATATCCCAAATATCTCATAAAACAAGAATCATTCAACAACCAAAAAAACTGGAGGTATCTTTCCTGGTATTTGATATAGTTATCAAGTCATGTTTATAAGTATACATGTTTGATCAAGTTATGTTTTAAGTGTGCATTGGATTAAGCTCTTGATGAAATTCATAGGAAGATATACTTTGGAGAATACACTCTGACAGCAAGGATTAAGAACAATTTAAAAAGAAGAGATTTTTACAGATTCTTCTTACAATCAGCAATTCACTGCACGAATTTTTGGATTTACAAGGCCTGAACTTTTACAGGATATCACAGTAATGGCCATATTTAAGGATCATTACCAGACATTTACTTCAACTTGGCCTGAAAATGTAAAGGTCTTAAAGTTGAAACTTTACAGATCTTTAAATTGCATATCAAAGGTGTAATGGCTCTCCTTGCATTTGTTTTTAAAGATGTGTAAAGGTGCTTATAACATGTAACATGTAAAGGTTTGTAAAAGTAACTGACATTTTCTTTGATGTTAACTTGAATCATCTTTAAGTCTTAGTAAAGATGTTTCAAAACAAGTAAATGTGCTTGAGTAGATCAGGTTTAAGCAGATTTACTTGATACCAGATTTACAGGACCTTTACAAGCCTGACATATTTTGACATTTTAGGCAGCTTAAAGCAGATTTACAGACCATCAGTTCCCTATCAAATTGCAGTAAATGCTATCAATTGTTTAGTGGGGGTTTAGGGTGTTTTAATGAGTATCAGTAAATACATCAACATGTATTTAGAACTTTACTTTGAAAGACAAAGTTTCATGGCATTTTACTCAGTTTCTGAGTAAATATTTCTTTAGCCAGAAAATTACAATTTCTCTGCATGAAACCCATCCATTGAAGTTTACCCTGGTGTAAAGTAAATTCAGTCTTAGGCCATGTAGAACAGATTGCATGGGTATTGGTTACACTGATGGCAGGCATCTGGCTGGAAGCCTATACTCAACATTCAAAACAGAAAAGGTGTTTATCCATAACACGTTTTTGAAAATTGATCTTAAACCATTTGTTGCATTGATTTTTTAAACCAATTTTTATATAATGATTGCACGATATATGTTCTTGTAAACCAAGGCTGTGTTGCATTTTGTACAAAGGAAATGTAAACAAAATCACTGATTTTAAAAAAACGTTTTTCCTACATAACAGAAATAAGTATGTGGTGCCCCCTATGAAACAAAACCTGAATTAAGAAACTGATCTTTACTGAAAATGTAAAGGTCATGTAATATACCTTTACTCATCTTTACTCAAAAATACTGAAAGTAAACATGACACTATTACTATTTTCTTTTAGCAAATATCACTAATATACACCCTACCAGCAGCACCATTGACAACTGCAAAGGTGATGTTATAGTTTTGGGATTTTGGCTATATCTTAAAAAACATAATAGGCACATTAAAACATCTAAAGGTGCATGTACATGTGCTAGTATATTGGATAGGTTTAGAGATTGTACTTCTAAAAGACCTTAGGATAAAATTCAAGAGTCATGTTCACCTTAATCCAATTTTTTATTCCTAGAAGGTGTCATTTTATGATTATAATTATAATTTTTCAAGATATCTCTTTATTTCTAAGAATAAATATGGATTAATGGATAAAATGTGCAAAAATATTGCAAATCAGCATGTGGTGCCCTCTAATGGAAGAATGTAAAACTCAGAAAAATGGTATTTACTGAAAAAGTAAATGTCACGATATGAAACTTTGCATCAAACTTATTGTAAGTAAATATGGTTCTTTATTGGGAAGCCTTTACTCAATGATGTAAAGATGCAATGAGAAATAAAAATCCACTATGGTTTTTTAGGTGGGACAGTAAACCTGACTGAAATGTTGACTTTACTTTACTGAATAATGTAAGTACTATGGAAAACATCCTGACATTATTTAATGAACTTTTGACAGACCTTAAATATGATTTTCTTGTAAAGACAAGTAAAGATGTTTAAAGGGTAGGAGTTTATCTTTACCAAACATTCCATGACCTTTCCACAATTTGTAAAACAAAGTAAATTCCAAAGTTCGTGCAGTGCAAGTTCTTCAATGTATGTTGACCATAAAGCCTGTATTCAATAATGCTTTCATGTACTTGCGTTCATTATTTTACCTGTGTTTATTGACGCAAGCAAATGGAAGCATTTCTAGGATTTGCTTGCGTTCATACTCGTGTTTATACTTGCATTGATGAAACAGAAGTATGAATACTGTCTTTCTTTTATTCATTTCAGTGTCCTAGAATGAGCAGAAAATGAGGATTCTAATAGGTTTCATCAAGTTATTTCTACTTCTTGTATATCAAGTTCATGAAGGTAGATATCTAAATGATATGGTATTGGCTATAAAATGCCTCTTGCTCTGCTAGAAGTAATATTAGAAATGCTTTTATAATCTAATCTTCATTTTTTCCTCATTTGGGTTTAATGAAAATCATTGTAGAAATTAAATTGTGCTTGTACACAGACCTGAACATTAATAAGTGCCTCATGAAGGAAATGTAGAAATCCATTTCAGAAATCCATTTCAGAAACAAGGTTAAATATGTTATTCAGATATACACGGAGAAGAAAAAAAGGTGAGAGAACTATTTTGTCTCCTTCAGGTCAAACCTTGAATGGATCATCATACTACTACTCCCGATACAGAGTTACCTGGTTCCACGCTAGGGATGATTGTGCCTACGTGGGAGGTCACCTCCTGAAACTGGATGACCCAGATGAGTTTGACTTCATTGTCGCTCGAATGTAAGCAACTTCTTTTACCAAGTCTATCCCATGAAAATAACAATTATTTCATCATGGATAGAACTGATACCTAGAATCAGATCAAATGTGGTCATTAGTTTCTCATTTCACTTTTGATGATATGACAGACAGTGTCTTTTACAGAGTAATTCAATTCAAATAAACTGTGAGTCTGTAAATGAGGTTATAGACTTGCCTTAATATTCGCTTCTATTATATTGCTCAACATGTGAGCACATGATGTATAATGTATGATGTATAATGTTCCTATACATAGTTCACATAGTCTTATGCACACTTCACTTCATTCGGTTATGTCAGTTGGCTAGTCACTTTTGTGTTAGGAGTCATGACTGATGATTACACATATAATTAATAGAGAGTGTGTGCTAATGGCAGTCAGAAATGGCCCAAGCTGTCCACCAAACTGCCTGTCATGTTGGCCACATATACTAGCATGGGGTAGGTTCGTTTAGATGTGCAGGCGTGCGCCGCCATCCCATAATTTCCAACAATGCAACGGGGCTGATATAGGCTGGTTACCGAGCCCCTGGCATATTAGGCTCTGCAAGGCAGTAACAAGCGCATATCCACCCCATTGCATTGTTGGAAATTATGGGATGGCGGCGCACGCCGGTGCATCCAATCGAACCCTCCCAGTGGTCACTGGGCATGCACCTGACTGGACGATAACACTGTACGCAAGAGGAAGACCAGATTATTTTTGATCTTGTTACAGTATAATAAAGATGAAAAAAAACAAACAAAAAAAACATATTACAGGTCAGGGCGTATCACCAGTATACACCTGGCCAGTACCAGTCAGGCCCTTTTTGCACTGCTATTTGGCCACACATGCCCAATAACTGATTACACGGTTTACCTTATATGGGCAGGTTATGTAACATTTGGTAAGAAAATACGTTCTCTCAGCAGCATGCCCGACGGCCAAATTCATTAATGCGTGAGTTACCAGAATGTCTGCAAGCTACCTGAAAATGGCTGAAGAGTACAACTGTGTATTGGAATACTGATTTAGTTTGGTTATTTTCTATGCACAGCACACGTTGGGTTGTCCTGGAACACAACTTTTGGGTTGGTCTGTCAGATCTGGAAATAAATGGAGACTACTTATGGACAGATGGCAGTCCTGCAGGGTCTGTGAGGTGGGCATCTGGGCAGCCAAATGGTGAACAATGTGTAGTACTCCATAGTCAAGGACTGATTGGTAAAAGTTGTAATATTGAACGCTACTTCATATGTGAAATACCAAGTAAGCATTCTGTGCCTGGATACATCATCTTATCCATGTTTACTTTTTCAAATCAAAGCATAGTATTGTTGTCAGTTTTTTTCACTTCAGCATTTTACTCAATATCTTGTATTTACTGATTATAGGTTACAGTTTATCCTCCAAGTGTACTAAGTACATGATACCCTTATTACAAGTAAAACAGGTCATGCAGATAAGACAGTTTTGGATCCTCAGTGGTGTTATTTCATATACAAAATTTAGATGAAACAAGTCCCTTACAATTAGCATGTGATTAGTAAAAGCTGAAGCAACCCTAGCCTATAGTTCAACTTCTCATAGGAGGTAGCAAGAAAAAGTCTTCTGATTTTTTAAAGATCTCACATATTTTGTTTGTTGCTTTATATTCTATCCATTCTAGTGATTCATCAATTGTCTGTGGCCGACCGGTTGTCCTGCTGGATAGGCAATGACCTCCTTCGACGTGTACGGGACAGGCACGTTGACACTGAAAGTGAGTGACAATGTTAGTTTGTTCACAAATTGGAAGGAAAATGACTTTTTTTGGGCCACTGGGTACCAGCCACAGCCTATTAGTGAACACACCGGGCACCAGCAACTAAGGAAGTTACCGGCGTGCTACAGTGATACCTATAGTTGGTACCCAAAGGCCCAGGAAAGTAATCTCTTTCTAATTGGAAGAAAATTAAAATCTGTAACTACGTTAATAATAACACTTAATTTCTAATTGGAACAGTACTTCTGATCCATTATGGGGTCTTCAATTGAATATGTACACTTCGTCCCTGACATTTAAGCTACTTATTACTAATACTTTCAGTAAGATAAACATAAATCATCATCATCCAATAACTGGAGATGGAGTCTCACCACTGTATGCTAAGAAATGAGTCTGGTCATAATGTTTTAAACAATTACATTCCACAATTGCTCAATGGTTTCCATGAACCTGTTTGTAAACAAGGTTGATAGATTTTTCTTATGCTTAGGTGAAATGAAGTGCTCTCGAAACAAAATGTATTACTCACCATCAAACAAATTAAGTATAAAGACTTGGGCACAAGGTGATGCATTTTGCAAAGAAGCGAACTCAACTCTAGCAAAGATCACCACTGAAGAAGAGCAAACTATGTTGGAAAGAATGTTGTAGGTTGAATTCTATTTTTGATTCTTTTACTGTGCTTATATATCTGATATAAGATCAATTGATGTATCCTTCTGTAGTGGATTTTGATAACACTATGATACTGTTATGAATAGTGTAACATGTAGTTAACGTAAACATCATATGTATGTGCTTTTTGAACTACCACATTTATTGGATTTGTTAAAATTCATGAACTTTGTGCTGATTTTCTGACTGGTGCTGTAGAACCATCCCAACTCTGTTGCCACACAACAATAGTTTAAGCAAGATGAAAAGCATTTTAAAGGGGATTTCTTCTTTAAAATGATTACATCACCTTTCCATTCCCCTTTTTCCCCAGAAAGGTGTTAAAATTGGATCGTATTTGGATAGGAGGTACAGATGTGGCAGTGGAGGGTGAGTACAGGTGGGCAGACGGAGAGCTCTTCACCTGGCCTGACTTCCTTACTGTGTCCAAACCTGCAGATGATACCAGCAAAAACTGCATTACCGCTACTCAATCATCTATTTGGGAAATCCGGAACTGTGCAGATAGATATCCTATACTCTGTGAGATTGACATAGGTATGTACACAGGGAGTGACAATGACATGATCTGTTTGAACATACTGACAGAGACATCTATATAATTCAAGGATTTATTTAAACTGATAAAATATAGGCATATTATGCTTTTATGTTATGAGCACAATATTCTTTAGTGAAAAGATATCTTTTACTTTCTTACAAATACGAAGTAATGACCTAGATTTTGAATTAAAAGAAACACTTCTATATAATCTTTGTTCACACTATGGAGAGAAGTTCTCCCCCAAAATGCAATCATCTAACATGCTTTATTCTACAAAGGTATTAAAATATAAACTAATTAAATGTAAAAAGAGATATTGAGGTAGATAATGATTTGAACTCTGAATTGCACAAACCTACATGAAGAATGTTTGACCACAAAGATTTTTGAATACAACACAAACCTCTTGATGAATGGGAGTAACGGATTATGTTGACAACCCGGATTTGTATAGCAACCGGGGGTGTGACATCATCAAAAAGTGATGTGACTCAGGTAAACATGTGTTCACAAGGATCATGATGAATCATGTATCCATGGAGACTCAATTAAATGGAGTTAGTGTTATGAGTCAAAATTGTTGTTGGTATCTAGTGGTTTCACCTTAAATGGATCATCACAAGGAAACCCAGGCCTTACACAAGGGTTCCTTATCTCGGTCCTATCTTTCATTAGGGCCCCATCAGACTCTGCGATTGCTCAGTCAGAGCGAGACAGAGAGGAGAAGAGATGGATGCAGCGACTCTCATCCATCGTCCCTAAGGGTCTGAATCTTATGGACTAATCTGTGTCGCCGCCATATTGTTTCCTTCCGTCACAATAAACCTCTTGATGAAGTTAACAATGTGGTTCTCCTTCATTCATTTCATGACAAAGATCAAAGACCAGGAGGACAAGCATGTTATTGGCTCCTGAGAAGTTCTGATAGCTGGTCAAACCAGCTTCAAGCATGTCAAAGTGGTGGAGGAACCTTGGCAGCCATACGGGAAGCGCGCTATCTCGAAAGGACTAAGAAAGTTCTTAGCTCAGTTGGGTAAGAAAGAAATACATATAACTGTTTTAGACTTTATGGCAAAGCAAGGAAAACCAAAGCCAAGTGCATTGACACTAATGTGTCCTTTTAGGCCAGCACCAGCATTCATTGTCAAATTTGATGCATACTTACCCCAAGCACCATAAAATCCCTAATTAAGGACATGGCTTTGATGAAGGTCAGGCTCATTAATATGGGTCAAGACCCCTAAATTTGAGACGACGACACAGCCTATTTTCTGCCTAGTGACATGCGACAGGGGCTATTCTTAAATTCGACACGGCGACAGGGCTAATTCTTAAATTCGACAGGTGACATAGCTTATAGTGACAATTGACAGGGGCTTTCCTTAAATTCAACACTGCGACATTGCTAATTCTTAAATTTGGCATGCGACATCGGGACCCCCCATCCATACCCCCATTCATGTAAACCAATCTGACCTTAATTTTAAAGACGTGGTTTAAATTACGGTTTTACATAACCTTTAATTCTAGGTATCTACTGAGAAAAGGTAATGACAAACTGCCCCCGAATAAACCCAAATTGTGGGATATGGCTTTTGTCAGGAGTTAAATTTTAGGTGCAATTGTAGACTGAAAATCACTTACTGATTTGGATTTGAGAATGCAGATTGTTTCAGACTTAACATAGGAACCGCGCCAATGCACTTTGAAAAGCCTTGGGTGTGTTGATACTCATTTTAAGTGGTAATCAAAAGGGAGTTTTAGGATGATTTAACAGAGTGTCATGGTTTATGTTATAATGACACAAACTTATCTCTCATAATATTAAGGTTGGTTTGAGTTGAGACATAAGTTTTATAAAGGAAATAAGATAGTAAACAATAAATAGGATTTTTTTCCAGAAATATAATTGGGACTGTCATAAGCCATTCCAGTACAGTGTGTTTCATTCAGGTCTGTCTCCAATTAATTTTTTTGCAGTTTTGGGAGTATATTCTGAGAGAATTTACTACATACATGATTGGGGCCATATAAATACATAAACATACATCGCAGGATAAAAATAAGCATTCTACACTGAACAATTTGAATTGTTCAAATTTTGTAAGAAATTTCCTCTTTGATCTAGATGGACAATAATTGGTATGAGTGACCCTAGTTACACAGGTGACTTCCGTTGGACTGATGGTAGCATAATGATGTGGTCATTCTGGAAAAGCGGTGAGCCGAATGGTCCAGGCAGAGAAGCTGCAGGCATGACTTGGGGGGCACAATATAAGTACACTTACAATGATGCCAGATTGTCATACGAGCTTCCAGCTATGTGTGAAAAGCCAGGTAGTCAAATCATACAGTTTCAGCTCATATACTGAATAGACATGTATAATATAAATGTCATTGAATGCATAAAACTGATGTACTCAAGACTACTCAGTCATTTATATAATCACATAATCTAGAGAGTATTTTATTTGTTACTCCAAACAACATAGCTAGTCAAATAGTTGTACTTAGTTTACTATGCATCTCTACATAAGAAAGAAAGTTATCTATATGTGTGATATGTGTTTATACTGGACTTGTCGGAAAACCAGTGAATACCGAGACAAGCCAAGGTAAAAATAATGTATAAGAAAAATGTGGAGAGCAGTTCCTCTGTTAATATTCTATTATGTAGAACTCCAATATGTTACACAACCTAATTGTATAGCAAGGGTGGGTTTTGACAGAAATGCTTATAATTTAACATTTAAAAAAAAATACCGAAAAAATATCAACAGAAATTGGTCCAAAGCAAACTACTAAAATATATCATTATATGTATGTATGTATTTCATACAGTAAGATGATTTTTCGATGAAATTCTATGATTGCATCTCTCTTTTTTTCTTGCTCTTTTTTGAAGTTGCTAGTTTTGAGAATGCAGATGTGATTCATAGTGATGGAAGCATTGAGGTAGAATGCCACTTATTCTGCTTCTTCCCTGATGGAGGTGTTAGGAAGACCTGGACCTGTGATGGACAGCTGCCGCAGGAACATGATCGTTGTATCTGTCCTGGTAAGTTAGACTTCACCACACTCCCTCTGTAATTCTCCATACCATGGATAGCTGATATACTTTAACTCATCATCATTATTCAGACTAGTTGGTTGGTTGATTGGTTATTGGTTGTTTTATGCCCAATTAACTGCCAAGGTCATATCAAGGGTGGTGCCTATTTGTAGCAGTGGTAGCCAATGCCCTCTTTATAGTGCTCGCTCACTCAGATATCTTGTCATAGTCCTGCATGATAACCCATCCAGTCACATTATACGGACACCAGGCCAACCAGTTATGTTTCATGGTTCCAGTTTCATACAGAGTGCCAGACAAGCAGGAACCACTACCATTTTTAAAGTCTTTGGTGTGACTCCACTGATTTCTGAACCCACAACCTCCGACACTCAAAGCCAGCACCCTACCAGCTGAGCTACCGAGTATGGTTCATTCGGGCTAGTTTTGATGTTCAAACAGATATCACACACACACACACACACAGACACACAGACACACACAATATATATATATATATATTATATACCAAATATAAATTTATTTGATTCTAGTTTCCAGATGTAAAACCACAAATATGAAATTACCTTTGTTTCAGCATTGTATGGGACTTGTTGTCAGGGACCATTTGTTGCTCTCTGTAATAAAGTATGAGAAACAGGTTAATAGTCACATTTTCTGTTTTTAAATATCATTTTCTAGACTACTCTGAAGATTGGTCAGTGGAAGAGAGATGGTTATCCAACTTCAATGTATCCCTGCTATTTGACGACAATGATGACACATGTCTGGACTTGACTAAAATCACAACAATGCTAACTCTGAAACAAAATGCACCACTGCTCAGAGGATACTATGTTAAAGTTGTCCTTCCTGATAACCTTGAAAGTGAACGCTTTAATATTATTCGAGTCCTTACCTCAGATGTTACGAGTAGCTCTTGTTCCGTACAATTCAGAAAATGTAACTACACAGAGGATCACTTGTACTCTTGTTATTGTTTGCAACAATGCCAGCTGTTGGTGAAGATTTCATACATATCAGAATTGACACAAGTCTATCTCCCACATCAAGTTTGTGAGATCAAGATTATTAAGTGATCAGGAACCGAAAGAACTGGAATGGTTGGAAGCACTTTGCTTAACAAAATAGATTGTAAAGTTTCTATGGCCATTAGAGTTACTGACATCACATTCAATAACAATATTACAAGTATGTTTGTAGGGAATGTAGAAAAAAACAAAAAAACAACAGGGAACTAAAAATAGTTACCTTACATTGAACTGTACATGAGAATTACAGCTGTTTATCATGCCCTGTCACCTTTACATGTGATGAAAAGGCCTTGTAACTACCACAATCTATGTAGTGTTGGGAGAGAGAATGCCAATTTAGTCCCACTAGAACTATCCATACACACTGTAACTAAATGTAGCCACTGTACCTAAAATATACTGCAATTATTTTTCTTCAAGTTTAATGATCATATTTAATATATTAAAGACATTGTTTTTAAATGATTATTTGGTGATAAATCATTTTGAATAAATTGATGTACAAGAATCTCTTTGACATTTTCATTTTCATATATGGAAGTTTTTGTTTCAGATGCAAAAAAATGCAATTAAAGCTGCAGTCTCGTCCTTCTGTTACTAGGCTTGCATCCACTGGTGTTAGCCTAATGGCGCTACAGCTGGCAATGTGTTTTGCAACATTAGAATGTAATCCATTGACGTTATGTCACAAATTTGGCGCATGATTACAGTGTCAATCCCTAATGCGGGCTTTCAGGATATTTTGTAGCAACAATAGTGTAACGATATAGGGGGTATTTCACACTAGCCGAATTGTGATTGTAAATTGAGATACAATCTTAAATCAATATTTATGACCCCTGTGTTTCTCAGTAAAGGCTATATCCCATGATGTGTTCATTGCCACTTGTATTCCTTTAATCAAAGAAATGCAAATCGTTTGCATTTCAGATACCAACATGTTGGTATCTGGATGCAAGTAAACTTGCGTATTGACGCAAGTAAAGCTTGGGTTGAATCGCAAGTACCCCTGAACGCATCTTGGAATATAGCCTTTTACTTGTGTTCATCATTTTACTTGCGTTTATTGACATGAGCGCAAGTGAAATGCATGCAAACGCAAGCATTTCTAGTACTTGCTTGTGTTCATACTTGCATTTTTGCTGGCGTTCATGTAACGCAAGTATGAACGCAAGTACATGAGCACATCGTGGAATACAGGCTTTAAGTTATTTTTTGTAAATTTGATGGTTTTGGATATGTGACCAGTCATTGAGCAGTTTAAAACTGTTTCACACCATAGTTTTTTTTGGGTGAAATTTTAAGATAAGATGTCCATTTAATATCAAATATTTGTCAATTCATAATATTGAAGATAAAAAAGTGTCACCAAATCTTTGTTTTCCATAGTAAGTAGTTAAGACATTGCCATTTCACACCAGAGAAGATAAAAGTTGTAGTATCTTATATCCTATGTGGATTGCCAACTTATCTAGTTATGCAGTATACACTAGATGATATATCATCCCACAGTGGTGGGAAATACAAAGCTCATAATGAATATACATAGCTAACCATAAAAGTATAAATAAACAGAATTAATCTATGATAGAAAATTCAATCATCACTAAATGAAACAATTGTGTCAAGAAAGATAATAGTTTTTCACATGAATTCCAATCTTAAATACATGTTCTATATTGCCATATTTATACAAGGGGTATATTAAACAATGCTGCCATCTACTTGTATTTGTATGAACCATATCCAATTAAATATTTTTGATATAAGGGTAGGCATATCCTTCAGGTAAGGGTGATTCCCCATTAAATTTGTCTGTAGTAAGTGCTAAGATCAAATGTTTCAGATACAAACCTATGTGTAGAACAGGTGGCCTTATCTAAAACATATTATCTTAGCAGTTACGATCGTAAAAAGGCCTTGGTGTGAAATGCACCCAAATATTGTACAAATAATACCATTATAAGCTTTAGATGGGTAAAATGCTAATATATGTGTGGTCAGTTGATCACTTTATAGACACTGACTTGTAGATGGCCTTATCATGGCTTCAAAGAAGTTCAGTATCAGCCTAACAGTCCTTTGTAAAGGTATATAACATTTTGATATAAATTTCAGTTACATATACATATACATATATAAGCATTTTCCTTCTCAGGTTTCTTACATACAGATCCTGTGTTAAACATGTTGCATAAGAATTAAAATTTCACAATTTCACAACTAGTTTTGCACTGCAGTATAGTGTCAAACAAAATTCATGAATAATTGAACATGTTTCAATGTAGCATTCATGATGGAAGGAAACATTACAGATTTCTCAGAACAGTAAATGAAGAATTTAACAGACTTGATCAACAAGCCTCAGACGTCACTTCTGCTCATAGAATATTCAACAATGCAGAGGCTCTTACTGACCCATTTGTCTTTCAGGTAGAATGAAACATCATAAACAAGTTAACCAGGCGAATTAGTCACAAGTGATTCTGCTTAATTGCACTTCTTGCAGAGATACGAGAGGGTAAGTATTAACCCAAGGTGGGCTGTTGCATAAGCAATAAGGGGTTTTTACTCTATGCGTCATGAGCTGCGATATGATGATGTCACAATGAAGTCACACATATTACAGATAAAATTATTGGCTATAAATAACCAGTTTCAAACATTAATATCATCTCTTTATGCGGAATATTTTTGTCCTATATATGTCCTCATATCACAGCGATATCACAGCTCAAGTTGAATGTAACTACGCAGCTTTTAAGTGAGCTTATGGAAACTGTATGCAAGTTTGAAACTGTTGTATGTGTCTGTTTCATAACACAACTCTCATAAATCGACCGAAAACTTGCTTAAATCCAGCCAAACTCACGTAAGCAAAAACAAAACTCACGTAGCTATGGCACCCCAAAAGGTGATCATAACTTTATGAAATGCATATCGTATGGAGGTTTGTTATGAAACAGGCCACTGGTGTAAAACCCACCATAGGTAAAACAAAGATTAACAAGGACATGTTTTCTCACACAAAAACTAACATGACATGACATCATAGATACGATTATTTGAGGGGGTGGGTTGGTCTAGTGGAGAGCGTCCTGGCATTACACACAACCAACCGGGGTTCAATCCTTGGTACTGCCTGTTAGACCACCTCACTTTGCTGTTGTTCTGACCCCCATAGATATGGTTATATACTTGTGCAGTCAAAAACTGGAGTCTTGATATAGATGAAAAATGGTTGAGCATACCTTAAACTCCAACATTATCATAATTGCAGGACTATATTACTTAAATAGAATTTGTTTCATTGTTAGGAGGTGGCATTTTGTAAGCATAAGAGTGACCATTCATTTATGCATTTTATCTTCCAGTCATCATAATATGTTGTTGCTGAACATATCATGGAAGCTGTACCTGCTCCTTTATTTTACAGGTAGAGATTGTTTAAAAATATATTTCATTATGATATTGTATGCTATACACCTTTCCGATGAACCTGCACAGTCCCCCACCTTGCCTACTTTGTGGGGCTTTTGGCAACTGGGTCACTTAACTTCATATAGGTTAAGGTTGGGGAAAAAAAAGTTGTTTAAAATTTAATCGACCAGGACAGCACTAAAGATATAGTGGCATATCATAAGATTATAACTATTGTCATGATATTTCCAAATGGCCTAGCTCTATTTTACTAAATTGTTTCACATGCCGCCCTTTTGTCCTTTTCTCAGGTGATGTCTTACCAATATGCAACTGAACAAATGAAAAACATTTGGCAAAAATACTTAAAGTTAATTAATAACACTATGTTCTAAGGGAAATAATAATATCAGTGATCTGCAGGGGAGATGCAGATTATATACATACAAAATACTCACCATAATGGTATTTCTTTTCCTCTCAGGGCATGCATTAGGAAAATCAGCCTATTATTATTCACGATATACCGCTACCTGGTTTACTGCTAGGGATGACTGTGTCTATGTTGGAGGCCACCTCTTGGATCTACAGGATCCAGGAGAATATGACTTCATTGCCCCCCGATTGTAAGTGAAAACATTTTTGTTATTTAAAATAAAAAAGATTTTTTAAGGGCCCATAGCAACTAGTGTAATAAGGCCCTGGGAGATTCAACAATATTCACCCAAAAAATCAACTAGTTAATGATAGAAACACCTGGCAATTTATTGTTGAAATAAGTTTCTCATAGTGTTATTCTCTAAGTGTGTAACAATCTGAAACCCACCTGTTAAGCCCCATTTTCACTACCCGACAGTTGATTTGAGTTGAGCTCAGTCTTACTGATGAGCTGGTATTACAACAAGAGTCATAGCTTTTTGCTACAACAGATCCGTCGAGTCTTAAATGTTGAGCTATTGAAGGTTTAAAACTCAATCACTGGATCTTACAGAGGTATCCAGTAGAGTTATTTGTGTTTTAGTAGACAACAGAGTCCTAGCTTGTTGCATGGTAGAGTTTCGGGCAAAGACCAGACAGTCGTCGGCTCTGGTGCCTCTTGGAGGTATGACGATCAGGTTGATTTGAGTTGGGCAGTGGAGCCAGGCCTTTAGTTAGGTCCTCCAAAGGGTATGCACTCCACGTCCACACACTGAATATATGGGTTTGTCTTTCAGTGAGGTGAGGATTTCAACACAAAGGGTTAACTTTACAACATGTGCAGATATTACTATAGAACAAAACATGCTTCACTCATAAACTCCATGAAAAGGGGCATCATAATCTATGGGCATAGGTGGATCAAATGGGGGGGGGGGATCCAGGGGATCCTGACTTAAACTTAATAAAGAGAAAAGTTAGAGATGATCAGTCCTAGGCCTACTTCCAAAATAAAAAAAGACCTCTTAATATGGAGTTCAACAGAATTTACTGTAGATTTCACATCATCAGGAGAGGAGGTGATGTCCTCATCCATTTTCCCACATTTGCAATAAGCCAATCCCACATTGGGTATATCCCAGGGTTGGACAAGGGTCAGACAAATTAACCATATGGGCCATTCCTTGTCTCCTAGAGTTGGAATGACTGAAATAAGCAATTATTGTATTTTTGTATATTGCCAAGTATTGCTTAAACATATTGAGTTCTTAAATTTTACCAATTGACAGATTTTCAGGTTTGCCAGTCTATCAAAATGCTGTATTCCAGGGCAAAATAGGGTTGGACATTATAGACTGGGCTGTGGGCTTTAACATTGATGCCGATCCCTTTTATTGTCTTTTAGCTTTTTTAAAGTAGAAATCTGGAAAAAGCTGTATATTCTATTTTCTTCTTGCAGGAGGTATTGGCTGACCCCAAATGGCTGGTACTGGATTGGGTTGTCCGACCTGGATGTGGAGGGGGAGATGAGGTGGACCGATGGCACCCTGGCAGGCCCTCAACCATGGCATGGAAATGAACCAGACAATATAAATGGAGCTGACTGCACATTAATCATCCTTAATGAAGGTCTGAAAGACGGAGTCTGCAGCAATGAAGGGTATTTCATTTGTGAAGTTGAAAGTAAGCATATTTTCATACTCTTGTTACAATCAGTATTGTCGAATGGGCCACTGTGGCCCGTTGCACAATGGATTTTCATTGTTACGATCACTTTAAGATCACTTTAAGATTGTAAATTTCAACAGCGAAATGTTTTGTTGTAACAAAAATCCTAAAAACTCTGTTTCTAATGAACGAAATTAAATTGATATACGAAAAAAAATATATTTAAAAAATCAGTAAAAATTACAGATCTTTGAGATTATTGTAAATAAGATTTTTTAAGTGTCAAAACGATCATTGTTGCGAAAAAAGTAACAACAAAAGGTTTCATTGTTCAATGGATTTTCGTTGTTACAATCAGTATTGTACAATGGGCCACTGGTCACTAAGATCTTATGTGCATATCTAGGTGCACATAGAGTGATTGACCTACAATTCATGTCTTAATGTATTGTCTTGTGCTAGTTCATGATAGATAATATAGTATTTTCAGTGTTTGAGACTAACCATTTTGGCTTGGAGCCATCAGGGCTGATATTGTCAAAATGATGTTGGTCCTGACAACTTTCCATCAGCCCTGATTTACCCTAAAGAATGTTGCAAAAAAGGCCTAAATGATGGCAGCAAATGACCTTGATCATGTAGGTTGATTCAAGTTTTGCTATTTTTGATTAGTCCTGATTCAAAGTTTACCACCATTGTCTTCTGGGAAGGCATTAGTCTCAAACACTGTATGTACACAAGTATAGTTACAGAGTTACAGAATGAAACGTATCTCTGAAAAGAACCTCATGAACAGATTTTACTTGACACTATGGGGGAGTTTCACACTGGTCATAATTTTAAGATTGTGCTTTTAGTTAAGATATTTTGACTTTATGACCTTATGTTCCTATTGTTATCTACACATTATTAGAGTTAAGATAATTGATTATTAAGAACATCTTAAATTTTGTGAGATGTGAGAAACTCATTTCCAATTCCCCTAGTGCGAAACGCGCCCTATGTACTGTCATTATATCACACAAACATTTCTTTGCTACATATATAGGCACACCAGAGGCCTTGGCTAAGGCAGACATCCTATCATGTTGGGTTGGAAACGATCTCCTAAGACCTGTGAGAGATGTCGACACTGAAAGTAAGTCCCCTTCTGTTTTAAAGAGAGGAGCCAGAGAAATTTTAATTCTGATTATTTAATACTTTATATGTTAGAATGCATGCTTGTATAGAAATATGCAAAGTTCTTATGCCAATATTTAAATCCTTCATGTGATAACAGGTTGCTTAACTTTAAGGGGCACCTGAGTCCTAAGGTGCTCAGGAAAACACAAATCTGTGTGTGACGTCACAAAAATGACAGTTATATTCAAATTTCAAATTTCTAAATTCCATAATAACCATATTTTTTCATGTTTTCTTTTATGAATCATGTAATTTGATGATTTCTATATCTTTTAGACTTATGACATACATTTGATCAATTTTTTATTCCATTTTTTTCAGTTTTAATTTTTTTCAACTGTTCTGCTTGTGTGTCACACACAGACAAAATTAATGCACTGTGCAAGGTGCATCAGCTGCACACAGGAACCAGTCTGTAGAATTTACTAAAACATTCATAAAAAAGAAAGTATTATAGGTAGACACGTAAAAATTTGTATGATAACTTCAATGGCGTTAAGGATCATACAAATATATGATTTTATAGTCACTGGCCCCTCCCTTTAAAAACAGTCCAAAAACAATAACCAGAACTTTGTTATAGTATGGTGAGGCCAGGAATTTGGAAATTGAGTGTCTGTGTCTGCATATTTCCTTTTGGTAGGGGGTGGTGGTCACTGCATGTAGCTTTATTCAGACATTTAGTATTTTTAGGGTGACACTTCTGCCTTTTTTTGCAGTTCACTTCTAAATAAGATTAAGGGGAGGGGGTGGTTGGCAAGACCCCCTGGAACATTTTCTGGTGCCAACTTTCAGTGGCTCATTTACTAAAGAAAAAGATTCCAATATTGTCCTCATTATTTGAAAGATCTTGCATTTTGTATGATATCAAATAAGCAGGATTTCATTTTTATCAATTCAAACTATCTCCAGGTTTACCTGATGATCTAGTCCTCTATAGGTATGTGACACCACCAAAGACGTTTCATACCATTTGAAATAACAGCCATTTTAACTATTACACTATCAAATGCTTCTTATTGATTTTATGTTGTCCCCAGTTAGGAAAATGTGATTCCCCTGTAAACCAGTATTTGTTTATAATTATGCAGTTGTCATCAAGTGTCCTCGGAATATACTTTACTACTCACCACATGCAACATTTAACAAAAAGACCTGGACTGAAGGTAAGGCCTTCTGTGAAGAAGCTCACTCATCATTAGCGAAGATCACATCTGAAGTCGAGCAAACTATTGTTGACAGAATGAGGTAAAATTTTACATTGTCTCAAAGATTCTAAATCTGAACAGTCAAGATTAAGATCAAGCTCAAGGACTTTTTGCCAAGAATTGTCTTATTTAACAGCATAGAAATTATATTTGCTTCTTTTTCTGCCAAATCATATAAATATCAAGAAAAGAAAATGTACAAGGAAAATAAAAAGGACAATTTGAATAAAAATTGAAAATGAAGCAATGCATTAATTGGTATCTTATTTACCTTTCAATGCAGGAAAGTTAAAGCCATAGGTGATTTGATGATAGGAGGTACAGATTTGGTGGTGGAGGGTGAGTACAGGTGGGTAGATGGAGAACCCTTCACCTGGCCTGACTTCCTTACTGTGTCCAAACCTGCAGATGACACCAGCAAAAACTGCCTTATTGTTATAGGGACTGCCATATGGGCTCATGTTGACTGCAGTGTTCAGTATCCTATACTCTGTGAAATGCCTGTTGGTAAGTGCACGCTTATACTCTATTTTCAGACTTAAAGGCTAAATAATGATATATGTGTGCTTTTGTTTGCATGATAGCATAATTTTGAATTTCTGGATCAACAAATGTTTCAACTGTATTTTCTAAGCTTCAGATACAATATTGAATCCTATACAGGTTCATTCATTTTCTTAAAAGGAAGGTTTCATGAAAGATCTGTACTAAAGTGCAAAAGGCATAATCCACTTTTGGCTTAACAACTATAAATTCAGTATGAAATAACAGAGGTAAAACTTCCAATCTAATATGCTAGTGGTTATGATTAATCAATAGATATTATATCATCAATCACAGATTATCAATCCAAAGCACAAGCTTGTTACTGGAATACACCACCTGGTAAATTCTGGCCAGAACAACTGCAAGTTTGTGAGGAAGGTGGTGGTACTCTGGCAAACCTCCGGCATGTAGGTCAATACGAGCGGGCAAGGAGAGCATTTACTGGCATATGGTAGGACTTTTCGTCATATTCCCTTTTGGATATTCATAAGTTGGTTTGGCAGGTTGTCAAAATGGATCAATGGGACTCAAACCCACATTGTCAATATTACTAAGCCCACATTGCCAGTATTAGCGAGCGCTTGTTCCCTCAAATATCCAAATATACAGCATGCCAAACTGTCAACCAAATAAACTGGCTAATGATAGATTACCTGGTTGATTCTTGGTATGATCTAAGGTTAGTTCAGTTTGTAGACCACAATGTACAAGAGGATACCATTTAATAATCACAAACCATGGATACCTAGTAGGATCTTATGTAATGTGCTTTAAAATCACTTTGAATTAATTATTCATTTTTCAAGAATAATATAATAATATAAAGGTAATAATTAATACTTGGAACTAAATGATTATCAACATGTTGATAAATTGTTGTCGATACCTGTGATTATGTAACACAACTGATAACAGTATATAGATCAGCCCCTTTCTGCATGGGGGATACAAGCTTAAAGCCTGTATTCCACTAGCCGATTTCTACCAACAGTTTCTTTTTTTGTAATTTATTACTTTTAACCAGTCATACATTAAAAGACCATGCATGCTATGTATCATTTGAAAGAGAATTTAAAGACTGTTCTCATGGCATGTAACATATATATGATTCAGTAAAATTCAAACTGGCAATTTTTATATCAGGAGTAAAATCAACTAGTGGAATACGGCCTTTAGTTACAACTGTTTTACTGTAGTTTTATGTAATGAAACATATAACTGATTTTTAACAATTACCCGAAAAAAAGAGCCTTTGGATGAGATCGGGATTTGGGATTTTAAGCATAATTTAATTTAAAAAAAAAAAAAAAATTTACCTAAAAACAGAATATCTGTTGTTCATAAATGCATCCTCTTATTAACATGTTAAACTTTCTTCGCCCTATGCTCATGGGACTAACCAACAAGTTTTTAAACAGGCGACTTTTCATTGGAATGACACACTACAATGTGACATTTGACTTTCGGTGGACGGATGGGAGCTTTGTGACATGGGCTTGGTGGTACCATTACTCACATGTTGAACCGAGTCGAGAAAGTGGACTATACGGTGCAACCTACACCTATTATGCTTATGCTGATGAAGCACCATCAAGAAATAATTATGACGGGCTATGTGAGAAAGCAGGTGGGTGGTAATAACTATGACGGATCCAGAAAGTTTGAAAAGGGAGGGTTTGGGCACCTATATCAAAAATGGCATCAGTGTCCCCTTTGTTGCCAATATACCACAGAAAAAATCAATTTTGGGCCCAAAAAAAGGGGACACATGCCTGCTGTGAAAGTCAGTGAGTATGGTGAGTGGGCTGTTCTATATGTACAGTATTGCAATTGCCTTATCTGAATCATTAAATAGATAAATTGCTGTATGACCTATCTTTAAAATATTGAGACACATACCCTATCAGGGGCGGACCTAAAGGCCCGCAAAAATTTGTACGGGACCCGGGATCCAAGAATTTAACATTAAAGAAGTTAATATTAGGCCAAAAGAAGAGGACCCACATGCCCACTACATCTCCCTCTGCCACTGCCACTGCCTGTGTTAAGTCAGGTGAAACAGAAAAAAAGGCTTGGATTTTGTTTTTTCAAATAATGTGAAAAAGAATGCTACCCAAAAATGATGTTAATGATTATTATTACCAGGATTCTACAAGTTCTTGCCTAATAATCTTCTGCTCTGTTGTAGAAAATAAACTCTCTGTTTTACCAGGATTTTTCCTGTTTCTTTTTGTAGTTGCTAGTTTCCAAAATGCTGATGTGACTCACAGATTAGGGGAAATTGAGGTACAGTGTCATTACCTGTGTCAGTTCACTGATGGAACGAGCCACAAGACATGGACTTGTGAGGATGAACTGCCACAGGAGTATGTAGGCTGCTCCTGCCCAGGTAAAGTCTATATATCAGTATGAACCCAGGCAAGCAGTGACGTAACAAGCACGTTCTGCGACCATGCATCTTTGGTCATTGTGTAACCTGTCCAATTTTCACATAACAGTTATGTTATTTTATGTAAAGTTGAGACTTACAAAAAAGGAATGTTGCAATAACATAATATCTTAGTGAAATATTATATTAATGTCATTATAACATGAAAGACCCTTACAAGAATGTCATAATAATGTTACAGAGCAATTTTGCAATGCTAGGTACTAAAGATAATTTTGGCTGCCATTAAAATAATGAAACAAGAACCAAAGCAGAACTAAACTGGACATTGCTGTAATGTTATAACAAAGTCATATTCTTTTTTGGGCATTATTTCACTTGCCTTGGCAGTGTACTTGCCTTGGTAGTTACAGAGAGAAACACAAACTGATTCAAAGAACGCATGGGGGATAAACAACGTGGTTGTATTAGTACTTGTGCTGCCCCAATGCAAGTGCCAACACAAGCACATTTCTATACTTTTTTTTCTGTTTAGCACTTGCATTCAGATACCAACAAGTGCTCCTTAATACATAGTTGAAAATAGCTTTTAGGCTCCATATTCACATAGTGGCGTCTGTTAAGGTAAATATTTTGAGAAATCATTACAAACAGTAAAGAGCATCAGATTCAGTCAATTCCTGGAATTTTATTATATGAATATTATTGAGGTTGATTGTTTCACTCGTATGGATGCTTGAGCAGCTGAAAATCATGGTATTGTTCCAAATTGGTCAACTATCTTGGGTTTTTAATTTCCAAAGTGCAAATGATTGAAGTCCCCGACCACTAATCTCCCAATTTTGAAACCAGCCATGTCTCTTTATTCATTCTAAAAGCTGAGATATAAGACTTTTCAGAACAAAAGTTGGTCATATCGGTTTTTTAAACACCTGTTTCTGTCCTATTAATATTTCAGTGAGGCTCTCCTTCAAGATTCCATAGTTTTGCAGGGACCACCTGCAGATCTCCTTGCTTTACTTCAGGTATCATTTGCTCTTCATTGTAATAAAATTTTCACTGATTTATATTTCAGAGGGGCGTTGGTTGGTGCAGGAACCATGGCTGTCTCACCTCAACATTTCTGTGCTCTCTGACAACGACAACCAAACCTGTCTCAACGCGGTAGACATTGACTCGATTCTGACTCTGCGCCGTGAGCCACCCCTGCGCAATGGGATTTTGGTTGAAGTTGCAATCTCTGAAAGCCATCATGATGAACTTGTCAGGGTCTTAAAGATTGAAGATGAGAGTGATGCTGGGAACTCCTGCTTACAGTCAAGAGAGTTCAGTGAATGTCAGCATAAAGGAGGACATAAATACTTCTGTGTGTGTTCCTCCTATTGCCATCTTCAGGTGAAACTCCTGTTAGCATCTGAGCTGATGACTGTCAGTGGATCTTTTACAGTTTGTGAAATCAGGCTTGTCAACTAGGAGACAATCAGAGCTTGTCAATGTTGGAATTATATTACTTTTATGATCTGGTTCCCATTAAACAAGCCTAGCCCAATTGGCATCAGAATTATACTTGTTGACAATTTGCAGTGAAATATTATCAAAATATCCTGCTTAATGCAAAACGAACCATAGCAATTAGGTTGACAGATTGTTCCTGAATTTTGAAATATATCCTTAGGGCTGTATTCCACATACCGGAAGTGCACTGCTGATTTGTAGCCACTTTACTTTGGGCACAGCCAATATACAATTGACAACATAGCCTATACAATCTACCAACATGTTGGTAAACATTTCCTGCTGATTTTGAACTGTTTGCTGATATAGAACTTTCAGCGGCCAATACACTTTCGGTGGCCCTATACATGACGGCTTAGATGATGTCTATGTCCAACCCTTGTCCAACCACAGGGCATACACATTGTGGGGCTACTTAATATGGTTTAAACAAATATGCTGTGTGATGTATAGAAAAGGGAAAAAGGTAGCAATATTGAGAACTGAAGTCTGAATATTTTCCTGGGGAAGCCTAGAAAGGTAATAGAAAAGAGCCAGTAAGGTAAAACAGAAGAATCTTGTGAAGAAAATAGGTAGGATAACATGGATTTGGCTTATACTTACTCCTGAACCACGAACCTTAGATAATGTATTGTTTTGTTACAGTCTTTTCTTCATTTCTTTAATATTCTAACACTTGCTCATCATACAAATCGACATAATGAAACAATTGAATCTTGACGACTATGAAGACCGTGGCTACACTTTAAGATGGTAAATAAACTTTCAACAAAATACAAGTATCATTCTTTTTTAATTTCATAAAATTGTCCTAGGGTCCCAAAACATTGTGAACATAATGCTTGCAATTCCAATATTTGGATTCGTGAAAAAACACAATATTGTAAATGCATAAAGGATGAAGGTTCATATTCTTAGATTATATGACCCAATCCGACAAAATGAGTCGCAAGTTTCACCTGTTCAAACTGAGATATGGGCCTCTGAGGTCGGAAATCCGCCCCATCATTAAAAATGACTTTTTTTTTTGCATTTTCTTAATCTTTTATATCAGGACTATCATTTCCCAAAATATTTTGATGAAATTAAAGTGTTAGAATGGAAATTAAGTGTGTTAGAATGGCCCCAAAGTATTTTTTCTGCCGACTTGCGAGCTGCTTTTAGGAGTCGATAACCCATAACTTTTGGTACTGCCAAAAAAGCGGGACCTCCTCTAGCCAATCACATGATCTAATTTTGAATTTAGACGGGGATGGACCAATCAGAAGGTGGATCGTGAAAGTCGTTGCTGTAAACAATCGTCGTCAAGGAGGTCACATGTTGCGGTCCGAGCGCTCTGATTGGCTAAGACGCTCTCGGCATGCCGGAAGCCCGACTGTTTATGAAATTTAAAGGTTCGACCAACAGAAGCAGGTGCCCGTTCAATGAGGCCTGACATGATTACGAGTGATTAATTGTTCTAACTGCAAGTGCAGATTGGATCCCAAGATTGTTCGGATTCGATGGCTACCCCCAAGGAGCATGAGGAGGCCGTCATGGCGGTGCCAACGACGATCAATGGCGAGAACTCGTGGAGGATTACATTGTCTTTGCCGAGGATGATGGGGACTTATTGGAGGGGGAGGAGGATGCTACCCTGTCTGAGAAGGAGATAGAGGCTTTGGAGGGGTTCTAGGACATATACCCCCCGGACACTTACCCCCCGGACACTTACTCCCCGGACACTTACCACCCGGACACTTACCCCCTAGGACACTTACCCCCTAGGACACTTACCCCCAAGGACACTTACCCCCTGGACACTTACCCCCCAGACACTTACCCCCTAGGACACTTACCCCCCAACCTTGGCTTAAAATGTAGAGGTAATTATATGGTAAGAACTTAGTCTTTCTAATGGAAAGCAAACTAAATAAATATCCCTCTCTTCTAATATATGTCTAGGATTCATACCTAAAAGGCTAACTCATCCCTACTCAACAGTTAGAAGATGGGGAAGTGTCAAAACGAGTGCCACCCATTTGGACGTCAAGCTAATTTTAATCCCTGTTGTTTTAGGCGCGGGTCACCGGCCCCTGGTCCTAATTGGGCTCATGAGGAGTGGGTCCCGCTGGACCCCACTTCCACAGTTTTTAATAGTTTGGAGTAAACACATATATATCCTATTCCTAGTCACTATATTCCACAGTTTTTAATAATGGGGGGTAAACTAGATATATATCCCTCTCTTCTGATAGTTTTTTAGGATTCATACCTAAAAGGCTAACTCGTCCCTATTCCTAGTCATTATTTTTCACAGTTTTTAGGTTGGGGGTAAGTGTCCTAGGGGGTAAGTGTCCTAGGGGGTAAGTGTCCAGGGGGTAAGTGTCCTAGGGGGTAAGTGTCCTGTCACCCTTTGGGTTGGCCTGAGGATCTGCCGGAGGAGAGGATGAGCCCCTGATTATCCCTGATCCGACGGACCAACTGCTGCAGGAGGAGACTGACAGTTGCCAAAAATTTAGGTAGGCCATGCTTGTTTGCGACTTGCGATCAAAATTGCCCAAGTTGTGTCGTTTGAAAATCCCTATAAAAACCAAACGGTTCGACTTGTCCTGCTATCAAAAGTTGCCCAAACATGTTTTCTAAGATATACAGTAATTATTTTCATGTTTCTATCTGTCTTTATGTTCAAAATCGACAATTACTGAAAGTATGACGCCATGTCCTAGTTAATGGCATCTCGCACTTGAATGATGGACGGTGTTGACCGTTATGCTCTCTCACGCCTAATTAAAAGTTCTTAACGGCAATCTAATGACCCTAATTCAATCCATAGGGGTGCCCTGACATATCTTTGATATTAATGTTGACTTTCATCATGTTTAGGTGCTTGTGTAAGTACCACAAGGACACCTCATGTTCTGTCCAGTTCTCAATGGCTGAGCATCTTGACAAACGGCAGGAGGTCGCCCAGCTGACTCCAGGTGCGGCCAATGACCATGCTATTAATCGTCTTAAATACAGATAGTCAGTCATCTTTAATACCTGTATGACTACCTAGAGGCTGTAACTTTACCTCTGTGGCATTGACATTAGATTTTAGGCCAAGTAACCTCAGAGACCTCGGGAGTAGACCCGAGAGTAGAGTTCTTAAACTTTCGTAAACTTTTTTTACCTCCAAAGTCGGTCACTCGTACATCACAAAAGTTCTGTGTCGGATTTCCATTCCAGGGGAGAAGGACATTCTCCTGTTGGGCGTTACAAGTGCCTGTACTGACACCTCAGCACGGCTGTCGACCTGGAAGAAGGGGAAAAGGGCAAGGTGAGAGGCAGCACCAACGGAGCCACTACACCATCGGGGGCAGGAAGGTCTGCCGGGACACCCTGCTCTTTCTCTACAGGTAATTATTCATCTTTGCAGCTAACATTCTCTGTCTAAGTAGTTCCTAAACCTGTGTTCTACTGTAACTTATTAACATGTACATAATATTATATGTAACCAAACCTGCTATGTCCAACCTTATTCCATTCCCAGTTGTAAGTTGTGTGTTCTTGTTTTTCAGCTGCAGTATCAACAAGATGACCGCCATCAGCCAGTGGTATCGGGTTCTTTGGCGTGTGTGCCCCCGTCAAGTAAACTATCTTATTGATGAGTCCCACTGCGACAGCAAGGGTTCAAACGCTGTCATCTCCTACCTCCACCACTACTTTGCCACCTACTCCCTCGGTGAACGGCTCCTCGACCTCCGCTGTGACAACTGCAGTGGGCAAAACAAGAACAAATATGTGATTGGCTATCTCATGTGACGGGTCCTGACTGGTCTGCATAAGCAGATCACCTTTAACTATCTTATAACCGGCCACACCAAGTTTGCCCCCGACTGGTGCTTCGGTCTCCTGAAGCAGCGGTTCCGCCGTGCCGAGGTGTCCTGCCTTGCTGACCTGGACAAGACGGTCCGGCACAGCACCCAAAAAGAAGTCAATATCCCTCAGCTGTGTGGGTCAGAAGATGGGTCAGAAGGTATGTCCCAACCTATAACTGGCAAGCCTTCCTGACTCTGTTCACCTGGCCAATAAAAGGGATCAAGCAGTATCACCTCTTTATCTTTTCATCAAACAGCCCCGGGACCCATTTGCAAAGACATTACGTGCCCCAAGCCCACAGAATCTGAGCCTGCAGCAGAGGCACCAAGGCAGCGGGACCCATCGCCAGATCCAGGTGCAGGGCCCTGAGGAGCAGGTGGAGGTGGAGATGCAGGGGAGGAGGAAGAGGAAGAGGAGGAGGAGGCACGAGGACGGGGACGTGGTAAAGGAAGGGGGCGAGGTCGGGGACGAGGCCATGGCAGAGGTCAGGGGCGAGGTTGAGGTTGAGGTCGAGGTTGGGGTTGAGGACAAACCCTGGACTCAGGCTCAGAGGACTCAGACACAGAGACAGCAGCCCAAATGCGACGTGAAATGAACACAGACTCAGTCACTTCCCCAGAGGTCACTCCCCCACCCAAACATAAACGCAGCCAAAGTCGTGGGCAGGGCCATGGTCGGTTTAGATCCTCTAGCAACTAGAATCATAGACTAGAATATACCTGTATATAGTTCTAATTTTCTATTTAACTTTATGGAACTATTATTCAACTTACCTGGAACTATGACACTTATTATTTTATGGCAAAACAGGCTCAAATACACTTGAACATTCCCATAGACTCTTTACAAGTCATTGTGACTTCAATTCAGCCTTCTAGAACAGGTATTGTGACTGTTTGAGCTTGACCTCTAGCTTAAGTTTTTCATTTTCAGATGCAGATTTACTGGAATTGAACTCTATCTTTACAAGGCCGGCATGATTAAAGTTTCCATTTCTAAAGCATGATCTCAGAGTATTTTGTAGTTCAACTAGTCTAGAATGTATATACGAAGTTTCAAGTTGGTGGGACATAAACTTCTAGTGGTATCCAAGGAATTCCGACCGGGTGTAATGAAAACCACACATAAAAACTTTAACTGCGTTTTTCTCAGAATCGAGTTTCCAGCCTACTGCGTATAGGGAAAAACCTAACTTTGCCCCTAATTATCGTATCAAAATGAAGCTCTTTTTGAGCTGAACAACATATCTAACTAACTGAAATTCGTATCTCCACGACATCCGACTCATTACGTCAGATCGGGTCACATATGTGGTCAGTTGATCACTTTATAGACACTGACTTCTAGATGGCCTTATCATGGCTTCAAAGACGTTCTGTATCAGCCTAACAGTCCTTTGTAAAGGTATATAACATTTTAATATAAATTTCTGATATGTATACATATACATATATAAGCATTTTCCTTCTCAGGTTTCTAACATACAGATCCTGTGTTAAACATGTTGCATTAAAATTAAAATTTCACAATTTCAAAACTATTTTTGCACTGAAGTATAGTGTCAAACAAAATTCATGAATAATTGAAAAGGTTTCAATATAGCATTCATGATGGAAGGAAACATTACAGATTTCTCAGTACAGTAAATGAAGAATTCAACAGACTTGATCAACCAGCCTCAGACGTCTCTTCTGCTAATAGAATCTTCAACAAGGCAGAGGCTCTTACTGACCCATTTGTTTTTCAGGTAGAATGAAACATTATAAACAAGTTAACCAGTTGAATTAGTCACAAGTGATTCTGCTAAATTGTACTTCTTGCTGAGATACAAGAGGGTAGGTATTAACCCAAGGTGGGCTGCTGCATAAGCAATAAGGGGTTTTTACTCTATGCAACATGAGCTGCGATATGATGATGTCACAGCGAAGTCGCTCATATCACAGATAAAATTATTGACTATAAATAACCAGTTTCAAACGTTAATACCATCGCTGTATGTGGAATCTTTCTGACGTCCTCATATCACAGCCATATCACAGCTCAAGTTGAATTTATGTTATGAAACGCATATCGTATGGAAGTTTGTCATGAAACAGGCCACTGGTGTAAAACCCACAATAGGGAAAGATTAACAAGGACATGTGGTGGTCTAGTTGAGAGCATCCTGGCATTGCACACGCCACCTGGGGTTCGATCCTTGGTACTGCCTGTTAGACCACCTCACCTTGCCGTTGTTCTGACCCCCATAGTTATGGTTATACACTTGTGATGTCAAAAACTGGAGTCTTGAATATAGCTGAAAAATTATTGAGCACACCTTAAACTCCAACATTTTCATCATCGCAGGACTATTTTACTACAATTTGTTTCATCGTTAGGAGGTGGCATACTGTAAGCATGAGAGTGACCATTCATTTATGCATCTTCCAGTGATCATAATATTATGTTGTTGCTGAACATATCGTGGAAGCTGTACCTGCTCCTTTATCTAACAGGTAAGGATTATTTTACCAATATATTTCATTATGATATTGTATGATATACACCTTTCCGATGAACCTACGCAGTCCCCCACCTTGCCTACCTTGTGGGGATTTTGGCAACTGGGTCACTTAACTTTATACAGAACAGCACCAGTGATACAGTGGCATATCATAATATTATAACTATTATTATGATATTTCAAAATGGCCTAGCTCTATTTTACTAAATTGTTTCACATGCCTCCTTTTTGCCCTTTTCTCAAATGATGTCTTACCAATATCAAACTGAACAAATGAAAAACATTTGGCATAAATACTTAAAGTTAGTTACTAACACTATGTTCTAAAGGAAATAATAATATCAATGATCTGCAGGGGAGATGCAGATTATACAACAACATAATATGAGGGAGAGCATAGTTTATATGAGCTATCTGTATTCCACTAGTTGGTATTTGAATATATTTTCAGAAATCATGTCCAGTTGCAATAGGGGATATTATTAGATCATTAGAAAACTATTTTAAGTTCTCTTCCAAATGGTATCTAGGATGTAAGGGTTCCAGCCATTCTCCTTCTGCTAGCTTGGAAGTACCTGAATGTGAGAATTACCAAGTAGAATATTACTTAGGAAACAATGGGTACATTAATGCATGCGAACACAGGTACATACAAAACAACTTATTCCTCATGAACTTTGTCATAGTTGGTAGTTTCCGAATTTCAGAAGCGTGGACTTTTTTTTAAGATTTTATTTTTGATGTCGGATTTCAAGAGAAGAAAATTGACATTTTGTATTTTGTTTTGGGTGATTTCCCTTCTTTGTATGTAATGTAAAGTATTCTAAAGGTCATTTCTTGCACTTTTTATGTGGTTGTAAGTGATTTTGGGTCATTTTTGGACAGAAATAACATCACAAATAAATTTGTGGACATTTCCTGGACAGCATTTTAGATTTGTGACATTTATTCTACCTCCACAAACATTTTTTGTATTTTGTTTTTGTGGTTATCATTCCAGGAAAACTGTGATAAAACCACATGCCATGCATAGATAGCTCAGGCATAAAAGACTCACCATAATGGCATTTCTCTCCCTCTCAGGGCATGCATTTGGAAAATCAGCCTACTATTATTCACGATATACCGCTACCTGGTTTGCTGCTAGGGATGACTGTGTGTATGTTGGGGGCCACCTCTTGGATCTACAGGACCCGGGTGAATATGACTTCATCGCCCCCCAAATCTAAGTTTAAAACTTTTGTTATTTTTTTTTTAAATGATTTTTTAAGGGCCCACAACAACTAGTGTAATTTGGCCCTGGGAGATCATGTTGCCCACAATATTCACCAAAAAATTCAACTGGTTAATAATAGAAACACCTGCCAATATATTGTTGAAATTATTTTCTTATGGTGTTATTCTCTTAGTGTGTAACAATCTGAAACCCACCTGTTAAGCCGCAGCTCCACTGCCCGACATTTTGTGTGTGTTTTTTTTAACAACTTTTATTTAAACTGAAACCTTTTCAGGCCTAAGCCTGGTCTACCTCTGGCTCCAGTGCTGGGTCAGGAAGAGATAAATATACATACAACGGTGTCAGGGTTTTCTACAATTTCAATATATATAACTTACTTTATGGTGAGATCACATTATAGATGATGGATGAAGAGGCCATAAGAGTGAAAATATATTTAGTAAGCTTTCAACATTATATAATTTAACCTTTTTTTTTTTTTATATCTCAAACGCAATATACAGCAGAGCGGTTCCATAGGATTACTAACTTAAGCAATCATTTATCACAAAAAACACAACTTGAGACTTATATCAAGAAAACACAATAAGTCGCCAAGAAAAAATAAAAGTAAAACTGGTTATTCAAAAGGGAACTCAATACGAATGTTATTTTCTAGCAAACCCTGATATATTCGATGCTTAAAACACTGATAAGATTCCTCTAGCCTTAAAGGCACAGGTAGAGTATTCCAAATCTGTGAACCCCAATAAAACGGAGTCTTTCTATAGTAAGGCATCCTTGGTACAGGCAAATCAACAGTCACCATCTTATTGTTTCTAATATTTACATCTCTGCAAACAATAGGAACCCTTTCTTTATACAGGCTTTAATTGATACAAGCAATTTACATATTAATCTATCTTTGATAAATTTCAAATTAGTAGTTCTATGTAGGTCTAAGACATGCTGTTCTCGTGGATCTTGTACATTCAGGCAACATCTCAAAGCATTATTTTGCAAGACCTGAAGTTCTTCCTGTTTCGGTTTTGGCACTACCGGTGTAAAAATTGGTCCGTAGTCAATGACACCTACAAACAGTGATTTGAATATAAATAAGGTAGCATTCATAGTTATGTATGGACGAATCCTCCTCAATAAGGAAGCTTGTGTCCGGCCAGTTTGTGTATGTTGTTCAGATGTGCCTTCATATCTAAATTAGAGTCTATCTCCACTCCTAGATATTTAAAGTAATCAACATATGCAAGCCTTTCAGTACCAATATCAATACTATACAGCTTTTTAATTATATTTATATCAATGTGCTTATTTTTAGGGAAAATTGTACACTTGACTTAAACACATTGATTATTAACTTATTTACATCACACCATTTTTTTACCTTTCTAACATCGTGATTAAAAACATCGAAAGATTCCTTATTGATATTAGGATATGGTGAGAAAAGTACTAGGTCATCTGCATACATAATAACTTTCATGCTTTCAGGAATGTTAGCAATCTGGTTAGAATAAATACTAAAGAGCTGTGGCCCAATCACACTACCTTTTTGTATGCCGCAGCATATATTTTTCATAGTAGACTTAACATTCAAGACCACAGTGGTCATTTTCCTATTTGATAGGTAGCTAGAAAATAATTTTAAAGTATTTCTTCCACAATGCAGGTCCTCGAGCTTGCGTAGAAGGTGCTGATGTGAAATGGTGTTGAACGCCTTTTTCAGATCGAAATATACAGCTATTGCATGATCATTATTATTTATTATTCGATATAATTTGGTTGTAAGACTGAAGACTGCCATCCCAGTTAAATGGTTAGGCCTAAAGCCAAATTGCCTCTGACCGATTAAGTTATTTTCAGTTAGAAATGCAACAATTGTGTATGTATTAGGTGTTCGACAACTTTAACTAATATAGGAAGCAGAGATATAGGTCTCAGGTCACTGGGATCTTTCACATCAGTCTTTTTCAGGATAGGTACAACAGTGGCTATCTTCCAGCTATCAGGGTATATACCTTGGTCAAGTATTTTATTAAACACAGTTACAAAGGTAGGCATGAACCTCTCCATGATTATTTTCCGTATATAACTTGATATTCCTTCTGTACCACTAGATTACGCAATATCAATTAGTGCCACCCATTTATTTACCTACTCGACAGTAAAATAGTTTAGTTCAAACTCTTCCTCTATTTCCTGACCGTGGATATTGGGAATACCATTAAGGATAGTTGGTATTTCTCCTGCCAATACAGTACCTATCTCAGAAAAGTATTTATTTATGAGCTCTGCACTACCTTTTACATCTAATGCTTCTCCATCATTACCCAATAGATTAAAAATGTTGAGTTGAGTTGAGCTCAGCCTTACAGTGGAGCTGGGATTACAACCATAGTCATAGCTTTTGGCTACAACAGATCTGTTGAGTCTTAAATGTTGAGCTGTTGAAGCTTTAAAACTCAATCACTGGATCTTACGGAGGTGTGCAGTAGAGTTATTTGTGTTTTAGTAGGCAATAGAGTCCTAGCATGTTGTATGGTAAAGTTTTGGGCTAAGACCAGACAGTCATTGGCTCTGGTGCCTCTTGGAGCTATGATGGTCAGGTTGAGTTGAGTTGTCAGTGGAGCCAGACCTTTAGTTAGGTCCTGCAAAAGGTATGCACTCCACATCCACACACTGAATATATATATGGGGTTCACTTTCACGTTCTGATCCCTTTTTTTGGCAGGGACTAAAACTTAACAAAGAGAAAAAGGTTTCATGCTTGTGCTCAAATGAGAGACATCTTACTTCCAAAACCTCTTACTTTGGAGTTCAATAGAATTTACTGTAGTAAACGCTAGTGTATAGTTATGGTTAATCGTAATTATTGAGGAATTGTTCAGGATCTTCACTATCGTCGATATTACTATTCCTAATGTGTGCTAGTCAAGTGGTAAGTAAGTTCATGAGATGGGCGCTCAATCCATAACATGAACAACGCTTGGCAGTGGGTCAAGTTTATTTGTGGATACGATGATGCGTACATTTGCCGGTGAAGAGATGATGAGTCTTCTAAGTGTCACAATTCTAATCCAGTGAAGAGTAAGCTTTCTCCTAGGAGTCTGCCTAGTCTCACATCCAACAGTAGTGCAGTAATTCTCATGTAAGTCACCAGATGTCCCTGTTGCTTGTGTAGCTATCTAAACCCCTCGAATCTCTCGATCTGTATTGTCCAAACGTTAATGGTTCTCTCTCTGCCCTTACATTGTGCTCTTACTTCATATAGCAGTCTGGTATTGATTTTACCCGAGCATTGACACCTGCTGGGAGGTGTACCCTGCTGAACACCGTCCATCAGGTATATTTACACCTACCAGCGGCACATGCTATATCTATATATACTGTGTAACATCATAAGATATATAAGTTGGAAGAATTCTGATTATCCCCTTGTGTGCAACTGGTGACCTTTACACTATTTCAATTGATATGCGCAAAGTGAATGAGTTAATTTCTACCTTTGTGCAGTAGATTTCACATCATCAGGAGAGGGGGTGATGTTCTGCTATGACCCTCATCCATTTTCCCACATTTGCAATAAGCCAATCCAACATTGGGTATATCCTAGGGTTGGACAAGGGTTGGACAAAATAACCATATGAGCCATTCCTTGTCTCCTAGAGTTGGAATGACTGAAATAAGCAATCATTGTTTTTTTCTATATTGCCAAGTACTGCTTAAACATAATGAGCTCTTAAATGTTACCAATTGACAGATTTTCAGGTTTGCCAGTCAATCAAAATGCTGTATTTCAGGGCAAAATAAGGTTGGACATTATAGGATGGGCTGATAGGCTTTAACATTGATGCCAATTCGCTGTCTTTTGTTGGCCCTAGCCACTAAAGTCCCTTATTGTGTATGGCCCTTAAGAACTCTGCACCCCATCCCCTTTTATTAACTCTCTTAATTTAGTTTTTTTACTGTAGCAATCTAGAAAAGGCTTTATTTTCTATCTTCCTCTTGCAGGACTCAATGGCTGACCCCAAATGGCTGGTTCTGGATTGGGCTGTCAGACCTGGATGTGGAGGGAGAGATGCGATGGACCGATGGCACCCTGGCAGGCCCTCAACCATGGCATGGAAATGAACCAGACAATATAAATGGAGCTGACTGCACATTAATCATCCTTAATGAAGGTCTGAAAGACGGAGTCTGCAGCAATGAAGGGTATTTCATTTGCGAAGTTGAAAGTAAGCATATTTTCATACTCTTGTTACAATCAGTATTGTCCAATGGGCCACTGTGGCCCGTTGCACAATGGATTTTCATTGTTACGATCACTTTAAGATCACTTTAAGATTGTAAATTTCAACAGCGAAATGTTTTGTTGTAACAAAAATCCTAAAAACTCTGTTTCTAATGAACGAAATTAAATTGATATACGAAAAAAAATATATTTAAAAAATCAGTAACAATTACAGATCTTTGAGATTATTGTAAATATGATTTTTTAAGTGTCAAAACGATCATTGTTGCGAAAAAAGTAACAACAAAAGGTTTCATTGTTTAATTGATTTTCGTTGTTACAATCAGTATTGTACAATGGGCCACTGGTCACTAAGATCTTATGTGCATATCTAGGTGCACATAGAGTGATTGACCTACAATTCATGTCTTAATGTATTGTCTTGTGCTAGTTCATGATAGATAATATAGTATTTTCAGTGTTTGAGACTAACCATTTTGGCTTGGGGCCATCAGGGCTGATATTGTCAAAATGATGTTGGTCCTGACAACTTTCCATCAGCCCTGATTTACCCTAAAGAATGTTGCAAAAAAGGCCTAAATGATGGCAGCAAATGACCTTGATCATGTAGTTTGATTCAAGTTTTGCTATTTTTGATTAGTCCTGATTCAAAGTTGACCACCATTGTCTTCTGGGAAGGCATTAGTCTCAAACACTGTATGTACACAAGTATAGTTACAGAGTTACAGAATGAAACGTATCTCTGAAAAGAACCTCATGAACAGATTTTACTTGACACTGTGGGGGAGTTTCACACTGGTCATAATTTTAAGATTGTGCTTTTAGTTAAGATATTTTGACTTTATGACCTTATGTTCCTATTGTTATCTACACATTATTAGAGTTAAGATAATTGATTATTAAGAACATCTTAAATTTTGTGAGATGTGAGAAACTCATTTCCAATTCCCCTAGTGCGAAACGCGCCCTATGTACTGTCATTATATCACACAAACATTTCTTTGCTACATATATAGGCACACCAGAGGCCTTGGCTAAGGCAGACATCCTATCATGTTGGGTTGGAAACGATCTCCTAAGACCTGTGAGAGATGTCGACACTGAAAGTAAGTCCCCTTCTGTTTTAAAGAGAGGAGCCAGAGAAATTTTAATTCTAATTATTTAATACTTTATATGTTAGAATGCATGCTTGTATAGAAATATGCAAAGTTCCTATGCCAATATTTAAATCCTTCATGTGATAACAGGTTGCTTAACTTTAAGGGACACCTGAGTCCTAAGGTCCTCAGGAAAACACAAATCTGTGTGTGACGTCACAAAAATAACAGTTATATTCAAATTTCAAATTTCTAAATTCCATAATAACCATATTTTTTCATGTTTTCTTTTATGAATCATGTAATTTGATGATTTCTATATCTTTTAGAGTTATAACATACATTTGATCAATTTTTTATTCCATTTTTTTCAGTTTTAATTTTTTTCAACTGTTCTGCTTGTGTGTCACACACAGACAAATGCACTGTGCAAGGTGCATCAGCTGCACACAGGAACCAGTCTGTAGAATTTACTAAAACATTCATAAAAAAGAAAGTATTATAGGTAGACACGTACAAATTTGTATGATAACTCCAATGGCGTTTGATATAAATGATATATTTGAATCATACAAATATATCATTTTATAGTCACTGGCCCCTCCCTTTAAAAACAGTCCAAAACAATAACCAGAACTTTGTTATAGTGTGGTGAGGCCAGGAATTTGGAAATTGAGTGTCTGTGTCTGCATATTTCCTTTTGGTAGGGGGTGGTGGTCACTGCATGTAGCTTTATTCAGACATTTAGTATTTTTAGGGTGACACTTCTGCCTTTTTTTGCAGTTCACTTCTAAATAAGATTAAGGGGAGGGGGGTGGTTGGCAAGACCCCCTGGAACATTTTCTGGTGCCAACTTTCAGTGGCACATTTACTAAAGAAAAAGATTCCAATTTTGTTCTCATTATTTGAAAGATCTATCATTTTGTATGATATCAAATAAGCAGGATTTCATTTTTATCAATTCAAACTATCTTCAGGTTTACCCGTACCATTTGCAATATAACACTAACTAATGCATCTTTTTATCAATTTCATCATCTTATATTGTCCCCAGTTGGGAAAATTTGATAACTCTGTAAACCAGTAATTGTTTATATGCAGTTGTCATCAAGTGTCCTAGGAATATACTTTACTACTCACCACATGCAACATTTAACAAAAAGACCTGGACTGAAGGTAAGGCCTTCTGTGAAGAAGCTCACTCATCATTAGCGAAGATCACATCTGAAGTCGAGCAAACTATTGTTGACAGAATGAGGTAAAATTTTACATTGTCTCAAAGATTCTAAATCTGAACAGTCAAGATTAAGATCAAGCTCAAGGACTTTTTGCCAAGAATTGTCTTATTTAACAGCATAGAAATTATATTTGCTTCTTTTTCTGCCCAATCATATAAATATCAAGAAAAGAAAATGTACAAGGAAAATAAAAAGGACAATTTGAATAAAAATTGAAAATGAAGCAATGCATTAATTGGTATCTTATTTACCTTTCAATGCAGGAAAGTTAAAGCCATAGGTGATTTGATGATAGGAGGTACAGATTTGGTGGTGGAGGGTGAGTACAGGTGGGTAGATGGAGAACACTTCACCTGGCCTGACTTCCTTACTGTGTCCAAACCTGCAGATGACACCAGCAAAAACTGCCTTATTGTTATAGGGACTGCCATATGGGAGCATATTTGGGAAAAGGTACCTAATGACATTTTTGGCCATCCGGTGGCTGCTAGTTCTGGAGGTTTGTTCATATTATGAAACAATCACTTAACATGCAGCTAAAAGTTATGGTTTATAATGTTTCTGAAGTCCCAAGGATTCTTCTACTCTTTGTTTTATCATTCTACGATATTTAGTTCCTTCACAATCTTACATACAATATAGGCCATTTTGCTCGATTTGGGCCAAATCTGGCCAAATCTGGCAGAAATTGACTCTTTGCTACATTAATCATGAAATATATGGGGAAAAAACTATTTTTAAAGTTATTTCGTGATAAATTTTGACTTAGCTGAAATTTTCTAAAGATTCTCATGACATTTACTAAAAAATCAAAATTTTCATGTGCAATGCATCATGGGAAAATCAAAATGCAACGTTTTTAGCAGAATTTCTGCGCATAATTTAGATTAGCGAGTTACCATGGTTACGGTAAAAAGAATATAAAAAATGAAAAGAACATTTTTTCACAGGTAATGTAGAAAATGTTTTTACCTTCTCAAAACTGAAAACAGTGAGTGGAACAAACACTCCTGTCAATAGTTATGACACTTTTGATATTCTCAGAAATATGAAAACTTAATTTCTTGATAAACATAAGAAACTTTAAGTCGCCATAACATGGAAGTAATAACAGCCTTTGGGAATAAGGGGTTCTCAATTTACAAGAGGTGGGTAGGTTCATACATGTTTATCTCAGGTTCTATCAGGAATATTTTAAAATGGTTTGCAGCATTTGAAAGAGTAGATTCTCTACAATAAGAATAATGCTGACACATTTCCCCATGTTTCATGTGATTTTGTGACCTCATTAAATGTCATTAGGTACCTTTTCCCAAATATGCTCCCATATGGGCTCATGTTGACTGCAGTGTTCAATATCCTATACTCTGTGAAATGCCTGTTGGTAAGTGCACGCTTATACTCTATTTTCAGACTTAAAGGCTAAATAATGATATATGTGTGCCTTTGTTTGCATGATAGCATAATTTTGAATTTCTGGATCAACAAATGTTTCAACTGTATTTTCTAAGCTTCAGATACAATATTGAATCCTATACAGGTTCATTCATTTTCTTAAAAGGAAGGTTTCATGAAAGGTCTGTACTAAAGGTCATAAGGCATAATCCACTTATGGCTTAACAACTATAAATTCAGTATGAAATAACAGAGGTAAAACTTCCAATCTAATATGCTAATGGTAATGATTAATCAATAGATATTATATCATCAATCACAGATTATCAATCCAAAGCACAAGCTTGTTACTGGAATACACCACCTGGTAAATTCTGGCCAGAACAACTGCAAGTTTGCGAGGAAGGTGGTGGTACTCTGGCAAACCTCCGGCATGTAGGTCAATACGAGCGGGCAAGGAGAGCGTTCACTGGCAGATGGTAAGACTGTTCGTCATATTCTTTTGGATATTCATAAGTTGGTTTGGCAGGTTGTCAAAATGGATCAATGGGACTCAAACCCACATTGTCAATATTACTAGGCCCACATTGCCAGTATTAGTGAACGCTTGTTCCCTCAAATATCCAAATATACAGCATGCCAAACTGTCAACCAAATTAACTGGCTAATGATAGATTACCTGGTTGATATCTGAGGTTAGTTCAGTTTGTAGACCACAATGTACAAGAGGATACCATTTAATAATCACAAACCATGGATACCTAGTAGGATCTTATGTAATGTGCTTTGAAATCACTTTGAATTAATTATTCATTTTTCAAGAATAATATAATAATATAAAGGTAACAATTAATACTTGGAACTAAATGATTATCAACATGTTGATAAATTGTTGTCAATACCTGTGATTATGTAACACAACTGATAACAGTATATAGATCAGCCCCTTTCTGCATGGGGGATACAAGCTTAAAGCCTGTATTCCACTAGCCGATTTCTACCAACATTTTTGTTTTGTAATTTATTACTTTTAACCAGTCATACAGTAAAAGACCATGCATGCTATGTATCATTTGAAAGAGAATTTAAAGACTGTTCTAGTGGCATGTAACATATATATGATTCAGTAAAATTCAAACTGGCAATTTTTATATCAGGAGTAAAATCAGCTAGTGGAATACGGCCTTTAGTTACAACTGTTTTAATGTAGTTTTATGTAATGAAACATATAACTGATTTTTAACAATTACCCCAAAAAAAGAGCCTTTGGATGAGATTGTGATTTGGGATTTTAAGCATAATTTAATTTAAAAAAAAAAAAAAAAAAAAATTAACCTAAAAACAGAATATCTGGTGTTCATAAATGCATCCTCTTATTAACATGTTAAACTTTCTTCGCCCTATGCTCATGGGACTAACCAACAAGTTTTTAAACAGGCGACTTTTCATTGGAATGACACACTACAATGTGACATTTGACTTTCGGTGGACGGATGGGAGCTTTGTGACATGGGCTTGGTGGTACCATTACTCACATGTCGAACCGAGTCAAGAAAGTGGACTATACGGTGCAACCTACACCTATTATGCTTATGCTGATGAAGCACCATCAAGAAATAATTATGACGGGCTATGTGAGAAAGCAGGTGGGTGGTAATAACTATGACGGATCCAGAAAGTTTGAAAAGGGAGGGTTTGGGCACCCATATCAAAAATGGCCTCAGTGTCCCCTTTGTTGCCAATATACCACAGAAAAATCAATTTTGGGCCCAATAAAGGAGTGCACATGCCTGCTGTGAAAGTCAGTGAGGATGGTGAGTGGGCTGTTCTATATGTACAGTATTGCAATTGTCTTATCTGAATCATTAAATAGATAAATTGCTGTATGACCTATCTTTAAAATATTGAAACACATACCCTATTGGGGGCGGACCTAAAGGCCCGCAAAAATTTGTACAGGACCCGGGATCCAAGAATTTAACATTAAAGAAGTTAATATTAGGCCAAAAGAAGAGGGCCCACATGCCCCCTACATCTCCCTCTGACTCTGCCACTGCCTGTGTTAAGTCAGGTGAAACAGAAAAAAAAGGCTTGGATTTTTTTTTTTCAAATAATGTGAAAAAGAATGCTACCCAAAAATGATGTTAATGATTATTATTACCAGGATTCTACAAGTTCTTGCCTAATAATCTTCTGCTCTGTTGTAGAAAATAAACTCTCTGTTTTACCAGGATTTTTCCTGTTTCTTTTTGTAGTTGCTAGTTTCCAAAATGCTGATGTGACTCACAGATTGGGGGAAATTGAGGTACAGTGTCATTACCTGTGTCAGTTCACGGATGGAACAAGCCACAAGACATGGACTTGTGAGGATGAGCTGCCACAGGAGTATGTAGGCTGCTCCTGCCCAGGTAAAGTCTATATATCAGTATGAACCCAGGCAAGCAGTGATGTAACAAGCACGTTCTGCGACCGTACATTATTGGTCAGTCTGTAACCTGTCCAATTTTCACATAACAGTTATGTTATTTTATGTTCAGTTGAGACTTACTAAAAAGGAATGTTGTAATAACATAATATTTAAGTGAAGTTGAGGCTTTACTAATAAAGAATATCATAATAATGTTATTATAACATAAAATACCCTTACGAGAATGTCACAATAACGTTACAGAGCAATTTTGCAATGTTAGGTACTAAAGATATTTTGGGTGCCATTAAAATAATGTAACAAGAACCAAAGCAGAACTAAACTGGACATTGCTGCAATGTTATAACAACCTCATATTCTTTCTTGGGCATTATTTCACTTACCTTGGCAGTTTACTTGTATTTACTGAGAAAAACACAAGCTGATTCAAAGAATGCATGGTGGAATAAAGAATGCTGTTGTGTTAGTACTTGCATTGCCCCAATGCAAGTGCCAACGCAAGCATATTTTTATACTTTTTTTCTATTTAGTACTTGCATTCAGATATCAACATGTCAGACCAAAATTAATGCAAGTTCTCCCTAATACATAGTTGAAAAAAGCCTTTAGACTCCATACTCTTATAGTTGCATCTGTTGAGATAACTTTTTTTGGGAAATCATAATTAAAAAATAAGAGCACCAGATTTGGTCAATTCCTGGAATTTATTTGATGAATATTACTGAGCTCGAGTGTCTTTGGAACCGTTTCACTCGTACGGATGCTTGAGCAGCTGAAAATCATGGTATTTTTCCTAATTGGTCAACCATCTTGGATTTCCGATTTCTGCATTGTCTTTAAGGGCAAATAATTGAAGTCCCCAACCAATAATCTCCCAATTTTGAAACCAGCCATGTTTCTTTATTCATTCTAAAAGCTAAGATATTATAAGATTTTCCATAACAAAAGTTGGTCATATTGGTTTTTTTGAACCCCCATTTGTGTCCTAATAATGTATCAGTGAGGCTCCCCTTCAAGATTCCATAGTTTTGCCTCAGAGGAGTATACCAAATCTGGTGCTTTTATTTGCACTGCATTCCAAATTTTAACATTGACTGATCTAGCCACCAAGGACCACCTGCAGTTTTCCTTGCTTTACTTCAGGTATCATTTACTCTTCATCATAATTCAATTTTCACTGATTTATATTTCAGAAGGGGGCTGGGTCGCGCAGGAACCATGGCTGTCTCACCTCAACATTTCTGTGCTCTTTGACAATGACAACCAAACCTGTCTCAACATGGCAAACATTGACTCGATTCTGACTCTGCGGCATGAGTCACCCCTACGCAATGGAATTTTGGTTGAAGTTGACATCTCTGAAAGCCATCACCATGAACTTGTTAGGGTCTTAAAGACTGAAGATGAGAGTGATGCTGGGAACTCCTGCTCACAGCAAAGAGAGTTCAGTAAATGTCTGCATACGGGGGGACATAAATACTTCTGTGTGTGTTCCTCCCATTGCCAGGTTCAAATCAAACTCCTGTTAGCATCTGAGCTGATGACTGTCAGTGGATCTTTTACAGTTTGTGAAATCAGGCTTGTTAACTAGGAGACAATCAGAGCTTGTCAATGTTGGAATTATATTACTTTTATGATCTGTTTCCCCTTAAACAAGCCCAGCCCAATTGGCATCAGAATTACACTTGATTACAGTTTGCAGGGAAATATTATCAAAATATCCTCCTGACTTATTCTATAAAACAGTTGCATGATGCAAAATAAACCATAGCAATTTGGTTGACAGATTGTTCCTGAAGTCTGAAATTTATGTTATTCACGTACCTAATTCAATCTACCAACATGTTGGTAAACATTCCCTGCTTATTTTGAACTGTTTGCCGATATAGTACTTTCTGCGGCCGATATGGCACTTTTGGTGGCCCTATGTATGATGGCTTATATGATGTTTATGTCCAACCCTTGTCCAACCGCAGGGCATACATATTGTGGGGCTAATTAATATGGTTTGAACATTTATGCTGCGTGAGGTATAAAAAAAGTAAAATTGGTAGCAATGTTGAGAATATTTTCCTGAGGAGGCCTAGAAAGGTAATAGAAAAGAGCCACTAGGTTAAACAGAAGAATCTTGTGAAGAAAATAGGTAGGATAACATGGATTTGGTTTATACTTACTCCTGAACCACGAACCTTAGATAATGTATTGTTTTGTTACATTGTTTTTTTTCAATTCTTTATTATTCTAACACTTGCTCATCATACAAAGCGACAAAATGAGATAATTGTATGTTGAAGACTATGAAGACCATGGCTACCATTAAAGATGATAAATAAACTTTCAACAAAATAAAAGTATCATTCCTTTTTTATTTCTTAAATGTGTCCCAGGGTCCCAAAAAAATCATGAACATAATGTTTGCAATTCCACTATTTGGATTCTTGAAAAAAAAAAAACTATTGTAAATGCATAAAGGACCTTTGACTTTTTTAGTTCATACATTCTGATTATATTCTAATAGATATGACAAAGTATTAAATACAAATAATAATATGTTATAAATATTCTTAGATGGAATTTTATATTCATGATTCCATCATGCATCTTTGTACATTTCTTAACACATGAAGTGGTGATTATAGGTATTTTAAATAAGTAGATTGATAATGTGCATCATACAGAATCTCTTTTCAGGTTGATTTACCTTCATCTAACACAACTATGAAGTATATATATATAAAACAGCATGGTTGATCAATGATTGTCCAATAATCATAAATATTGTTCAAAGTGAACAACCATCAACAATGTATAAAATTAACTTAAGTTTAAGCTTCAAAGTTTCAACAATCTTCTTATCTTAAATGGTTTCTATCAGGTCAGCAGTAACATTTGATATTAGAAAAGAAGCAAATAATTATGTATTGATAGGGGATACATAACATTAAATGTAAATGACAACACAATTATCATCCTGCCCCCCTAAAATTAAGATACTAGAAATGCTAAGCTATGACCACCTAACACCTAGTGAATTATTTTATGACTAATCAATAATCAAAACTGCCAGGCTACAGCTATTCATATTGACCAAAAGCTCCTGAATTAAACAACCTTAAGCTTCCCTTGGGCCTAGCAGGTAATCAATGAATGGTATGATTACCCAGTGACTGGATTCTTGGAAAGGCAGTAGCGGTTAAATGAAACATGTAACAGGGGTTAATACAGGATTTTCGAAAGGGGGGGGGGGGTCAGCTTAAAGGCTAAGTACCAAAACAGGATGCATTCGTGTATACATGAGAGACCTTTCACCCTCTTTTTGTAGTAAAGGGGTCCCCCCCCCAAAAAAAAAAAAAAAAAAAAGGGGGGGGGGGAGGGAGGGAGGCTAGGACTGCCTGGACCCGCCCCTGGATCCACCCCTCATGTACATGATTTGTCACTTCCACAAAATAAATACCAAGACATTAAGTTGAACCTGTCTAGGGTTTGAGTAGGGTCTATGCCATGGTAATTTATTTGTTTTTGCTGTTCTTTGATAAAAGGCTACTGGTTCTGAAATTTGTTCTTGAATACTCCCTGATGATGTAGGGGGTAGCTTAACCATCTAATGAACTAGTTCTGCACTCAAGATACAATCACTCAGAGGCTAAATGTACATTTTTGTGTTAAATAGTACATTCCAAATCCTGTAACAGAGTAAAACAAGGAGCCAGCTTCTTTAATTGATGAGTAAGTTAATTGAATCAGGCCATGGGAGCAGCTCTCTCTTAGATCTCATGCACAAAGGTAGAAATTAACTCATTCACTTTGTGCATATAAACAATTGAAATGATGTGAAGGTCACCAGTTGAACATGAGGGGATAATCAGAATTCTTCCAAATTATATATCTTATGAGGTTACGTAGTATAAATATGGCATGCGCCGCTGGTAGGTGTAAATATACCTGATGGGCAGTGTTCCGCAGGGCACACCTCCCGGCAGGTGTCGATGCTCGGGTAAAATCAATACCAGACTGCTATATGAGGTAGTAGCTCGATGTAGGAGCCGAGAGAGAACCATTAACGTAACCATGGACAATACGGATCGAGAGATTCGAGGGGTTTAGATAGCTATGCAAAGCAACAGGGACATCTGGTGACTTATACGAGAATTACTGCACTACTGTTGAGTGTGAGACTAGGCGGACTTCTAGGAGAAAGCTTACTCTCCATCGGATTAAGGTTGTGATACTTAGAGGAATTATCATCTCTTCACTGGCAAATGTACGCATCATCGTATCCACAAATAAACTTGACCTACTGCCAAGCGTTGTTCATGTTATGGATTGAGCGCCCATCTCGTGAACTAACTTACCACTTGACTAGCAACCATTAGGAACATCAATATTGACGACAGTGAACATCTTGAGCAATTCCCCAATAATTACAATTAACCATAAACTTTAACTAGCGTTCACTCACTTCACAGATTTCAGACACCTTGGTCTCCATACCCACCAGTCTCAGCCCTGGGGGTGGATCCTCTGGTTTTGTGGACATACTCAAGTCACATGACCTTTGGGGGAGGGGTACTGGGACTGCAAACTCTTTTTTCTTGGGAGTTGATCATGTACATAATCAGAATACTAAGCAAGGGAAAAGCACCCCAGGCATTAGCATGCAGCATACACATCTAAACATGTGCATTATCAACACTTAAAGTGGTGGAACCATACTTCATGGGAAAACAACAGGCCCAGACTGGCATTTCTATGAATTAGCTCTTCCTTCATGAAAATACCAACACTAACTTGATCCTTAAAGTTCTAAAGAATTGGCCCATTTTTCTCCAACTTCAATCAAATAATTGATATTCTAATGAATAAAATATATAGGAAATATGAGTGAAGCATAGCACATGTAAATATTGAGACATGAATAAATAATAATTCCTTATGTCCCAACTTGTTAGCTGACACACTGTTTACATATTATTATCCTATTTGTGTCATTAGACTAACATTGTGTAATTCTTATGAGAGAAACCAGATCCATATAGATCTATGGTGAGTATCACCAGATGATGGGCTATGTCACTATGCACAATCTCCATGACTGGGGTCTTACCCAATTATAGTTTAGTTCAACACAGCATTACATCAAATTCACAATCACTTTCACAAAAGGATGCTAGCCTTTCATAATCTCATAGTAGATGCATCCTGTCTAAAGCCACTTCCCAACTTGGTAACTAAGATTTTAGTAGCTGGGTGATTAGTGTTAACCCTTTCCAACCATGGCGATTATATCTCCTAGCAGGCACTATAGTCACTAAAGATAGAAAGTACTAATTGCCCAGCCACTAAAGTCACCCAAGTGGGGACATGGCATTAGTTCCCATCTTGTAACTATAATGTCAACCATATAATTTCCCACATTGGCCATCCTAGCTGGTTTTGTTTATTGTACTTCATTCTAACAACCTAACAAGGTTTCTGGAAGGACTTATTTGTAAGTCAACATTGATCAAATAATTATTATGAGTTGTTGTGTGTTAAACAGCTGGTATTTCTAGGAAATTCACGGTTGGTTTATTGAGATTCAAGCATCTACCCATCCCTTTTGAAATACAGTGCTGAGGTGAGACAAGATACATCATGCATCACACATTCCCACTGCTGCTGGGTTGATTGGAACATCTTCTTCTTTTTCAAAAAGTACTTTTTCAATATAATTATGGACTTAATGTTATCTTTCAAAGGTAGGACACTTTGAGAAACTAATTTATTTTCTTTTTATCAACTACAAAATGTAAACACTATCATTAAATTACCTAGAGTAAATTTTCTCATTCTAAGAGTTATTCTTTTACAGCATTGTCTAATGTATTTATTTCGTTTTTCATTTCAGCAAAATGTTCTTCAAATTACCAATGACTGTGAGGAGTAGACTTGGGATCATTCTTCTGCTGATTTGTCTTCTTCTAGGTATGGCAGCAGTTGCACCTGATTATCTTGTTTGCTCAAATAGATATATAGATAAGAAGTTATTGGACCTTTATTACCCTACTTGTTCTAAATCTTTGTTGCTTCGACGGCACATGCAGACCTATTAGTCCACACTGTGTCCCACCAGTAACCAGCGGTGCCATAGGGGACCAGCCTGTCCATCTGTATTACGGATTTGTAAACACTTTAATGTGGGGACCAAGGGAACCAGCGAATTGGGTCATGACCCCATTTCTTAGTTCCAGCCTCATCCTCCATGTGCATGGTGTAGTGGTTAAGACCCTCACCTCCAAACCCAAAGGTTGTGGATTCGAATCCTGGTGAAGCCACTTGTCTAGTAGCTAAAACCTTTTTCATTCCCGCACAAGTACAGGATGTTTATCTTGATGGTTTTAGTAAAATATTATTAAAGTGACTGTCAATTCTCCCTACCATGGATAGCTGGTTTACAGTAGTTTGAGCACCTGCAGATTAATTTGGGCTTATTTTGTTGACAAAACACCTTGAAAGATTATAGAAAAAAGTCAAATGATTGCTATCTATCCATGTACAATTAATGGATTTTCAAACAATTAGGGAAATATATATATATATGTATATGGTTACCAATTGTAAAAAGAATGATGGCTATTCAATGATAAACTCTTAATAATGGAACAGTTTATGACAATTTCTATGATAAATCCATAAGTTTTGTGGACATATTACCCAGCATGCATCCTGTTCTGGGCTAACCTGCAGGTAGAATTAAAATAAAAGGCTATCCGTGGTTGGGGGAATTTTATCAATATCTTACAATACAACCTGCTATTTTCTACAGCAAACATGGATGGATTAAACAGGATTAAGCATTGAAATAGCTTCGGGATAGCAATGTTATAATACAGAGATGTCCAAATGGCTATTATAAGTAGAAATTCTACTGATGATTTATGGTTGTATGCGCCTATTCAGTCCAGGGTTTAAGGGGCTTTATAAACACATTAAATCTCCCTAGGAAGTAATGAAGAAATAAATGTAGCAGCTAATTTATAAAGCCTATTTATCTGTAGGAAATGTACATGGAAAATCGACCTATTACTACTCCCGATATAGAGCAACCTGGATGGATGCTAGAGACGATTGCACATATGTTGGAGGACATCTTGCTAAAATAAATGACACTGAGAAAAATGCATTCATTACTTCAAGAATGTATGTACTTGATTTTTGCATTTTCTTTTGAATCATACTAAAGTGATAAGTAAAGATACATTTTTTGCTCGTGTTTTGAGAACTGAGATATTATATGACTCGAAAGGCAACCACACCATAAAACATCTAATAGCTCTTTTTGTCAAATCTTGTTTCTACAAAAGAGAAATCTATTTGGATTATGAAAAAAACAGGGGCAACACAAGCGCTTCTTCAACACAAGGCAGGAAATGTACATGTGTCAATAAACACAGTGTGATGAATGGGTATTCATCAGGTGTCAAAGCAAGAATGTGAATGTAAATCGATGTGGTAGATCTTTAAGTATATTGTTATGTAACGGGAACGAAACCCAAAACCCAAAACCCAAAACCCAAAACCTGAAAACCCGAGAAATAATGTAAACCGGAAATGACGTCAGTATGACTGCGTGACGTCACTATGATCACGTGATATGAAATAACCAATCAGAGCTGACCGCTAAGGTATAAAAGGGGCGATGAGGCCCGAAAATAAAGAGTTCCTTCATAGTACTCCTGGTGTTCACAAGTGTCTTCTTCCTCTAATAGCTCCTTAGGAGGACTTCAATCGATTAGATGATCTAATATGGACTAAATAACTAGGAAATCGAGGTAATATTGGCAAAGTTCTGTAAAACTAAGGCTTAAACTAGTGCCGGGTCTGAAGGCCCGAGGGACCGAAAACCATGACCCGAGGGCCCGAAACTGCCCGACCGGCGACGCGAGGAAGGAAGACCGGCCAGACAAAGAAGCCCAAAATAGTTAGCGGCAACCCCCTGACCGGAGGCATTAAGGCGCAACCGGCTCGGCCACACGCTACCAAAACATAGGCGACCATTGGCCCGAGACTCCCGGTCAGGGAACGAAGGAGTGGAGCTCCCCTAGTTCCGGCCTGAGAGATGAATAGAAGCACCGGCCTGGACCCCTACTATAACAACAATTCTGCCCTCCGCCGTCCTCCACGCTTGATGGCTGCAACCCCCCGGCCTGATCTGACCAACACACCCTTCCCCCCTTCAACGAATACCGATCCCCCGACCAACCCACTCATCCCCCCTCGTGTGCGAGGCACGACTCTTGATCTCACACCTCGGCTTCTTGCTCGGCCTCCGCGCCCAGCTAAGTACCAAAATAGCCCCCCCGTCCCTCGGCGGTAGAAACCGGAAACCCCAAACTACCGAGGAACGTCAAAACAGAAAATGGCTGCTGATAGAGGTAATAGGGATTCAAGGGGGTCTGGAGGAGAGGGGGCAGGGTCACAATGTTGTGAGTTTAATTTTAGAAATGACTGTATTGCATGTCTTTATCACTTGTTTATCCCATTATCAATTTCAAGGAACACCTATGTCATCTGTCCCTATCTTTGTTGGCTTCCCTTTTGCAGTTAAGGATCCTCTGTTGCATGGTCAAATTTACAAAATGCCTCTGTCAAATTATCAAATTGGAGGTCTACCCCGATATTCAGAGCTTCTATATGTAGTGTCATCATTGATCTATCAATAGTGATTCAAATGTAATTTCCAAAGTTCAATAATCTTTCCCAAAGATGACATATGCCTATAAAATCAACCGATTCAACAATGTATACATAGTACATGACTGTAACAACTTTGCATTGGTGTTCCAGTCTGCACTGTGTTTAGGATTTTCATAATCTAGTAAAGTATTAGGGAAGGCACTAACAATGACTTCATACTATATAAAATATGACTGAGGCAATAGTTTTTGGAAATGGACAATTATGAAGTTGTCCAGAAACATTCTAAATATTAACAGGTACCACTCATATTCTCTCAGTGGACAACATCAGGAACTATTTGAACAAAATGTTTCTGATACATGAGAAATAACAAACTGATAAGCCATGAATAGTACCCAGTTGACTACAAAGTATTTTTCCTCCTCATAGAAAGGAAGTGCTTCTGCTTTTTGTGATCTTCTAAGTATATCATAGTTTGCTCATCTCGTTTGGTCTTTCTATATATAAGAATTACAAAGACAATGGACCTTAAAGGAAACCTTGCACATAAATTTACAAAGTGATATTTTTTGTATATTTCGCTTCACTTATGTAATCTAAAGATATTTGAAAAGACAAAAAAGCAAAATGTCTGGCTAAAAGTCCCGCTTAAAGTCAAGTATTTAGGAGAGGAAATAAAATTAGGGAATTCCCTAGATTCTTGGCTTTTTAGTAATCCCCTTTCTACGTCATAATTATGGGAATTCCCTTTCAAAATAAATCGGGAATCCCTGGTTATTGAATGAATTTAGATAAGTAAAAGATACAATTAATAATAGCCTGCACAGGGCTTAATAAAAATACTTTATGCTTAAGCTCAATTTTCTTTCTATAATTTTTTTTGAGTTGGGGATTCCCTTTTATGGAAACCTGGGGATTCCTAATCAGTCCTTGCTATGTCACAGATTTGGGGATTTCTCTTAAAAAACACATAAAATAGACCAAATCTTGAGGTCTAATGCCAGTGTCTATAATTGGAATAATCTTAAGATAATTCTAGTATTATTAGTTCTTGATACAGAGGTCATAATCAAAGAACTACACTCGAAAATATTTATCCTGTAGTTATGTGCAATGTTTCCTTTAATGAAGTAGCTACTTAAGACTGGTTACGCATCCAAATAATTTCTGTAACATTACCTGTTCCCTGATCATGATTTTGTGCATCGTTCTGCTGCAGTTCAAACTGGATCACAGATAAGGACCCAAGTTCTTATTGGGTTGGACTGTCAGACAGTGAGGTTGAGGGTGACTTCAGGTGGACTGATGGTAGCCCAGCAGGGTCAGTCAAATGGAGGCCATACCAGCCGGATAACAGCAGAGGTGCAGAGAATTGTGTACACTTCAAGGGTTATGCACTAAATGATGCACCATGTGTAGCAGCCCTTCAGTTTCTTTGTGAGGTTCAAGGTGAGCACTTTAAATTTGTAAAAGAGAATGTTCAATTATGTAGGGATACAACACTCCATTTTGTATCAAGGATAGATTAGGACATTTTTTGACTTATTTGAACCCCATTACACCTGTGACTGGCGGGTAAGGAGCTTTATAATTAGAATCTATTAATCCACACAATACTGGAAGGAGAGTATATTCTTCCAATATTGTGAAGATTACTAGACTAAAGCATAATATGATAATATTTTCATTTCATCAGTTCATATTCCTGGCTGCCTAGCATCCTTAAAAAGGCTGACACGTAAATCTCACTTTCCTGAAAATGAGAGGGTTTCAAGTAATTATCAGGATATAAGACACTAACTTCAACTATGGGCCTATGATTGGTAACCAGTGCTCAGTTCCCTGAATCTTTGATTGATGCATACATAACATTTATGCAGGAACATGTGTATATTTTCCTGATTCTTTTAAATCCCCACCAAGATGCTTATATCCCCAAATGAAAGCTAGCACATAATCACTGGTTAGATATTTGTCAATGAAATTCTTTGTGCATGGAATATGCATCAAGAACTATTGATGCTAGAAATATTTTAAGGATATATTCCAATTGTGGCCACTGTTGTGGGACTTGTGGGATATTTGTTCTATTTTAATGGGTTTTTAATGGAAATCCCCTAATTTGTGAGGTCACAGAGACTGTAATTGGGATTACTCAGGTTTTGAAAAAGGGAATCCCCAATTCTCAATAGTGTATACAAAGGAATTTTTGCTGTAGTATTACATTTTTATATTAAGCTATTTGCAGGCTATACATACTTGTATCCTTTACTCACCTAAATTCATTCAGTTACCTAATATTCCAAAGCTATTTTGAAGGGATTCCCCTTCATTATGAGGTAGCAAGGACAGAACTCTAACCCCAGAATAAGGGAATTCCAAAATTATATTTTATTTCCTCTATAATTCACTATTATTTTGACTTTTTCCATTTTTTCCCTTTGAAATAGTTTTAGAATACCCAAGAGTAGCTAAATGATCAAAAAATGGGCTTTTAAAAAATTGTGTGCAAGGTTTTCTTTAATAGAAATTTTTTTGACTCAAGGACCTTACTTTTCATCAATAATGTGCTACCATATTCTCATGGATAACAAATAATATAATTTGAAAACATCAAACATCAGAGTTTTTTCTTTTACCTAGATACACCAGAGGCCTTGGCTAAGTCAGAAACCCTGTCCTGCTGGGTGGCCAATGATCTGTTGAGGCCTGTGACTGAAGTTGATAGTGAAAGTAAGCAGTTTTGTACCGACAACAACTAACTTACTAAACTCTTTTAACACTGCAAAGAATTACATTACTGTTTTTTTAAGTATAGTTTTACAGACAGGCCGATTAAATCAAGGTGCATTATGGAAAGAATGTTCACTCATGCATTTTTTAAACATAAGTAGTTTCTCATATTGTACCCTAGGGTGATGATAGCTTAGTATTTCATATGTAAGTCCAAGATTAGAAGACACATTCACTTTAAAAATTCACTAAAAGTTCCTTGATTTTTGTTATCAAATTGAAACATAGGACCTGAATAAAATGGCTTTGAGACCTGCTTCCATTTTACATTTACTTTTATGCAGGGACAGTCATTTGTCCAAGAAATAAGATATATGTTTCACCATCCCACCGAATGAATGCCAAAACTTGGGCTGAGGCAGATGCCTTCTGTAAAGGCGCGAGCTTTCTTCTTGCCAAGATCACAACAAAAGAGGAACAATTGATTGTGGACAGGTTCAGGTATATATCTTTTACATCTTTGAAAAGAAAAAGTTCTCTTTTTCCAAGATTATTAGGCTACACTGAGATTCTGCCTCACTGTGGAAAAGAAAAGTTGCATTATTTAAATTTTGAAGCCATCAAAATTATGTTTTGTTTTGCAGGTTGGTTAAAGGTTTTAGCCATATTTGGATAGGAGGTATAGACGTTTCAGTAGAGGGTGAGTACAGGTGGGCAGACGGGGAAAACTTCACCTGGCCTGACTTCCTTACTGTGTCCAAACCTGCAGATGACACCAGCAAAAACTGTCTTCTTACAGCTAATACTCTGGAATGGATTCCATCAAGTTGTACGTCTAAATATCCTGTACTTTGTGAAATGCCTACCTGTAAGTATATATATTAATATTCCTCTACTGATTACAAGGACTTATTTAGAAGTGGGCTTCTAAGGGGGCCCCCAATTTTTTTCCAAATTTAGCCATTTTTAATGCAAAATTCTAGCCCCCAAAGGAGGCATATAAAACTTCTACATAAGGACACCCCTTCCCTCTTTGTATCCATCCCTGGAAGATATGGCTAGTAACAGGTCAAACCAAAGACCCTTTTCTAGGTAGCCTTAGCACAAGAAGTAAAACAATATATTCTTCCTTTTTGTGGTTGTCAATTGACATAAGCTTATTAAATTTACTCATCTAACGAATATTTCTTTTTCAATTTTGTAAAGTTGATTCCTCAATAACCATTAAAGGGAGGGATCGTGGTAGGGATAATTGGCCAAAATCAAATGATGTGGTACAACCTTTAGTATAAAAAATCTTGAAGTTGTTTAGCATTGCATGGGCTACTTTTTATCTCTGACAGATATCAACTGTAGGAGTATTATTTTATTGTACAAAGTTATCACTTTGTTTAAGTTGTCACTTTTGTTGTCATATTTTGAATATCAAGCACATTTTTCTTTGCATCTGATTATTGTCTGAGATATTTGTGATACATTTAAATATGCTATGAAAGGAAAATGAAGGAAAATCGCATTGATCTGGGTGAAAACTATTTCTATATCATTAATATTAGTGGGGTCTGTTAACAACATTTTTGTTATGGAGTGGATAAAAGCACCAAATTTTGCATGAGGCACCTCTGAGGCATAACTATTTAATCTAGAAGGGGAGCCATCTTGAAATACCAAAATGAAATTTTGACAAATTTTGAATGCTTTTAGCATTTGAAATCTAAGTTATTTAACTAAATCTTTTGGCTATATTGGATTAGATCTTTTGCATAGATTCCAAAGGCATATAACTGAATTCCTTGTCCTATATTCTACTAATTTTTACACTAACAATGTGTTTCTAGGCATTTCAGAAGCTGAGATATAAGATTATTTCAATAAAAGTCGGCCATATTAGATTTTTGGCCCCCGTCTGGGTTATATTCATATTTCAAGGTGGCTCCCCTTTTAAATTCAATGGATTGGTCCCAGGGGATCATCTTGCCTAATGAAATTAAGAAATCTTGTGGTGAAAGAGTCAAGTCTATATCCTTTCTCTTGAATTATTTTGGAATCCAGCGGTCATTGTCAAAGGTATCTTGCTAATAATTCAGCCATTTTGAAATCTGTGGTATTGTATTGGATGAATATTATATTTATTAAGCGCTCTAGGTTATAAACAACTGATATTGCACATTGGAACCATTTCCACTTGTCTAGATACTTAAACAGCTGAAAATCATGTTTTTTCCCAATATTGGTCAGCCATCTTGGATTTTGGATTTCTGCATTGACTTCAAATGTAAATAATTGAATTCCCTGACCCATAATCTCCCAATTTTGACACCAACCTTGTCTCTTTAGTCATTTTAGAAGCTGAAAAATAAGATTGTTTATAGCAAAAGTCGGCCATATATATATATAGTGAACACCAGTTGTTGATATGTAGTTAATTAATAATAGGGGAACTGTTCTTATAATGTTCAACGGAATTGCCTTTATCTCTTCTTCTATAAATGCCAGTCAAGTGGCAGATAAGTTCAAGAAATGGGCGTTCAGATCCACAACGCGAACAACGCTTGGCTGAAAGTCAGGTTTTATTCGTGGATCACATGAATGCATATAATGGCCGGTGTGATGATGATTCAAGATTCCTAGGTTCACAATTCCAATCAATGGAGAGTAAGCTTCTTCCTGAGAGTCCGCCTGGTCTCACATCCAATCCCCAACACAGTAGTGCTTCCAACAGTCACCAGATGTCTTCATATAGCTATGCAAACCCCTCGAATCCTTAAGACTCGTATCGTCCAAATGGTATCAAGTCGTGTTCTCTGCTATAACTATAGGTTCTGCCCTATATATATATCAGTCTGGTTTATTGATTTTACCCAAGGATTGGTACTGGCTGGGAGATGCACCCTGTCTGCTATTGCTAAACAGGTATATTTACACCTACCAGCAGTCCATGCTATATTTACACTATTATGATGTAGTGTTTCACATAATTTTGAATACTTTATGATATTCCCTCTATAGAACTGGTGATGTTTCTCCATTCTATTCCTACACAATAGACCTTAACAGACCCCACTATATAAGACCAAGCACATCTTTTACCATATCATTTTGATTGTGTCACATAATATCTCTGTTATTGTATTTCATCTGCATTTTATCTCATTCCCCATAATACCGATGTAATTCCAATTCATTGTGTAATCCTATTGCGGGCTGACCAGAAGACCAGTTTCGAAATAAAAAATGTTTGTTTGCAGATATCTTCGGCCAGTAGGTCAGTCCTGCTACTGGACTGTGCCATCTGGACAAACCTGGACAAACCAGTTGTTGGCTTGTGAGGCAGGGGGCGGTACGTTAGCATCCATTCGTGATGCACGTCAGTATGAACGAGCAAGGAGGGTGTTTCAACCATTAGGGTAGGACTTTAGTATGCACTTGCACTACATGAGTGATTTTAACAAGTTATTTTGCAATACGATGATTATGTTTGTTATTAAAGGTGAACATGCTGTTTGTATTTTACAAAAAATTACCACTTTTAACTGGGAAATAAGGGTTCGGCTTCGCCAATCTTCCACCTGCACCCCTCTGTTATACATTCTGTTAATGTGCGAGGGTTACATCTAGAAACTTTATATCTTACCAAATTATGTCTTAGCCATTAGAACAGCTCTTTTGGCGGGATGGTGATGAAATGAGATAAGATGGTCATCATGTATGTTTATTGTACAGTCATCAATCCACATCAATGATGTATACACATATAATACACAATATTTATCATAGAATATAATGTATGTTCATAGCACTTTAGAATAATGATTGTCTATTAATGGATTCAATATTTGATTGCTACAGATTCAATATTTGATTTTCCAGATCCCATGTCTTTCTTGGATTTAGTGATACAAATATGGACAATGAATACCAGTGGACTGATGGTAGCATCATGACCTGGTCATGGTGGCACAGTCATGAGCCACATGGAGACTCCGATATGTATGGTGGCACCTCTACATATTATGCTTTCGCTGATTTGGACACAAGCCGAACCAATACTGGCTTATGTGAGAAAGCAGGTTCTTATGATTTATTACAATTCAATAATCTACTATATGTTTGCAACTAATTTGAACTTTTAGATTTACCAATGCGCATTCAACTCTTTTATTGCATTTTATGCCCAGTTGGCACATTCAGGAATGCTGATGTGGTCCATGCTGATGGAAGCATGGATGTTGCTTGTCATGAAGGGTGTCATTTCTTGGATGGTGGAATCACCAGGACATTGACATGTGGAGAGGCACAGTCACAGGACCACAACAGCTGTGTCTGTCCAGGTAGAATATAACAGCTCAAAATTTTGAGCATTTATAAATAATAACTATTGTACCTTATATGCCTTTTATACACACACACACACACACACACACACACACACACACACACACACACACACACAGAGCGAGTCTATATATGGTGGTTTTTCTTTGCTTGCTTGAAATATATTGCATTGGGGTTTCACTTTTGGTCAGAGTTAAATTTCAAATTCTGGTGGCTTTAATTCAAAGTGAATGAGTTAATCGGTTGGGTTGAACGTTGAACGTTTAAAATGCAAGAGATGTTTTAGATTGAGATAAATGATACATTCTGTTACCTCATAGAGTAAACTGAAGACATTGCTTATAACCTTTAAGGGAAATAAGAGGGATTTTCTAGTTATATAACGTATTATATTTTTATATATTCAGGAGACTTACAGAAAGAGTGGACCATACAGGAGCGTTGGCTGTTGGATTTGAACATCAAGAGCCTCTATGACAATGACACTGCTACCTGTTTTGACTTTGCTGGGGTCACAAATGTCCTCACTTTACAAAGTGACCCTCTAATTCATGGATATTTCTTCATTCATTTCACCTTTGGAGATGACCTAGATTCTAATGATCATAAGATCATAAAGGTCTTGACTTTAGGAGGTAGACCTGAGGCCATGAACTCCTGCCCACAGCCAAGAGAGTTCACAAAGTGTTTGGAAATAGATAGATACAAATATTCGTGTTATTGTACCTACTATTGTAAAGTTTTTATAAAACTTTTGTTGGGATCGGAATGGGCCAATATGAACCGATCGTTCATGGTGTGCGAGATTCAAGTTTATTAACCGCATGAATAGCAGAGACCTGTCTGAGGTGAAACAGTAAAATCTATATTGGGTAAGGAATACTAGATTTTTTGTTCAAACAGTTTTATTTTTCACTTGATGGATTTCAGATTATGTATCTGTTTTCCTTCACCACCCAGCATAGTTGTAGGGGCACTTTGTGTATAGATGTAACCTGTAGAAAAATAGGGGAAGCAGGGATGGTGTCCAGGGTGTCCTGTGGGTCCTATCCTATCGGTGTGGGGATGTTAGTCGGTATCGCTTGGAAATCGAATGTATGATATATCAGCAGCCATTCAAACAAAGCACACCCACACTGCCATAGAACTTGTAGTTGTCAAAGGGCGAATTTCACACGAAGAGAATCGTAAGTTTGTTTCTCATATCATAAATCTTAGGATGGTATTAACTTAACGTAATATATAGGTAACAACAGGAAGATAAGAGTCTGGAATACGATGATAAAAATATCAAAATATTGGACTTAAAACTTTGAACTTAGAATTACAACCAGTGTGAAACACCTTGTAAGTCAGGTCAGTAGTCCTTTCTCTACCAGCGTATCTTCCGTTTATCAGGAATTAACTAAACATAGGAATAGAGGTCCTTAAACCCTAGCATATGCAGGCAACTGTTGGGTGGGAGGTTTTTGTACTGCTGGTCATTTCCAGCTTTCTAATTGGCTATTGCTCCAGCTACCCTCAAGCCTAGAAATTCATGAATATTTTGGATTTAGAAAAATATATCACTTTCGTTGATGCTCTCTTCCTTTATAGATGTCACTCCTTTGAGGTTGACCAAATCCTTATTCTGGAGTTCAAAAATATCTAAGGAATTAAATTAACATTTACCCAACCTGATTCAGACTTGTTATTGTGGAAGTTATTAATCTATCTTGAGAGATATAATAAAAGTCAACTGGAATATGGACGAAAAAAACATAAAATAACCATCCACAATATTATTTTTCAGAAATTTTAGAAGATAAATTTGAGTGGATATTCCATGAAAGATCATGTCCTAGAACCATGATATCTACAAGAAATACTCTTCTATGTTATCATTACTGAACAGATTTGAGGTTAACAATTTAAAAGAACACTAATGGAAATAGTCTGAGCAATCAAATCCGTCTTATTTCTTGAACAGCAAATAATTTTTCTAAAAAAGACATGATAAGGAAGCAAGTTTGTGCCAAGAGTTTCTATCCATATTTATTGATCATGGGTTATTACTTAAACAACACATAGTTGCACATGAGTCTAACAGACCATGAGGAGGTTATGGATAATGAATAAATTGGTTATGAGAAATGCATGAAAGATGGAATGAATAACTTTAATAAACTACTAACAGATAAAGGCCCTATTACACTGTACAGGTTTTAGCTGCAATATTTATCGTGACTTGATGATACAGAAAATATCCTTGCAGAAGTGATATAATTGGAATTTCTTAGTATTTTACAGATGTGTAAGAAATAATTTTGTCTCTAATATGTGGGATCTCCCCACAACATTGTCATATCAAAGCACCAAAGTGTGAAACCTAAAGAAAAAAAGACAAAGAGTCAGATCAATAATAAAAAACCTTAACAAACGCTTGCTTCTATAGTGAGGATACTATTCATGCACATACAGTTCATATTCAGAAGTAGAAACTTACACTAAAATGCAATTTTACTTTTAAAAACTTTTTGTCCTCACAGGCAAACCAAGGTCATAATAGTATTTCAAATTTTGTGAAAACATATTGTTTGTCCTCATTGAAAAGCTAATGTATCAATTGAGCTTGGGCGAAAGGTTTGTGAGCATATGTATTGATTATGGGTTGTTAATTAAACAATGCAAATTAAAGCTGCACTTGAGTCAAATAGGTCATGACGAGGTTATAAATAATGAATAAATTGTTTCTGAGAAATGCATGAAAGATAAAATGAAAAACATTCATAACCTTTCACTTTTGATGAAACGTTCAAATAATTGAAGAATACCATACAGCAGTATAAGGAAAAACAATGATGCAACTCCAAGCAGTTTACATAAGTAATATACATTTGGATACTTGACAACAACACGGTTTAAACAGAAACAATGTTGACACGTGGGAATGTAAAGCAGTGTGAAAGCTGTGCTGGTGTATGGTCACCTTACTTTATTTCAATTTAGGTACAACCTGGGAAATTGAATATGAGGACCGCTCAAAAACTTGGTTTCCTTCTAATGATGATTTATTTCCATCAAGGTAAGCTAGTAATTCTAATTGTGACGTTCCTCGGTATGTCTGGGTTTCCGATTTCTACGATGGAGGGATGTGGGGGTTGCTTTGGTCTAGAGCCAGACGAAGAGTTCAAACAGGAAACCAAGGTGTAAGATTAAGAGTCGTGCCTCGAACACAAGGGTGGACAAGCGGGACGGTCAGGGAATCTGTATTCTTGGATGGAGAGGGAGTGTGTCGGGTTGTTGGGCCTGAAGTGTTCCAGACATTAGGCGGAGGTGGAGAAGTATTGAAGTGGTGAGTGTTGTTGCCCTATCTGGTCTTCCATGGGGGTCGGGTCGCTGCCTGCCTAGCAGTTGGTAGCGTGGGGCCAAGCGGATTGCACCTTCGTCCCAAGGGTAAGGGCTGGCCGCTCACGATCTTGGGCTTTCGTACCTGCCCAGTCTTTCAGGCTTCTGTGCCATCTTCGGTCTTCCGGACTACTACCAAATTTCTGGTTGATAACTCGCTAACTTGGGTCATTTACTTGAGTTCGACTGACTAATGGACTTCTAGTTTTCAACTTAGGCCCATTCGAGGGCTAGGTTACTTAAAGAAGAAACGTTGGAACACAAGGAGTACCAAGAAGGGACTGTTTATTTTGGGCCTTCCCGCCCCCTTTTATTTTTTGGTCACTTAGATCACGCGACTTTTCTGATGTCATATCCGGTTACAATACATTTTCATGCTATTCTGCTTCCGGGTTTTCCCCATATACTTTCGTGCCTGTTTCATACCTTATATTTTTAATATATTATTTTGACATTGATTACATTCTGGTCCGTACCTCAAAGACAGATGAATGGACAATTCATCACATAATCAAAGAAGTCCATGTCACATTGTGCTTTGTTTTTGGTGTAAGTGATTAGCCTAATAAGCCCATCCCAGTTCACACCAACCTTAAAATTTACTGTGAAGTATTTTCAAATTTGCCTCCAGGCTTATACCTAAAAGACAGTTGCATAATACAAAATTAACCAAAAAACTTTTTGCCAACAGATTGCTCCTAAAATTTGTAAAATGCAGCTTTATAACTTGGCATTTTTCTAATAGGAACCAATGTTAAAGTCTGTCAGCTCAACCTATAATGTCAAACCTGCAACTTTGTCATTTGATACATTCTTAAAAATTATAAAGTTTTTAGCAGTACTTGGGGATAGAAACATGTAATTCTTGCCCATTTCAGTAACCCCAACTCTAGGAAACAAGGATGGCTTACATAGTTATTTTGTCCAACCCTTGTCCAACCCTATGATACACCCAATGTGGGATGGCTTTACTGTGATTAGTTGCTTTTGATTTGTGGCACAAGTATCAAACCTTTTTCCTTAGGGTATTTCCCAACATTACTACTTCCTCTTTGTTAGACATGGAATTGCTAATTTTGACACATTTATCAAATTCACCTGATTAGCCTAATCAGCTAAGCCAATTAGTATTATATATGCTCTTCAAAGCTTGCCATGCCATGCAAAAGCTTACAATGAAATGTCAATCACTTTTGACTTCATTCACATAATGAAATGCACTTTTCCCAAACATGAGTCAGCCATTAAATGCCCTTTTTAAAGGTTTGCCATGATACTTATTGTGTCATAGTTGTCATTTCAGTTTCAAAAAGAATATGACAACTGATTTAATGATCTAAGTGTAATAGCTTGGTACAATGCATAATGTCAATGTATACTGCGGACCCACTACCCCCTTGCAAGAATTCATCTATTCAGGAATTTCACTGTTTGACACAAACTGAACGTTTTTGTTTTGATACAAGTGCCTTCAGTAAATTTGACAAAACTTAGTCATAATAGTATAGAAATGATCTCTTCCCTTCAAATCTGTTAACTATGATGACTACAGTTAGATTAATAAATTAATTATCTGATGGACTTATCCTCATGAGGATTCCTAGTCCACAGTCATATATGTCTACATAGTGGTTACTTGGCAGAAAAAATTATGTCTGCATGGTGGTTACTGAGCAGACATTTTTTACTGGTTCCTAGCAGTTCCTCTAATTCATTACTCTGGCATGAAAATATCTGGAGGGAAGTGGCATATAACAGCCAATCAGAAGGCTTGTGCTGGTGCTGCCACCTAGAAGATTTAGGTGGAGTAACATGGAGTGGAGTGCACCTCAGCCAATCAGATTACTGCATTCTGTGGATACCTAACATTTAGTGGAACATAGACCAACCTGCATATGTTGTTGATACTAATCATAACCTCTTGAAATTACACAAAAGATTTTACCTTTATCTATCTGAATAAGAAATTATAAATCTAAACACAAATTCATCAACAGTTTGGTCTGATTATTTCATTCATAGATAGAAGGGAAAGTACAGGATTTTTTTTATAGATTTGCACGCAGCCCACATATATGGATTCCCACAGTTTCTTCTTTATATGATCTTATCAAGAAGATACCAAAAATATATTGTTATCAATCATATTTACATTGTAGGACATGTAGATGGAAGGTTTTACTACTCCAGATACAAGAGGAGCTGGGTTGAAGCTGTAGCTGAGTGTGAGCTTATTGGAGGACACCTTGCAAAGATAGATACTCCTGAAAAACAGGCTTTCCTTGATTCCCAAAAGTAAGTACTGTTCATACTGAGTATTGAGTAACCTAATCTATATTCATTGTAATCATTTTCACTGTGACATTTTCTATGAAAACCTCTATGTTGTAAACAAACATTCTCCTGCTCATTCAGCATGATTTCTTTTGCTACAGTCCATACTGGATCAAAGACTCAAGTCCTCATTGGGTTGGATTGTCAGACAGTGAGGTTGAGGGTGACTTCAGGTGGACTGATGGTAGCCCAGAAGGGATAATAACATGGAGAGACCATGAGCCAAGTAATTCATTGGGTAAAGAACATTGTGTGAGTTACAAAACTGTAGGATTCAATGATGAAGACTGTATCAGGTCCAACTACTTCATTGTGAAGTTCGAGATTTAAATAGGCTGTGAATTATGTCGTTTCGATTATTATGACTTTTTTTCTAAAAATAGATATTAATATGTCTGTGATTGGATGCAAATACTTTTGATTTTGATTAAGACATTAACCTAAAACATTATTTATTGTAATGGTTACGTAAAGGTACTATGAAGACTTACTTTTTATCAATCTCCTTTATGAAACTTCAACGCAGCTGTCGTAATCAACCATGGATTGTGACTATGGCATAACCACCCATGCACCTAGCCTATGACCAGGTGTCCACTGTTTGGCGGGGTGATTAAAAATATGTAATGCCATTTTAGACACTTATCTTTACAAAAGAATAGCTTTTATGCAGAATTCTTGTATGTCATTGTAGCTATGTAGACACACAAGAAGTCTTGACATGTGTATATTTACCTGATATCTACCTTGATGCTTATGTCCTAAATGGAAGACTCGAGCTCCTTGACTCCATGACACAATATAAATTACACAACTTTTTGTCAATATCTATGTGCTCCATTGTTCTCATAGATAACAAAAGGTGTAATTTGAAAACATCAAGAATCTTATCCTTTACCTAGATACACCAGAAGCCATGGCTAAGGCAGGAACCCTGTCCTGCTGGGTGGCCAATGATCTACTAAGACCCGTGAAAGAAGGCGATACTGAAAGTAAGTGCAATCTTCATCCTAGGAATAACTCAAGCCAAATTTGTGAGCCAAAGAGGTTAACATTACTCATTTTTTGATGAGTTTGAGTTGATATTGCACAAAAAGTATTGGTCTAAACTATTTTGTGATTTCAGACTCCTAAGTTGTATTTAAAGTTTTAACATAGCATGGTTTGAAAATACTTTTTCAATGATGTTGACATTCTTGGAAATATTCAGAAAGGGTCTAATGTACAATAAGTTGATACCCATCCTTTCTTCTTAAAATAGATAAGAAAAATAGGTCAATTGTTGAAATAATCATATGCTTTACCTCACTGTTCATAATAGAGTTTTATATGTGATCTGAATAATAGGAATATAAGAGCACAGCAACTACATAACACTATGAACATAATAAATTAATATGAAATAATTTGATGGAAAGAAATTTATTTGCGTATATATTTTATATAGTGGATGTCAATTGCCCAAGAAATATGATTTATTTCTCACCATCTCATCGGTCAAATAAAAAAACTTGGGCTGAGGGAGATGCCTTTTGTAAAGGAGTGAACTACCTTCTCGCTAAAATTACCTCGATAGAAGAACAGCTTATTGTTGACAGATTCAGGTAAAACACACATTTGTCAATTGTAAAAACATGTTGTACTATCATTGGTTTCAATAAGTAAAAAAGAATAGATAAAATAGATTCAAGCTGCATTTAAAAAACTCGTACATTATACTCATTCTCGTGAATATACTCATTAACATCTAAGGTGTTTAATGTAACATATATTATTTGTGATTAAGTTATATGTAATGTATATATGATGCACTTTTAATGTTGAAAATACAAGGTTTCACTGAATAGTGAAGTTGCTATTAAAAAAGGACTTAAGGCTGAATTCCACTTACCAATTTCAATGCTGTCGATGTTGCATTTGGTTGATGTAATTGGAGAATATGTTTTTTAATCAATACATGCTATGTATCATTTGAAAGAGAATTGTGAGACCTTTCTAATGACATATAACATTTCTATTTTTGACCTTTATTCCAACTGCTGACATTTGAAATTGGCAGCAAAATTTGGAATACAGCCTTTATTGATGAAGAGGCTGAACTGAGTCAGGTTAGAAATCACCCATTATATTTACTTTAAAACAATGTTTTTTACTGCAGGTTGGTTAAAAGTATTAACCACATCTGGATAGGAGGTACAGATGTGTTAGTGGAGGGTGAGTACAGGTGGGCAGACGGGGAACCCTTCACCTGGCCTGACTTCCTTACTGTGTCACAACCATCAGATAACCCCGACAAAAACTGCCTTATTACTACGGGAACTTCAAAGTGGGCCCACGTGGACTGCAATCTCAAATATCAAATACTCTGTGAAATGCCTGTTGGTGAGTTCATGCTTATTCTACATTTCCAGATAGAAAGGTGAAATGATGATATATTAGCCTTTGTATTTCAATGATATCATGAATTGTTATTTAACATTATGATCAATACATAAATTAGCATGTGTTTCACAACGGGGGATCCGGAATCGTTATTTTATTTCTCACATCTCACAAAATTTAAGATATGATGTTTTTGATAAACAGTATTAGTATATAGATAACAACAGGAACATAAGATCATAAGTATGAAACACTCAACCAAGAACAAATTCTAAATATCTTAACTGAAGATACAATCTTAAAGTTACAACCAGTGTAAAACACCCCCATTGATATTTCTAAAGGGGATACTTTTAAAAGAGTACTGTATAAACGACTGGCAGGAAGGTGACGATAGATTACCTCTGGATGGGCAGTACATATAAAGCAGAGGGGGTGAGGACAGGAAGGCAGATAGGAAACCCTTTGAACTTAAGAGGTTTAACATCCACTTAGTAATAGGGTGCTATTTATGTTAAGTTTATGATTTAGTTCCTACAGATATTAGCTAGCTCCAATGGCAGTCTCACTCTGTTGATCAGACTGCTGGTGCAATCCATAATGTAGTTCCTCATTATGAAGTACATAATACTCATGTGAAAGGAATAAGTTTATAAAGTCCAATGTGCAAAAACTCCCGTTGACAATCCAAACAATCCAAGGGGTAATGTCCAGTCAACATTACCCAGCCAATGCTTTTGTCAGCCTACCAGTCTATCTGCTTCAATAGCAGAGAATCGAGTTAGGTTTAGCGGCCTGACTGCGGGGCTGTGCACATGCTCAGTAGATACTGTCACAGCTGTGCACTCAGCTAGAGGTACACTTTTGCATACCCCAGGCTTATATCTCCATAGGGGAAAAAAATATTTTTGTAAGAAAACTCCAAAATAATAATGCAAAAAAACGGTCACAATGCTAATGTACTGGATGGTACATATCTAATTCATAAAGTTTTCTTTATTTTATGAATTTTCTAACATATGACAGGGTATTTTGTACCAGCTCAATGTGTTCAGTATAGGGAAACCACTGAAAGTGTACCTCCTGTCAGTGGTACTCCCCTGCTGTATACATGCTCGATGGTACAGAGCAAACGGCTGAGCAGTAACTTGATTATCTGCTATTCCATTACAGAACCTAGCTTCCAGAATCCATTTTTACAGGGTGTTTAATAACTGACAGTGAGTGCTTCAGCTTGTAAGTGCTTACATATATACCATGAAGCTGCCCCTTACACTCTTCTCCTGTGGTTCAAGAAGAGTTACACTCTTAGCCCCGATGTTTGGTTCTACACAAGAATGGCTAAGCTAACTATGGACTGACCATCCGCATCAGTACACTTTCACCTTGCCAGTCTTACTCTCTGTGCCCAAGCTTCTCTTTTTTAGCTTTTGTTTATGATACTGAGATTTTTTTTTATAAATTTGTTTCAGATCTTCGACCCATAGGCCAGTCTTGCATCTGGGCTGAGCCATCCAGTAGAACTTGGCCATTCCAGCAGACACAAAATTGCCCAAAGTGGGGTGGTACTTTAGCAACCATTGGAAATGCCCGTCAGTGTGAGCGAGCAAAGAGAATTGTCCAACCATTAGGGTAAGGCAAGATGTCAGTGATAAATTCTAAAGTTGATACTGCACATGTTGTACATTATTTCTATCATAAGATATTGCTTCAACCTGTTCACAGCTGATATATTGATTAGTATTCTTGGGTCATGAGAATGATTTCATTTCAGAAAATAGACTGTAACAGCATGGCTGCAGCCATTATCTCAACTAACTTCATTGTTCAGGAGACTCAGTCATTTTAAATCACATTAATATAATGTAAAATCTCATAAAGATCATGTAGAGCCCTTTCTGTCATCATAACAGTAAAATGAGACTAGACTAGGAGGATGAGACATGACTTGTGGTCAAGAGAGGGAGGAAAATGCATCATACGTATACACAGGGGACAAGTGTTTGCATGGCATGCGGGTGGCCCAGGTTCAGTCCAGGGCTGGGCTAGGCTGCTATACACCTTTCCCATGAACCTGTGCAGTGCCCCAGACTGCCAACTTTTGGGGCTTTTGGTAACTAGGTTACTTCACTTCATATAGGTTTAGAATAGGAAAGCCCTAAAATAGTGTTTAGATTTAAATCCACCAGGGGGCACCACCTTAATGAAAAAAATGTATATCTCCCTTTGTCTTCCCCTATGGCAACAACTAGGTCATTAAAGGGCTATAGTACCACTGGCCATTGTGTGAAGGTTCCCGTCTCTTGAACCCAGCACATTAAAGAACATCTGCCTTGGTAAAAGTATACGGGAATGGTCCGTACCTTTGCATAGATTCGATTAAAAATAACAACCTTGATATGACCCTGGCAGTTAATAAGGGTGTAAAACAACCAATAACCAACCAATCAAACTCATTTGAGGCAGGCAGGTATGTGTGTAGCTTTGATTAAAACCTATGGGTGGTCAAGTAATCAGGGGCCTATAGCCTAAACCACAAATAAAATATAGTGTTCTGAAATATGACTGCAATTAGCCAGCTCAGTACATGCTGCTATAATATTACCATAGTTCTAGATTATTATCCTACGAGGTTTTGTAAAGACTGCAGAAAGTTCTTGCTCTTTTCATTCATGCTTACATGTCTTTATAAGCCTTGAACAGACTAGCAGTACAACAATCTCTAACATTAATGTTGATACAAACTGTAAGCATTCATCACTTAACAATGGAAACTGTCATAGTGTGAAGTGGGCTCTATAACTTTTTTATACAGGTTACAATTCAGACGCAGTATCTGATCTCCCATTGTCATCCTGTTCTGTTAAACAATTGCCTGTCCATACATATTCATAATAATAATATAGGTTCAACATATATAGAGACTATATACAAGATAATAATGAGATGAGATGGATTAATGAAATATGATTTACATGAGGTACATCCTAGATAGTTGTCTTAAACTCCTCTAGAGTTTCTATTTCCCTTATATTTGGGGATAACTCATTCCACATTTTGGAACCCATATAATATACAGATTTTTTAAACAGTTCTGTTTTAGGAATAGGAAGATCCACCAAATATGAAGCTGATGCCCGTGTGTTTCTAACTGATTCTTTTAATATCAAAAAACCATTGTGTATATTTCGCCAGATACATAATAATATTTGTTTTTTACGTCTATCATCTATTTTTAAAATATTTGCCATACTATGTAGTTCAACTACATGTTCATCTCGTGGATCATATACCTGAAAACAGCAACGTAGTACATTATTTTGTAGTATTTGCATGTCTCTTAATTCTTCACTTGAGCAAGATGACAGGAATATATTTCCATAGTCAATTATACTACAGAACATGGTTTTTGATACATCCAGTGCAGCTTTGATAGTGATAAGAGAGCGTATTCTTTTTAAAACAGAAAATTTATGTGATGCACTTTTATACACTTGGTTAAAGTATTTCCTAAAAGTAAGATACTTGTCCAATTCAACTCCTAGATAGTTGTATGACATAACATATTCAATACGTTCATTGCCAATAGTAAGGTTCTCGTTCAAATGATTATTTCCAATATCTCCTTGCCCATCCTGAAATAGGATGGCTTTGGTTTTTTTAACATTTATAGTCAATCTATTTTATTTACACCATTCATGTAAACGATTTATATCTTGTTGCAACTCATGTTTATCCAGAAAAGGAGTATTGGATGAAATTTCTTTATACAATACTGTATCATCTGCATATAAAAGAATTTTACATGATTTACAAACATGCACAATGTCATTTACATAGCATAGAAAGAACATTGGCCCTAAAATCGAGCCTTGGGGGACCCCACAGCCAGTACGTAATTCTTTGGAAACCAACTTACCTATTTGAGTTACTTGTGTTCTATTATATAAATAATTTTCAATCCATACTAAAACTGTCCCGAGTATCCCAAAATTTTTTAACTTTTTTATTAAGATGTAATGGTTAACAGTATCAAAAGCCTTTTTAAAGTCCACAAATAATGCCAAAGATTTATTTTTCAAGTTTTTACTTAGCTGCAGTGTTGTTGTCAAACGAAAAATTGTGTCAATTGTTGAGTGATTGGGTCTAAAACCATTTTGGTATTCAGTCAAAATATTATTGTAATTTAAGTGTTTAGAAATTTGTATAATATTATGTACAAAACGTTCAAGAATTTTTCCTGGCAGTGGGGTCAAAGCAATAGGTCGTAAGTCTCCAGCCTCTAAGGGGATTGGTATTTTAGGTATAGGTACAATAATGGCTTTTTTCCAGTCCTTGGGAAAAATACCCATCAACATAGATTTATTCATAATATTTAACAAATATGAATTTAGGATCCTAAAAACTATTTTAAGAACCATTGAAGATATACCTTGGATACCAGATGACTTATATATGGCTATTTTATCTATTTCCAAGTCTAAGTCTTTCAAATGAATTTCTTCGAAATTATCTAATACAGTGGTTACATTTAGCTGATCCTTAAAACAATTTCTATTTTCTGAGGTTGCCATCTTTTCAAATCCATTAAGTCATCTGATATCCATTTAGGCCTATCCTTAGCAAATTTAAATTCTCTTACAGGACAAAAGACATCTAGTATTTTTATTAATCTACAATACAAAAGTTTCCAGAGATCATCCACACTCAGATCAATAGGCCAGTCATATTTCATCAGTTCAGTCTGAATAAGCTCGTCAGACAAATTCTTATAACTCCTACCACTGAAGGTAATTTTTGGTCTTTTACCCTTAACCTTCTTTCGTATAAAATATATAGGAACATGGTCACTTATATTTATTGGAATTATTCCTGAATCACCAATATATTGCGAATTTGATATTAAAAGGTCAATAGTCGACATTGAGTCTGGCCTTGTTATATCAGTTATATATTGTTTAAGTTGATTTCGTTTAATAAACATCTGTAATTTCCTATTTGGTAGCGAGCTTGTCTTTCGAGTGTCAATATTCAGATCTCCACCAACAAATATATCAACCTTACTTCCTATATTTAGTTGACGTATGGTATTTTGGAGGGCATCAATAAATATTTCAACATCACCGTTGGGTGGTCTATAGCAATTAACAATAAATATCGGTCTTGTATATGGATATGTCAATTTAATAACACTTAATTCAATATTATGATTTGATATTGCAAGTGATTCAATGTTACAAAAAACCAGATCTTGTTTTATGTACGTACATAAGCCACCACCTTTTTTTATTTCCCCACAAGCATTTAAAGTTTTTCGGTCAAATCTGACCAATGTGTACCCTTTGATAGCTATAAAATGGTTTTCAATATCATCATGCAGCCAGGTTTCAGATATATTGATAATGTCAGGTGAAATATTGTCTATTTCATGTTTAAAACAATCAAACTTACCAACTAGACTACGCATATTCCAGTAGAGGACTTTAATTCCTTTGTGCATAATACAGCAGGAAATACACGTTTTGGTGATAACAAGTCATGAGAGGATGAGAGGAGGATGAGAAGAGATGACATATGAAATCCATATCTCTATTAATTATGGATCTTAATGTGTGATACATTGCTTATAGATATTATGATGCGATCTTCTATCATTTCATAAGATCTCTTCTGTGCGAGGGAGAAAAGCACATCAATATGTCAATAAATGTATTAGTGTCATTCATTAGTGTCAACAATACACACGGAGCTAATGTAATTTATAAATTTTGATACCATGCTCAGTCGCCGACCAGCAGACATTGCAAGGTATTAAACATTATTATGCAGAAAGCTAGTTCCGTGACATATACTATGATAGTATTGTTAGCTATTATGTAATAGCTTACCTATTCAGTAGATGCTTATTAAATTACACTATTACTTGACAATTTTAAGAGCTGCGTTATACAGTTTATCTGCACACACATCCTTTAGTTCATCGTTCCAGTGCAGGCCGTCACTGAGTTGCATGTATTGGTGCTTGTAGCCATTCTTGCGTGGGACATGTACCCTCTTGGCAAGCCAGGGGGTAGGAGTGTCATTTAGCTCATTTAGCGCCACAATGTTCGAGTTGATCGTCAAAATGCCACTATTAAAGATTTCCTGTTGGTCAGCTGTGGGGTCACTGCAACGTTTGTAAGCCAACATATCCATTCCTATTAGTTCAGCAAAGGTGATCCTCACATACGGGAATGTATAATAAATCAGTTCATAGGCATTTTTGATTAGCCCAAAGACATGTGCATTCATCTCTTCAACGGATTTAAAAATAAAATCATACTTATTTGTCACGTTGTTTAGAAATGTACAGTCATTGATACCGCCAACAATTATTACTGCAGCGTCTGGTGTCCGTTTGAGTTGGTTTATCGCCTCAGTAGCCAAGCGATTCATACCGGCACCTCGCAGTGTGGTTACTTGAATCGGCCTGTGCTCCTCGTTCAGTCCATTTATCTTTACCTGTAATCCCGTCATCCGTGAATCTCCAATAATCAGAACTGGCTGCATTGTTCACAAATATAGGAAAGAAGGAAAATAGATAAGCCAATACTGTATAACACCAATGGTCGCTAACTCAGTACACAGTATAAGATACGTCAGTTAATTGCATAAACAAGGAAGCAGCAACTCTGTAGTACCAATTCATCAAATAAGGATATCATTTGAAATGCTGAGAAAGGCTTTTGTTACATGATCTTGCATAACCACCATAAGTATAACATACTAAATGCTGTATTCCACCAGCAGATTTTACTCCAGATTTCAAATATATGCATTAGGAATATTAGTTAGTCATAAATATACTATATACCATTAGAACAATTTTTTTAATTCTCTTTTAAATGATATGTAGCTTGTAAAGTATTTGCCATATGACTGGTTAAAAGTAATAATTTACTAAATAACCCGTGGTCAAAATTGGCTAGTGGAATACTGGCTTTAATTCTCCCTACCATGGATAGCAGATTCACAGTACTAGTATTTTAAGTACCTGCAGGCTATTTTTGACTAATTTTGTTGACAAGACCATTGAGAAACCTATAGAAAATAATCAAATAATTGTTATATATCCATTTATAACTAATGAATTTTCAAACAACTTAGAAAATATTAAATATAGATGTATACAAATCAAAAAATAATGATAAGTACTGTTTCACTATAATTAAGAACAAATGATGAAGTAATTAATAATCATTACTATGCTAAAACCTTGGGATTTGTCGTCATATTACCCAGCATTCAACCGGATCTAGGCTAACCTGCAGGTAAAACTTCAGAAATTGGGTATCCATGGTAGGGAGAATTATCACTGAATACAGAAATGTAAAGGAGAGTGTATTGTAGTGTTACATTTACATAAGGGACTCTAAGCAAATTAAAATTTTTCTTTTCTAATTGTTAATTTCATGTTTATGTTCTAAATAAGTGATTGAATTTCTGTATTTTCAGGTATTACGTATTAGTCGGATTGAGTGATACTGACAGCGATTTTGAGTACCAATGGACTGATGGCAGCATAATGACCTGGTCATGGTGGTATGGTTCTGAGCCGGATATAGCGTCTCAACCTTATGTTACATTTTCTTCACATTACTTTTCGAATGTTCAAGCAGGCCGTACTGCAGTTGGATTATGTGAGAAAGCAGGTTTGTATGTTAAAAAGATAAAATATTTCTACTCATATGAAGGCAAATATACTTTAAGTCTCATTCAAAGTCCAACAGAACCAACATCATGTGTGTTGAAGAACATTAAAATGTTAACAATTCAAGATAAAAGGCAAAGTACTAAAAATTGCATATTAATACTAATTCACACAGTCCCTTTTTCTTACATCATTAATACTAACCAATAGAACACGATATGATATGTATTACCAATGTAATCATCATTTATTGATACAAAGTTTTAGGGTTAAACAAGCAACCCTGAAAAAACCTTGGATTTTATCATAGGTGAAGACCAATTACTGATCTTCTATAACCCTTATTTGCATTGCAAATCTGACCTCTCCTTTCTCAGTATCAACCATTGCTTCTTTCACTTTTAAATACAGTTGCTGAATTCAAAAATGCATATGTAATCCATACTGATGGAAGAATAGAAGTAGTTTGTGAAGAACAGTGCCTTTTCTGGGACGGTAATGGTACCAAGAACTGGACATGTCAGGAGGACCTGCCACAGGAGCATGAGGGCTGTCTGTGCTTCGGTTAGTCAAAACAAATACATTTTTTTTCCCTACTACTTCTGAGATGAAGTCCTTTCACATGTAGCAGTCTATATACAAATTTATTTCAAGTCATACCAAGAACCAGCGAAATAGGCTGCTACCAATCTGTCCATCTGGTTGCTGTTTTGCTAAGCTGCTTATTAAAGGACCTGTGGGAACCAGCAAATTGGGTCATGACCCCTTTATCTAGTTCCACTCTCATCCTCAATGTGGCTTCATAGGACCCTTGATCACTTACAAACCCAAAATCATCTCAAAGTATGGGTGTTTGGATGGTGTAGTGGTTAGCATCCTGGCATTGCACGGGGCCTGCCAGGGTTTGATTCTGGTAGCTGACTGTTAGACCACGCTACATTGCCATAATTTCCAACACCATAGATTCCATCACCATTACTTGCTAAGAAAACACAAGCGATAAAGCTGAATATTGCTGAGTACAACTTAAACTCCAACAATTGTCATCATCATCTCAAAGCAATTCCACACTTTAGACCCAAAAATTAAGATTTTAAACACCTACAACAGATAACTCACTTACTACAATATACCTGCAGACTAGCCTAGATAAAGATGCATACTGGGAAATGTGTAGACAAATCAAAAGCCATATTTTGTGGCTTGACACAAATGAAAACTAGAAATCAGTACTTTTTTAAATTTGTACCTATAAATACTATATATGTTTAGGTTGGTTTGGAAATTTATCCATTACAGATAGAAATATGGCAAATATTTGTATAATATGTTCCATAGATTTCCAAGTGTTTTTATCTACAAAATTAACCTGAAGGTATGTAGAATACTGTACATCAGCTATCAGCTATGTTAGGAAGAATTGACAGCCAATCTGACATCCAGCAACTTTCTAGCAATGTAGTAACTTCTGCCAGTCTATAAAACCCAGGCCTCTTTATGCTTGTGTGTGTATATATGGTAAATAAATGTGTATATTCATATATATCTTTAATTTTGAATTTTAATTCTAATTTAGTTAATTTTTCTAAACCACTTCTTTATTCAGGGGACCTACTGAATGATCTGGAGTGGGTCATAGAAGAACGTTGGCTGTCTGATCTGAACATCACAAGCCTCTATGACAATGACACGGCCATGTGTTTGGACCTTGCTGGACTTACGAATGTCCTCACTTTACAAAGTTCCTCGACACTCTTTGGATATTTTACCGTTCATCTCATTCTTCAAGATGACTCACAATCCAATAAGCATGGCACCATAAAGGTCTTGACTTCAGAATACGGGACTGAGTCATGCCCAAAGCCAAGAGTGTTCACAAAGTGTTTGCATATCGATGGCTACAAGTATTACTGTTATTGCAAATATCTCTGTCAAGTGTTTATAAAGGTTTTGTTTGTGTCAGAACCCAATAGTACTCTTGTGAACCGGTCATTGATGATGTGTGAGATACATGTTGTGTATGGAAAGGATTAGTAATAATTTGAGGTAAAAAGTAAGGCACAGTCTTAAATGGACCCCAGCTAATCCTCAGTTGTTTACTCAGTTCTTTAGGACGCCGCTAGTCCTTATCTGCCCCCAACCAACTCCCTGGGCGGAGAGGGATAATTATACATTAAGTTTCTTCCCCATTACAAACTGTGGAATAGGGACAAGTTAGCCATTTAGGTATGCATCCTAAAGATCAATCTATCAGAAGAGAGGGAAAATATATTATTCTTGCCTTCCTACTTCTCCTGGGCAAAGTGATTGGCAACAAGATGAAATTTACACCTATGAATTCCATCAGAGCCAGATAAGGGGACTGTCCACCATTACTAAAACAACAGGATTAGATGACCTTATGATTTCCTGTGTGGAAAACAAAAATATGCACTGTGGTTAAGACCACTGCTAACCATGGCCTAAGCATGGCAAAATTAACCATGGTATACTTAACCACGAAACAATTTTATGAAGATTTGGGCCCTGGTGTTTAAGATTAGAAGACAGTTTTCTATTTTGATGATGAATGATGCATGTTCTTGGAAAATCCTCAATATTCATGAAGTTTTGAGAAACGATATACCTTGCACTGCACAAGAACGTAGAAAATTAATGTCAGCTTTTCTAAGAACATCCTTTTATTTACATTTGAGAGAGCTTTCAATACAAATCCACGGCTTTGTTACTATCCAATACAATGTAAATGCAATATTAAAATTTGAATTGCACATTTTATCATAATTGAATTTTGCTAAATTGCAATAACTTGAATTGCTTTTTATTTTCATTTCTGCTTTCAAAATATACATATTTTGTCATTACATTTACTGTCAGTGCATTGTTAGCACACCAACTTGAAAACACATTTAATAATGCTTGTCGTTTTTGTCACTGTTGAATGACGTCAATGTGAATAATAAATTACCATATATCATCCTCATGTCGCTGATAGTGTTGTTATTCATGATTTCATATAATATCCATTATAAAAATGAATAATCCGGAACGCCGTGGCCTGAAAATCTCCCTACCAAGGATTGCAGATTTTACAGTATTTTAGGCAGCTGCAGGTTTGTTTTGATTTTGATAAAAAAAACGCAAGTAAAACTATACAAAATAAATGAATAATTGCTGTAAATTATATCAATGTGTACTGAATGAACTTAAAACAAATTATACACATTTATATATACAGACAGCAAATGAAAAAATAGTTGATATTAATCTCCATCATTCTAAACCACAAATAATGACATAGTTAATGAAAATGTGGTTTGTTGAAATATTCCCCAGCAAGCATTCCGATTATGAATAATCGTCATGCAGGTAAACCCCAGGAAAGGTGTTATCTATGGTAAGGAAAGTTAAATGCCTTAAAACAAAGTATATACGAAAAAAAAAAACACTCATAGCTCTCACAGCTATTGTGAAAAGAAATGTCTTCAAATTGGACCAAATTTAATTATTTTAATGTAAAATTCCAGGTCAAAATTTTGCTACAGCAAAATCTTGACCCCCCCCCCTTTTCAAAATCCTGGATCTGCCCCTGATATACATATATGGTTTATATGTATACATGTACTGTGAGGGGATACATATATATAGACATTGCACCAAGAATCCTTCTGCAGCCAAATAACCTTTACCTGCCTAATAATAATAAGAAACAGCAATCAAAAACAACTATGTTAATAGGTCGAGCGTATCACCAATACATAAAGTCCTGGATGACTTAAATGGAGGGGAAGGCACTGCTGTGCCCTTGATGGGGGGTCTTTGTGTCGCATGTCGAATTTAAGAAATGGCACTGTCACCTGTTCCGTTACTTTCCATGTCGCATGTCGCCTCTAAGAAGCTGCCATGTCCCATGTCGAATTTAAGGAGAAGCCATGTCATATCTTTTATTTTTTCATTCATGTCACTAAGCCTTATGTCGCATATCTATTTTAAGAAATGGCCATGTCGCTGTGTGTCGAATTTAGGTGTCTAGGGCCATTGGTGTGCCCTTGGAGGTGGGATGTCAAACTATCACTATTTTTAGTTTAACATAATGGAGAAGAGGAGTGGTGCAAATTTTACAACTCACCTTAGGGACATTAACACAGGCAGGAACCGTTACTAACGAGCTATGTTATAGATGTATGTCACACACAAACCGACACAGAGTTAAGCTGCCATGGCCATCACCACACACAGAAAGGTAAGGTTCAGTGTTTATTACGGATTAGAATTGGCCGATTTTAGGACAGACACATACAGAATTTCCTAGATACGTACATTTATCAACCGCACTATCAATGAGCGGTACATACAGGGGTGGTACATATTGACAGGCTGTATGTACCGCTCATTGTCTTTTTGGTTGCCAATTCCAATATATTCGGAATGTTGCTTTGGTGATAAGATATCGAAGAACCTTTGGGGTCATCCTCGGGTGGCCATATGACCCATGGGGCATGGCACAAACCTCGGGCTTTGCCCTCGGGTCATGATGTCACTTTGTTACCATCCCATATGGGTCATACGGCCACCCTCGGATGCCCCCTGCAGTTCTTATTATAATTCTACAAAAACAGCGTGTATTCACAGGCACAGACGTGGCATTTCTCCCCTCTTTCTGTAGTTTAGAACAGGGGATTAGGGGTCCTGACCCTCCCCGGACCTTCCACCCCTGTGTCCCCCATGGCATTACTGGGGTGGGCTTCTGGGAATAATGTAGGCCCTCAGTAGCCCCTGCTGATCATAAAAGGCGACGACAGGGGGGACCCAGCACTGACCAAGTGGTCCTTTGGGTTCAATTCCCGGTTGGTGTCTTGGTTTACTAAGGGATGAGGTAAAGCAAAAACGATTTTTGGGTTTTGATCCCTTGCTATTTGCCTGCCCTGTCACCTTCATCTCATGGATATGATCACCAATGACTGACCAAATTCCAAACATGTCACTGAAAAGTCAGAATTTGACCTAACTTCTTGTCGCTGTGAAAACTTACCCTGGCTGTTGATACGGTGTAAAACATCCATCACTCACTCACTCACTCCGCCCCTGTGTAGTGGGATGGGATACAGACGCAATGGTTACGATGCACTTTTCAGCACGGCAATTATCATACTAATTAGCTTTTAAATTCGGATATCTGTGGAAGTCTTGCAGTTTAAGTTCACATATATAATTCGCTCTAGTACACTCAATAATGTTGTACGTCCTAGATTTTAAGGCCGTGTGTAATTTTCCTTAAAACATAAATACCCTTGCAGGCCCCGCACTTGAATTCCGTGTATGATTTACTTTATTCACTTCACAAAACATTAATAAGAATGAAATACTAGAGCGGCGTGGTCTAAAACCAACATTGATTTTCAAAAATATAAAAGTAAAACATGAGTAAAATATAAGTAAAACATGAGTAAAATATAAGTAAAACATGAGTAAAATATAAGTAAAACATGAGTAAACCACTTTGAGAAATCTAGGTTACAACCCAATTTAATTTCAGAAATGGTTACGCCTCTTTTGCACTTTTAGTCCGCAAATATATTACTAATACCATAATATTAACGAAACATATATATATATATATATATATATATATTTATATATATATATACTGTCTACTCTGCACAATCGATTCTATACCGTCTAAATGGGAATGGAGCTCGAGCCTAATTATCTGATCTAGAGGGCCCGGTGGAAACCTTTACAATAGAGCGCCCCCCCCCCCCCCCATTTAAAAAAAAAAAAAAATTTTATTCATTTTTTTAAATCTCTGTAAGCTGCTCCTGACTCAGTATTGGAAGCCAATATCCAACACTCTGGTTCAGACATAGCCAGATAAATGAAAACGGTCTACAGGGAAGCAGGCTCTAAATACACATACAGGCATGTAAGGATATGTCTGAAGGGACTCCTTTCTTTTCTTTTTTATTAGTTCCGTCATCTCTTTACAAATCTGAAACGTCTTCCGATGAACCGTTGGTACAGATCATAAACAATACATAACAGCACAATAGACGTAGGATGATCATTGTTGATACAAACTTTGAAGTACTGGGCATGTATATGTTTAAAACATCGCCAAAAATAGTTTTGCTACTTTTAAAAATTCACCATCGCCCCCCTTTTCCCCAGAGTTTACTCTGAAAGAATCTAAATTGGCTTCCCTCCCCCCCCCCCCCCCCCCATTTTTTAAATTCGCCACTGCTTTAGGCCTTGGACCCATGGAACGCATTACCCAATTCATTAGTTCAGAAATGTCCGCTAGCAGGCGCCACGCCACAGAAAAAGGTGTATAGACTGGCACCTCCAAACACTCTCCAAGCAGATCACTCCACTGTCCTACTACTCTAACTGAGGGTACCATAGGGGAACTCTGCCATAGAGAGTGACCGCGACCACTCTATACCAGGCCCTCTGCCACTCCCCCTCTCTCGACACAAGACTATGTTATTCCAATCAGAAAGAACGTTAACGTCTCGTTGCAGAATGCATACTACGTCGAGTGCTGACCCAATCCTCTATCTCAAAATATACCAAGGGGTGTTTAAGTAGGATTAGTCCGTTCTGACCCAGGTTATCTATAGCATAATGGTTTGAGTACATAGCGCACTTGGACGTAACAACGGTCTAGTGTTTAAAAGGCCCTTCGATTACTGTTTTTCTGGAGCAGTATGATTGTGTAAGTCCACTTCAGACCTATTAAAAGGTTTGTCTCCAAGGAGAGATCCCCAGGTTTCTCTCGTCATTCGCACTGTGAGGTCACTCCCGCACGCAAGGTAGAAACATTTGATTAATCTTTTTGTTATATCATGTTATATTTTGATATTGTCTCACTATCATGCTATGATGAAGTGCATTGCCGTTAATAGCGGGAGTAATTCTGAAGTATACTTTACAAAATGCTACAACGCAGGGCTTAATTATGTTTTCTCATAACAGCTTAGACATCTGTTATGTATGTCTATGATAGAAGTGATCTTTTACAATTGATTATTGGATGAAATAAATATGTATGTATCTATTAAGGTCTATATTAAGCATTTACATAAGATATAACTGTTTGCATATATGATATTCGACTCCCGCGGGCATAGTTATGAGGCCTAAGCAATTGCAAAATGTGTTGTGTGCACGTGAAATCGGTAGAAATAATGTGGGTATATAGGGCGATTTCATTTTTATTCCTGTCATTCTCATATTTGTTCAGCATTTTATAATTCACACCAAACACCATCTGCAACAATGTCTCGCATCTAAACTGCATTTCCTGACTATTTCCTGCTCTAATAATATTTCATTGACTTTTAATATTTTTCAAGAGAAAAGATAAATGATTGTCATGGGAAAAATAAGGTAGGGCCACAAATGAAGGGTGGGTTTGGTTACCTGAAACCAACAAGTTTTCCTTTCGCCTCGACCTGTTGTTCTCCCGTACGCGTCCACCGTGGCATATATTAGGCCAACAATGATTTAGTGGCATTCAGGTAACACATAGGCCAAGGAAAAATAGGGTGGGTCGGGCGATTTCTTAATAATTCTTTTTAACATGCTCAAATAGACTCAGACAATCTCGAAGTTTCAGAAATCACATCTATACTTTTTTTGTAACGAAATATTAGGGTATGGCCAACATATTAGTATTGGTCGGGTAAACCCAGTGGCGGATTTAGAGGGGGCGTAGGCCCCTCCCCCCCCCTCCACTTTTTTGGACCAAATATTAATTCTTTGGATGTAAAATTCTCGGACCTGGGGGTCCAGCAGAAACTTTTAGGTGCCTCCCTCCCCCATTGGAAATCTATGGATCCGCCCTTGTTACCTGAACACAACACTTTTTCTTTTAGGCCTTAGATAGTGCCCTCGTCGAGTTACTTGAAATAACAGACTCGGCCCGCGCCACTTGGGTTGTTTCACGTCACCCATATGACCGTGTATTATCTACCATATCTACCAAACACATGAGTAGCGGTGCGTATTTGAGTAGGTGCGTATTGACAGGCCGTCCGTACCGCTCCAGATTTTCAGTACTTTGGACATATTTTGCACATTGTTTGGGCTATAGGCATGGCACCATTATCAAGTTGGACTGTCTACGTATACATTATAATGACAGTGTATGTATGGGAAAGGGGTTCAGCGGTCCGACTTGACCACAGGGCCTATGGTTCAGTCATATCAGAATCTTTCTTTGGGGAAGGGGGTCGTCCAAGGGTGGCCCTACGATCCCAGTGTCAGATTGAGAGGGTCAGGGGCGCTCCTCCTTCTTGGGCAAAATTTAGATTTGTTACTGTAAAATTGCCAAAAAAAAACAACAAGGGGGCGCCCCCTCCCCCTTTTTTTTTTTCTATTAGCACACCTCACATTTTCAAAGAGCTGGATCCGCTCCTGAAACTATAGGGGTTCGTCAGGGCTTTCAAAAAACCATTGGTCGTACGGCCACTCGAGGACGACCCCAGAGGTTTTTCTATATGATATTGATCACCAAATATACAAAATATGTGCAAAATCACGAGAATGAGTAGTATTATGTTACGTATGACCTGGTAGTACCTGTTAGGTTAATAGAGACATTTCTTGATAAGGGATTTACACGAGGGACTTTTTTTTTTTTTTACAGTATAGGGCCTATCTCAACTCTTCCTTCCATGATCACCCCCTCCCTCAGTCATGCTTGGATGGTGTGAGAGGCTCCCTTTCACCACCGACTGGGAGAGAGCCACGGGTAGCCGTGGAATTGGCACTCAGTGAAAGGTATAGGGAGAGGGAGCAGGTGCCCGCATTATATGTGGTAAGATCTAGGTTCGTACGAGTATAGGTACTCAGAATTTGGGGATTCCAAATCATTGTCATAGGAAGGTAGGCCTACTAAGTTTTATAGAAAGCATTAATGCATAAACTTTACATATTCACTCCTTACTATATGCGCCGCTCACATGCTGTTTCAGGTAACAATTACCATTTTCTCTTTGCCTTATCGTTCTTTTATATCATATCAAAACAATAACATAGAAGAACCATAAAGCAAAGAAAGGTCAGTGTGTTAGTAGGTAATATGGTCTAAAAATAATTAGGGTATTGACTCTCCTGATAATCAATTCTGATGGGTTTTAATCATGTTTTGAGATATTTGAAAACTAGAATTAAAAATTCACAAAAAGTTAGGGTATAGGTCGAGTGTTCTTTTCTTGAAAAAATAAAATAATTTTACCGTTTTCATCATACACTTCACTTATCATCCCTATAGCAATAATTGACACACTGAGTATAGCAGCAGTATAACAATAGCACATAGAGGTTTCAACAGGTATGCACCAGGTGACAGTGCTGCGATTGGCTACAAGTATCATTAAGTGAACCAAAGAAGAAGGCAGTCCATAAGGTTCCTTGTACACTTGATTGCTCTTTGTTTAACAAAAATAAAAGATTTAATACGTTTTAATTAAAGAACACCTTTTCATTCTATTGCAGAATTGCATGGAATTTATGCAGATAATCGAAGGTCAACATATCAAGTATCACCTGTGTCAGAGATCCAAACATCATGTACCAGGTTCGAATTAGACCTGCAGTTAAACACTTCCTACTTCAGGAGAAGAACCATCTGCCGAAGATATGTCGGGGCCTCATCCTCTTTACGGCCACAACCTCAGCCATATTGGTACTTTCTTTATTTGTATTAACCCAAGGTGAGAGCTTTCTCTTTTAGAATCTTCGGAAATCAAGAATCAGAAACCAGTGATAAATTAGGCCGATATGTAGACTAACCATACACATTATTGGATTTGGCCAGTATGAAAAATAACCATGCACATTAACGCATTAGGCCAGTGCATAGATTGACCATACACATTAATGGATTAAGCTGATATGTAGATTAACATTATACATTAACAGATTAGACAGGTTTGTAGTTTAACCATACACACAAATGGATTAGGCCAGTACATGTATAGATAAACCATACACATTAATTTATTAGGCTGGTACCATACACATTAATGGATTAAGTCAGTACGTAGATTAACCATGTACATTAAAGGCCCGGTCACACATAGAGACTGAACTCAACTCAACAGTTGAGTTGAGTTGGGTCTCTGATAGTTTTGATATGTGACATAGGGTTAAAACTGGAGTTTAAGGTTTTCTCAAGACTGATCAGTCTGGTTTCTAATCTTGAGATGTTGAAGATTTAAAACTGGATAGTCTTTAGTCTTTAACAGTCTTAAGACACAGTCTCAATATGTGACCAGCCTTAAGACTGTATAGTCTTCAGTCCCAGACAGTTTTAAGGCCCAGTCTCCTTATGTGACATAGCTTAAGACTCAACTCAACTGTCTTGAGTCCAATATCCAATCAGATGAGGAAAAATAGATACACCTCTTTTGCCTACATGTCATTGTGTTTATAGGACTTAAGACTATCCAGTCTCTATATGTGACCACTGGTCAGTTTTTCATTAAGACTGGTCAGTTTGCAACTGTCTAGTCTCAAATCCTTAAAACTGTTCAGTTGAGTTCAGTCTCTATACGTGACCAGGCCTTTACGGATTAGGCCAGTATGAAAAGTAACCATGCATATTAATGAATTAAGCTGGTACATGGATTAACCATACACATTGACGGATAAGGCTGGCACATAGATTAAACGTACACATTACCATAGAGATACATAATGTTATGTATGTCTATGACATTACTGAATTTCGAATTTTTGTCCTAAAGAAAGTTGATAATGTTCTTAAAAGCGACGGTATCATCATTCTGATGTTGTGTTAATATCAGCTTATATAAGTTTAAAAACAGCACATTGGCCAGCTTGTTTCACTATTTTAGATTGTGTAAGGTCATTGACCATTTTATGAGTTTGCACCATGGAAGAACTTTGTGTTAGAATTGGTCGCAATAAAAAAAAAAAAAAAAAAAAAAAAAAAAACCTATCAAGTTACGTCTGCCTCACAGGCAATACCATCCTAGGGGTGGGTCCCAGGGAGGGGGGGTGGTCCAGGCTGGTACTTAGTCTTATTATATGTGAATCCCGCTTTCTGAAATACTTTATCTGCCCATGCATCACTCTAACTAATTTCTCTCAGCATTTTGGTTTCAGAATTGCTCTCAACCGTGCAGTATGAGGCTCAGCTTGCAGATAACAACATCATAAGCACGCAGGCCCAACGTCTCTTTTGGCTTAATAAGGCGTGTTCAGAACGGCCCGAATCGCAGAAGTGGCCGACTAGGAGATCGCCCTACCTGAAACACCTCCTGGTGGACGATAAACACAAAGTGATGTACTGCTACGTGCCCAAGGTGGGCTGTTCAACGTGGAGGAAAGTGCTACTGGATGTGCACAACGGCCTGGATGTCCCACTAGAGTCTATCCACAGCACATATCGACGCTCGAGGTAGCTAAACATTTAATTTGTAACACTCTTTACTCTGTGGGGTTCAGGGAGGGGGCTCCATTGGAGCTCCCTGGGAAGAATGTTTCTCAGTATCCCCTGCTTGTAGTAACTAAGAGGTGACCAAAAGGGGCAGCGTGTGCCCCCAACAGGGTCATCAAAGGCTGGGTGTGTGGTGTCCTTTCTATGGGACATTGCACATAATTATAAGACCCCGTGCCACTCTTCGAAAAGAGTAAGGTATTGGACCCCTTTGGCGGGTTTCTCCTAAATCATATCATAGATTCACAGAGAGCCTAATGCCCAAATAAAATAATTGTGATAATTCATTATGGGTCCTCAGGCATCCAATAAATGAATCGAGAGTTTTTGTCTGCAGGTAAAATATTGAAAATAAGCTATCTTTGATGGGGAGAATTCTAATTACAAATTTTGTCGTCCATCTTATCTATTCAAGCTTCTACAGCACTATCCATCTTAATCTCATTATCTTCATTCACAAGATAGGTCTCTTCACTCTGTTTACTACAAATTATTCAACTTATGCGAAGAAAATCTGGGTAAATAATATCAGAAAATAATTTGGACTGAGGTATGTCCTGGGATGGAGACAGAATCACTACACGGATATACAACTTTATTTTGAACCTGTTCAAAGCTTTAAAATTGCAACTATAGCATCAGGAAATTACAGCAAAGAATTCCTACATAATTAAAACAAGATAGATGTGTAATGTTTTGAATCTTTTGCAGGTATGGTATCCGGAATCTTCAAAGCTACTCCATGGGAGAAATCGTTATTCGCCTCGAGACATACTACAAGTTCATGTTTGTACGCCATCCCTTGACACGTTTAGTATCTGCTTACATCGAGAAGATTTCCGAACAAATTAATAACAACACATACACACCTGTATATGCCGCCTTGCACCAGGAAATACTAAAACACGCTGGGAAATTCGACCCGAAATCAGGCAGTAACACAACAGCAACTTTCAGTGATTTTGCAAGTTTCGTTTTCACGGTACCTCATCGTAGAATAGACATGCATTGGGAGACAATAGAGAATCTATGTATGCCATGCAGGGTAAAGTACGACTTCATAGGTGAAATGAGAACATTTCATCGAGATTCAAAGTATATTCTGTCAACTGTGTTAAACAAGCAACACAGCCTACCCCACCTCGGCCGTCTAACTTTTACAACTCAGGCTGTGGCTCGACAATACCTCTCCACGTTGCCAAGGGAACTATGCATGAAGGTCTTAGATTTTTACAGTCGAGACGCAAGATTATTCAACTATAATTTAGATTCCTTTTTATGTTCCTCTTAGAAGTCTGATAAACTTAGCTTATTCCTACTTTTCTTTTCTTAAACCGTTTTATTGCCAATTAACATCACATAGATAGATGCTCTTCCTGTCGGACAAGTTTGTAAATGGAAAGTGATCTAGACTCCGATGGTATTGCTAATATGTTAAAATGTTATGGAAATTCGTCATAAAAATTGACGAATCTTTGAAATGTTAGGATGAGGTATTTACAGATTCCTTATGAGATCCTACAAACCATGTAAACCGGAAAAAGAGGTGATATTTGTACGGACTGAAGACCATTGAAAATGTTTAGGCCTATGATAAAAAAAATGTTTAGGCCTATGATAAAAAAAAATGTTAAAAAAATGTTTAGATAAAAAAAATGTTTAGGCCTATGATAAAAAAAAAATAAAAAAAAAACAATAAAATAAAAAAAAACAACATATTTTCCAAGACCTATACTCAATGTAGATGTAATTGACCATCTATTTGCATGTGGACTGTATACATATATAAACGCTTGAACTAAAGCCTGAACTCCACTAGCCGATTTGACTCTGGATTTCAAAAATCGGTAGTGGGAATACTCCTTTATCATAGACATGTTATCTATCATTGTAAAATTTATTTCGTTCTCTTTCAAATGATATATAGGATGCATGGTCTTTGCCATATAATTGCAAAAAGTAAATTACCATAATTCAGACAGTCAGAATAGCCAAGTGGAACACAGGCTTTGAACCTGGCCAAGATATCGATCTTCTCATCTGAAATGACGTTTCTATGTTTAGAAATGTACATGTTATCATATACTTGATCTTAAGTATATGAATATAGTATAATGTTTGAACCTAAATTAGAATACTTTTACAGTCGATTCCATTGATGTTATGAACGGAATACCTTTACATTTATATTGGAACTTCATAATAGCATATAAATGATGTAGTCAGCTCTTTTTAAAAGTTCATGTATAGATTTGAGAATACATCAAATGATAAAAACTGAATTCGATGTCTGTATGCAATACCATAATATAGACGTGCAGATGACGTCACAATTAACTCCCAAAATTCGTCTGGACGCCATATTGGAGATCATTTTAAAAGTATGATTTTTCACTATTCTAAAATATCTAGAACATTTAATTCTACCAAATTTATCTGATTTAATTACTCTCAGTCAGAACAAGCAACTTTTTTTATTCAGAATTCCTAATTTTATATTTATCTGCTATATTGTAGCCACATGGATATGATGAGCACATGGTGATCACCAAAATGTGGTCACGTGACCATGTCTGCACAAGGTCTATACAACGTGTTGTCTTCTAAATTGAAAATCACATCAATACACATGAACTTAAGTAATTGTAATCATGATTATTATTAAAGGTAAATGTGGGTGATAGGGATGATTTCTTAAAATTCGTGACATAATTATGAAATTCACATAGTGTTTAGAGGGATAAATTTTAAAGATAGGAACATTTCAAAAAATGACTGTTTACTATCATTAATTAACAATTAAAAATAAATTCCTGTGATTTTTAGTTAAATGGTGTAAACATGTTGGTATGGCCCAATTGAGTATTTAAATGAAAGAAAACATTAAGTCACGATGGAAAATCACATTCTATTCCTGAAAATAAGGAGAAAATATCCTTTATGAGCTTTTTATGTCTATTTTCTTCTGTGCAAACAAGTATTATTTTCATGCACATTTGTTATTCCTAAGTATTCCGTCATGTTCAACTGAAATTTCAAGTATATCCTACAATAAGAATAAAATCACACCAGGTGGTGCTGCAGTGGTTCCACGTGTTTACCTTTAAAAGGGCTGTCTCGTCTGTGGGTTGTTAGGCTTAAGCCCCGGCCACACTGCCCAACTCAACTCAACTCGACCATCGAGTTGAGTTGAGTCTCAAAATACAGAAAGAATACCTAAAATACAGAAAGAATACCTTTTTAACACAAGTAACCACTCTGACAAGTTGTGGACGGGTTGATACAAATAAAGGAGTTAGATAATCTATAGTTAAACTGTATCTCATAAGAACATATAAGTTTAATTGAAAGTTTTCCTTAGATTAAAAAGAAAACTTATATACCTGTGCTTTAGGAATATGCGGAACTATTATGAGAAAATAATTTCTCTTTAATTATAGTGTTCTTCTTTCCATATGAATTTTACAGTAACCTATAATGACTCCGACTGTTCAGTCTTAGAATGTGGCAGGGTAGGAGAAATCCACTACGACCAGACTGTCGTGGAAGTGTGGCGCCGTCAGAAGCTACAACTATCGAGTTGGGTTTAGTTGAGCAGTGTGGCCGGGCCTTTACATTAGCATAACGAGACGATGGCCGGCGACATGTTTTGTGATGTTAGAATGTAATCTTGTAATCTAGCGACGTGATCGGTCACGTTGCAAATTTGGCGCAGCCTTCAGGCAGTTACAACATATCAAAATACTTCGCGCGAGAAAGCCCCTTTAAGATTTGGGTTATATGCTGTTCATAAAGATTGAATATGAATGACTGTATGCATGAACGTGGGCAACCTACAGCTCCAAGACTGCACTGACACTCTGTTTATTACTTCTTTTTTTTTATCTTTTTTTTATTGATTCAAACGTATTTTAAACAAGTAGTCATATTTCCAAGATGCGACAAATTGCCAACCATTAATCGTGCCAGTGAAAGGTTAAGAGGTGTGGGTTGCCCAGTGCAGGCAACATTGAAGACCAGGTTGAAACAGCAGTAATATAATGTAAGTTTATTGGGCACTACAGCATGTAGACACCCAAGCAGCAGGCATGGTAGCAGGTCTTCCCTCTATAGCTCTCCTAACCAATATGGGGGTAGACCCTTAAAATCGACAGGGCGACATGGCCATTTCTTAAATTCGACATGCGACATGGAGGTTAGTGACATGAAGAAAAAAATAAACGACATGACATAGGGTAGTTCTTAAATTCGACATGCGACATGGGAGGTTCTTAAAATCGACATGGAAATTCAAAATATAGTGACAGGCGACATGGTCATTTCTTAAATTCGACATGCGACATCGGGACCCCCCATCTACACCCCTACCAATCTCCCTGAATGTAATAATTGTGGGCCTTTTAACCCCTGGGCAGTGGTACCTGTCTAAACACACCCCTCCTGTTGCAAAGGAGGGGGCTTAATCCAGGCAGTGGTACCTGCCCAGGCACACCCAACCCATTCAGTGCTTCATTCGTAGGTTCATTAATGGGCTCAGGTATAAGCCCCCCTATTGTATAAACTAAAAGGTTAAACTGTAAAACCTCTGTCCCATTACTGCAAACTCTCTGACAAATATGTATATATGAATTTGGATACATTATTCTAACACCAGCATGTAAAGGGTACGTGGGCAGACGTGGGCATCTATGTATAAACTATAATGTTATTTAGGCTATAGGGGCCGTCCATAAGTAACATCACAGGGGCGGATCCAGAGTCTGTCTTCTAGTGGGGGCAATATATCTGCCCCCACCCCCCATGATTTAGCTTGCAAAATTTCTTCTTGGATTTGTCAAAACTACGAGCGTTAATTTTTCGTCTGGGGGGGTGGGGGGGCAATTGCCCCTTTTGCCCCTCCCCCCCCCCTGGATCCGCCACTGCATCATGCAATGGGGGGAGGGGGTCCAGTCCCCTAAACATTCATATACTATTATAGTGAAAACATGACCAAGGGGGGGGGGGGCCATTAAAGCTCCAAAGTATTTATGAATGGCCCCTAATGTAAATATGTATATATAATATGGGCACGCCAGGGTAAATTTAGAAGCGTGTATGATTTAGCACGGTGACACCTCTGACACCTATTCAAGGTCCACCAACCCTCAAAGGTCGCCCCCCACCCCCCTCCCTTGAGACAGAATTATTCAAGGTTCACAAGTCCTCACAGGTCACCCCCGCCCTTCTTCTTTTCTCTTCTTTTCTTTTCTTTTCCTTTCTCTTTCTTCCTCCTCCTCCCCCTCCCTTTTTTTTTGAGGGGGGGGGGGGGGGGCAAGGCCCGTCTGCCCCGCCCCCCCCCCCCCCCCCAAAAAAAAATCCGCCACTGCGGTCCGTGTAAAATGTACTACCGTGTGCACTTTCTGCGCATATTGTGTGCGACAATACTTATAGTCTGCCATTTTCGCGCTATGGTCCACTTCTCCCTAGCCAAGCTCCCTGCCCCTCACAAAAAGTGGAACAGCACCCATACTCCTTTGTCGCTTCACATTCCCTAAAGTAATGATGGATTACACGGGAATCTGAAGTGAGAAAGGAGTATGGAACAGCACCGTCCAGGCTCTAACCAGAGACCTTGTATGTATATAGTATATATAGAGACTGGAAAGCTTCTCTTTGGGCCTATGTGCCCATTCCCCTAGTGGCTGGTTGGATAAACTATGACCAGGGTCTGGTCATTACCAATGTAATTTTGGAATAACAAGTGACACCACAATGGCTATTTTTACCATGGATATAATGGTCCACTCAAATCTAGTCCAACCAGCACCTAGGTGACAGGCCTGTAGTGCATAACAGAACTTGAACTTGAACTTGAATGGGTTTGTAGGTGTGTATTTATACAGCAGGCCTACTGGAGCATTGGCAACTTGGCGACTCGCTCCTGCATAACAGGTTTTGCCCTGGCTATGTGGTAGATAGTGTACGAGTGAGTTGGGTTACGCGAAATAATCCACGAGGTGTCAGCCGAGTGGGTTGTTTCAAGTAACCCAACTCACGAGGTCGCTATCTGACATAAAACATGGGACCTTATAAAGTTGTTCAGATTGATCCCTAATAACCAAGTAAAATACAGTGACCAAGCTTAGTGTTACAATGCCAAATTTAATGCATATCAGTAGCCATCTAATAAGACAAATTGGCACGTGGGGAAGAATTATGAACTAAGATATTACAGTTAGATTTTTAACATGGGACCCTACGGGTAGAAAACACTTTTTGTTTTGATTAAATCATTTAAAAATGAAAGCATCAACATTTTAAAAATCTCATTGAAGGGTCTAATGCACAAGATGTACATTTAATCACTTACGGTTCATAATTCTGATGAACACTCAAAAAGTTAAATGCAAAAGTGTGAAAATAAAATCATGACCACAGGTACAGTAGGAGGGGCGCTGTATGCTGTGAGATTATAGCGTAAAATAACCACGGCCTAGTTCTTTTGTTCTCCCCGTCTACCGTGATTTATATATATACATACAAGGTCTCTGCTCTAACCAATGAGCGTGAGGCGGGCCTCTCTCTGGGCGAACGGCCCTCGATCGGCCCGCCCCGGTCGCCACAATGGGGGTGTAGACCCTTAAATTTGACAGCTCGACATGGCAATTTCTTAAATTCGACACGGCGACATGGCTGTTTTTTTTAAAATTCGACAGGCGACATGGTAACTTACGGACAAATGACATTGCTCTTTTCTTAATTTCGACATGCGACATCAGCTTTAAAAGGATAGTGACCGGGATAGTGACATGGGACATGGCCATTTCTTAAATTCGACATGTGCCATGGGTATTAACTGAGTTATAGTGACATGCGACAGGGCCTTTTTTTTTTTAAATTTGACACGTCACATGGGACCCCCCCCGTCTAGAGCCCCCACAACGTGGGTCAACCGTCTTACCGTTGTCCAGCAGGACCACTCGTCTGTTTACCTAAATATAGTTACAGGGACAGAGGTCGGCCAGCTTGGACACGATAACACTGCCTGTGTTGGGCCCCCTCAAACTGAAGATACATTTACCTGGCTCTACCACCTGCGATCAGAGGGATGCTGTATGTACCGTTTTTAGTTTAACCTACGGAGAAAAGGCTTTTATATGATGCATTTTGCAAACGCTAGGAGTAATCTGTCTATAAGTACTGTCGTGAATTATTTTATTTTAGGGGCCTTCCATCAAATATGTACACACCAAGGGGGGGAGGGGGGTCTGAGATTTTTTAAATGTGCGTTGGTACTATAAGGCCCGATATTTCCAAACTCCTTAACCTTAAACTTTTGACACATTTAAGGTGGTTGCTAGGTAGTGACCAACCTAAAAGGTTTGTAAAAATTCAAGGATAAAGATATTTCGAAACACCTTACCTTAAAAACAACCCAGTTTAATGGGAATTCTTTAAAGGTAGGTCGTGAGGGACCTTAAGACCCAATATTTCGAAACTCCTTAACCTTAAACTTTTCACGGATTTAAGGTGGTTGCTAAGCAGATAAGGCTAGTTTAAGGTGCGACCTTAAAAGTAGGTAAAACATTTTAGGTTAGAGATATTACGAAGCACCTTACCTGAAAAATAACATAGTTTAAGGAGAATTCTTTAAGGTAGCTCGGGAGGTACCTTAAAATTCAAGGATACTATAAGGCCTAATATTTCGAAACACCTTACCTTAAACTTTTTCCTGATTTAAGGCAACCTTAAACGTTTGGATGTAGCTCACCTTCTTATGATGCGGTATTATTTGGTCTATTTTTTTCATCTTAAACATAATTATCACTATTTCAACCATCATTTACGTTGTGAAATACATAATTCTCTTGAAAACAAAAAAAAATTGTGAAAATCCATGCAAAACTTGCTGAGTTATGCAAAACGTACTTCACTTTGCAGATGTTGTTGACATCCATGACGTCATCATTGCCATGACGACGTCACCATGACGATATCGATGTCACCATGATGATGTCGACATCACCATGACGATGACGTTGCCCAAGCACTCATGAATGTGCATATCTGCATGCATATGACACAATATAGTTCTGTTTTCTCATAGCTTTCATGACATTTTTTGACATATTTATGGAATTACATATTCATTTGCGGTGTTCATGAATGAATAAAAGGAAAAATATGGGAGGATTAATATAGATATGAGGATTAGATTGTTTCCTTAAAGTTTAAGGTACCTCCCGACCTACCTTAAAGAATTCCCCTTAAACTGACTATTTTTTAAGGTAAGGTGTTTTGAAATACTGGAAACCTTAAATAATTAGACCAATTAAAGGCCAGGCCTTAAATTGGTCTAAACTCCCTAGCAACGGCCATAAATTCGCCAAAAGTTTAAGGTTTAGATGTTTGGAAATATCGGGCCTAATTGTTGTATTTGGATGTCTTCCCTTGCATTCCATATCTAATTGCTTATTTCTGATATAAATAAACGTGTTTCTTTATGAATTCCATATCAATTTTGGTTTAATCATTGATAAGAGAAGGACCTATTTACTGTCATGTGTCCTCGGATGCATACATGAGTGCTTGGGGAACGTCATTGTCATGGTGACGTCGTCATGCCAGTGACGTCGTCATAGATGTCAACAACTTGGTGAAGTGACATCTTTGCATATCTCGCAAGTTTTGCACTGATTTTCACAATTTCTTTTTTGTTTTGAAGACAACAATATATTTACTTACATAAACAATGGTTAAAATGATGTAAATTTCATTTGGGAATGGTACACTGGCGAAGTGTAACCAAAACATAAGGCTAAACATCCACCTTAAACTTTTAAGGTGACAAGGTGTTTCGAAATATCCATCTCTTCCTTAAGTCTTGTTAAGATTTTAGGAAAATGGCATTTAAGGTGAGCTCCGTCCGGATGTTTAAGGTCTCCTTACGTCAGGAAAAACTTTAAGGTAAGGTGTTTCAAAATATTGGGCCTAAAACTTAGGCCCGATATTTCGAAGCACCTAAACCTTAAACTTTTGACAGATTTAAGGTGGTTGCTAGGGAGTTAAAGGTGCAACCTTAAATATGTGTAAACATTTAAGGTCTGCAGTATTTTGAAAGACCTTACCTTACAAATTTGGCAGTTTAAGGTGAATTCTTTAAGGTAGGTCGCGAGGTACCTTACTCGGTAAAACAGAGTATAAGATAACATATACTTAAATTAGTTTCACATTAATTTTTATGAAATCACTTATGAAAGAGGGAACTATTTTCTTGCATTTGCCAGTGGGTGCTTACAGGTGTAATTCGACAGCAAGGTCATCATGGTGACGATGTTATGGTAACGTCGTTTTCAGTAGTATCAACAACATCGGCGAAGTTAAATATTACATAGATCTATCTGAGTGAGTTCTGCATGGATTTTCACAATCTTTTTTTTTCATTTGAAGAGAATAATGTATTTTCTTACATAAAACATGGGTTAAGTAGTGATAATTATGCTCTAGATGCAAAAAAATAGACCAAATAATACTGAATTATAAGGATGTAAACACACCTTAAACTTTTTAGGTGCCAAGGTGTTTCGAAATATCACTCTCACCTTAGACTTTATGTGAAAAAAAAGTTTAAGGTTAGCTACGTCTAAAAGTTTAAGGTCTCCTTAAATCAGGAAATACTTTAAGGTAAGGTGTTTCGAAATATTGGGCCTAAAGGTTACCTTTAATCCTTGTATTAGGATCAAACTTAATGACATTGTTAGGTCTATTTGTTGATAAATAGCACCAATTAATATTTGTTATATAAATTATGATGTTTACTTTAAGAAAGTAACGGTAAAACAAAGAACTATCTTTCATCTGGCTGCGGATGCATACGTGAGTGCTATGGTCACGTCATCGTCATGGTGACGTCGTCATGGCAGTGACGTCGTCACTGATGTCAACAACATGGCGAATGACATTTTTGCATAATACTGGAACTAGTGGACAGATTTTCCCAATTATTTTGAATTGAGGAGAATAATGCATTTCCTCATGCAAATCATATTCAGAATCACACTAATTTTGATAAAGAATTGGAAAATAGCCTTAGATTATTACAATGTAAGGATGTGTAGGGACCTTAAACTTTTAAGGTCTCAAGGTGCTTCGAAATATCCATGGCTTCCTTAAAGTTTAAGGTAAAGTATGTTTAAGGTGAGCTTCATCCAGATGTTTATGGTGGCCTTAAACCAGGAAAAAGTTTAAGGTAAGGTATTTCGACATATCGGGCCTAAATGGAAGGCCCAATATGCATCTGCCCTTAGAGATTCATCCAGGAGGCACTTCTAGGAATAAACCTTAGTGTTGATGTAAACTGGGATGAGTTTATTAAGGTGTGCTATTTCAGGGCATTTAAATGTAGGACGAGATGACCGGGGCTGACATGCTTGGTTTTCTATAGGGAATACATTTTTACATTTCTTTTAGTATCATTTGATATGATTTGTTTCTCAAATTTTGTTAAATAATTTGTGTATTTAGAAATGACATTATGTTTGATGACCAAACTTGGAAATTGAAGGGACTGTATAAATAGGAAGTTTATAAATGATGTACATATATGCTAAACCATGCATCACAGATGTATTGTTTTGTAGCGACAAAGTGGCAGTTTTAAAGAGAGGGGCCAGTGAAATTTCAATTTTGATTATTTTACATGTTATATGGTAGATGTAATGCTGATTTAGAAGTATGCTAAGTTTTAATGCCATTGATTGATCCCTTCACGTGAAAATATGGCTTAATCCTAAAGAGGGATAGTAATCCTTTAATCCTGAGTAAAACACAAGTCTGTGTGTGACGTCACACAAAAAAGATGTTATTTTCAAATTTTGAAATTATAATTTCTGAAAAATAAATCTGAAATGCAAATTTTTGCCCTAAACAAGTTTGTTATATGGTTTAGAACATTATAGGGTCGAGAAAAGAAACATTAGGATAACTAGATTATGTTTTTTCTGCATTTTAGAAATTTAATGTCTTCTGTTTGTGACGTCACACACAGACAGTTGTACAGTGCAAGTTGTGCAAGGTGCATTCAGATACCAGTCCTTGAAAGTTAGAAAAATGTCCACAAAATAGAGAATATTATAGATATTGATATGAAATTTGCTGTGAACACTCCCTGGACAATTAGTATCATGACAATATATTGTTTTATATTCACTGGTCCCTCCCTTTAAGAACAATTCAAAATATTAGGATTTTCCCTTAAATTCAACTCAGCGACAGCAGGACCTCCTTTCTACACCCTCCCATTTGTTTTGGTATTTTCTACAAACCAATGATGACGTCACTAAAATGTCGAAAGGTATTGCATAGTAACAATAATATTATAGCCACGCATAGATGTGCAAGTTTTGCCGTTGCCTACAGCATTTTTGTGACATCGACTTTAGTGGTGCCCCATACGAAAGTCCGCGCAACCAGGCACAATGCAACGTCTTTTTATACCATTTCCGTGATGTCACCACCTCTTTGTTTATGAATCATGTCATGAAAACGGTAAAAATGAAGGTAGCATTGTATCGGTGTGCACGGATTCTCATAGACGGCGTCACTATCAAGGATGTCATGCTGAAAAGTAATACACTCATTAAGCTTTCCTTTGTACAATTATTGTTGGTAACAGATTCTCACACGGGGCACTGTGAAAGCTACGTTCACATTGCACCATTATTCTTTTTTTCCAGAAAAATCTTCAGTACACAAATTGGACTATCATGGATGTCAACGCAGCATGCAGTCAAACGTCACGTGTCATCATCTTTTTGGCACTAACCGTGGCTGCATTGACACTTATTTCATTTAGAAACCCTTTACTTGGAAATAGTAAGTTTTTATTGATAATAGAATAACCATGAATGCCACCATAATACCAAATGCAACTGTGTCTAATAAGCAGTTAACACCGACTTGATAGATTTTATATCATATTATTTCAGTCAAGGCTAGGATCTGCAAATACATATATAATGATAATGTGATACTTGTTGCATAGAGACATTATAATTTTCTTTGACTAACTTATTTAACATCCCTTTTCCAGGAATAGTATCACTGATTCTCCTCCAAGACAACTCTACAGGTAATATCATAACACATACACAGACTGAACGCCACCATTCAATTAGCAAAGCATGCACAGAGATATCAGAACCCAGGAACAGCACACTTCTCAGCCAGATTTTAGTGGACGATAAAAACAAAGTGTTGTATTGCTATGTACCTAAGGCTGGCTGTTCAACTTGGAGAAAGCTTCTGTTGGACGTGCACAACGGAAAGAATGTTTCACTCAAGTTCATCATTACCAAAGAAGGACGGAGAAGGTACCTTTTCTTTTTTATATTGAGACCTTTTTCATAATAAAACTGTGTATGGCAGGGGCGTACCCAGCCCTAAAATCTGATGGGGTTCCAGGTAAAAGTGAGGGGGTTCTGACAAGTTATTTTGATAAAATTTTCCTATATTTGCAGTTAAATTACAAAATTTTGAGAAATCTGAGGGGGTTCCGGACACCCTTGGAACCCCCCCCCCCCCCTCCGGGTATGTAATTGTATGGCTATGTGAGTTTTGTGTTTCATAAAGTTATGATCACTTCTTTCGTTATTGTAGCTATGTCAGTTTTGATTTTGCTTACATGAGTTTGTTTGGATTTATGAGAGTTTTCAGGGGATTTACAAGAGTTTGATTATGAAATGGAGAGTTAATGTTATGGAAGTGTCAAACTCCCACACAGTTTCCGTAAGCACATATAAAACCTACATAGCTACAGAGGTCATTATGAAATGCCTTACTGCTCCTGGAAAGAATTTTTAAAAGAAAAAAACAGTATTATGTCTTTATGCAACAAGATAGTGTCATAATATTGCAAAATAAAGTCGATTAAATTCATTAGATGCAGTTGCATCTGGTGTTGTTGCAACGGATACAACTTTTCCAAACCTTTAAACTTGTAGCTTTATCAAAGCATTCCACTTTTTGGATGATGTCATTTTCATGTCATTAGCTTCTACCTTGTGAAAAGAATAAGATGTGGAAATGTTCTGAATGTATAAACCCCCAAGGGATCGTCCATAAATGATGTCACACTTTTCAGGGTACTTTTAGGACACCCCCACCCTCCTCTCACACTGAATTTTCTGTTCTAAACATGAAAATACGGCCCACTTTCAGGCACTGTCATACTAAAAGGAAAAGGAAAAGGTGCTACAGAGCCCCTATTACAGGGGGGTTCGCCATTGGGAACTACTCCCCATCGAAATACAGATGAGTGAAAATAAGATGAAGTTTAAAAGATCAATTCATATGATAAAATAGCTGTGTATCTGTTTTACAAATATGTAAAAGAAATGTATGTGATATAGCTTAAGAACTGGAAAACTGCTAAGAATAGTGTACTTATATTATTAACAAACTTGAACAGTTGGATGTTCCATAAGTGTGAATGTGTTTTCATTGAATCATTATTTTTTCTTCATTTATTATGCTATTGTCTATTGACTCACCTTTTTCTGGAAGAACTTATGTTATGTAAGAAGAAATCGTAATGAATAAAAAACAAAAAAACAAATTCAACCCACCCAACCATCCCTTTGTGCATGACATTGTTTATGGACAGCCCCCAACAAAAATAGCCCCTTAATACTTACCAAAAATTAACTTGTCCAAGATGGCAGCTGCAGATGGACATATTTATAGTTATGCCTACGTCGTACTGTCATCCTGTCAGCTTACCAGATATGAGTGAAATAATATTATGTCTTCTTGTGATAAAGATCGTGATCAAAATTCATGAAATAAAGAGATGAACATTTTACACAGTGGAGCAAGGTGGGCCATAGACACTAATACTGTCCACTCTGCCAATATAGTAAAGATATCTCATGGCAATGTCCTTCTGTATTTGTAACCTATTCCGGAATTGGTATGTGATATTTCAAGGGGAAAACTGTTATTAAGGGAAAACTGTCTGAGGTTGAAAGTATCACCCTGAGTATGAGGTGGGCATTGAATAATTACTGCTTGAGGCCATTAGGCTGAGGGCTGAAATGTTTCTGATATCCCACTGAGTTCAACATATTCAATGAATTAAAAACCACAGCCGTGAACACAGTAGAAGTCAAATGTAAGATGTTATGAATAGTCAATTTTGTAAATGTTGCAACGTGTTTGGATATCACAAGTAGAAAATCCAATCTTTTGATCTTTTCAAATTTTATATTTTGCAGTCACGGTATCAAGAGTTTGGCAGATTACAGCGAGAAGGAAGTAGCACATCGTCTAGAGACGTACTACAAATTCATGTTTGTACGCCACCCCTTGACACGTTTGCTCTCTGCCTATAAAGACAAGATTACCAGATTACGCAGTTTTAATCCAATAGGAAATATTTACGCCCAGTTCAGATTGGAGATGTTGAAACATGCTGGCAAATTTGATCAGAAATCGCAGCAGAAAGCAAAGGTAACTTTCCGTGATTTTGTGAGTTACATCCTCCAACCCTTTGATCCCTATCCAAACATGCATTGGGATACAATTGAACATCTGTGTAGTCCCTGTAGGATAAAGTACGACTTCATTGGAGAAGTGGAAACATTTAGTCAAGATTCAAACTTTCTCCTTTCCCATGTGTTTAAAAGTAATCATTCGGTTCCCCGCATTGGACGCATCACCAATACAAGTGACTCTGTGGCTCAACAGTACTACAAAAAGTTACCAAAAGACCTGCGCAGAAAAGTCATACATCATTTTAGGACTGATGCAAAGCTATTCAACTATGATACAAAACCCTTTCTATGAGTAAAATGATACTGTTCTGGGGGCGGATCCAGGAATTTTCAAAAGGGGGGGCTGCAATTCAGAATTTTTTTCCCTGCCCCTAAGGCAGGATCATTTTACATGAAAAAAATAAAAATTTTGGCCAAAAAAGGGGGGGCGTGCGCCCCCCATGCCTGCCCCTCAATTCGCTACTGTGTTCTATACATGAGAAAAGTGTATCACAATTTCAGGACATCGCACCATCACAGGGAAAAATGAGTTTATGTAAAATTACAAAAAAAACTTTCAATGCATTTCTCACCATCTCATCATATAACAAGCATAGACAATTAAGGATTGACACCTGTGGTTGGGCCGTGATTCCTGGTCCTCAGGACTATTGCGTTTTTCATAAAGTATCTCTACATCCACATTGGTGTGATTTGTATAATTCAAATGCCTAGATTATAATCTATCTAATGAAATAAAATATATTTAAAAGTATTAAAAGGTTTTTAAGTTATGCCTGTGTAAAGGCAAAAGTTAATTATTTCACTTTTATTTTTTGAACAATGATTACTCAGTAACCATTAGGCACAAACTTTTGAAATTTTGTATACTTGTTCTTAACATTCTAATGGAGAGAAGGGTGTCTCAAGATTTTGATAACTGTCTTCAATCATTTTTTAAAAAATGAAATGTAAAAAATAGAAATTAAATATATTCAAGTTGCCCGTTTTTTGGCATAAAATAAAAACTAAAGCTTAAATAAAAAATCTGAGACACCCTTCTCTGCATCTAGAGGTTGATAACATGTAGGAAAAGAATTGGCCATATAGCTCTTTTAGCAAGTGAGTAATTCTTGTTCAAAAAATTAAAGTTGAAAAATAGGTTTTTAATTCATATCCTTTCGAATTCTTATCTGATATTGTAATACCTTTCATTAAAGGATAGAGAAAAATTAGACCTTTTAAATGGTGTTAATTCTATCAATATAGCTAGCATGGATGCAGAGATAGAGGCCAAAACGTGAATCACGGCCCAACCACCGGTGTCAATCCTTAAACAAATGTTAGTAGTAAATAAGCAATATTTTCTGTTTGTTATATTGGCTATAGTGAATAAACTTAAAAGTGCAGGCATTTGGACACTATTTGCTTAGATCATCTTAGGTAATATCACTCAATTCAAAGAAAAAGTGTGTACATTGTACTCTCTTGAGTGTCCAAATACCTAGAATAGCATTGACATTGTTTTGAAAATCAGAGGTATTTTTAGTTCTTAATACACCTCCCAGGTGGTGCCCTCAATGGTAGTGAGTATCTTTCAAAAAAAGGTGTAATCTGGACGTTGAATTTATGTTGTCCTACAATGTTGTTTTACCGTTATGGAAGTATTTTTGTCACGATGTTGTGGAAATGATGTTGTCACAATGTCATTTTGAAACGTTGTATGGATCTTTAAAGAATATCTTGTAAAATACGTTGTGGCAGTGTTGCTGCATCATTTTTACTCAAATGTTGTAAAAAGGTTATGTTCTTCAACATTGTCTGAACATCGCGTATTTGCTGGGTATTGCCCTAACTTTAGATTGTACCTGAATTTGACAACTGAATATAATTCCTGAGATGCATACTAAGTTATTAGAATTATCAAAATAAACCTGAATAATGTTTATTTTTCAATCTACGGGGTGTCAGAAGTTGATATTTCTGTGCCAGTGGTTGACAATTCAGTGATCAATAAATCTTATGTCAATTGGTATTTCCATAGATTTAAGGACAGAATATCATTATTAATGATATGTTGACATGTTAAAATTGAGGAGAGACAACTGCATATCAATGCAAATATCTCTTTACTGCATCAAAGGAGAGAAGCACATATGCTGAATTTTATGCTTAAGAGAAAAATGACAGCAAATATCTTGATTTAAGGGAGCTCCCGACTAGAACTCATCAAACTACCAAATTTTATATACACAAATTAAATGCTACAAAATTTGAAAAAAACTTTATTTTTAAAGGATCTACACTGTGGAATAATTTACCAGTTGAAATTAAAAGTATAGACAATTATGAGCATTTCAAAAATACAACTAAAAAAAGATCAAAACAATTATAGGTATTTGCTGAATCATTGTAGTTTATCGTATGAATTTAAACATATCGACTAGGTGTTCATTGCATCACATTTCATCACATAACATTGTTATTGTTGCATTCCAATTTGTTCAATTCACTATTATCATTCCCCATGAAGTATAACTAAGTTTATCAGAAAAATGTATGTAATTCTGGGCTGACCGGAAGACAGGTACTCATATTGAGAACCGAAAACTCGGCCCAGGGTAAAAATTTGAAATAATGGTAATAAAAATAATAAAAAATAAAAAAATTCATATTTTTTACTACAAAAATTTAGGTTATATTTGGAGATTTTCACCACCTTAATATAATACAATTTCTTTGTCTTTAACCTCTGGATTTTTGCATCCACAGGTGGTATGAATCCAATCATATTCCCTGATAAACACTTCCTATTTAGGGAATAACACACGGAGGGCTGGTGTAGCATCCCCGCTGGCACACCATCCCGGCTGGCTCCCCTGGCGCATACTGCCATGTCATTGGCCAGCGGGAATAGCCCCAGCCCCCATGCATCTAGCCCCCCACCAGGAGGTCGAGACCCCAGCCTGAGTGCATTATTCCCGTTATAACACCAAGAATTGCATCTAAATGTAGCCAAATAATGTCAATGTAGCTAAAAATTGTTACAATGTAAATGTTTCGCATTGTTGATGGCTGAATGACGGCCCACAACGGTCCAAGAGGGCCTATTCATGTTTATACAGAATTCTCCCTCTTTTCTATCAAAAATTGAAAATATTTGTATGATATTCTTGCAGCATACATCAATACAAACAACTTTCTCGCTTACTGTATGAGGATTTGATAAACATTAAAAACGATATAAACAAAATTGTAGATATTGTCCATGTAAAAAATCATCCAGCTGAGAGATCTAGCAATGCATTCTAGCAATGCATAGCAATGCGACCTAGATTTCTCAATACGCTCTGCTCATTGGCTGAAACTATTGTGTCCCTGGAGAGGCTTTTTTTCTAGCTCTGGATAGATGCATGGCGCACTGGCAACAAATAATTCCCTTAAACATGCTTGTATTCAAGTACAATTATCATTTTTGTAACAAATTTCATTTAGCTATATCATTTTAAATTCGTTTACAAAGTTTCATGGAGATTGAGGCATTTACACTGCTTTTACAACGTCTGTTACAATGTGCGGACGTCTAGATCGGCACATTGCCCCTTGCCATGTTATAGTAGAGTGGTTTTACGCTATGCGACATGAGATGTCAGAACGAAGTCACACAAATTACAGATAAAATTCTTACTTATTATACATGTGTGGAATAGTAAAAATAGCCAATTTCAAACAATTATATTGTGCCTGTATGTAACATTTTATCTGATATCCTCATATCACGCCGATATCACAGCTCAAGTTGCACAGGTGTAAAACCCCCTTATCTTTTATGACCATTCACATCTCCAGCTCTATTCATATTTCCAGGAGCAGTCCAGGTGGGGATGGGGGAGGGGGGCTGTGGGGGGCTGGGGGTGGGGGGGGGGGGGGGTCAACAGGCCCGGGCACCCCTTTCCCTGCATAATTATGTTTGTGGGACCCCCTCCCCCCATACATTCATGTTTGATGCGCGCCCCCCCCCCCTCTTTCTATTCCTGGATCTGCCCCTGATTTCTACACAAAAAGTAAAGTTAGGTACATTGATAGCAATGGGCAAGGAAAAGAAAAACATGGTATCTGTGAAATATTTAGTAATTAAAGCTGGAGTATCGTCCATGAGATGGACGTAATTTGCTCCATTGTAACCCCCTCACTCCCGCGGCAAGTTCTTGAAGTGACCAATAACGTCACCGGATTACCTTCTAACATTGCAAAAAATGTGGCTGGCCCCTATGTTGTTAGGGTAGAGGGTGGAGCCCCTAACGTTAGAAACGCACGGATGATACTCCAGCTTTAAACACTTACTAATCTTCCCACGTGTCTTTTTCATTTCTTTTCAAATTAAAATTTGTACCCCTACCTTGTAAGCTGGTTGAGAGATTTGCCAATCACTTCTTAATTTTTATATTTATAATCAGCATACCCGAAACATGTCTGAAAAGGCATCTTTTGTGAGATATTCCTAAAAAAAATTAATAGCGAAAAAGGAATTTCCAAATTTCAGGTACAATAAGCCCATCATAGTTCACACCAACATTAAACTTTACCAAGAAATATTTCAAACTTACCTCCATGCTTATTTCCTGAAGACAGTTACATAGTACAAAATCAACTAAAGCAATTTGGTTGAGAGACTGTTCCTTAAATTTGTAAAATGCGACTTTATATATTGGCATTTTTCCCTAAGGAACCAACGTTAACCCTTTCCAGACCCCCAATGCAAATTTGGTACTTGTATGTACCATAAATGGTTTTCTCCACCCTACTTCTAATTTTTAAGAAATTCTTTAAGTTTTTTTCTGCCTAATATGAAATATTCAATGTATCCAATATCCAAATGATGATGAAATATATTTCTCACACACCCCAATTTTGCATTGATTTGGGATTTGTTATCATCATGAAATGACCCCAAAATTTGAAACCTTATATTTTTAATTAAGTATTAGTTATTTTTCTTTATAATATAGAAAAGTCAAAATATAATATGTTTATCACAGTCAGAAAGAATATTTTTTTCATACTTTAATGAAATAATATCCAATACTGTTTGATTTTTTCAATTGAAGTTAATGAAATATGGCACAAATGTAGCATTACTAATGAATACATTCTCTGGAAAGGTCAATGGTCACTGGTCATTTAATGAAAGGTAATGCACTCATTATAACCATTAATTTCATACAGATTCCTTTAGACAAATAAACTGATACCCATTCAAAATAGGGCTGTTGATAGCCAAGACCTATTTCTCAATGTATTTCATTTTGAAAATAATTCATCCATATTTATTTTTCAAATTTTTTATGTTTTATTGCCCTTAATTGTGAAAAATAGAGAAAATTGATTATTTTCAACACATTTTCACATATTGCCAACATTCCATCATTGGCAATTCTCTATAAATAGGCTGTACTTATGTAGAAAAACAATAAATCATTTCTTGCATACACCACTATATTTTCTCAATTCAAAACCTTTGGAGAAAATCAAAATTGTGGGGTCACATGACCCTGATCATGTGGGGTCACATGACCCTGATCATGTGGGGTCACATGACCCTGATCATGTGACCAGAAAAGAATTATTTTATAATTCCAATGCTACATCCAGAATCTTGAGGGTATGAGCTTTCCATTGGTATATAATATGTTGTAATTTTCTGAGAAACACAGACAATTATAAGCATTATTATCTCCCAAGTAAGTTAAAAACATGTAAAAAAACCGGCTTCCCCACAGTCTGGAAAGGGTTAAAGCCAGTCAACCAAACCCATAATGTCCAACCCTATTTTGCCCTGAAATATAACATTTTGATTAGCTGACAAACCTGCAAATCTGTCAGTTGATAAAATGTAAGAAATATCATGTTTCTGCATTACTAGGGGATATAGACAAATATTATTCTTGCCTATTTCAGTAACCCCAACTCTAGGGAACAAGGATAGCTTAAAATGGTTATTTTGTCCAACCCCTTCATTCACCCAATGTGGAATGGGCTTATTAGAGTAAGTCTCTTATTACTGGTTCATTATGCATACTAGTACTTTTGGTCATGACTTGATACTTTTGATAGCGGAAGAATTTGTTAGGGTCCCAACGGTGCCCTCCTGTTGAGGGTGTCACAACACTAATGAGGTAATCTTGGGGTCATTTGGTGGGCCCTGACTCCTGACATAAGACCTCAACATCTTATGCCCAAGATTGGGTATTGCATATTTATTTTCAGAAAACGCTATATTTATAATATAATTCTTACTTTCATATAAATGCAATTTTTCCTATTTTTGTAGGATTTCCTACTTTTTTTGGTGATTTTCAGGTAAACAACCAATTTTTCTTACATTGCTTTAATATCTGTTTTAGAGTATTTTCATGATAGTTTCAAGCCAATTCAAAGTCAATGTCAGATCAGTATTCCTAAAGGTTATTCCCCTCCTAGTTGCTTCTAGAAAAATGGTAGGAAAAGTGTTTCCTACTGTTTCACCAGTCAGGAGTGTCATTTCTGCATAATCTATCAAAAGAGGTCTCATAGATATTTCTAAAGATTATATAATTATAAATTTTGAATTATACATGTTTAGGTAACTTCTGACTATAACAGCTATTTAGCACACCTGCTTTGAGGGGTGTAAGGGGTAGAGGGTAAGGGGTTGGGGAAGGGTGAAGGGGTTGGGGAGGGGTGAAGGGGTTGGGGAGGGTTGTAGGGGTTGTAGGAGGTGTGGGAAGTGTATGAGGGCTGGAGGAGGGGAGTGCGACAATGGAAGGGGTGCAAGGGCTAGGGGAGGGGCCTAAAGGGTCATGGGCCCATTTCAAAACAAACCTCCGTACCACGACATGAGTTTTGTGTTTCATAAAGTTACGATCACCTTTTGGGCTGCCGTAGCTAAGTGAGTTTTGTCTTTGCTTAAGTGAGTTTGGGTCAATTTACGGGAGTTTTGGGTTAATTTGCAGGAGTTTTGGGTCAATTTACATGAGTTGGTTATGAAACAGTGAGATACGGGAGTTTCAAACTTGCGTACAGTTTCCGTAAGGGCACATAAGACTCCCGTAGCTATGGAGCTTCTTATGAAACACCCCACAGGAAGGGGTGTAGAGTTTGGATGGAAGGGGTGGGAGTGAGGGCCATATTCCACTTTGTGGCAGGTCACATTTGCGGCCTCTATTTCCAGGTACCACAAGCAATTTTTTATTTTGATACCAATATGTTGATATCTGCGACCGCACACAATCCATAGAAAACCTATATAAAATAACAGCAACTGCAACCAGTTGCCACGAAAACCTATATTCCACCTTGCAGCAGCCTACTGCAAACAAGTTTGTGGCAGCTTGCTTGCATTTTTTCAGGGTGCCGCAAGCAAATACTGTATAGTGGAATATAGCCTTAAGGGGGTAGGGGAGGGATGTCTTCGGTAGGGAAGGAGTTTAAGGATGAATGTGTGGGTGTGAAATGAGTGTAAAGAAAGGGGCATTAAGGGGCTAATTAGATTCTCTGTGAACTTTCTATAGAGCATATTTGATTAACCCCACCTCCTAACTTTAATCCATCTTTTTGTGGTTGGTTGACCAGCGAATGGCAGCTGCTTAGTCCTATTATATATCTTTATCTGGTTGCCTGATTCAGCTATTCTCCACAAGGTGAATTAGCAACCTACAGACTTTGTGCAGATGTGATCACCTTTTGGTGATCATCACATGATGATCATGTTAATTATGAATTGATGAGTTTGTTTTAATTAAATTGAACAAATGTCTGTTCTTAATGCTCCAGAATTGAGAATACTATTTACAATAGGTTGATTACTATATGGTGGCCAGCCTATTTTGAATGATGTGATGTCAACTGCACAATGTCTATAGTTCTAGGTCTTCAACCTTCCACTAGTTATCCTGCCGTATTGTTTCCCGCCGCTTTCTAACATCATCTGCATAATTAATCTATTATTTGTATGTAAAATTGCATGTTTGTTTACTGCCATACACTAATAATACTACTTATTTGCAAATTGGGAGCATAGTTTGCATATTATGTACCTGCCCCTCGAAAGGGTAACACGGTGCTTAATCAGAAACATCAAAGGCTAGTAACCAGATCAGGGCCTCTATATGTTTTGCGTTTCATAAATTTAGGATCACTTTTTTTTCTGCAGTAGCTACATGAGTTTTGTTTTTGTTTATGTCGGTTTGGGTGGATTTACAAGAATTTTTGGTGCATGAGCATTTACGAGAGTTTGGGTATATTAACATGAGTTGTCCAATTATGGGAAATATATCTTTTATGCTACGCACAAGCGGTGAAACAGCTACTCAGAAAAGCACATGACGAAGGAGTAAGTCCACACCGAGCCTTGTTGGACTACCATACAACGCCAGTTGCAGGGATGAAATATTCTCCGTCACAACTTTTGATGATCGGTGACTAAAAGGTGTGCTACTGATAAAGGACAGACTACTAAGTCCAGAAGTAGTCGAGGGTGCAAAACAGCGGCTGGAAACACACCAGCAAAAGCAGGAGAGGTACTACAACCACGGTACCAAGGAGATGAACGACTTAAATCCAGGAGACGGGATACGAATCTGTCAGGGCCGTACGTGGGAGCCAGTTGTGGTTCTCCAGGATCACAACGCCCTGCAATCATACTTGGTCATGAACCAGGAAGGCCAGGTTTACAGGAGAAATGGACTGCATCTACTGGATGGGAGAGAGGAACCACCCGCTATACTACCACCTGTGAACAATCCACCTGAGGTCGCAGTCCACCAGCAAACTGCTCCTCAAACCCCTGTACTTCAGCAAACACCCAGGAGAGCGGAGGTGCCATGCCCTCCTCCTAGAGTAGAGTGCGACACCCACCTGTGCGTCTGAAGGATTATGTGTCTTAAAATGCGTGCCTGATAAATGGGCTAGTGCTGAAAACCTAAAGCCCTATATTTCCTGAGCCTTAGCATATATTGAGCTCAACCAGTATTACATGTATAGATGAGAAGAAAGAAAACTAACTGAAACTATATTTTGAACATTTGAACATTTATTGATTGCATACTGTTTGAAATGCTATAACAATGTTCTATTTCTTTTCAGGAAATCAAAAGACATTGATACGCGAAAAGACATTTGAAGACCATAAGAGACTATTTGAGTTGCATATAAATGTGCTAATCATATCTCTTTCAGATATTGCCTGAAAAACAGACTCTTTTATGTGCCAAGTAAAATATCAAAAGTTTGGTAGAAAACTAGTATTCAGACCTGTATAACATGTCTAAGTTCTAAATGTTTGACATCCTAAAAAAAAAGGGGGGGAGATGACATATTCATGTTTGCTTTTACGACAGTGCCGATCGACAGCTGCGAACCTATTTGTAACATCACCTCATGCTGTAATAAATATGGTGGTCTGATGAACCGGAGGTTTAGTCCCATCATTATTAGCCCACAGAATATCACAGAGGAAGTGCCGGCATCCACCTAGCCACGCACCTTCACTGTCTGCACTGTGACATGGTCCAACACAAGTATCTATGGCCCCGACGGCTCATAACTTCTAGACTGTATTAAGGTTTCTTTCTCAATATACACATATTATATAGCATATTAAAGCTCAATATCTCAGCTATCTAATGATATTAAATTTTATTTAGTTACATTATATTTTATCGCCGAAATAAGTCAAAGAATGTTAAAAAATGATTTTTTAACTTTTATTTTTTTAACATTGATTTCTTAAATACCAATGGCTCAATGGTTTTGAAACTTCTCAAGTATGTTAAAAACATTCCTCTTGAGGGAAGCATGTCTCAAAATTTTGATTTAAGGCTTTGTTTATTTTTTATTGTGTAAAAAGTAAAAAATGATGAAAAAAATACAAACATTTTTTCCTAGATTTGATACAAAATTGACCAGGCCCTAAATTAAAATTCTGAGACACACTTCCCTCCAGAGGAATGTATTTTACATATTTGAAAAGTTTCATTGTTGTTCGTTCATTATTAAGTGAGATATCCTTGTTCAAAAAATAAAAGTAGAAAAATTCGAATTTTATGTTTGAAGCTTTATTTTTTAACAACTTATCAATCAATAATGCTATTCCTTAAATGGGAAGATAGGCATGAAAAGCAGCTGTTCTTGGGTATATGATGTGTTAAGATTCCTTATATATTAAGAGAGCTATGAACATTTTAGCACAACTATCAAGAATGAGGCGCTCATCCCCCTACTCTAACCTTAAGGTCATAGCAACGTTCTTTTATTATTTAAAAAGGGTCCTCCAATTAATATATAGGGCCTACGCACATAGGGGGCTTTGGGGTCTGAGATTTATATTATCAAAAATATATATTAATCAAAACAAATAGGCAACAAAAGTGACTTTTAGGTATAAGGGTATACTGAAACACATTGGTGACGATAATTCACTCCATCCTATGTGCATGTCTTGCATTATCGGCAGGGCTACATCATTGTTTTAAATTAGGCCTAACGGCTAGAAAATGAGAAAAAAAATAAGGTATTGAGAAAAGTTTGCCAGGAAAATAAGTGATCAATGATGTAGCTTGTAAGGCATCAAAATATTCTTAATAATTTTTTTATGATAAATACTCAAGCTTAGGCTAAATTTGTATCTGATAATAATACCAAGGAATGTGTAGAACTATAATGTACAGGTTTGTTTGAATAATTGTAAATGTTGAAATAACATTCAATTATAAACCTCAAATTTGGACACAACGTATTGTAGGATGATAAAAAGACATGACAGATAATTTTTTCCTGCAGTTTTAAATAGTACTTTCTTTTAATTCACTTTATGCATTGATGATTTATATGCTAGGGTGCCAATAATACAAGACAGGTGCCGATGATACACTCCAAAACATGTTAAAATAGATGAACCAATAATTCTGTAAAAAAAACAATTAACATAATCTATCACATCTTCACGATTTCTTAAAGTCTACAGATCATCATATGGTAGGTGATATAATCATGGTTTTTGATAGATAACTAAATGATACCACCATTTCCCCTAAGGTGCCGATAATACACGCCACTACTCTATATATCTAGTCCCTAATTAGTTTTCAGATAGTCGGATTTAGCTTTGGCCCATCGAATACCCTGTTATTTCTTCACTTGGGACACCAGCCATGCATGCTAATGAGTAAAGATCCCTAAAATTGACAGGGCGACATGGCCTTTTCTTAAATTCTACTCGCGACATACAGGGGGTTCTTAAAATCGACATTGAAATTGAAAAAATAGAGACATGCAACTTAGTATGGAATCTTAAATTTGACACACGACACAGGGACCCCTATCAACACCCCTATGCTAATCCCCTTTTCTAACTTATCCTGTCTAATTCAGTCTAATCCAATCCCTCAGATTACAGCAGATTTAATAGGTGAGTTATGAGCCGTCGGGCCCTGGAGAAGGAAGGGACATATTGTGATGCATCCTGTCACCTTTAGGCCTATGAAACCGTTGCCTGGGAATTAAAGTTTGCCTAAATATTAATTTTCATTAAGTAAGGTAAAATATGAATTTTAGTCTCAACCCTAAATTAGGATAAAGACCCAGCCAAGAGTTGACACAGCCCTAACATTCTGCAATATTCTCATAACGTTATGTGATGTGTCCACACCACACCCCTCCGCACCATGCCCCTCCACACCACACCACACCCCTCCACACCACGCCCCTCCACACCATGCCCCTCCACACCATGCCCCTCCACACCTCGCCCCTCCACACAATGCACCTCCACACCACACCCCTCCACACCATGCCCTTCCACACCACGTCCCTCCACACCACACCCCTCCACACTCCACACCACACCCCTCCACACCTCGCCCCTCCATACCACGCCCCTCCACACCATGCCTCTCCACACCACGCCCCTTCACACCACGCCCCTCTACACCACGTCCCTCCACACCATGCTCCTCCACACCACACCCCTCCACACCACGCCCCTCCACACCACACCCCTCCACACCACGCCCCTCTACACCACGCCCCTCCACACCACGCCCCTCCACACCACACCCCTCAACACCACGCCCCTCTACACCACGTCCCTCCACACCATGCTCCTCCACACCACACCCCTCTACACCACGCCCCTCCACACCACACCCCTCCACACCATGCATGCTCCTCCACACCACACCCCTCCACACTCCACACCACACCCCTTCACACCACCCCCTCCACACCACGGCCCTCTACACCACGTCCCTCCACACCATGCTCCTCCACACCACACCCCTCCACACTCCACACCACACCCCTCCACACCACGCCCCTCCACACCATGCTCCTCCACACCACACCCCTCCACACACCACACCACACCCCTCCACACCTCACCCCTCCATACCACGCCCCTCCACACCACACCCCTCCACACCAAGGGCAGACCTCTCGGCACCACTCTGCCGCCGTGAGATTATGTGGAGGCGTTCGGCTCCACTGGTGGAATACGCATTATATTCATGGCCTACCTCTATTGTTCTCCCCGTCAACTGCAGTATATGATTTTCTAGGGGCCAGTTAGCCCCCTAGCCCAGAAAGTCTACGGGCCTGACCTGCTATTTAAGGGCCTCAGTCCCCCGGGCCTCTGGTTATGTCCACCCCTGTTAAATGTGTATCATGAAAGATCTCATACGTTTGTCGAATTTGTAATTTAAATTAAAAAATATCATTACTAGTTTGTATGTCATTCGTAACTCATGAAGTAAAACAAAGTAGATTCTCATGGGAGTTTTTAAAGGGAACCAAAAGCAATATTTTGCAAAAATGTGACAAAATTTTGAAAACTGAAATAGCTTTGGAAATACATTTTAAGAGTCTATATATCCTTAGCTGGTGGTACAGTTTAAACCATGAAAACTAACTTGAATTTATAAACTCCTGTTTTTCCTGTCTGTAGACAGCAATATTTGTAAACAAACCGATTTTGGTGGGTCACCAAAATTGGCCAGCAACCTGTTTTATTTTATTCTGATGAAGTTAAAGCCTGTTTTCATAGTCTATATTTTATTATGGGCCTCAGTTATGGTCATAGAATGCATTTCAATAGCTATTACATTTTGAAAAATGTTGACCCAATATTGGTTTTAGCTCCCTCTAAAGAAGCTGTCTGTCCTGCATTCTGGAGATAGACACTAGGTGGCATGATCAGGAAACTCATCTATTGCGGCCCAATTTGAGTCAGTTTATAAATAAGCTAAGTACTAAAAGTTCACCCACTTGACCCCCATCCCCCGTTCCACCCTTGCATAAGGCCAACAGAAATGATCGTAGTTGTGTTCAGGTAACATAGGTCGAACAAAATAGGGTAGGTAGGTTGAAGCTTTTTTGCTTTTTCCCTCAATTACCACAGGAACATAGGCAGCGTTGGAAAACATTCCCAATATCCTCTAAAAATATTTTCAGCATCTAAAATACTTGCCCTGAGCATCTATATGCTGTTTTATTTGCAGTTTCCCATGCTATTGTAGATCAATTCGTTTGGATTTTGAAAAAAATAGAAATACAAATTTCACTAAATTTCCCTAAAAAAATCGAGGGTTGGGTTGTTGGTTTTTGAAAAAAATAGAAATACAAATTTCACTAAATTTCCCTAAAAAAATTGAGGGTTGGGTTGTGCGGAGGGTAGGTAGGGATACCTGAACACAACAATCTCTTTTTTGGCCTAACGTCACCAATACAGGCAACGCGTTGGACACACCAGAAATGAGGTTCAGAGTATCCCGAGTAGTCGACGAGTCTAAATCACGTGTATGGCATGCTGGATCCCTCGATAGTGACGATACCAAGGTACACAGCACAGGTCTTTGTGACTTGGGCCTCAAACTGAATATACACGTACATGGTTCTACCACCTGCAAGCAGAGGGATACTGTATGTATATGTACCTCTTTTAGTTTTACCTACGGACAAAAGGCTATTCTATGACGCATTTTACAAACGCTACCCATTTGTTTTGGCATTTTCTGCAACCCAATGATGACGTCACTGAAATGCAGAAAGGTTCTTTTTTCTAATTAATATTATTGAACTATACTCAATTGACATAAATTGATCTTCAGTATAGGTTTGAGTGGACAACACATAGACATTGCATTCATTTTGATTCAGACAAGGATACCAATACCAAATATAATATCCTAGATAGATTCAAGTTAAATTATATCCCCCTTCGCTAGTATAAACATCAGGGTTCTATCAGATTATCATTATATTCAAAATGATAATCACAATCAAGCAGTAGTCAAGTTCTGCAGTCGTTTGATTGCTCTTTTGAACTCATTTTTAGTGTCCATACATTGCATTTCAATCGGTAATTGATTCTACATTTTAGATCCAATGTAATAAGGTGATTTATTGTAAATTTCACTCCTCACAACGACTGTTTTGAATATTATCTCATCAGCTTGTCGAGTATTTCTATCAGGTCGTACCAGATAAAAAGATATTACATGGTTACAGATTCTCACATGGGGCGCTGTGAAAGCTACATTCACATTGCATCATTACTCATTTTTTCCAGGAAAATCTCTACAGTACACAAATTGGACTATCATGGATGCCAACCCAGCACGCCCAGTCAAACGTGTCATCATCTTTTTGGCACTAAACATTGCTGCATTGGCACTTATTTCATTTGGAAACCCTTTATTTGGAAGTAGTAAGTATTTATTTATAACAAAAAAATCATGGATGCCACCATAATACCAAATACAACTGTGTCTAATAAGTAGTTAACACTGACTTGATAGACTTTATATTATATTATTTCAGTCAAGGCTAGGATCTGCAAATATATATAATATTATATATATTATGATAATGTGATACCTGTTGCATAGAGACATTATAATGTTCATTAACTAACTTATCTAACATCCCTTTTCCAGGAACTGTATCACTGATTCTCTTCCAAGACAACTTTACAGAGGATATCATAGCACACACGCAGTCTAAACGCCACCATTCGATTAGTAAAGCGTGTGAAGAGATATCAGAACCCAGGGACAGCACACTTCTCAGACAGATTTTAGTGGATGATAAAAACGAGGTGTTGTATTGCTATGTGCCTAAGGCTGGCTGTTCAACGTGGAGAAAGCTTCTGTTGGATGTGCACAACAGAAAGAATGTTTCAGTTCAGTTCATCCATACCGTAGAAGGACGGAGAAGGTACCTTTTCTAAGTGTCAAAATTCTATAATATAAAGTAGATTAAAGACCATATTCCACTATGTGGTGGGTGACCACTTCCGGTGCTCTTTTTTAGCACCACAAGCAATTTGCGTTTCAGAAACGAACATGTTAGTTTCTGCAACTGCAAGCATTCAATAGAAAACCTATATAAATCACTTGTGGTGGTCCTTGCAATGACCCAACACAAGTAACAACACGAGTACCACCTCAAGTAATGTCTATATTCCACCTTGCGGTGCCCTGATTTACTTGTGGTGGGGACAAAGGCCGCTAGTAAAACAACCTCTGCGAGCAAAACGCTGCGAGGTGGAATATGGCCTTAAGTCTTTGATTAACTACTCATTACACTCAGTTTCATCTGGTGTTGTGGTTATTGATTAATAAATACTTACTATTTCACTCACCTCTCGTAAAATCACACAGGGACACTGTGTTCTCGCAATATACATTGTCCTTTTTGGACGATATCATTTTCATGTCATTAGCTTCTCATTACCAGTCCTGGTCCAACACATAATATATCATAGTGTGACGTTCCTCGGTAGTTCGGGGTTTCCGATTCCTACAACAGAGGGACATGGGGATTGACTCGGATCTCAGCCGGACGGGGAATCCGAGCAAGAAGCCGAGATGTGATATTTAGAGTTGTGCCTCGCGCACGAGGGGGTTTGAGTGGGCCGATCGGGAAATCGGTATTCGTCGACGGGGTAGGGGTGTATCAGCCGGGCTGGACCGAGGGGCTTCAGCCACCAGGCGGGGTTCAGGCACTTCCGTTAACGGGCGGAGGACTGCGGAGGAGGAAAAATGGTAGGGATAGGTGCGGGCCGTTTCCTTGGTGCCGGCACTCTCTTCGGGACCCACTGCGGACGATCTCCCTCGTTCTCGGTCCGCGGGGGTGTCGGGCTGATGGTCGCCTATTGTTTGGTAGCGTGGGGCCGAGCCGGTCGTGCCTTCGTACCCCTGGTTCCTGGGTTTCCATTCCCTGTTTCGGGCCCTCGTGCCAGTTCGGTCCTTCATTCTTGGGACTCCATCCAGGCCATTTTCGGGCCTTCGTACCCTCTTTCGGTCTCTCGGGCCTTCGGGACCCCGTCCTAAGTTTCGCCTAATTTCTTCTTTTATTATTTTACTTAGACTTCTAGTCAGCTAGCCTGTATTGGATCATCTTATCGGTTACCATAGGAAGAAGACACATGTTGACACAAGGAGTAGTGCAAAGGAACTCTTTTATTCTCGGGCCTCACCACCCCTTTTATAGTCTAGTGGTCAGCCCTGATTGGCTGTTTCTGATCACGCAGTTACAAATGACGTCACTTCCGGTTTACTTTATCACTTCCGGTTTACATATTTCTCGGGACTTTCGGGTTTCATATTTCTCGGGACTTTCGGGTTTCGGGCTTTTACAATTTCGGGCCTTTCGGGCCTTTCGGGCCTTTCGGGCTTTTCGGGCCCGTTACAAAATATACTTTACTCCGTCACATTGTCTTACTTTTCGTATTACAGTCTTAACAACTGATGAATAGACATTCATCACACCCTCCCGTACCTTCTTGAAAGGTGGGGAAACACGGATTACAAAGTTTTCTTTTCCGCACACAAGTCCGTACCAAAAATAATCTGTAATACCCTACAGACAACAACAACAGGAAATACTTTAGAATCAGAAATCTCTAACACTTCTAATATCAATTCTACACTCCTTATAGGTAGAGGAGGAAGTGTCACCCTCCGTCCTCTCCTGTCTACTTCGGAGGGCCCCCGGGGCCTATCCGGTTAATTTTTATTTTCAAATCTTCTTTTCTTCGTTCTTCGTTCTTCATCAAAGTTCATATCGTAATTTGTTCCTTTTAAACTTTTTACTCGTCTGCTTTTCAGTCTTTTTCATACACATGTTTTAACCATAGTTCTTATCCCGGGTCGGTCGTGACCCTGACTTTGTCGCTTTTTCTTTTTCCTTTAGGATGAGAGAACCGGTCGTGGCTCTCCCACCCGGGACTGAGGGTCGGTCGTGACCCCGTCGCCCCCATTCCTCCTATTCGGGCCCTGAATACCTAGCCCTACTCGTCTCTTTTTCTCCCTCGTTAGGGTTTGAGGATGAAGTTTTTGTTTTAGAAAGAATGTTCTGGGCTTCTTGCCACCTGCCGCACCTCGGCATTCGGAGCCTCCCAGTGACTTTTTCCAGGTTTGGCAAGGACGAAATGTTCGAGCCAGGGGAAGGGGTACGATTCTCTACCTCCCCCGGGTTTCTTCGGCTCAGGCAGCAGTGATCCAGTTGGCCATGGAGAGAAGAGACAGCAATAGAGATGAGTCGTGCAGAAAGAGTTGATCCAACGGGATACATACGCACTTGCCTCAACTGTTAAAGCTTCAAGAGGAAACTTCGGAAGATGGTATCGTGGTTGAGAATACTACATGAAGAAGAGGGTGTGTAGACGTATCTTTCGCTCATCGTTCCTCTTGTCCGTTCTCGTGCGGGAACGGGATTCCCTTTTGACTTTGCAGTCGCCGGCTATGTCGGAATGTTCTTGTGGCAGGTGATCCCTTGATTAACCCAGCACCAGTGAAGGAGACGATTGGCTCTCAACCAGTCCGACACACTCAAAGATTTTAGAGGCAAAGGAAGATATGGAGAAGTTCAGTTCGGGTGACAGGGAGTCCTGCCACCATTCCGGGCCCAGATGGCACAAAAATAACCGGAACGGAAGACAGGTCCCTTGGAGGAGAAGACAATTTTTTTCTTCGATGACAGGAGCCGATGCCTCTCCTCCCTCCTCCCCTGTGCCCAATGGCACGAAGATAATCCTTCCTGGGGGCGAGAGGGAGACTCCTTCGTTATTTGAGTTCGTATAGATGAGGGTTGATGAGATGATTCCAAACAAAAAGTCTTTTCTACTTTGGGCACTCGGGCCCCCCTATTTCGGGCTCTCGGGCCCCGGTGCTATTCTGAATTCCTGAGGGACTGGCTCATTGATGATTTTCTTCAGACGGTTGTACCAACAGCAATCTGCAGCGAGGATAATTTTGGAGCTCGGTTTTCCATGATTTTGGAGCAAAGCAACAGTCATCATCAGAGCAATGCCCATATACATGAAACCACTCGAACGTCTTGTCACGCGCCAGGACAATCTTTCCTTTCCGAAGGAACGATACGCGTCTGTACTCTCTCAAGCGGCAACCGTGAATGTGTAACTGACACATGTAGCCCTGTATATATAGGCCTCGCCAACCTGGCGGTCCCCTGTCTCTGATTGGCTGGTTTTGGGGCCTGATTTGTAACAGGCTTCCTGATTGGTCAATTTCAACCGAAGTTTGATTTGGTTGTTTCAGTGGTAGAATGATGTACAGAGCCAGGTGGCAAGTGGGCCCAAGAGCTCCAAGCTACCTAGAACCCACGAGGTGGCAAGGGCCATGCTGCTCGGATGGTGAAAGCTACGGGAGGAGGCAAAAGGTGACCACTGCTGGGTCTGTATTGTTGGTTGAAGTTCACAGCCTTTTGATATGTATCTTTATATATACATAGTTGGTGTGCTCCCTCGGTTGTCCTATGCGGATCAACCGGGGCGGTCATATGTGATCGAGCACTCAGAGGGGGCACGGTTTCGGTAAATACCTCATCAGGCCGCTATGGCTAGTCACAGTGTCCACCTGGGATCTTAAGAACGTCTCCTGACTTCAGGTAGTTGTTTTGGAGGAATGTCGTATAAGTGCAGGGGTGGTTCCTAGATACGTCGGTGGTGCTTCTTGCAGGTTAGGTGAGGCTTCGTTTTGAACCCATTATGGGTTTTGATGTTGAGTGCTCGGCAGGTGGAGCCCTAGTTGGGGGTGATACTTTAGGGTATCGTTCGAAACGCGTGGGTGGGGTCCACCTGGCGTCACTCTACTAGTATCCATTATCGATGGAATTCAATTCCAAGAGGATTTGGCTGCGGATTCTGTGTATCCAGTCGAACTCCTTCTTTAGTCTGATGTTGTTCGAGTTTTCGTTGTTGAGTCCCATGTGGTTGAAGTCAAGTATGTGGATTTCCACGTCTGAGAGGCCCTGATGGTTTAGCTGGTTGAAGTGTCGGGACACTTCTGTGCTTTTTGGTGCGTGGGCAATCTGATAGAAGTGCTTTTGAAAGCGTTGTTTCAGGCTGTTTTTTGTTTGGCCTACATATTGCTTCCTATATTTCTTGCAGGTGATGCAGTATATGAGGTTGTTGTTGGTGCAGTTGACTTTTCGTCGTGCAGCGTATTCTCTGCCGGTGCTTTTTGATTTTATTTTTCCGGTCTTGTTCAGCTTTGGGCAGTAACGACAATGTTTGTTTTCAGTCTTTCTTTGTTGTCGTCTGTGGGGGTGGCTTCTCATCCGACGGTGTTTGCATTTTGGACTTCACTAGCAAGTCTCGTAGGTTCTTTGGGCGTCTGTACCCAATTCTGTAGCCCTTGTCGTGCAGTTTTCTTGTGGATGCAGATCGGTCTAGCAGGTCCCAGGTCTGGTCCGGGAGGCCTCGATATGCCGGGTTGTATGTCGTTGTGAGGAAGAAAGGGTGTTTCGGTGTTCCTGTAGGGCTTTGAACGTTGCATCTATCCCTTCATAGTTTGGGATGTTGGTGTAGAGTGAACTCACATCCAGAGTCACCAGGATTTCGTCCCCGGTCAGGTTCTCTACTGCCAGGAGTTGTTGTAGGAAGTTGCTTGTGTCTCTGATGTATGATCTGCCACATTTAACGATAGGTGCCAAGTAGTGGTCAACCAGGGCTGAGATGCGTTCAGTCAGGCTTTCATTGGCAGAGACTATAGGGCGGCCTGGTACTGGTGTCACGTTCTTGTGGATTTTCGGTAACAGGTAGAGTCGTGGGGTCCGTGGTTTGTTCGTACAAAGTTTCTCTTTGACTTTGTCAGTGATTTCACCTCGGATTCGCATCCGTTCCAGTTGTTGGTCTATTTTTGCTTTATCTTCGCTTGTGGGGTCATAGTCGAGGGGTTTGTAGAACTTACCGTCGCTCAGTTGACGTTCTCCTTCTTTGATGTAGTCAGTAGTGTTCTGTATCACGACCGCACCTCCCTTGTCTGCTGGTTTTATGATTATATCAGTGTTGTTGGTCAGGCTTGTGATGGCCTTGCGTTGTGCCGTGGAGGTGTTTTTGCGTTTCGGGTTACAGATGCTGGTTTCCAGTAGGCCGAGTTCATTCATGCCAATTATGCTTTCGAGGTTAGTGGGACCCGAAGAGGGTGCCCAGACAAACGTAGATTTTAGTTTTAGCTCTGAGATGTTTGAGAGCGGGCCTGTACTGGTCCCTTCTACAGGATTATTACTATCTTTATTGAAAAAACTACTGAGGCGGAGAGACCGGTGGAATTTGTCTAAATCTCGACGTGTGTCTCCCATGTGGGGCTCACCTGGGGTGGGGCAGAACTTGAGACCGTAATTCAGGATTTCTTTTTCGGGGTCGGAGAGGGTATATTCAGATAGGTTGATGACGTTGTCTAGCTTTTTTAGACTGGCGAAGTTTTGGTTTGTTTTTTCAATGAACGAGGCGGTGTCGTGATTGCCGGGATTGGTCTTGTTGTTCTCGTTCGTTGTGCCACAAGTATCCTCCAGGTGAGGCCCACAAGGGGAAAAGAAATTGGAAATGACAGATTGGTACTGTTTGGTATTTTTATTAGTTCTTTCAGTGATGGGCCTGATGCCGCTTTCGTCTGTTCGTGTGTTGTCGATATCCTCTCTGTCTGTGGGGTTCTCAATGGGTTGGTCGATCATCTGGTTGTTGTTCCTGCTCTGGTTACGTGGTGGTGTTTCGGTGTGGCTCCCTCGTGTGTCGTTGGTCGTGGTTGTTTGGTCGGTCTTGTCAGTTCGTTCAGTCAGTAGTCGTTTCTGGACCAGGCTGTCTGGGTGCGACGCCTTTGTTCGTTGTTGTCGGTCCGGTCGCGGTGGGCGTCTGTTGTCCGCGGACCTCTGTGAAAATGGTCTGGGCCCGGGCTCCGGTGGTAGTGTCGCTCCCTGTTGTCTGACCAGTTTCGGTTATCCTGCTCTGTTGTGTGGTTTCTTCCAGTACTGTGTGATCTGGTCGGACTTCTCCTTTGGTCCTGGTCTTCTGGGCCATTGTGGCGTGTGTGGCTCGGGGGGCTGCGTGCGTCTCGATGGTTTGAGCGGCTTCGGTGGCGCTGGGTATTGCTTGCCGTGGTGTTGGTCCGGTTCCACTGGCGGTTCCTTTCTTGTTGGCAGGGCCTTCCCCGGTGGTTTGGTCTTCGGCCCCTGTTGTGCCAAGGTGGGATGCTCGTCTCGGGTTCCGTTGCCAGTTCGTTGTCGTCCCTGGCCCAAGGGGGTAGAGGTGTTAGCCCCATTGCGTACTCGGGTAGGAGGTAGTTCTTTTGGGCTTGTACTATCCAACTCTTTCTGTATTTTAGCCTGTCGAATGAGACCTTCATTCGTCGTGCCTCGTACCACTCGTCCTTCTCAGTCTTCATGAGGGCGTCTAGGAAGTGGCTTGTCTTCGGGGTCTGTTTGGGGGCGTAAGAAGAAGAAGGGCTATTAGGGTAATGGCGCACCGCTGGTTTAAAGATTTCATGCAACGGCCTGTTAGGTAGGTTAGTTTGAACTGGTGGTTTTTCTTTGGGTGGTGTTGTGGGTTGTAGGGTGTTTTGGGTGGTTCCTATTCTGCTCTTTTTATCAGGCTTTACGATGTCGTCATCCTCATCTGACTCCCCATCTGAGGGTCTCTTTCTTTTCTGTGGGGTATCGGGTTCAGTGGGGTGTTCACTGGTGTCCATATACTCGAACATGTCCGTTTCTTCAGTTGTGGAATCCAAGGCATGTGTGGCCAAGGACACAAGGTTACGTAAGGTGTCATCTGCTTGGGAGAGGTCGTCGTACATACGTATCTTGATCTGTCCACACGGGATATCTGCCGACCGACGGGTGTCAAAGCTGGTGGTGATGTTATTGTCAGTGGTGTCTACTGATTCGGTGCCGTGGCTGGTTTAGATCATTAGTTGTTATGGGACTCATGTAGTTGGTTATCGTCAGCTGTGCAGTCTTCTTCGGTGCCGTGGATAGCATCTCAGCGGGCTCTTCCTGGGGTTGCTTAAATTGAAAACAAATTCCCGATTTAGAGATAAAAAGGTCTTTGTGCTGGCGGGGGGTAGCGTTCGCCTGATCAGGCTTTGGTGCGTTTTGTCCGACGTGAGTCTGGGTCTGGGTTCGTGTGGTGGTATGTGGTGTGTTGTTGCAGTTTGGGGTGGTGGTCTTTCCATCTAGCCCTCTTTGAGTGGCAGTGGAGTTGTGATTCTCTGTCATATGTGTTTGTGTGTTTGTGGGAATGGTGTAAACAGATGATACCAACCTTTCATTCGCTTTGATCTTCCGTTCCGTTGTGTCCTTCTTCATAATGCCTTTTGGGGCTTGATGTGTGTTTGTATGGTGAGTCGGGTCGCAAGTGCCTGAGTATGGGTTAGACTTACCCCCTAGTGTAGTAGACCTCAGCCTGTTAGAGTTCCGATTGTCTAAGTTAAAATGTACTGACTCAGGACGTGATTTGGTACTCACAAGGGTTGTGTTCCTTGGTTCGGTGTTCGATGTTTTAGACTCCTTCGTTATTTGAGTTCCTATAGATGAGGGTTGATGAGATGATTCCAAACAAAAATTCTTTTCTACTTTGGGCACTCGGGCCCCCCTATTTCGGCTCTCGGGCCCCGGTGCTATTCTGAATTCCTGAGGGACCGGCTCATTGATGATTTTCTTCAGACGGTTGTACCAACAGCAATCTGCAGCGAGAATAATTTTGGAGCTCGGTTTTCCATGATTTTGGAGCAAAGCAACAGTCATCATCAGAGCAATGCCCATATACATGAAACCACTCGAACGTCTTGTCACGCGCCAGGACAATCTTTCCTTTCCGAGTCGTCCCGGGCTGTTCCTGAGTACGACAGTTCGTGGTAGGTAAGTTGAGTATAATATGATTTAGATGTGGTTATGAAGAAGTGGAATACGGAATAATCTGGATCTGTATCCTACGTCCACTTTCGAGACCCGGAACGGACCATGCTCGAAGACATCAGACTAGGTGCAGGAAGACTGGATCTCCGTGTCTGAAGAACTCAACCGACATCAAATTCGGAGTCGGGGACAAAGGATCACTCCAGCGGTCTCCATAGTGGCATCCCCCTAGAGTTTCTTGGAAAGACGGACCGCATCATTCGCTGCAGTGATATCTCAGGGCTCGGTTCCAACGCCATCTCCTGAGAGGATTCAAAGACTACTTTTTCTGGTCTTCATGTTGAAGCAATTAGGAAGTACGACATGGAAGCTGTCAAAGTTTTTGGGTACGCGGAAAATATTGAAGTCACTATTATTTTGGTGTAGAAGTATTGTCAGAGTCTATTAACTTGTTGATTTCTTTTCGCTGCTGTTACTAGTGGGGCACAGGCGAGGGCCTTCAAACAACCGTCCCTGCCCACACCCCAGTCCCTCGGGAAGTGTCAAGCACTTCTATCCACATCTCTACACAGCCATCACAAGGCTCGTCCCGTCGGTCCAGGCACGCTAAGACCAGCATTCAAGTCGAGAAATTCCAGTCTGTTCTCTATATGCCGCAAGAGGCAGAAGACAAGGAGGAATAGAAAACGGGGATAATGATGAATCCGGGCCCGTCCCGTCTGGCACTCCGCAGGGACTTCAACTCGTTCGAGCAAGAGAACCCATCCAAAGTCAATATGGCTGGAGCCTGATCAACAGGTGTGAAGTGAAGAAGTCCAGACGAGCCACAGAGAGTTCGTTTCGTTTTTGGGTGCCACTAGAGGACAGAGGTCGTTCCCGTCGCCTCTAGATCCCTCAAGGCAGCATGGGAGAAGAGTTCCAGTCCTGGCCCGTGCCAGCCTTTCCTCCAGCGGCGAGTCTCCAGTCCACCGGTACTTAGATACCCCGGCACGACCATCGACTCAAGAATTTTCACAACAATATCTATTTGTTCTTGATTCCTTTCCTGATTCCATTCCTTGTCCATTCTCGCTCCTCTTGGTCACTCGGACGGGTGCCGGGTGTCCTTCCGACCCCCCGACCGAGTGACTCTCGCCCCAGCATTCTGCAATCACTTTTCTCCTACCTTGGGCCGCCCGGCCCGTCACTTTCCGATTCCCGCGACCGGACGGTCCCTTCTCGTATCACTTCCAACCTACTTGGTCCCAACCAACGCGCTTGGCCTTCCATGATTATTGGGAAGAAATGGAACGGCTACACATCCGTCGCCGAGCGCCTCCTCCCGTTCTGTACTGCCCCGAAGGCCTGGTAAGTTCATTCCGCCCGTGGTCCTATCCACCTGTCCATCATTGGAGTACAAAACCAGCATGTTGATCACGGTCAACACCTCCTAACACATGGCCTCGTCCAATTCTGGAAGAAAAGATCCTCATGAAGAAACTACCAAAAGTTCATTTTGGTAAGAGTAATTTATGAGAATAGGCGAGCCCGCCAGTCTGTCCCCGATGTTTAAAGCAAAGTTCGGGTCCGTCCAGCGGTCTCTGGGAAAGTTTTTATCCTGGCTTCGGATCCCCGTGCGGCTCGGGTACCTCCACTTTGGCCTGGTTCCTCCCCTGGGGGTTTGACATTCTGGGTAAGGAGCCAACGCCCCGTAATCCCTCCTCACCCGAACTCGCGATGCACCATTTCCGCGCTGGTTCCGTCACGCAACTATCCGTACAGGATCTGAGCAGCATGCACCTACTTTTCTCGGAGCTTTCAGCCCTCCTCCTGACGTCGAGTCGGCAATGGCAACTCCTCCTCCCTGACCGGGAGCTTGAGCAGTTGGTCTACCCTTCCTCTTTGTATCTCCACTGCCTACGTCGTTTTTAACAAGTCGTCAAGCTGCTCTTCGTCTTTATACATCACTAGGGTCTGAGCCAACTGGAACGTCTGGTTGTGTTTGTTAATCAGTCTGTCGACTCCTGGCAAATCCCGGGTAAACGGACCTAGTGCTGCTGTTGGGAACTGCAGCATCGCTTCGTTGAAAGACTGCGGCGCGCAGCCCGCTTCCAGTGCCATCAAGAGCGCCAATGATGCCGAGGCCATTGCCCGTGCCTTGGCCGTCATTTCCCTCAAAGACCGCGGAGGCCACTCTAGCTGTACCGATATCGCCTCTTCTGCCTCCCAGTCTCTTACGGCCCACGCCGTTCCCGGAAAATGCCCCTGCATTACTTGTTGAATCACTTGTGTCCTTAGTGACCTGAGACGCGGCGTTTCTCCGGATGTTCCTGCTACCGGCGCCTCCGACGTCACGGACCCGAACACCGAGTCCGAGACCGTTCCCGACTTGTCAAGCTCCTGTCCATCCTACCCGTATTTCTCCTGTTCGGCCTGTCCCAACTCCATATCCATTGATTCGTCCATCTCCGTGTCCTGATCCATGGATTGGGTAGCCGTCATCTTTAATCTATGCACCATGACCCTCGGTTGAAGTGCCCGACCTTCTTTGTCTTCGTCTCGGAGCGGAGTTCCCGGTCCTGGTGGCGACCTTACTCTGTCTGGCGATGGCGGTCCCGGTATCACTCCCGAGTTCTGAGACCCAAAGAACGAACTTCCTAGACTTACTCGAGCCAAGTTCTCCACGGCTATCCGTGCCTCCGGCATATCTGGTGCTGTCCGGACATCCCTCATCCGCTTCAACCCCGGGGGCGGAACCACCGGCTGACTGCACACCATCTTTTCTAACGGTGTCCGGGACTCCGCCCTCGTCGGGGTTGGGGTCAAGAAGAGCAGCTGTGTCGAAGCCGCAGACGCCGTCTCTTCAGGCTGCTTTACCGCGTGTCTGACGTACTTAACTCTGTAGATTCGGCCCGATGGTTTTAGTCCTTGCTGCTCCGCCATCCCGAAAATAAATCTCCTTAGGTACAACGCCTCCCTCTCTGCCAGCCGGCCCTCTTTGGCATCACAAACCTTGGTCTCCAACTCCCGATCCGTTCTCTCCTGTCGATGACCCGCGAACGCTCCGTCCCGACTCAGCGTCCCCTTCAGATACCCAGGGTATCTTGTAGCGTGTTTCGATCCCTCCAGGGTCTCGGGCTCCGACGGCCCCAGCTCTCCCGCACTGCTTGACTTGGCAATGACCAGGGACCGGTCACTACGCACCGATGTGCTTCGTCCTGATTCTGACTGATCCGAGCTGGTTCCCTCCTCCAACTCTTTCGGGAGTTTCTTGATCTTCTTCAGTTTTCTTTTCTGGGAAGGCTCCTCCGCTGTGGACCCTTGTGTCGGTGGTCACTTAAAAGCCGGAGGCTCACCCTCCTCTCCTTTAATTTTTGGGCGCTGGTCGTCTGACGAACTTATTAACTCCACCACCTCGGCCCTGGGCGGTATCCCAGAGCCGCCCGGCTTTGGGTCTCGTGTGGATTTTCTTCCTCGTCCTCTTCCAGGGAGTCCTCACCCTCTGGGCTCTCGGGGCTCCCCCTGAGCGTTCAGCTTCCTCACCTCGCTTTGCACCAATCCGGTAACCTGCTCTCCTATGAGGAGTGGTTTCAGACTGGCACTCCGCGGAGACTCAATCATTTCCTCTCTACTTTCGTGGCCCTCCGAGGGGAACGACGTGTAGGTGTCGACCTTTCCGCCAACCCGGCCAAGTGTCCCTTTCCTGCTGCCTTGGCCCCCTGAGGCTCTCCGTCGGCTCCAGCGGCCTCCTGTGGCTCCTCCGCAGCTACCTGCCCGGCTTGCTCAACTTTGCTTTTGTCAGACTCTCCCGAGGCTCCCGGGTAGTGTGGTATCTGGATCCTCCGTCGTGGTCTATCCGGTGCTGACTTGTCCACTGCCTTCTCGGTGGGTATGAATCCCTCCGGATGCCGCACGTTGAAGTCTTGTTCCATGTCAGCTACCCGGGCCGCCGTGTCGTCCCCAACAGCATACGTGGTGTAGGCCCGCCGTCCTTTCGGGTCCAGTGCGAACTGTGCAGCATACTCCACTCGCAGGAGGGGGTCTCACTTCGCCATTCCCCTTTTCAGGCTCCCCTCGTGTGAGTCTGTCATGTGCTTCCTCCAGTCGTTGTGTGTTGAATACGCCCGGTACATCGTGCACACTGGGCACATACAATATCTCTTTCGGCCTCATTCGTGCTGGTTTCGGGTATGCTTGGCCAGGTACTTGAACTTCTTGCCGCCGCAGCTCCCCTCGTAGCATCGTCCGGTCATCTCGTCTGTCTTCCGGGCCTTCGGGCTTCGTTCCAGGCTCGAAGCTCGTCCCGTCAGCCTTCTCCGTTTTCGCCTCGTAGTGATGCTACTCGTCTCACTTCTCTGCCTTTTAGTCTCAGGCTCGCTTCTGTAGCTTGGTCTGCTTGTCTTATATAGGCGGAAATGGGCGTGGCCTGCGCTAGCGACAAGCTCACCAACCAACCCGACGGTGGCGCCCTCTACAATTTCCGGTCCCCGGGGCCCGCCCCGCCTGACGTCCACCTCATGGTCCTCGCCGTTTTCGTGTTTTCGTCTGCGCTTTTCCTCTTAGGCCTTTTATTACCCCACCGGACGTCCTCGGTCCTTTCATCTTTTCCGCTTCCTCTGCCTTATCGCTCGGCTCCTTTGGTGCTTCCACACACTTCCTGGAGAACACAGGGGCTCGTCACTATTGTCCTCCGGTCACGCCGCCCCGCTCTGCCTTTGATTTCCTCGTTTTACGACCTACTTTTAAGCCCGTCCATTTCCGGGCCTCACCTCTTACGAACGGACGGTTGTCCCCGCATCTACCCTCCTCCGGTCTCCTGGACATTGTAACACGGTTTAACCAAGTCGGCATCGTGCCAAAAATTCTTCACCAGCTTGCCACCGGGTCTGTCTTCCGTCACAATCTAACCATCTTTTCCACGCTGTGGTTTCCTCGGACCGAAAGAAAACCAGCTACGTGAAACTACTTGAGCGTTCGGGCCGTCGTGGCTTTGAAACGCCGTTTTCGTTCCAACCCCGAATTTCCCACCTAAATTATGTCCGCAAGAGAACCGTTCTCAGCTAGGTAGCAGTTTTCTTCAGCCTCACAATCTACACGCCTACAGTAGTGGTCAACGTGCCTCCCCGACTCAATGGCCCCAGGTTGATCAGTCCTTATTAGCCAAAGCCTTTTCGTGTAGCGCCTATTTTGGTCGTTCCCGCGGTCCTCTTCCACCTGCAGAATCGAGACAGGGGAACGATTTATCACAAAAAGGGGGTGCCCCGCTTCCGTCACGTGCCGGACACGCCCCACCCCAAGCATCTTATTGTGTAGACTTGTGTCCTCTCTGGTCGGCCACCATCCAAGCTGGCGCAGCGTGTCCCCGGTAGGGTTCCAGGCGGTCCACATGGATCACTCCCCCCCCCCCTGGTTTTCCTCATTTCTTCCGTACTACCACCCGTCCTCGGTCAAGCACTTTGACGATCAGTGCGGGACCCGTCCAGGGAAATCGCAACTTCGTTCCTTTGTCCCTATCCACTACCGTGTCGTGCACCCAGACCAGCTCTCCGGCGTGGTATTCCCTCCGAGTCACCTTTCCATCGGCTGCGACTAGCCCTTCTTCTAGACTTTCCACATATTCACCCACCCGTCGAGGTTCCTTCTCCAGTAACAGAGGTTTCCCATATATCGCCTGTCGCGGCATCATGGTCTGTCGTCCCAGCATCATCATATTCGGTGTCACTCCCGTGCTGGCCTGCGGCATTGCCCTGTAGCTCATCATTACCAGGGGGACCATCTCGTCCCATTCCCGGCCCGTCGCACGGCAGCTAGCTTTCAAGCAGCATCCCAGTGTATGGAAACTTCGTTCTATGTATCCGTCACTCCGGGGGTGGTACGGCGTCGTCTGGGTCTTGTGTATTCCAAACAGCATGCAGACCTGAGCCACTACCTCGGATTCGAAATTCGTGCCCTGATCCTAGTGTAGTTCCCGAAACGCGCTGTACCGAGCCACCACTTCTTCTACCAGCTTGTCCGCCACCATGACTGCCTTCTGGTCAGGGATCGGGAAACACTCCAGCCATTTGGTGAAATAGCACCCTACCATCAGACAGTACTTGTTACCTCGTTTCGTGACCGGGTACGGGCCCGAGACATCCATGGCCAGTCGTTCCATCGGTTCTCCTACTATATATTGATTCAACGGCTCCCGACGTCCTTGTCCCCTCTTGAGCAACGCGCAGTCACATTCCCGACAGTCTCGGCCAGTAAAACCCTTGTTCCAAAAGGGCCGTTGTCCTGGCTACTCCCAGGTGCGCTCCTGCCGCTCCTCCATAGTATTCCCTTACCAACTTGGCTCGTTCTTCATTCGGAACGACCAATTGGTTTCTCCAACCATGTCCTTCCAACTCCCAATACTTGCGATGCAGCACGCCATCCAGTAGGCTCAGTCTTTCCCATTGCCTCCATAGGATCTTAGTTTCTCGGGATTCCGGAGATATCACCTCCCAACCTGGCCAGTTCGCATCCTCTTCTATCAGTGCGATAATTGGTCTCATATCTCGATTCCTGCTCTGTGCTGCCTTCATTTCTTGCGGGGACCATCTGGGCTCAAACCCCCGGGCCTGCGTTACTGCTCTCACTTTTTTGGTACCCTCGTGCTCTTCCCCACATTCTTTGCACGGGTACCGAGACAACGCGTCTGCGTTTCCTTGCTTCCTGCCCGGTTGGTGTTGAAACGACACGTCATGCGAGTCGATAATTTCGATCCAACGGACAGCCTGCCCCATCGGTTCCTTACTCCTCTGCAGCCAACTTACTGCACTTTTATCCGTTCGGACAATGACGCATTGACCATAGATGTAGCACCGAAAATGTTTCAACGCTCGCACCACCGCCAACAGTTCTTTCCGGGTGGTGCAATATTTCCGTTCATTTGAATCCAGGGTCTTACTCATGTAAGCTATCACCCGTTCCACACCTTTCTGCTCTTGTGATAATACGGCTCCTGTCCCCACATCACTGGCATCTGTGTCCAGCCACCACTGTCCTTCTTCCTCTGGGAATCCTAGCACCGGGGCTTTGGTCAACGCCCTTTTCATGGCTTCCATCACCTCTTGTCTTCTCGTGATCCAAACGAAAGGCTCCTCTTTCGTAGCCAGTTCATATAGTGGGGCAGCCAAATCTGTGAAACCATCTATGTGTCTCCTGTAGTATGAACATAGTCCCACAAAGGCTCGCACCTCGTGGAGATCCCGAGGGACCGGCCACTCAGTTACTTGCCGACACTTTTTAGGGTCGGGCTCGATCCCATTCAACGAGACCAGGTGTCCCGAGAACGGGATCCGTTTCTGGAACAGTCTGCAGTTTCGTGCCTTCAACTTCAGCCCTGCAGCATTCAATCGGTCCAGAACCCGCACCAGTCTTTCCAAAGTTACTTCAAACGTCGGTCCGAATACTAATATGTCGTCCAGATAAACTAGACACTCCTCCCACACAATTCCTCTGAGAATTCTTTCCATCAGTCTCTCGAAGGTGGCCGGGGCATTCACCAGCCCGAATGGCATCACTTTGAACTCGTATAGTCCCCCTTGGGTCACGAAGGCCGTCTGTTCTCGGTCTTCGGGTGCCATTTCTACCTGCCAGTACCCACTTGCGAGATCCAGGCTGCAGAAGAATAGGCTCCCGCCCAAGGTGTTGAGGCTGTCTTCTATCCGGGGAGTGGGTAGGCATCTACTTTCGTGGCCTGATTCAGTTTCCGATAATCAATACAGAATCTCGTTCCTCCATCCTTCTTTTTCACCAAGACGGTCGGACTGCTCCATGCGCTTCCACTCTCCTGGATGATTCCTAGATTCAACATATCCTCCACCAGGGCTCGTTCCTCTTCTCTCCTGGTGGCCGGATACCGTCGGACTCTCTGTTTGATTGGCATTTGATCCCCTGTACTGATTCGGTACTGTACTAAACTTCGTCCTAATTCGTGCTTCGAGGTCGTGAACATCTTTTCCCAGGCCGTGATGGCTTTCTCCAGTTCTTCGCCTTCTTCCGGGGTCAGGTCTCTCTTGGCCTCTCCTATCATTTCAGTGAGTGCTCCGGGTGCCTCTTTCACGCTTTCTTCCGTACCCCGTACTTCCTGTACGAAGGTGGCTTCTCCGAGATCGCTGCCGGTCTCCAGTTTCGCGCTCTCGGTCCCTCGGTTGGCCACCCAAACTTTGTTTTCTTCTCCCAATATCAACGCTCCTGGAACTACTTCCAGCCCCATCGGCAATCCATTGCCGGTAATGACAGCCAGCTGTCCACTGTATCCTATTTCTGCTCTTGCTACTATCGGGTTACCTGAAGTGGGGGTATCTCCTTCAGTCCTCACGATCTGTCCTCCAACAGTGACTGCCCGAATCCCATTTGTTTTTCTTGCTACTCCCGGGATCCGTTCCCCCTCTCCCCCTCCTTCGGCGGGCAGGGGTTTCATCAGGCTTGACTGTTAACCGGTACTTCACCGCGAAATCGTTCCCCAGGATCCCTCGTCTCTGCCCATGTCTGCCACTATGAACATCCACTGTAGCACGCATGTTCCCAGCTTCACCAACAGATTCGTGCACCTGTAACATCGCAACAAACTACCGTCCGCCGAGCAGAGGCGTCCTTCGAATCCGTCTAGATCCTCCCATTTCCGCCCCCACTCTCTCCAGATTCGGGCCGACAGTAAACTGATCATGGATCCAGTGTCGACCAGGAAACAGACGACACTTTCTCCCACCGTTCCAGCCACATAAAGTCCACAGTCACCCATGCTTCCCACTTCTTGCGCCGCACCCAAAGCGGGCCCTGTGCTTACTGCGACGGCGACTGTCCGTTTCCCTGACGCTGGGAGCAATCCCTCGCGAAATGGCCTTTCTGATGACATTGGTGGCATTCCATATCCTCTTTTCTCTTTTTATACGCCTCTCTCCGGGCTGCCAACTGTCTTCTGGCTTCTCGTTCCTCTGCCAATTCCTTCATCATTTCTTCGAGCTTTGGGTATTGGCGTCCTCCTCGGGCCTCGCTGCCCGTAAGAGGCGGCGCGAGTATCGTTCCTGTATCTCCACCACCACTACTGCTTCTTCCAGTGTCTTACAGCCTTTCTCCGCGCACTTTAGTTGAAGGTCTTCTCCTACCGCAGCCTGAAACGCATGTAGTGCCGCTTTCTCCTGACTGGCATAATCATTTGAGAGTAGGCCCTCGACGCCAGTCACCGGGCGTTATCGGCCAACTCCTTCGCCGCTTGGTTTTTTACTCATTTCAGTCCCGCCAGTTGCTGCAGAGCATTGCACATGTACTCTCCTGCCCGAACCTCCGACACAGCGCCTCCACTCTCGCCGGGTAACGGAATCGTTCCCTATCCGGGAGCCCGACAAAGTACATCCATGCTGTCCCTGTCAGCGAAAGGAAGAGAATCACCGCCTTTTCTTCGGTCGTCCAACATCCCAAGTCTGCATATTCCTCGAACTGGTTGATCCATCCTTCAAAATCTGGCTTTCCATCATATTTTTCTGGCCTTAAACTGAACTTGTTTAGGCCCGCTCCTACCGTTCCGGTCTGTTGCTGCTGTTGAGTCCGCGCATTCTGTTCCTCTGTCGGGGTGGACGTTCCCATGAAGTTAAACTGCCTATCCATGATGGTTGTGTCCTCCCCTTTTACTTCGGGTTTCGTACCTACTTTCTCCTCCCCACCTTCCTTGAAGGCGATGTCAGAATCCATCTGATCAGAAACCGTAGCTGTCGCCATAAGTACCTAAGTACACTCAATGTCCACAAGTTCCTATGTGCTAATTCAGCACCACCGCTGCTACCAGTGTGACGTTCCTCAGTAGTTCGGGGTTTCCGATGCCTACAACAGAGGGACGTGGGGATTGCTTCGGGTCTCAGCCGGACGGGGAATCCGGGCAAGAAGCTGAGATGTGATATTTAGAGTCGTGCCTCACGCATGAGGGGGTTTGAGCGGGTTGATCGGGAAATCGGTATTCGTCGACAGGGGAGGGGTGTATTAGCCGGGCTGGACCGAGGGGCCTCAGCCACCGGGCGGGGTACAGGCACTTCCGTTAACGGGCGGAGGACTGCGGAGGAGATAAAATGGTAAGGATAGGTGCGGGCCGTTTCCTTGGTGCCAGCACCCTCTTCGGGGCCCACTGCAGACGATCTACCCTCGTTCTCGGTCCGCGGGGGTGTCAGGCCGACGGTCGCCTATTGTTTGGTAGCATGGGGCCGAGCCGGTCGTGCCTTCGTACCCCTGGTTCCTGGGTTTCCGTTCCCTGTTTCGGGCCCTTGTGCCAGTTCGGTCCTTCCTTCTCGGGATTCCATCCAGGCCATTTTCGGGCCTTCGTACCCTGTTTCGGTCTCTCGGGCCTTCGGGACCCCGTCCTAAGTTTCGCCTAATTTCTTCTAATTTTTATTATTTTACTTAGACTTCTAGTCAGCTAGCCTGTATTGGATCATCTTATCGGTTACCATAGGAAGAAGACACATGTTGACACAAGGAGTAGTGCAAAGGAACTCTTTTATTCTCGGGCCTCACCGCCCCTTTTATAGTCTAGTGGTCAGCCCTGATTGGCTGTTTCTGATCACGTGGTTATAAATGACATCACTTCCGGTTTACTTTATCACTTCCGGTTTACATATTTCTTGGGACTTTCGGGTTTCGGGCTTTTACAATTTCGGGCTAAATAGTAATATATCATCATCACCAACATAATATTATAAATATAAGTTTGTAGGATGGGTGGGAGGCAACGCGTGCAGTCTATGGTATGTCCAAGTGCCAACTGCGCGGGTAGTGGCCCAGAGGGGGCAGTGGTGCTCCCCGGACGAGGTGGGAGGGGGTGTTATGTCCAGCCGCGAATGACACACAACTTGGCGGGCATGTTATTAACCATCTTGTGAAAAGGATAAGATGCGGAATCGTTCTTCGATGTCCTTCGATGTCCTTCGATACATGTAACCTATCCTTGAATCCTATGTGATATTTCAAGGGAAATACTGTTATGAAAGGAAAACTGTCTGAGGTTGAAAGTATCACCCTGAGTACGAGGTGCCCTGCACTTGAGATCTTTTTCTAGGGAGAACCCTAAGGTGGCATTGACTGCTTGAGGCCGTTAGGCTGAGGGCTGTAATGTTTCTGATGTCCCACTGAATTCAACAGATGCAATGAATCATATACCACAGCCACGAACACAGTAGTAGTATAATACTACTAGCATTAGTATTATATGATAATCAGTATAAGTCAAATATAAGATCTTATGAATAGTCAATTTTGTAAAAATTGCAACATTTTTGGAAGTCACAAGTAGGAAATCCAATTGTGCACCCCATACACCTACTTTCTGCTTTTTTAAGAGGAAGAGGAAGTTTTAGCCTCTTTCTCTTTAAGAGCAAAGATTCTCCCTGTTATATCTCATATGGGGCTTATAGGGTGAGGTTTTCTTCTTGAGACATAGAGGTTTAGTATTGATGTATACCACCAGGGGGTGCATGTATGTCCTCTTTTTCTTGAAGAGAAATCCCTCACCAAATGAGCCAAACATTAGTATAATAGGTAGTGAGAGGTGTGCTTCGAGAGGATGAGGGGAACCTTTCTCCTCTTCTTAAAGAGAAGAGTCTAGGTGTATGGGGTGCATCTTTTGATCTTTTCAAATCTTATATTTTGCAGTCAAGGTATCAAGAGTTTGGCAGATTACAGCAAGGAGGAAGTTGCACATCGTCTAGAGACGTACTACAAATTCATGTTTGTACGTCACCCTTTGACACGTTTGCTCTCTGCCTACAAAGACAAGATTACCCATTTACGAAATTTTAATCCAAATGAAAGCAACTTTTACGCCCGATACAGATTGAAGATGTTGAAATATGCTGGGAAATTTGAGTGGAAATCATGGCAGAAAACAAACGTAACTTTCCGTGATTTCGTGAGTTACATCATTCGACCCTATCGTCCCTATCCAAACATGCATTGGGATACAATCGAACATCTGTGTAGTCCCTGTAGGATAAAGTATGACTTCATTGGAGAAGTGGAAACATTTAGTCAAGATTCAAACTTTCTCCTTTTTCATGTGTTTAAAAGTAATCATTCGGTCCCCCGTGTTGGATGCATCACCAATACAAGTGACTCTGTGGCTCAACAGTACTATAGAAAGTTGCCAAAAGACCTGCGCAGAAGAGTCATAGATCATTTTAGGACTGATGCGAAGCTATACACCTATGACACAAAACCCTTTCTGTGAGTAAAATGATACTGTTCTATACATGAGAAGGGTGTTTCACAATTTGGAGGTATTTTTAGTTCTTAATACACCTCCCAGGTGGCGCCCTGAACGGTAATGAGTATCTTTCAAAAAAAGGTCTAACCTGGATGTTGAATTTGTGACCCCACACCGCTAAATGAGGCATAAATCGCTGTATGAAGTTCTGAGAAAATTGCATGATAAGAGAAAAAAGTCAAAAAGTCAAAAAATGAGTTTTCTCCAGAAATCACAAGATAAACACCTCAGCAATATATTTTACTAAGAAATTTATAGTAATAATTGATTTCACAGGCATATTACACAGGTTTTCTTGATTGTCCTAAATCTGGTCTATAGAAATTTGCATTGTCATGCAGATAAGTCTAATCTTTAAGGCAATTTTTCTCTAATTAGCCCTTTCTCATGCCTGATACTTCGAACAATCATAACTCAAGTTCTATTAATGATAGAAACATGATTATTTCAGCATTGTAAAGGTTATGTCATCTTCTCCAAAGATTTGCCAAAAGGTCAAAAACTCTTATCTGCGACTTATGCCTCACTATGTGATGGGGGGGGTAACATTTATGTTGTCCTACAATGTTGTGATAACGTTGGGGAAGTCTTGTTGTCACAATGTTGTGAAAATAACGTTGTCGCAATGTAATTTTGAAACGTTGCATGCTGCATCATTTTTACTCAAATGTTGTAAAAAGGTAATGTTCTTCAACATTAATATTGTCTGAACATCATGTATTTGCTGGGTACTGCCCTAACTTTAGATTGTACCTGAATTTGACAACTGAATATAATTCCTGAGATGCATACTAAGTTGTTAGAATGATAGCCCTTGAGCAGTATTACACATAAGATCTTAAATGGACATTTTATCGTAAAATTTCACAAAAAAACACTGGGTGTGAAATGGATTTAAACTGTTCAATGAGTCACATATCCAAAACCATCAAATTTGAAAAAAATAACCTTACTGAGAAACACAAATATTGATTTAAGATTGTATCTCAATTTACAATCACAATTTGGCTAGTGTGAAATGCCCCGTTAATCTTGGAAATAACGTTGTCGCAATGTAATTTTGAAACGTTGCATGCTGCATCATTTTTACTCAAATGTTGTAAAAAGGTAATGTTCTTCAACATTAATATTGTCTGAACATCGTGTATTTGCTGGGTACTGCCCTAACTTTAGATTGTACCTGAATTTGACAACTGAATAAAATTCCTGTGATGCATACTAAGTTGTTAGAATTATCAAAATAAATCTAGATAATTTCTTTTTTCAATCTACGAGGCGTCAACAGTTGATATTTCTGTGCGACTGGTTGACAATTCAGTGGTCAATAAATCCTGTGTCAATTGCTATTTCCATAGATTTAAGGACAGAATATCACTATTATTATTTTTACTATTTTTATTATGCAAATTTAGGTCATACTTGGAGTCTTTTTTTACCACCTTATGGTAATACAATTTCTGTGTCTTTAATCTCTTAATTTTTGCATCCACGGGTGGTGTGAATCCATATATTACCTCATGAGCACTTCCTATAATAGTACAAAGGGTTTCAGGCTGTGTGACATGAGCTGCGATATGACGATGTCACAATGAAGTCACACAAATTACAGATAAAATTCTTACTTATACATGTGTGAAATAGTAAAAATAGCCAAATAGGGGGTAGGGAGGTGAACAGGTCCGGGCACCCCCTTCCTTGCATAATTATGTTTCTGGGACTGCTCCCCCCCATACATTTAGGTTTGTTGCCCCGCCTCTTTCTATTCCTGGATCTGCCCCTGATTTCTATGCAAAAAGTAAAGGTAGATACATTGATAGCAATGTGCAAGAAAAAGAAAAACATGGTATCTGTAATTAAACAGCTACTAATCTTCCCACGTGTCTTTTTCATTTCTTTTCAAATTAAAATTTGTACCCCTACCTTATAAGCTGGTTTGGAGATTTGCCAATCACTTCATAATCTAAATATCAAGTCACTGTCACATACAATACATGGAAAATCAATATACTTGAAACATGTCGGAAAAGGCACCTTTTGTGAGATGTTCCTGAAAAAATTAATAATGAAAATGAGTTTCCAAATTTCGGGTGCAACTAGAGTAAGTTCTTATTACTGGTTTATTATGCATACTTTTAACTTTGGTCATGACTTGATACTTTGGATAGGGGAAGAATTTGTTAGGGTCCTAATGGTGCCCTCCTGTTGAGGGTGTCACAGACCTAATGAGTTAGGGTGCATTTCACACAAGGTGGTTTTACGATAGTAAGTGCTAAGATAATGTGTAGCACTTACAACAAACTGTTCTACACTGAGTGTCGTATCTTACACTGCATGAAAAAAGGCCTTTAAGACCTTAAGTTTCTGTAAATGGGGTCATTGAGGTGTGCTAAAGGTAATGGAAAGGTCACCTTTACAAGACCTTTCCAAAACTTTTTCAATTGACCTTTACAAATTCAGCACAGATCTTGCAAATGTGTTGGAAAGGTGACATTTCCTAAGGCTTTAATGAACCTCAATGACCCCATTTACAAAATTAAAGGTATAAAAAGGTCCAATTTTGCACAGTGTTAAACATTTTATCTTAGCACTTACTAGAGACAAATTTAATGGGGAATCACCTTTACCTGAAGGACATGCCAACCCTTATGTCAAAGAAAATAAATTGGATATGGTTCATACAAATATAAGTAGATGGCAGCATTGTTTAATGTACCCCTTGTATGAATATGGCAACATAGAAAATTCATTTAAGATTGGAATCCATGGGGAAAACTATAATCTTTCTTGATATAATTGTTTCATATAGTGATAATTGAATTTTCTATCATGAATTCATTCTGTTAATTTGTACATTTATGGTTAGATATGTATATTCATGATGGACTTTGTATTTCCCACCACTGTGGGATGATATGCCATCTAGTGTATACTGCATGAACTAAATAAGCTGGCAATCTACATTGGAATTAAGATACTACAACTCTTATCTTATCTTTTGTGAAATGCAATGCCTTAGCTACTTCCAACAGAAACAAAGAACTTGGGACAATTTTTTATCTTCAATATTGTCATGGTTACATATGATATGGACAAACATTAATTATTGAATGATGTTCTACATTATTCAATGTTTAATCATAAATGGACAAATATTTGATATTTCATTGTAATTATAGATAATTCAAGCTTTATTTCCATAATCTTAAAAGTTATGATAGCCCTTGAGCAGTATTCCTCTAAGATCTTAAATAGACATTTTATCGTAAAATTTCACAAAAAAACTAGGGTGTGAAGCAGTTTTAAACTGCTCAATGAGTAGTCACATATCCAAAACCATCAAAAAATAACCTTAAGGCGGTGATCCACGTTGCGACAAAAAGTGAACCGAATACAAAATCGGTTCAGAATCGGTTCAAAATATTTTCTATCTCAAAAATCGGTTCAGAATCGGTTCAAAATCGGTTCACTCTGTACCAAAATCGTTCTGTGGATCATGCCAGCCGATTTTTTCAAAACGATTTCACAACCAACAAATGAAATAAAAAATTGTTCCAGCCGATTTCAAAACAACATTGGTCCGATGAAATTATTAAGCATGTTTAATATTGTTGGACCGATTCTGGACCGATTCTGGACCAATTTTATTATGCCTATGTATTTTCAATGTCATTTCATTAATTTTTGGGTATATTATCACAGAAATGTTACCAAAGTACATCAAAATTAATATTCTTTCACGGGATATATTTTTTTAATGCTTTATCATGAGTATTTTTCTATTTTACTTTTTATCAATTATACAAGCTAAATATTTAACATTTCTATTCGTGATTAACATATTCACTCTTGAAATATAAAAATGATACCAGTTTTATGAAAAATACACCAACTGATTTTTTTACATTGATTTACTACTACTTTGCAGTCTAGTAGACAAGGAAACTATTGAATTTTAACATCACCATGGATCATAGGTTCTGGACCAATTCTGGACCGATTTTAGGACCAACAGGTTTAATTGCCAAACCGATTCAGAACTGACAAAATAGCAATCTTTCTGCCACGTTCAGAAATGTCGTCACATGGATCACCAGCTTTACTGAGAAACACAAGGGTCGTAAATATTGGTTTAAGATTGTATCTCAATTTACAATCACAATTTGGCTAGTGTGAAATTCCCTGTTAATCTCGGGGTAATTTGGTTGGCCCTGACTCCTGACACAAGACCCTCAACACGTCATGCTCACAGCAGGTATTGTATATTTGTTTTCGGAAAACACTATATTGATAATCTAATTCTTACTTTCATATAATCAGAGATGCCAGTTTTCCTACTTTTGTAGGATTTCCTGCTTTTTTTGTGATTTTGTGAACAACCAATCTTTCTTACATTGCTTTAATATCTGTTTTAGAGTATTCTCATGATGGTTTCAAGCCACTTCAAAGTCAATGTCAGATCTGTATTTCTGAAGGTTATTCACCTCCTAGTTGCTTTTAGAAAAAAAAGTAAGAAAACTGTTCCCTACTTTTTCACCAGTCGGGAGTGGCATCCCTGTATAATATATCAAAAAAGTCTCATAGATATTCTTAAAGATTTTTTTTTTTTAATTTCAGAATCAATCATAATCTTCAGGGGTAAGCCCCCTGGTCTTACAGATCCAATTAGAACAATAATAACAAAAATGTATTACATGCAACAATGACAAAAAAAGAAAAAAGAAATATATTACATAGGATTAAATCATTCCCTCATCAAAAAATTGAACATTCTATTGATTTGCAATTTTAATTCAAATTTGTTTTTATAATTCTGGGTTTCAACAGGTAGATTATTCCACAAAATTGTACCTTCATAAAATGGACTAGTTTCATATTTACCATTATTATATTTTTCAGTTTTGGAAGTATGCTTAACAGCACCCCTTGTCTGTCTTATATTACATTTAATTACATTTGGAGAGTTGCTATGGATAAACATCAAACTTAATTGTTGTTTTTGTCTTTGTTGTTCTAAACTCAGCAATTTAACTCTATGATGTAAATCTGAAATTCCTAAAAAGTCGTCCCACTTTATGTTACAACAAAATCGCAAACAATCATTTTGTACAATCTGGAGTTTCTGCCTATATTTCACAGGCAACGAAATAAGTACAAAGCTAGCATAATCAAAAAATGGCAAAATTGTCTGTTTATATATCTTAACAGCTGCATCAGTAGTAATATATCGCCTCAACTTTAGTAAACTAAACAATTTACTAGATTATTGAAATAACACAAAAAGTTAAGTTCAGAATCCAATGTGACTCCAAGATATTTATACGTGTTTACAAATGAAATTTCTTTAGTATCATACCTAATACAAGTCAAATTTACCTGCTTTTTTAATTTAGCAGGTGAACCTACTATCATACATTTTGATTTTGATACATTTAAAATAAGATTATTTCCAGAACACCAATTAACAAAATTATCTAAATCCTGCTGTAAATATACGTGAATAGGAATTTCCAGAAAAAAACAATACACAGTCATCTGCTAACATTGAGTTTTGGGTCAATTTATATGAGTTTGGTTATAAAACAGTTAGATACAGGAGTTTCAAACTTGCGTACAGTTTCGGTAAGGGTACATAAAACTCCCTTAGCTATGGAGCTTCTTATGAAACACCCCACAGTGGTGAGTTTGGATGGAAGGGGTGGGGTGAGGGCAGGAGGCTAAAGGCTATATTCAACTTTGTGGCAGGTCGCATTTGCGGCCTCTATTTCCAGGTACCACAAGCAATTTGCGATTTTGATACCAACAGGTCTGCAACTGCAAGCAAAGGAAAGAAAACCTATATAAAATATAAAATAACAGCAACTACAAGCAGACACCACAAATACCTTTACATATACTGCAAAGAAGTTTGTGGCAGATTGCTTGCATTTTTCAGGGTGCCGCAAGCAAATACTGTATCTTCGGTAGGGAAAGAGTGTAAGGATGAAGGAGGGGTGTGTGGGTGTGAAATGGGTGTAAAGAAAAGGATGGGGGAGGAGGGGTGCAGGTATGTGTGGGAGGTGCAGAAAGGGGTATTAGAAGGACCTACACATTTGGGGGAATGGTATGAGGAGGATCTACTCCTTCATCATTATCTCTTATAAATGATAAATTCTTAGGCATAAGGCTAATTAGATTCTCTGTGAACTTTGTATAGAGCACGTTTGATTGACCCCGACCTCCCAACTTTAATCCCTCATTATTGTGGTTGGTTGACCAGTGAATGGCACTTGCTAAGTCTTATTATACATCTTTATCTAGTTGCCTGATTCAGCTATTCTCCACAAGATGAATTAGAAACCTATAGACCTTGTGCAGATGTGATTACTTTTTGGTGATCATGACCACGTGGCTATGAAATTAATAAAGAAGGGTTTTTGATTCTAACGCATGGGAACGGTTAATTATGAATTAATGAGTTTGTTTTGATCAATTAGAACACTGATATCTCCACAATTGAGTATACTATTAATAATAGGTTGATTATATGGCGCCCAGCCCATTTTGGATGATGTGACTTCAACTGCATAGTATCTATAGTTCTAATTCTTCAGCCTGCCACTAGTTATGCTGCCGTATTGTTCCCCACTCCTTTTAAAGGATTCCTTACACATACATTTTGAAAAGCCTAATTTTTTAATCACCCCAGCCGCGAAGCGGCCACCTGGCCGGAGGCCAGGTGCAGGGGTGGTTATGCCGTAGTCACTTTCCATGGTTGATTACGACAGGTCTGTTGACCTTTACTGAAGAGGAATGCTAAATAGTTATTCATAACTGAATTTTTATCTAACATACTGCTAGAAATAATGATTTGATCATTCTCAAAAATCAAATTAAATAGTGATAGATTCTGGTCGCAGATTTCTTTTATTCCATTGGAGTAAAATGAGGTTACGAATATTGGCAACGGCGAATTCCGGCAGGAGGATCGTCACTGTGACAACGTGTCATGACGACGTGTATCCATGACGACACGTTTGTTTGACGATGTGTCGCCTTGATCACTTGATGACACATGTCGCCGTGATTATGCCAGCTGGATTCTTTTCACTGGCTGTGGATTGCTGCAGCTAGGTAATAAGGCTTCCCACAATGTATTTCAAGAAGTGTGTGGGCAGTGGGGAGCACGTTGAAGCAGTTGGGGACCTGGAGTAGGGTGGGCAGGGCAGAACACCTCCCCGCTGCCGTTCACATTTGTGTCCCCCCACTTTGAATTTACATAACTTATTTGGGTGTGGTTAAAATCGACAGAGCTTATTGACATGAACAAATAATTAACATGACATAGGACATTTATTAAATATCAGGTTTCCATGCGCGTTTTGTGCAAGGTACAACAACCGACTCGATTTGTAGACTGTAGTTACATCCAAGTCCGCTAGTAGCTTAAACATTAATCCGTTCTGACCCTGGGTCACAATGAAATTAAGCCCTGTTTCAACCAGCCGATTTTACTACCAATTTATTACCTATCTTACATGCCATTTGAAAGAGAATTAAAAACCTTTCTAATGGTAGTCTATATAACATATATGTGCATGATTAACCAATATTCCCACTGCTGATTTCTGGCCATTTCTGAAATCGGTAGTACAATCGGCTGGACAATTTGGGTGATTAAATTTTTTCCGGGGTGATTGCCCCATTTTCTTGTTATGTGACTTATTTCTTGTTGGTATCCCTAAAATATTTCATACGAAAAAAATTGAAAATTTCGAAACATTAGTGAATTATAAGGGAAAGAAAATAAAATCAGGGAATTCCCTCATTTTTGGGCTTTCAAATCTGTCCTTGCTACGTCATAATGAAGGGAATTCCCTTTCAAAATAACTTGGGAATCCCAGGTCATTGAATGAATTTAGGCCAGCAAAAGATGCAAGTGTTTATAACCTGTATATCACCTAAATAAACAGCTGCTAAAATTCCTTTCTATACACTTTTAAGATTTGGGGATTCCCTTTTTTGAAAACTAGGTTTTTCCCAGTAAGTGTCCATGTGATGTCACACATTAGAGGAATTCCTTTAAAAACATATAACGTAGACTAAATATTCCATTTGGAATATCCTTAAGATATTTCTGTCATTGTTAGTTCATAATGCACATTCCATACTCAAATAATTTTATTGACAAATATCAATCCTTTATTTATGTGCAAGGTTTCCTGCATATTAAGTAATATTAATAATTCGCAAATTGGGAGGGTGGCAGCATATTTTGCATACCATATGTAGTTGCCCTTGAAAGGGTAAGACTGAGGCCTAATCAGAAATATCAACGTTTGAGCTCAGTGGCCGGTTGCATAACAAACCTCTGTATGATATTTCTTAACTTACGATCACTTTTTTGGCTGAAGTAGCTACATGAGTTTGGTTTTGTTTATGTTGGTTTGGGTGGGTTTACAAGAATTTTGGGGTGCATGAGCATTAACGAGAGTTTGGGTACATTAACATGAGTTACATGAAACGGCTGTGCATGAGAGTTCCAAACTTCTCTACAGTTGCCACAAGCAACCATAAAACTTCTGTAGCCATGGAGAATATTATGAAACAGGAACTTGATTATTCTTGATTTGAGAGTTTCAGAGTTTCAGAGTTTCAGAGTTTCAGAGTTCTGCCTTGTCCAATGTTGGCAAATACATCTTTTATGATTTCCAAGACCGATGCTGCATAATGAAGCAGAGATGATGCTAGAGTTCCAGTTCTTGTAACATTCTCTTTTAACATATCTGTCATGCTCCAAGAGCTTAAATTCATTTTTCATCATGTTCCCTTCTGAGAAGGTATGGATGGCCAATCAAGCCAACCTTGGTTCTTTCTTTCAAAGCATTGAGATAGCAATCTTGTAACACCTGAAAAATCAATAGTATTCTTAGTGATTTAATCATTTCTGAGAAAAGTCATAAAATATGCAGAGAGTAATATATAATTAAATGTTTTTAGGACTGTGCCCATAACATGTCATCATAGAAAGAGTGATTCTCGATCATCTGGTTATGCCAAAGGGTAGGAATTCTTTTTTGTACTATATCTTTACAACTCTTGGGGAATACTCTTTTGGACAAATTTGAAAATAGTATAAATTAATTGCCCTTAGACAGTTCAAGGGGTGGCATAGTTTTAGAAACCCATTAGAATTTTCAAGATGTAAAAATTGATATGACATGCACCACAGGAATACATTTCAAGGATGTTACCTTGCAGAATGTTATTGTAATGGCACAGAACATTGTTAAAACATCACAAAAATGGTTTATCACCAAGGAAACTGACACTATGCTCTCTATCAATAAATGCTGAATTTTGCGGGAGTTTAGCAGCAAAAAATCAGGCATGTGTAATATGGCCTGTTGCTTTTATTTGTGTTTTTAAAAAAAAACTATTTCCCAGGTTTGATGCTAAGCAGCACGTGGCTTTGATAATTCCTTGGTGTCAGCATATTTAGCTCCCTTTGTGATAGACCTGTGGCCCGTTGCACGATGGGTTTCATAACAACGAAAATATTGTAAACAACGAAACATTTCGTTGTTACTTTTATCGTAACAACGATGGTTTTGTACAATTTTTTTTCTATATTTAGAATGTTCCCAAAGAGCTGTAACTTTTGCTGGATTTTTTATAATTTTTTCTTAGTTCATAGCACTTTACAGAATTTAATTTCATTCATTAGATCCCGAGATATTGCATTTTCGTAACAACGAAACTTTTCATTACTAAGCAAAAGTTCGTTGTGCTTTCGTTGTTTTATCTTAGAAACAAAATTCTATTGTGCAACGGGCCACTGGGGCCTGTTTCATATTAATGCTCTGTACATGAGTTTTGAGTTTCATAAAATTACAATCACCTTTTTCATAATCACAGCTATGTGAGTTTTGTTTTTGCTTATGTGAGTTTGGGTGCATTTATGAGAGTTTGGGGTACATAACGAGATTTTGGGGTGCATTTATAAGGGTTTTGGCTGGATTTACAAGACTTTCAATATACAACATTAGAGAGCTACAGAGATTATTAAGAACACTCCACCGGTCTAGAAAAAGTTTATTCCCAATAATTCCCTAATTTTTTTTTTGTTTTTTACAAAAGAGATAAAGGACTGGTGACTTGTGACATTGTCACTTTTAGATAACGTGATTATTTGATGTTAAGATAAACCAGTGATGTTTCACCTCTGCTGTTGGCTTAGTGAGTCTTATGTACCTTAATCATAGCATTAAAAGACACCTTTACTTTGTTTTGTCTTGACACCATCTTACCTGTGAAATACCTTATACTGTGTTGGCCTGTTTAGTGTAAGTGCAGATTACAGAATGAATCTTTCTTTTCTAGCTATATTGGTCTTCATTGAAATACAATATGTTCAGGAAAGTGGGTCTTACATGGTTCATGGTTCTACACATTGCACTGGATATTAAAGAAGGTAAGAGGTCACATCCAAATTCACAGGCTGTGACTTCAAAGCTCCATACCCACTAGGTGTCTTTCGAAACAATGGGCAACTGGTGACTGGTGACTGGGAGAATTGCCTGTAACGTCGTCAGGCGACTGAAATATTAAGCAAGTTTGATATTTTACTGAAGATTTTACTGGCAATTTTACTGGTGATCCCCTTGCCCCTTGCCCATTGCCCTGAATGCGAACCATATCCACAGGGAATCACTCAGCGATTCATTGAAAATCCAGTCGCCCATCAATTTCACTGGCAATCCTTATGGTCACCGGTGCTATTGGATCGCTGCAGCATTCTAAAACCCCATTGCAATGTGAATGGGGATGCAAAACACGAGCAACATCAATTTATTATTGAGGTTTATGAAAAAAAGACTTTACTTTTTATATTTGTGCACATAATATATTCTAATTACATTAGTAAGGCTGATTTATTACTTATTTTGGGTCATTTTGGATCAATACCATTTGCATTACAATTGTAGGGTGTGCATTCAGCCAGTCAACCTACTACTACTCTCGCTACAAAGCCACATTCTCAGAAGCTGTGGATGATTGTGCAAAAGTTGGAGGATTTCTTGCAACACTAGATACACCTGAGAAGTTTAACTTTATCAATGCTCAAAGGTAGGTTTGCTTAGTATACAGATCTTTTTATTGTCAAAAATCAAGGTGATGCTAACAAAGAGATCAGGTCTGGTTGAGGATAACAGTTGAGTTTGAAAAATGGAATGTTGGTGACCTCAAAACCAGGATCTCACTATGTCTTCACATGAATTCATCTGTTTTTTAAAAAAAAGTCTCTTAAATTAATAAACAAATCTTACAAGATAACATCAAAAAGCAAGGATGCTATCCTCTGTTGTAAGTTTCTTTTTATCCTCTCGATTAATATTTTTGCTATAACATTGATCCTTGATCACAATAACAAAGAGGTTCCCAGGAGAAATGTTAAGTGGTGCCCTCTTTTGACACAAATAAATTGTACTTATATGGTACTTGGGATTTGTACTTTCCATCCATATATATTTTGATTCATTGCTAACTCTTGAATTCCAGTGATTATTGGATGGATGATTCTGGAATACAAAGATACTGGATTGGTTTAAATGACCTCAAACTTGAGGGTTGGTTCAGGTGGCAGGATAATAGACTTGTTAATTGGGCTAATTGGCGCAGCAGACAACCGGATAATGGTGGCGGAAATGAAGATTGCGTAGAAATTAAATATAAACAAATGAATGACCAACCATGTCACGCAGTATTATACTTCATATGTGAGGTGGTGGGAGGTAAATATTGAATCTTATTTCAGAAGTTGTCTTGGCTGTTAGAAAAAGAATATGAAAAACCACTTTCAAATGGATTTCTCATGTGACTATAAATAAATTAAAGAGAAACTTCCAAAAGGCGGTCACAATACACACACACCCACACACAGAAATAAAATATAGGATGTATACAAAACTCTACAAGGGAACACGAATTTGCATTTTGATAAAAGGTAGGGAGAATAACGGAAATATAATTTGAAATAATTTGAGCATGTAACTCTTCTGTTAGTTGGACCAGGCTATGTAACTACAGAACGTTAGGCAGTACCAAATGCTAATCTGTCTTTTTAATTATTGATATGCTACTTTCATTGTTTTTAGATTCCAGAATAATGTGACATCTAGTATTCAAATATTGGACTAGGCGTTATAAGTATAGTTTGTTTGTTAAGGACATAATATTACATCAACTGTGCAAACTGCTCAGTTACGAAACAATAAATTCAGCATTAACATTTTCCACCTTACATGTATACACGTTATGGAATATCAATACCAAATGTATAGAATGATCATCATACAAAATAAGCACCTTGTTATGATAACATAATTAATATATTTCATATAGATTCTGATGAGTCAATATCAAAGCGTGATGTCCGCTCCTGCTGGGTGGCAAATGGCATTCTCAGACCAATTGGCAAGGCTGAATCTATCTCTGAAGGTAAGTATGAGACAGTGTCTTGGGTACTTTTTAAATTTTATTGGTCTAGGATATTGAAATCCAAATATAGTACACATTTCTAGATAAATTTCTAATGAAATGATAAAAGAAAGTTTTTGAAGAATAATTCCATTGATTCAAATTATTTTCATGCTTTCTACTTTGGTTTACAGATATTTTACTTTCCTCCAAGACCACACATAATTTCTATGAATTTTTAAATCTTTCATTAACTACCTTATTCATTTAATCTTTTAAGGAATAACCAAATGTCCAAGAGATAAGATATATTTTACACCATCAAACCGATTGAATTCAAAAACATGGTCTGAGGCTGATGAACTTTGCAAAGAAGTGGATGGTCTTCTTGCCAAAGTAACCACAGAGGACGAAAGACAGATTATTGAGAGGTTCAGGTAGGTTTACCAATGATGATAATTATGATTTCTAGTTCCTTAACACACAAACTCACTCACAGTTTGAGAAATGACCTGGTCAGATAAAACTACGAAACAAAAACATTTTGCCAGATAGAAAAATATTACATTACACCTCCACATCATCTATGGAATACCTTAAACTAATTGTTCCCTGCTTTTATTAATAGTGAGAGAAATTTCTTCGGCACATAGGTATTGGCTGCACGTGTTGTTTGCAAATGGACATCTATTTCTAGCCAAATGTTATTCAATGAATAATTATAGTAATAATGCAATAGGCATTTGTGGTGTTTCAAAGGTTTCTTATATGATTTAATATTCCAACAAATATTCCACAGAGTAATAATGCTTAAAAAAATGATGATGCATTAATACATATCCAGACTGCTGCTGGACAAAAATCCATGGACATGAGGGAGCACTATAATTATATTTACAGGAAAGCGCATCTTTTTACAAACATGTGGATAGGAGGTACAGATGTGGCAGTGGAGGGTGAACACAGGTGGGCAGATGGGGAGCCCTTCAACTGGACAGTGGCTCTTGGTACATCTCAGCCAGATTCAGACACATCAAAAAACTGCCTTGCTCTTGATGAATCTAACACCTGGGATTATCAAAATTGTTCTGCTAGATATGCAGTACTATGCGAAATGGATTCTGGTACGGCCATGATATAACACTTATATGAAGCTTTCTATTAGCATTTTAAGAATCTACATAATTCTGAAATGAGATTTTGTTAACTCTTTTTTAAGCAGTAGTTTTTCATGTGTTTTTATGAATCTTATGTTATATGATATATATCTTAAAAGCTTCAATTTTCCATTGAAGTCATACTATGACTTCAATTGAAAATTGAAGCTTTTAAGAAGGAATGTGGTGCTTTGGAAATTGGTGCAATTTTGTACATTATGAAGTGAATTATTGAATCTCTTTTGGGTTTATGCTGGTTTTATTACATATGTATTGTCATTTAATAATGAGGAAATGTTTTACAAGTATTCTTTGAATCTTCTTTATAAGGAGTGCTTATTGTGAACCATATGGTAAATTAAGTGTAATTTTTCATCAAACCAGTTAACATGAGCCCCAGGCCTCTTGGCTGGGTAGGGAAAGAAATAGCTAATAATTGTCGCTTTACCTCCCTATACTGCATGTTGTGTATTCATGCTCATAAATATCAGCCAAATTCAAATTGTTAAAATAATCATTGTTTTTAAGGCAAGCTAAATCATATATATCCATGACCCAGGTTAGAGTTAGAAAATGTAAATATCATTTGACTGATAATACTCCAGGAGTTTCTTTTTCTTTTAAAAGCTACATGTTTTTAAAATATTCCCTTTTCAAAAGGTTATACAGTGAAAGTGAAAAAATAATTCCAAGTTTGGACCTATTCAATGTTTTATTATACTACAGTGGCCACTTCCTCCTATTTTCTCTCCTTGACTGAATGATTTTAGGATTATCTGACTTATAAGGATTTCACCATTGATGATTCATAGATAACAGCATTTTCCTGAACCCCAAATTTGACATTCAATGAATAAACAAGCTGAAAACTCTCTGCAAATGTTGCAAATCTGATTCATCTTTATGTTTATATCTATTTACTTATTATGAACTCCTAATCCAGTTCAAAGACCAAATGGAGATTCCTGCTATTGGGTTAGTGGAAGAGACACATGGGAAAAGACTTCAGCAGTGTGCCAAGAAGCTGGTGGTCATCTGGCAATCTTTCGAGATGTGCAACAGTATGAGCGTGCAAGAAGTATATTCCAGCCTATCGGGTAAGACAAATGCTCACACATAATTGATTCGATCAAAATCCACATATTACTTCCTGGTGTGGGGAAAACTTTGTTTTAATAATAGAATCTACATCTTTACAAGAAGAGTATAAGGGACTTTGGAGGGGCAGACTCTGTGCCACACAGTGAGAAAACAATGAAAACCCTTTAATTTTCTTTCTATAGGTATGATTTAATGGCTAATCCCTATTAGACAAAAAAGCAGACTTTAGATAGGCACCAAAATGTGTGTATTGGCTGAGTCACAACAAAGATAGTTCTTATATGAGAGAATGTGCTTGAGACCAATTGATGATCTTCAACAGTTCCTGAACTAAATTTCAATCAATTTAATCTGATTGATTGTTCACAGTCAAAATGTTCATCCCTTTCATAAGTCCACTGTCTCTGGTTCAATTTAATAATGTGCTGCAGTATACTGAAAAGTTTGTGTCCACATGTCCATACATGCACAAACGATTTTTTTAAAACAGGCCCCTTTTCATTGGAATGAAAGACTTCAACCATACATTAGACTTTCGCTGGGCTGATGGCACTCTACCCACATGGGCCTGGTGGCCACTAAACAAACCCGATAGTGCAGCAGGAGACAACCCCTATATTGGCCTTATACCCACCCTTACATATGCTGATTATCCTGGTTCTTCAGTTAGACCTGGCCTGTGTGAAAAAACAGGTAAATATTAACCTTAGATCTAAATATATACCCCCCTCTGAGCATCCTTTATGTGTATTGGGTCCCATATATATATCTATTCTTAAGAACCTGATGAAGAAAAACTTACTCGTTCAAAATATGTCTATAATTACTACTTCATTGATGAATAAATAGCATCCTTCCAGCAGCTTTTGATTGGGCTTGGTACATCGAAAATTTATTAATTATTTTTATAATCTGTAGCTGATATAAAATACAGAATAAAGACTTCTGTTTTCTGAAGATTTATTGTTTTTTTACATTAGTTGCAAGCTTTCCAAATGCAGATGTGACCCACAGAGATGGAAGCATTCAGGTGTCATGTCACAATTCCTGCATGTTTGCTGATGGTAACTCGAACAAGACCTGGACCTGTGAAGAACGTTTGCCAACATTGGGCGAAGGCTGCTTATGTCATGCAGCTGCAGGTCAGTTGAAGAATCATGAACATTATAAATATGTGTCTGTTTGCAAAGACATTTGCACATGTTAACAATTACTTATATCAACATCTTAACTTAGGTGTGGTTCCTTGATACTTTTTAAGCAGTATAAATATTAATGACATTGTGGTTTTTCAAAATCAGCAATACACTGTGGTGCTAAAATGGGATAAATCTTATCTACTTTGTTTTTAGAGTGGACTTTCCTAGAGTCATGGGAGTCTGACATCAACATATCTTTGCTCTCTGACAACAACAACAACACATGTCTGCCCTTGGTTGGAACCACACCAATTCTGACGCTCAAGAACAAGGCTTATCAACAGTTAGGATTTGGTGTTAACATTAAAGTTGTCCTTTCTGACAACTTTGAAAGTAAAATAACTGTCCTAACATCGGAATATGTTGGTAATTATACAGACTTTGATCTGCAGTTGAAGGAATGTCAGCCTACATACAGTAACTCTTACCTATGTGCATGTGAAAATGTCTGCCATCTATATGTTAAAATACTGTTTATGACAATTTTGACAGAAAACGAAAAGACACCAGCAGTTTGTGAAATTGAGGTGAAAAAGTTTTAATGTTATCTCCTAGGTATCTTTCAAGGGCTTAATCCAGATTCATGAGGTTATAATCATCTGAAAGAGCATAAAAAAAGTATGAAAATGGCACTTTTGATCTCCTCAATTGATGCATTACTTAACTTTCCTTGAATTTTTCTATATCTATTATGTAGGGACATTTTTTAATTATTTCAAGAAATGCAATATAAATCAATTTTAGGGCGATTTCATGAAATAAAAGATTCCAAATCTGAGAATTGTACACATACAAAGTTATAGTTCTTTCTCACGGTATATATGATGAAACCCCATATAGCATGGTGAAATGCAAGGAAAATTAGGAAAGTCACCAAAAATAATAATTATGACCAATTGCAATTTGTTACAACCTGACAAAACACAAAATATGACTCTAACAAAATTATGACATTTGAACAGAACGTGTTCCCAAAATTTGTCATTATTGTACCATATACCATTTAACTCCTCTTGAATCAAGCTTTCAAACAGTATCAGTGTTATCATACTCAGACATAGTGTGTGTGTCCATGAGTGATGCCTAATATAAACATAGCCATCTTTTAGGGGATTTTACCATTCAACAACAAACAATCTAAATCTGAGAAAGTTACATAGCCTGGGGGATACATTAGGACCTGAAGCTTGTCACTGTATATATGGAAAAGCCCCTGGGAGCGTGGTGAAAATGCAAGAGAAATGAGAAAAGTCCTCTTAGATAAATGAGCCAATGACAAAATCTGGAAGTTAAATATGACCCTTACGAACTCTTGCTTTTGAGTATGTTCCCAGGGTTTATAATTATTGTGCTATATACCATTAAACTCTTGTATCAAGCTTTCTAACTGTATAAGCATTATCATTCTTAGACTCAGAATGTGCCCACGCATGAGTGATGCCATAACAAAGCTATTTTTGGAGGGATTTTGACATTTTTCAGGTGAAAAAACCCACTCTCCAAGATACCTATATTCCGTATAGACACCTCAAAGGTTTATATTTCCTGCGATTTTTAACTAAAGGCTTGCACTTAACTGACTTAACATACTCACTTTCACAGAACCAGCAGGGTTTCCTGGTACTATTTGGTGATACATTTCGGGAATAGTAGTGGGTTTTTTCAATCCATGAGGGTTCTCCAAAGAAAAGGTGGACCTGAAAGACTTCGCCTATTCCCGGTCAGGCTCCAACTGGTTGGTATACAGTCCTGTCTATTCATGTTATAATGGAAAATATCCTTACCTCATCTTTTGAAGCCCGTACATGTGCATGGTCTTAACCACAACAGAAGTGTTAAGAGGTGGCTGTTCGGTCTGGTGAGACCCTCCCTTTTCTGTTCCAAGAAGAGTGGACTTTTCAGGGGGAGTAAGGCCATTTGCTAGAACTACATAAGTGAAAAATGCTGATTGGCTGAAATAAATGACATCTGCTAAGCCAATACATCATGCATTTAACTTTCTATGTGAAGCTTTAATTTATTTTTTGCCATTTAGGTGACAGATATGCACCAACCCCAGCTGATATACATTCCGGAAATGTTGGAGTACATTTTAGAGAACTGATTAATCCTGTTCAGACCTCATGAAGCCCCATACCCACTAGGTGGATTTAACCAAAGTGCGCCAACTCATCAACACTAGTAGAGTCGGCCAACTTTACCGCTGACTCATATCAAATATGTATATTTCAATATTACATACTGACTGGTGATCTGAATCAGTGCTAAAATCAGCTAATTCTATTAAAATAATCAGCCGATTCTAGGGCTGATTCCGTTGGCCAACTTACTCAAATTACTTAGTTGGTATGGGGCTTTAGTGTGTTTTTTCCACCTTTGATGTCGGCTCGGGCCTTGGAAGCAAATATAGCTAACTTGACTTGAAAGCTAGTTAAAGGGTATTGACAAGCATGAAAGTAAACTTTGCCTTGGTACAAGTATTGAACATTATTATCAGTGACATCAATCCAAGTATGTGTAACATTTGGAGAAAATGCATCAAGATCTTATAGATTTATAAATCCTGAATAAAGGTTTAATGGTTTTGATGATCCATGTTTATTAGTGTGGAATTTGAATATATATTATATATATATACATATAAAACATGATCACAATAAGATATCATTTGAGATGCATTGAAAAAAAAAATAACAAAAACATTTTGATGATGGACCAGTATGGAAAGTAAAATGCTATGTATATAAACAGTTCACTTTGATTATGATTTATTTGCTCTTATTTGTGCAGAAATGGGTTTAATTTGTGGGATTTAGTCAAATAGTTGTACAGAACGTTGATGTGTCAGTGACCTATACATATTCTATGGCATTCTTCAATTAAAACTTTTATATTTGCAACTTTTTAATCTTAACCATTTTCAATGTAAAAAAGGAATTATTTATTGTTGTTTATATCATGAGAATATAGGAACATGTTACGTTATGGATATAACACACAGGTAAATAATTTTTACAATAACCTTTAAATTCAAACTATGCAGAATAACAGGTGATTTTTAGGTGACAAGAAAAGGGACATAGTTTAACGATGGAAACCTTTAAGGTTGAAGAAATGATACCCAAAAAATTAAGGTAGGGTGGGAAAAAGGTCTTTGTTATATATATGTACCAAATCGTCCGTAGAAGTTGAATCTTTGAAGATTCTATATTAAAACGTCTATAACTGCTTGTAAAGGGATTTATTAAAAAAAATGACAAATAAACGATATGTTTACTTTTATTTAATCAAAAAAGACTTGTAGTTTGTGCTCAAATTTGTGTCATATGATACTATAATAATTATATGATTGACATTCCTACTGAAATATGCAAAACATTTAAGATGTGATTAACATTATGTATTATATAATTATTGTCATAAACCAATAAAAGAAACAGAACAGCAAACATTTGTGAACTTTTTTTTTCACGTTTTGAAGGATTCACTTCTGTACTTTGCTATCATAAACTACTCCAGAATTTAGATTGATGTTTCTAATTCATCTCAAAGAAGAATGAAAATTAGCCATTTTACATTTTAGAGTATAGAAGTAGTATTTAGAATTTAGACATTGTTGCTTAAATTATGGAAATTATACCTTATAGTTCTGTGAAGTACTAGGTTGAAGGTTATTTGTGTATCAGTTTTGGATTGGAGCAATTTAGATAGTGAATCAAATTAATATTAGCCAGTAATGATATTGTGGGACTTATGAAGTTCAATATTGGCGTCTGCAATGTAATAAACTTTTCTCTCATGTAAAGGTTTTTTTGTTCATTATGGGAACTCCCCTTCAATCCTACTAAAAATGGTTGCCCAAATACCACATAAATTACAGTAGAGACCCACTTAACGACCTTTTCATTAAGAAGACCACGTGCACCTCAGTTACAGACCACGTTTTGGTCAGAACGGAATATTTCCCTCTATCTTGAATTTGATTTTGCTTCACTAATAAGATTAGTCCCTTAGTGAGGGCCTCAGCAAGAGACCGTGTGAAATTAAGTCCCAAATGACCATTCACCCTCTTCAATGCAGACACTTCAAACCCAAATTCACGTTTTAGACCATTAGACTAAGATTTTTTGTACATTTTTTTTCTATATTATATCTTTAAATGGCCAGCAGGGTTGTGGAGTGGACAGGGGGTGACTGACAGGACTTGTCTCTTTGCTGAGAGGCCAGTATGGGTGTGGAGGAGTAAACAGGGGGCGACTGAAAGGACTTCTCCCTTTGAAAAGGGGCGTGCATGGGTATATAGACCTTGTGCAGATGTGGTCACGTGACCACTTTTTGGTGATTACCCAGGGGCAGATCCAGGGGGGGTCCACGGGGTCCTGACCCCTCCCCTTTTGGTGGACCCCTAAACTACAAAAAGAGGGGGAAATGCCACGTGTGTACGCGCGATTGCAAGCGGTTTTAGTACTTAGCCTTTATACTGACCCCCCCCCCCCCCTTTCGAAAATCCTGTATCCGCCCCTGTCACCACGTGCTTTGCATCACCACATGGCTTTAACATACATCAGAATTTATTGATTCTAAACAAGAGAAATAGTTCATTATAACATGGTATGATAATTTTAGATAGATTTAACATAATTATGTGTTTTCTAAATTTTTGTAAGATGTGATTAATGATGAGTTACAATTGATCACCAATATGGCGGCCAGTCCATTTTAGGCACTTGTGACGTCATGTGCACAACGTCTATAGTGGACATTTAATCGTTTCACTGATACCTAGGCGAAATGCATGTTTTCATGACTGACCCAGTGAAATGTTAGACCCATGCCATGCATTGTTTAATATGGCGCATTTTTGTGAAAATGTGTCTTACTTAAGTCAGTAAGGAGTACACCACTGTTATATCCCATGTGTTTTCCTGACATCATCACTGTAACCTTATTGTTTTCTGACAACCCAAAAGTTATTTCAGAGAAGATATTGGGCAAATGAACATCAAATGGCCCTGTCATTGATGCTACAACCCTTATTACTCATATTACAATCGTTATTGACCGTGCATGCAGAATGATTTTTCACCACCTATCCAGCCACTGCCCACCCACCCACCCACCATCCCTTCACTGAGGTGACCCACTCTCTTAACGACCACTTTTAGCTCAGACCCTTAAGTGGTCGCATTAGAGGGTCTCTATTGTATATGATATATACAAAAAATACATACATTTATTACCAGTATGCTTCAGTTATTTCTGTCATTATTAATAATTATAGCAAAATTAGATTGAGCGATTAGATAAATGAAAAGGTGTGGTGATGCTCCATTTCTTTGAAGCAAGTATGTATCAGGCAAAATTCTTGGTTATTTAGAGTTTCATGTGACTAAGTCATTGCTTAAACTGTGAGTTTGTATGCAAAGGAGTTACAAATAATGTTGGTCTACATGAACCAATCAACAATCACTCTTTCAACCTCTTTGGCTACTTTTGCAACAAGAGAGTTCAAATCGATCAGCCTCAGTCCTTGTCTTTGGATTCTATTCATCTGAAGGTGTAAAATTTATCTTATTGCTTGGACTTTACAGATTTGACAATTCTGTAGATATAATGTGTGGTCTTGGATGAAATTAAAATATCTAACATTAAAACCTTTTACTTGTCATTACTAATAAACACATTTATTTAGGAATTATTTAGGAAGCTAATCCAATTTTGACCAAACAAAGAAAGGGGCTTTCTAGGGATTCTTTGCATGTACATTTGATAGTGTAGGACTAATGTGTAAGAAGAAAAATGTTGAGAGTATTAAGCCGATTCTGTCTTAACTGAATTCTGTGTAAAGTGGACATCTTTTATTAGTGAAGAGACCTCCTGATCCCAACAGAGCGCATTACATATATATATATTCCAGTCAGATAGTCTTTTATCAAGCGGATTGAACACAAAATTCTTTGGAGAATTGTTTGGACATGCTGTGCCTTTATTTGAAAAAAGACTTTGATACCATATTTTCCATGGGTCGCACATTATTCTAGAATCTTTCCATTGAAGAAAAAAACAAGCTGAAGTAGATTATTTTGTTGACAAAATCTTTAAGTCATGGTAGTTTGATGTAACATGTTCTTTATAATTTGTATAAGTGTAGACTTCTGCCTCCACTATGAAAGCGAATAAAAACATTTGATTTTGTGTGGGCCAACTAACATCATCACACACCCCAATCGTAGACTAGTTCTACCACTGGCTAGCATAAGAGAAGTACCATGGACTAACGATGAGATATAGGAGATAGAAACCTAGTTATCCCCAGCGCACTAATACAAAGATCTTAAACCAACACAAGCGTTCACTGGGTTTAATATTTCATCTAGCCTTTTTTAAAAAAGGCTGTGTATACATTACGTACTTATTTGAGACATTCCCAAGAGTATTTTAGTTTGTTTATCATCATATTGAATATTAATGGTTCCTAATGTTAAGATAATAATGAAGCAAGGCCTACTTAGTTTGTCAACACTTTTGATTATAACATTAGGTTTTAGATTATTTGATTTCAAGTGAAAAATTGGTTGTGAGGGTGCTGGTAACTTGAATACAAGTTGATGTCATAAATGATGAAAATTCTGATTTCACTTAATGGATGTTGGTTCTAAAGATTTATGTTTTTTTGGAAATTGATGTTCATGTATTTTGATAATTAACAAATGCATTTGTTTTATATTTCAAGTATGGGTATAAAAGCATGCATATACACATTGTAAATTGAATTATATCAGTAGATAGGTATATTGAAAATGATATAAATCAAATAATATATGCCCTCTTACTAGATGCTGTTCACCTAGATGCCATCTGGTGGGTTTTCAAAGAACTAACAACTGATTGTAATTATATGCATTTTGGAGTGTGTACATCCAAATTAAATCAATATATAGATAAGGGAAACTTGATTAACATTTTTTCTTATGACTCACATGATATAAGATCAAATTTGCATATTTGAAGTAGCTGCGCACCTCTATATTTTAACACTTTTCATCGTAACTTTTCTTAGAAACAGTCAATATATGAATAACTTAGGCTAGTTTTATCTTGCTACCTATAGTAAATAACTACCAAGTTTGATAAGGATATTGTTGGCAGTATTTTTACTATGGGGAAAAATGTCATTATCCCTATTGAAATCAATGGTAAAAGGTTATTTTCTTCATTATGCAATAACTTTTTTCACAAACAGTAAAAATTAAAAATTGAAATTGCTATGGCATTTTTATGACCTAGCCTTTGCTGGCAAAAGTTATCTAAGATATACTGTTGGCCATTAAACATAAAGGTGAACAGCATCTAGTACCTTTAAATAGATCTAGTTCCTCATATTTGCTATGGAGAGGCAGGTTCTATCCTTTAAATAAGCAGGAACTTGATAAACAGATTCTTGAGATTTCTGTATACTTGACACTACCATTTCTTTACCATGATTTCACAAACTGCTGGTGTCTTTTCGTTTTGTGCCAAATTTGCCATGAACACTATTTTAACAAATAACTGGCAGTAGTTTTCACATGCACATAGGTAAGAGTTACTATATGTAGGCTGACATTCCTTCAACTGCAGATAGGAGTTTGTAGAATTACCAACATATTCAGATGTCAGGACACTTATTTTACTTTCAAAGTTGTCAGAAAGGATAACTTGAACATTCACGCCCAATCCAAACTGTTGATAAGCCTTGTTCATGAGTGTCAGAATTGGTGTGTTTCCAACCAGAGGCAGACATGTGTTGTTGTTGTTGTCAGTGAGCATAGATATGCTGATGTCAGAGTCCCATGACTCTAGGAGAGTCCAGTCTAAAAAAACAATGTAGATAAGATTTATGCCAGTATAGCACTACAATTGTATTGTTGTATATTGATGATTTTGAAAAATCACAATGTCATTTATACTGCTTCAAAAGTATCAAAGATTTTAGATAGTTATTAAATATAATTAAATGTATAATACTTTAGATAATTATATCAGTGATCGTGAATCTGTTAAATGACCTTGCAAACAGACACATTTATGACGTTGATAATTCTTCAACTGACCTGCAGCTGCATGACATAAGCAGCCTTCTCCCAATGTTGGCAAACGTTCTTCACAGGTCCAGGTCTTGTTCGAGTTACCATCAGCAAACATGCAGGAATCGTGACATGACACCTGAATGCTTCCATCTCTGTGGGTCACATCTGCATTTGGAAAGCTTGCAACTAATATGAAAAAAAACAGTAAAGGTTCAGAAAACAGCAGACCTTATTCTCTATTTAATGTGAATCACAAATTATAAGAAAGATTTTAAATGTTTAGATATACCATACCCAACCACAGGCTGCTTGAAAGATTCTTTTATCTATCAATGAAGTAGCAACTATAAATATGTAAGGTCTTTTCATTGGGATCTTAAAAGTAGTTATACATCTGTATTGTGTATATTGAAGTGAAAGAACCGTATATATGATTTATATCGAATATGAAACCTTTTTTATTAAGATGATATCTCATTCCACATAAAAATCAAATCATGTGTGAACCTCCTAACTATGTTCTAAAACATGCATGATCTTTTTTGATCTACCTGTTTTTTCACACAACCCTGGGGCCTCACGTACTGGAGGCATGTCACCATAAAGGAGTGTTTCAGCCACAATCATTCCATAAGGCTGGACCCCTCCCGCATGGTTTGGTTGGTCCTTCTCCCATGCAGCCCACATCATCATACTTCCATCAGTCCAGCGGAAGGTGTTTGTCTGGTTCGGGTCAGACATTCCCAGAAAGGCAGTGTTCCTTTTGTGAATAAGAGAAGACATAATAATGGATTGTGATGTTGTGTAGAAGTTGAAGGTTTTGCTCAGTAATCTTTCATGTCTATTGAGACCATCTTATATTCTAGCTTTGTACAAAGTATTGATGACCAAATCAATATGGTGAAAACAGGGCAAAAAAAGTAGACACCTCAGGGAAACAAACCTATAAAAAAAATAATAGGTCCACTGCAGGGAAGTTCCACATGCTATCCACTGAACCCCTCTACCCTCATAACAATGAATGAGTCATGATAATCTGTAGCACTGATACAAACTGCAAGTCGCACGTTTGGGGTCTGTCACTCTCCACCATTTTAAGATGGGAATTCCTGCCTCCATCCCAGCATGCTTTGCAGCAGCTGATTATGGGCAAGCTGGCCCATAACCATGGGCATTACTAGCCACCAGGCCCATAATCGGCGAAGGGGTTCCCCCATTTAAAATTGGATAGCCAATTAGAATATTCCTGTCATAAAATGCCAATTTTAGGATAACCAGTAGGAGCCATCGACACAGCAGGGTGTATGGACCTACCCTGTGGAAAGAGATGGGTTCACTTGATGGAATGAACCCATTAAACGTTTCTGGTTTACTTAAAGAGGACAAAACCACAACCTTAGAGTTCTGAAGGTTCAAACAATTCCCAATTCAATTTATTTAGAACCCTTCTTTAATATTTTTGGGTAAGAGATTAGGTGATTGTTGTTATATAAATCTTATTATGGTAAAACAAACTCGAACAACTGATTTGGCCAGATGCCGGCGTCTGGTTGACCGCCTACTTAAAGATTTTTATTACACCATAACATAGGGTAATTGTTGTACTGGCCTTACAAAACAAGTCTGATCAGTGGTAGGTCATACTGGTAACTTGGACCTGAGATGTACCACACAGGTGGGTGAGAGCGACACTGCCACCTAGAGGTGCGTGGTGAATAAGATAGTGGTGTCACGTACCAATAGAAAAAACAGACCTTGTTGATTTATATCATTATTCAGGAAACCTTATATAATTGAACATTTATGTGGTGCTTGTATTCTATTTGTTTAATAGATAACTTCTTTTGATGTACTAGTCCAAGTTATGTTCCTCTATCCTGAGGATCATGAATCAGCTCCAGGCATAGTTCAGGTTGCCAAGAGTTGACAAGAACACTTGTGTGAAAGGATATTTCTTTATTGATGCCCAAAATATGTGATATACATCACTGACTAACCATTTCACCAGTCAATAGGCTAAGTCCATTCTGCTCACTCAACCAAACACTCTAGATCTTAGACAGTTTCCTCCCTATCTGTGAATCTTTACTAATACCAAGGCTACCAGCCCTATGTAGGTGCTTACTCATGGATGTTTCTAACGAATCTGCATGCTAGGGGTTTGAGGCCTGCATTATCACTATACTAGCTCGCTGCGGATTTACCCTCCACTATGTAGTACATGGAGATCTCCTGCCTATATTTACCAACAACCTTCTACACACATGATCTTAAGTGTGGACTGATGCTACATCAGTACACACATACCAGATACTGAAATCACAGTGACATTTTGTGCTCATGAAATTTATCTTGACATAATTATTGATATCTTCTGTATGTGGAATAATCCTGGGGAAAATAGGTTTCATCAGGGTGAACTACCAATCTCAAGCTACATTAACAAATTTGCATTTATGATTCATAATATATTTTGAGATTATTAAAAGTCAAAAGTCAAAATTGAAAAATTCCTTACCCAGTAGGCTGAAAAACCCTCCTAGCTCGTTCATATTGCGAGATGCTGCGGAGTGCTGCTAAAGTGCCTCCACCTTCCTCACAAGTTGTTTGGAGGTTTGGCCATTGATCCTTTGGGATCATCCAGTAACAGACCTGTCCAGTTGGTCTTTGATCTATAAGGAAATAATGACTTGACTTTATTTGGGTATTTAAAAAGAGGTCAAGGGTTGACTTTGTCTTATGCAACATTCCCATTTTGCCAACAAAATGGCCATTTAGTTTTGTCATTGAACGAAAAGTGTTAACCCTTCCAAACCACATCAGTTGATGCTATTAATAGGCACTATGACAGTCACCTCTGATGGCAAGGGTTAAAACACACTTAAGTTTTCTGTAGTGTTTGTCAGCCAAGTGGAGATCTGGGTGTAGTATTAAGGAGCCTCCAAAACAGCTAAGGTTTGTCTTCAAAGTATAATGTACTTTGAAGACAAAGTATAATATACTTTGAAGATATGTATTATAGGGGCCTATATATATTTATTCAAACATTCATTCAGATTCTTTGACATTGATTCTTAGGATTTCATAATTTTAGAATAAGATGATACCACTATGAAGTCTTCTGTTGAATCAAAAAAACAAAATCCTTATCCAAGCTGTACTAGCTCTTACACTTGGTTAATTTTTGAAATTACTTTACTATTCAAAAGTTGAAAGATAATCAGATATGACCATTAGGTCCTCTTTGACAAGTAAAAGAAACATGTTATCCGCAATCATTCTAAACATCATAGTTTAACAACCGTTTATTTGCACAAATAATGAGGTTTATGGTAAAACATACTTTCACTATTATTAGGTATACCCACCTAAATCCATTTCACAAATGAACTCATATTTTTCATAGCAATCTCTAGGATCCCAGAAGTTTGTCGCTGTGCTGCTCAGACAATTTTTGGATGTGTCTTCGGTTGGCTGTGACACATTAAGGAAGTCAGGCCAGGTGAAGGGCTCCCCGTCTGCCCACCTGCACTCACCCTCCACTAACACATCTGTACCTCCTATCCAGGCACTACCCAGACCATTTACTTTTCTGTGCAAGAAATAAATATCTAAATGTACAGAATATGTTACAACTGAGAAACAGTTAGACATTGACATGGGCAGATGCAGCATTTTGAAAAAAAAAGGGGGGGGGGGCGTGCTATAGCAACAATTTGATATTTAGGCAAAAATAGTCGAGACGTGCACCTGAGGGTGTGTGCCTGGCACCCTAGATCCATGCATGATAGACATCATGAAACTTTTTCTAGTTCTTTGGTTTAACTATTATTACACAATTCAAAGATACTATAACTTATAGATATACTATATTCTTGATTTACTTATTATGTCTTTTTTCACTAGGTTTTTCATTCGTGTGTTCTAAAATGATTTTCAGTCTGAAAATAATTTTAGAAAGCATTAAAACCTTGACATTGATTAGGTAAGGATTACACTTGTGCTGCTTCTTGACTAACACCTGAAAGTGGTCATATTAGGTTCATAAAATAGGAAGGATGTTACATTCAACTTAATGCAACACTACAAGTTACCTTATACAGGAGACTAGCCCTTGGGATGTGGCCCTCCTCCCCTTAAAGCGTGCCAAAACCAATATAATTGCCAAAATTTTCAAAACTCAAAGTATAGAAATATGTTAGATGAGTCTAGTTTAGATCAATGGTAAAGTTTTAATTGTGAAAACAAGCTTAAAGTAGAAATCCACAAGATACGGTAATATTTCAATTTGTTTGGAAACAAACCACATTGTTGTATGTTGAGGGGAATTTCTTAAGTCATACCTGAATCTGTCAATAATCCATTGTTCATCTTCTGTGGTTACTTTTGCTAGCAAAGAGCCCAATTGCCTGCAAATTGTGTCAGCCACTGCCCATGGTCTAGGTGTAAGCTGATTGGAAGGTGTAAAATATATCTTATCTCGAGGGCATTTGACTTTTTCTGAAATCAATTGAGGTTCGAGGGTATCATAAACACAAATATTTTATTCCCATCAAAGATATGACCTAATATAGTAAGTGAATTTAATTTATTCAATGCATTCTCACAACCAAACACTTCGCAACCCAAGAGGTTATTTTCTAGCAGCCTCTCAGTTACAGAGAGTTGAAAGATGGTGTTTTTGACATTTTCCCAAGCTTTCGTAACCGGATTTATTTATTGAATACTAAAGTGTCTAAGGTCTATGTATCATGTTTTGAAAAGCTCTTTTATTCAAACAGTTTCATTTAGTGGTTTGAAATATCAGATATAACAAGGGTACAAAGTATACAAAGTTGGCATTTTATTTATCACAACATTTCATCTTAACCATTAGGATAATTATGATAAATCATTAACATTTTTCTGCTCACCTTCAGAGTCAACTTCAGTTTCTCTCACAGGCCTGAGGATATCGTTGGCCACCCAACAGGACAACAGGTCCCTTTTAAGCAATGCATCTGCAGAATCTATCATAGAGAATATAACATAATTTTCTTTTCACAGTCATCTATCATGTAATAGCAACAACAACATAGATATTCTTTGACCATTCCCTGAGTATGCTTGCTTGAAGTCTCAATAGCAAAGCCTTCTATCAATAGGGTGATCATTTTGTTCCTTAAGTTTACGGTTCCCTTATTGATTATGTATGTCTTGGTTTTACACAGAGACATAGACATATATATTCCTTAATTTTCTGAGCCCTTTAATTTCTCCAATTTGATACTTTTATAGAGTATGGCCCTAGTAAAAGAGTGTCATGTTGAACACGGAAACCTGAATCTTTGGTACTATATTATACATAGAAGATCCAGCAACTAGAATTCTGCTGGTAAATCAAGAATCATTGGTAATTAAGTATTAGTAATTTGTCACTTTAAACAACTATGATAGCATTTTCTAATCTTGATAACAACAAATACTTTTGACATTGAATATTCAAAGAACAAGTCCTTCTTTATCACTGAAAATTTCTTTTTTGATAACTGACAAAAAGTCCTACCTGAAACCACCTCACAGAGAAAATTCTGCTCCAGTTCACAGTCATTGTCATTAAACACTTTGTTTCTTATCTCTCCACAATTTTGATTACCGTCTAAGTTGTTAGGCTGATTAGGCCACCAATGAGCCCAAGTAACAAGGCTTCCATCATGCCACCTGAATTCTCCTTCTGTTTCAATGTCATTGAGTCCAATCCAGATATACAGAGTCTGATTAATCCATTTCTCTCTTGATATGGAATATAAGATTGCCAGCTTAGATTGCATACAGGCACTGTGGTGTATCCACATTATGAGCAGAGTAGATGACACTTGATATGAGAATTACTTTTCATGCTTCTGTTTCCATATTTTGACCACCAAGCCATATTTTGTATAACAGTTTGTTTTAAATGTTGTCTTTCTTGAAAATATGCAAATTTTAGGGTAGTGTAAGTGATGCTTGTGTGAAAACATTTTCTGGTTAATTATGATAAGGTAAAAACAAGGGTGACTATTTTTTTAGGATGTTTTGGTTGACCATCGGATCAATATCTTTCTCATTTCCAAGCAGTTGCAGTTCATCCCATGGAATATTTTTCTACTTAGTAAATATTTGAATTATAACACTATTGTTGCACATGATGAAATATAGCTTGACTATTAGAAAAGAACATGGAAGATCTGCCTTCAGGATACTAGTCTTATCAGAATTACATTACATATTTACTAGTAGATGATAACCTTCAAAAATGTATATATTAATTGTATATAGAAACATTCAACTAACTGTCTAGAAGTGATGTAGTCTAGTTTTGCAGGTTCATCCAACTTGGCTAAAAATGCTCCAACTCTGGCACAGTCAGCTCTAGCCTCGTAAAATGTGGCAGGGTAACGGGAGTAGTAGAATGAGGAATGGCCATATGCTGAGCCTGCTTTTTTGAAGTTAAGCATGATATCTTATATGAGATTACTCTCATCAAAAGTCATAGCAAATATCAAATTGCATATATATTATGTTAGGATTCATGATCAAACTGATGAAAGAGAAGCAAACAAATTTAAGTTTGAAAATGTTAGTTTGAGGCCTTTAAGACTCAACCATTCTATCATATCATAGAACACACTTTACCTTTCTGTAATTCAAATGCTATTTGTAACATAAGAAACCAGCTTAGCTTTCCTTGCATGATCAATGTGTTTTGTTATATCCCAGTAAACAGTCAACTTGATGTTGTAGGTACAATCTTCCTTATGGCTCTCACAGTATGAATCTGAGAGAATATTGATTACTCAATGAATGACGTGTACATAATTACAGTTTTCTCGGTATGCATGAAGGATAAAAAGGAATCACACATGGCACATTAACAAAATATTACTAAGGGGCTGATGGCATTCATTTGGATACCTTTTCAACAATATTCTTAAATAGATATTAATTCCCCAAGTAATACTGATGATTCACAAATCATGGTGCACAGTTTATGAGAACATTATAACCTTTCAGCAATTTTTGTACAACTTTTTCTCATGCTGTACATTTGAAGACATACATACCTTCTGCTATCCAGGCAACAAGTGCTACTGTGAATCAGTTCCCTGCATTCTTTATGTGACTTTCTTGGTAGACTATTAATATCCCACTGTTAAAATTTAAAACTGTTTGATAACGTCCCTTCATATACCAGGTTAGCATGCACAAGAAAGTAGGCCTAGTGAGCAAATTAAGTTAAATATTTATTTGTTGTTAGTGAAGTTTTATAACTTGGAAGAACAAATACAAAATTGATCATATTTGAATTATTTCCTTTGGACAAAATTGGTTGAGATGGTTAGGTCTTATGATGTTTGGATTCATATTTTTCAGTAAAGTCAGTTTTAAAAATAATATTATAATGTCTATAGAATGTTGGATTGGTACATGAAACTGACATGGCATCATAATTTTCACCATTCCCCCTCTACCTCTCCTCCTCCTTTCTTTTGGTAATGTTTGGTTAATAATATTAAGAGTCACAATGCGAGTTTGACCATTACAATTAATACTGATTTATAGTGTATACATAGAATAATATCATTCAAATATTGAAGGTGCATTGTTCAAGGTTATGACCATGTTTTGTGACGTTCTGTTATCAGACAGTTCTGTGATGTCACATATTAATGTGACCCAACAGGGGGAAAGGATGCTCCGAGGAGGATTTTTCCTATGCCCTAGGACTAATATTTAAGAAGATATGAGTAATTTAATGAAAGATAGTCTTAAAACTGTCTTAGACTAACTTTTTGTGTACAATTCAGCTGACCTGAACGCTAGTGTAGGTTTATGGTTAATCGTAATTATTGGGGAATTGTCCGAAATATTCACTGTCGTTGATATTACTATTCTTAATGGGTGCTAGTCAAGTGGTAAGTGAGTTCACGAGATGGGCGCTCAATACAAAACATGAACAATGCTTGGCAGTAGGTCAAGTTTATTTGTGGATACGATGATGCGTACATTTGCCAATGAAGAGATGATAAGTCTTCTAGGTGTCACAATTCTAATCCAGAGAAGAGGAAGCTTTCTCCTCGGAGTCTGCCTAATCTCACATCCAACAGTAGTGCAGTAATTCTCGTGTAAGTCACCAGATGTCCCTGTTGCTTTGCGTAGCTATCTAAACCCCTCGAATCTCTCGATCCGTATTGTCCAAACGTTGATGGTTCTCTCTCTACCCTTACATCGCGCTCTCACTTCATATAGCAGTCTGTTATTGATTTTACCCGAGCATCGACGCCTGCTGGGAGGTGTACCCTGCTGAACACCGTCCATCAGGTATATTTACACCTACCAGCAGCACATGCCATATTTATACTGTGTACCATCATAAGGTATATAATTTGGAAGAATTCTGATTATCCCTTTGTGTTCAACTGGTGACCTTTACATTATTTCAATTGATATGCACAAAGTAAATGAGTTACTTTCTACCTTTGTGCAGACCTACTCAAAAGATTCTATTTAACCTTATTTGGAATGTCAATGGAACATTTTATACCCAAAATTTACCAAACAATAGGAATTTGGTTGCCATGGAGACAGTAATTCTAGTGATTTATGAGAAAAATTATGACATCATGTTGGAAAATATAACTTGAAAATATTCCAGCTTCAAACAGATAAACAACATCATTTGAGTAATGATCACAGCAGTATTTTATAAATAGCCATTTATCTTTTTCAAGAATTATGCTTTGTTTTTAAATAACTCAGTAAATAATGAATAATTCATGTAGTTGTCATTTTCAGGAACATTGACGTTCCTATGGTCTATAACCTGTAACATCTTTGATAATTAACACAATTTCTCATTTTTGGTATGGGGCCTTCCATTTAGTACATACACACATTTTCAAAAAATTCAGACCCCCCATCCCCCCTTGGGCAAAAATACGCATTGGATATGTACTAAAATGTACACACATTTTCAAAAATCTCGGACCCCCCCTCCCTCCCTTGATGCGTACATACTTAATGGAAGACCCCAATCATTTGATAGGTTATTCCATCCTCTTAAATGTTGAATTCCCGCCTGGAGCATCCTTTTCCCCTGTTGGGTCACATTTGTTACATGCCCCTAACCCCTAACAATAATAGAGTCTTATCCACACCTGGCGCAGCTTTCATGGTCCAGTGGAGCCTGGACAAACAAACCCACTTGGTTGGAGTAGGCCAACTGATTGGTGGGGGATTATTACATAATGCTGATAAGGCTTTAAGCCCCCTTTCCATTGGCTAGAATTAAATTATAATTTTTAATAATGAAAAATGTTTTTGAAATACAAGACAACTGTTCACAATCATGTTTTATATCATATCAATAAAAAGATCAGATTCTGAAATATATTGCCATTGTTACAAGATTCTTCAAACTTTTGTAGGTAAAAAGTTATAGTTAGTTTAACATAGCCAATTTACACATGCTCAAGTTGAGAAAACCCCTAAGCTTGTCTGGATAGCCCCTCTTTAGTTGAGTTCTACACTAGGTGGCATGGTCTGGAAAATCATTTATTAGAAATGAGGGATGATACAATAGGGGTCTGATAGAGAAAGGGAGATAAGTTTGATATATAGTAATGTTAATGCCTCAACAAAAGTTTTTATGGTTTATTAACTAAATGTGTAAAAATTCTATCTCCATTATTGTCCTTGATATGATATGTTAATGTGCATTAAGTGGCTAATAACCAACCAAGTTTATTGATTTCTCATGATACTCCATCTGGAGTATTTAGTCTTAAACATACTCTTTTTGATATTTGTTTGAAATTCTTAAAAATAAAAATTCAGATGTAGGCTATTCACAGATATTTTCTTTATTTAGTTCCTTAAGGGCGATATCTACAAAGTGACTTTAGTGGCAACAGGTGAGGAACAGCTGGGAGAATCACTGGTAAAGTTGTCGGGCAACTCACTATGGCTGGGTGACTCCCTTTGGGTATGGCAAGGTTCTAGGTGATGAACGATTGGCAATGGGATCAGCAGGAAAATCTGTGGGAAAATATCAAAATTACTTGATATGACAGTCACCCGGCGATGACAACAGCCATTCTTGCAGTCACCCAGTGGCCGACAATGGTAAAATTGCCTAGCGGCTATGGGGCTTCAAAAGCTTTCGTTCTATATTGATATCCATGAATGAAACATGTACTGGAACTAAAGAAAATACTAACAAAGGCTTTTACTGTTAAATCATCTTTTAATTTTCTTTTATGTTCATCTGAATCATTTTTACATTCATTATATATTAACATTGAACCTCAATAACATGGCATTATAAATTCAGAGATGGTCATTATGTCATACTTTTTTTCACGCTTGATTTGTTCGCAATTTCTTAGACATATTTCATTCAATAAATTCTGCAAATCAAAACCATTGTTACTCTCTTCATATCATCAAAAATAAACGAAATAACCCTTAATGGAATGATATTTCTGAGTTATCTAATGCAAGTTACTTGTGTTATTACCTTGAGCCAGCACGAATGCTTCCAACACACAATGGAATATAGCATTAATTTGGAATTGAACTAGGATTAACATGAAAACAGCGCTAGAGGGCTCTCAATTTATCTGTATATCTTTAGAAAATTGATTCAACTTTGACTTCACAAATTGCTAGTGTTTTATCATGCGCTAGGAACACTATTTTAACAAATAGGTGGCAGTAGTTGTGGCAAATACAGTAATACATGTTGCTCTTTATAAGCTGACATTTCTGTAAGTGTAAGTAAGAGTCAGTAGAGTTAAATGTGTCATCCGAAGTAAAGACACTTATTTGACCCTCTAGGTAACCAGAAAGGACAACATTGACATTGACACCCCATTTATTCTGAAGAAATGCCCTGTTGTGTAAAGTTAGTATTGGTGTCACTTCTGCCAAAGACAGACATGTATCGTTTTTGTTATCAAAGAGTTTTAATATGTTGACATTAGAAGTCCATGGCTCCAGGATGGTCCAGCCTTCTGCTTCAAAAGTCGCTACAATGTAAATGAACCACATCGGTAAAATGATTTTAGCATCACACGATTTCATTCTAAAAGTTGTTACCACGACCTATAGGTATTTGCAGACATAGTCCCGTGACTGGATTTCATTAATCACTAAGTGCTTATCATATTGTTATTTTTTCGGAGATGTAATGTAGAGCTATAAATTTGTAGGACATAATGTGGACATGTTACCTGATGAAAAAAATGTGTACTTAGAGGGGTCATATTTAAATGACGATAAAAAGTGGCTACTCTTTCTTATTGAATTTTGATCTATTTACATAATCATGATTCATCAACTGACCTGGACATATACAGTCATCAATCTGTCTTGATGATGTTTCCTCACAGGTCCAGTTCTTACTGGAGTTACCATCAGCAAAGAAGCAGAACTCATGACATATCACCTGTATACTTCCATCACTGTGGGCCACATCTGCATTCAGAAACCTAGGAACTGATGGACAGAAACTAAAATATTAGACTTACATGTATGTCAGTTTCATCGAGACGCAATTTAGGTGATGTTAAATTCAAAAAGAACACTCTCACACCTAATTGAAAAATTGCAAGGTAAATCCTAATTTACACAAAACACTAACATAGTTGGCTTCTATATTCTTAGGTATTCAGGTAAAAACAGACTCACAATAATACTGGTGGGTAAGGGCCTTTACGTAGGGATTAAGACAGAGTCTAGAGATGTGAGCCAACCTGACAAAGAGGTCAAGGGCTGGATTGGTTTGGGGGGGGGGGGGTCCTTGGGGTCCTGACTATCCCTTTTGATGGACCCCTAAAATACAAAAAGAGGGGAAAATGCCACACATACACGCAATTGCATGCGGTATTAGTACTTAGCCTTTATGCTGACCCCCCCCCCCCTCCGACACACACACACATACACACCTTTCAAAAATCCTGTACCCCACCCGATGTCAATACCATAAGGAAATGGGATGAGTTTTGATGTTGGTTAAAGTACAGGGGCTGGATCAAGGGTGGATGGCATGTTAAGAGTATTTCAGGGGGCAAAGAAACAAAGCTTTTTCCAGGAAACATCATCCCCCCCCTGGTAGCCATCCAAACTGTGCGAAAGAGTTCTGCATGTTGCCTTGTCAAATTTAAGCAAAGGCCATGTTGCCCTGTCAAATTTAAACAAAGGCCATGTTGCCCTGTCAAATTTAAGAGATAGTCATGTCATTCTGTCAAATTTAAGAAATAGCCATGTTGCTCTGTCACTTGTGCTTCAAATGTAATTTCGCTGAGTCATATTTAGGGGTCTAGGGCTATTGCACACAACACTCAATGTTTAGTACAAAACCTATGTTTGGTCTCACATTTCCCAAACCTTGGATCCACCCAAGCCATAAGCAATGTGCCAATAAGTGAACACATGACAGAGAACTGTTAAACAAAATGATTTATGTACACATTTGTGTAGATTTATTGCATTGAATAATGTATATATCTCTTATGTCAACTCATTCTCTGTAATATATTTGCTGTTGGTTGTATAGACAGGAGCGGTTCCAGGTGGGGGGGGGGGGGGTCCTGAACCCCTTTTAGGGAGGACTTAAACTAGCTAAAGCGAAAAAACATCACGCATATGCAAGTGAATGCACGCTGATTTTAGTACTTAACTTACATGCGGACCCCCCCCCCCCCCCTTTCTGAAATCCTGTATCCACCTCCGATAGACCACTACCATCTGGAAGATTAAGAGTAGCCCTGAAGGTATTTTTTGGTTAATAATATAATTCTTGTGGTCCCAGATCAACTGTCTAGGTGGCCAATTGTGCTTGGATTAGCTGTACGTATTTTTCTTGTATTTTTCTTTCTTTAAACTCAAACTGACTCTATTATAGTTTCGATTAATAGTTATTATGAACAAATTATGACATACTGTACCTCAGTGAGATCATAAGAGTAATTTAATCTCAAATTACTCACCGATTTTACCTATTATATATCAATATATGTACCTACATCGAAGATCACACTATTGTGAATGTGGTTTAATGAATAAAAAAACAAAAAATCAAGGGAGGCTGCATTCTACCTACCTGGTTTTTCGCATATTCCCCTCTGATCGATATCAATACCCCCATCATGGTATAGAAGTGTTTGCAGGATATAACCGTAAGGCTGAATTCCATCGTTATGGTGTGGTTGCCCAACATCCCAATTCGACCAAAGCATCATACTCCCATCAGCCCATCGAAATTCAAGGGTCTTTTCTGTGTCCCTCATACCAAGAAAACAATAAATACATTTCTTGTAATGAAAACAGGTCAAATTCAAACAATCACACAAAAACGTTGCTGTTACAGATTGCATTTAGAATTTTTCTATTGCCATTTTAAAAGAAAGGATTAGGTTTCCGCTCTTTACAAAAATGTATAAGTCGGGTTTCTGTTACAATTAATTTGGAATTCATTGTATCTAAAAAATCATTCCACTCCAAAGTTATCAAAAGTATCAGTTTTATCAATATTGGGCTGAAGGCACGTGATTGTGAAGAGACCTTTTCTGAATCAAATAAGATTACTTATTCAGTTGAACCTAATCACATTTTCCTGGCACCCAACTGATTAGGTCCAAGATAGCATAGAGAATACGTATGCAATATTTTCATCCAAACAATCCTCACCCAGCAGATCGGATGACTCTTGCAGCTCGTTCAAATTGAGAGATGCTGCGTAGTGCTGCCAAAGTGCCTCCACCTTCTTCGCACATTGTTTGGACAGTTGGCCATTTGCCAATCTGTGTCGTCCAATAACAGACCTGTCCTTTTGGTCTTTGGTCTATGAGGAAATAATGACTGGACTTTATTTGAAAGAAATCAAGGGTGGATTTAAATCGATCATATTGTAATGATATCCAATTCCAGGACTTGCATGGCTAAATTTCCAAGATATTTCTTGTGAGAACTAAACATACAGAATATTCAAACTTGATATCTCTAACCTGGGATTTTGACATTTAAGGTTGTTCAACTAAGGCTAAAACAATAAAGCTCTATTTGCTGTCAGTATCCTTTCCCTGAGAATACTTGCAAAACCTGACCAACTAAGAGTATCTGAATTCTTATATTTCTCATTAGTCAATTTTGTGATATTTTCCAAGTAAATTTGCAACAGTTTTGTTAATAATGACTATTGATTAATGTATTATATGTCAAATGAAAGGGCAGACTTTTCTCTATCTATTGATATATGGTGTTTTTTAATGAAGTGTAAATTAAAAAGAAGATATAATAAAACATTAATTTTTCACTTTTATTTTTTGAATGTCAATATCTTTGAGAATAATTCCTCTTGGCCTCTGAAATTTTACAGGCAGCACAAGAACATTACTATGGAGGGAACAGTGTCTCAGTTTTTTGTTTGAGGTGCTAGTTTTTATTTTATTCAAAAAAACGGGTAACTTTAGATTTATTTTTTGACATTTTTTTTCATTATTTTCTAAAAAAGTTATCGAGACCCATATAACAAATCTGAGACATGGTTCCCTGCATAAGAATGTTTTCAGTGCATATCCAAAGTTTCAAATGTATACCTTGAATATTCAGTGAGATAATCACATTCAAAAAATAAAAGTTAAAAACACATTTTTCGTTTTGTGATTCATTAACTTAGTAAGTTTTCAATGAATTAATATATATCATGCAGCACTTTGTAGAGGTCATATTCAGGTTTGGATATCAAAAGTATTAAGTATATATTCCAAGGGTGAATCATAAAAAGAACAATAGATGGAACCACCGCAAAATACAGGAGGATAACACCTCTCTAACCTTAAGAATCTATATAATTCTGAAATGAGATTTTGTTAACTCTATTTTAAGCAGTACTTTTTCGTGTGTTTTTATGAATCTTATAATATATTTGACTTTTATTGAAAATTGAAGCTTTTAAGAAGTAATATGGTGCTTTGCAAATTGGTGTAATTGTGTACATTAATGGTGCTATTCTTTACTTTGATAATATTATGAAGTGAACTATTGCAACTCAGTTGGGTTTATGCTGGTTTTATTATATATTTTTGTCATTTTATAATGAGGAAATGTTTTACATGTATTTCTTGAATCTTCTTAAGGAGTGCTCATTGATAATGTTGTGAACCATATGGTGAATTAGGTGTAATTTTTCATCAAACCAGTTTACGGAAAATAAACACATGTTACAAGGAAGAGAACATGAGCCCAAGGCCTCTTGGATGGGTAGGGATAAGCAGTTAATACTCCCTATACTGCATACTGTGTATTCATACTCATAGATATCAGCCAAATTCAAAATTGTTAGAATAATCATTGTTTTTAAGGCAAGGTAAATCATATATCCATGACCCAGGTTATAGTTAGAAAATGTAAATATCATTTGACTGATAATACTCCAGGAGATTCTTTTTCTTTTAAAAGCTACATGTTTTTAAAATATTCCCTTTTCAAAAGGTTATACAGTGAAAGTGAAAAAATAATTAAAAAAATGTTTGGACCTATTCAATCTAGGTTTTATCATACTACAGTGGCCACTTCCTCCTATTTTCTCTCCTTGACTGAATGATTTTAGGATTATCTGACTTATCAGGATTTCACCATTATGATTCATAGATAACAGCATTTTTCTGAACCCCAAATTTGACATTCAATGAATAAACAAGCTGAAAATTCTCTGCAAATGTTGCAAATCTGATTCATCTTTATATTTATACCTATTTACTTATTATGAACTCCTAATCCAGTTCAAAGACCAAATGGAGATTCCTGCTATTGGGTTAGTGGAAGAGATACATGGGAAAAGACTTCAGCAGTGTGTCAAGAAGCTGGTGGTCATCTGGCAATCTTTCGAGACGTGCAACAGTATGAGCGTGCAAGAAGTATATTTCAGCCTATTGGGTAAGACTAATGCTCACACATAATTGATTCCATCAAAATCCACTTACTTCCTGGATGAAAGGAAAACTATTTTGTTAAAAGAAGTCAAGGTGAAATGATAAAATCTACATTTTTACAAGAAGAATGTAAGGGGGCATACTGTGTGCCACATGGTGAGAAAACAATGAAAACCCTTTCATTTTCTTTCTATAGGTATGATTTGATGGCTAATCCCTATTAGACAAAAAAGCAAAGATTGTTCTTATATGAGAGAATGTGCTTGAGACCAGATGATCTTCAACAGTTCTTGAACTAAATTTCAATCAATTCAATCTCCTGAGCGATTGCTCACAGTCAAAAATTAATGTTGATGTTGTTCATCTTGTGATGAATGTCTATTCATCAATTGTTAGGACTGACATACAAAAAGTAAGACAATGCGACAGATTAAAGTATATTTTGTAACGGGCCCGAAAAGCCCGAAAAGCCCGAAAGGCCCGAAAGGCCCGAAATTGTAAAAGCCCGAAACCCGAAAGTCCCAAGAAATATGTAAACCAGAAGTGATAAATGTAAACCGGAAGTGACGTCATTTGTAACCACGTGATCAGAGACAGCCAATCAGGGCTGACCACTAGACTATAAAAGGGGCGGTGAGGCCCGAGAATAAAAGAGTTCCTTTGCAGTACTCCTTGTGTCAACATGTGTCTTCTTCCTATAGTAACTGATAAGATGATCCAATACAAGCCGATTGACTAGAAAGTATAAGTAAAATAGTAAAAGTTAGAAGAATTTAGGCGAAACTTAGGACGGGGTCCCAAAGGCCCGAGAGACCGAAACAGGGCCCGAGGGCCCGAAAATGGCACGGATGGAGTCCCGAGAACGAAGGACCGAAATGGTACGAGGGCCCGAAACAGGGAACAGAAACCCAGGAACCGGGGGTATGAAGGTGCAACCGGCTCGGCCCCACGCTACCAAACAATAGGTGACCGTCGGCCCGACACCCCCGCAGAACGAGAACGAGGGTAGATCGTCCGCAGTGGGCCCCGAAGAGAGTGCCAGCACCAAGGAAACGGCCTGCACCCATCCCTACCATTTTTCCTCCTCCGCAGTCCTCAGCCCGCTAACGGAAGTGCCCGTATCCCGCGCCCGGAGACTGAGGCCCCTCGGTCCAGCCCGGCTGATACACCCCTCGCCCGTCGACAAATACCGATTTCCCGATCGACCCGCTCAAACCCCCTCGTGCGCGAGGCATGACTCTAAATATCACATCTCGGCTTCTTGCTCGGATTCCCCGTCCGGCTGAGACCCGAAACAATCCCTACGTCCCTCTGTTGTAGGAATCGGAAACCCCGAACTACCGAGGAACGTCACAATCTCTTTAATAAGTTCACTGTCTCCGGTTAAATGTAATAATGTGCTGCAGTATACTGAATACAGTTTGTGTCCACATGTCCATACATGCACAAGTGATTCTTTTTAAACAGGCCCCTTTTCATTGGAATGAAAGACTTCAACCATACATTAGACTTTCGCTGGGCTGATGGCACTCTACCCACATGGGCCTGGTGGCCACTAAACAAACCCGATAGTGCAGCAGGAGACAACCCCTATATTGGCCTTATACCCACCCTTACATATGCTGATTATCCTGGTTCTTCAGTTAGACCTGGCCTGTGTGAAAAAACAGGTAAATATTAACCTTAGATCTTAATATTTACCCCCTCGGAGCATCCTTTATGTGTATTGGGTCCCATATATATCTATTCTTAAGAACCTGATGAAGAAAAACTTACTCGTTCAAAAGATGTCTATAATTACTACTTCATTGATGAATAAATAGCATCCTTCCAGCAGCCTTTGATTGGGCTTGGTACATTGAAAATTTATCAATTATTTTTATAACCTGTAGCTGATATGAAATACAGAATAAAGACTTCTGTTTTCTGAAGATTTTTTTGGTTTTTTTTACATTAGTTGCAAGCTTTCCAAATGCAGATGTGACCCACAGAGATGGAAGCATTCAGGTGTCATGTCATGATTCCTGCATGTTTGCTGATGGTAACTCGAACAAGACCTGGACCTGTGAAGAACGTTTGCCAACATTGGGCAAAAGCTGCTTATGTCATGCAGCTGCAGGTCAGTTGAAGAATCATGAACATTATAAATATGTGTCTGTTTGCAAAGACATTTGCAGATGTTAACAATTAATTATATCCACATCTAAACTTAGGTGTGGTTCCTTGATACTTTTTAAGCAGTGTAAATGACATTGTGATTTTTCAAAATCATCAATACACAACAAGATGACTATGGAGCTAAAGTGGGATAAATCTTATCTACTTTGTTTTTAGAGAGGACCTTCCTAGAGTCATGGGACTCTGACATCAACATATCTTTGCTCTCTGACAACAACAACAATACATGTCTGCCCTTGGTTGGAACCACACCAATTCTGACGTTCAAGAACAAGGCTCATCAACAGTTGGGATACGGTGTTAACATTAAAGTTGTCCTTTCTGACAACTTTGAAAGTGAAATAAGTGTCCTAGCATCTGAACATGTTGGTAACTCTACAGACTTCTATGTGCCATTGAAGGAATGTCAGCCTACATACAGTAACTCTTACCTATGCGCATGTGAAAACTTCTGCAATCTTTATGTCAAAATACTGTTTATGACAAATTTGACAAAAAACAAAGAGACACCAACAGTTTGTGAAATCGAGATAAAAATGTTTTAGTGTTTCCTAGGTATCTAGGAGAGTTTTCAAGGGCTAGACCGAGATTCATGTGGTTATAACCATCAGGAAGGGCAAAAAAAGAATGAAAATGGTACTTTTGATCTCCTCAATCGGTGTATTACTTAACCTTGAATTTTTATTTATTTATTATTACCTCATCTTTTGAAGCCTGTTCATGTTTTTAAACCACAGCAGTTGTATTAAGAGGTGGCTTTTTTGTCTGGTGGCACCCTCCCCTTGCTGTTCCAAGAAGAGTTGACTGTTTTCAGGGGGAGTGAGGCCAACTGCTAGAATTAGCTAAGTGAAAAATGCTGGTTGGGTGATGTAGGTGATATCTCCTAATCCAATACATCATGCATTTAACTTTCTAGTAAAACATTAAATTATTTTTTTACCATTTTAGGCGATAGATATGCACCCACCCCAGCTGATATACACTCAGGAAATGTTGGCCATCATGATTGTTGAGTACATTTTAGAAGTTTATTAAAGCTGATTAATCCTTTCCAAACCGTTCATGAAGTTGCATACCCACTAGGTGAATTTGACCAAAGTCAGGCAACTCATCAATACTAGTAGAGTCGGCCAATTTTAGCACTGACTCATATCAAATATGTATATTTCAATATCATATACTGACTGGTGATCTGAATAAGTGCTAAAATCAGCTGATTTTATTAAAATAATCAGCAGATTCTAGTACCGATCTGTTGGCCAACTTAGTCAAATTCACTTAGTCGATATTGGGCTTTAGTATCTTTTTTCCACCTTTGATGTTGGCTTGGGCCTTGGAAGCAAATATGGCCAGCTAGACCTGAAAGCTAGTTAAAGGGTATTGCAGGCACAAAAGTAAGCTTGGCCTTGGTACAAGTATTGAACTCTATGATCAGTGACATCAATCCAAGTATATGTAACATTTGAAGAAAATGCATCAAGATCTTATAAACTGATAAATCCTGAATAAAGGTTTGATGGTTTTGATGATCCATGTTTATTAGTGTGGAATTTGAATATATATTATATATATATACATATAAAACATGATCACAATAAGATATCATTTGAGATGCATTGAAAAAAAAAATAACAAAAACATTTTGATGATGGACCAGTATGGAAAGTAAAATGCTATGTATATAAACAGTTCACTTTGATTATGATTTATTTGCTCTTATTTGTGCAGAAATGGGTTTAATTTGTGGGATTTAGTCAAATAGTTGTACAGAACGTTGATGTGTCAGTGACCTATACATATTCTATGGCATTCTTCAATTAAAACTTTTATATTTGCAACTTTTTAATCTTAACCATTTTCAATGTAAAAAAGGAATTATTTATTGTTGTTTATATCATGAGAATATAGGAACATGTTACGTTATGGATATAACACACAGGTAAATAATTTTTACAATAACCTTTAAATTCAAACTATGCAGAATAACAGGTGATTTTTAGGTGACAAGAAAAGGGACATAGTTTAACGATGGAAACCTTTAAGGTTGAAGAAATGATACCCAAAAAATTAAGGTAGGGTGGGAAAAAGGTCTTTGTTATATATATGTACCAAATCGTCCGTAGAAGTTGAATCTTTGAAGATTCTATATTAAAACGTCTATAACTGCTTGTAAAGGGATTTATTAAAAAAAATGACAAATAAACGATATGTTTACTTTTATTTAATCAAAAAAGACTTGTAGTTTGTGCTCAAATTTGTGTCATATGATACTATAATATATGATTGACATTCCTACTGAAATATGCAAAACATTTAAGATGTGATTAACATTATGTATTATATAATTATTGTCATAAACCAATAAAAGAAACAGAACAGCAAACATTTGTGAACTTTTTTTTTCACGTTTTGAAGGATTCACTTCTGTACTTTGCTATCATAAACTACTCCAGAATTTAGATTGATGTTTCTAATTCATCTCAAAGAAGAATGAAAATTAGCCATTTTACATTTTAGAGTATAGAAGTAGTATTTAGAATTTAGACATTGTTGCTTAAATTATGGAAATTATACCTTATAGTTCTGTGAAGTACTAGGTTGAAGGTTATTTGTGTATCAGTTTTGGATTGGAGCAATTTAGATAGTGAATCAAATTAATATTAGCCAGTAATGATATTGTGGGACTTATGAAGTTCAATATTGGCGTCTGCAATGTAATAAACTTTTCTCTCATGTAAAGGTTTTTTTGTTCATTATGGGAACTCCCCTTCAATCCTACTAAAAATGGTTGCCCAAATACCACATAAATTACAGTAGAGACCCACTTAACGACCTTTTCATTAAGAAGACCACGTGCACCTCAGTTACAGACCACGTTTTGGTCAGAACGGAATATTTCCCTCTATCTTGAATTTGATTTTGCTTCACTAATAAGATTAGTCCCTTAGTGAGGGCCTCAGCAAGAGACCGTGTGAAATTAAGTCCCAAATGACCATTCACCCTCTTCAATGCAGACACTTCAAACCCAAATTCACGTTTTAGACCATTAGACTAAGATTTTTTGTACATTTTTTTTCTATATTATATCTTTAAATGGCCAGCAGGGTTGTGGAGTGGACAGGGGGTGACTGACAGGACTTGTCTCTTTGCTGAGAGGCCAGTATGGGTGTGGAGGAGTAAACAGGGGGCGACTGAAAGGACTTCTCCCTTTGAAAAGGGGCGTGCATGGGTATATAGACCTTGTGCAGATGTGGTCACGTGACCACTTTTTGGTGATTACCCAGGGGCAGATCCAGGGGGGGTCCACGGGGTCCTGACCCCTCCCCTTTTGGTGGACCCCTAAACTACAAAAAGAGGGGGAAATGCCACGTGTGTACGCGCGATTGCAAGCGGTTTTAGTACTTAGCCTTTATACTGACCCCCCCCCCTTTCGAAAATCCTGTATCCGCCCCTGTCACCATGTGCTTTGCATCACCACATGGCTTTAACATACATCAGAATTTATTCATTCTAAACAAGAGAAATAGTTCATTATAACATGGTATGATAATTTTAGATAGATTTAACATGATTATGTGTTTCCTACATTTTTGTAAAATGTGATTAATGATGAGTTGCAATTGATCACCAATATGGCGGCCAGTCCATTTTAGGCACTTGTGACGTTATCTGCACAATGTCTATAGTGGACATTTTATCGTTTCACTGATACCTAAGTGAAACGAATGCTTTCATGACTGACCCAGTGAAATGTTAGACCCATGCCATGCATTGTTTAAAATGGCGCATTTTTTTGAAAATGTGTCTTACTTAAGTCAACAAGGAGTACACTACTGTTATATCCCATGTGTTTTCCTGACATCATCACTGTAACCTTCTTGTTTTGTGACAACCCAAAAGTTATTTCAGAGAAGATATTGGGCAAATGAACATCAAATGGCCCTATTATTGATGCTACAATCCTTATTACTCATATTACATTTGTTATTGACCGTGTATGCAGAATGATTTTTCACCACCTATCCAGCCACTGCCCACCCACCCACCCACCGTCCCTTCACTGAGGCGACCCCCTCTCTTAACGACCACTTTTGGCCCAGACCCTTAAGTGGTCGCATTAGATACTGTAGGACTAATGTATAAGAAGAAAAATGTTGAGAGTATTAAGCCGATTCTGTCTTAACTGAATTCTGTGTAAAGTGGACATCTTTTATTAGTGAACAGACTTCCTTGTCCCAACAGAGCGCATTACATATATCTATTCCAGTCAGATAGTCTTTTATCAAGTGGATTGAACACAAAATTCTTTGGAGAATTGTTTGGACATTATGTGCCTTTATTTGAAAAAAGACTTTGATACCATATTTTCCATGGGTCGCACATTATTCTAGAATCTTTCCATTGAAGGAAAAAACAAGCTGAAGTAGATTATTTTGTTGACATAATCTTTAAGTCATGGTAGTTTGATGTAACATGTTCTTTATGAATTTTACAAGTGTAGACTTCTGCCTCCACTATGAAAGGGAAAAACAACATTTGGTTTTGTGTTGGCAAACTAACATCATCACACCCACCAATCATAGACTAGTTCTACCACTGGCTAGCATAAGAGAAGTACCATGGACTTACGATGAGATATGGTAGATAGAAACCTAGTTATCCCCAGCGCACTAAAACGAAGATCCTAAACAAACACAAGCGTTCACTGGGTTTAATATTTCATCTAGGCTTTTTTTAAAAGGCTGTGTATACATTACATACTTATTTGAGACATTCCCAAGAGTGTTTTAGTTTGTTTATCATCATATTGAATATTAATGGTTGCTAATGCCAATAAAATAATAATGAAGCAAGGCCTGCTAAGTTTGTCAACGCTTTTGATTATAACATTAGGTTTTAAATTATTTGATTTCAGTGAAAAATTGGTTGTGAGGGTGGTAACTTGAATACATGTTGAGGCTGGTAACTTGAATACATGTTGATGTCATAAATGATGAAAATTCTGCTTTCACTTAATGGATGTTGGCTTATGTTGGCTTTTCGGTCAATGAATGTGACTCTAAAATTTTAAATTTTTTTGGAAATTGATGTTCATGTATTTTAATAATTAACAACTGCATTTGTTTATATTTCCAGTATGGGTATAAAAGCATGCATATACACATTGTAAATTGAATTATATCAGTAGATAGGTATATTGAAAATCAAGTTAATGATATAAATCCCTTAATTTTGTTATATCCACTGAATAATATACGCCCTCTTACTAGATGATGTTCACCTAGATGCCACCTGGTGGGTTTTCAAAGAACTAACAACTGATTGTAATTATATGCATTTTTGGAGTGTGTATATCCAAATTAAATCAATATATTGATAAGGGAAACTTAATTAACAATTGTTCTTATGACTCACATGATATAAAATCAAATTTGCATATTTGAAGTAGCTGCTCACCTCTGTATTTTAACACTTTTCATTGTAACTTTTCTTAGAAACGGTCAATATATGAATAACTTAAGCTAGTTTTATCTTGCTACCTATAGTAAATAACTACCAAGTTTGATGAGGATATTGTTGGCAGTTTTTTTACTATGGGGAAAAATGTCATTTTCCCTATTGAAATCAATGGTAAATGGTTATATTCTTCATTATGCAATAACTTTTTTCACAGACAGTAAAAATTAAAAATTGTGATTGCTATGGCCTTTTTATGACCTAGCCTTTGCTGGCAAAAGTTATCTAAGATATACTGTTGGCCATTAAAAATTAAGGTGAACAGCATCTAGTACCTTTAAATAGAGTTCCTCATATTTGCTATGGAAAGGCAGGTTCTATCCTTTAAATTAGCAGGAAGTTTATAAACAGATTCTTGAGATTTCTATACACTTGCCACTACCATTTCTTTACCATGATTTCACAAACTGCTGGAGTCTTTTCATTTTGTGCCAAATTTGCCATGAACACTATTTTAACAAAGAACTGGCAGTAGTTTTCACATGCACAAAGGTAAGAGTTACTGTTTGTAGGCTGACATTCCTTCAACTGCAGATAGGAGTTTGTAGAATTACCAACATATTCAGATGTCAGGACACTTATTTTACTTTCAAAGTTGTCAGAAAGGACAACTTGAACATTCACACCCAATCCTAACTGTTGATAAGCCTTGTTCTTGAGGGTCAGAATTGGTGTGGTTCCAACCAAAGGCAGACATGTGTTGTTGTCGTCGTCAGTGAGCATAGATATGCTGATGTCAGAGTCCCATGACTCTAGGAAGGTCCAGTCTAAAAAAACAATGTAGATAAGATTTATGCCAGTACAGCATTACAATTGTATTGCTGCATATTGCTGATTTTGAAAAATCGCGATGTCGTTTATACTGCTTTAAAAGTATCAAAGTTAAGATAATTATATCAGTGATAGTGAATATCAGCAAATGTTGGATGACCTTGCAAACTGACACATTTATCATGTTCATAATTCTCCAACTGACCTGCAGCTGCATGACATAAGCAGCCTTCTCCCAATGTTGGCAAACGTTCTTCACAGGTCCAGGTCTTGTTAGAGTTACCATCGGCAAACATGCAGGAATCATGACATGACACCTGAATGCTTCCATCTCTGTGGGTCACATCTGCATTTGGAAAGCTTGCAACTAATATGAAAAAAAAACAATAAAGGTTCAGAAAACAGCAGACCTTATTCTCTATTTAATGTGAATCACAAATTATAAGAAAGATTTTAAATGTTTAGATATACCATACCCAACTACAGGCTGCTTGAAAGATGTTATTTATCTATCAATGAAGTAGCAACTATAAATCTGTAAGGTGTTTTCATTGGGATCTTAAAAGTAGTTATACATCTGTATTGTGTATATTGAAGTGAAAGAACTGTATACGATTTACATCGAACATGATAACTTTTGTATTAAGATGGCTGATTTCTCATTCCACATGAAAATCAAATCATATGTGAACCTTCTAATTATGTTCTAAAACATGTATGATCTTTTTTGATCTACCTGGTTTTTCACACAACCCTGGGGCCTCATGTACTGGAGGCATGTCAGCATAAAGGAGTGAATCAGCCAAAATCATTCCATAAGGCTGGACCCCTCCCGAATGGTTTGGTTGGTCCTTCTTCCATACAGCCCACATCATCATACTTCCATCAGTCCAGCGGAAAGTGTTTGTCTGGTTCGGGTCAGACATTCCGAGAAAGGCAGTGCCCCTTGTGTTAATAAGAGAAGACATAATAATGGATCGTGATGATGTGTAGAATTTGAAGGTTAGCTCAGTAATATTTCATGTCTATTAAGACCATCTTATATTCTAGCTTTGTACAAATTATTGATGACCAAATCAATATGGTAAAAACAGGACAAAAAAAGTAGACACCTCAGGGAAACAAACCTATAAAAAAAAATAGATACTGTCACTAAATAGGGAGGCTAAACTTAAAGTTGCCCTGACTTGATTTACAAGAATTCTGATATTTTCTAAACTGTTCAATCAATTTTAAATATCTTGGTACCACTGTACCTTGAAACCAGTAGTTTCAGGATACATGGATTTTAAATTCCAAGAGAACATTCCAAATAATTTGGAATGTTTGGAATGGTCCTGAAAATGTCCCAAAATTTGTCATTTTTATTGACTTACAACCAGAAGATTCTAAATAGAATGCACAAAAATAATTTCTTGACAATTCTGACAGAATTACTTTTAGAGAATTGAATTTGGAATCTAATGATGTATAATTTTACTATATACTGTGAATAAGTACAGTATAAGCCCCGTTGGAAGGGTGAGATGAAATTCCATATTTTGGTACTTTTGTTCATTCGCATACATTTTCTTATCAGTGAATCAAGTAGTTCCCTAGTGGAATATTTCTTTGTTTTAATGTCTGTTTGTCATAGATAATATTAATTCAAGCATGTAAAGACAGTCTTATAACTATGTTGAAAACGAAAGGCTCCTACATCCTCCAAACGGCAACCGTGAAGTGGTTTTATAACTATGTAGTATCTGATAAATCATAACAATATGTGTTCTAGGAGGCTTTCAAACCTCTAAAATGACTCAGTCTAGATAATTCAGCTCACATTAGGCCTATATCATTATAAAGGAAGTGTGGGTCTCATATCTAGCACTCACATGTATCAAACATTCATATATCAATGCCTATTGCTCAATTTTTTTAAATAAAAAATGAAGTTATTTAGATGAACATGATTTTTCTTCTTTTTTTTCAGGAAGTGAATGATTATTACACATTCAAATAAGCTTGTCAAACCTAGAAAATGAAATTCTGGTTTCAAATGCACAGATTTTCAGTATTGGGGTAGGTAAACCACCCAAATTTGGATGGAAGTATCTGTTCTTTTGTCCCCGAGATATATAAAAAATATCCAATTCTGTCTTAAACTCATCAGCCCTCCTCTGGAGGTGTTTTAACTACATTATACATATGACATGTGGATACATCTTCAATCTCTTTAGGTGTAAACCTGATGTGAATCTCATAACCCAGTATGCTTTCTATTTGGTGATTGGATCCATTATAGGTCCACTGCAGGGAAGTTCCATATGCTATCCACTGAACCCCTCCACCCCTATGACAATGAATGACCCATTATAGTCTGTAGCACTGATACTAACTGGAAGTCGCACATTTGGGGTCTGTCACCCTCCACCATTTTAAGGTGGGAATTCCTGCCTCCATCCCAGCATGCTTTGCAGCTGCTGGTTATGGGCAAGCTGGCCCATAACCATGGGCATTATTAGCCACCAGGCCCATAAACAGCGAAGGGGTTCCTCATTTAAAATTGGATAGCAAATTAGAATATTCCTGACACAATATGATAATTTTGGGCTAACCAGTAGGAGCCATCGACACAGCAGGGTGTATGGACCTACCCTGTGGAAAGAGAAGGGTTCACTTGATGGAATAGACCCATCAAACCTTTCTTGTTTACTGAAAGAGGACAAAACCACAATCTTAGAGTTCTGAAGGTTCAAACAATTCCCAATTCAATTTATTTAGAACCCTCCCCTTAATATTTTTGGGTTAGAGATTAGGTGATTGTTGTTATATTTATGTAGTGTTTGTATTCTATTTGTTTAATAGATAACTTCTTATGATGTACTAGTCCAAGTCGTGATCCTCTATCCTGAGGATCATGAATCAGCTCCAGACGTAGTTCAGGTTGCCAAGAGTTGACAAGAACACTTGTGTGAAAGGATATTTCTTTATTGATGTCCAAAATATGTGATATACATCACTGACTAACCATTTCACCAGTCAATAGGCTAAGTCCACTCCACTCACTCAACCAAACGCTCCCAGACAGTTTCCTCCCTATCTGTGAAGCTTTACTAATACCCGGGCTATTGGCCTTATGTAGGTGCTTACTCATGGATGTTTCTAACAAATCTGCTTGCTAGGGGTTTGAGGCCTGCATTATCACTACTAGCTTGCTGCGGATTTGCCCTCCACTATGTAGTACATGGAGGTCTCCTGCGTATATTTAACAACAACCTTCTACACACATGATGTTAAGTGTGGACTGATGCTACATCAGTACACACATACCAGATACTGAAATCACAGTGATGTTTTGTGTTCATAAAATTTACCTTGACATAATTATTGATATCTTCTGTATGTGGAATAATCCTGGGGAAAATAGGTTTCATCAAGGTGAACTACCAATCTCAAGCTACATTAACAAATTTGCATGTACAATTCATAATATATTTGAGATTATTAAAAGTCAAAAGTCAAAATTGAAAAATTCCTTACCCAGTAGGCTGAAAAACTCTCCTAGCTCGTTCATATTGAGAGATGCTGCGGAGTGCTGCTAAAGTGCCTCCACCTTCCTCACAAGTTGTTTGTAGGTTTGGCCATTGATCCTTTGGGATCATCCAGTAACATACCTGTCCATTCGGTCTTTGATCTATAAGAAAATGATGACTGGACTTTATTTTGGTATTTGGAAAGAGGTTGAGGGTGGACTTTATCATATGCAACATTCCATTTTGCCAACAAAATGGCCATTTAGTTTAGTAATTGAATGAAAAGTGTAACCCTTCCAAACCACATCAGATGATGCTATATTAATAAGCAATATGATAGTCAATTCTGATGGCAAGGGTTAACACACACTTAAGTTTTCTATAGTGTTTGTCAGCCAAGTGGAGATCTGGCTATAGTATTAAGGAGCCTCCAAAATTTCATAACAGCTAAGGTTTGTCTTCAAAGTATAATATACTTTGAAGGTATGTATTATATATATATATATATATATATATATATATTCAAATATTCATCCAGATTCTTTGACATTGATTCTTAGGATTTCATAATTTTAGAATAAAATGATACCATTATGAAGCCTTCTGTTGAATCAGATATCCAAAATCCTTATCCAAGCTGTACAAGCTCTTACACTTGGTAAATTTTTAAAATTACTTTACTATAAGAAAGTTGAAAGATATACTCAGATATGACCATTAGGTCCTCTTTGACAAGTACAAGAAACATCATGTTATCTGCAATCGTTCTTGATGAGTAAACCTCATACTTTAACAACCATTTATTCATACAAATAATCAGATTTATGGTAAAGCATATTTTCACTATTATTAGGTATACCCACCTACATCCATTTCACAAATGAACTTATATTTTTCATAGCAATCCCTAGGATTCCAGAAGTTTGTTGCTGTGATGCTCAGACAATTTTTAGATGTGTCTTCGGTCGGCTGTGACACAGTCAGGAAGTCAGGCCAGGTGAAGTTTTCCCCATCTGCCCACCTGTACTCACCCTCCACTGACACATCTGTACCTCCTATCCAGGCACGACCCAGACCATTCACTTTTCTGTGCCGAAAACAAAAATCTAAATGTACAAAATATGTTTAAACTGAGATACAGTTGGACATTGACAGGGGCGGATCCAGCATTTTGAAAAGGGGGGGGGGCGTGCTATAGCAAAAATTTGATATTTAGGCGAAAATAGGGGAAGTGTGCGACTTGGGGCATGTGCCCAAATCCATGCGTGATTGACATCATGAAACTTGTTGGACTGCCAGCACAGTCTTTGCCAGCTTACCAAACATATTGGAGATGTTCTATTTCCAGTCTAAAAAAGATAGTTGCACTGTAAATATACATGAATATGAAAATATCCCATTGATAATGGTTCAAAATCTAAGTCTGCTTACTTCGCTATATATATAGGGTTGTCTTTACAATAATTGGTATTTATGGATCTCATGCAATCCTGAACTTGTTAATCAAATAGCGGAACACAAAGTTACAAGAAGGATAATTCGAATTGTTTTGTTTTACTATTATTATACAATTAAAAGATACTTTAATCTATAGATCTACTATATTCTTGATATATTTATCTTTTTCACTAGGTTTTTTGTTTGTGCAGAAAAAATGTGCTTTCTAAAATGATTTTCAGTCTGGAAATCATTTTAGATATCATTTATAACTTGACATTGATTGGGTAAGGATTACACTTCTGCTGCTCCTTGATAAACACCTGAAAGTGGTCACATTAGGTTCATAGAACAGGAGGGATGTCACATTTAACTTAATGCAACACTGCAAGTTACCTTATACAGGAGACTATGGGAGGTAACCCTCCTCCCCTTAATGGGAGCCAAAACCAACATAATTGACAAAATTTAAGTATAAAGATAAGTATAGCAATATGTTAGATGAGTCTAGTAAAAGTGAATGTTAAAGTATAAACTGTGAAAACTAGCTCAAACCAAAGTAGAAATTCCACGAGATATGGTAATATTTCCATTTGTTTGGAAACAAACCCCATTTTTGTGGATCCACATTGATTCACTTGGCCACTTAAAACATATTTACCGGATAGTGTCGTGAATTGATAAATTAGCTAAATAGGAATAACAAGTAACAACTGTGAATTAGTTTGGACATAGATAAATATGGGAAATATTTATTAAATCCTCCTACTACAATAAGCTAAAATTTAAAATTAGACGAAGTGAGCAGGTCGGTGGTGTGGGAGCAACTGAAATCAAACCGTTACCATCCCACTTTTTATAGTCACATGTCAACGGATCCGCGTAACCACGGTTACAGAACGGTTACAGAACGGTTACGTCACTCGCCTGCTCCCGGAAATAACAATTTTAAGGTCTCGGGACCCAAAATAATACATTTACCGGATAGTGTCGTGAATTGATAAATTAGCTAAATAGGAATAACAAGTAACAACTGTGAATTAGTTTGGACATAGATAAATATGGGAAATATTTATTAAATCCCAAAACCTCCAAACTATTCACCTAACGTAGTGTGTAAATTTTTTGTTGTTTTGCCTTTTGAATTAAAGAAGGCTTAATATATTTATATATACAATCTGAGGCCCATTGACCTCGCTCCCTAATAAAACTTATAGGAGCCCCTGAACTATATAATTGTGTAGAACCCCCCCTCCTAAGCGAGTGGGTAGAGAAATTACCAGAAATTTTTGCTTTATACAATAGCTTTTTAAATAATTTATTAAACACTGAATAACTCAGAAAACTCAAGTTTTCTGTTGAAAAAAGAGCCGAACTACTCTTGCGAGGATGGGTCTTATACAAGGACTCCAACCAATAAACCGGGCATAAGGCCCTGTTACTACTCCTGTTTACTGGAATAGTATGTACAACGTCCTTTGTAGTTTTTGAAGAAGTAACCGTAACTACCATACCAAAATCAGTAAATTTTACATTTTTACGGAGTAACATGTGTGGTTACTTTACAGCGTGTCCCACTCTCAAGAGTGCATTGAATAAAAAGATAATTATTAACCAGACAAGCATCCACTTTTCGGATGAAAAATTTACCTTCCTATACAATGACTCTAGATGTGAGATTTTAATTGGATCCTTACTATCCAATTTTACATTTTCTGTATTTCTAATACCTTTTATCGTCATCTTTATGTGCTTATCAGACCAATCCGGTACAGGCAGGCCTTTTACATTATGAAAGAAGATTACCGCTTGATAATAGTTAATAATTGAGGAGGCTTTCATATAAGATGAAAGGTAAGATAAATATATGCAGGCTTGCTTAGTTTTGATATTGTAAACAGACCAATTAAATTTCTTACAGACCTTCTTGTAGCAAGCCCACTGCTTCCTCCTCAATTTCAATGTGTTCGTAGACACGGCGGCTCTCCTCAGCACCTTTGCCCTCATTTTTAGGGACTTTTCCTCTGCAAAATTTAAAAATTTCGTTAATGCAGCACAAATTTGACCCTTCCAGGCATTTTCTGGCCTCACCCTCAGATTTTATGTACAAAATTCTCGATAAGGTGTCAGCTACAAGATTATTTTTGGTGTTAATATAATGGGGAACCAAGCGGATATGGTATATTTTACAAACCCAGAATAATTCTCTTAACCAAGCCATGCATGTCGGGTTTGAGCTCACCCCCTTCCTTACCATATAAAACACTTGGGTGTTGTCTGTGAATATGCTAACACTACAATTTTTTAATTCATTCACCCAAGTTTTTACTCCCATTAAAATGGGCCATAATTCCAATTCATTAATGTTGGTTTTGTCATAGACATCACATGTTGGTGGACCCCTAATATGTTTACATTCATTATTTTCTAGAGTTATTCCATCCTCCCATGCACCCGCAATCCAATCCTGGCCCTTATATATAGCGTAGCCTTTTAATGATGAGTCTGATACCAGTGGAAAAGGGTAATCTTTGTAATTTAATTTTCTCCGACCATTGAAATTTTCACAGAAATTTCTCCACCACCTCAAATCGTCCCTAGCAGCTTGACCGATTTTTATTGCGTTCAAATTGTTATTTAACAATATTTTGTATAAGTTAAATATTCTTCTGCAATACACGTTTCCCCCTGACACAACATGGGCGCAATGAGACAACAAGCCTCCTAGACTCTCCAATTCTTTCTTTGCGATGGTTGCCTTTTTTGAGTATTTTTCTAATAAGCATTTAAGTTTTTCTAGCTTATCCGATGGTAATCTTAGTTCCATTTCAAGCGAATCGATATCTAAGCCTAGGTATCTACATACCTGTGATGGAGGGGTAACTTTACCCCATGAAATATAGAAACCTAAGTATCTTAGTGTTTGTATAACTAATTTTTGGGCTGTCTCAGCCTCTATATAAGATGATGCTACTACAATAAAATCATCCAAATAATTCACCACTTGTAAATTATATATGTCTGTTAATATGTTGTATACAAACTCTGATATTTGGTTAAAATACATGGGCCCTAAGCGTAGGCCAAAGGCTAATCTATTGTCTTGAATGTATACCTCTTCGCCATCTACCTCCCATCTAAGGCCCATATATTGTTTATGGCCTGGAAATATAGGAACTGCACGATAGGCTGACTTTATGTCTACTACGCCCATATAGTCTCCCTCATTTAAAATGGCTAAGACATTTTCCACACTTTTATATCTAAACTCCTCAATAATGTCATCGCAATAATTATTTATTGAAATGTCCCTGGGCATACTGCAATCTGTGATGGGTCTGACCCCACCATCAGGTTTAGGGACTGCCCCTAAACTATGTATACAATTTGGTTTGTCACCCACTATTTTTAGGTAGCCTTCAGATAATTCTGACTGAATTATTTTGTTCATTTTTTCAAAGTTTTTCCCTTCGTACACAGAATTATAGTTCCTACAGTCATAGATTAGCTTTGTTTTTACAGCTTTATCATCTACGATTTTAAATCCCTCGGTTACAGCGTTAACCATTGACTTATATTTTTCTTTGCATTCCTTGGATCCCAGGGATAATACATAGTGAAAGCGACATGGCTTTAGTTGGGCTAGCGCATTGTCAATAAAGAATTCGCACCGGCAGATGCCTTGCGCGCATTCCTCACGAACGTGGACTAAATTTCCCATTTCAGATACGACAGAAAAAATATTTTTTTCTGAGTAATTCTCATAAATATCCTTATCCAGCGAATTCCCAAACAAATCGCATACCGGCTTGTCCGGCGTGATATCGCCTACACGAATATCACAACTAGAATCATGGATTATAGCGAAATCCTTACCTTTTTCACGAAAAGGACTACTGCAAAAACAATTTTTACTCGCGGCCTCCGCATCCGCCTGTGTACTTTCCGCCCCGCTAACCGTGACGTCACTTGTTTTTGTACCGGCATTACCCGCGTAAATTGGGTCATTGTGAGAACAACAGGCGTGTGCGGAGGCACGTTTCGACGTGTTTTCATTCGCATCGACCACAATAAGACCATCTATATCGTTATCATTAACATCAGGATTATCATGGATTACCGTAGAATCATTACGGTGCTGTACTTTCACCGTAGGAGAGAGATCAACATGGTCTGGACAGCTTAGACACGACTGGCTTGCTAGTCCCCGGGACGTGACGTCATCGTTTTCAGATAAGTTAAAACCGTTACGAGGATTATTATCAACAATGACCTGCAAGCCAGATTTTTGTTCCCCCTCCTATTTCTGGTCCTTTTTTGGACCATTACGGCAGCAATCTTTCTTTGAATGACCCGATTTTTCGCAGATAATGCAAATATGTGACATTCCACACTTTCCCTGGCAACCTTGGTCTGAGTTAAACCGAAAACAGATTTTTTCGCCCCCGCCTGTACCGGCGTTACGACGACTTTTGTTTTCCCTGTAGGAAGATTTCCCAGAGCTAGCCTTAAACGTATTCTCAAAGCTGAAATGAGAGAAAATCTCCTCTTGATCCACTGAAGCAAACTGCGTTACCCCCAGTCTGTTAGCCCTTTCCCGTACAGCCTTGTCATACTTGTTAAATGTGTCGAAGGTATACATCTTCTTTGTGGCTTTTTCAGTAAGGATTTTTAAATGTTTTACAGCTGGCGATGGGTCCGCCTTTTCAACAATTAATTTTTCTACTGTCTTAACTCCCAGTAACAGAATATCCTCTACGCATTTAGGCTCATCGCCCTTAGCATAATACTTTTTCTGGCCGAATTTCTTTGTGTGGTTTTTACCTTCCAGCTGGTCGCTGACCGAAGACGTGGAGGATGACCTGTCACTTGCTGTAGACGATGCACTTGAACTGCGTAACGGGACTTTCTTCTTGGGCTGCCGTCTTTTCTGCCGTCTCGGCTTGACGTCTTCCCACCCTGAAGAGGAACCCTCATCTGATGACGGTTGAGCCGTCTTGCTGGCCGTCTTGGTGCCGCCCCCAGCCGTCGCGGCCTTAACGAGTATCTCGATATTCTCCGACATCCTCGTAACCGTCTTCTCAAGTTTCCCGATCCTCGCCCCTTGTTCGGCAAACATTCGTTCTCCCTTCAGACGCATCAAGGACACGTCTTGGGCTGTACCCTGCTGCTCCTTAACATGCACACCCGTAGATAATGCAGCCTTGCATTTTTTACCCGTAGGAGCGGCGTGACGCATTTTGCAGTTACGACAAAAATTAAAACCAGCCATTCTCCTGAACTATACAGAACTACGTACAAATCTTCGTAACCGTCCTTCTCACAAGGTAAGTAGAAGCCTTTCTACCGTAATCACCGCTAACCCCAGCCGGTTGCACCTTTAGACGAAGTGAGCAGGTCGGTGGTGTGGGAGCAACTGAAATCAAACCGTTACCATCCCACTTTTTATAGTCACATGTCAACGGATCCGCGTAACCACGGTTACAGAACGGTTACGTCACTCGCCTGCTCCCGGAAATAACAATTTTAAGGTCTCAGGACCCAAAATAATACGTTTTAGATTATTTTCTACCACATTCCATGGTTTATATTTTAAAGCAACCCACAACCAATCCAACCACATAAATTGTCACAAATTTATGAAAATGTATAAACATTTCTAACACACCCCTTGATGATTCTGAAGTGCCCTAAATATTCCTTTATGTGCCATTAGACACATTCTGATGGAGAAAAATGCTTTCAAAGTTTTGGGTTTGTTTTGGTTTGCTCAATGACTAAAAGACTTCTGGGAAATACCCCATGTGACACCCAAAAAATGATGATGTCATTGACAAAGTACTTGCAGAAGATACTCATTTTAAGAGAAGGGGGTAGTGGGTTGAATTTTGTAAATATAGTTTACAAAACTCCTAAAGTTTGGAAGACATTCTCCACCCCACAAATACAGCATATTCCAGAGATAATCTATTAAAGTGAATAAAGCATTTTAATGATACATTACTAATGAAGGAGGGCCACTCAAGTGCATTGATTCATGAGTACTTCCCTGCCATCAATGAGCTGGTCTTGAGTTAATTGCAATGTGCACTGAACCAGAACTGGGTCAAGTGAAATGTACATGGTTTACCACAGTGTCATGTACATTTCACTGGTGGAGCCTGAACTATGGCTACACTCACACTAGATGAACTGCTGGCATAGTAGAGATGCATCTCATTCTAATTACATACCTTATTAGAGAAATTTCTTCCACAACCTTATTGGTAATGTAGACAAATTAATTACTAATCCTATGGTATCAATCTACTAGAAAACTTGGAGAGAACCCTCTTTGAAATAAATACAAAGTGTGCATAGTGTGAACTGGATTAGAGTGGTTTGTGGGGGGAATCCTACCCTAGTGATGTCATCACTTTTTGTTGTAAACAACTGAGAAGTTGTGTGGACCCACAATAATAGAAGGAAGACAATAACATCAGCTGTTTTAATGAAGTTTGAGTCAGATTTCAGACTTTATACTTTTTCAAAGGCTTCAACTAGACCCCTACAATGTATTGGAACAGTTAATAGAACTTGCAATATTTTTTCACACTAAGAGGACACATTGGTTGTGGGTTGCTTTTACATAGGTCACAAATAGGCTCCAGGAGTGGATTTCATTGATTATTTTAGTTTGGAAAATTTGTTGAATTTATTGATTGTGGCTCCCTTTAACAAATTCAAACTTGCATCAAGGAACCTGTTGATATGATAGAATATGTTGAGGGGAATTTCTGAAGTCATACCTGAATCTGTCCATAATCCATTGTTCATCTTCTGTGGTTATTTTGGCTAGCAAAGAGTCCAATTCCCTGCAAATTGTGTCAGCCACTGCCCATTCTCTAGGTGTAAGCCGATTGGAAGGTGTAAAATATATTTTATCTCGAGGGCATTTGACTTTTTCTGAAATCAATGAGGTTCAAGGGTATCATAAACACCATCAAAGATATGACCAAATGTAAATAGTGGATTTAATTTATTCAATGAATTCTCACAACCCAACACTTCACAAACCAAGAGAGTATTTTCTAGCAGCCTCTTAGTTACAAAGAGTTGAAAGACAAGTCTTTGTTGCATGACAAGTCATAATTTCATTTCATGCAAATTGGCGTTTTTGACATTTTCCCAAGCTTTCTTAACCAGATTTATGTATTGAATACTAAATTATCTAAGGTCTATGTATCATGTTTTGAATAGTTTTGCAATAAATAACTCTTTTATTCAAACAGTTTCATTTAGTCATTTGAAATATCAGATATAACAAGGGTACAAAGTATACAAAGTTGGCATTTTATTTATCACAACATTTCATCTTAACCATTAGGATAATTATGATAAATCAATAACTTTTTTCTGCTCACCTTCAGAGTCAACATCAGTTTCTCTCACAGGCCTGAGGATATCGTTGGCCACCCAACATGACAACAGGTCCCTCTTAAGCAATGCATCTGCAGAATCTGTCATAAAGAATATAGGCTAATTGTCTTTTCACAGTCATCTACCATGTAACAGCAGCAACAACATAGATATTCTTTTACCATTCCCTGTGGCCCTTTGCACCATGGATTTTCATAAGAACAATAACTTTAAGATCACTTTAAGATCACTTTCGTAACAACAATAGTTTTCATAACAGTAACACCTTAATATCTCTTATTCTAGTGGATAAAATCAAATTCTGTGAATTGATATATTAAGGGAAAAAATATTTTAAAAAGCAGTAAGAATTACAGCTTATTGAGGGCTTTCTAGATAAGTTTTTTTTAAGTGTCAAAATGATCATTGTTACGATAAAAGTAAAAAACAAAAGGTTTCGTTTTTAAATTGATTTTTGTTGTTACAATTGGTATTGTACAATGGGCCACTGAGTATGCTGGCTTGAAGTCTCAATAGCAAAGCCTTCTATCAATAGGGTGATCATTTGTTCCTTAGGTTTACGGTTTCCTTATTAACATTATGTATGTCTTGGTTTTACACAGAGACATAGATATATTCCTTAATTTTCTGAGCCCTTAAATTTCTCCAAGTAGATACTTTTATAGAGTATGGCCCTAATAAATGATAGAAATAAGACTGTCATGTTGAACACGGAAACGTTAACCTTTGGTACTATATTATACATAGAAGATCCAGCAACTAGGGTTCTGCTGGTAAATCAAGAATCATTGGTAATTAACTGTCAGTAGTTTGTCACTTTAAAAAACTATGATAGCACTTAATAATCATGATAATAACAAATACTTTTGACATTGATTATTCAAAGAGCAAATCTTTCTTTATCACTGAACATTTTTTAATAAGTCACAAAAAGTCCTACCTGAAATCACTTCACAGAGAAAATTATGCTGCAATTCACATTTGTAATCATTAAACGCTTTCTCTCTAATCACTACACAATTTTGATTATCATCATAGTTGTTGGGCTGACCAGCCATCCAATGAGCCCAAGTGACAAGGTTTCCATCATGCCACCTGTATTCTCCTTCTGTTTCAATGTCATTGAGTCCAATCCAGATATACGGAGTCTGGTCTATCCATTTCTCTCTTGATACGAAATATAAGATTGCCAGCTTAGATTGCATACAGGCACTGCAGTGTATCCACATCATGAACAGAGTAGATGTCACTTAATATTAGAATTAGAGCCAAAATGAGCAAGTACTTTTCATGCTTCTGTTTAAATATTTTGAAAGCTTTAGGGTTGTATAAGTGATCTTTGAGTGAAGATATTTTCCATTAAAGGGGAAGACCAAGGAGGAAGGAATGATAGGAGGGTCCAGCATGGCAAAATGTGTAACCGTAGGTCGATGCGACTCCTGGCATCGATCAGGAGCTGGGCCCCGCCAAAGCATTGGCAAGATGTAAACCTGCTTAGTTATCTGTTTTTGATTAAGGGCAATCGCGCCATTAGTTTTTGCGCATCCACACTGCGCAGCCTGGGTGTATAGGTGTGCAGTGGAGCGTGACCAGGGTGAAATGCTTAACTATAGAACCCTATGGAGGGAAAATACATTTTTGCTCATAGCTCTCTTCATAGTCATCCAATTGCTATACTGCTTGCGACAAAGATGTAGTCCAGAAACCGGTGAATACATATATGCACTCAGATTTAATAGATTATGATTCGTTAATTTATTATGAATTTATTAGTATTAAAAGTGCTATTTTCGACCCCCTCACCATATTTTAGCCATAAATGATAACCTTTTTTGGGAGGTTGTGGGAGGGGCTCTGTTCAATGGATCTTTATGAAATTTAGTATATAAAGAGATAACAATATGTTATGTGGTCAGGGGAAGTGCTCTATGTGCTGGGGATGGTGAATAGGGGTACAGTGGAATTCATATCTTTTTAAAATTTAATAAAATTTGAGCTATATCTTGAATTAAAAAAGGGTCTTTCCTGGAAAAGTTAAATCGGTGACCCCCTAATTTTTTTTCATAATATAAAAAGATAACACTTGACCCTATTTGATAATATTATGGAAATTTAAAGAAATTTTCAATGTTCATTAATTTTTAATTTATATTTTCTTAGAATTTTAACATTTTTAATAGCATATTTATCAAATTAAAGTCGCCTGTAATTCTTTTAATCTATATTTTTTGGTGGAAATGTGCATTTATTATGAAGATTTATCTATTGGTGTCATTATACAAGTGAATTCATAACCTACTTGACAGATTCTTGAATTTTATTTAGGGATCTTTGATTAAAGTTTTGATATTCAAAATATTTTAAATTTAGGTAATTTGGCATAACTTGCAATAGATTTTGTTCAAAATTTTCCACGGTGACCCCCTATTTTCTCAGCATTTTTAGTATCTACATAGATTTATCTTCTATTTCCCAAATTTTAAAGAAGATATCAATGTTAGAACTATAATGGAGCGATTGTCTTTAAATATCAGTCCTGTAAATCACATATTTGCATTAATCTCACTTTTTGCTGTCGAAATCACACACATAATGGTTTGCTTTCCCTTCAAAAATACTTAGAATGGCAATGTTTTGGCCCGAATCGATGGCTGGTTGTAGTCCTACATAACTGGGACTGAAGGGACCAGCTCCATACAATTCTCAAGTCATGTTGTTCCTCTGCAACTTGGTTTCGGTGATCTCAGGTTACATTTTAGCTTCTCTTAGTTTACAAGTGTGTGGAAATGGGTAGGAAAGAGATCTTTTACATAAGATAGTCGGGTTACAGTACATTTCTATAACGACGATCACATGGTGGATAGACCTTGCCCTTCAGACGTCATCAGTCAAAACAGCATTAAAATTGGATAAGTGTTTCAAAAGTTATTGAGGAAATAAGATTTTCCTGAGTGGCCTAAAGGGGGCAGGCCTTTTTAATAGATTTCCCAGCATGCACCTCACTATTAGACCAAATTGTGGTTCCTTTTTAGATTTCTGAAGGCTTAGCTATAGTGTTTCATTCACTTTAAGAATGTTTTTGTGAAAATGTTTGATAGGATTTACATTTTAACAAAAATTTCCATGGCAGCATTAGTTTGTATAGCATCCCCACCATAAGTCTAACAGCCCCTATTAACCCTATTTATGAGGTATCTAAACTTACCAAAACCATTTATACCAAGAAAAAGAGGATACAACAATATCAATTCAATGGTTAAGATTAAAACAATTGTTACTCGTTGCCTAGCAACCCAGAGTCGTCTTACCATGTAGTATAGTTATCATTCGTTCTGCCTAGCAAAAGCCTGATGCTTAGCAATCAAATATCAGAATTGGTTGCTCAGCAGCCAGGATACGTTGTTCAAGTTTTGTATAAACTGTTTTCAGCATTCTGATAGCATTAAAGATGTTTAAATGACTGGTTGCTATGGTAATACCGAATCCTAGAATTGATTGCTAGGGAAAAACAACACCAAAGTTATGGTTTCTATGTAGCATAACATTTATGGCCATACTCAGTTTTTATCAATTTGATTTTTGGCCAAATTTTACTATGATATGTCAAATATTCATGGTTCTATGAAAGAAAAGCTTTTCATAGATAGAATATCTCCTAACTGGACAGTGTCATGGATTAGCCAAATAGTCCCTATTGTTTTTGGTCCGAAATCACATTTAAATCCTTAAGCCATAATTAGCCATAATATTTATACAATCCAATATTTTTCAAAACTTCAAAAACCCTTGGGTTCCTGCTTTTAACACCTACCTGTTACCACAGAGAGTACTCCAGAATTAGGGAGACAAAGTTTCCCATTCCCATTGCTAATTACACTCAATATGACACACCACTAAATTAAATGACACTTAAAAATATCACATACCCAAACAGGAATCACAATTGGATAAGCTAGTGAGGTATATATGCTGGGTAGTAAAAACTAAATGGCTGCCCTCAGTGTAGAGCTTGATACACCCTGATTTGGTCCATAACTTTTGAACCGCTGCTCCGATTTACATTCGGTTTTCACCATCAGTTTTGGAAAACACATGGTTTTTTTCATTGGAGTGCCCCTTTAATGATGATCAGAGAAAGACAAGGGCAATCTACCTTAAATATGTTGTGGTTATTTAACCAATATTTTCTCATTTCCAAGTAGTTGCAGTTCATCCCATGGAATATTTTTCTACTTAGTAAATATTTGAATTATAACACTATTGTTGCATATAATGAAACATAGCTTGACTGTTAGAAAAGAATATTGAAGATCTACCTTCAGGATACTAGTCTTATGTTTACTAGTAGATGATTACCTTGAAAAATGTAAACATTGTATATAGAAACATTCAACTAACTGTTTTGATGTGATGTAGTCTAGTTTTGCAGGTTCATCCAACTTGGCTAGAAATGCTCCAACTCTGGCACAGTCAGATTTAGCTTCATAAAAGGTGGCAGGGTAACGAGAGTAGTAGAATGAAGAATGGCCATATGCTGAGCCCGCGGTTTGGAAGTTAAGCATGATATCTTATATAAGATTACTCTCATCAAAGGCCATAACAAGTATCAAATCGCACATATATTATGTTAGGATTCATGATCAAACTGATGAAAGCCAAACAAACAAATTTAAGTTTGGAGAAATGTTAGTTTGAAGCCTGAAAGACTCAACCATTCTATCATAGTTGTCTAGGCCTTATTATACACAGAATAGAACACACTTTACCTTTCTGTAATTCAAATATTATTTGTAACATCAGAAACCAGCTTAGCTTTCCTTGCATGACCAATGTGTTTTGTTATATCCCAGTGAACAGTCAACTTGATGTTGTAGGTACGATCTTCCTTGTGGCTCTCACAGCATGAACCTGCGAGAATATTGATTAGTCAATGAATGACTTGTACATAATTACAGTCTTCTCAGTATGCATGAAGGATACAAAGGAATCACACATGGCACATTAACAAAACATTACTAAGGTTATGGCATTCATTTGGATACCTTCCCAACAATATTCTTAAAAAGATTTAAATTCCCCAAATAATACTGATGATTCACAAATCATGGTGTACAGTTTATGAGAACATATAACCTTTCAGCAATTTTTGGACAAATCTTTCACATGCTGTACATTTGAAAACATAAATACCTTCTGCTATCCAGGCAACAAGTACTACTGTGAATCAGTTCCCTGCATTCTTTATGTGACTTTCTTGGTAGACTATCAATATCCCTTTGTTAAAATTTTAAACTGTTTGTTAACGTCCCTTCATATATCAGGTTAGCATGCACAAGAAATGAATAATAGTAGGGAGCAAATTAAATTAAATATTCATTTGTTGTTAGTGAATTCTGTTCCAACTTGGAACAACAAATACAAAAATGATCATATTGGAATTATTCCCATTGGACAAAATTGCTTGAGACAGTTAAGTCTTTTGATGTTTAGATATATATTTTTCAGTCAAGTCAGTTTTAAAAATAATTATAATGTCTATAGAATGTTGGATTGGTACATAAAACGGACATGGCATCATAATTTTCAGCGTTCCCATACTACCTCTCCTCCTCCTTTCTTTTGGTAATGTTTGGTTAATAGTATTAAGAGTCACAATGTGAGCTTCTTTATTACAATAAATACTGATTTGTAGTGTATACATAGAATGATATCATTCAAATATTGAAGGTGCGTTCTTCAATGTTATGATTACGTTTTGTGATGTTCTGTTATCAGTCTGTTCTGTGATGTCATATATTTTATTACATGCCCCTAACCCCTAACAATAATAGAGTCTTATCCACACCTCGTGCAGCCATCATGGTCCAGTGGAGCCCATTGGCTAGAATTTAATCAAAAGTTTTGATAATGAAAAAGTTCTATATATCAATAAGAAGATTCTGAACTATATTGCCATTGTAACAAGATTCTTAAAACTTTTGTAGCTTAAAAGTAATGGTTAGTTTAACATAGCCAATTTACGCATGCTCAAGTTGAGAAAAAACCCAAGCTTGCCTGGATAGCCCTTCTTTAGTGGAGTTCTAAACTAGGTGGCATGATCTGGAAAATCATCTAATAGAAATGAGGGATGATACAATAGGGGACTGATAGAGAAGGGGAGGTAAGTTTGATACATAGTAATGTTAATGACTCAACAAAAGTTTTTATGGTATACCAACTAAATTTGTAAAAATCTCCATTATCGTCCTTGATATGATATGTTAATGGGCATTAAGTGGCTAATAACCAACCAAGTTTATTGATTTCTCATGATACTCCATCTGGCCTATTTAGTCTTGAATCATACTTTTTTTTTTATTTGTTTGAAATTCTTGAAGATAAAATTCAGATGTAGGCTATTCACAGATATTTTATTTATTGATTTCCTTACGGGCAATATCTACAAAGTGACTTTAGTGGCAACGGGTGAGGAACGACTGGGAGAATCACTGGTAAAGTTGTCGGGCAACTCACTATTGCTGGGTGACTCCCTTTGGGTATGGCAAGGTTCTAGGTGATGAACGATTGGCAATGGGATCAGCAGGAAAATCTGTGGGAAAATATCAAAATTACTTGATATGACAGTCACACGGCGACGACAACAGCCATTCTTGCAGTCGCCCAGTGCCCGACGATGGTAAAATTGCCTAGTGGCTATGGGGCTTCAAAAACTTTTGTTCTATATTGATATCCATGAATGAAACATGTACTGGAACTAAAGAAAACACTAACAAAGGCTTTTACTGTTAAATCATCTTTTAATTTTCATTTATATTCATCTGAATCATTTTTACATTCATTACATATTAACATTGAACCTCAATCACATGGCATTATAAATTCTGAGATGGTCATTATGTCATACTTTTTTTCACGCTTGATTTGTACGCAATTTCTTAGACATATTTCATTCAATAAATTCTGCAAATCAAAACCATTGTAACTCTCTTTATATCATCAAAAATAAACGAAATAACCCTAAATGGTATGATATTTCCTAGTTATCTAATGCAAGTTACTTGTGTCATTACCTTGAGCCAGCACGAATGCTTCCAACACACAATGGAATATAGCATTAATTTGGAATTGAACTAGGATTAACATGAAAACAACGTTAGAGGGCTCTCAATTTATCTGTATATCTTTAGAAAATTGATTCAACTTTGACTTCACAAATTGCTAGTGTTTGATCTTGTGCTAGACCTGTCAGGAACACTATTTTAACAAATAGGTGGCAGTAGTTGTGGCAAATACAGTAATACATGTTGTCCTCTATAAGCTGACATTCCTGTAAGTGTAAGTAAGAGTCAGTAGAGTTAAATGTGTCATCAGAAGTAAGGACACTGATATAACCTTTCAGGTTGCCGGAAAGGACAACATTGACATTGACACCCAATATATTCTGAAGAAATTCCTTGTTGTATAAAGTTAGTATTGGGGTCACTTCGGCCAAGGACAGACAGGTATCTTTGTTGTTGTCAAAGAGCTTAATTTAAGCAAGGCCATGTTGCCCTGTCAAATTTAAGCAAAGGCCATGTTGCCCTGTCAAATTTAAGAGAAAGTCATGTCATTCTGTCAAATTTAAGAAATAGCCATGTTGCTCTGTCACTTGTGCTTCAAATGGCATGTCGTTGTGTCAAATTTAGGGGTCTAGGGCCATTGCACACAACACTCAATGTTTAGTACAAAACCTATGTTTGGTCTCACATTTCCCAAACCTTGGATCCACCCAAGCCATAAGCAATGTGCCAATAAGTGAACAGATGACAGAGAACTGTTAAACAAAATGATTTATGTACACATTTATGTAGATTTATTGCATTGAATAAGGTATATATCTCTTATGTCAACTCATTCTCTGTAATATTTGCTGTTGGTTGTATAGACAGGGGCTAATCCAGGTGGGGGGGTCCTGAGGCTTCTGAGCCCCCTTTTGGGGAGGACTTAAACTCGCCAAAGAGAGAAAAACATCACGCATATGCAAGTGAATGTACGCTGATTTTAGTACTTAACCTACATGCGGACCGCCCCACCCCCTTTCTGAAATCCTGTTTCCACCCCCGATAGACCACTACCATCTGGAAGACTAAGAGTAGCCCTGAAGGTGGTTTTTGGTTAATAAAATAACTCTTGTGGTCCCAAATCAACTGTCTAGGTGGCCGATTGTGCTTGGATTAGCTGTACGTATTTTTCTTGTATTTTTCTTTCTTTCTCACTAAAGCTCGAGTTTGTATTTATGTCTCCCATGGCAAAACTGTGTTCTCTGAATGATTTGTGAAGTATAACACCACATCTATACTCAGTATCAAATTTGTGACTAGACCTGCGATGCTTATCCTAGGGCAGTTTAAACTCAAACTGACTCGTTTGGATTAATAGTTATTATGAACAAATTATGACATACTATATCTCATTGAGATCATAAGAGTAATTTAATCTCAAATTATTCACTGATTTCACCAAATATATATCAATATCTGTACCTGCATGGAAGATCACGCTATTGTGAATGTGCTTTAATGAATAAAAAAATATTAAAAAATCAAGGGAGGCTGCATTCTACCCACCTGGTTTTTCGCATATTCCCCTCTGATCGATATCAATACCCCCATCATGGTACAGAAGTCTTTGCAGGATATAACCATAAGGCTGAATTCCACCATTATGGTTTGGTTGCCAAACATCCCAACGCGACCATAGCATCATACTCCCATCAGCCCAACGAAATTCAAGGGTCTTTTCTGTGTCGCTCATACCAAGAAAATAGGTCTTTCTGATAAAACAATAAATACATTTCTTGTAACGAAAACAGGTCAAATCCATACAATCACACAAAAAGGTTGCTGTTACCGATTGCATTTAGAATTTTTCTATTGCCATTTTAAAAGAAAGGATTAGGTTTCCCATCTTTACAAAAATGTAAAAGTCGGGTTTCTGTGACAGTTTATTTTGAATTAATTGTGTCTAATAAATCACTCCACTCTAAAGTTATCAAAAGTATCAGTTTTATAAATATTGGGCTGAAGGCACGTGACTGTGAAGAGACCTTTTCTAAATCAAATAAGATTACTTATTCAGTTGAACCTAATCACATTTTCCTGGCACCCAACTGATTAGGTCCAAGATAGTATGGAGAATATGTGTGCAATATTTTCATCCAAACAATCCTCACCCGGCAGATTTGATGACTCTTGCAGCTCGTTCAAATTGAGAGATGCTGCGTAGTGCTGCCAAAGTGCCTCCATCTTCTTCGCACATTGTTTGGACAGTTGGCCATTTACCAATCTGTGTCGTCCAGTAACAGACCTGTCCTTTTGGTCTTTGGTCTATAAGGAAATAATGACTTGACTTTATTTGAAAGAAATCAAGGGTGGATTTAAATTGATCATATTGTAATGATATCAAAGTACAAAACTTAATGGCTAAATTTCCAAGATATTTCTTATGAGAACTAAACAGGCAGAATATTCAAACTTGATATCCTTTACCTGGGATTTTGACATTTAAGGTTGTTCAACTAAGGCTAAAACAAAAAAGCTCTATTTGCTGTCAGTAACCTTTCCCTGAGAATACTTGTAAAACCTGACCAACTGAGAGTATCTGAATTCTTATATTTCTCATTAGTCAAGTTTTTTTTTTGTTTTTTTTGTTTTTTTTGCTTGGCAACACAGACATACAAATCCGTCTCTTGCTCATTAGTCAAGTTTGTGATATTTTCATTTCATCAACTGAAATAACATACAGCATTAAAATGTTAATTTATATTGAAATAGTATTACCATTGTACTCCAATTTATTCTTATTATTATCTTTGCATACCATAAACATATAATTTGTTTTTCAACACTTATATCTGTATTCTGCTTGACAATTTTGATGCTGGTATTTGTATTTGTAAGATCTTCTCTGAAAATATGACATGAAACTATATTCTCTAAAACTGTACTATCCATAAGGAAGTTGTTGGATCTGCCTCCTGATATATGACATGCCAATATTAAACATTTTTCCCACTACAGATTTTTCAAGTCAGCAGCAAACTTTTCATGTGGAATAAAGACTTTACTTGATATACATGCTGTACAAATTCACTTGCATGAAAATGTCAATCAAATATGAATGATCTAGGGAAAGATCTGTGACTGCCCTTGCATGAAGATTGGAGAGCACAACAGAGTAATAATTTATGTAATTTTAATACACTTACCTACATCCATCTCACAAATAATGTCATAGGTGTCATGATCACATCTTCGAGAATCCCAGGAGTTGGTGCCATTGCTGACAAAGCAGTTTTCATCGGTGTCTGTGATTGGAGGTGGTGAGCTGTCTAAAAAAGTAGGCCAGGTGAAGGGTTCTCCGTCTGCCCACCTGTACTCACCCTCCACTGACTCATCTCTCCCTCCTATCCATACTACATCATAGCCTTTAACCTTCCTGCACAAGAGTAGGCAAATAAGGAGAAGAAAAATTAACAAATTCCCTATAAATCAGTTTTTTTTACATTTTGATTAAAAAACTTTGTGGCAAAGTACATATTTCCTTGGAAACAAAAGATATTTCATACATAACTAAAATCTTAAGCTCCAAAGATTTTCACATCAGGTGGTGCTGATGTGGTCAGTCACAAATCCCTTTAAGGTTGAGGTACATCAATAGTGTAATGTTAATTGTATCTGAAAAATGATTAAAGTCATTAATAAAGATAGCAATAAACAATTGAAAATACTTTTTCCATTTATAATGTTTGTTTTTACTCTATGCAATGAAGAAAAAAGCCTTACCTGAACCTATCAATGATCATTTGTTCATCTTCTGATTCTATTTTTGCTAGCAAAGCATTAACTTCTTTACAATATGCATCTCCTTGTCCCCATGTTTTTGGATTCAGTCGTTGGGTAGGAGAAAAGTAAATCTTATTTCGAGGACATTTTACTTTCCCTGAAAGTAGTTAAAAAGTGAAAGGTGCAATTTAGATAAATTTCATTTTCTAGTAACACCATAATATCAAATTACGACTTCGATTAGACTGAATTTAAGATATGTAGAGAAAATTCAGGTATGAGCTTGTGTTATCTCTCGGTACCTCAATTTTAAAATCTTAATTTTATAGAGTGTTAAGATTGATTCTAGTATCTTTTGTTCATGGTCCAAAAAGTAATATCTAGTGATCTTGATTTCCAATCCTAATCAAGAGTTTTGATTGGAAGCCATATTTGAGAATTGTTGTCTTTTATTAAGAAAAAAAGTCTAAATTCTTATGACCCATTTATTTCTGATATCCAAACTTTCAATAGCAATTACCTTCAGAGTCAACATCAGTTTCTCTGACAGGCCTGAGGATATCATTGGCCACCCAACATGACAACACGTCCCTCTTAAGTAATGCATCTGCAGAATCTGTCATAGAGAATATAACCTAATTGTCTTTTCACAGTCATTTACCATGTAACAGCAGCAGCAACATAGATATTCTTTGACCATTCCCTGAGTATGCTTGCTTGAAGTCTCTATAACAAAGCCTTCTATCAATAGGATGATCATTTGTTCCTTAAGTTTATGGTTTCCTTATTAACATTATGTATGTCTTAGTTTTACACAGAGATATAGACATATATATTCCTTAATTTTCTGACCCCTTAAATTTCTCCAAGTTGATAATTTTATAGAGTATGGCCCTAATAATGATAGAAATAAGTAATGTTGAACACGGAAACTGAACCTTTGGTACTATATTATACATAGAAGATCCAGAAACTAGGGTTTTGCTGGTAAATCAAGAATCATTGGTAATAAACTGTCAGTAATTTGTCACTTTAAACAACTATGATAGCACATTCTAACCATGATAATAACAAATACTTTTGACATTGAATATTCAAAGAGCAAGTTTGTATTCATCACTCTAAATTCTTTTAAATAACTGACGAAAAGTCACACCTGAAATCACCTCACAAAGAAAATTCTGCTCCACTTCACAGTAGCGATCACTAAAAGCTTTGTTTCGTATCTCTCCACAATGTTGATTACCATCTAAGTTGTTAGGCTCACCAGCCATCCAATGAGCCCAAGTGACAAGGCTTCCATCATGCCACCTGTATTCTCCTTCTGTTTCAATGTCATTGAGTCCAATCCAGATATACGGAGTCTGGTCTATCCATTTCACTCTTGATATGAAATATAAGATTGCCAGATTAGATTGTATACAGGCACTGCAGTGTATCCACATTATGAACAGAGTAGATGTCACTTAATATTAGAATTAGAGTCAAAATGAGCAAGTCTTTAATTACTTTTCATGCTTCTGTTTCAATGTTTTGAAAACTTTAGGGTAGTATAGATGTTGTGCAGATGACGTTACATCCCCAAAAATAGGATGGCTGCCATATCTATTTTCAAATGTATTCTCAATTCAAGAACATTTAGAACAAATATTTGTGCTCCATTTCATTGAAACAAATTCATTCAATCATAATCAACAATTTTCATCCTTTAGAATTCAAAATTTTGAATTGATTTCACAGCCACATGGTCATGATCACCACGTTCTGATCACCAAAAAGCATTAGGTGACCATGTCTGCACAAGGTCTATAAGTGATCTTTGAGTTAAGATATTTTTCATTAAAGGGGAACAACAAGGAGGAAGGAATGATAGGAGGGTCCAATGCTTCCATTAATCACACTTTTTGCTATCGAAATCACGCAAAAAATTGTTTGCTTTCCCTTCAAAAATACTTAGAATGGCAATGTTTTGGCCAGGCTCGATGGCTGAATGTAGTCCTACATAACTGGGACTGCAGGGACCAGCTCCACTCAATTCTCAAGTCAAGTAGTTCCTCTACAACTTGGTTTCGGTAATCTCAGGTTAGTTTTAGTTTCTCTAAGGTTACAAGTGTGCGGAAACAGGTAGGAAAGGGATCTTTTACGTAAGATAGTCAGGTCACAATACATTTCTATAATGACAATCACATGGTGGGCCATCTTAGTGCATAGCTATTATATATCTTGGGATCACCAGTGACAAACTACAGCGATAATAAAGATAGATCTTGCCCTTCTGATGTCATCAGAACAGCATAAAATTGGATAAGCAGTTCAAAGGTTATTGAGGAAATAAGCTTTTCATGAGCTCCCCAATGGGGGCAGCCATTTTGAATAAATTTCCCAAAATGCACTTTACTTTTAGACCAAATTGTAGTTCCTGTTTAGATTTCTAAAGGCTTATCTATAGCATTTCATTCATTTTTAGAATGTTTCTGTTAAAATGTTATTCAACAAAACATTATGAAACTTCATATCCTAGCTTAGTGGAGATACATTGACTTACCATCTATAAGAGGGATTTGATAGGGATTTACATCTTCACAAAAAACAATCCCATGGCACATTAGTTTGTATAGTAACCCCACCATAAGTCTAACAGCCCCTATTAACCTATTTATGAGGTATCTAAGCTTACCAAAACCATTTCCACCAAGAAAAAAGGATACAACAATATCAATTCAATGGTTAAGATTCAATCAATTGTTAGTAGTTGCCTGGCAACCCAGAGTCTTCATACCATGTAGTATAGTTACCATTGGTTCTGCCTAGCATAAGCCTGTTGCTTAGCAATCAAATATCAGAATTGGTTGCTAAGCAGCCAGGATACATTGTTTAAGTTTTGTGTGAAGGTTTTATAAATATATATATATGTTTATTCTGAAGCAAACCTTTCAGGACATGTCCTGGTCTTCCAAGCGTGCCGATATAGGTACACGTTGGATACGAACAGTAGTACATAAGGGTTTTGTATAGGATAATTTACAAATGTGCAATTACACACAATTATTACAGAATTTACAAGTAAGTAGAGGTAAACTTCGTATAGTGTACTATAAAGTAATATAATTGACTAATATTCAGTCAATTCCGGCCCTAAACAATTTCTACATTTAAATTTGCTAGATGACTAAACGTCAGTCATCTAAAACTCTATTCGTTAGTATTCGTTTTTCAACATTCTGATAGCATTAAAGATGTTTAAATTACTGGTTGTTATGGTAATACCGAATCCTATAGCTAGAAATGGTTGCTAGGAAAAAACAACATCATAGTTATGGTTTCTATATAGTATAACATTTACGGCCATACTCAGTTTTTATCATTTTGATTTTTGGCTAAATTTTACTATGATATGTTAAATATTCATGGTTTTATGAAAGAATACTTTTCATAGATAGAATATCTCCTAATTGGACAGTGCCATGGATTAGTCCCTATTGTTTTGGTCCCAAATCCTACTTAAACCCTTAAGCCATTATTGGCCATAACATTTATACTATCCAATATTTTACACATGTTTTTTTTCACTGGAGTGCCCCTTTAATTGTTATTTAACCAATATTTTCTCATTTCCAAGCAGCTGCAGTTCATCCCTTGTAATACTTTTCTACATAGTAAATATTTGAATTATAACACTATTGTTGCATATGATGAAACATAGCTTGACTGTAAGAAAAGAATATGGAAGATCCACCTTCAGGATACTAGTCTTATCAGTGTTACATTACATGTTTACAAGTAGATGATAACCTTGAAAAATGTAAATATTGTATATAGAAACATTCAACTAACTGTCTAGATGTGATGTAGTCTAGTTTTCCAGGTTCATCCAACTTGGCTAGAAATGCTCCAACTCTGGCACAGTCATCTCTAGCCTCAGAATAGGTGGCAGTGTAACGGGAGTAGTAGAACGAGGAATGGCCGTATGCTGAGCCTGCGGTTTGGAAGTTAAGCATGATATCTTATATAAGATTACTCTCATCAAAGGTCATAACAACTATCAAAATGCACATATATTATGTAAGTTTAAATTGATGAAAGACAAGCAAACAAATGTAAGTTTGTAGAAATGTTAGTTTGAGGCATTTAAGACCCAACCGTAGTTGTCTAGCCCTTTTTATACACACAATAAAACACATTTTACTTTTCTGGAATTCAAACGCTATTTGTAACATCAGAAAGTAGCTTAGATTTGTTAACATGACCAATGTGTTTCATTTTATCTCAGTAAATTAAATCCAAAATCATTAAAAAGAAGAGTTCTTAAAGCTTGTCAGTTTATGTTTTTCAAATCCAATATTCTTGTAAGTTGTGCATTATTCAAAGAGAAATAATACTTTACCTTTCTGAAAGTCCAATGCGATTCTTAGCAGTATCAGCAAAGTGTGGACGTGCTTCAGGACCATTTTGAATTGTTGTACCGTCTAACATGTCCAGAGTTTCAATTGGTTTAATCCCCGGCTGAAGCACCTCTTTGCGTTACCCCTGTGCCAATGACAGGACTATCGAAGGCCTTGTGCCACAGGCTGTTATGTGTATAGCCCTGTCTATGGGACCATGCACATTAAACAACACCTGCCTCAGTAAAAGTGTAGGGGTATGGTCACTACCTTCTCATAGATTTGATCATCAAAATGACAGAAGTGTCAAAACCTTGTACTCACTGTGATATGACCATAGATGTTACTAAGGCATTAAACACGAAAAACCAACCAACCAGTAACACCCATGAATATTTGACTGCATTTAGCATGGCAGTTCTAGGGGGCTTTTAACTTTGGATACCTTTTCAGGCTAATCATGAATGTTGAATTTGTCTGTCCTACTTCAACTTTCATGAGGTAACCAGTCCACAGCAACCACTTCTCTGAATCCACACCAAGTACTTTAAGTACACCAAGTGCTATGCCTAATGCATCAGTACAAAATGAAGGGAATTTGGTTGAAAAGACAGCGAAGGGTTACTAGAAATCAGTCGGCTGTGCAATTTAAATTAGTAAAGCCAAGGTTGGAATTTGCTAAAAGAAATCACCCTTTTATAGGGGTGCTAAATTATGGTTGTCGATTCCTAGAGAATTGAGATATATTGAGAGTAAACTCGATTTTAAAAATAGAATTAAAAGGTTTTATATTACAAACTAGTTAAGTCATTGAGGGATTGTGATCAATGAGTTGTGTCCATTAGTAGAATGTTACAATGAACCATACACACACATGTCTATGTTTATTTAAATACCATGATTATCATATACTTGAAATTTAACATATACATTACTTCATGTTATCATCATATACAATCACTTCATGTTATCATCAAAAAAACATAAATGATAATATAACTATGTGTTGCATAGACATGAAATTTACAATGATTGTACCGTCTGGAAGATCTGACATTGTTTAAAGACGTCAAATAAAAATATTATCCAAAAAAAAAATTAAAAAAAATAATCCGGAACATAAAGGATGTATATACGTTTGTTAAGTGAAAAATATAAAAATACGACATTGTTGAGGACCTAAAATCAGTGAAGTAAATATTAATGGGAAGATTCTTAGTCTACATGTTTGTATGTCTCCAAGCATATAATATGTATGAGGAGAAAGAGCAAGTCTATTGTGGATAACTATGTATTAATAATTATTTATCTAAAGAACCTTTCTTTTGTAAAGTTCAATAGCAATTTACAACTATTTCTGGCTCCTGATATACAAAGAAACCTTTATTCTGATTTATTGAAATGATTGACAATATTTCATATTTGTGACCTATACATAAGTGACTTTGATAGTTCATAGGTCATTTACCTATAACAAAAAGGAAAGATGGTAATGTTTTCTATCATGTTTTGTAGACTGACATGCTCCACAACACTGTACATGTATTTGTGAACTGTTCAACAAAAATGCATTTTTTATTATTTAAATTGTATTTTTCAACTTTTTTTTTTAAATGTGAATAACTCAAGTTGCCCAAAGATTTCAGCTTGGCACATGGCAGATTTGAAACTGAAGATTAAGGAGATAAAGAATCAATCATGAAAACATTGCATGGACACTATGTCAAGGTTAAGCCCAAAAATGAGCTTTGGCAAATAGACTAACAACTCCCGAGAGTAAGAATGTGGCTTGGCATTTGAAAGTTCCAATATTGTTTTTTTGTTCATTTCTCAGTGAATATAGACTCACTCTGAATTTGATTAATAAGATGTTGGAGTTGAATAGAGATATGACAGACATAATCAACAAGCAGTTAAAGGGAATAGTTGTGAGTATAATTGACAAAATTTTCAAAACTCAGATATAAGTATGAAAATATGTTAGATGAGTCTAGTTAGGGTCAGTGTTAAAGTATTAGCTGCAAAAACTAGCTCAAACTGAAGAAGAATTCCAAGAGAGATAGTAATATTTCTATTTGTGTGTAAACAAACCCCATTTATGTGGATCCACATTAATTGAGTTGAGCAAGGAAAACATATCTTTAACGATTTTCTGCCATATTTCATGGTTTGGATTTTAACATGGGCCAGAACTAGGTCGTGCAATGAATTTCAATGATTATTTGGGTTTGGAAAATTGTATTGAATTTATTGGTTTTGGCTCCCTTTGAATATCTGGGCTACGAAATCTCCAATTTCATTCTTAATGAAAATGATGAAATATATACACATATATATAAATACATCAAATCTTGACTGTGGAGTATAAGCCAATACAAACAGAAGGTGGCACCACTGATAGGGGGGGGGGGATGGATTCCCAGTGTTCCCCGTATTAAAAATCATATATAGAAGGAGATCTGCTCAAAGCTTCGAAAAACAGTGTGAATTACATTCAGAATTAGAGGTATGATTCTCGTTACCGTAATCACATCATTAATTGGGAATGCAAATCATCATTATGAGAATCTTTTTTGAAATAATGAAGCAATTACGAAATCAGGAGAACGAGTCAAAAACAAAATGAAAAGGTTGTCTTCTGAACTCATAATTCTGTTAATCACCACCAACTTAATAATTATTGAAAAAAAAAATGAAAAGAATAAACAATTTGTAATTTGTTACGGAAGATTATTCTGGTTGTAAGCAGAAATTCCATTTTAAAATTTCTTAAATGGAGTTGTGCATGCTTTCCTATAAATATCAAAAGCTCAAAGTTCATATATACATATTATTCTTCACCTTATGGCAGTTGGTCACAAATCTCATATTTTCCAGAATGTGCCTGCAGCTGCCTTTGCTTGGTTATCTGATCCACATTCCAATTCTTACCCTGACTCGACCTCTACCAAAGACCCTATTATACTACTTGGTTTGTGGTATAGACAAAATTATTTTTTTTACACATATGTGAAATACTCTAAATTGCCATTTTAAAACAATTATATCGGTCCTGTATTGGATTTGTCTGTAATGTCATCATATTGTACCCTATATCGTAGCTTAAGTCATGTATAGTAATGCGGCCTTTACACTAACTGCCTGAGACTAAAGCCTACGTTCAATGTGCCGATTTTGTTATTGGTAGGAATAATAAAAGTTAAGTATAGATGTTATGTATGATGTTATGTTATGTATCATTATAAAAGTGAGTATCCTTCCATGTAATATCGTTGTAAAAATGTAAAATCTGCAGCATCAAAATCGGTAGCCCCACCTTTACCCCATGCCTTGACCTCTACCTCTACCCCATGGCTTCTCCATAGACCTATTTCAATAGAGTGGCGGCCTGCTAGCGGAAAAGGCCTGAACAATCGATGGGGTATGGGTTTGAAAGAGTATCGTTAGGAACAAGGCATCTATGGGAGGGTTCACTGTGTAGGTTCGTGGGAAAGGTATATAGTAACTCATTTGAGACCCTTGTGGGTGTATACGAATCATTGGGGTCACGTTTAAGTCAACTGAGTGAAGGGTTTGCTTATTGAATTCGTAGGGGTAGGGGAATCTGCACGGTTGGGTGGATGAGTCAGTGTGTGGGTTGGGTGCAATGTTTATGTGGTAGTTTATCTCATAGGCCGCTGACAGACCGAATTACAGCCTACAGCTGGTCTGACCAACTGCTCAAACTGTGAGTGCATTGAGAGAATCAGGGGCGGATTCGGGAATTCTAAGAAGGGGGGGGGGGGGGGGCGCCTATTTCAAAAAAGAGAAGTCCCGACGCCCCTGCGGCTCCCAAGTTTTACACATTAATGTCAGATATAATTTATGGATATTATATAGATATATATTAGTGGGGGATGCTGCGAGCCTAATCTAATTAATATTCATTTTATGTTAATTGGTCACATGTTTCTTGGCGGTAAATCAGTCTCTCCTTGGTCGCCATTAGGCGCAGACGTTCCCACATATTTGTAATTTTTTTTGAAGTCTACTAGCGCCTGATAAATCAGATCTATGTCGTACATATCCTTGTGCTCCGCATGTAAGCAAAAACACGCGGCCCCAAGAGGAAGAAAGTGTTGGATTTCACTAACTCCAGGCGACAAGACGATCGGAATGAGCGACCAGCAAACGGAGGCGGGTAAACTGGATTCCGCCACCGGGGGTAAGCCTATTGAAAAACCTGTCTTACCTGTGATTCATGAGGCTATGGGCGACTCGGAAGATTCTGATGAGGATTGTACCAGTCCAGAGGATCCAGCAGAGAAAATGTTTGGTCGCTTCATTAAAAATCAGGAGCGACAAGCTGCTACCCTAACATCCATGATGGCGTCGTTGACGACTGCAGTCACTTCACTCTCTGGTCGCGTACGGCGACAAGAGAAACACGCCAAGAAGGATTTGGACTCGGATTCCTCTACCGATTCTTCAGATGTCGATTCCGACGATGGTGCGACTAGGATCCAAGGTAAATCAGGAGTTAAACCTCTTCGCCCGAAAGGATCAAAGCACAGATACAGTCTACGTCCGTATCTTCCTGTTGGTGAGAAGCGTCCGGTCACCTTTGCGGCGCTTGTAAGTGCCCTGGTCGCCCTCATCCTGGCCGCGCTCGGAGCAGGGATCCAAGTCGCTGGTATGCTTGACCATTTGAGGTTTGTGAGCGACAAGGCAGCCACCAAAGTCTACTCCACGGAGAGTATCATCAACTATGACGCAGAAGTCCGGCGTCAAGCTGATATTTCTGGCAGGAAGGCCTTCTCCTACGGGTCAACGGAGGCGATCCACAAGCACTTGGGCATCGACAGTACAGTGGGAGCTACAAAGGCAAAGAACAAGTCTAAGTCATCGACAGCGACTAGTCAGGGTACTCAGAGCGACAAGAAACAAGGTATCTGTTGGTATTTTAACTACAAATATTGCAACAACCGCAAATGCTCAAAGTCACACGTCTGTTATCACTGTCACGGAGATGACCATCGTCAAAATACTTGCCCCAATGTAAAAAAACAGGGTAAAGACTGACTATTTACAAGTATACCGGAGATTCCTGGTTCATGTGAAAGTGTCTGTGCAAACTCGTATTGTGAACTAAGAACTGGTGAACAACTGACTTACTTGTCGCCCGACTTGGATTATTGCGGCGAGTTCATCGATGTTGACATTCAGTTTGGTTCTGACCCGGATGTAAATATTCATGCGGACAACGCACCAGTAAATATTAGTTTTCCGAGAAATGCGGACATCAACAAGGATGAAATTGTTCGTCCTAAGGTAAAATTGTCAGGCGAGTCCAATCCTGATATCAGTTTTCCTGGAAACTGTCAAAATATTCCTATTTCTGACTTTGACTTAGCTGGAAGAGAGAAACCGGATGTTTCTAGCCGCCATGACACTCGTACGGAGTTACGGGTCAAAGGTCATTCGCTTCCTAATAAGATTAATTCTTCCATTGGTTCAAATTCATCCATTCATAGTCATATTTCTTCTGTGGTACAGGATGTTAATAATAATACGCGTTCGCAAATTATTATGAGCCAATTTAAGTGTCTTTTAGCTGATGAACTTACGCGCATTTACTGCGAGGATGAACCCCTTCCGGTTGAAATTTATTCTGTCAATCCGGCGGAGCGACGAGTAAAACTTTTGGCGACTAGTGAATTTATCCAGGTATTTGATGGTTGCTTTGATAGTTACTGTACTTGTACTCATTTTATAGGAATGGTAGCATCGAGGTATGATTCTCGTTACCGTAATCACATCATTAATTGGGAATGCAAATCATCATTATGAGAATCTTTTTTAAATAATGAAGCAATTACGAAATCAGGAGAACGAGTCAAAAACAAAATGAAAAGGTTGTCTTCTGAACTCATAATTCTGTTAATCACCACCAACTTAATAATTATTGAAAAAAAAAATGAAAAGAATAAACAATTTGTAATTTGTTACGGAAGATTATTCTGGTTGTAAGCAGAAATTCCATTTTAAAATTTCTTAAATGGAGTTGTGCATGCTTTCCTATAAATATCAAAAGCTCAAAGTTCATATATACATATTATTCTTCACCTTATGGCAGTTGGTCACAAATCTCATATTTTCCAGAATGTGCCTGCAGCTGCCTTTGCTTGGTTATCTGATCCACATTCCAATTCTTACCCTGACTCGACCTCTACCAAAGACCCTATTATACTACTTGGTTTGTGGTATAGACAAAATTATTTTTTTTACACATATGTGAAATACTCTAAATTGCCATTTTAAAACAATTATATCGGTCCTGTATTGGATTTGTCTGTAATGTCATCATATTGTACCCTATATCGTAGCTTAAGTCATGTATAGTAATGCGGCCTTTACACTAACTGCCTGAGACTAAAGCCTACGTTCAATGTGCCGATTTTGTTATTGGTAGGAATAATAAAAGTTAAGTATAGATGTTATGTATGATGTTATGTTATGTATCATTATAAAAGTGAGTATCCTTCCATGTAATATCGTTGTAAAAATGTAAAATCTGCAGCATCAAAATCGGTAGCCCCACCTTTACCCCATGCCTTGACCTCTACCTCTACCCCATGGCTTCTCCATAGACCTATTTCAATAGAGTGGCGGCCTGCTAGCGGAAAAGGCCTGAACAATCGATGGGGTATGGGTTTGAAAGAGTATCGTTAGGAACAAGGCATCTATGGGAGGGTTCACTGTGTAGGTTCGTGGGAAAGGTATATAGTAACTCATTTGAGACCCTTGTGGGTGTATACGAATCATTGGGGTCACGTTTAAGTCAACTGAGTGAAGGGTTTGCTTATTGAATTCGTAGGGGTAGGGGAATCTGCACGGTTGGGTGGATGAGTCAGTGTGTGGGTTGGGTGCAATGTTTATGTGGTAGTTTATCTCATAGGCCGCTGACAGACCGAATTACAGCCTACAGCTGGTCTGACCAACTGCTCAAACTGTGAGTGCATTGAGAGAATCAGGGGCGGATTCGGGAATTCTAAGAAGGGGGGGGGGGGGGCGCCTATTTCAAAAAAGAGAAGTCCCGACGCCCCTGCGGCTCCCAAGTTTTACACATTAATAGAAGTTTTTAGCCTTAGTCTATTAGCGTTTAGGATTAATGTATGAGAAATGTAACTATATATAAGGGATGTGGGAGACAGATTGGAGGATATGCGTGAGTTAAGAGGGAATGTGTGTGCAGCAGCTTACCATGCAGGTAAGGCCGACTCAACTCACATGAACGGCTAGCGTTCATGATTCATAAATGTGTGGGAAATATGAATATCAGAAAGACTGGGGGAAAGGCCTGAGGAGGAGGGGGGGGGGGATGCGAGTTGGGAGGAAGCGACTACGTAGCACTTTCTCAGAATCTTAATACAAACTTTATCTTTTGATTGTGTGGGAAATATGAACATCAAAAAGGATGATAAGAGGGTTCTATTATGTTGGGTGCAATATCGAGGTAGCACTTTATCACTATCTCAACATTGTTTGTTTATGATTTATGAATGCGTTGGAGATATGAACAATGAAAATGTGGGTGGAAAGGTTGTAGGTATGTGTTTGAGTTGAGGTGCAATGTTTATGAAGCGCTTTATCAGTAAACACCGGCTCAGGAGACCTACAACTCACAACAGCCCTCGCCGACCCCACCCCTCTGATGGCACATACCCTGAGTCTGCAGTCTGATGTTTTAGTTTTAAGAAAGTCTCTTAGGGCCAAATCATTCTGTGTGAATGTATGCATGAGTATTAAAGGTGAAGAGGGTGAGGATATGTGTGAGTTGAGGTTCAGTGTTTATGTCAAATATAATTAGTATTATCATTATTATATAGATATATAATATCGGGGAATGCTGCGAGTCTTACTTAATTAATTATTCATGTTATGTTAATTGGTCACATGACCATCCTGGTGCCAAATTTAGTCTCTCCTTGGTCGCCATGAGACTCAGACATTCCCCACATGTTTGTAAAAAAAAAATATTTATTTATTTATATGGTTATTTTTGTTTAATTTTTTAAGTAATAAAAGGGCCAACATTATTATTAAATAGTTCCTAAATCGGCAAGAGCGTCAATACTGTCTTTGTTACCCTTCTTCAATATGTGCATCAGTGTATTAGTATATGTACTGGTTGAGCTGACCCCAGGAAATGCTCGTAGAGATGTGCTCATACCTCTCCCCCCCCCCCCCGAATCCCCTGTCCCAGGGACTGGTACCGCCCCTTCTCACGATGGAAAGCCAGATGTAAAACTGAGGAATCATTAGGATCATTAGAAACACGGAGAGCGGTACATAAGCCCTATCAATATGTACCTACTGAATTTATATGGCTCTTTGATTGTGAGGGTCATAAAAAAAAATGCTCCCGATACCATTGTAAGGACTCTAAAGGATAGGCGGCAACTGCTGTTCTGTTCATTAACCCAGCCAAGCTGCGAAATAATAGAAACGTTCTGCAACCATACTTTTTTGGTCAATCTGTTACTTACTAAGATGGCATTATTGATGGTGAGATTGAAACCTGACCACATCAGAACAGTGATACAACAGTATCGTTTGGTGAAGCTAGGACGAAACCAAAACAGAAAGCTATAAGAAGATACTGTTTAGGCTGAAGAACGTAACCAGAACATTTCAGCATAACATCACAGCAGTATATTGCAGCAACATTATTGGGAGCCATCAAAATAACAAAACAAGAACCAATACAGAACGTTGCTGCAACGTTATGATACCGTCACCTGTTTGGATGGGTAGCCAGGCAACTATGAAGTATGATAAAACTTGACCAGGAGTGGATCCAGGGGGGGATGTAGGGGGAGGGGGGCACATGAATGCTCGGACCAGTGATTTACTCCTGATCATTCAGCTCCTTACCTAACAGGGTTTCCACAGACCAGAGACTTTTCCCTGACCAATTTCATATTTTCCTGACAAAATAAGATATGAAATCCTTTCATTATCGAGCCTTGAACCACCCCTGGAACTGTCCTTTCCTCCCATTTAGTCTTGGATTTGCGAAATACACAATACCTTACAATTTTTCTTTACAACTCAAATTGTCAAGGAAATACTGCTGGATCACAGGAAGGTCATAATCACAACATACCTGTCATGGGAGCACAATTTACAAAATAGTTTTGGCCATACAAGATCCTTATGACTCTTCACTCATGGATTTGGAAATGCTATTTTTCCCGCACCATGGTAAATTTTCCCTGGCATTTTTATTCAAATTCCACTTTTCCCTGACCAATTCCAAAATTCCCTGACTTTTCCCTGAAAACATTATTTTTCTCTTACTTTTCCCTGACCCAGCTCCTTAACTTAAGGTGTTTACACTTGCCCCCTGCTGTGGGCTGAGTCACAGAGTGGTAGGGAGGCGGAGTGGGGCATCAGAGGGGGCGGAGGAGTCTCAGGGGTGGGGGAGTGGCTGTGGCAGGGTGTGTGGGGTGCAGGGTTAGAAGGGTAGGGGAAGGGGGAGGGGAAGGGGTAGGGGAGTGGCAGTGGGCAGGGGTGTGGGGTGTGTAGGGTTAGGGAGTCGGCACACAGAGCACAGAAGCCACTCAGCCCCAGGGAAGCCAGACGTTCACACGTAAGTAACCCACTCTCTGACTCCTGACTTCCTCAACTTTGCAACTTTGTGACTTGTAAAATTGTATATATCTTGTGTGCCTGTAAGTGAGAATATGTCCTTATTGTCAGGGGTGATGGCTTTGTGAGATGTGAGGGTGGGTGGGTAGGGGGGGGGGGGTAGGTGTGTGGGGACAGGGGGGTAGGGTTTGGGAGGCGGCACACAGAGCCCAGAAGCCACTCCAACCCCCAGGGAAGCCAGACGTTCACACGTACGTACCCCACCCTCCGACTTTTGATTCAACTTTTCAACTTTCTGTCGTGTACCTTGTATGCTTAAAGGTAAAGATATGTCCTTATATTGTCAGGGAGAGTGATTGTAGGAGATGCGAGGGCTGGGGTAGGTGTGTGGGGGGTGGGGGGTGGTGTGTAGTGTTAGGGAGGTGGCAGACAGGGGTACAGGGGCCAGAAGCCATTCCAACCCAGGGGAAGCCAGACGTCCACACGTAAGTACCCCACTCTCTGACTCCTGACTCTCTCAACTTTTCAATTTTGTGTCTTGTAAAATTGTATCCTGTAAGTCTGCAGGTGAGAATACATCCTCAGTGTATTGATGAAGGGTGGATTCCAGGTGGATTAGAAGTTGCCCTTACCCCATTCCCCCTCCTTTTGGGAGTGAGCTAAGTGACATATAGTGGGAGAATCACTGTGTGTATGTAGCCGCGAATTCGAAACGTTTCAGTACATAACAAATATGCTTATCACTGGCTTATCAGCCTTCAAATGTCTATAACGTGTTAAGTCGGATTTACCAATTTTGATCAGCCCATCCACGAATTCCAACAATTCCAGGCTCAGCCATTGATTTTCTACTGAATTCCCTACCTGATTAAAGTCTACTCTAGTGGTCTACATTTCAGCATCGTTTTGTGCTTGCAATACAGAATGCAGACATAAGTTAGTACCGTCGGTGGACTATGGCAGGTGCTGGGAGTTAGGTATGGGAGGTACAGGGAGATACCGACTGAGTTTTTACTGACGGAATGCAGTGATAATGAGGGCTGGCAACGGTAAACAAACTTCTATTTCTTTTCAATAGTAGAAAGGAAGGGGTGTTTGCATTATATAATATAAGCAGATAATAATTAGATGCACCGAAATGTAAGACCAAAGTAGTTTATTAAAGTCATCATATTCCATAGAGGTCTTGCTTTTCCATTTGAACCATCAATGTATGTTTAATTCCTTGACTTGGCTTTAATGCCATATGAATACAGGTAATGGTTACCTATAATTCGAAATACCCTGACCTTACCTAATGCCACAATATCATGGAAGGAATTCGAATGATGGGTGGGGGGGCTGTCCCTCTCTTTTTCGAGAAAACCAAGTTTTCTTTAATGCAAAACTCGGCCGCAAAACGCTTATTGTTCAAAACCGTCCTTCAGAAACACTAGATTCACCACTTAATTAAGAGGGAAAGAACAACTATCTGTAAAATTATGTGGCTTTTTTTTTATTGTGGATGAGGCGGCAGTTCATGCTGTGTACTACATCTTGACGAATTCACACGTAAATAGACGCAAAATTTTCACCTATAGACCTTGTGCAGATGTGGTCACGTGACCACATTTTGGTGATCACCATGTGCACATCACAACCACGTGACCATTACGTACATCTACAATTTATAAATTTTGAATAACAAAAATTGCTAATTTTCACTGAGTGACATTACATCAGATAAATCAAGCAGAAAATATATAACATCACAATTTTAAATTGATCACCAATATGGCGTACAGGCTAAATCTCGGACTTGTGACGTCATCTGCACAACGTCTATAGTTGATCCAACCATGATCAGGGACAACTCATTAATTCTGACTTCTGTCCCTTTTTACTTAGTGATGGCCCAAAGATTACATATAAATAATCTCGTAGACAAAACTGTTATCTGTTAGTAGAGTGCAGTTGAAATTGGGTTTGACATCTATGTTGTACCGATGGCATATATACACCTGTCTAGTTGGCAAAGCGCCATAGGTAATATGAAGTCTTAAGTGTGTGCTGCTATAATTTGCAAGGAAAGATATATACTTTTTATATCTGAAAATGACACACAAAAAAGAATAAGCATATGCATAAATAGTAATGATTGGAAATTAATCTAAAGCATCCAAATCAATTTTAGTATTGTAAATGCAATTGCTGTTATGTCTTTTTTGCATGAAAAACTATTGTTTTAATTTCTCGAGTTAGTCTGCTTATTCAAGGGGCAGAGCTGTCTCAGACTGTACCCTAGGTTATCCCAGCTTAAAATCCCGAGCCACTTAAGGATAGACAACACCTCTCAGCGCTCAATTTACAGAAATTTCTATTGTGCTGTCTCTAATAAGGATAGAGTTATGTAGTGTATATCAAATTGTAGAATATATTTTTCTCTATCTTTTGATAAAAAATATATAGCTGTATTGTGGGAACTGTTGAAATTACAAGTGATAAATGCATTTTTTCACTTATATTTTTTGAACAAGGATATCTCTGCTACCGCTCTATGGATTCCCTCAAAATTTGGAGAGGTCCTTAATAACATTTGTATGCAGGGAAGCGTGTCTCAGATTTTTGATTTAGGTCCTGGTCTTCATTTTATGTCAAAAAACGGGAAACTTTTTGTGTATTTTTTCAATATTATTTTCTAGATTTTATAAACCAAAAACTAAGACCTAAATAAAAAATCTGAGACACGCTTCCCTCCATAAGAATGTTTTGTATATCCTGTGAAAATTTCATGAGTTTTCATGAAATGTTAAGTGAGATATTCATGTTCAAAAAATAAAAGTTAAAAATGCGTTTTTTGTATTTCTGGCAAGCTCATACAGGCATATATCTACACATCAAAATTTGAGATACATGAGTAGAAAGGGACATTAAAGCGTATCTAAGGATATAACACAAATATTCATGTTATGGATATTAAAAAATATATGACTATTTAAAGAGAGTTCCACGAATTGGCCGCCCAGAGGTGTTGTCTATCCTTAACTCAGACTGAAACCAGACACCCCCGGGCACCCCCTGATGTTACCGGCCCCCTACCCTACTCCGATATGCCATCTCACAGAGTTCTGTACGGCACGTTAAGATGCCTACAGCAGAGTCAATGTGGTTAGCATTACACATTGACAGTGGCTGCGATAGGCTTAACCGGATTATATTGTTTTTGTATAAAGGGGTCCCGATTGTGGCCTATGACTTAATGTTTTTTAAAAATCAATTATGTCTTTTAGGACGTCCCCTTAGCATATTTTGAATTACTGATATGAAAAAAAGTGTACATTTATATATTCATAAATATATATACATACATCCGAAGGGTCTGAATCTAATGGACTAATCCTTGTCGTCGCCATATCGATCAGCTCCGTCAAAAAATCACATTTTGAATCAATCATAGGCAAAGACGAATTATGTATATAGCTTTCGGTAACATTGACCCATTTCTTTTTGAAAAGTAAACGGTTTGAATCATGGAGTCTCTAGATGCCATCCATTCTTTCTCTGTGTCTAGTTTAAGTCCACAGGGTCAGGACCCCCAGGACCCCCCCCCCCCCCCCTTTTTTTTTTTTTTTTTTTTTTCTTTTTTTTTTTTTTGGTGGACCCCTAAACTACAAAAAGAGGGTACCATACCACAGCGTCAGTACTTAGCCTATATAAATACTGACACCCCTCCCCGTCGAAAATCTGCCCCTGCTCTCCATCCAAGGAGGGGGGGACCCTTGACCCATATGAAAATGATGTATAATAAGTGTGCTGTTGTTGTGGTTAACAACTGCTGACACAGGTACGGGGGTAAATGGATGTAACTAATAGTCAGTTAATCATGGGAGAGGTATGTGTACTCCACAAGTGAGTAGGGTACAGGCTAGTACAATGTGCTGTCAGCTATTTACTGGGAGAAAAGAAATCACCTCATGGATAGGTGTGCACCCCCTCTCTTAGGCCGAAATATTTGTTGTGGCCATGGGGATCCCATATAGTGATCACCAAAGATTGATAGGGAGTGGGATGGCGTAGTGGATAAGGTCCTTGCTGCGCACATGGGAGGCCCAGGTTCGAGTCTGGGCAGTGCCAGTTACACCACCTTGCCTTGCCATCATTTCCATCCCCATAGATTCAATCAATGACCTGTAAGTCAAAAACCAGAGTTGGTGTCTATAGATGGAAAATTGCTGAGTAGACCTGAAACTCCAACACATCATCGTCACCAAAGATTGATCATGTGTATTTGCACAAGATCTATATATATTTACTCCAACCCTAAACTACTTTGTTGGGATTTCTAAAAAAAAGTATTTTTACAAAATCCTTATGATTCAACTTAAATGACCAAATAAACAGTATAATGTCATGTATACCCTATCAAAAATATGCATTGCAGATGTTGGAGAACATGTGCAGGGGACTTTGTTTTTAACCAATGAAATATGAACTATCAATAACCTTTTGAATGGGCATTGTGATGTGATTATATATTATTATAGTCAATATCGATGTATACTTTTCTGTACAAATGCAATGTGTACTTTAACCCAAGGGAGGATGAGAAGTCTGAATATTTTGAAAATGTGCGCCCATATCCAAAATACGAGGTTGAATGTTCTGAGTCCCTCAGCATCTTTCATTTTACATTTCTAAGTATCCCTGAATTATTAACAATGGGTTCACGTTTATGACTAGTCCATTATCATCATTTTTATGTTTTAATGGTGTTTGCTTGTGACTAGCATCCTAAGCTTTCTCATGTAAGTTGTGTATTTTCTAGTGGCATGTCCGTTTCTGTAAAGTAATACAGGATACATCTTAGCAAAGGTAACATCTGGTACAAGAGTTTCAGATAATATTTTCTGACCAATCAGTAGTCTTTTTTATTTTGCCTCACACAAGCTGTCAGACAAGCAGATATCTAACTTCAAAGTGGAAAAAAAGCTTATCGCAGCATCTTATATAAACCAGGTCTAAGAGCTCTACAGATGCCCTAAACAGTAGATAAATAGATGAGTACCAAGATAAACAGAAACATGCTCAACTTACAGGTGTTGGAGTGTACTTCCCCCAGGCATAGTGTGGGGAGAGTGGAGGAGGAGGGTAGGGGAGTTATGGCAAGCAAGTCAGGTAAATTTTAGGGGGACTTTTTTATTTTTGTATTTCAGATGCTTCACTTAAATCATCATTTCTTTTAGATAAATGATATTTGCTTATGCCTGCCACCGTTAGCAAGCTTTTTGTTGTACATGATGCATGCATAATTTACAAAGTGCATGAGGCCCCTGAGGCGCTATCCATAATATTGATGCCACACTTTTTCAGTGTACTTTTAGGACCCCCACCCCGCTGTCACAGTGAATTTTCAGTTTTTGACATGAAAATAAGGCCTGTTTTCAGGAGGTGTCACACTGTTCAACCCACGGTTACCCACCGACTCCCTTGTGTGTGACATCAGATTTTGACGGTCCCTGACCCTTAACTTTGCTAGGGCAAAATAGCCTTCTCTCCTAGAATTGGCATGAAACAAGTATGACAGATATAATGGATCTGATTGTATGGAGAATCCATTCCAGATGGTCAGAAAAAATTGATAGTCAGATTCTGATTAATAAGAACAGGGACAAACACAGAGAACACTGACTGTTCAACAGATGGTAGGGTACAACACAAAACTTATAGACGATCGCCTTTGCTGAAAGTTAAATATCTGGTAAAACATTCAAATGGTAAGGAATGACAGAGATTATTGATTATTCAAGTTGAAAAACTCCAAAATGTAACTCGTTAAAAAGCAAGCGAAACATTTTCTTAGATACCAAATGCACCTGCCTCACATATCCACTGAAGTCAAGATATGAAAAACTTAAAAATCAGAAGCTTCTCCCATCGCATTAAAACATATTTAAGCAGTAGCTACTTGTAGCCTTGATTCTACCCCTCTGAGCACCTCCTCCCTGCTCCCCCAGACTCTGAGGCCTGTATCTGGGTCACGTATTCCATACGTTATCTACTCAGACCCTCCACCTCACCTCACCTGCCCCCGTGTCTTGTACAGGATGGCAGGAATCAAAACTAGAGGCCTTGGTAACTCTATGGGGTGTCAAGTCAGGAAATCTATGGGGCTTCAAATTAGGAAACTTGATGGGATGACAAGTCTAAAAACTCTATGGGATTTCTAGTCTGGAAAATTTAGTGGGTCCAGAAATCCCATGGGGTGTCAAGTTTGTAAATTGTATCAGGTCTGTAGTCATTAAACTCATGAAACTATAATATAGTGTCAAGTCTGAAAACTCTGTGAGGTCCAAATTCATAGGATATCACTCCTTCCATATGTTGTATCTTCTCACCGATCCACCCCCACCTCAGCCCCACCCTCTCCTCACCTCACCTGCCCTGTGTCTTGTACAGGCTGACAGGAATCAAAACCAGAGGCCTCAGAGAATCTATGGGGTGTCAAGTCTGGAAACTTTAAGTCCATAGGGTGTCAAAGTTGGAAAATCTATGAGGGGTCACTTTAAGAAATTCAATGAGGTGTCAAGTAGTGAAATCTTTGGGGTGTCAAATTAAGAAACTGTATGGGGTGTCAAGTCTAAAAACTATATGGTGTTTCTAGTCTGGCAATTATATGTTGTATTTACTCACTGATCCACCCCCACCTTAACAAACCCTCTCCTCACCTCACCTGCCCCTGTGTCTTGTACAGGCTGACAGGAATCAAAACCAGAGGCCTGGGAGACTCTACAGGTTATTAAGTCTGGGAACTCTATGTGGTGTCAAGTTGAGAAACTCTATGGGGTGTCAAGTCTGGAAATGTTATAGAGTGTCTAGTTTGGAACCTCTATGGGGTGTCAAGTTTGGAAACTATTGGGTGTCAAGGCTAGAAACTCTATGGGATGTTAAATCTATAGGGTGGCAAGTAAAGCTCTATCTGGTGACAAGTGTGGTAGCTCTATTTGATGTTAAGTCATAAAACTCTACGAGGTGTCTCATCTGCAAACCCTATCAGGTTTTTGGTTAGGAAACGCTAAAGTATGTCAAGTTTAGAATTTCCACATGTTGTCAAGTATGGAATATCTATGGGGTATCAAATACTATTAGGTGGCAAGTACAGCAAATCTATTGTGGGGCAAGAGCAGCAACTCTATTTAGTATGAAATCCTGAAACTCTGCAAACTCCATTGGGTGGCAAGTCTGGAAATTCTATGGTGTGTCAATTCTGGGAACTCTACTGAGTGTCAAGTCTGGAAACCTTATGGTGTGTCAAGTTGGAAACTGTAGAGGGTGTCAATTTCTGAATTTTCATATGTTGTCAAGTCTGGAATGTCTATGGGGTGTCAGGTCTTGAAGCTCTATGGGATGACAAGTCTCAAATCTCTATGGGATGTCAAATTTGGAAATGTTATGGGGTTTCAAGATAGGAAATTAATTGGGGTGTAAAATCTTGAAATTCTATTGTGTTTCATGTCCTGAAATTCTGTGAGTTGTCAAATTTTGAAAATCTTCCAAGTATCAAGTCAGAAACTCTGTGGGGCGTCAAGTGTGGGAACTGTAGAGGTATCAAGTCTGGGAATCCTAGTGGGCGTCGAATCTAAAAATACATGTAGTCTTTAGTCCAGAAACACTTGTCAAGTTCAGAAGCTCTGTTGGGTGTCAAGTCTGGAAATTGTATGATGGATCAATCTCCAAAACTATATGTGGTGTAAAGTTTGGAATCTCAATTTGGTGTCAATGTGAGAAAGTCAATGGGGTCCTAGTTTGGAAACTGTATGGGGTGATACATCTTGGAAACTCATGGGGTATCCAGCTTGAGAGGACTATGAGGTATCATGTTTGCTTTTAATTTTTCTGATTATTTCATGCATTTTTCCAAATTTGCAATCCAAAGTTTTGCTACATTTTTAAAAATTACAAGTGAGGGCTGGACAGATAATATTATCTTAAAAGTGAGAAAAACATTGGTGGTCTTGTAAGTGTGAAATAAACCCAATTTATATACCGTTTCAAATCAGTACTAAATCAAATATCAGATCTTTCAGATAAGGTAAGATATAACTTTTCTATGCAAATATCACTCACTGAAGATCCTATGTCTCTATTACCAGTTACATCTTCCATAAGGATACTAGTTAGGACTATTAAAATTATCGCATCTTAAGATGTGAGATGTGAGAAACAGATTTGTGATTTTGCTGGTGTGAAACCTGCCTGATGAAGTTCAGCACAGACCACCTTCCCAGCCAAACATGTGACATTATTATAACATGTAGCAATATTCTGTATTGGTTCTTGTTACATTATTTTGATGGCTTCCAATAACATTGCTACAACATACTGCTGTGACGTTGCACTGCAACCTCATTATAATGTTCTGGTTACATTCTTGAACCTAAACAGAATGTTCTTATCACATTCTGTTTTGGTTTCATTCTAACCTCACCAAAAAATAATGGTGTAATAACATCCTGATTTGGTGAGTTCAACCTCACCATCAATAACATAATTGTTATATGCTATCTTAGTAAGTAACAAACTGACTTACAAGTATGGTTTCAGAATGTTCTGTTATGTTGCAAGTTGGCTGGGCTAGTTTCTTGGTTTCTGCCCTCAGATTGTCAGGCCTCAAGTCCTACCAGTGATATAGGGTAAGTGTACCGTAGGGTAAACACTGACACTGTATGTGAATTACTCGGAAATCTAGATATACAGGTCATAGAGAATAGAAGATAAAACCACTTTCATGTTGAAAACCGAAAAGTCTTCACACCTAATTAGAAAGGGACAGAGGGCATAAGTCTTGTATGGTACACAGAAAAGAAATTGGTGACCAGCTAACTTTTTTCTATGTGATAGACTGAAAGACTTTGACTAGCAGCTTTCTTGCCAACAATAAAGATCTGCGCTTTTGCACTGTTATGAGAACTAGTATCAGTGAAAAAAATGATCAATATGAGTCTTTACAAGATAAAAAAAAAAAAGTGCCCACAAATCTGATATTATATTCAATATTAAGATCTTTCCCCCCCATACCACAGGCAGATTTGGTAGATAAATTCAATATCTTTTTACAGCTGTTAACATTTACTCAAGATTTACAAAACAATTGCTCCTACCTGGAAATAACTATATCCCGCACATTTATGTAACAATATATTTTACCTGTCCCTCTCAATAAATATCCTTCCTAGTACCAGGGGGACAATGTGTATGTTAAATATATCCCTACCTCTCCCGGAAGCTGACATACACACTTGAGAAATGATTTAACAACTTGTCTCAGCTTCCTAGAAGACGCCATATGTTTACTTTGTGTATCATATATCTCTACCTCCTTGAGAAGATGGAGAGCCTGGCGCCCACTAAACTCCACCCTCCAGGGGCCAACAGCCCCACTGTGGGGTGACAAGTGTCAAATGTTTGATTTTCTGTGTAAGCTCAGAAAATCAGGTGGAGTTCAAGGTATAGCAAAGTTTTTTAAGTGAACAGTTTATATGGAAATACTAACCTTTAAGGTGCAGGCATTGTGCATGTAAACTGGCATATAGGCAGTATACCAACACTTCTGTTATGTATGGCGGTGATACACACAATAAGAGCATTTCGAAGTCTTCTTTTTCATAAATCCAACTTCACTCAAAGCACGTAAGGCATGTTTTCATTATCATTCCTTGAATCACATTTTGTTTTCAACTATAGAAAAATATAATCATCTCAGACTCTACATATTTTCATGGGATTCATGTCATATTGTATATACATGTATATATATATCATATATTTATATCATGGCTAGAGAATGAATAATCTCTATGCATTGTCACGTGTGGCTGACCATAAATCCACAATTGGCTGATTATTCTAATAGAATTGCCGATTTTAGTGCCAGTTCAGATCACCAGTCAGTATATAATATTGAAATATGCATGCTTGATACAAGTTGGTGCTAAAATCGGCAGACTCTACTAGGTGAGTCGAACAATTCTTAGAGCTGATGAGTCGGCCAACTTAGGTCAAATTTGCCTAGTGGGTAAGGGGCTTAACTGTACCCACCCTCCCACCTCTTAACACCTTTCTCCCCTGCCCCTGCCGCCGAGAACTCCCAGGTACCTAAGGTGGTTATCCATATGTTTCAGGTTTTTCACCCCCCCCCCCCCACCAGTCCCCCTACTTCAGAGGGTTCTGGTATCAACATGAGTGTATTCCTTCCCTATAAACCAAAACATCCACAAAACATCCCCCCAGGCCTGAGTTGGGTAAACAGTGTAAGTGATGGGATTATCCATGTTATACGGTTCACTGTGATGGTGAATAATAAGTATGTAAGCTGCATATGTAAGCTGAAATGTCTATTTTCTGTATTCCAACGCAACTGCAGAAAAATCGAGGTGGATTTTTTTTAAGGAAAATGTAGCTATGCACTTTTGCCTTAATCTTATGGCAATGTGCGTCAGAAGTGCATATTTGAAATTTTGAACGGTATACACACACTTCTAATAAGGGGGTAAATATATCAGGACTTAAGCCCCATACCCACTAGGCAATTCTGACAAAATCGGCTGACTGATCGGCCCTAAAGTCAGCGGATTCTACCAGAATAATCGGCCGACTTTAGCAGCGATTCATATCAAACATCCACATTCCAATATACCATACCCATTAGGAATCTCCCAGCTATCAGAGTTGCTGGGCAATTTGACCCTCGTGTCGTCGCCTGTTGCCTGCAAAATCACCTAGTGGGTATGGGGCTTAAGATCCACAAATCCTACGGATATGTAAACTTCTGATAAACTAAAGATTCACATGTCTCAACATTCTAAGTTTGTTTTGGCAGTAACATACAATTAAGAACTTTTATGTCATATTCAGTCACTTGTATTACTTTCCTGATTCTGATTTGATTTCTGCCCTCAGCCTAATTGCCTTATCAACAGATCTACAACAATGAATATAAATGACCTCATACTCCATAATAATGTCTTATAATTCTAATCTATATCCCGTATTTATATTATGATCTTGTGGTTTTAACAGGTTAGAGACAAAATTAACGGTGTGGAATTACAAATATAAATTATACAATTTGTAAATAATGAAGTCATGCCAAAATGCAACAATTTCTTGGAAGAAAAGAATATTGAACTTTAATGATTAGCAAAGTACATGTCACTAAAAAAATATGTTTTCTTTCCTTTTCAGAATTTAACTGCCAGAGGAAGAAAAGAATCAAAATGGTGGCACGAAAAGTCCCGTAAGTAGTATTAGTATCTGCAGATTCTGTCATTGTGTTTGGGTAGACAGCTGACCTACCTGAGAAAGAATGGGCTCATTTTCCTTACAATATATTATATTCATCAACAGTTGGTTCAATCACTTTACGGCACATACAATGTAACTCAGAATATGATTCCATATATATATATATATATATATATATATATATATAATGCCAGCTCTATCAGGAAAATGGATAAAAACAAATAACAAGTGTACCCATTTGCCTTTATTTCGTCTTACTTCGGCCTACTCCTCCTTTTGCGTCTTTGACTATTCATTTTTTCTGTCAGTGGTGAATTTGGTGAATACCTGTAATTAATAGAAGGATATGACATATAGAAACTTTGGTATGACAACGTTATCAAACATATATATGGCATAACAATGTATGAGCCAATAATGTGCTTTTTGATAAGTGTGAGAAAATCCTACATCCAAAAGGTTTATATTCCTGTTGGAGTGATTTATCATTGTTTAATTACACTTCTGTTTTACTACTAACAATGTGCATTTCTGCTGTATAATAACGATTGCATTGACGACCCATTCTTATTATACGATAGGTCCCAGGTTTACATCTATTGTCACTTTTGCACCTTTTGGCCCTGGACCTGGGTTTAGCATCCCTCTCCATTCCTGTGTCAATAACATGCTTATCAGAGGCCTATAGATCCCGCTAGCAAAAAACAGCTCATTTTGTGTTCCTTTTAATGTGACATAGCTAAAGTTAAGAGTCGTGGCTAGATATTATAAGTGTTATTTTATATAGAGTGTTGTACATTAACAGGACACCTATTGTCATTACACTTAGAACGTGCCCTTAGAGTTGCATTTTGATGAATTTGCAAGATTATAGGAACAGACAAACTAACAGGAGGTGACAGAAAATGTTTAGGTATTTTAGTTGTTTCTTGTGTCCCAGATCTATAGTGCCACCAGCTGTATGAGTCTAGACCACTGAAATCGACAGCACGACACAGCCTTTTCTTAAATTCAACGTGCAAAATGGGGTCTTAATGACATGACAGGAAGGGTTAGAAATAAAGTGATATGCGACATGGGTAGGCCTATTTCTTAAATGTGTCATTAAGCGACAAGGACATGTGACATCGGCATAGGCCTATTTTAAATGCGACACGTTACCGGAACTCCCCCATCCAGACCCCCAGCTGTTATGTGTGGGGCCCTGCCTATAGAACCCTGCACATTAAAGAGAACCTGCCTTGGTAAAAGTGAAGGGGTATGGTCTCTATCTTCTAGATCATTTCATAGATTCAATCATCAAAGATGAAAATGTCAAACTTTGTGGTCTGATATGACCTTAGATGTTGCTGCAGTATAAAAAAAATCCCAATAACCATCCAAACTTTGCACCCTTGCAGGAAGGAGGTTCAGCAGATCTTTGACAAGTACATCCACAACAATGTGCGTAAGTTGAAGAAGGACGAGGCCATCAAGATGATGGAGACCGAGTTCTCGTTGTCAAGCGACCAGGCTGCCGCCATGTTTGACACCTTCGACAAGGATAAGAACGGCATCATGTCGCTGTGGGAGTTCCAGCAGTTCTACCAGTGCGTTGGCAACCAGTAAGTGGCATTTTACATACATATAATTATTCTATTCTATATAGGTGTTGAGGTTTATTTCTGAATTAAGGAACATTAGCACAGCTGCCCTATGTCAAACCTTTGAAAAGGACAAGAATGGTATAATGACCTTGTGGGAATTCCAGCAGTTCTACCATTGCATTGGCAACCAGTAAGCAGCATTTCATATAATTATTCTATATAGATGTTGATAGGTGTAGAGCTTAATTGCTGCAGTAAGTGGCATTTTTTATCCTATATCAGGATTCTAGCCTTCAGTATTGTCCAGCCCTCTCAGAAACTGGTGAATGATCTTGTATTGCCCCAGAGGGCAATATACCTGTCTGTAAATGCTAATGCCAATTTTTGTATTGTCAGTAATAATTTTTAATATTTTCTGTGTGATTGATATAGAATGCGGGTGCACACAACAATTGTTATTGCTCCAGTTTGCACACAGCTATGTTTCGAGCAAACACCCTTGATAGTATGTGCAAATCAGGGCAATAACAATTGCTTTGTGCCCCCTTGGTCTGTACTATGTATATACCAATTTTATATAGAGGCCTGTTACTGGATTTTGTGTGAGTAGAGGTATACAGAACAACAGAATAGCCACCGTGTGTGACACCTTCGAAAAGGACAAGGACGGTATGGACATTTTGCAGATGATGTCACATCATGCACTGAGGTACAGTGCAAGAAGAATGAGAATAGTATATAATAAAATATTGTAAACTCGTTTTGTATTGGCAAGAATATTATAGTGGAACTTGTAACGCTGATATGTGTGCTAAACGCCAGGCGGCGACATCGTTTAGTGGCATAGTTAGAGTATATGGAGAGTGGCAAAGTCCCCAGGTGTAGGGACTGCAGCCAGGCTGACGCACGTGCTGCAGGTACGCACAGGTACGACGAATGACGATGGAGACCTGTAAGGGTACGTTATGAATCGAAACATCTAGCTAAAAGATACTGAGGATAGCAGGCTTTGCCGTCAACATTAGTTTATATGATAGCTAGAAGTAGAATTAGTTTGTATAAGTAAGAATGGGCAGTATGAGAAATAAGTAAGATATTAGTAATTAACAGTGTAAATGAGTATAGCGACAAGCCTTTTGGCTGTCGCTATATAAGCGGTATGAGACTTGAGACAGACGAGCAGACCAAGATAGAGTTCGAACAGAACACATGGAGCAATAGTCTGACATACGGATCACACGGGTAGTGTTAAGATGGTAGTAACCACAATGAACAGGTGATAGTAAGGATTGGGACAGCTTAGGCTTAGCCTTACGGACTGCGTGCTGGATGTGGCGGAGATCCTACCAATGGTCTCCGTTATTGGTAGACGAAAGGTGACTCTCTCAACAGTGTTGGAGCGTATATACCTTGTGAAAGGGGAAGCTTAACCATAGCTATACCTGGTTGGATTGTTACTGATGTGTTAGAATTGTAAAATGAAAGGAAAGACCTGTATGGATGGAGAACTGTATACTTGTACCTCTGGAATATTATCGTGAATGTAATAAACTGACCTCTTGCCAAGCGCGTGTTCTTTGTATAGGATTGAGCCCCTTTACTTAGAATCTCTACCACTAAGAACTGCATCATGATCCAGGATAACATCTATCTGGACAAAGCTAGCTAATTCAACGTTTAATCACTAAGAACTCCCCATCATCTTAGTACAACATACTTTATTAACATCTTCAAGCAGACGAAATATCATCGATAAGCGATATAATATCACGCAGTCGAATAATGAATAAACGAATCAGTACAGGATATGAACAAGTACGAACTTTAATAGTGATACTCCCCTATAAATAAACGAACATGAAATAACAACCAGTCTGGCTCAATTGGTGGAGAAAATCCCGAAAAAGAACGATCTGGAGGTACGGTAGAAACTCTCGCCTACATGAGTGTCGGCCTACGGCCTGGAATTGGACCGCCCAAGGGCGCCGAGCCAACGCTCAGCGACACGGACTCCGAGGAGGACGCATGGTGGTCTGATCAGCCACTGGGCGCCACTGGGGGTGCCGAACCCAATTGGCCGGAAAAACATCAGCTAAGAAATAAGGGATCATATATACCGTATAAGATTGGAAGAAGAGGAGAATTAGAGGAAGACAAAGGCTTCTTCGCTCAACCTCTTCTGTTTAAGAAAGTACAAAGTCCGACATCACCTAGAGGGACAAGGAGCGACACAAATCGCTCCCGCTCTGAACGGGAATCGGGATCCCCGTTTGCGTCTCCTTTGAGGCTACGAGCCGGGAGATCGCTACAACAGGAATCTCGAGAGTTACAGGAGGAAACTGCAGAACACTCCAACAACTCAACCCTACTCCATTACTCAGCGGCCAGTGAGTCGGAGGATGAGCTAACCTCCACGATACAAGAGGGAAACCGCTCGCACACGGTAAAACCGACACCTCTAAATCGTGATACAGTAAGAACCAAGCAAGTCAGTGGGGCATCCTTGCCGACCACCTCTACTCCCGCCGCCGTGGGCACAACTTTCACGCCCATAGGAAGACATTTTCCACAAATCGGGAAAGGTGGTATTAGTGAGGTAAAACACACAAAGAAAAAATACGGGACTGTAGAGAAAGACTTGACTCGAACCCCACCTGAACCAGAATCGTCAGAAGACGAGCACGAGCACGAGCACGAGCACGAAGAAGAAGAGAGCATACATACCGGAGGCGTAGCTAGACAACTATTCAGAATGGCAGATAGAGGGGGACCTAGTTTAAAACTCCCAGAGTTTTCGGGAAAACCAAATGAAAGGGTAGACCAATATTTTAGTGAGTTGGAAAATATGTCAAAGATCTATGGATGGGACCAGGATAAAGCATTAGCGATGGCCTTGCATGGTCTCAAGGATAGAGCACGCGATTGGGTGAACACCCTCTCGCCGAATAAGAGAGACTCGCCGGATCACCTGAAGAAAGCTATGGTAGCTATCTTCGGAGACAGACGTCCTTCGTGGCAGCGATACAAAGATATCGTTAACATGAAACAAACGTCAGATCAGTCGGTGATTGAGTTCGCTGGAGGTTTGAGACAGCAACAGTTTAGAACAGGTATTGAGGAAAGTGTAATATTGGCAGTATTCATAGACGGCTTGTTACCAACCATAGCCAAGCAGGTAGCGATACTGAACCCGGACACCTTCGACGTGGCGGCTTGCACCGCCACGTCGAAGGTGTCCGGGTTCAGTATCGCTACCTGCTTTAGAAAGGGGTAAGAAAGGAGGATTGAAGGTGTCCCTGGCCAACATACAGACACAGGACACCTCACCACATAGTGTAGAGGAAGTTGAGGAAGAAGAGAGAATGTTAGTAAGTAAGTTCGATAACCTGTTGGCTGCCCTTACTCAGTCTAGGAAATTTGATGATAGAAAGGAAGGAGAAAGAATAAAAGATTTAGGAACTGAAGAGAAGCAAGGTACTGGTAGGTACAGTCCCGACCCGCAGAAAGGTAGACCGAGCCGTCGTTACTCATCCGGCTCCGCACCAGATCTTAGATCTGAAAGCCCAGCGGGTAGAGAAACTCGTAGGGTAACATTTGATGACGACCGAGAGGAAGTAGAGTCCTCTGTAGCGTATGACCAACCCATGGGCTCACCCTTAGGAAACCCGTTTCATTTTGGAAAAGTGGGAGATAGGAGAATGCGCGGACAGCCACTTTCGTTGCGAAACAGATATTGCGCGGTACACGAATCAAGATCACATAACACAGATAGTTGCTTGTGGTTAAGAGCTAAGCTCCAGGAGCTGAGGGAAGAAGCTCTCCGGGATAAATTTAGAGCACTTTGCCCGGGAAAGAAATGGGGTACTAAGCCGGGAAACTGGTCAGCAGGTCCGCCACGCCAATAAAGTTAGAGCTTTGTCTGACGGACGGACCGGAGAAAATTGATAAAGGAAATGGACCTATCTTGCTTGAGGTGAAGGTAGGAAAACAAACAGTCAGAGCATTGGTAGATACAGGAGCTAGTGATTGCTTCCTTTCAGGCAAATTTAGAAAAACTATAGCTAAGTCGGCAATACACGACATCATTCCTGTAGTAGAAAAGGAAGTTAATTTAGCTAATAACACCGTTCAGATCATATTAGAAACAATAAGGCTCGAGATTAAAATTAAAGATTCTAGAGTGTTCTACGATTTCCATGTGGTGGAATCCCTTTGTCATGACATGGTGATTGGCCGTAACCTGTTAGCAGCCTTGCGGTCGGACCTGTCGTTGCCGGGGCCCCACTTGGATGTTTTTTGTGGACACCCGATATTTAGTCTAGAAAAAGTAGAAGTTAAACCGCACACTGAACAAATAATACCAGTCACCATCTGGAAAAAGCACCCAGTCACCCACAATAACGCTGTTTTTTGTGCCCCATCGGTAACCGCACCAGTAGTGGTAGAAGCGGGAGTGAATCAGTGTGGTAGACAATGGTGGATGAAGATTTTGAATCCGCTAGAAAGACCCTTGCATGTGTTACCCACGGATGTATTGGGTTTTTGTGAAGTGGGCCGAATCCCCTTTAACCATCGAAAACAGATACCAGAATTTATCAATAAACAGAAATTGATTAGAACGGGAACCCCAAAGGGCATTGTTGGCTTTGCCATAGAAACCCTTGAAGGGAGCGTTGTGACGGGTGAGAATCATTCGCGAAGGGCCGCGCCTCGCGAGCAGGACGACATTGACTGTATAGATCTGTCAGAGTCGTGCCTTAGTGGGGACCAAAAGCAAATGTTTAAGAAAATGCTCAGACGAAATAGAGGTAGTTTAGCCTTTTCAATGGCGGAGTTGGGTCAATGTGAAATTGCCCCTATGGAGATTAAAATTGATAGTAAAGCTGGAATAATTTCATCACGGCTGTATCGATATTCACCTCAACAGATGGATATCATTGATGAGCAAGTTACTGAGAGGGTGAGCTCCTCGACGGTAGCTTGCAATAGGCGGCAGTGGGCTCGCGAGAGTCCGGGGTCACGTTAAACTTCATCTATAGTGCTGGGGAGTTGAACAACAACTGAAGGCCCCCGTGACTAACGAAGGATGAATGGACATCCTACTGTGGTACCGTCTAGTCGGCGCGCATATCGGGCTGCCGGACTTTTTGCCAGTTTCCCACCGGTAAGTGGTATGTGCGTGGTACGGGGTCGACAGACCTCACCTAAGCTTCTGACTGTAGTAACATCACTCAGAGGTGAACAGGCAAGGCCAGTGAAAACGGTCAAAGTTCAGTGTGGGTTGGCAAGATTCACCTGGATCAGACCGTCGGTGACCGACCGGGTTTACCCCGGGAGCTGGTAATCGCTATCGACTGGGTCGCTGGCCGGTCGTCTCTAACGCCTCGAGGATTTCTTTGTCCAGCTTTGCCTCGACATATTGGTAAAGAGATGGCTCAATGTACAGTCAGGCCATGGTAAAGCTAAACATGCCTATTCAAGACCTTATTTCTTGAATTAGTGTATGTTACGGTTGAGCCATGCTCTCTGTGATCAGAAAACATCAGGTTTGAAAAGAACATTCTGGGAAGCAGAGTGAGCCATTAGGGCTGGAAAGGATCCTAGCTCAGGTTGCACCCCACTATGTCTGATGACATAAGGGAAGACCAAAGGGATCAAGCGGAAACAACTGATAGAGTTAGGAGTGATCGAACCTAGCGAGTCTGCCTGGCGCAGTCCCTTGGTAGTGGTACAGAAAAAGGACGGAAAACCACATCTCTGTACAGATTTTAGGATGTTAAATATGATAACGTTCAAGGATAAATTCCCAATGCCCACAGCCCGATCATTGTTTCTGTACATGGCTTACAAACGACCGACCATTTGGTCGGCCCTAGACTTGCTGAGTAGTTACCATCAATGTGTTATAGAACCCGCGTCGCGGAAATACACTGCCTTCGAGACACCCATGGGAGTGTACCACTATAAGAGGGTACCCTTCGGGCTAGTCGGGGCGCCTTGGCAATTTACTAGGGTTATGGCCATAGCTTTGAAAGGGCTGGTTCCAAGGGTATGCTTAGCATACCTGGACGATGTGATCGTATACGATTCTACATTTGAAGAACACCTACATAGCGTAGAACTAGTACTGCAGGCACTACAGCGCGCAGGGCTGAAACTGAAGCCGTCCAAGTGCGAGTGGTGCCGCGCTGAAATAAATTTCCTCGGTCATAGAGTCAACGCCGAGGGTCTGCGGACGCAGCCACAGATAGTGGAAAGAGTGAAAGCGTTCCGCCGACCACACAATGTTAAGACAGTCAAATCATTTCTGGGTTTTTGCAACTATTATTTCATTTGTTCCTAATTTTGCATCCCTTAGTATCCCTCTGAATCAGTTGTTGAAAATAAAAACCGTCTTTGAATGGACAGAAGAATGTGAGAAAGCTTTTCAGGCTATAAAGGAGCGCTTAACGACTCCTCCCTTACTGATACATCCAGAAATCAGCGGACATTTCTATGTGTTGACGGACGCGTCAGACACAGCGTGTGGTGCTGCTATATGCCACTTACGAGAGGGAATGTACCGACCTATAGCGTTTTGGGGAACAGCACTTAGAGAAGCTGAATTAAACTACACAGTTACTGAAAAAGAAGCGCTTGCGGTGGTAAAGGCACTAAAGAACTATGAAGATATGTTACAAGGCGCTAAGGTTACCATCATTACGGACCATAAGCCCTTGATACCACTGTTACAAAATGCTTATAAGGCACCATCCTCTCAAATGAAGAGATGGGTGTTAGCACTGACTGACTTTGATTTTGATATAAAACACGAGCCAGGGGCAACGCACTACTTGCCAGATTACTTATCAAGAGTCCAACCAGACGAGGAAGAAAAAGACGAGATCACTGATTCCCACAAGGAATTCGAACCAGAAGTGGGTTTTGAGCTCTTGTCGGCTAGCCTCAACAGTAAAAGACTTACCGGTAATAGTGACTACGAATTGATGGCGGTATACCCTGTCCAAACTGATATAGATCTCTCAATCTTTATTGCTCAACAAGCAAAAGATGGGGACTGTAGAGCGTTAATTGAATACATACGAAATGACAAACTCCCAGAGGATCCGGACAAGGCGCGTGTTATAGTAGCTCGAGCGGAAACGTTGGGGCTGGTACCGCCTGGGATCCTATGTGAATTTACTATACCTCATGGGAAACATAAACCAAAGAATACCAAACTAACCCCAAGAATTGTGGTACCCCCATGCCTTATTGAACGAATTTTAAAGCTACTACATGATAGCATTTTGGCAGGCGGTCATATAGGTACGGAGGCCCTAACACAGAAAGTTACATCTAAATTTTATTGGTTGGGTATGCATAAGGACATAGCCGAGTACATTAAATCGTGTCGGGTATGCGCCCTGCGGAAAAGAGCGCCGCATTTTAAAGCACTAGCAAAATCCTGGGATAGGCCTAGATATCCTTGGCAATGGGTACAATGTGACTTTATTGGTCCTATTCAACGAGCTAAGGATGGCTCCAGGTACATAATGACGTTTATAGATTTGCTCACGGGTTGGCCGGAGGCCTTCCCCACCAAGGACTCCACAGCAGCAACAGCGGCTAGGGTGTTCCTACAAGAGCTGGTGTGCAGGTATGGTAGAATCGAGAGATTACACTCTGATAGGGGTGCTACGTTCTTGTCTGATTTCTTCAAAGAAGTCACGTGTCGTGTCGGGTGTACGCAAACGTTCACTACCGGCCGGATGCCGACAGGAAACGCTAGAGTAGAAAGGATGCACAAAAGCCTTGAGGACATTATGGCCTGCTATGTGTCGGATGACCATACTTCATGGCCAGACCTGATACCGATCGCTCTGTGGACGTTGCGTTCAACGGTCAGTGTGCGCTCGGGCTTCGCACCGTACACACTACTGTATGGACGAGACCCGGTGAGCATGGGAATGCCTGAGCACAATGAAATTCCCATATCACTTAATGATAATGAAGCATTCTTAGAAATAAAAGATAACATCGCTTTGTTTAGACATATGGCTGAGGATGTTGTTGAGAAATATGAAAGTGAGTTGAGGGCTCGTATCGATGAGAGAGCAAACCCCACTGTCTTTTACGCAGGAGACTTAGTTGATATGTACGACCCCTTATGTGCAGGGAATAGAGTCTCTAAATTTTCAAATAGGTATCGGGGACCCTTTAGGATAGAAGAAGTGAAAGGGGATCATGTAGTTTGATTGACCTCATTAGCAGACGGAAGGGAGATCCCTCATTTGGTCAATGTATCGAAGCTCAAACGTGCTTATGTGCCCTGGAATCCCGTACAAAACAAGCCAGTCGCTCCAGAATATGTGCTTCAAGATAAGCCTGATCAGCAGTCGAACCAAGCCCAGGAAGACCCAGTAACAGAGGAACGTATACCTGTTGCTGGTGGGTCCCGTGATGAGGGAGACTCCCCGAAAGCCGGCGGAGAGTCGTTGGTAACAAGCCAGCAAACAAATGATCGTGAAAACGTTCACGAGGACGTTACAGGTAACAATACGGTTACGCGTCCGAATGACAGAAAACGTTCGCACGGATAGTCGCGAATTTGGGAATAAAAAGGAACTTATTGGCGAAACGACCAATCTATTGCGCTCTCACTCGCTTCCGGAGGATAGCAGCAAGGAGCCCGAAGGAAGCGAGCTAACTGCTGATCACTATTGCTCCTTAGGACCCCCAAGGAGACAGGCAGGGCCCCACGCAAATGCGGGTGACCACGTAAGAACTCGGCACCGGATGGGTCCCGTAGCGATACGGTGGATTCAATAAAAGAACGGCCTCTCAACGTTGAGAAGGTTTCTTCCGTTGACTCGTCGGGTAAACGTACCCTTCAACAAAAACCTCACTACAATTTAAGGAACGTCCAACGAAAGGACTACCGCGAAATAGCAGAAAACAGACCGTCAACGGACAGGGATGCATAGGGCTGGCCATGTATCACCTAAATGCAATCCTTTGTAACTAGAATGAATTAAATAAAGTTACGATATGAATTAAAAGGAGGCATTCATATAAGGGACACAATTCCACTATCCCTAAAATACGACAAGGGAAGTGAAGACACCTTGAGAAAACAAAAATATTAATAAACTCATTTCGGGGTAGAGGTCTAAGTAAAATTTGGATCGAGCCACTCATATAAAAGAGAAATTAACGGTAGATCGAGACGGACCTGAACGAGGAAGGTCTACCTGCTAAGAGAAGTGAAAGGGACCTGAACTTTGTTCGAAATAAAAGTCCTGAGAAATATTAAAACTATCGGTAAGAGTGAAATCGGTGAATCGAAATATTGAAACAAAGGCCATTGTGTTTTGCGAAAGTCGCTGGAGAGAGACGCGACTATGTAAAAAAAAAAAAAAAACTGCCATGACGTAAGGATGCCAAATGGTGAGCAACTGGGGGATGGTATCGGACCATGAGTCATACGTGGTCTGGACGCCCTTACCTGACGATAATTTATTCTGAATTGATTTGGTTTTGAGACCCGAAATATAAGGACCTGAGATACCTTTGTTAGGTCCAGTCAAAGATGAACCGCCGAGGGAAATGGTCATAACCACCTCGCTCATCTTTTCACTGGCCTATAATCAAGCGACACAAAGGAGTTGCGACGACACCGGGAGTTGAGACCCTAAAACCGGACGGAGTGAATTACGCATGGCAACATTCCCTTCCTACCATGTTGGAAGAGGGACCGAGAGCATGGGACGACCATGTTTGGTCGCAACCTCGGAACGGAGGAACATTGTTTCTTTCCCAGTAACGATAGGGAGCCAACGCTGGGAAAATCACTGACAGTTTGTCCTTTTGTCGAACATTACGTACTCAAGGAAAACCTACATGTGGTGTATATACCTGTTTTTGAGCAGGACGCCCAGTTCTATCGAGCCGTCTCTGGGACGCCGAACCTAAGACTGAGGGTTGAGGCACTGCAGGGGGACGTTCTGGCGATGCCCTATATGCCGCGGCTGCATAACGGACACCGTTACATGGAACGCCCGAACGGACACTGCTGTTGCCCAACATGTTTGCAGGACATGCTGAGTACGATGAATCTTCGATCGTGCGGAGAAGTAAAGAACGCTGTGATTACTAGTTTTGCCTTGGGCGAGTTACCTGCGCCTATTACGTATCGAAGACCGGAAATACTGTTTCAATCATGGGACAGTGCCTTTCCGCCTGCTTTGAACAACCCCAGAACTACCAACCCATGCTCCAATTAGGACCCGATGGAAGGTGCATCGCGCAATTGAAAAGGGACAGGAGTTCCATTCAAAAGACAAAACCACCCGCCGGAGAGTATTATCTGAACATTTTACCTCTCTAAAAGGTACTGTGCTATAACCCACATGAAATATTAAAGTCACAAAACACGGACAGATCTGGAGTAGAAGTGTATCAAAAACTACGAACTATTTTATTCTTTACTCTGAGTAAATGAGGGTAAGAGTCTACAGCCAGTCCGGCAGAGAGGGAGCGTTTGGCCAACGCTGGACGAGCCGACGTACCTCCCGGTACAGCAGCACAAGGTCCCTGATAAAGTCCACACTGGACGCCGGGAGAACAAGGGCGGCCGGCACAGAAGGCGCGGCTGCAGAGGGCGCGGCTGCAGGAGGAAGCGGTACTGTAGGAGCAGGTGCGAGGCCCAGCGGCGCGTCCAGAGAAGAGCCCACTTGTTCTGCAAGATCCCGAGCAATTGCCCGGATCTGTTCGATCTCCCGGGGTGACAATGGATCCGACGTGGACTGCACCGGGGCTCCACTATCAATACCAGAGATTATGGGTGAAGACGAATCATTGTTAGAGGCCATAGTGAGAGAGTGTGAGAGAGAGGCGGCTGCCCTGGGAGCAGATGCCCTCTCGGACATATTGCGTGCCTGCAAGCAGGGATTTAGATCGGAGGGAGTGATGGACATGGCATCGGAGGTTTTTGATATGCCAACAGGTACTCCGGTGTTTCCAGTAACCCCACGCTCACCTTCACCCCCATTGGTTTTGCCCGAATCGCCAGGAGCGCCCATAGTTAATGTCGATCCTTCCCACATTGAGGGCGCAGGAGCTAGGAGATCAAGGTCGAATTGATCCCACTGGACTGATTCAGGCTCCGGCGCGTCCCATGTCGGGAGTACAGAAGACCGACGGGGGCACTTATTGGGCGGGGGACTTGCCATACTTTCAGTCGAAGGTACGTAGTCAATCGGGGGAGACCGCACTGGACGTGGATGAATGGAACCGTCATCGTGAACGTGTGGAGCAGGAAGGGGCACGTCTAAACCAGGGGGGAGATCCCTGGTGGTCCAAGACAGAAAGGCCTGCCCTGGAAGCGTACTTGAAGAGACGCCGAGAACTGCTTCTGTTAAGATTTCCTCGGATATTGTATCCGGTCCGTGTCCCGGCGCCGGATTCTCCTCCGGCCCAACGTGACTTTGCGGTGTTCCGACGGCCGCTGAATTATCCTCGGCGCCCGAAGGTACCGAGAACGGTGGAAGAACAACAGCAGGAGGAGGGGAGCCGTTGTCAGGCGACGAATCCTCCGGCAAAGAAACCACAGCCGGAGAAGTCTCGGCCTCGGCGACCGGTGACCCTTCCTGTGCGGGGACAGGCGCGGATTCGGCCGGTGTTAGTGGTGAAGCCGGTGCGCTACCGCCCTGTTCTGCCGAAGTTGGACTTCTCCCAATTACCCCCACGGGGACCAACGGTGGGTCCGGCCGGTCACGCACAGCGGATCGTCGTGGCCCCCGGCTCCGCAGGAAATAACGGGGCCCAGGTGACGAAGGCGAGTCAGCAGAGGGGTCCACGCTTGGCGACACGCAGCCCAAACCCCACTCCACCTGCTCCCTGAGGAGGGGATCAGGAAGCAGACCCTCAGGTGGTGGCGAGAAGCCACCCACAGGGTCCAAGGACAGTGGTGAGGGAGACGTACCATATGATTGACTGAAATACCCGATGGAGGCCATGGCCTCAGCCAACAGATCAGTGGGAGGATCAGTCGGGGGCTGTACGGTGGTGTCGAGGCCCTCGGTGTGATCGGAGCTTGCCGCCTTGGACTCATCAGCCCTGGATCTGGTCGGGCCATCCGGGCTGAGGCTTGCGGTATAAGCGCCGTCGTCCGTTGAGGGGGCGACCGCAGGAGCCGGCGGAGGTGTTCCATCGGATACGTGGGAGCACCCGGCCTTAGAGACATCCGCAGACGGAACCTCCTTCTTCGGGGTAGAGACTTGACCGTTGGTTGATGCAGCCGGTGCAACCGTAGGTGACCATAGCGAGTCACCACCCCCGGACGACAATGGAAGATGCCTTAGCGTCGCTTGCGCGAAGAATGGAGCTAGGTAAGGCACGGCTACCGCTGACTAAAAAGCATAAGGGTATACAGGCATTCGTTAATACCAAAGATAAGACAGTGCAAACAGACTATACGATTCCAGAGATTCAGGGATCACAGGATAGAAAAGACAGAGGAATATCAGACACTACCACCTCTAGTACTTACAGAGGGGTTACGATTTCTCTAACAGAACTGTGCATTTATGGGACAGATGAGTCTCTCAACGCCATCAAAGAAATTATGAGAAAAGACGAAGCAGTGAAATTTCATGTTCTGGTGGCGGCCAAGATAGGGGACACAGAACCTCAGGATATAGCCATGGGTAACCCACCTGTGGTAAGTCAGAAGCGGACGAACCGTCAGCCGGGACGCCTGGGCTGATAGCCTCATAGGTTGCTCCCAAGGCCGACGTGGATGGTTGCGGAGCGCTGTCTTGGCGACTTAGCAGGTGCGTGGCGCGCACCTCCGAGCCGGGAACGGTGCCCACCATAACGGCCCGACTCCGTATTGAACGAGTGATGATTGAGTGAGATTGGAAATCTCGAACTCTAACAAAGTAGCTGCGACCAGCGGTGAAATCGCCGGGTTCTAAATAAACCCTGGCTCCGTTGGGAAGAGTGAAGAAAATGTGTGAATAACTTTCGTCGGACGCCATATCTTTTAGAAGAACCAAAGAAGGTAGAGGCGAAGAAGACTCGGGACAAAGTGAAGCGATTCGCTCCGAGCAACACAGGGTAAACTGTGTGAGGGACTCGACAACAGTCATAGTTCTTAAATAGTACGATAAATCCGTGGACTCAATGAAAAACTACGAGTGTTTCCAAAAACAACGGAGATAACACGGGCGTAAACGCGCGCGAAAATCACTAGACACATAAGAACTAGCGTGGTAATGAGAACCTGATCTCTACACGCGTTGTGTCATGCCCTTGGTGACAAGCAGTGATAACCCTAAGTGAAAAACACCGACGAAATCAGAAAATTGCTGTAGTTAAAACTTGATTAAGGAAAGGACTGAAAAGCGACAATGATCTGGCCAATATTAGTGATGTGGACCCTCTGGTCGGCCACGGTCGGAGGGGAAACCACCGAGGAGGCGAGGATGGCCAGAGCAATTCTTGGAGACACGATGCACGCTGAGACTTTGAGTCGCGAGACTTACGGCGTGGTACTGAAGCCAGGCAAACTGATGTCCACAGCGGACGTCATGCACCTGTTGCAAGGGTTTCACGTGGTAGTTCCTTATGTGGAACCCCAGGTGTATCGGTCACTAAACGCAACAGACTGGTGTTGGATTTGCGCCAACAACCGAGGAAGAGAACTTGACCGCGACACGTGCTTCAGGCTTGAAGCAATGGACCGTTGGTTGAACTCTACGGCAAAAGCGTTGGCGCGGGTCCAGAGGGAAACCCTAAGCGACGCCCTAGAGGCCCTCCCAAAGGTGGACGACGCCAACTGGATTAATCCCGTATCATTCCCGAATAGGACAAAACGATCATTTCGGTGGTTTTTCAACGCCATGGTTGACCAGGCGAATGATGAAATTCCGGTGGCCACCTTACACCCTGAAGCAGACAATGAAACCTCCAGCATGGAAGCTCTTGAGACCCTGCATGCCTGGATTTGCAATGGCCCAGGAAATGGCGCGGATGGTCAAGGAAAGCGGTCCTGGAGCGAAGGTGAATAATAGTACGAACAAGACGATGCCCGAGACCCACATTAATTCCACCATGGCGCCCGAAACGGAGACATTGATGATGAGATACAAGCGCGGTTTGTTGAACTTTATCGGCAAACTTAGCTACCACCTGTTTGGAACCGCCAGTGCAGAGGACGTGGAGACAAACCGAGGCATGATCGAGGTCCTTACTGAAACTATGTATGACTACGATAGCGATGCCGCGGAGATCGCGCAGGCAGTGCAGGAGGCGTTTCGCCAGGTGGGAAAGATGAATGAAGAATTGGGGGCGTTGGAAGATGACTTCGAAGAGGCTAAGAACTATCTGCAGGAACGTCTAGGGGTACATGCCGACCACATTCGTGCAGTGAGGCTGTACCAGATATACAGCGCGATGCTCGAAGAGGATAAGAAGGGTGTAATCCTATATTATCAGAACCTAATCCGAAGAACACAAGCGTTCCGACAGGGAACACAACAATTACTACACGGAAAGCTCTCGGTAGAGTTAGTTCCACCAAAGGCATACGAGAAGCTCTGAAAGGAGTGGATGAATACATCAGGCAGGCGTTTCCACGCTTTGCAGTAGCGTTCAGGGACCCCGCATTTTACTATGACAATGCGCGCCCGATGTTCGTGAGGGGGAACCTCAAACGGGGCGGATTCGTGAAGACGCTCCAGGTGTACATCAGAATCCCGCTAGTCTCGGACGAACATATGTTCCACATCTACACCGTGAGAACGTTTCCAGTGCCGGTACCAATCAAGGGTACCATTGAACGAGATGCGCTGCAAATAGTGGGGTTGCTAGATCAGATCGCAGTGTCGGTCAGCGGCAACTACTACATTCCGATGCAGACGGCGAACTTGGTGGGATGCTATGGAAAGACAGTTATACTGTGCAAGGATGTACCCTACATGAAACGAGTGTCAGAAACCACCTGCATCGCGGCGCTGCTGCGTGACGACCCTGACACTATCAAAAGCAAGTGTGAGTTGGATTACGTCCTTAATCCTGACTTTGGCGAAATGGCCATATACTTGGATGATGGACAACTACTGATCGTGAGTGCGGAGGCAGAAGGACAATTAATTTGTGGTAACCGGCCTCCAATACAAAAGAAGATCGAACATTTCGCAAAGTTGAGACTTGGGTGCGACTGCGCCTTCCAGACGCGGGGGGCATGGGTGCCCTATAGCCTGAGAAACTGTAATCGCGAGATTAAAGAATATTCGGTACAGTACCCATCCAGCGGTCTCTTGAAAGCAAGGCTGTGGGTACAGACTTGGAAACTGACCGAAATGGAGGATCGGATTCTTGATGCGCCCCTCATGATCTCGGAGGATCCATTACCAGCAGAACTACGATCACAGCTGAAACGGCAAGCGGAAGGATACGCTTACAAAATACCCCTGACAGAGCTCATGGGACGTATCAACGATAGGAAAGACAGACTGGCGCACAGTGCTCAGACAGCAAGAGCACAATGGGCTGCAGCTAACAGTTGGCCCGCGTATCTGGCCTTGGCGATAGTGGTGGTGATCATCATAGTACTCATCGGATGTGCCTTAAAATTGAAGAGCCCTTAGCAGCCGTCTATATGGCGATCCGAAGCCCCGTTGGGGCATCGGCCCTGAGGGTGAAACCCTACTGCCCACCAACCCCTCCACCATGCCGGGTAACATCGACAGTATCCAACATGACATCAGCCACCTTGGTGCTGTCTATCGCATCGCTGGCTCTGTTCATCGCTGTGATGTGGTGGAGGAGGCACCGCAAGAGGGCGAAGGCCGGCGGAGATGGGTTGTATCTGGAGATAGCGGCCCCGTCACATCGCGAAATGATCTTCCTGGGAGAGATCATGATACCCAACACGCATGTCTTCACGGAAGGAGACACCCTAATCGAGGACATTGTGGTAAATCGCCTGTTCATGAAACACCGGGTGTCGATGAAGTGGGGACAAAAGGTGATGGGGGTGGCAACCAGGCGATGCGAACATCCGACAACGATCCCACTACCCCCGACGCTAGAAATTTCAGAGAAACTGTCCAACATGATGATGGGTCCGGCCAAGCAGGTGTCAATGGCTCGGCTCATGATTAGTCTTAATAAGACCGCGTATCCGGTCCCTAAGAACATGCCGTGTTTGTTCGATGGATCTTGGACTAAGATCGGTGGTAAAATAAAGAGACAGGCACCGTCACCACCAGTCAACCCGAACCTGGAAATGGACTTAGCAAACAAATTGAACGACGACCGCACCAGGTTCAATCACCAACTTTCCGATAGATTCAGGCAACTGCCAGACCAAGAAGACAGGCGCGGCACGGGTGCCGTATACGAACCACTACGACCAGAGTCCTCCTTTGGAGGGAACCTGCTAGCAGATATCAGTTCAAAGACTGGTTAATTAAGAACAATCTCTACTGAGTAATTGTGAAACAAGAGTTGGGGTAGGCAGGGCGAACTCAGGGTGACGATTCTGGGCGAGCCTCACCAGGTGTTTTCTGCACAACGGTGCCCCGTAATGCTTAGCGTAGGAGCTTTAGTTGTTAAAATTTCTCGAAATTAATCTGATCTAATGATGATCACCTTTAGGACACTAAATTTTTGAAAGTTATATTTTATTTTTCCCAAGATGGATTGGGATGGTTTTTCGTGGACTGGAAGGGAGCACTCCGCCTATTTCGTAGATAGAATCGGGGTATTGTTCCCAAAAGGAAGCGAGAAAATAATTCATTTTACACCGGGCGTTGTGGTAGTCCAATAGGGTATTACTATTGGTACTTCCGCCACACCCTGATAACTGTATATTTCTATGTTAGTAAGCCAGAGTGTGTACTGCCATTCGGGGGGCATGATGTCGGAGCGTCGGGCGGCAGCCGAGTGTTGAGGGGGTATCGTATGGCGACAGCATGAGACCTCAGCAACATTCTTTAAAAAGGCACCGGGTTGGACGCCTACCGCAGCAGTCAATTTAAGCCCTTAACGGGCTGCCCTGCAAGCCAGTATCATGCGGGATGTATTGGCACTTGCTAGAAGAAAACAGATAGAAAGTGGCGAACTTGATCTCATAATGTATATATATAGTACTAGTCAGATTACTGATTGTATCACGTACGTGCCAAAATAATGTTATCTAATGATGGTGTCGGTTTGACAACGGAGAAACAACATACAAAACATTCCAACGAACTTTGTACTGAGTAACCGCTTTTTGTATCGCTTACTGTAATACTATTGTTTACTATTCTATTGATAGTAGGTTAGATGTTGTCATTGGTGAGATAACGCACCATGTTATAATCACTGTATTTTGTTTAACTGGATGGAGCATCCATATAATCTCGTATAATTAAAATGTATCGCTTGCTTTTTAGCAGCTGGTATCATAGCTCTATATACACGCTGTGATTTGAGAGGAGCACCTGCTCGCTCGTGTCCAACATATCATGATGGGGTAATACTCCTTGAGGTAATTGGGCCTCACTACGTGTCTTTTGGCATGGATGGAACGGCCTGTATTGCTCCATTCGATATAATTGTGATTAGAATGTTTTAGGTAAAGATGTGAGTGTGGATTAGATTATGTGAGTTTCTTTAGGGACGTATGCCGTATGAGATTTCAGCATTTTACTTGATCTTACTCTTCATAGAATTAGGCCCAGATAGGTTATTTTTCGGGATGGAAATTTCGACCCGGGTACAAACCAAAGGAATCATGGGTGAAAAGGAAACTAACATCTGGAGAGAACAGATCATGGATAGCTAAATAATCGATATTGTTAAGGTAGAAAGGTAACAGATAGGAAGCACATTAGAAATAACATAGAATAGTGTAGGGGCACAAGCTTTAGAAAGAATTAAGTAAGTTTGGCTAGATAAAATAAGAGAAAGAATTGTGATGCTAAGGATGCAGAAAAGCACCATCACAAATGAGCAGGAAGACTCTATTGCTTGATTTGCCTTATTGCGTTGCAGGGTTTAGGATGTCAGAACCGTCTCGGGACGTCCTGGGGTAAGACTTCACACGAGGAACCACCCCTATTTGCTTTTGGTCATCAGTTCTCCGGAAATGGAGACTGGTGAAAGAGTGTAGGCCGGTCCATGGGCTGAGACTATGGATGGACTGATATACCTTCGAAGAAATTTTGAGTCGCTCAGCCAGGAGAGGGGACTTTACTAAGTTTCCCGAGTATAGCCTAGAGAGAGAACACAGAACTACCTCAAAAAAACAAACAAAAAAAACAAACTATGGAAAGGCTGATTTCAGAACCACCGACAACTACGTTGCAGGTGTCTCTGATCTTAAGCGCCATCGACTGCACTGAGGTACAGTGCAAGAAGAATTAGAATAGTATATAATAAAATATTGTAAACTCGTTTTGTATTGGCAAGAATATTATAGTGGAACTTGTAACGCTGATACGTGTGCTAAACGCCAGGCGGCGACATCGTTTAGTGGCATAGTTAGAGTATATGGAGAGTGGCAAAGTCCCCAGGCGTAGGGACTGCAGCCGGGCTGACGCACGTCCTGCAGGTACGCACAGGTACGACGAATGAGGATGGAGACCTGTAAGGGTACGTTATGAATCAAAACACCTAGCTAAAAGATACTGAGGATAGCAGGCTTTGCCGTCAACATTAGTTTATATGATAGCTAGAAGTAGAATTAGTTTATATAAGTAAGAATGGGCAGTATGAGAAATAAGTAAGATATTAGTAATTAACAGTGTAAATGAGTATAGCGACAAGCCTTTTGGCTGTCGCTATATAAGCGGTATGAGACTTGAGACAGACGAGCAGACCAAGATATATTCGAACAGAACACATGGAGCAATAGTCGGACATACGGATCACACGGGTAGTGTTAAGATGGTAGTAACCACAATGAACAGGTGATAGTAAGGATTGGGACAGCTTAGACTTAGCCTTACGGACTGCGTGCTGGATGTGGCGGAGATCCTACCAATGGTCTCCGTTATTGGTAGACGAGAGGTGACTCTCTCAACAGTGTTGGAGCGTATATACCTTGTGAAAGGGGAAGCTTAACCATAGCTATACCTGGTTGGATTGTTACTGATGTGTTAGAATTGTAAAATGAAAGGAAAGACCTGTATGGATGGAGAACTGTATACTTGTACCTCTGGAATATTATCGTGAATGTAATAAACTGACCTCTTGCCAAGCGCGTGTTCTTTGTATAGGATTGAGCCCCTTTACTTAGAATCTCTACCACTAAGAACTGCATCATGATCCAGGATAACATCTATCTGGACAAAGCTAGCTAATTCAACGTTTAATCACTAAGAACTCCCCATCATCTTAGTACAACATACTTTATTAACATCTTCAAGCAGACGAAATATCATCGATAAGCGATATAATATCACGCAGTCGAATAATGAATAAACGAATCAGTACAGGATATGAAAAAGTACGAACTTTAATAGTGATACTCCCCTATAAATAAACGAACATAAAATAACAACGAGTCTGGCTCAATCATCCAAAATGGGATGGCCACCATATTGGTGATCAATTCATTTTGAATATCATTATCAGTTCTACAATATTTAAAACAAAGATTTATGTTGCATTCTACAGAACAGAAGATTGTCATATGCCTAAGACAAAGACAAGATTGCTATCATTTCTTTCGGATACAACATGCACTATTATTAGCAAAAAATTGTCCTCTACTATAAACATGAATCACCATATGAGTTATTTGCATTGACTTTCAGGGCAGCAGAGATGGTGGCCAAGTTTGCCGAGCTGGACAAGGACGGGAGTGGGAAGTTGGACGTGGACGAAGCCCGCGCCGGACTCTTGTCTATGAAGGTCAGTTAAGGTTATTTACTTTTTACTTAAGTAACTACTTGTTTGTATAAGGGACACACTCTGGAAATTACCTTGGAAATTCGGAAATTCAGAAATTTTAGTGGAATCACCCCCTTTAAGGCGCTATTATACTAGGCCTAGACAACTTTGTGCTGTGACATCGACACAACAGACCTTTTCCATAAGGATGTGGTGCCCCCTGGTGAAGTAAATGGAACCAATGGTTTAGGTTATTTCCCATAGTTAACCTATATGAAGTGAAGCATATAGGTTAACCATGGGAAATGGTTTAGGTCATTTCCCATAGTTAACCTATATGAAGTGAAGCATATAGGTTAACTATGGGAAATGACCTAAACCATTGGTTCCATTTACTTCACCAGGGGGCACAACACTCTTAATGAAAAAGGTCTATATGATGATATTACAGAGAATTCATGTGCAGAAGTGTGTGAAATGGGCAATTTGGAGTATCTTACAAATGTAAAATAAAGAATCTAGTCTCTAATGTGTGTCATTTCTCTGCGACATCATCATATCACAGCTAATGTATTTAACAAAGTACAGGCCAATGGGGCACAAAGCAATTGTTATTGCCCTGGTTAGCATATGATAGACTGTCGAGGGATTTAGCCTGAGATATAGGTGTGTGCAAACTGGGGCAGTAACAATTGCTGAGTCCTGCAGTCTGTTCTTGATTTATCTATATCAATTACACAGAAAATATCGAAAATCTTCACTGACAACATGCACAAAAAATCTCACAGACAAGCATTAATGCCTTCCAGGCAATACGAGATCTTTCATTCACTGTTTTCTGAGAGGGCAGGACAATGGTAAAGGTATAGGGGCCGGAATCCTAATGTAAAATAAATATGTTTAGCCAACTGCATGGGGAGGAAGGTGGGTTTTCAGCTGCATGGGGAGAAAAGGTGGGTTTTCAGCCTAAGGTGTGTACGGGATATCAGCCTGAAGGCTGGACCCACAAGGCCACCTGAAGGCTGATATCCCTGACGCACCAAGGGACGATATTTTACCAAGGAACTTATATTGTGAATTCTTAAAGTTTAGACTAACATAACAAGGGGAATATTTTTTCTGCCAGAACTTTTTCCTGTATCACCCTGTAGGGTGATAACACTTTTGTTATCACCATGTTTGTATCAGTGGTGCATTTAACTCTTAACTACTGAACCTTTATCATCTAAGTGTAATACCACCTGAATATAATTCCCCTTTCTCCCACCAGGTGTCAACGGGGCGCGCTATGGAGCAGCGGGAGATCGACTTCTTTATGAAGGCCTCGCTCGGAGAAGACAACATGATCGACCTGGGCGCCTTCGCCAACCTCCTATTCAGACTCAAAATGTACAAACCCAAAAAATAAGCTGCCTGCCTGTAGAGCATGTTTAGAGGACCTCTGAATGTAGCTTGCTTTCTTCTAGCTCTGTTAATGCAACACTATTGAAATAACTTAGAGTAGCATTATGTATGAACCATCTCTGTATCTGCTAAAATGATTATACACTGTACTTGGATATCATCTATTGGGTTACCCACTACAGCTGTTCAACTAGTAGTAGAAACATCATCATTTTGGAAAACATATTTTAATAATTTCATTTTAGAATAAGTGATTAATAAGAATGACACAAAGATACATAACATGAATTCATTTTTATCGTTTTTCAGAAAATTAGTAATAATTGATATCGTCGGTGCTATATTCTTCAATAGTAGTTATAATAATGAATGTTGTCTTTTCTGCCATCACTCCCTGTCTATAGAAGACCCTAAACTTTGCTACAACGTAAAACTATCCTGTCACATCTCATAATTCATCAATGGTGTCATTATCTTTTTGTTGTATTTTCATACCATTTTGTTATGATTATGTATTTCGTTTATTTATGTCTCATTTCATTTCTATTGTATGCAAATCTTTAATAAAATTACAGTTCTCAAAAAGTGTGCCTTCTTGACTTACTTTCACTTTAATCCTTCACTATACAAAGAGCATGAGATAATAATATTATTTGATTTTTCTTAAACAACAGCTAAGGGCAGGAACACTATCTTCAGGAATGCCAGTCAGTGAATGCTATTTCCGCGGAAAATCAGGAAATCTATTATCAATGAATTTCAACCTCTTTTTTAAAGAAGAAATTGATCTATTATGTCATAATAAAAGAGACAAATATTTTCTCTTGATTTACAACAAGGATTACAATGAATAACACGGAAAAGACAATATATGTATAAAATAATTGTTCACCTTTATTTAATATCCATCAATCTACACAGACATTTATTCCATGCCAACACTGAGTGCTAACAGTAGGTAGATAATAATGCATATGGAGCAATTTATGATTAATAAGTTAATTCTGCATCAAATTAACTCATATTTAGAAAGCTACACATCTGTGTTAAACACCTAATGCTTACAAATATAAGTTACCTTGGTCAAGAATTGAACCTGTTGTAAACTTTAACATTCTCAAAAATTTTCAGAATTATTCTGCTGTTTTACAAAGATCCAAACTTCTTGTGAGAAACGGAGATTATACTTAAGAAACAGTGAGTCACTGAAATTGATTGTATATCACATTTATTAATAATTTTGGGAATCCATAAATGATGGGAATGAGCCCAGTGCAATTAAGTACCAAAATATTTTAGTAGTTTTGAATAATCAATTTTCTGTTAGTTCTTGTTAGGCCAAACAAACAAAATTGCTGTGTTCAGGTAACCCTACCTACCCTAAAATTTTGGCCCTACCCTAACTTTTTTTTAGGAAATTTTTAATTATTTTTGTTCAAAATCCAAAGAATTGACCTAAAGTACCATGGAAAACCATAAAACAGCACATGGATACTCAAGGCATGTATTTTAGATGCTAAATATGCTTTTTGAGAATATTTGGAATATCTTTTTTATTTCCAACACTGGCCGGGTCTCTTTGGCAAGTTAAAAAAAAAAGCAAAAAAAAAAGTTTTTTCGACCTACCTACCCTATTTTTTCGACCTATGTTACCTGAACACAACAATTTTTTTTGTTTGGCCTTATGCGTACAATGTCACCTAGCATTAGTAATCGCTATAAAAAGTGGCGATATCTTTCAAATGGGACACTTCTAGACAATTGAGTGAATACTAACAGGGACTTTAGGGTCACATAATATCATAATGCAAGGGATGTTCAGTAAAGCCCCCACTTCCGGTGTGGAAAGTGAATAACAACTTCAATGGAAAATACTACTGTACTGGGGAAGATCCAGGATTTACAAAAAGAGTCACCCTTTAAGTACTAAAATGGTGCACGTTCACAAACATGCATTCGGAAATTTTCCATTATTGCCATACTTTCAGTGTCCACCATAAGGGGGTCCAGGGGGTACTGACCCCCTGGACCCCCATCTAACCGGCCCCTGGTGTCGTCAGTAGAATCTGACACTAAGCGCATGGTAGATCTATAAGAATTTGAAACAATATTTTACAATGCTTTTCATAAGTTGAATCTTCCTGAATAGTTGTAATTCAGCACAGCCCACGTCTCATACACTCCCCATTCTTTACATATCACGTATTCTTCATAGTAATAAAACACGTTAGATAATAAGCTGTTTTAATATCTCTGCCAGTTCTTTCATTAATTAATATATACTATGAACTAAGTTTATATTATTGGTTAAGTCTGTGTGACAATTTTAGATTACAATAGTTTGAATTACATTTGGCAAGACTGGAAGAACACTGGGATTTCATTATTGTTATTAACAGTTGTAAAAATAAAAGCCATTATTCCACATACCGATTCTGTCCTCTTGCAATAATGGAATAATCAACCATCACATTATTTTTCTGCAAAGCACTATTGCCATTTGCAATGCATAATCACGGCAAGATCGCCGACAAAAATTACCAACATGTTGATAATTACTATCGCCCATGTCTACGATGATTTATCACCCGCATGGCCGGCGAGCGGTGCGTATTGTGACCAGGGCGTATTGCCAGGCCATACATACCACTCACTGTGGCCTCCTTGTTTTCAGGAATTTTCACATATTTTTGAATAATGCTTGGGTGATAAACATAAGAAGAACCTTAGGGGGTCATCCTCGGGTGACTGTACGACCCATGGGGATCGTACAAACCTCGGGCTTCGCCCTTGGTGTGTGACGATCGCCTATGGGTCGTACAGCCACCCTCAGATGCCCCCCGCGGTTCTTATTATTATTGTACCGTAACCTGAGAAACATTTTCACATGCAAAACTTCGCTTAGTGGAATAATTAACTAAGTGAGTCATGAGATTGCTCGCGATAAGGGACCTTCCATTTGGTACATACGCATCAGGAGGGGAAGGGGTCTCAAATATTTGGAAATGTGCCTATGTTCCTGACTTGTATACATCCCCTGTGTACTTTGGCCAAAAGGATGGTTGGGTTCCGAAAAATTTGAAAATGTTGGTATGTACTTTTAATAGCGTAAAGGTTACTGACCTCCAAAGTATTAAAGGGACATTCTCGTCCCTGAGACGGGACGTGGTTTGCTACGTTGTAACCCCCTGCCTGCTGAGCTAATTTCGCGACGTGACCAATAACATTGCGTTATTATGTTCTGAAAGGGCAAAACACGTTGCCGGCCGTCGCGTCGTTAGGCTAATGTCGGCGTATGTAAGCCTAACGACGGCAGGACGAGAATGTCCCTTTAAGGTCTGTAATAGGTCTATGCAATTGAAAAAACAGGTAATGAAGGGTTATCAGACCCCTGTTATTTACCTGTTTTCATTGATTTTTCTACAGAAATATTGGTAGACTCTCGAAACTTTTTCAGTACTAAATGAGAAATGGCCACTCTTTTACAGAGCTAAACTCGAAACAAAGTTAACTTCTTTCCACAGCTTTTCTACATATAATCCGAAATTGACCCTACTTTTTCTCTCTGGCAAAAGTAGTCAAAATAGTGTATGGGATTCCATTTACTCCAGTGTACATGCTTCCCATCAACTCCTACCACACCTAATAAACCTAGTTATATCACAAATGGAACCAGCATCTTCCTGTTCCTGGGGTAGTCGGTGAACTTCCTCTGGTACCAGATGTGTGAGTTGTAGGCGAGGAAGAGCTGAGACGCGACAACGTACGCGACCATCCACCACCACGTCGTACTGCGCATACCCAGCAGGAAGCCGATCGAGACGTAAATCAGGATATCCGCGAAGTACTGCGGGCAGGAGACGTAGTCGAACCAGTCCCCGCGGGGGACCTTGTACCCACTGGTAACTATGTGACCTGTAAATAAAAAATAAATATATATTAATGTCTTTTTTCTTTTATTGTCCTTTTATGTACAATGGCAATTCATCAGATTAGACAAGTTTTTTAGCACATCCCTAGGATATTTACTATGGAGAACCTTGCACTTCATTAACCCTTTAGACCACATATCAATTTTGGAAAATCAAAATATTTCATGTCAAATGCTTATGGGTTCGTGTGAAAGGTTGAACAAAAGTGTTTATATCCTGATGTTACTACATTAGGGGATAATAAAGATTAACTTCTTATGCATAATCATTAGGTCCGACTGTTGTTTTGTTGTTGCTAGTCAAGGGTAAAGCTAGTCTCCAATCAGATTCTTCAGATCCAAACACAGACAACACTTTGCAGAGGTCAAGTTTGTTGCGCAGTAAATTGCAATGCTACAAGTATGCCGGTGTTAATCACAATGAGTACCTAGCGTTCCATTCGTACCACTAGAGTTCAATCATACAACAAAGGCAGGCTTCCTTATCACTAGTCCACCTGCTCAGAGTAGTCCTACCACATAATGCAGTTCTCGTACTGGTCACCAGATGTCACCACAGACTTAGTATATATATGTCTTTACCACCATGCTCCCGATCCCCCAAGGTTCATATTGATCCAAATGTATCTCGCTCTCTGCCTGATACTGGTTACTACCATCCCTTTTATACTTCCTATTATCCATTTTATATACCTTTATATACACGAGGTTTTCAGTTATAGCTTACCAACACACACACACACACACACAAAAAAAGGGGGGGGAGAGACTATCCGACCTCCTGACTGGGTAATTTTCTGATCATCCGCTGGACAGGAAACAAGGTTGGCCTTCTGAGGGGTGGATCCAGGAGAGGTGGGGGAAGGAGAGTCTGGGGGTGTATTTAGAACCCAACAACTCACAAATGCCCTTACATTCATTATAACAACTACTCACCAGCCTTGTTTCTCCTGAGCTTGGCGAGTATCTTGTGGCAGTTCATGTGGTGGAGCGTGGCCCAGAGGAACAGGCCCAGGCCGATACCATGGTACCACGAGAAACTCAACGACGTGTAGCACGCTGAAAGAAACATTGACATTAATAAATTGAAGCATTTACATAAAAGTGAGAAAATAATGTATTTGTAAAATGCTAAACTCACAGGTCATCCTTCAGATGTACTATGTAGTATAAACAGGGTTCATACTGACTTTATCAAATCTTTTCCCATGACCTTTCCATGACCAATTAAAAATTTTTCTTGGTAATTTTCTTAGGTTTCCCAAAAGCAAGCTCCATACAAATTTTGCAATATATTAGCAGTATCTCATGTCATTTGTAGGGAAGTGCAGACTTTCTATGCTGGTGCATAGTTTTTCAATTTCTGTGGGAAAAAAACTAAATCAGTCCATTTCCGGACAAAAAACTAGTGAAATTCTTTGCCTCTTTAAAGATTCTATGACCTTTTTTTAAATTCTATGACTTTTCAAAAACCATTTCATTTCTCAGGTTTTCAATTTCATGTGGGAACCCGAATAATGGCCAAGATGACTATTAAGTTTCAAAAGAAGTTAGCTCAGTGGTTTAGCACTAATCCAAATATCCAAGGTTAAATTTCCAGCCCAGTTTCTTACCTGGACCTTGGATTATGATAAGGCATCTTACAAAGTTACATAACAGCCATTTTTTTGAAATATTGATATGATTAATAACTACTTTAGAAACTCAAAAGCAGTGACAAGCTGCTATACTTACGCTTCTGTATTTTTAGGTCAGGACCATCTGCAATAATAGCGAGTGCTGCGGTGAGGTAGAAAGAGAAAGCCCAGAACAAGTCCAACGGGCTGAGGAACTGACGCCGCGAGAAGATCGACACCATCATGGTCTCGTAAAGGCGACGAACAAGGTGGATGATGTACACTGTCAGTGCTAACAGGACACATGTTGAATCTGTGAAAAGAGATGAGATATAGACCTAAAGGTTGTGAAAGTGATGAAATACAAACAATAGATGGTCAGAAATAATAGATGTTTTCCTGGTTTGTGATCTATGTTAACCACAGAAACATGTCTGTTAAATCTGTTAATGTATAGTGAGGTAGATAATTCAAATCAAGAGGGTTCCACTATCTCTTATAAATATTCATATTCTCTAATTAGAAGTTTTTTCTGACAGGATGAGCTGTTATTTTAACCCCTTGACTATCCATCACACCTAGAATCTATTTGAAGCTGCAGCATTCCAATTGAATGTCTCTTCAATTTTAATCAAAATGATAAAATTTGAGAAAAATCATAGTTCTAATGTTTCTTACTTCAGTACATAGTAAATAAAATTTGAAAAAGTTGTTGATGGGATAGGAAAAGAATGCAGAAATCCTTTAAAATCCCCCAAAGGTCCTTACCTGCAGATTGCCTCTTGGGTACAGCTACATAGCTGAGTATTGTAGCGAGACGCGGGTTCGGTGCCTGACCCACACAGTATGCCTTATACACGTTCCACGTAACCCACGCAGTCCACAGGAGACCGACTAAGAAGTATGTGTGCATGCTGCGAGAGACAAGGAATAACTTTTAATTCTTATAGTATTTAGGACCATTTGGCATAGTTGTTATTTGTCCTAGTGGATATCTGTTTCATATGCAAAATGAACGTCAAGATATGTCATTTGTAGCAAAGAATGTCTGCTTTAGCAATTGCACTAACTAATTCCATATTAACTTCAGAGTATCACCATGAATCTATTTAATACCACTAGATTTTGTCACCTTCTGGTAACACCACAAATAAAAATAGGCCATAACTGAGTGTAATGTCCAGTCTAATACTGACCCATCCAGTGGCTAGGTGGCACTTCTGTGCACTATAAAGTCTACCCTGTTTCAATAATCTTACAGTATACAGTCTGTGTCAATAACTATTTTTGAGAAAGGACTATGAACTGAACAAAGCCCACCTTTGATTTTGACAGGTACAAATGCAGAATTGTTGAAAAATGGGGTGTGTGGGGGAGGGCTTTAGTTAGCAGCCCTACCAACTGAAAACTGAGCAGGAGTTGTGATGACAGTTTTCATCTACCTTTAGCTTCCGCTTACTTTCATCTGGATCTTTCTATTCAATACTATCAGTTTTATCATTCGTTGTGCTCAAAACATAACTTGGTGACCATCTCTTTCTTCTTTTACTATTTCTTCATTTTGCCCAAGCAATTTCTTTTTGGGCTATTGGCCAATAGGGCCGATTTTGCCATAATATCATTGGCCCTGATAGCTTTTTGTTGGCCCTGATTTTCTTTAGGTGAGTACTATAAGGCCAAAAAAAAGAATAGTTGTGTTCAGGTAACATTGGTCTAAAAAAATAGGGTACTAGGTAGGTCAAATTTTCATATATTTTTTTTGCTTTTTTTTAACCTACTAAAGAGACCAGTGTTGGGATGAAAAAAATTCCAAATATCCTCTAAAAATATTTTTAGCATCTAAAATACATGTCCTCAGTATCTATGGGCTGATTTACAGTTTTCCATGCTATTTGAGGTCAATTCTTTTGGATTTTGACATTTACTTTTTATAAATTTACTATAAAAAAAAAGTAAGGGTAGGGCCAACAATTTTGGGTAGATAGGGTTACCTGGACACAACAGCTAAACTGAATTTTAGAAAAACTAAATTCCGACCAAAATTCCATAATCTCTGTTAGCCATCACGGCCAAAGTGACTCTAGTTTTGGTAAAAATTGTCGGCCCTGATCTCAAATTTTCAGCCAATGGCTTACGGGCCAGTCTTTATGACAAATACTTACTGATAGAATAAATCAAATCCATCCTACCACCTAGTAGTCTTCCACCAAGCAGTCTAGCTAAAATAAAATAAATTAAAGAGTATTGCAACTCCTTCTGCTGAAAAGCAGCTTAGTTATTCACCATGCCGTGCCTCAGGTAACTGTCCTCAGTGAAGGGGGGGATCGAGGGCAAAACTAGGGCATGATATGCACCAATTCACGCCTAGTATTTCTCATTTAGATTTCTTTTTAAAACAAATATGTTTCAAATTTTCATTTTGCATAACATAACAAGCCAATCTTTTATAAATTCAGTTTCAAAATGACTAGGCAGAAAAGAAATAGCTGGTTTCAGGTTTCCCGGGCGACCCTATAATTAAAAGCCCTGACCATAAAGGTTTCTTTCAGAAAACATTGTGCAAAATAATTAAAATCAAATAAATTTGAGGTACCATAACAATGTCAAAATGTGTATTATAGATGCTAAAAAGTGTTACTAAAGGCACATCTATGAAGTTCTAATTGTTTTTACAATCTGAAAGAACCATTACAGCTAAATAATAATTTTAAAATATCCCAACCTAAAGACCCTATTTTTTTGACGTATGGAACCTGAATGCACTATTTTTTTGCCCTCATTAGATATTTTAGGATGGCTTTCTCAACGGAGTTGTTCACAAATCAACAATCTAAAGTTGCCAAATTATGCATCTCTTTCTTAAAAGAATTGAGAGATAAGATCTGTGTGTATAAGTAATAGATTGTCAGTAAAAGTACTACTACTATTCTTTTGAATAAGGCCACCAAAAAGAAAGTTGCGTTAAGGTAACATCTGTCCAAAAAAGTTAGGGTAGGTAGGTCTATATTTTAATTTTAATTTTTGGTTTTTCTTTACTTACCAAATGGAGACGGGCAGTGTTGGAAATAAAAAAAATATCTAAACTTCCTCTAAAACAATTGCAACATCTAAAATACATGCCCTACTCGTCATCACGATCATGTCCCATGTGGTTCCAGGTTTTTCTGGTTGATTCTTTTTGATTTTGACATTTTTTTTAAAAATTCCTTTAAAAAAGTTAGGGCAGTCAAAAATTTAGTGTAGATCACGTTTCTTGAACACAACAATACAGAACTTTTAAATCTGTCAGTACAGAACACAGAGATGCCACCATTAACAGGAATAATCCGGAAATTGTTGAAACAGACTTTCCAGGTTTTTAGCAGGAAGAAATGTGATTTTAAGTAGGAAGAAAAAAAGGACATAAAAAAGAGCATTTTAGAAATCCTTTCTGTTGTCTAAGAACACACTTATAATAATGTTGTTTTTTTCTTTAAATTACTCATGTCTGAAAAGGTGGCTGCAGTCAAAAATCCAGAAATCCGGAAAAAGAAGGAAAAGTGGCATTTCTGAGAACAGGTGTTTCAGCCTCACACAAACAGACCATAGCGTGACCTAATTCCCTCACTCTCCACCCAGGATGCTCCACTCTCCAGGCGCACTCACCGTTTCCTAAACTGGTAGAAGCGGGGACTGGGCTCGGGCTCCCCCAATCCTGGAGGATCTGTTTTAACGTTGACCGTGGTGCCCTGGGCGACGTGGCAGAGGAGAGAGGTGCCCACGAGGAGAACTTGGGCCCCCAGCCAGCACTGGAGGGCCGTCAGCCCCTGGAGGGAGCTCCAGTCAAACTCCATGTCCTTCCTCCTTTTCTGATGCTACTCCTTTCAGTTGTGTCAAAACCGCCGCTTTCTCAGTCCAAGGGTCGCTCACACGAGATGCCGCGACGGGAGATTCCCCTAATTAGGTGTTATTATCGTCGGTGTTATCTTATCTCTGGTAATTGTTGTTCATGTGTGAGCTCCTGTCCTTGGCTGGGTCCTGATGATGTGTCTTGGGGATGAGGAGGGGGTGGGTGGAGGTGTCCCAACTATACCTGTGGTTTGCGGGTAGAGAGGAAGGAAGGGGAGGGTGGGTATATGGGGAGTCTGTCAAGTCAGACCCACTGTTTCCCAAAGTGAGTCTGTAGACCAGCAGCCATTGTTGGTGGGAATTCCCACCCAAATCCAAGCATGCATTGCAGCTGCTGGTTTATGGCAGGTAGGATCATAAACCAGCCAGCAGCCCAAGACCCACCATAGGACCTGCCTATGCCATTTATAGAGGGTCAATAAGAGACTTCCTTGCAAATTTTGAGTAGCCACTAATAACCATGGACTGTGGTAGGTGTACAGATCCATTATGCAATAGCTAATCTGGGCCAGAATGGGGGGTGGACTGCAGTTGTCCTAAATAGGAATGGGGACTGAAAAGAAATGTGCAGCCACCGTGACCACAAGTGGGGGAAATGAGGGCAGGGGGTGGCTTTGAATGATGCTATTTAAATTTTGCTATTTATAAACGGTATAGCGGCTTAGGGTGAAGAAATAGGCCTATAAGGCCTTAGCCTTATTAAACAGTCATACTCAAATAGGCCAATTGCATTATAGTGTGAAAGTAAAGAGTATTTATTTTCTTTACATAGTTATGATATTAAAAAAAATATTTTGTCAATGACGAAAATTAAAATTAAAGGGGCAGTCTCGTCCGGCCGTCGTTAGGCTAAGGTACGCCGACGTTAGCCTAACGACGGGAGACCCGGCGACGTGTTTTGTGACGTTGGAACGTAATCCTGCAACGTGATTGGTCACGTCACGAATTTGGCGCGCTAGAACGGGAGTTACAACGTAGCAAATAACGTCGTCCTCACGGACGAGACTGTCCCTTTAACCTGTGGAGTCCATCATTCCCTAAGACCTATAAAGTCATGAGTACACATGGGTTACACTCTTTCAGTTTGATGACCCTATTTATGGCTATCTGCTGCATACGCGTTCTCATTATTGCCTCCCCTTCTATAGTGTGGATCTAGTTCCTTAAAGTCAAATTGCAGTAGACTCTAATAGCCTAGATCGTGAATTAAACATAACGTCATGTATAAATTATGTTACTAATTTTCTATTATGATAAGCCACAAGAATGTTATTTATGTATATTATATATATATATATATATATATCCATATATACACGCCTATATACATTATACATAATTATATATACACATAGCCTATAGGCCAATAAGAGTAATTATATGATGCTAGGGGTATGAGCATTTACACTGGACGAGGCATTTATCTATTAGGCCTACTAGAGATAGTGAAATGCGCTCTAGGTATGCAGTTATCGAATCTGAACTAGCAACGTGGCAATCGTAATTTCTCTGTCCCCTACCACCCATCATCCACTGCCCGTTTAGGGGTGTAGACCAGTGGATGCATGGGGGGTCCCAATGTCTCGAGTCGATTTTAAGATATTATAGGGCCCGTATAGGGCCTTGCCTATTGTCCCCTGCCATTGTAGATAATTGAATCCCATGTCTGGTATTGGTGTAATCCCCATGTTAAATGTCCATGCCCTGCTGAAATTAGAAGGGCCCATGCCCTCTCTCTTTGTTATTATAAATAGGCAGGGGCGGATCCAGAGTCGGTCATATAGGTAAACACTCCTTGTAATATTGGGATATATTAACTGTGTTGACTTATATAAGTATGTGATAAATACCTACATGGAAGAACATTTATTAAAGAATGTGGTAAATAAGAGAAAAAATATAGGGGGGCAATTTAGGGGGGGGGGGGCAAACCACCTCCCCTATAAAAAAGTGAAAATAAATAATGTCAGATTTGTATGAATCAACAAACGTAGATTATTAAAAGAAAATTCCACTCAGTCTAGGGGGGGGGGGGGGAGGGGGGCAATTGCCCCTTTTGCCCCCCCCCCCCTGGATCCGCCACTGATAGGGGTAAAAGTCGGATCATATATCCAATTTCGGAAAGACCCTTGTTGCCCTGACGATGTTGAGGGTGGACTCCCCCCCCTCTGTTTCACATCTGAGTGATTTTGAAAGGACGCTCTTCAGGCTTCACAAGAAGAGTAGGTCTAATTTGCTACTGAATGTCTAGTATTATCTAGCCTATACTTGCATAAGGCACCTTTGGCACAGGGAAAAAGTAAAAGACAAAATATGCCATTGTTCCATATTTTCAACTAATAAAAAGAAAAGATGATTTAATTTAGCCCTTTTTTATGTGACGGCACCAATTTTCTCTATTCTTGTTGCTTTGATTAAAATTCACTTTCATCTGTTTTTTAACTTTTTTCCATTTAAAAATGGCACTTCCAAAGGTCATTTTTGTTGTAATAACTCAATCAGATTTTTGCTAAAGATGGCGATTTACATCTAATCTTTTGGGAGCAATTGCTAGAACTTTAGGCACCTATAACACCATCATGAAAAATGTGTTTCTTTTTCAATGTTGGGCTCGTTCTAAATATGTTAACAATATCCTAATTGTACCTCTTTTTTTTTCAGTTTCAGATGTATTCCTGCGTAATAAGATAAGAAGATGCGGGATTTTGAAACAATAAAGATCTACAATGTTCTTGCCATTTTGACTTTATGTTGACTTTCTTTATGTTGACTTTGTCAACATGACAAAGTCCCTGTGAGGGGTCCATTATCCCGACAAGGTCATAATTATCAGTGCTACATCATATTGTTGTTTTGGGCCTGATTGTATAGGGCATACAATGAAACGATATAGGGCCAGCCACCTTCAGTGGCAGATTTAGAGGGGGCGATCAGCGCCACCCCCCCCCCCCCCCCCCCCCCCCCCCCACACACCCACACACACTTTGTATTGGGGGTCAGGGGGCAAATTTAGGTGTAAAATTTTGGAAATAAGGGCTAACCGTGTCACGACCCTCTGGTGGCAGTTTCAGGTACTACAGAGACGCTGGTCACCAGGTGGCGTCCAGCGTCTCTTATCGTAGTGCCCCCTAGTGGGCTAAATTAAAACTAAACAAAAACCGGCCCGGTCACCCGGAATTACTACAAGGGTTGGCCAACGGTGAAGGTTGGGGTTTGCCTCAGGGCCTAACAACTTACAATTTAGGAGGCCCCTCGCCCAGAAGCACAGGACAGCCATGGCTTTTCAACAGCAGGTGAGTTTAATGGAGGGAAAAGGTAGAATAATAGGATAAATATAAGGTGGTTTTGCCGGTTTGTGTGACACTTGTTGACACTGTTTGGGCGTACATGTAACTCAGCATGAACTGGGTTTAGTCCTTTTATGACCTAGTTACCTCTTGCATAGTTGTTTGAGTACCTAGCGGTATTGGACATAACTACAGTCTATCTGGTACTGAGCTCACTTCAGGGAGGGGTCATTTATTACTGGGGGAGGGCGCGGTGATATATATAGATGGTGGGTGGGTGGGATGGTCAGTGTAGTGTAGCTGATTTAGGGCTTTCTTTTTAGCCTCACAAAAACAGGATTATATTTGAATGAGGCGAAAAACAACAATTGTTTTGGATAAGTATCGGTCAAAAAGGGGAAGTTTGACCTTTTTTTCATTTTTTTTTTTTTCACAAAGTCAAAATCTCTCCAATTTATATCATACATTATTTAAACATTTCTTAAAATTGAGAATTCATAATTTTCTAGCATCTAAAAACATTACTGATAAAATGTATGTCCCGATATTCATTTTCAGTAAACTTTTAATAATATGAAAAATTCCATTCAAAATTGAAAAAATATAAGGCAACAAATTTGAGTAGGTCTGGTAACATGAAAACACATTTTCTTCGCCTCAAGAATGCGCACTGGACAAAGAGAGTCCTAAGGTTAAGGCCTGGGCTCTGTCTATAGGCCATGGCTACTAGGAAAATGTCAAACTTGAAAGAGTTTTTGTGAGCCCTTAATTATAGTTTTTAGTATTGTAGCTTATGGGAAGGGCTCACTCAATCAGTCATGTCTTTTGTAGGTATTTGGGCTTTGATCTGATTGCCCGGTTACACAATCTTACATACAAGTAGCTACAGGCCTTTGTCCACCGGCATGCATTTGTAAGCAGGACAATTAGTGTGCATCAAGTGTAATTTAGTGGGCAGGCCTCTCCCTTGCACCCTCCCCCACCCCCACTCCTTGAACTCAGTTCAAGGAGTGGGGGTGGGGTAGGGTGCAGTTTGAGAAGCCAGAAGTGGGTTACATAACCAGTACTTGAGCCACAGTCACCTGCAGGTGGCTGGGTGCAGGGGACCGGGGCATTGACAGTCCACTCAACATAGTGGGGGGGGGGGGGGGGGGGGGGGGTGCTTGGCCAGGTAGAGGGAGGAGGCAGTCAGGGTCTTGGTAGTCAGTGTATGTCAGGTTGACCAATGAGTGTACAGCTGCCCGGGACAGCTGCACTGCCCAATGGACACTACTGGGACCCCCCCCCCCCCCCCCCCCCCCAACCTCTATGATGAGATTTCTGATTTCTAGTTAAGGGCGAACATCGATCGTTACAACGATCGGAACTTTGATAGTCATTTGCTTCTTGTTTCTTACTGCATTCATTTAGGCCTAGGTTCCTTGTTTGTCAATATAAATAGCTTGAAATGATTGCATTGCAAAGGGCTGTACACTCTCAGATTGACAAGTAATTAAATTTTCTTGTTTGTCCCTGTTGAATATCAACTGCCTGGGTGAATGCCTTTGTAAGACCCCTTTTTGATATGTCTTAGATTGATTCTATAATTATATCTATGTTAACCAATTTTTATTGAATCTACATTACATGTTGTATATATATGTGTCAGTAATTGGACATAATCCACCCAATAAGCACATGGAAGAAAATCTTAATAAAACACACAACTTTTATTTTTCAGGGATCGACCGAGCATCTGTGGTCAGCGCTGTTCACCCCGGAGGTTGCGTACAGTCCATCTGAACTCCCTCTGGTGGTCTCCGCATGTTACTATGCTACCACTATGCTCGTTGGACGCCTTCTCCGCTCCATCAACCGAGCCTACGCACCAAAGTCCCTACAGGATTACATCTCGGACCTCATCATCACATTCCAAGTATGCGCGTGCAGCATCGAGAACATCATGATCCGCAACAGCTACGGTTTCGGTGGTTTCGCCCTGATTTTATTCGTCCTGGCAGCCTGGTTTGCACTCACGACATCGGTGGATAAGGGGCGCGGTAACCCATGTCTGAACATTATCGATTATGTTAACGGAGGGCAGAGTTTAAAGCGGACCATGTTGCGATGCGCACTGCAGTTGATCGGAGGCTTGGCCAGTTACCGTTACGCCCAGTACTACTGGTACCTAGGCCTGACCGCGGGACACGGCCGCAGGTTTCAGATGCTCTACTGCACAGCCGGATTGACCGTCCCATCACCCTTCGGCTTTGGAGTGGAGTTCGTGGCCACATTCATTGATTCGCTGCTGAATATTGTCACCGTTACACCTTTCTTCATCTGTGAGAACCTAACCAAAGCCTTCCTTAACACAGCCATGACTTGTGCAGGTGAGTTTCCTATAATCTAACTTCCCCGTGGGGATCCAGGGTTGGGGTTCCTGGGAAGAATGTGTCCCCAGCAGCACCTTTCTGTTTGTAGAAGGCGACAAATGGGGAGAGCAGACTTGGTGGTACAATTGGAAGAGTGCCCGCTTTGAGTCTGGGAGGTCTTGGGATTTATCCCTGGTCAGGTCACACCAAAGAACAATGACAGTGGTTACTTGCCTGGCACTCGGTATAAAGTAAGGACCATTAAACATGACTGGTTGGCCAGGTGTCAGTATAATGTGACTGGAGGGGGTATTGTGTGGGCCTGTGACATGATATCTCAATGTGGCAGCACTATAAAGAGGGAATTGGGTCCCACTGCTACAAATAGGCACCTCATTTCATAGATTCAGTCACTACCCTTGTGGCATAAAAGTAGCTGAATAGGCACAGAATTTTTTTAGGACGGCCTAACTATAAAAGTATGTGATAGCCTTTATGCCATCTTATCAGAGGCCAGGTTGTTAGCTTAATTATGAAAATTTTATCAGTAACATACCTATGATAATGAAAAGAACATAATCATTATACTTATATCTAATCAGTTCAGTCGTAAATTGTAGTAGGTCGAAGCTGTAAGCTAGGTGATCTTATGAGACAATCTATTTTCAGATTGGCATTTGGTTCTTTATCTAATGCCATTAGCAGCACAGTAAGATTAAGAGGGGAAGCCAGGCCAGGCTAAAAAAAAATCTGTTTCGAGTGGACCGACTGGCTTTTGAAAGAGCCAGTTGGGCGGTCAGGAATGGTTTTCTTTTTAGAATTTTTTTTGGGTAGGGAAAGTACTAAGTTTTTTGGAAAAAAAGGGAAAAAAGCAACCAGTCGGGGTTTTTACACCCAGTCAGGCAGTTGACCAGAAACAAACTATTTTTTTTAGTGTGGCCTCACCCCTCAGATCTGTGTCTAAATATCAAAATGCCATCTTTGTTGAGTGTTATCGACTAATTCTTCAAACTTCGTCAAATTTAAGGAACTGATAGTTTCACAAAACAGATTTTTTTTAGGGTGGCCTTAAATACAGTGCAAATTGGTTTAGTAAATTGTGGTATGAACTATGACGAGGAGACACGTTCGAGGTGGGTTAGGGAGCAGGTGTCTCCGTTCCCAGTAGTGTATACATGGGGGTGATGACCCACAATCTGAGATTAATTACTATCATACAGATGGGCCTGGACTACTACATGTGACAGGGTGACAGGAGTGTTTTAAGAAACCACTCAGCCCCACCCCATTGAAGGTCCCATACTGTCCTTCAGAGGTCACTGATGCGGGTATGAACTCAGGTTAACTTTCCTCCCCACAAGGTGACCTCTATACAGTTAAGGTTTGGTGTTTAAAATCTTTGTTACGAAATGTATGTATATATACTGGTTAGAGTGCATTTGGACCCTTGATTGGGGTCCAATTGTCACAAGTCGAATATCCGGGATTTTGAAAGGGGGTCGCATTATTCAAACATTTTTTCCTTAATGACTTTTTGTTTTGGCTGAATTTTAAAAGGAGGGGCGCGCGCCTCGGCAACTCACCCCCCCCCCCCCCTCCCTCTCTGGACCCGCCCATGGACCCTGTCAAGGTAATGAAAAAAAAGAGATGTCTCAGTAAGAAATTGTGATGGTTGCCCCCAGGCTAGCACATGATCCAAAGATCACGTAAGCCTCAGCAATGCAGATCCCTTTGTCATGTTATCGTGTATAGCTTCTATGGGGGCTCATTGTTTTAGGCAAAATGTAATCAATTGGATGAATCAAGCAGGCTGAATAAAGTCTCTTTGGAAGAGCTTGTGAGTATTAATTTATAAATATATATTATGAAAATGCAAGATATGTAACTAAAACACATTGTTAAGATATTGATAATGTTATCTTAATAATTTCGATTATTGACGTGTATTTATAAAGGGGATGATGATACTATTATTCAGTTGAAGAAGAGATCTAACATTTCAAGCGTGCCTGATGCTCCAGTTATCAAACTGAATCTATATATAAACTATAACCTATTTATGTTGGGGCAGGGGGGTGACCTTCCGGTGTGTATACGGGTCTTAGTTAGGCTATTGTAAGTTAATATGATTATGCTATATTATTAGCATTGTTTCAAGTTAGATGTCATTAGATACGCCAACTCATTTTGTCTAACCTGCATTTAAGTAATTTATAACCATCCTGCGGTAGCTCTCTCTCTGGGAGACTGCTCAAGCAAGATCAGGGTGAACGTAGATATTTTCGCGCTGCCAGATTTTCCCGCATCAAGCAATTGATTATTCATGGACAGCTCATTTATAGTATTTTGAGTACCTGCAGACTAATTTTGACCTGGAAAAACTATAGAAAATTAGGGTATTATTCTGATATTTCCATCTGTAATGAATGAATCTTTAAACAACTTGGAAAATATGTAATGTATATGAAGAAACGTTTGAAAACAAGTATCTCCATCTTTTTTACATGTCAAACTATAAATAATGACATGATTAATGAAAATTCCTATGCAAAAGCCTTGTAATTTGTCGACATATTACCCAGCATGCACCCTGGTAAAGATTAACCTGCAGGTAAAAATCAAGAAATTGGTTATCCGTGGTAGGGTGAAATGCATGATAAGTGACCCTGTGTACACAAGCCCTATTGTCCCACGTTTGTATAGTGGGTATATCGAACCCTGATATTGTGTTTGTAACTATGTGAGGCCTGACTCCAGTGGCCCGTTGCAAAATGGGTTTCGTAACAACGAAAATAATAAAACAAAGCAACATTTTGTTGTTACTTTAATCTTAACAGCACATGTTTTGACACTAAAAAACTTCTTAGAATGATTATAATGACCTGTAATCTTTACAGTAATTTTTTATATTTTTTCCCATTTTACATCAATTTACAGAACTTAATTTGATCTAGTAGAAGCAGAGATATAAGGGTTTCGTAACAGTACAACCTTGTGCTGTAGCACAACCGTTCTTGAAGTTATCCTTGAGCATGTGCTGTTACGAAATGTCATTGTGCGATGGGCGACAGGTGTTGGGCATTGATCAGAGACAAACACAATCAATAAAATAGGCCACCCTGGATCAGAAATAATGTTTCCTGTTCAGCTAGGTGGAAAGATGGCCAGACTGAGTGATCTATCTATTATTCAAAAATTTTCAACCAGGGACAGCCCAAATTCGTAAAAAAATGCAGAAAAAATTCTTCGTAATGCATTGTAAATGCTTTGTAAATTTAGGAACATAATTTGCAAAATTACAAACATTAAATAATTTAGTTTAGAGGTCATATATATTGATGTAGACTCTGTGAATTAGCAAAATGATATGTTTCTATAATGTTGGACGAGTATCTTTGTATCATTTTGACACTTAGAAATATACGATCACAACATTTGTGATAGTATATTTAAGCATTTACGAAGCATTCTTGGTGCTTTGTAAAATTTACGTATCATAAAAAATGTACCGATTTTGTTTCGTATGCTCCGTAAGTTTCCGTGCATCTGCCCCCAGGATTTGTACTAATACTTGGTAGTATAAGTATTAAGTGTATCAAATAGTCTTCCTGATTATCCCCAAATAGATGTATGAATCAATAAATTTCTTTTTTCTTTGTCATTTCAGGAGTGCACCTTACAGGCATGTACCTGAACCCAGTGAATGCCTTCAACCAGGAGTTCGGTTGTCGCGGAGTAAGTCGCTGGGAGCACCTTGTCGTCTACACGGTCGGCCCAATGATCGCTGCCGCCCTCGCTGGCTCCGTCTATCACCACGTCAAGGACTTCGTCAAAACCCTACCGCGACATGGTGGGGATGCTTCGTGGCCAGCGGGGAAAGGGTTAACAGGACAGGGACAAAATGGGGTCAGGAATAGAGCTGGAAAGAAAAAGAATGCGCAGAAAGAAAGTAGTCCCAAGAAGGAAAATGGAATGAAAAATAGTCCTAGAAAAGCGTCTAGGAAAAATGCCAAAAAGGATAATTAGCATTTTTTAATTCAATTGTTAGCGTGACTTATGTATTGATATTGATATTAAGAATGCAGAGAGGGAAGATGGAGATGAGAAAGTTAGGGAGAACCTAGAAGGGAGGGGAAAGGGAGAGAAGTCAGAAAGTGCGAAGACAAATTATATAGTAAACTATAGGTAAACAGAATTGAGTGTCGACAGGACACCAAGACTATGAGTCCAGGTTGTCTGGTTCATAAATTCAGGGGTCCTATACACTAAGCCTTATTGTTAGGGTATGAATTCCAGGATGTCCTGTCAGGGTGTCCAGAGGAAATTTGTAGACAAGTCTTTTAAAATGGTGACATGATTAATTAACATTTATTCATATATCTATGGTGAACGCTGGTATGTAAGTGAATTGAAAATATTGTAGGAAAAGCGAAGGATAAGAAAGATCAGAGCTGATAATGTTAATAAAAAACAACATTGATAACAATTTACTAAAACTAAGAAATTTATATCACAATCGTCCCAGTACAAATAGAAGTATTACAAAGGTAACCCAGACTAGAAGAGACGAGTAAGGAAGGATAACAATTGAGCATAACATGCCATGCAAAGGTAATTGCGGAAAGTTGACCTACAATATCACAGTTTAAGAGCATAAACAGATAATTGATTTCCTCATTAAATCTATTTGTGGTCATTGTCGACATTGTTCCGGGAGATACGCCAGTTATATTGCCTGGTGGGTGCTGCGCAATATAACCCACATTTGGTATATCCCGGGGTTGTACAAGTGTCAGACAAAATTACAGTAAAGTCCAACCTTGTCTCCTATAGTTTGTGTTATTGAAATAACCAACAACAATATTTTTCTATATCCCTAAGTTTTGCTAAAACATGATTCATCAATTGACAGATTTGCGGGTTTCCCATCAAATCAAAATGTTGTATTTCAGGCCAAAATGAGAAAAGGGCCAATATATACAGCTGCAATTAATCAATTTTTTTTTTATAGAAATTTGTCAACCAAATTGCTTTGGTTGATTTTGTATTATGCAACTGTCTTCATGGAATAAGCACAGAAGCAATTTCGAAAATATAGCGTGGTAAACTTCAATGTTGGTGTAAACTGGGATGGGCTTATTAAGCCTGGTTTAAGATTAGATTACAGGCCCACATAGCTTCGATGTTACAGCTCTTTTTCGCTATTTTTCGGGCCATTATATTTACAATTTTCATATTGTATTGTAGTGCAATCTGATACAGTGCTGGTGAATGTGGTATGAATATGAACCACGTGTGTCTTTTTTTCATCGCTGTTATTTAATTAGCAGTATTTTATTCAAAGGTATCCATTTATTGTTTGATAGTTCATTATATAGATCAAATATATGTGCAATGAGAAAACTTACCATGACCTTAGATTGTGTTTCCACACATTCCATGATGTCAAAATACCCTTTGAATGGGATTCTTATTGATATCATTTTGGGATCGAAAGCGCTATTGCGCAAACTATAATGTAAGATAATCTTCTTATGATTCTTGAATGTGACGGAGTTATTATGTTAACCTCGTGATTATATTTCCAAAAGAAAATCCTGGGAAAAAATTCCTTACATTCATCATAAATGATTGTATTGAACTGTAAGCAAAGATCTAGCACCACGTCTGCCTCAAATTTGTATTACGTGCTTGGATAGATGTTTGTAAGATAGGGTCTTTTTGTGACTAAGCACCCTGAGATAGATGCTAAGTCGCAAGCTTGAGATGTTTGTGAGACAGCATTCTTTATGACTTAGCACCCAGAGACAGATGCTAAAGGCCATATCCCACTTTGCGTCAGGTCCGTTTGCGGCCGTTATCTAAAGTGGCCGCAAGCAGTGGCCGCAAACACCTTTATTCCACCTCGTTTGCGGCCGCAATAAACTCATTTGTAGAGGCTGTTTGCAGTAAATTAGATAGTTTTTATGGGATATGCCCTTAATTTTTATGGTTTTTTTTCGCTTATTGATACATCTGCAATTGAAACTGCCACTTTTTGCAGGGAAAAAAAATTCCTATTTAAATTCCCACTCAAGCATTCCTAAGTATGGTAGAGAATTTGTGTGCAATCATTTTGGGAAGAAATGTCCGTTTGATAATGATATGTCATTCGCTGGGATATGAATGTATGCTCTGCAAGCGATTCAGAAACTTAGTTGGGGACTGAATTAAAACTGGTTCCTGATTGGTTGATATTCTCATCGCTAGTTCCTCTTATACACCAAAATTGTATTTAACTGCTATTAACTAACATTTTCGATTTAAGCATATTTAACTGCTATTAACTTACATTTCCGATTTTAGCAAAGTCCCAAATTTACATTTGTCTATGAAATTGTAACAATGTTATGTATCTAAGAGAGCTATAGTTTGGTAAGGTGTTGGTGGAAACCAGTATTAAAGCCTTGGTTGGCAAAATGATATATTTTACAAATTTTAGTATTTATCCATTGTATCTTTATATGATTTAACTTTTAAATTAACTTACATAATGTCTATGCACGCCAAACTATGCCTTGTGCTGATTGTTTTGTATGTCTTTCTAACCAATATGCCTTGTTTGGGAGTTGGTCAAGATAATAATAATATATACGTAAGGTTACGTAAAGGTAGATTTCTTAACAGGAAAAAGCTGGTTTGTAAGAATACATCTGAAAACTTTGAATTTTGCCAACAGTTCAGTGCCTTGCTGTAGTAAATGAAAACGTGTGTATTGCCAGATAGACAGTTATACCTGTTAAACCTTTGGTCCTGACTTTTGCTCCTAAATTGTTAACGCAAACTGAAGTTTAAAGTCAAATGGTTATATTCCACTAGACGATTTTTTACTACCGATAATTTGATAAATTCAGAATTTTCATTGGAATTATGACGGGTATTCCTGCATGTAACATGCAATTTTTGAATTCAAAATGCTTTCTTAAGATATATATCATGTCTTTAATTAACTCTTAGTTGCGATTAATATGGGATAGTGGAATACAACAATTTGCTCCCCAGCAATTTAAAGAAAACAATAGTAGGGGGTATAGGGTTAAGACTATCGTTTAATCATTTATATGAGCGTCGCTATGGAGCAAAGGTATATCATTTAAATTGAAATAATTAATTATAATTAATTTGAGTATTAGAACATTAGATGTCTAGAAAAAACATTGATTGAAGGAATGGGAGGTTTCTGTGTATCACAGAAACCATAATACTGTAATGAATGCTATGTAATGGTTTACCTAAGTTATATAAACTTCATAAAGATTATATTCAATTTAGTATAATCTTCATCGGAACATTCCTAGATAAAGATACAATTCCAACCTTTATATGATTTGTCAAAAATGTGAAATACTGTTCAAATTGTCTGGTATGTATTTGTCGAGATGTTTTCTATTGTAACAATATTCGCATTTATCAGAAGATGATAGGATGTTTCCTGTTAGTTCTGATATAAACATACAAATATATGGACATGCATCAGTCACAGAAAATTAATAGTTGAAATGAGATTCCGCACAATATTTGTGCATTAAATCGTTTTGGGTATAAAAGAAGTATTTTTTCATTGATTCAAACGAATTAGTGTTTTGAAACAGCGAAAATAATGGCGGAAATCCTGTTATCATGTATTACTATTCTTCTGTGATGACAATGTGAGCGTCATATGGAATTCGACAGAACAAGTGATATTCTTTGACCATGATGATGATTGTTGGAGTTTAACGTCCATTTCAGTAATTTTTCAGCTATATCAGGACCATCTTAGACCATGTATGGAGAGACTAATAAATAGTAATATAAACATGTCTAGTTTGTTGCTTTGTGGTGAAGTTCATAAACTGCTTTCCTTATCTTGGAAAATCTTAAGGCTGTATTCCACATGCCGAAAGTGCGCTGCCAATTTGACGCCCATACACTTATCGATAACGTACTTTCGGCCGCCGAAATTGCACCGAAAGTACGGGACGCTGGTACAGAATGTTTCCATGGAGAGGCTCAGTATCGGCAGTGCGCATATTTCGGTATGTAGAATACGGCCTTTATCATAAATATTCATTATTCCGATTGTAAAACGATTTAAAACAGTATGACGACAAAATTAACCTTTAAATGTTCTATTGAAATTACAAGAAAATACACAACCAAAACACATACATATTTCATTCGGGAAGCACTTTATTGGCATTTCCTTATTATTACGATCCAAGTTTGCATAAAATCAAAGCGTGCATTTAATATGCCGTGAATTAGCTTACACTCTACGACCTCCCATTCAGAACTACCCCACTGTCACTACACACCGAGGTATACCAACTTCTCTGGTCAACACAATCTTCAAGTATCTATATAATGAGGTAAAATATACAAACGGCGCGAATCACATTTCAGTTTATCAAGTACGACAGCAGTGTCCGATACTAACATTTTAGGGTGTCAGCCAACTGGGCCGATGGGTCTTATATTCAAGTTTGTCGGCCACCCGGGCCGATTTTGATGTATTTTCCCCGAAAATTGTCAGCCCTGATACAAAATTATTGGCCATTGGCCGACGGGCAGGCGTTGATTTCGAACACTGCGACAGACTTAAATACCTTTTTACCATATCAAATGTACATTCAATCACACTTTTGTCTTCTGACATGGTTTTGTTGACATAGACTACTCTTTCAACGGTTAACTTTATTTATGAATTTCTTTCTGAGTACATAGACTACGTAATCCTCAAATGCTTAAACTGTATTCCCTCCAAAACAATGTACATGCAGTCGATAACAAACACTTTTCTTTTGTTAATCCACATTAAGTAATGGGTGCATAGTCACTAGAAAAGATCTATTTAACTTCGGACAGTGCTTGACCTATGAAGAAGAAATAGAATGTACACTTCCGTCTATGGTCACATAGTGGTAATAGGATTTCTTCACGATCAGTATTTACAAGTTTAAAACGTTTCTAACATCCAACTACTAATCTATCAGCACCATGTTTCTTTATATTATCACAATTAATTCCAACACTATTTCAGATTCAATGTAATATTTCACAATATATGCTCCTCAACAAGTTGAATCATCTTTATGGTTGCATTCACAAATATTTGTGTATATCTTACAATATATACACAACAATTTCTGTAAATTTCTTTAGTGTCAGACAAGAATTCAGCTGATTCTTAACAACAAAAACAATTTTAAAAAACATTGCTAAATGCATTCCCAGGTTGATTAAATGTTCATAATACAGTTTGTGGAAAACACCAGTAAAAGGAAGAAAATAAACATTTTCTCTCATAAACTATCACAAAAAATATATCAAGGGACTATCAATGCCTATTTTAACCGTTTCGGGGTAAGGGAGAGGATGCGGAGGTTGTTTTGATCATTTTTATAGCCATTCGTATTTTTGTAGGGAGCCAAAACCAGTACAAAGTGAAAATTTAGCAAATTCTATTAACTATTGAAATATATTCTATGGCCATAACTTATGTCTACAGTAAAATACAGACCATAAAAAATGGCTGACACTTCATGAAATACATATAAACTTGTCTCTGTTTAATTTTGGTGACCCACCAAAATAGGTTTGCTGTCTAAAAGCAGAAATGTGACGGGTTTCTGGAAATCAAGTGATGTTAACGTTAATCATCATGGTTCATGCTATACCAGTAACTAACGCTGGACTCATAGAAGGTGTTTTTGTAGTTATTTGAGTTTGCAAAATTGTGTCAAATGTTAGTAGAACATTGCTTTTGGCTCACCTTAAATGTCCCTCACGTCATAGCTAAAGGAGTATAACACATTGGTTGCACTCTAGCCCTCATTACAGTAACCTCAACTCAAGTGTAGCCTTCGTTCATAAAACTTTTCTGCCATTGGGTAATATTTTTTTTATGTCGTTAGACATTATACAATTCATTTGCATGCATCCTGATTAGAATTAAGTTTCTAGGTTAGATAACTCGAAGTGATTGCTTTGAAATCAGTCCCTTTTGCGTCACTACAGTTCGAAAATATACATCTAACAAACACAAAAAAGCACATTGCAAATAATATTTGAACAGAAAAGTTCATGCAACCTTTGACATGTATGAAACTCATTCTAGATTTCAATTCGACAATTTCAAGCCATAGACTATGTATTTTCTCTGTGATGAAAATGACTCCGAAACGCACTTCTTTTCACAAATTGAAAAAAGGAAAAAACATTTACCGTATGAAAAACGGGTATTTTACAACTGAAAGAAAATGTATTTTTTTTAGCATTTAAATTACAATTTTTAGGTTGAAATATCTTATTTGGAAAACAAATAATGCACAGAATAAAATTGTGATATGTGCTTTATATTTTTTTGTAGCCAGCATTATATTAAGACACATTTAACCCTTCAATCTATCAGCTCAAACCTAGATATCAAAGAGCTTAAGGGTTAATTTTGTTGCCCTGTGTTGCCGCACAACGCTTTTGTCACCTCAATTTTGGTCGGCTTTACAAAATGCCCGAAAATCAGATGCTCGAAAATAACTGAGCGACATCGTAAGGGACCTCTGAATATAACTATCAAGGTGCTTGAACACTTACTTAGTAGAAGTGCTTAGGGGCTGACTATAAATGATGTCAAACATTTTCAGGGTACTTTTAGACCCCACCCCCACCCCCTGTCACACTAAATTTTCTGTTTTAAACATGAAAATAAGGCCCGATTTCAGGCAGCATCACATGGTTCAACCTACAGCACCCACCCCCTTGTGTGTGACATCATTTATGGACTGCCCCTTATGCTAGTTAATTTCCCATGATTTTAGGGCCTATAGTTATGATAAATACAACTTTTTTTAAAGTAATATTAATATGACATAATGAACCCTGATGTGTAAACCTTCAAACGACACTTAGAAGACTACTATTATATTTAATGCTCTACATCTCCTTTCCAAAATGTTAAAATTCAGGTATCTGCAAAATCATTGAAGTACTAAGCACCTTGAAAAACACCCCTGCAAATCACTTCACCGAAAACAAGATACAAATGGTACAACTTCTCGGATATATAAACATACACAATGAGTGTTCTACAATCATCGCGTTCCGTGTAAAAATACTTTCTTGGTTACTACTTAGCAAACAAGCGTAGATATTATCCTTAAAGCACAAACCTCTTATTTTACCAATTGAATAATAACTAATTTCACCGGGAAACATTTTAAATCATGTAAAACTTTTTTTCTTTCTAATTTTAAAAAGTTAATGCTGTGAGGCAAGACTCTAGGTTATGTAACTTATGGCAAGCAAGTAAACATCAACGTCTGTTTCTCCTATTCTTCATTGGAAAAGGTCAAATTTTTATGACTTTAAGGGACTCAAAAACCATTATAAGTGACTCTTGTTTATAAATGTGCAAGCTGTCATGTTCGTGCCTTGAATACTTTTGTTATAAAGTAATATATATGTAATACTTAAATTTACTAAATCTTATCGAAGCTACAGAATTATTGAGAAAATTCCATACACTTATTTGTGTCAAAAAGTCAATAGATGTAAGTGTAGATTAGAAGGACTGCTATAAACAAATTTATATTCAAACTCTTCTTGCTTAGTCTAGAGTTATTGACCTAGTGTGTTTATGAAAGGAGAACCATATAAAAAATGTATTTTTTGACAACTGAAGGAAGTGCCTTTAGGTTAAGCTGTGCCACTTAATGACTTTTGTAACAGGTTTCATAAGAGGCAATGTACTGGCCACTTATCAGTAAATCATGATTAGTTACTCTATACAGGTTTTACAGAAAACCTCTTCCTTTTATACTTTAAGTACAATAACCCACTGAACTATTACAAAAATTGCCTTCAAATGGCAATATTTATTATATATTTGATCACATTCTGACTTTAACAATCACTTTACTTGATGGAAAAGGAGCGTTTCAAGAATGTACAAATTTGTCTTTGGGACCTGTTAGATAGGCACTATGAGAACTCACCAAAGCTCTGGGAGGAAGAGTTGCTCTGAGATATGTATACCTAGAAATAAATCACCTGTGCTGTATTGTAGAATATTAAGTAGATGCCAACCAAAACAGATAACAATGGATTCAAAATAGTAACAATATCATTATGGAAAATGGTGGCAGGGTTCCCACGAACTTGGAAGAATCAAATTCCATGACTTTTCAATGACCTTTCCATGACTAATTCTGATTTTCCAGGTTGACTTTCCAGGGTTCAAACAATTAGAACCATTATAAAAATGATTCAATTAACGGCCTCCCATCACCCCTATAACCGTCCTATCCACACCAGTATATGTGACGATTCAATGAGTGTAAGTGCTTTCATGGAACGATCCAAATACCTATGGAAATAAGGCAATTAAAACTTATCTAACTTAATATTTTTATTACTCAAGCTGATTTTCCATGACTCAGGTCAAAATTCCATGACTCTTGGTCAAATTTTCAAATTCCATGACTTTTCCATGACTTTCCATGACCACCTTCATTTTCCAGGTTTTCCAGGTTTTCCAGGTTTTCCAGGTTTTCCAGGTTGTGTGGGAACCCTGTGGTTTCCTTCCAACAATTCATTTGGTATTGGGCAGAAATATTCTGACCAAAGATTACATCAAGGTAGGTTTTTTTTTAACAGAGAGTTAATTCATTCATTAGCTGCCTTGATCCCTATTTTTCACTGATATGTACATTGGCAAGGGTTTGGGGAGGAATTCTCCCCACCACAGATAGCTTATTTATTGCATCTATATATATTTGATATTTTCAAGTTGGTTTGAAAATTCGTTCATTTCTCAAAGATATAGAGCAAACATTGGTAAATTTTCTAGTTTTCTAGAATTTTTGTCTCCAAAATCAGTCAAAATTGACCTGCAGGTGCATTGAAGACAGTAAATCAGCTCTCTGTGGTAGGGAGAATTAGAACGTGGTGTGTTCATGTCTTTCACTTTGTGCATGCAGTGTCAGAAACAAAGTACATATTTTGTTGTGGCCAGCTGCACAAACATTGTTAAAATTGTGTACCCCAAAACTTGCTCATGTGTCAGTTTGATATACAGCAACAATCTTAGATCATAATAGAGTGCATAATTGGGGCGTAAATTTTAAAAATTGCCCGCCCAGAGGCAGAAAGATGTGCGCTATATGCAGGGTGCAACAACATTATTTGAACATCGCGCTACTACCTGCTTGGTCGTTGTAAGAGTGGAATGTTTGACTCCATATTCTCTAAGATAGGAAAGGAAAACTCATTTGTTTGCTTCTAACAGACATTAAGCTATCATTGAACTTGCAGGTATCAGCAAGATTGGAAAGTTACTAGTGTGTAAAACTCTACATGGTCAAGCTGATCAGCAATCAAAAAGAAATTAATGGATTATAGCATCCTTATTACTAACCCTTTCAAAAAATGGCTAGTAGCAGTTATCATATGCAATAAAATCACAGGTATATGCGCAAATAATTATGATACTACTGCCTGTTTGTCAGATATCTGGTACTTTCAAATACTTTAATCATTTACTAACTATTATATTTTGCAGACATAATTCTGCAGAATATCCTGATCACACAAATTGGTGTCATAGGTACTTTTGGTGTGATCTGCTAATTTCATCTCTGCCACTTTGCCAATTTTAACCCGAGAGTCATCTCTGCATCGTAGCGGCTACTGGGCCAACCCTGGCGGCCGGATACAACAAGCGTAAATTGCCAGACTACTTTGAGCCACAGGGCGTAGTAACCGTATAATGCCAGTTTATAGTATAGGACCCAAATAGCAGAGTCAGTTCTCGTGGACAATCTTTTCTGGCATGGAGGGTGATTTGTTGGAGAGTGCCATATTGGCATAATCTACTTAGCTGGTGCCTGGCAAGCTGGTTAATTCTGGGACAGAAGTAGATGAAGCCAGTTTGGGACCAGCAAATGGCACTGCTTATTTACCTGAAAGCTGGTTAATCTTAAATTTTTAAAGAAAAATATCTGACACATTTTAAGTACTTCATTCAGAATGTCATGGAGAACTGAATCACAGAATACAAGTAATGTGTTAAGTATCAGCCTTGTAAGTAAAACCTTGACAAGAACTTTAAATGACTTTAAGTTTAAAAAGAAATTTTCAGATAAGTTTAGTTTGTTTTTTGGGGGTAGTTTAACGTCCGGCCAACCACACAGGCTTCTTTCCAGACTGCACAAGGTAATGCTTTTCAGCTTTGGCCTTGAGACAATTATTTCAAACATTTAGTCCTTAGTGAGTTGCACTTAAGATCTGTCAGGGGTTCAGTGCATGACCGATAAGTACAATTATTCCAAACAGTCTTTAGTGGGTTGCATTTAAGATTTGCGAGGGGTTCAGTGCATGAACTGATGACAGTCGTTGTCCAGATGTTGACATACCGTTGCAGACCTACCGGTCCTCTCCCTCCTAACTGGCTCAATGCATGAAGTGACCAGTGAAGTGGTCGGAGTAGATGATGTGTCGGTCGTGTACGTACCAGTCGTCCCCCTCCTTACGAGGCCATACCTCCAGCTCCACGCGAGGCCCGTTCTCGGTGAGATGGGCGGTCAGGTCTACCAGCCCCTGCCCCGGAAGGTGCACGTTGTAACCATCTTGGTATTTCGGCTGGATCTGCAGATTAAGGAAGGCCATTTTATTCAATGGAAATAAAATCTATTTATATTTGAACGTGTCCTTCCAAGATATGAACTCACAACATAGATGTTTAGACTTGGAGGGGGTTGCTAACCCTTCCTCTATGAAGTCACGCAGAGGATGAGAGGGGAACTAAATAATGGTGTCATGACCTAATTTGCTGGTTCACACAGGTCCTTTAAAAAGCTGTTTAAGAAATCAGAAACCAAACGATGTAACAGCCCGTTTCACTGATTCTTGGTACGGCCTGAAGTAAGTTCAGTGTGTAGACTGTACCATGCAAAAGGACATTGTTTTAGATTATACTCCTTTTTCAATTTTCCATTCTCCTACCAGGGAAAGCTAAAATATTTAGCATTTTATGCCCATTCTATGTGAGCTAACTTTGTGGAAAAAAACATAGGGAAAAATTAGAAATATTTGCTATATATCTCTGTATTATGAATAAATATTCAACGCAGCTTGAAAGATTTGTATACAGATACTCAATGAAAAAATATTTAATGCTGTTTTCAATGCAAGGATCAATGACAATTCATGTGTTTAACCCTTATGTTCAGTCAATAAATTTCCCAGCATGCATTATGTTCTATGCATCTGAAATAACCTATCCCTAGTGGGGGTAATTGATTTTTAATAAAGTTCGGAAATCATATATATATATAAAAGAGTAAAATTAGCCACTTAGAAGAGATCTGAGATGAGAAATATCTGAAAAAGATATTTCGGGATTTTCAGTTTAAGAAAATAAAAGGTCGTAAATATTCACTAGAAAACACGAGATTTAGGTATAGATGGCTATGAAACAATTTTGGAAAAAATGAAAAATAAAATTGGTGACTTTGGTAAAGAGAAATGCTATTTTCATATTGAAAAGGCAGAAATCTCTCTTGAACACTTTCTTACCTGACCAGAAGTAGTGAGAACGATTTCCACATACTCCTTGTTCCGGGAGATCACGCGGAGACGGCTCAACTCGGTCGAACTCTCACCATCCAGGAACACCACAAGAGTTCCCACTGAAAGATATAATATGTGTATTATAAAAGGACTAGAGAAAGATACACACCGACTTACCACTTGTTAAGGACCATAAAACCCCTAATTTAAGCTGCAGATTGAATAAGGGCTAGTTTCAGAAATCAGAAGCAATTAGGCCTCAACGTTAAGGTTGTGGCTTACATTAGATTTTTGTACAACCTTGAATAGTATGAAACATATTTTTAAAAAATGTGTTGAAAAAATGCTCAAAGAACAAACCAACATTCAGGGTGTGGCTTGAATTAGGGTACGGCTTAAATTAGGGTTTTTTACAGTAGTACCATAGTCCACCCAAGTACTAGACATGTTCTGGGAGCCCTTAGAACTATTTGAATCATTTTCCACATATTATATTACATATCCTTTTGCTTCTATTTCTGTGTTGCTGTCCTACTTTGGATTAGCTTCTGGATCCAGTATATGTTGTTGCCTGTCAACCTTGCCAAATACTTCAAAGAATATCCATATTATGAAACAAAAGTCTATTCTATTGTAATCGCACACATTTATACATTTTTCAACACCTACCTTCGCTTTCCTCAGGAATGTCTTGTGGAACAGACATCGATGGCGGCTGACTTTCCGCAGTCAAGTGGTCGTCTTCTTTCTGGATAAAGAGCAAATATAAAAACTGCTGTAAGTAGGATTAGAAATAATTTAATCAAGGCCAGGTGTGGCCACCAGTCCCCTAGATTCACAACAGCTCTCTTTTATGTATACCAATCTGATTGAATTTCAAAATATAGGGCATATAGAGAAAATTGTCAAAATAGAGGAAATAATAGGGATAATTCAAAATAACAGGGAATGATAGGTATATAGGGAAAGTGGCTTCTCTGCTACCAGAACTGTTTCCATCAATTACAGTAAATTTAATATGTAAGGCATTCACTACTTACATCGCTGTCACGGTCGTTGTCCTCAACTGAAGCAGCAGAGGAGAGAAGCTCTGCAAATCAAAAAGGGAAGAAATTGTTTTTATCCTGAAGACCTTACCACAAAATAAAAACTTGAAAGGGCACTAATATGCCCAAATATGTATTGATGGTATAATAGTCATGAAACAACACTCTGAAAAAGCTTATATTTCATGTTTCCAGGACTGCTACTGAATGAGGTTTCTAGTAAGAAAGTTATGTACATACTTTCCCAAATGTACACATAAAACTGCCACTGCTCAAATATCAATTATTTGATGGATATAGCAATCTAAAATCTTATATTTCAACTAAATGATAAAATATCCTACCTTCTTGCAATTCTTTGTATTCATCCTCAATTTCAGAGAATGAACGCGACTGGGATGAACGAGCAAGGGGCGGTCGTGCTGAAACTTGATGGGAAGCAACGTTTGTCTGTGAACCTTGTGGACCAGCCTCAGGCAATCTCTCTGCTTCACAAGTGGGCACTGGTACATCTTCAATAGGCTCAGAAGGTGCTCCAGGGAGATCACTGGAGTTATGGAACTGCAAGTCAGAGAAATCCAATTCCTTCATCACTTTCTCCAGGTCCACTGATGAACCTGAGCTTTCGCGGGAGAAGATGGAGAGATTGGGGAGGAATTGTTCAGATGAACCAATTGGCTGCCATTCTATACTCCCACTTAGAGCAGCGATGTCACTCACCTGGTTCCCTGTGGTGCCACCTAAACCAGGGATGTAGCGTGCCTGGCTCTCTGTAGTGCCAATTTGACCAGGGACATAGCCTGCCTGGCTCTCTCCAGTACCACCTAAACCAGGGATGTAGCGTGCCTGGCTCTCTGTAGTGCCAACTTGGCCAGAGAAATATCCTGCTTGGCTCCCTGTAGTGCCACCTAGACCAGGAAAGTTGCCTGCCTGGCTGTCTGAAGTGCCAACTTGACCAGGGAAATAGCCTGCCTGGCTCTCTGCAGTAGCACCTAAACCAGGGATGTAGCCTGCCTGGTTCTCAGTAGTGCCAAGGTGACCGGAAAAATATCCTGCTTGTCTCCCTGTAGTGCCATGCTGACCATGGGAGTTGCTTGCCTGGCTCTCAGAAGTGCCACCTAGACCAGAGAAATATCCCTCCTGGGTCTCTGCAATGCCACCAAGACCAGGCATGTGGAATGTCTGACTTTCTGTAGTGCTACCAGAGCTACAGCTTGGCTGGCTGGCCTCACACCTAGGAGCTGACGCACCAAAGTTTTCTTCCTGTTTCCGCTTTTCGGACAACGTCCGGATATCAATGTCTCCAGACACTGTGGTCCCAGGGCTTCTTGGTGTTTCCGGGAGATCATTGACATTTTGGTCAAACGGTGAGACAGGAATGTTGGAGTCGTCCTCGGGTGACGTTGGAGAGAGGTGCGGTGCAGGTACAGGGTGGGCTGCCCCCGATATCAGAATATGGCGGTTCTCACAGACTGTGTTGATGTACCCGAGATCTACGAGACAAGGAATTAAGTATATAAATGTAAATAATTTCATATTCATCACAAATGATGAATTCAGGCATCATACCGCCTTCCCAAAAAAATAAAGGAATTTAAAGGAAGTTTTTTTCGTAAAAATAAAGGAATTTGTAGGGATTTCTAGGAAAAATAAAGGAATTTTAAAGAATATTTAGAGAACTTTTAGAGAGTTTAAACATGAATTAAGGCAAATAATATTGTAATAGGACTGCCTTCCTGTTGATTTTTTTTCTGTGCAGCACTGCGTTGACTCAAGTCGACTCACGTTGATCAATGTGTCGACTCATGCCGATTGACACGTCGACCTGGATCAATCGACGGCTAGTAAATTTTGCAATTTTATCGCTAATAATATGGAATTCTATGAATTCTATGAGATAATGTGATATTTTCTTACTCTAGAAAAAAATTAAGGAATTTAAAGGAATTTTTCACAAAAATAAAGGAAAATAAAGGAATTTTGCCTATTTTCACAAAAATAAAGGAATTTATAGAAAATTCCTTTAAAATAAAGGAATGGTATGATGCCTGTGAATTACCAAGACGTCAAATGTTATGTGAACAGTCTCAATCCCCAAATAAAGTGGTCTTAATTAGGGATAGTAATAATTTTCTTTTGTAATTTCAAAATCTACTTTCCCCTTTAAACAAATCTTTCGAGGAAATACAAGTGTGTGTACTCTGCTAATTTTTATTGGATCTTTAAGTATATCTTATTATGAGGAAACTTACTTTGACGGATCAGGTTAAAGGCAGGGTGTTCCAGGGCACTGCTAGCTGACGGGCGTAGTTCCGGCTCAACAGTCCACAAACAGGTGATCAAGTCCCGGATATCGCTGTCAACATCCTCTGGGATATCCTCAATAGGGGGTGAGGCCATGACAATCTGGAGATAATCAGAAGGTACCAGGAGTCAAATAGATGTTTCTATTAAGGTAAAATATGGCTACACCATATCAAGAGTAACCTTATAAGGAAATCTCTATACTCAAAACTTATGAATAACAAATCACCAAATGCCAATTCAACCTGGTCTTGAGTATAGTCCAAGTTGAACTAAATGAAAAAGAATACAAAATGGGTCCAAAAATTAAGTATATATGATCGAAGTATTAATGAATCAGATATGACTGTGACTATAAAGTAATTTTGTATTATCTAGTAAGTCTTATTCTTGTATACCTCACTACTCTACTCGAGTTGCTGAGATTTTGATGGTAAATATTTCTAGATAACCAGAGAGTTTGTGTTCCCCCACCTCCAAAAAGAGCCCACAAAGATCAAGCTCAATTCCCTGTGTTCAAGAACTCATAATCAATTTGTCCACTAAAGGAAAAAACTTACTTTGTAGGTGAGACAGGCTGCTCCTGGAAAGCGCTTTATCCAGGGAGGCGATCCTGACACCATTTCACACAACAGGCAGGCAGCAGCCCAGACATCAGACTCATGGCCGTAGCCTATACACTGGGCCTTCTCCGGGCTCCACTGAGTCTGCGAGCCTACTGGTGCCTGGTCGCGGGGCACTCGGGGGTATTCCAGGGTCAGCTGCCGAGCAAGGCCAAAGTCTATCAACACGAGCTGCGTGGACCCTGACTTCAAAAGAACATTCTCACCTTGAAAGAGGAAAAGAAATAGAGCTTATACAGATTAGGGACCCAACTCGAATTTCATTTTCAAATTCCCTATGATTTCCCTGTCACACAGCAATTTTTCTTTGTCATTCCTAACAAGTTGTTCAAATTTAAAAGTCAAATCCCTACTATTTTGAGGATCAGGAATTATAGAACCTGACCAAATGAAATTACCAGTGTCTTCCCTGTATTTTGGTAAAATTTGCAAACTCCCTGTCAGGGATTTCTTTTGCAATTTTTCCTATTTTCCCTGTGCCGTGGGAATCCTGACAGATGTCCTACAGGCCCTGGACATAGCTGTAAGTCAAGCTATTGAGGAACTACCAACAATCAATTTGTCATTCAATTTTCTTATCTTATGATTGTTCAACTATCAAACTAGAGATACTGAGTGTTTAGTCAAGGGAGCATTATCTTGCTCTATAGAGATTTTAGGCTTGGACAAGTCCAGAAACTGCCTGAAGTTCAAAGGCAAAGAATTTACCAACAAGTCCAAACGTCTAGCCATACTGATCAATTCGGCGGCATGTTTTAATGTTTTAATGTCTTAATGTAATATATAGTAAAAATGTTTTATACAGTATCAAAGCTTCCAGCTTTGATACAGATGAGGCGGCGGTACTAGGCCTAATAATATTAATGTGTAATTTATTGTGGTAGGTCTGAACTGACACTATAGTGTCAATTTCACAAATAATTTAATCTTTGAATAATTTAAATCTTAAATCTGTGTGACACTGACAGCACCGGAGAACTTATTGACAGTGTGACGCCTATGTTTTAACATTGAATGGGAATGATTCAGACACTGACAGTGACTTAGGCCTAGACATATTAAAGTTCAGATTGAATATTTTGGTGGTAGGTCAGAAAAAAATGACACTATAGTGACAATTTCTCAAATCTTTTAATCTTTGGATCATAAATAATTACTTTCGGAGCCTCCATAATACATTGACAGTGTTGCAGGGGGCTTAGGCCTAGCCTGAGTCCAGTCATTTTTTCATACCATCTGTAAAATATTCTTGCAAACGTATCCAGGCCTAAAATAATCAAAGCATATGATATATATAGGACCCTCACATATATGGGAACATAGATATATACATGAATTTCATTTTGATAGGCCTAATAAGGTCTAAATAATTATTTTTCAGATTGCAGGCGAGAGAAAGAACCCGGCCGAATGGCTGGCCATGTTACCGTGTCACTGTCAAGCCTTCCTCGTGTCCGATCGATCCAATGTCTTTGCATTCGATACGAACGCATGTTTTAGACCCCTTCATGCGTTAGTATGCATCCACAGGTCCACAAAGATGCGTTTAGTCCAAATGTCATCCTGGTTTTCTGAGTTCAAAGTATCGATGCAGGCGTGATGAGGAGAGAACCCGGCGAAGGGTTGACGCCATGACAGCAGTGACAGTGCCTCCACGTGTCCGATTGATCCAATGTTTTGCCTTCGATACGAACGCATGGTTCCCGCATGAATTGTCAATGCGTTGTATGCGTTTAAGGGTGTCCAGACGTCCAAGATATATATATTGAAACCATCATATAGCGCTGTAATCCGGGTAAACAGGCGGAGAAGGCGCAGCCCCCCGTAACAACCAACCGTCCCCGCCTCCAGCGCGGGGCGGTCTGGGCTCTGTCACCGGGGGAGGCGAAGGATTGCAAGAAAACAGCGCGATGCATTTACGCGTTTAGACGCGTTATTTCGCATTATTTTCGATTCTGGGACAGTGGGAGGCTTATCTATGGGTCGAAATCTATCTGTGTATACCAATAACTAAATTTAGATCAACCGTTTTCATGGTGAAATAGGTCTGCATAGGTCCGCAGTGTCCGAAATTAAGGGTGCACCCTGCACCCGGGGTGCATGATTTTGCAGCAGGGTGCATGATTTTTCATACCGTGCACCCGGCAGATGCACACTTTTTTGGTGGAATAAACAGCCTTATATCACTGAGGGTGCAATGAAAGACTCACTGGGTGCACACTTTTCAAAGCTATGCACCCGGCGAGTGCACAGTTTTAAACCCTAATTTCGGACACTGGTCCGATTCCCGCGCCCCAAATCGGAGAAGAAACGGTCACGTGATCAAGTAAGATGGCGAAAGCCCCGCCGACCGTAACGGTATAACGATTTGGATTCCTGGCTTGAATGTCTAATTTTGACCGTTTTGGACGATTGTAACGATTCCTATGTATTCTATATATCAAAATCTCTGCAATGTAAGCCAAAATAAGCCCAAATATGTGGTCATTTAAGCTCAGAAGCGATCGTCTCATCGGGTGTTACACATAAACGCGTCACCGATTGTCGTAGAGACGAATGGGGAATTCGGCGGCTAAGATCTTAAGGTGACCTAGGACTTTATTTGATCTTAAAGCCTTGCCGCCTCATAATAAATTGATACTTTTATTTGGCAATTTTTCCAAATCCAAAATATCTTTAAATGAAACTATTCCCCTTGAAGAACAAAATTGTCACTTCAGCAAATTCTTCCTTCATTGTAACCTGATTTACCAAAAAGAAACTATCCCCTTTTATCTGGAGTCTATAATGCCTTACTTTTAATGTCTTCATGAAGAATGCCCTGGTCCTGAAGGTATTGCAGCACCTCCAGCAGTTGTTTGAAGAACACCATGGCTGTTACAGATGTCAACCGACGGTGAACAGAGATGTGGTGCTGCAGGGAGCAACCTGAAATAGTGAATAGCATGATTGTTTGTTTGTTTGGGTAGTTTAATGTCTGGCCAGCCCTTCAGGGTTCTTTCCAGACTGCACAAGGTAATGGTTTTCAGCTTTGGGTGATTGTATCTATGATATAATTTAGGAGAAACCCGCCAACAGGTTTGATACGTTAAAGAGTGGCAAGGGGTCTTTTATGTGCAGTGTCCTATACCGCATTCGGGAGTCCTGGTCTGCGCATGTACACGCTTTTGGCGCCACTATCTGTGGGGGGACAAGCGCGACTTTCCAACCTATCAAGACCATCCGTTATCAAACATGGCGGCGCCCACTGGGCCTCTCCCTAACGCGGTATAGAAATGGCACCACACACCAGGCCTTTGACGACCCTTTTGGGGACACAGGGTGGTCATTTGTTGCCTCTTGCATCAACAATGGGGTGCTAGAAACCTATTCTTCCCAGGGAATTCCCGGAGGAACCCCCACCCCGGGTCCCCACAGGGGAAGCACAATGAAAACACAGATAAAAGTGACTAGGTTATAGAAATGATAAGAGAAGAAAGTGATGGAATATAATGCTAATTATGCCATATCAACCCAAAAATGAAAGCAATGAAGTAATGTCATGGTAACTTATCATAGCAACAAAGAACACATAAAAGAGTTAGGCATAGAAACCTGATTTATAGAATGTAGTTCTACAAAGTGAATGAAATAATAACTTTACCATATGTAAACTTTTGAGCAAAGCTTTGTTATTAAACTGATAAACATGTATGGTGCTTGAGAAAAACACCTAAAAAGAGCTTATTACCTTCCACATATTCCAACAGAATGAAAACGGTGTCTCCAGTCAGCAAGGCACCAAAACACCGGCAGATGCTCGGATGTCGGAGACGTGTCAGAATGCCAACCTCTGTAGGTTCGAACTTCTCCAAAGGTATCTACAAAAGATATTTTGTTATAAAAATGGAAATCTAAAAAGCAATATTGAAGAGAATGTAGTTTTGTACATTATATTCAATTATCAAACTTTATCTTAAAATGACTCCTGCAGATTCAGTTTTCGTCTAGACTGTTTTCACTAAATCAAAGAATTTACTTGAAAGGAATGATTTGTATGTTGGGGTACTTTAATGTCCGGTCAACCACACAAGGTTGTTCCCAGACTGCACAAGGTAATGCTTTTAAGCTTAGGGGTGATTGTATCTTTGAAATGGTTTAGGAGAAACCTGCCACTGGGTTCAATACCCTACTCGTTTCGAAGAGTGGAAAGGGGTCTTTCATGTGCAATATCTCTTGAAAGGAATGGGTAGTGCGTGTTTTACGCCTTACTGACATTAAAGGTCAGTTGCACAGCCGAACAAGTTTCAAAATGTTCATTATATTATGTCCAATATGGATGTGTACAGTCTGGGCTAGTTGAAAGGAAGTTATATCAAAGTGAAAGTACCTCTTTGACGCAGAACTTGAAGAAGGTCTGACTGTCCTGGGCAAGTGAGCACCGGCTGGACATGCCACGTCCCAGCATGAAGGCTGTCTCCCATTGTTCACCTTTCTTGTAGCGGCCCCCTGGATACATCAGTCGCATATCCTGAATAAACAAAAGGCATGGCTCAGTAAGTTAGTTCCTAATAGAAATATTAGCTAAGGCATTGAAAGAAAATACTCCAAGAAAGTCTTAGTACAATGCATCCTTTCAACTGTTTACTCCTTCTAACACTAAATAAAATCTAATCCTTGTGTGATTTTCACTGCTGGTTTTTACCTAATGAAAACTTATTAAGTTGTAGGGTTGCTAGATAGGTTTCTGTAGGAGTGTGTCTACTGAACTGAGGTAAATATCGACTGAGACTATTCAATGTACAAAACAAACCTCTGCCATGTAGGAGAAGATTATGCCCTGCTCCACTTCCTCTTCATTCAGTTGAGGAGCTCTATGCTTTCCTTTCATACGCTGCCATTCTGCTGTCTTGATGATAAGGTCTGTACGGTCTCCATATTGCACGTGGTCAGACGGCTGAGCCCACTGCTGCCAAGCATGGGCTGACAGATGCACAGGTTCCTCCTCTGTCGACTCTTCAATTGAGAGCATCACTTTGGCATGCGAGAGCTGAATGCTGTTAAGTGTGCAGATTGCCACAGATGCAAAGCCAATGGAAGTCATGGACTGAAACTCTCCAGAGGACGGCTGGGAGCTAACCAACATACGGGTGTCGAGTAGCTGGCTTAGGTATGATTTTAACCTTGTCCATACCTGAGGCGTATGCCACACCTCTTCAAGGGCTCGATACGGGTCTCTGTTCCGGCGCTCCCGCACCTTCACTCCTAGTTTCTCACAGAGTGGTACATTCAATCTGCAGAACTGACCATCCCCCGCATTCCCCCGTGATCCTGATGGTGGACCACACACACACTGTTGAAGGTGGAACTTGATCAAGGTTGCCATGTCTCTGCACATGTCACACTCAGACCAGTGTGAGAGATTGCACATGGCTACATGTTTGAGCTGGGAGTGGAGTGTACAGCATGCCAAACATTTGTCGTGCTTCTCGTTTCGCAGACACCTTACCAGACACTTGTCTAGTTCTTCACATGCTTTGATCACATCCTCGCTGGCTTCAAGTCCACGAGCTTTACGCTGTAACTGCAATGTAGAAAATAGAACAACTCTTCATGGTTATTCCTGAGTATGGATAATTGACTCAAAGCATCACTAATCATCTATTTTCTACTTTTTAATCAGCAAAGAAGGAATTTAGAGGTCAAAGTTGAACAACAAACTATATTTTTGACCACGGTAATCTTAACATGTGTTGGCAGGTCTGCAGACATTATCCTAATATTCTTATTATCTGATTATTATTGAATTACTCAGGTGAGCCATTTTGTTGACATTAGCCAGCGTGCAAGGGGCTGCTGAGGACACATTCTTCGCAGGAGGTTCCCACAAGGACATCACAGTTTGGCATTGTAAAGGTTTCACTAATCACATTGAAACTTACCAGCTTATAGGCTCTTCTGAAGGGATCCCGAGATTTACCGGATGTTTTTTTCTGCAAATGAAACAATCCATCAATGAAGATCTGTACTGAGTGTCATCAGACCCTGATTGACTGAAGACACAATTCGATGTGAAAAGACCAGCAGTTTCTAGAACAAGAACACCTCAAGAGAATCTAATAAATAACAATTTGACTTTTCAGAACTGAGTAAGTTCCTTATGGTGATGAAATATGCTGTCCTTAGTAATATACTCTCATTTCAGAAAGGCCAAATACTATCTACCAAAATTGTTCTCACAAGTACAAGCGGTAAAGAAGGTTACAAGTTTGTGTGCTATAAGCCCTGCGTAAGTTCACCGCAATTGGGGGACAAGTTGAGCGACAGATTATGCAATAGTCAAGGTGGGTTGGGGGTGAGTAGGTAACAGGGATTCCTGTAAAACTGGGTCAAACCTTATTTTATCACAGAAAAATTCTGAAAACAATCTGAAATGGCCAGATTATTATCTCATCTACTGTTTTGCCAAATTTGGAATCATTTCTTTCATCTGCTGCATTTTGATAAGTTTTTGCTTTTTGTCAGCTTGACCCTTGCATCCCCCAATAATGACAGCCCCAACAGTGCAACTCACGCGTGGGCTATAGTTATGCAGTTGTATTCATATGGGAAACCAGAGAGATCTGAGTCTTCACAATACTGCATAGGACCCGCGACAAGCAGAAGTTATCTATTTCCTATGTCGATACTAACCTTGGTGTTGTACACTTTGGGCCGAGCACCGTTGAAGCCACCTTCATTGTGCTGAAACATAAAATGGGATATAAATATCTAAATGTTAACATACTATGCCATTATCTGGGCTAATGAGAGTTGCAAAACATATCATAGTGCACCCATAAAACAATTTTGAAAGAAATCTGATGTCTGGAAATATGTTGATGATCTTAATTTATCGAGTGAGAGAAGCAAATATAACATTAATTATGTTTATCATTCTACAAATCAAATCATATGCCAATAAGAACACATAAATCATGCACAATACTTTACTAATGTATAATGAATGATGACAATTACAGTCTAGGGCAATGAGATACATGAAAAGTTTGGCGCATCTATTTGATCCTTTCATTAATATCATTTACGAATGGAATAAGCAATATCAATCAAGATTTGCAACTGCAAAATGTAAAACTTGGGGGGGGGGGGGGGATATGAGAAATTGAAAACTAAACAACTTGTTGGGGAGTGTAAAAATTTAATTTTGTTTGCAGAGTGATAAAAAAAAATCTCTTTGGAAAGTAAAGGAGCCAGCATATGTCAATCAGTAGATTGGGTTGAGTTACACTGTAGAGTACTGGTTTTGAATCCCACAAAATAATCTCGGATTGCTCATTGACCTTTGCACTAACATAAAGCAGCCATTTGGATGTCTCGATGAAAAGAAATTGATGTTAGATTACAACTCACCTCAGGTCGCCTTGATTCTGGTTTTCCTTGACCAGATTGGTCTTTACTCGCGTCTGTTAGCTCCCCTTCGTCTCCTCCTCCCTCGGCTCCTTCAGGCTCCTTTTCTCTTCCCAGTCCTTCTTTCCTCTCATCACCATCCACCTCATCTTCATCTTTACCATTCTCCTGCAATGACAACATTCAAAATGAAACTGCACGAGGACAACTATTACAGACAAGACTGAACTTGCAATGAATCATAGACTATTTTGAAATATTTTCTAGGAAGCTATTTGGTCAAAATACACTTAAAAGAAGTTGTTTTGCTTTATTATGTTGAAGTTGATAGTGCAAGTCTGATGAAGTTGATATTGCTGGAAAAGGTACATACATTTCTTTTATTCCTTTGTTTACACTTACAAAAAGATTGGAAAAGGTGAACTGCTGTATACTTTGTATCTGGTTGCACAGACTCTCAGAGGAGAGGCCACCATCAACAACATCAGGTAAATCAAGTAGGTGATGGTCAAACTTAATATCTTAGTGTGCATGATCTACCTTTAGTGGCCATGCTCTGCATCACCTTACAAAATAATGGATTTGGAAAAGGGTGAAATCTATTTATTACATTTAGTCTCAAAAGACCACCAGTAATCTTTCAATGAATTTATCAAAACATCTAACATCCTCTCAAATATCTTAGTGTGTATGATCTACCTTTAGTGGCCATGCTCTGCATCACCTTACAAAATAATGGATTTGGAAAAGGGTGAAATCTATTTATTACATTTAGTCTCAAAAGACCACCAGTAATCTTTCAATGAGTTTATCAAAACATCTAACATCCTCTTAAAAACATTCATAATATCGGTAATTCTTCTGTTGCTAACAAATTTCTGAAAGATCTGCTAGAGAAGTTTGTCACAAGTTGGAAATTCCTAAATAAGGTTCAAAAAAGATATTCATCCCCCAAACCTTACCTGTCCTGCCTTCCGCTGCCCCGCTGGTGGTCCTGGTGGTGTTCCGTTCCTGTCCTCCATTCCGTTTTGACCGCTCCTCCCTTGGTCACTTCGACCGCCGTCACCAGCTCCTCCACTGCCCCCCTGTCCCTCACCGCTACTCTCCTGCATCCCTTGCTTCGAGCCTCCCTGACTGCCATGTTCATGGTGCCCATCCTGATTGCTCTGCCCATCCTCATCAGCTTGTTGACTGCCAAAACCTTTCCCAGCACTATGTTTGCCTTGACCAAAGTGCACCTCTTTAGGGCCTTGCTGCTGTTGACCGCCTTGATTGTTATTACTGGTGCTGTTGTTAGTGCTGCCCTGCCCGTTCTCGCCGCCTTTCTGACCATCGTGTCCGGTCTGGCTGCCCTCGGCATCACTGAGCCCATTTTTTTTGTTTTCGAGACTGCGTTCGTACCAGTGCCTGCCGCTGTGACCATCATGGGTACCTTGGCTGCTGTGCCTACACTGAAAGCCGTGCCTGCCGCGCCCCCTCTGACTGTAACGCCGGCCACGCCTGCCCTTTCTTTTCTGGCTGCCCCGCCTGCCATGCCCTTTGTCTGAGTTATGCCTGTTGTCAATGGTATCTTGTCCTGGGTCCTGGTGAGGAAGTGGGGCCATGGTGCCTCTTGCGCCACCCGCAGAGTCGGTCGAATGGGGTCCCTCCCTACTGCCAGCAGCAGGAAGGTGGGCCACAGCCAGGCAAGCATGGGCTGGAAGAAAGAGGGCAAAATGTCATTAAGATGGAAAAACTTCATTAAGAATAAGCTCATCCCACATTGGATATATCCCTGGATTGGACAAAGGTTGGACAAAGTAGATATATAAACCATTCTTGTCTCCTAGAGTTTGGGTTACTCAAATAAGCAAGAATTATAGTTTTCTATATCTCCGGGTACTGCTAAAACATTTTCATTTCTTAACTTTTATCAATCAACAAGTTTTTAGCTTTGCCAGCCATTCAAAATGCTGTATCTCAGTACAAAATAGGGTTGGACATTATAGGTTAGACTTTACAGTTGGTTCCTATGGGGAAAGGTCCAAAATATAAGGTTGCATTTTAGAAATTTTAGGAGCAATCTGTCAACCAAATTGCCTTGATTGATTTTGTATTACACAACTCTATTTAGGGAATAAGCATGGAAGCAATTTTGAGAATAGTTCATGGTAAACTTTACTGTTGTGTAAACTGGGCAGCTACTAAACTAAGGGCAAATGAAAAAATATGACATTGCTTTATATGGCAATGTCCAAAATTAAAGGAAACCTTGCACATAGTCAAAGGATAAATAATTTTCTGAGAAATTCTTTGAGCATGGAATATGGATCAAATACTATTAATGCTAGAAATATTTCAAGGATATTCCAAATGCAGACCGAGTTATGAGACTGTAATATTTGGTCTATCTTATGTGTTTTTATGAGGAAGCCCCTAATTTATAAGTTGGCAAGGACATTAATTGGGAATCCCCAACCCTCAATAGTGAATGGAGAGGCATTTTAGCTGCAACATCACATATCTATATTACTATTTATTAGGCTACATAAGGCAATAAACACTGGTATCTTTTACTCACTATTATTGAACAACCATGAGGCATGCATAATTCTAACAGTAGAAAAAAAACATCTCACTGTGCAATCTGCACAAATTTAACAGTGGGATAATACATACATTTAAAGTATATGACGAGAGTGTATGAAAAGAAACTTATGTATTGTGTGCCTGCCAGGCACTTAGTCCCTGAAACATTGCACCCGGTAGCTTGGCTAGGCATTCCCCTGATCTATAGTTCTTATGTCCAAAAAGTGTGCATACATCAGTAAAAGAAATATGCAGCAATTGGTGGAAATGTGCATGCAGGGCTCACTCCCCTTAATTTTGAACAAAGAATGAGATGTCATTTTCCAATCAAAAACATTCCATTTCATTGGACTTACCTTGCGGTGAATCGGTGCAATATTGGACTACCCTGTTTCCATTCCTTTCAGGAGACTTGAAGTGGCTGGAGCCCTGTCCCCAGGACCCTTTCTCCGGCCTTGGTGTTGGGCGAGAGACCAATCGAGAGTCACCCACCTCCAGAGTGCCTTTGTCCTCAGTCCGACTGCTCTTGCCAGGTTTTGCAGCACCCTTTGGATTCCCAGACTTTTTGGGCGGGCCTGAAGGTTGACTCGGTGTGCTCGCCAGACTGGAGGATGATTTTGTTGCGTTCTTACACCGAGGTCGTCTCCTTCGCTTCTTTTTGGGTCTTTCACTAACCCTATTATCAGGCAGGGCTGTTTGGAGAACAAAAACAAAACATCATTAGAGTCTAGAGTAGATAAGAGTTCAGATTCAAAGGTCTCTGAAAATATCATCAGACTTGTACTACCTTGGGCTGTAACATTAAGGATTGTTCCTTCATTTCAGGTTACCTGTAAAACCCCACAAAAACTCATTCAAAATTTACAACTTAACTTAATGTTAAAACCTTAATTACAAAGTTTTCCCTTTAGATTCAGATACTAGTAAAACTAGGTCAGAGGGATTTCTAAGCAATAGACCCAGTACCTACTGAACAGTAAGCAAGTCAATATAGGAATGGTAAAGCTTCAATGATTTAATGGATTTTAGTCAACCTGGATTTGGGAAACTGTTGATCACGCTAAACAAGTAAAAGTGACAGTCTTTTGCATTCTGGAGTGGACTAGGGCAATTTGATCTGTTTTAAGTCACTAGCCCAGTGAGCTATCACCTGGAAAAAAAAAATCAAGGAAAGGGCCTCCATTTAGCAAAGTTTCAGATTATGTGTTCACACTATAGTCTGGCGGTCAAAGATCAAAATTCTGATTTTGTGTGCCATGAAAGGTCTATACCTGAAACCATTTCAGGGTGCTAGAGGGGTCCTTTGGGCATAAGGAAATGCCTGTTGTCATTCAGTAGAGGTGTGCATGAGACAGACAGCAGGCATTTTGTTTGACTCCCCCTTTCAAAATATGACATAGCATTAATTAGTCCTTTCTGAAATAACCATATCAATTTCTAAACTATCCATTTCATATTAAACAAATCTATAGTGGATTAGTAGGGAAAAATAAAACACGAGTAACATTGGCCTTATCCAAGGTCAAGGTCATCAAAATTAAGGTCAAACTTTAAAAAAACTTCAACATGTGAGTGTTTTATTTTTTCCAAACTGTCCTATTATAGTCTATGAAATATGTATAAATTACATCTAAAACTATTCTGGGATGCTAGAAGGGTCCGCTGGGCATATGAATATATGTCTGTTGTCACTATTTTCTATAGATTTTCCAGGGTTTTTGTGGACAAAATTGGTCAAAATTAGCCTGCAGGTGCTTATAATACTATAATTTAGCTATCCATGGTGGGGTGAATTCAGACAGGCTTAGCTCTGACATTTCTTTCAATGATGAAATTTATTAATGAAATTTCGGAAATAGCAAATTGTGGCATTCAGTTATATGCTGATGACACTGTACTTTATCATCATGATGTAAATTTGTTACAGGAAGAATTATTGAAAGTAGTGAATTGGTGTAATGACAATTTACTAACCATAAATGTGAAAAAGTCTCAGTGGATGCAAACTTCAGTGATATCAAAAACTAACCCGAAGAAGGATATTTTTAAAATTAATGGAGAAAACATGGAATTGGTTTCAGTATACCGATATTTGGGTTTGTTAATTGATAGTAAATTATCGTTTCATAAACATTATAATGAAGTATTTAAAAAAGTTCAATTGAAATTAAATTACTTTAAGAAAATTAGAAGATTTTTAACGGTACATGCTGCAAGAACAGTCTATGTATCGACTATTTTACCAGTAATTGAATATGCAGATTTTATTTATGATACAGGAGTTAAATATATGAACGAACGGCTCCAAAAACTTCAAAATCAGGGTTTATTGATAATTTATAATCAGATCAATAAGCCTTATGATGAAAGGGATTCTACTGAGACTTTACATAGATATTGTAAATTATATAGACTGAACCATAGAAGATATATGCATTTACTACAATATGCTTTTACTTTAAGATGTAATCCGGACTTAGTTGACAATAGGGAAATGGGAACGAGGAGAAGAGCTGGTATCTTATTGTGTGTACCAAAATACTCACATTTTAAAGTTGCAAAAAATCCCAGATATAGAGCAATTATAGAATGGAATAGACTAACAGTTCCCATTTCCTTAATAGCTGAGAAAGGAAAATTTAAGAACTGTATAAAGAAGATAATCAAGAATCCATATGCTAAAACTTAGGTGAATTGAGAAATGATTCTCAGAATTTGTATTTATCATCTCATCTCATCTCATTAATCTTATCATGTTATGCTAGATTAGGATGTTTTTTGTAATATGTGAAGGTTACCCGCTCCGCAATGCTGAGGATGTATATTTGTATAGTGGGAGCGGGTGGAAGACCAGCAATGCTGAACCCAATTAACCCAAATAAAAACAACCAAAAAAAAAAAAAAAAAAAAAAAAAAAGGTTTTAAATTGTAAAAAACTTCCAGTAAGATGCACATTCGCTCCACGGGCCGGAGCCCTATGGATATGAACGTCTGTCCCCTTTTCCGACTGCTGCACCTCTCTCCACTACCAAGATAGCATCAGTCGTGTGGGGGCCTTCTGGGGTTCATGTGAGTGCCTACTCATCCATAATCACAGACCTACAGCAGTATGGTTATCCAGTAACATCCAAATAACTTGTGAATAACTACCAACTGAATGCAACAAGGAATTGACCGATGGACAGAGAGCTACGTTCTAACAGCCACTGAAGCACTATGAGATGATGAATTAAAAGTTGAATTTCTTACAGAGGATTTAATGCCAATCTTTATTTTATTTTGAAAATAATTGCTGGGTGTGTACAGTAGGGATGCACAGTGCACTTTTCTCAAAGCTTAAATTCATTTAACTTCTCTAGATGTAGAGATAAACAAGGAGTCCATTATATATTAAAACGACTCGCCTTCCACGTATTGAAAAATCCATTACACATAAAAACACATGATAACTCCTTCACTAAACATGCTGGCATCTGATACCCCACTTTTCCACTATGTTTTAGTACATTATGGCTACTCCCCCTTAGAAATGTCTATCTGTGTTAAGGATATGAATCTGAATCTGACGTTGTATTAGCCAACCAAGGCCATCCTTAAAAAGCATTCTGTTTACCGTCCAGCGGGTGACAAATATAGACCCTATCCGGCCAGCTGGGGTTTTTATTTATTTAATTTTATTTCCTGCCCAATGAATTGTTTCCAATATAACACAGATAGGTTTGTGAAGGTCTGAATTTTGAGACCTGTAGATTATTTTACTAATATTCACACACATTGCACGAATTTCCACAGCTTTAAGTGCGATCAAATATTTTGTCACCTTCAAAACCCGTTAGCAGTCTAAAAGTGGCATGTTTATAGCTCTTTGGTCAGGATAAATTCATTAAAATTTGGAGGAAAGAAAAAATCCCGGCTGGGTTTGAGTTGGCAGAACTCGCCCGGCCAGTCAACCAGAAACATTTGTTTTTTCAAAGGATGGCCCAATATAATATAGTTGTGGAAACTAAAATCTAGTATAAGATATATTTCATGGATTGTTTATTTTGTTCATCGTTCACTGTTGTATTTCGTCATCTTATAGAGACTGTTGCCCTCTGCAATTATGGCATGTACAGGAATACCACGTCAGCAGTAACATGACACCAAAATGACCAAGATAAAGACAGGAATATCTCCAACAATGACTGGATCATGTACTCCAACCTACGTCATCGGGCTCTGAGGCCACTCTGCGCCGTGCCGTGCCTCATACTTCCAACCGTTCTCGGCAAAGAGAGCATCGTGTGGCAGAGTGCCTCGTGCCTGGGCAGAGAGGAGTGGTCGTGGTTCCCCGTTTGTATCCACACACACATAATATGGGCCCTTGATGGGGGGCCCCAATGTCGCATGTCGAACATAAGAAAGTGACGTGTCACCTGTCACTAAGTTCCCCATGACACATGTCGCCTCTAAGATTGATGTCACATGTCGAATTTAAGAAATTATGTCATTTCCTTTATTTTGCAACTCGTGTCACTAAGCCTCATGTAGCATGTTGATTTTAAGAAATGGCCATGTCACCATGTCAAATTTCAGGGTCTAGGGCCCCATGATATATACACAATTTCTTTTAGCTTTGGATTCTATTCAATTAAATGAGCACCTATGAATAACAGGAATGTATCTACCGTACAGATTATGAATAACGGATAGTGATACATCAATACAAAGGTCATGTCAATATACGAGATTAATTAACAGTATGTCAACTGTTAGCAGAACCATCGACGCCACTGCTAATGCAATAGCATCAAAAGGTGTGCATACGTCCAGGGAACAAATCACGAAAACCAAGTTTGGCGACACATCTGGCATTAACCAAGATTGTTTTTAAGACCTCCATATATTTGGCAGAAGTTGGCATCCTTAGTACAAAATTGGCACCTCCTTTCACCCTCAATAATGTATTTGTTTCTCTGAATCGACAAGTGTTCAAATATGGCGCCTAGTACTTGGAAGAGGAAAATTGTAACTGATTCCGGTCGTTTCAGTGGGTGATTTTGTTCAAATATGCACTGACAGCTTCAGAGCCTTCCTGACGGTACAGCCTCACAGGGAAGGCTTACAGAGCTCGTCAGTCTGCTTAGCTAGGATCAGCATCTGCTCACATGGTTAGAGTCAAACATAGAGACAGACCGTTCTTTAACTAAGGTGAGGACACAACAGACCAATCAGGACACAGCATGGATGGGTTGGGGGTTTACATATCTGTTATTTACTATAAAGAATCATAAGTCACATACCGTTGGGACGTTGGGAGGAGGGGGGGGGGGGGCGAGGAGGAGGGGCAGGGGCAGGGGGGCAGTGGGAGAAGGGTTAAATTATTTCATCATCTACAAGGCATGCCAGACACTCAAACCCATGACATTACTCTATTTGGTCGCAAGATGTACAGGTTTAATGCATGTATACCGACAGACCAAGACACCGCATTCCCAAATCACAAGTGTAGTAGACCTTTCACACTACAAACCCACCCTTCTGTAGTCATAGGAACATACTAACCTCAAACATAGTCATGGCACGATAGCGCTATGTAGAACAAAACCCCACCCCGTCCTTCTCTTCCCTAAGTAATTATCTTTGAAAGTGCCGAGCCCTGGGAGGGGGGAGTGCTGTGGACGACTGGAATTTTTGAACGGTTTAAAGGGAGCCAAAAGCAACGTTGTGCCAAAATATGACAAAATTTTGCAAGCTCAAATAAGTATGAAAATACATTCTTAGGGTCTATTTTTAGCCATTGGTACTACAGTACAAACCTTGATAACTAGCTATAACTTCACTTGAATTTCAATTTTGATAATTATCGTGTCAGGTATGCCTGTAGTTAGCAATGTTTGTAAACAAACCAGTTTGGTGGGTCACCAAAATTGATTGTGAAGGAGTTTTATTGTATTTTACTGTAGTTTAAGTCTGTATTCACAGTCTATATTTTACCATAGGTCTAGGCTATGGCCATAGAATACATATCAAAAGTTAACGGAATTTGCCAAATTTTGATCTTACATTGCTTTTGGATCCCTTTAAATCACGAACTTAAAACATGGCAAATTTGGTAAACATTCTCATCTGAAACCTCCTCAGATTTTATTGGAATCCATTTTATCAAACTTGGACCCCCCGTACATCTACATGGAAGCCCATCAGAGTTGCTGGGAAACCCCCGTACATTTTTAGGGCTGGGTCGGGCATGAATAAGAGAAATATGGTGGCATGCGACATAACCCTTTCTCAAATTCGACATGCAACATGGGGACCCCCTCCCCCAGCTACACCCCTAAGCAGTTCAGGCACAGTATTATAACCAATAAATTAGACAACTTATATCATAGACAAATCTAGCATTGGCAATTACTAAACAAAAACATCTTCGATAAGTCCAATATTGAAAGCGGTCACCCTTATAGACCTATAACCACTTGACCTTCGGCCACTGATATACACAAAGTCAATATCTATATCAGGAAATGAGGAAAAACAAAATCTGATTCGTCTAAGTGACCTAAATATGATAACCTGATCCACCGATAAACTTGGAGATTTACTCTGGCCATTCAGCGATTAACTGACAATTTTCCAATTCCGAATTTTGACCAGTATAAAGAAATTTTAACCAAAAAAAATCAGCAAAAAATGCACAGATTCAAATAGTTGCGCCAGCCTTGCCTGCAGATATGGGAAAAAATAGTCAGTTTCAAACTCTCAATTAAATCTTCAAGATCTAATTCACTTACCCTAATAACTCTGAATAACCTCGAATATCGATCTGGAATTGCGCTTAGAAATAACTGGCCATTTGTAGAACTTAATAGTTTTCACGATTTATCCTAGTTTGTAGGTGCCGTCCTTAAATCCGCACACGCCTGATAACCCTATGAGGGATGATCCTCGTCCTTTCTGGATACCTGGGGGGATTAAAGGTCGGCTTAGAGCAGGCTGACCCGACTAAGGTGCTGAGCCCACTGGCTGGGAAGTGGGCCTGTCCTTGGTTTTATACACTGTGGCAGAGAACTTAGATCAGCAAGAAAGGGCCCAGGTAGTGATCACAGGCTACTTCCGAGGCGTGCGGGAGGATTCCGCATAAGCAATTTTCCCCCGCATTTGGATGATTTGTAGGGGGTCATTTCCGCATTGAAATTACAGAAACTTTATTAGATATTGTCCCACCAAAAAACACGATTTTCCAAAATTGTCCCCCTAAGGAAAAGCAAAATGGGGCTTTTGATACTCGAGATCTTTTTTCTATGAAGGGAGACTGAAATTAAGGGTCTATTCTATGCACACGCCGGGTGCAAACGTAGTCTGCACGTGATCTATACTCACAAAATCCATACATGCGATTCAATACCCTACTCTTTTAGAAGAGTGGCGAGGGGTCATTTATGTGCAATGTCCCATAGAAAGGACACCACACACCCAGCCTTTGATGACCCTGTTGGGGGGACAGGGTCCCCATTTGTTAAGCGAGTGAATGATGGATGTTTTACGCCATACCAACAGCCAGGGTCATTTTGACTGTGAAAATAACTTGGGACAAATTCTGTCTTTGGTGATCGTATCTATGAGATGAAGGTGACAGGGTGGGCAAACAGCAGGGGATCAAAACCTGGAAATCATTTTCGCTGTACCTCATCCCTTAGTGAACTCAGACACCAACCAGGTCATGAACCCAATGAATCACTTGGTCAGTAATGGTTCCCCCCTACCGTCACCTTTTAGTTTTACAATCAGCAAGGACTACTGGGGGCCTATATTCTTCCCAGGCGCAGAAGCCTCACCCCAGTACCCCCACAGGGAGATTTGTAGGGTAGTCAGTCTGAATATATCCAGGGTCTGTGGTGGTGCAGAGTCTCTATATATAAAAGGTCTCTGGTCTAAGACGTGTGGGCCGGGAGCCAGGTCCCGGTTAACTTAAAGGGGGGGAGTGGTTCAGCCGTGGTTCTCGACGAATATCCGCCGGTTAACAACGCCCACTGACTGATCATCAACACCCTGACGTTACCGTTCAGGGGAAACACAAGCAGTGGCGGATCTTGGGATGGGGGGCAAAAGGGGCAATTGGCGGCCTTAAATTTGAGAAAATCATTTTAAGACATTATTAGACTTTGTAAAACCTGTGTGGTAACCCTGTGTTTCACTTTAAGTTTAAGGTGAGAATTACCCCTCAAACCCCAATTCTGTCTTAAAGTGTTTGAAACAATGAAGAGGTATTCTCAATGCACCGGATACAAAATTCCTACAATTCTATGCCACAACTAACATAAGACAAGTCCAAACGTCTAGTAGTCTAACACTGTATCAATTCGGTGGCATGTTTTAATGTTTTAATGTAATATATAGTAAAAAAGTAAATCTACAGTATCAAAGCTTCCAGCTTTGATACAGATAAGGCGGCGGTATTAATAATATTAATGATTCAGATATTTTGATGGTAGGTCGGAAAAAATTACACTATAGTGACAAATTCACAAATCATTAATCTTTGAATCTGTCCGACACTGACACTGACAGCAACGGAGAACTTATTGACAGTGTGACACCTATGTTTTAACATTGAATGGGAATGATTCAGACAGTGACAGTGACTTAGGCCTAGACATATTAGAACTGAGATTTAATATTTTGATGGTAGGTCTGAAAGAATGACACTATAGTGACAATTTCACAAATCTTTTAATGTTTGGATCATAAATAAATGCTTTCGGAGCCGCAATAATACATTGACAGTGTTGGAGGGGGCTTAGGCCTAGCCTATCTGAGCCTGAGTCCAGTAATTTTTTCATACCATCTGTAAAATATTCTTGCAAGCGTCTCTAGGCCTAAAATGATCAAACTATATGATATGTAGGACCCTTACATATATGAGAACATAGATATATACATGAATTTCATTTTGATAGGCCTAATAAGGTCTAAATAATTATTTTTGAGATTGCCAGTGTCGAAAGCCTGAGAGGCTGAGTCCAACAGCTTGTCTGGGCCTATCATTTGAACTGCTGGAAAAGATATATGTTCCTACCTGTACAGCCTGAGTCCTGAATGCATCTGAATGGGTATATCCTCCACAATTGATCACAATTAGATATTTTGTCGAAACATCATCCAGGTTTCCTGAGTTCGATGTATCGGTGCAGGCATGAACCCGGACGGGTCTGACAGCAGTGACAGTGCCTCCACGTGTCCGATTGATCCAATGTTTTGCCTTCGATACGAACGCATGATTCACGCATGAATTGTCAATGCGTTGTATGCGTTTAAGGGAGTCCAGACGTCCAAAATATATATATTGAAAGCATCAGATACCGCCGTAATCCAGGGATCCAGGCGGCGAAAGAGGAGCCTCCCGCCAAAACGTCCGACCGCGGCGACTACACCCGGCCGTGTGACAGTGTCAAGCGGTGGGGAGGCGAAGGATTGCAAGAAAATGGCGCGATGTATTTACGCGTTTAGACGCGTTATTTCGCAAAATATCTCCTCCTGAACTATGACATGATCATCTATGTATCCAAATCTACCTCTGTATATATATTTGACCCGTAAGAACGACCGATTTCATGGTGAAATAGGCATGCAAATTTGTTGAATATTCAGACTTTGACCCAGATCCCTTCTTCTCGGATCGAAAACGAGGCGTTGGCCCACAATGGCGGGCGCCCAGTGTTCCCGTATCGATATAACGGTTTGGATTCCGGGCTTGTATGTCTAATTTGTCCCAATTTGGCCCATTTTGACAATTTATTTGTATTCTATATATCCAAATCTCAGCAATATAAGCCAAAATAAGCCCAAATATAAGTTATTCAAGCCACTTTGGGAGGGGTTTCAGAGTGTGACCTGGTTGCATTGGCCCACAATGGCAGGCGCCGGGTGTTCCCGTAACGATATAACGGTTTGGATCCCGGACTTGTATGTCTAATTTGGCCCAATTTGGCCCATTTTCACGATTTATTTGTATTCTATATATCCAAATCTCAGTAATGAAAGCCAAAATAAGCACAAATATAGGTTATTTAAGCCCTTTCGGGGCGAGGTAGGAATTAATCTCTCTTTGTTTCATTGTGACATAGTTGCATGTGACGCCGACCTAGGAAGGAGAGCCTCGAATAAGGCGGCTGGTATTAAAATTAAAACGTATTAAACTATTAAAGTTCAAAAAGTATCAGCCGCCTTATAATAACCTAGCCTCAGAATCAAATTTCCTCTGTTCGTCTCTTACATTTGATGTCTAAGACATTTCGAAGTAATGAATAAAAACATGTTTGGTATCGCATTAAACAAATGGGTATTGTAGTGTTTTAATGGGTTTGGGGAAAAAAGTAATAAAAAAAAAGATGGCGGTATTACATCATACATTGTTTGATTCATGTTAGGGCGTTTTCATTCACGTTTTATGGTCACGAATACCAATGCTAATCAGGATGCCCAAAGCAAAGTGCAACATTAGGAAAAAGAAAAACATTTTACAAACATGCAGATGATGAATTGGAGTTTAAGGTCTACTCAGCAATTTTTCAGCTATATTGAGACCAGCTCCAGTTTTTTACTGTAACAATTGGCTGACTTAATCTATGGGGGTGAGAACGACGGCAAGGTGAGGTGGTCTTATTGTCCTTGCCAAGGATTGAACCAGGGCCGGCCGCGTCCGGAGCCAACACGCTAAGCGCTAGACCACCCCACCCCCCTTATTTTACAAACATGATAGTAAAAGTACTACCGTAAAACCCCTAATTTAAGCCGCACCCTAATTTAAGCCGCACCCCAACTTTGGGGTTTATCTTTGGACATTTTTTTTCATAATTTTTTATTGTGTGCCATTGAATTCAAGGTTATGTAAACCCCTAATTTAAGCCGCATCCTTAAAGTGGAGGCCTAATAAGATTTGATTTCACAAACTAACCCTTATTTAAGCCGCGGCTTAAATTAGGAGTTTTACGGTAAATGTGATTCGCATTCGGTAAAATGTACCAACGTGATTTTTGAAAACGCAAAGCGTGATATTGCATCTAGTCCCTGTTTTGGTACAGAAAATGCCAATAATTTCAGTTGGGTTTACAGAAATGCGTTACCTTGCATTTTGTCAACGCAATGTGTAGTACGCCTCCAACATAAAAATCTAACCAAAAGTCATTGTTCTTTAATCAAAACTTTCTGTACGTCATACGGTCCAGGCAAACAAATTCCGGTTTCGTTTGATTTCTCAGATGTTTTTAAACAAAATGGCGTGACAGTTGAAAGTGTCAACAAATGAGGCCAAAATAGAAGTAAATAGTGCTAAAATTAGAAGCTTCAGGTTGTGGTTGACATAGGAACTGCCATGCTATGAGTCCAGGGGTCACTCACTGCACGTCGACTCGCGGTTACACGACAGGACGTAGTCTGTCGAGTCAGACCCACTGTTTCCGAAAGAGCGTCTGTACATCAGCAACCATTTTAGGCGGGAATTCCCACCCAAATCCCAGCATGCTTTGGGGCAGCCGGTTTATGGCAGGTAAGACCCTAAACAAGCAAGCACCCAAACAACCATCAAAGGGGTTGCCCATGCTTATTAATATTATAAAAGGGCCAATAAGATAAATTTTAACAGATTTGCCCTGGCCAATCACGGCCATGGACACTGTGTGCGTGTAAGGACCCACTATGCAACAGCTGACTAGGTCATGGAGAGACTTAACAGGACGTGGTTTATAGAAACCTTGAAGTAAACAGAAAAATTCATGTTCCAACATTTTAACCAGAATTAGATTGACCTATTTCGTATATTTTGACGCCCATTTTCCGTTGTGGTCGATAAGTTCGAGAACAGCGCCCACGATTATGTTTGTTTTTTGTTTTGTTTTTTTGCTCCTTTTAATTTCAGATTACAAAGGTCTACAATATAGCAGTGTTCGGAATAGAGGATATTCCTGACAACGCCCCCTAGTGTGGAAGCATGCCCCAGAACTGTAAGCCCAATAAGCTGTGGGTTACTTTCTCTTTTACCCCATGTAATGTTATTCTCCAAAGAGTTCAATATCACAATATTTTCTACACGTACTTGGAAGAACACATATATGTGAAAGTGAATAATTAATAGAAAAAACAACAACTTAAATTGTTGATTTTAAACCAACTATAAATTTTGATAGTACCAGTAGTTCCCTTTTTCTTGATACACATATTATCTATGTGCACGCACGCTAAAAATTTTCGATAATAAAAATTGACAGCCAATTAGAGGCTATCAACTAGTGCTTAATATCACTTTAACCCCACAGCCTAGTGGTCACCATAGCAACACTTGGACAAACAAACCACTGGACCATGACGACAAACCTCCGGAGAACACACACAACAAAAAACAAAAAAAAAACAAAAAAGGAAAAATTAAGAAAAAGAAATTAAAGAAATGAGAAATTGTTCTTGGGGGCAAGGCAGGCCCCCTGGAATATAGGGGCTCCACAGATTCTTCAGGCCAGTATTTTTAGTGGGGCTACGGTGAGACTTACATTAGAGGTTTTATTGGCTTAAAAACTACCGAACATGAAACCCTAAAGGGTGCCAAAAGCAAAGGTGTCTCAAAATATGACCAAATTTTGCAAACTCGAACAACTATGAAAATACAAACACAAATTGACCAGGGACAAGTTTTAATGTATTTTGATGTAGTTTAAGTCTGTATTCACAGTCTATATTTTACCATAGGCCTAGGCTATGGCCAAGGAAAATATTTCAATAGCAGTGTTGGAAATTAAGCTTTTTTTTCCATGCACACATCGGGTGCACACTAAAAAATATCATGCACCCGGTTAAATTTGTGTGCACCCGACCTCACAAATAGAAATGAGACGAAAACTGCAGGTATTTTGTTAAAGGTGAGGCAGAAAATCATATTTGACATTAAAATTTAACTGTGCACCCGTCGGGTGCATAGTCCCTGAAAACTGTGCACCCTGGCATGAAAATGTGCGCCTCTGGTGCAGGGCGCACCTTAATTTCTGACAATGAATAGTTAATAGAATTATCAAAAATTGTAACCCTACATTCCTTTTGGCTCCCTTTAAGTCTAGGTGTGGCCTAAGTAAGACAGCAGCTTAAATGGAGCCAAAACCAATCAATTAATTGAAATTTTCTAAACTCAAATAATCATGGAAATCCATTCCTTGAGCCTATTCCTGGCCCATCTAAACCATGAAATATGGTAAAAATTCATTAAAAACATGTTTTTCTTGCTCAAATCAATTAATGTGGATCCGCAAAAATAGGGTTTGTTTACAAACAAATGTAAATATTACCATCTCTTTTGGCATTCTACTTCAGTTTGAGCTAGTTTTCACAGCTAATACTTTACCACTGACCTTAACTGGACTCATCTAACATATTTCTATACTTATCTGAGTTTTGAAAATGTTATCAATTTTATTGGTTTTGGCTCCCTTTAAATGAGAGGTTTTATGGTAACTATTATCACAAGGTGACTTACCGTTTGCTGTCGGTGGTCCAGATGATGTATCGTTGGACTTCTCGTTCTTCCTATTCTTCTCCGCAACCGCATTCAGCCTCTTCAGGTTGTTCGCGATGCATCGATCGGAATCTGGGACCTCATCGCTCAACCCTCCATACAGTTCGTCCTTTTCGTTCACTAGCGAGTTGAGCCGCTCTTTTTGGCTCGGCATCTCGTCACAGTCTTCGGTGATACTTTCCTGCCTGATCATACCTTCTTCTTCCAGTTCTGTCAGAAGTCTTGCTTTTAACGAACACAAATCATTGTCGGGGACCGGAATTACATCCCTGAGAACAACAATTTTCTTATAACGCGAACCTTTGAAAGACACCGGGTCACTTGTATCGCTAGGTTCTTTGTTCGCTGTAAGCTGTTTGTTGTTTTCACGATGAACGTAATTTTGGCGTTCATTCAGACTTTTGATTGCGCAGGGTTTTCTCTTAATCTCGTCATTTTTCATCTCTTGTTCTTTTCTGGAGAGGGTGACTTCAATCTTTTGGTTTGTTGTTCGGTCTGCATGATTTTTCATGTTTTGGCTGTTTTCGATTGCATTTGAACATTCTGTGTGGTTTTGTTCATTCCTTTTGTTATTTATATTTGTTCCCATGTTCTTTGCGTGTTTGTCTAGATTGTGTTGGTTTTTAATTATTTCCATTGCCTTCTGTTTTCTGCCACTTTCATTCTTAATTTCTTTTTCATTGTTTGCATTATTTTTGACAACATTCTCACACTTGTCTTTTCTGAATTCTATCAATTTTTCTTCAATCAGTTCTTTCCTTCTGTTCTTCACTAATTTTTCACTCTTTCTCTGTCTGTTCTTGTTTTCAACACAGGTTTTTGTAATTTCATATTTGATTTCGTTTTCCGAACACGGCCCCTTTTCGCCTTTCGACATTGCCCCCCACTGTCCACTCTGACTAAATTTGACACCAAATTTCTCTGCAGGGCATTCCAACTCCTCTCCCATCCATTTATTTTCAATGTTAGGGGAATTCAAGTGTAGCATATTGAGAACCATGTCGCGGTTCTTTTTTGCCTCGTTTTTCTTCACCCTGTTCCACCCATCTAGCCCAACCTCTCCTCCGGCCTGGATCTTATCCCTTTGGTCCAAACTGACAGTTTCAACCGCCCGGCAACAGCGAAGATGGTCTTCGATCGGGCTCCTGTGCCCCAACCCCTGTCCCAAAGTTCCGCCTTGCTGACCGGTTGATCGGCCCCGGTGATAGATTCGCGTACTGTGGTCCCTCTCTTTATGCTGCCTCAGGGAACGCTTTGGCTGGTCTTGCTTCTCCCTGGCGAAGGCACGGTTGTCTTCGAGCGGGTCGATTGAAGTTCGGTCGACTACCTTGCATAGCGTCTGGTCCTCGTGGTGGGACAGCGACGAATACATGGCTCATTCCTGAAAAGAGAGAGAAAGGGTAGTAAGTTATTCTACAATGTCAAGGATGTAAGTCAAGGTTAGATAATAAATCTGAAAATTAAAATTAATTCTTAGAGAGTGAGAAACTTAGGCAGGTTCGCAGTCAAGTTGATTGTGGTGAGGCACCCTATATTTCGAAATTTAGGAAAACCAGATATTCAAACCTATTTCCACCACTGTCAGTGTCACTAATATTTGAGGGACTTCTAGCCTGTGAAAACATTCCTATCAATTTAATTAAATGCAGACGCCTTCTGTTCCACCGACAGTGATGTTTTCCTTCATAAACCTACTTTCTGGACACATGGGTGGGTCTACTAGATCATACGATATTTGTTTTTATCGGAAGAGGTCCAATGGTCCAGCTATTAAAGGTCGGAACATGCTCAGAAAATCCCCGCCATATAAACTTGTCAGCATTGTGGTTTTGATGATCATGTAATGCATATCCATATTTAGGCCAACAAGGAAATAGTTGTGTTCAGGTTTCCCGACCCCGACCTTATCTTTCAGCCTCGACCCTGAATCTGTTTTTAAAGAAAATTATGGACAACACCCTTAAAATTAAACAAAATAGAATAAATGAACATCAAATAGCATCAGATGCTAAAAAATCGTTAAAGAAGGCACATCTAGGAAGTTATTAAATGTTAACACGGTGATCTGACACAAACTTTACAGTTAAAAAAAATGGAAAAAAAAGAAAGAAAAGAAACGACCTACCCATCCTACTCTTTTGGAGGCATGAAACGTGAACGCAACAATTATTTTCTTTGGCCTTATCAAACTTAATTATAACTGATTTGATGCCTTTACTTGAATGCTGATACCTGCTACAATTTAGGCTAGTAAATTAATACCTGCAGTTGATAATATGTATGCCATGTATTGTCGATTGTATGAATATTTTGTATTTGTATTACTACACCTATACGGAAGATCAGTCCGATTGAGTATGGCTTAAACAATAAATAAAACAAAAAACAAAAAAATAACTTGTGTCTACTTTGTGAACTGTGGTCGTGACCGTGGTTGCTGCTCGCCATCCTCGCCCTTGGCAAAGGGCTCTCATTCCTTCTTGGAAATCAATTTAGTACCTTTTTAAGACTAATTTAATACCGAAGATAAGAAAATTGAAGACTTTTGATATCTCAATGAGAAAAATAGTTTGACATACATATACTTGGCTGTAAGCGGCTTAAATTATGTACATTACAATGAAAACAGCTTTGTTTTCATATCAGATTCAATTTTTGTCTTTTTAAGAACAACTGCGAGAATAATGTAAGATTCAAAGGGAGCCAAAAGCAATGTAGGGTCAAAATTTTGCAAATTCTGTTCACTATTGAAATATATTCTATGGCCATAGCCTAGCTTGTGGTAAAATATAGACTGTGAATACAGACTTAAACTACATCAAAATAAATTACAACTTGTCCCCGGTCAATATTTGGTGACCCACCAAAATTGGTTTGTTTACAAACATTGTTGTCTACAGGCAGACATGACATGAGTATTATGGAATTCAAGTGGAGTAATAGCTAGTTATCATGACTTATACTGTACCAATGACTTAACTTTGACTCTAAGAATGTATTTTCATAATTATCTGAGTTTGAAAATTTTTGTCATATTTTGACACAACATTGCTGTTGGCTCCCTTTAAGACCATTACGGCCTTATATTGTTTCCCGGACGCCCGGGACAACCACAAAAGGGTGCTGGGCCACCATAAGCAAATAGCTAGTTGCACGGCGGGCAACCATAAGTTAACATTCTCAGGGCTCATGAAATCCGGCGTCCTGGGTGTCCTGTCCACCCCCCTTAAGGCCCAGGACACCCAGACAGGATCCTCTGGGTGTCCTGTGGACAGCCTAGAAATCATACCCTGATAAGAAGGTTGAGGAAACGGGACCCCCCAACTTTACATGCAGGACACCCATGAGTCATAGGCTGAGTGTCCTGTGGACATACATCCAATTTAAAATTGCGTGAGCCCTGATTCTCCTTGATTCTTTGGACCTCGGTTTGGGGGGGGGGGGTACTATACTTTTTCTTCGTTAATATCGGCAATTGGTCTCTTTCTTAATTCATTCCTCGGTTGCCATGTCATATTAAATCTATGGTCAAGTTATATCCACTTAAGGTTCTGGATACGGAAAAAATATTGACTTCGGGGACAGGTCAATCCTATACACTTCTTCTGTTTAACCCATCAAGGCCATCCTTAAAAAGGTTGTTCGTTTCACTACCTGACTGGGTCTCATAGGGCCGACTGAGTTTGTTTTCGGACATAATTTATTTCTTTTACAAAAAAAGATAAATAAGATTTTTAAAAAAAATCCTACTCTTAAAAAAAAGGGAGGAAAGAGACTTCTGTTAAAGATGGCCCTATAGGGATTTTCATTTACATAGAGTTACATCCTGCGGATACTTGTAAAAATCCTGACTGTTAGCAGCTAGCCCAATGGGACGGTGAAAATCTTTAAAATTGCAAACGTATTAATTTGATAAGGACTTGTGGTTTGTGTTTGCGAGGTTAGTTTAACGTCTGGCCAACCCTTCAGGGTTCTTTTACCAGAATGCACACGGTAAAGCTAGTTTTACGCTACATGGGCGGTTACCGAATGTGGAGCTTTCATCCACGCTAATACAAAGACAAGATAACTAGCCCAGTGGACCAGTGGGAAGGAATGGTAAGGAAAACCCCTGCCTTATTTGGTGCAAGGACCAGTTTGGCAATGTTTATCTTCGCCACACAGAAAGGGGGATCCCCCGAAGTATAACGACCCAGAACCAGGTCACAGAGCTGGGCTAAAGGTCTAAGGTCTGTCAGAAATCAATCAATTGTATATGGGGGTCTTCCATAAAGTATATACCAGGGTGCCCACGCAGATCTTCTAAGGTCTTAATTTGGTTTTGCCATTTATAAGGCCTTATTTTGGGTCCAGAGGTCTTGAAAATGTCTTATTTTTGGTCAATCTGAATTTACCAAAAGATATTATTTCACTTCCTGTATTTTACCTCTTTTTAGTAGAACATGTAAATGTACAAAAAAAAATACAGTAAAAAGGTTCTTTAAAATGTCTGGAAAAGGTCTTATTTTGGGACCTGATAAGGTATCATAAAGGTTTTATTTAGGTCTTATTTTGATTTCTAAAAAAGCGTGGGCACCCTTATATATGCATCAAAGGGGGAGGAGGGGGTATGGGACTTTGAAAATGTGCGTACGTTCCTGTGCAAATAATTATATTGGGTACTTTGGCCAAACGGGGGTGGGGGGTGGGTCTGAGATTTCTGAAAATGAGGTACGTTTTTAATGGAAGGCCCCATAACATCTGGGTTCACAGGTTTCTAAAGTGTCCCTTGTACATGCACATCCCTAGTATACAAATGTGAGATTCGACTGAAAAAACGCACACACCAAGAAATGTACATAAGCGCCGGGCTCAAACCACAGTCTTTATATTTAACGCTGACTGGCAGAAAGCAAGCCACTCAAAGAACGTGACGAACTTTGGTTAACTTTTGACTTTTTTTCTCTTTTGTTTTTTGACTGACAAAAAACAACACTTGAGAGTTGTTATTTAGTTTCGCTTTTCTGAGAGTCAAATAGTTTTGTGATAAGAGTTAAGATAGTCTAGACAAGATGAATGGTCTTGGACTATTTTTCACAATAGACATACTTGAGCAGGTATCAGTGTATCCCAAAAACTTTCTTAAACGGCGGACAAAATGTCCGAGGGTTCCAGGGCATACATCGGACATTTCTTTGCTTAACCGGACATGTTATCGTCAAATAAATATATTGTAGAATTCAGCAAAAAAAATTGATAACATATTTCACTTTTCAGGGAAAAAGTACAAAAACTTTGTCAGACAAAATGTCCGATGTCAAAGGATAAAACATCGGACATTGACTGAAAACTGCTGGACATGTCCGGATGTCCGGCGGTATTTGGGATACACTGAGGTATTATAGGTGCAAGGTAGGCAAAAATATGGTCAGTGGCAATATAAATCAGTTCACCACAAACTCATTGGGCCTGCTGTTGTGGTTTTCTCGACTCAGAAGGGGACTCCCCTTTGGGCCTCTCCAGTGCCAGGCCATACAAAACACAACTTTCTTTTTTTTTTAGATTTGTTACCATTCAGTTGAATGACTTCCTGGTTAAGCATCATGAAAACTATCGATGTGCAAAGAAAAAAGAACTTCTTTGGTAACTTGTTGAATTTACCTGGCGTAATTGGACGCTTTAAAACTAAGGAAAACATCAAACATGAACAGTCAAGTCATGTGTGCACAATCCTTAAATTTGAAACATACTTCAAGGAATATTATTCATGTATTTACCATAGACTTATATGGCATTAATCTCTACCACACTCTTTGAATAAGGCCACCCTTAAAAAAAGTTTCTTTACTGTCCAGCGGATGGCCAGGGAAAAACTAGGAATGAACTTCAGATCCCAAGCGGGGCAACCAAATCTGAAAACGATTCATCAAACGTTAACCCTGGGCCCAACGGCTCGTAACTTTCCTAATCCGCTGTAACCTCGGGGATTGAATTAGACTGAATTAGATGGGATTAGGCAAAAATCGGGATTAAGGGGAACGGCTCGTAGCACCCCCGAAACACTATGTAACTTGGCATTTCATTGGTCCATCCTTACTCCGACACTTTGAAAACCTGATTAAGGGTATCTTACTGGGGGGTTAGATTAAAGGTAGATTAGATTGGATTAGACAGGGTGAAACCTTACGAGACGTTCAGTTTACTTGTTTCAAACAAGATTAGAAGCTTGTTTCACTTAATCTAGATTACAACGTTACGAGACGTCGAGGCCTGGGCTTGTACTATTATGCGAGTTGAACAGACATCCTATTGTGAGATTGTACACGTTTATATCAGCATATATATGTCCGTTTACGAGAACACATGACTGGGAAAAAGTGGATGAATCGAAACTAGAAGTTGGAGTACATGAGTCACTGTAACTAGCGTAAGACCGTGGAGGGAACTTTTTAATACTTCCATGGTGGGATGTCTGACATTTCTTCAGAAATCAGAAGAGCTTCTGTTGACTAGGTTGTGGATTGGATGACGCCACCACAAAATGACAACAACAACATCAACATCAATAATAACAACAACAACAACAACAACAACATAACCATAAACAGAAAAAATAGTGAGAAAAAACTATACCAAACATATATTTCTTGAGAAATGACTTTGGAAACGTGGCTAGATTATGATCACTATCAGTTGCTACTACCGCTTATCACCTGGATTTGAAGATCCAAGCTGTGATTGGTGCTCAGTTCAACATCTCCATGACAATGGCCAGGGGCCATTTTCACAGGGGCTGCAGACCCACAGGGGGATCTGAGGCCAGGCTAAAAAAATTTGTTTCCGGTGGACTGACTAGCTTTTAAAAGGGCCAGTAGGGATTTCTTTCTTTCATTTTTTTTTTTGATTATTATTAGAATTTGTTTTTCAGTAGGAAAAGTACCAAAAATTTATGGGGGGAAAAAAATCTGAAAAAAAAAAAAATCTCTCATTCAGGGGGTTTCCACCTAGTCGAGCTTCGACTGGAAACAGAATTTTTTTGAAGTGTGGCCTGACATGAATGAGTTGTAGGGGGTTGCAGCAATGCAGGGTGGTGTAATGCAGTGTGACCAGAGGTGGGAGCTGGTGTAGGGCCAGATACACTGAAGGGCGATTTCGACAAATATCTCCATTCGCCTAACAGAGGTGCCGTATCTCGTCCGCGAGAATTGCCAAGATGGGTTGGTTCCGGTCACTTTTCTCTATCATTTAAGTCATTTTCAAAGGGCAATTACTAAATAAGAAAGCTGAATTGCTCTCTAATCATTTATACATGATAAAATAGAGCAAGTCTATTTTCTGTTTCTATAATTTTTGTGAATAACATTTGATTCTTTCTTGCAGAACGAATCAATTCTTTTACATTAGATTATAGAAGAAAACAGCGAGGAGAAGCCAGATCCATGATTTCTGTCAAAATGCAATAAATGGAGAAATAAAGAGACCACAAATTCCATATTCCGCATGTCAGTAGAAGAGATTTCACTCTTTACATTTCATATTTGTTCATATTTTTTCTTCAGTTATAAATATTTTATTTTGAGGTTTAAAGTTTTAGTACCGGAACCAGAATACCCACTCGCACAAAGGATTTTGGGATACCTCTGCTAGGCGAATGGGCAACAAAATTGATTAAACAGTACCTAAAAGTGTATTTAGGGAAAAATAGAGAGGCCCAAGTGCATAACTCTTTCCCAGTGTGTCCACGAAAAAAAAGCAATCTTGAGAAATCAATTTACAGGCGACTTTTACTTTTAGGGGCGTGAGGGGCACACGTCCTTCCCCCTTTTTTCTCTCGCTAGGGGGATTCAGCAAGATAGACGTCAGGTACAGCCCGATTTCTTCAGCCATTTGATTGGTCAAGGACTGGAACGTGGCTTTGAGTTAGCCAAAATCTGACTAACTGAGCAGTAGGTTGTACCTGCACCTGATCCCAATGTCTAGCGAGAAGAGCACCGCAGGAGTGGAGGCACGGAGCCAAGCAAACTATAACACGGTCCCATCTTTTCAAATTCCTGGATGCCCCCTTTAATACTTTTTTTGGACATTTTTAAGACCTACCATATTTAAGATAAAGGTTTGGGACTTTGTGGCGAGTGAGTGAGTGATGGATGTTTTACGCAGAACCAACAGCCAGGCCGGATCATTTTCACAGCGAAAACCAGTTGGGACAAATTCTGTGTTTGGTGATCGTATCTATGAGATGAAGGTGACAGGCAAGGTAAACAGCAGGGGATCAAAACCTGGAAATCCTTTTTTCTGTCCCTTAGTGAACCCAGACATCAACTGCTAATTGTAGCCCCTGCTGATCGTGAAAGGCGATGATAGGGGGGACCCAGCACTGACCAAGTGGGTTCAATTCCCAGTTGGTGTCTGGGTTCACTAAGGGATGAGGTACAGCAAAAATGATTCTAGGTTTTGATCCCCAACTGTTTGCCTACCCTGTCACCCTCATCCCATTCTTGAAGACAGCATTACATCACATAATTTTGCTTGTCCCTGTCTTATCAGCTCCCACTGCTACCCACACACCTGTGTTCACAAAGCCAAAGCCAAAGGGGACAAACAGACACACACCTGTCTTCAAGAATAGATACGATCACCAAAGACTGACCAAGTCAAAACATGTGTCTGAAAAGTCAAATCTTTTCGCCATGAAAATTACCCTGGCTGTCGGTAGAGGGTAAAACATCCATCACTCACTCACATAGATCTACTCCATCTAAAAATAGATTGTTCAAGTTTTTCAATGAGGTAATGATTTAATTATATGTAATACATTTTGTTTTTCGTCACTGTTATATGTAACACACTTTTGTCATTGTTCTAAACTTAATCTGGAAGACCAGGGGGGGGGGGGGGGGTACCCCTGAAGGTTGATTCAGAAGAAGAAAACAAAACAAAACAAAAAAACAGCCAGGCAGGACAGGAGGGAAGTTCAACTGTTCACCATTCTCATGATTCTGTACCAGTCACAACAACTTGACAACAGAACAATTTCACATAGATTTTAGTCTATCTGCCTGAAAATTTCAGCAAACACTCAGGATTCTTCCAAGTTAAGGATGCACAAACCACGCCTATCGCTGTCACAACAATCTAAGATATCTACTTTGACCTAAATTGGTGGAATTCTCGGACTGACTTCGGCCCAATCTTGACTTGGTCCCGTGATGGGGGATGATCAGTGATGAAGAGGGTGTAAGTTTAAAGCACCAAATAACGGCAAAATATTATGCAAAATGCACCCCACAAGCTCTGCAGAATGGCAACAGTTGGTAGGAAATGTTTTCTTAAGAAAATGTCGATTTACCTTGCTCAGGAACACCTTGTACAGCCGGTTTCGCTTCGATCAACCTCTTCGTCGACTTTTCGTGGATTCTCCAAAACAACCACCTGCGTGTTCGATACTACTAATTTTTTGTATACGATTTGTAATCTAAAAAATATATTTGATAAATATACACTGAAATTATCTAAGATTGCCTACTCCATACCTACATGAGCTTCTATAACCCTATCTTTAACAAAAATAATGTTCTTTCGGATGAGTAATGAGATAAATAAGTCACTTTCTGTAAGGAAAACTTGGGTCATTTTGTAGTTGCGTCGAACGTCACCAAAAAGCCGCAACTGGTTCTCGGCAAGAGTTGTTGAATGCAGCGCCATCTACAGTGAACGACGTGAACTACAGGTTTTCCCGCCGGCAAGATTATCGATTGGTTTTCAAGTTTATTCCCGATATTAAAGAAAGGAATATCATATCAAAGAATAGGAAATGTACATTGATCTCATATAATGGTAATTATCATGTCTCTTTTTATGAGTTTTTCTGTACCTAGGATTTTGGGAGATTTCCACATTTTCTCTCTCAAAAAATGTAAATAAAAGACATTAAAAATGTTATTTCATTAAAAAAAACAACTAAATATTAAAAATAAATACACCGTATATGAAAAAAGCCCCCGAGAGCATTGGGGAAAATGCAAGAGAAATAGAAAAGCCATCAACAAAATACCCAACGTGATAAAATCGGACAGTTCACTGAATATGAGACTTACAAACCCCCAACCCCTCCCCGCCCCCCCCCCCCCCCCCTTTTTTTTTCTTTTCTTTTTTGTAAGGTCTAGATATCCGCCCATGACATTCATAAACATTTTCAGAGAAATTATGATAGAAACCTTTAGGTTCATTAGCAGGTTATTTAAGGGTGCCTCTCCCTCTTTATCGAGGGGAAGAAAAATCTTTTCCTTTATCCCAACTTCTCAAATCTGTTTTTAAACAAAGAAGATTAAGACCTTTTTGGGACCCCAGCTGAATGGTATAGATAACAGATTTAGAAGTGACATTGTAAACCTGAAATGATTCGACTACAAACAAACAATTCATATGTAAATCATGGCTTTTCCAAGATTTATTTCTCTTAAGAATAAAATAGGCATCGTTTATTTCACGATATAACGACACAATGCTATATACACAATATACTTAAACAGAGCGGCATACAATGCATTGCATTGTAATCCACCAAAAACATCTTACACATCACGTGCACATGCAATTTGCTACTACATATATCTATACAAAATCTTATGCATGTTTCTTCTGCTGTATGCAATCGTACTTAAAGTTTTATGCATTGAACGCATCTTTCAAATTCAAGTGTGGTTAAGTCATTATTATCCACCTATATATTTGTACCGTGCAGAAGTATTATGTCTCTGATAAGTACACGTGGTATATTTCGACTTAGGCATTTTAGGAACCCATAATACTACATAGTCTCCGATTTACAGAAGTACACTATGTAATTTGTAATTCGGCGGGGGTGTTCCCTGCTGCATTTATATATGAAATATGCTTTATGAACTCAGGGTTGCCCCTCAAACTTAGTTTTTGGTTTCTCTAAGCCGCGACATATTTTGTATGCATCATTTTAAGCAATTCATCAAATTTTGGCCTTGACGGGCAGGAAAAAATGGGAAAATCCCTCAAAAGTCCTTCTGATATTTTACATTTTGAGAATCAGGAATTCCAGATTCTGGGAAACAAAATTCCCCGTGTTTTGGCAAAATTTGCAAATTCCCCGATAGGAATTTATTTTAACCATTTTCCCTGAACTCATCTGGATTAAGAACTGTTCAACTAGTAATAATTAAGTATCACGCAAAAATGGCAAATGCTTGGCAGTCAAACATGGCGGAAGTAATTTACATTTTCGCTGTAGATTTCCTAACCATTATATTTCTCGATGAACATCAACAGGATTTTTCAATGGCAACCACATAGCAATTCGCATAACTTCTCTGTGAATTTTTCTTATTTTTCAGGTAGAAATAACGTCTTCAAACACGTATCTTCACGCTAATTTGGCAGATGCAATTTTGTTCTAAAGATTTATCAGAGAAATTAACATTTCAAAAATGATACATAATTTGTCAACTCCGTGATTACTCCATGACTACCGGTATGTTAATTTTCTAGAATTTCCAGTCTCGGGAAATTTTGAGGAATATCTTCTAGTGAGGCACATTTCAATTCAAATAATACACAAACGCATTCGTCTTTTTAAAGATGAGGCGCCATCTCCACATACTATTTGTTGAATAATGGGAATGTATTGCGGTAGGGTAAGCTCCTGGATGGTGCAGGATGCCATCGAAGCAAACTAAAGTTCACTTTCCTTATACCTAGTTACTTAGGGAATACCATTTTTCAAGTATCACCATTCCTGATTTTCTAGGTCAATTCTCATAATGTGCTCCACACGATTGGTTTATGGCGTTTCATTAATTAGATATCTGAAACTTTTGTACGAAAATGAAACATAAGACTAGAAGTTTGGCTGACCAGCTTTGGAAGTTAATAACATTTAAAATAGATGTCAAAGGGACTACAGGATCCCCGTCCTAAAATTATCGAATGCAAATATACGGACAAACAATTATCTCCAATTTGCAGATTGCGACACACTAGGTGTACACTCAAAGAATTTGCAGAAATGTATGAACCGGGTGCATGGTCCACCTTTAATTTCGAGCAATGAATATGCATCTATTATTACAGACAAATGGCACTCTTTTGCGGATTTAAAAGCATCCCAGTATTTTGAATTGCACAGATTAGGCAGTACTTACGTAAGTATTCATTTTCAAATTATTTTTCCTTTTTTTTGTAAGCAATTTCATCTATCGTGTTTCCATGTAATGACGTCTGTTTTTAATGTTGATTCATGGCTGATATATAGTCTCTTTGATGCGAAAATAAAAGTGGAATTAAAATGATGAAACCCTCCCCCCTCCATTCCCCGAACATGTTTTTGGCACTACACATTAAGTCAACTGTCCACTCACTTACATAGATAAAAACAATCTCTATCTACGATTGATGTAATGCCTTTTATATAATATACAATAACAAGCATATCCCTTGAGATATATCTGACATGAACACTGTCATTTTAAAATATGTTAATATCTTAGGGTTATGCTGATCGCATGAATGTCATAGAATGATATAACCTCTCTCCCCCCAATCTCAATCACTTGTACTTTCTGGTATTTTCCAATCATTTATGCTGTGCTACACAAATTTATCTGCTATAATACACTCCAAACCTCTGCTGTCTTATTCTGCCGACTTCACTCTGATTCTCCCTGCCATGGATAGCTGATTTACAGTATTTTTAACACCTGCAGGTTAATTTAGACTGAGTTTGTCGAAAAAACCACCATGAAAACTATAACAAATAATTATCATATATCTATAATGAATGTTTTTTCCAATAATTTACTAAATATTCAACATATATGGACATAATTTTAGAAGAAAATAATTGCTAGTTTTTCACCAAATAATGATGTGATAAATGAAAATTAACTTGCTAAAGCATTGTGACTGTCGACATATTGCCCAGTATGCACCCTGATCAAGGCTAACCTGCAGGTCAAACTCAGGAAATTTGCTATCCAAGGTTGGGAGAATTGTTTCCGGTGTTCTATACGAAGAAGCCCCAGAGGTTGAGCGCGAGTCGAGGCGTAATGAGACCGGTGAGGAAGGCCGATATAAGGTTAACGCTGTGGTTACAGAGTACGGGAATCCCCGAGATGTGTTGGACCTTGTCGCTTGGACACTCCACTATCGTCTGTTTTACTGGGTCGTAACCTGAAATCATGAAGAGAGACGAGTTAGAGATTGTGAACAAGTAAATACGATTACATGCAGGTTATGTTGTGGTACCGTTGTTTATCTAATCAGACTGATTCTGTTACATACAGGCTATGTTGTGTTACCATAGTTTATTCAACCAGATTAATATGGTTACCTGCAACCTGCGTTGAGTTACTGTACTTCGTGTAATCAGATTGATAGGCTACATACGGCTATCTCGTGTTACCATATTTGTATGACTGATGTTTTCAATGTCAGGCATGCTAGTTTCAGTCTATAAGAAACCTTGTAAATGTCGAAAAGGGTGAGCTGAAAATTAAGTTGTTTTTTTTCCATTTTGAATTAGAAAACCTATCAGGAACCAATTTAAACAGCCCCATCCCTATGAACTCCCCCATCCCTATGAACAAAATTATTTTCTACTCAAAAATGACCTGAAGAAATTAAGAGAGTATAGAAATACGCACTTGTGCGGAATTCTGACATGCCGCATTATTGTGGTTGCTCTTACCAAAACACACATACTATGTTTCATCTACATTAATGAGATTTATCCCTGTAATATAAGTTTGGTTCGCCTTACCCGAGAACTGTAGCGTGGCGCCCAGGAGGGAGTCTATGAGTGACCCGATGAGTCCGGAGAGCCCGGCCACCAGGATGATGGGCCACTGGGGCGGGGACACGAGCAGCTGCTCTGTGTGGCAGAAGAGGAGCAGCGCCACGTAGTATGCGAGCCCGGTGACGAATCCACCGATGAGACTGACCAGAAGACCCGCGATACTCACTCCACCATTTGTACCTGAGGACAAGAGGAAGGGTTAATTTACATGGATAAAGATCAAGTTTGATTTTCATCATTCTTTTACCTAAAGTTGTACTAAATCCAATTGGATCTTACCATATCATAATGGGGTGATCCAGATATGATTCTTCAAAATATGTGCAGAATTTTGTTTATCTTTTGCTTTGCGATTCAAGTTTGTCTCAATGGTCAGCACCCAGAATTTACCTCTGAGAGAGACAAAGTGTCAAAGAAATTGAATTTTTTTTTTTTTAAACACTGTTTAGGATTATGCTCGAAACTAGGATGTTATAGCTATTCAAAATTAGTATTTTAGAACTGATTCAACTTCTCACTTGGATAATTCAGACCTTTTTTGAGAACGGTTTAAAATGAAAAAAGTTGATTTGCATACAAATAAGCATAACCTGTATTCTATAACTGATATTATCCAAATTAGAAAAAAAAATGGGAGTAACGGAGTGTATGTCTGTACATGCCCAGCAAAAAAAAAAAAGAAAATGTGAAAAAAATGTATCTGATGATAAGATTGCAATCATGAAATATTCAAAATCCACACACCATATAAAATATATGATTACTGAAAAGCGCTTTTCTACCTTTGGGTACCTTTCGGAGACTTGTGATGAGGTAGGGCTCGCCCCGGGCGAGAACGCTCCCTAACTCAGAGGCGTATGTGTCGCCTGTGCTGCACGCGAGCGCCCCGATGACACACATACACAGCCACGACGTGTTGTAATGGGTGCTGAAGTCGATCGGAGGCTCCCAGCACCCGCCCTCCAGCACGAAGAAAAAGGCCAGCTCGGCCGCGATCCCTCCGTTACACAGCACCTGCACCCAGTTACGCTGACCTCCTGAAAGGGCAATTTGTTGGAACTTTAAGATCCCACAGATTGTGATCCTGACTTAGCCTGGTTTTTCATGGATTTCCCTCGGGATTTCAATAAAATTCTTGGAATTGGATGAAGTTGATATCTGGTTTGTTGAAATGTTAAGGGAATTAAACCAGCTTTTACACGATGTATTTGCCGTTTTTATATGTTGAAGAATCGTGAGTGTTGTTCTTCGTAAAATATGGAAAAATTATGGGAAAAGTCGGCGAACTGATACTACTTGCCAATAAATAATGGATCTTAATGGCTTTGAAATAAGTACATTAGACTTTCCCACATCGGTTGAGTCCTCGGCTACAAAAATAAGAGACGATGTTCCTAACATTTTCGACCAACTTTAAAATCCGCTGAGTGAGAAAAACTAGATGCTAGATAATTTTACATGGTAAAGGAACTATTGAAGACCATTAGTTACCTTCCTTGAAGTCGTCCTCAAAGCGGCGTTTTTGGTGGTCCTTGTACTTGGTGGCTTTAGAAGCTGTGATAAAGAAGGCGAGCAGCGACGAGAAGAAGCAGTAGTTACTGATGGTGAGCAGGAACCCGACGAGCAGTGCTGAAAGAGTAAAGATTAGATATTTCATAAGTTATATTCCAGAATTGTATAGAAAAGAAAAATGTTGCAAATTATGAAAGTTAATTGATCGGCCTTAGAAATAAAACGTTGGGTTATAGTAGTTTTGACGATACAACAATCTAATATGACATCCAGATGTATTTCTCCAAATGAATTTAACATGAATTTTCATTTCATAATCATACTCTGTATTTATATTTATACTGTTAATTGTTGCTTAATTATGGAATTTTCATTTTATGCTCTTTATGATTTAACGAAAAAATACGACGTATATTCGCGATGTACAACGATCAATGGATTTTAATCTCCCCAACAAAAAAAAATTTTCTTTGCTCGCGGAAATTAAAATACACGAATTTGTATGCTTTTTTTTAATTATTATTTCTGAATTCCTGTAGTTACAAGTTCTTCCATCAGAATGTAATGCTTGGTGAGATGTCAAACGGTCTTAGTGCTAACCTGCGGCAGCTCCCGACGTGTTGAGACTCTTCCGTCTCAGTCCATGTCTGATGATTAGTATAGGCAAAATGAAGGAGATCAACCATCGCCACGGCGTGGGGGGCTGGATACCGACTGGAAAGGGTTTGGGGAAAAAATCATTTAGTTGTTAGTGAGAAAACCAGTCTAGAGGCCTATGGGATTATTTGCGATCTTATACATTTTATACATGGATAGATAATTCTATTTCTGATGGACCGCCCGGCAGGATCACTTGAGCATCACTTGTGTTTTAAAATGACGTTTTTCCATTTGGTATGAAGGTAATATATAACAGGTTAAACCGTTTCAATGCACTCAAATGATCCTGTTAGCAGTACCCTGACTTTGAGGTCCAAAAGTAAACACTTGTGCTTCGGTTTCAGAAAATATTGGGGAAAGCCACTAAATGGCATGTTTATTATACCAAAAATGTCTTGCAGATGTTAAAAATCGATTTTACTAGGGATGTTTCTAATTTTCAACAAAGTCTGAGTATTTTTGGAGGCATGAAACTGTATTCAAGAACCTTATGCAAGTTACATTTGACCCACACAGAAGCGGCACTATGAACCCGGTACCCTGCCCAGATAAGTTTCTTTGTTAGTAGATAGAATTAGAAATGCCTATAACATATTACAATTATTTCCTTTCTTTTTGCAAAGTAAATTTGTAATACTGTGAATATGAACGAATACTATTGTTCAAAGGTTATGTAGGATTACGTGTGCAGCAACACGTTAACTCAATGAGTTTGCGTGTGAAAACTTCAGACTGTTATTCGCAGCTTGTTAACGGGATTCCCGTCGCTTCCGGCAAGTGGTGTGCAGTGGTTTCCACGCATAAGGTGTGATAGCACTTACTCAATGTCAAAGTCAAACCCAATTGATTCTGCTCAACTGTGTTTCGATCTCTTAGGCGGAACAGATTTTTTGGTTACATAATAAAAAAAAAAAATAATAATAACCTGCCGTCTAATAAACGATTTTTTGGGCCTACACTTTTGACTTGAGTTCACGTTATGTTAACAGTTATAACGTATAATAAAAGTAGGAAATAATTTTCTTTTGGTAAAAGTGTACTCTTAGTTAAATTAAAGAATCAAAGATGCGACTTCCGACTGTTGATAAAGTAGGAGACGTCGGAAACACTTTTAATATCTTTTTAGAAGCAACCTGGAGGGGAGGGGGAAGCTAAAAATGCAGCCCTGACACTGAATTTCCACTCAAATAGCATAAAACTATTACAAAGATACTCTGGAACATTGGTTACATCAATTGTGCAAACCATAATCACTAAAAAAAAAAGTAGAAAATCCTAAAAAGAAAAATAAACTGAAGAAAAAAAGGATATATGGGGAGTCCAACAGGGAGTGAAATGCAGGAAAAAAAACACAACTCTAATGAATCATTAGAAGGGACAGCATTGATATTCCGGTATTTAACTTTTAAGTGGTGATGTTCATAGGAAAGCGATTTAAGGAACCTTTGGCCAACTAAATGCCATAGAAGTTCACTAATACTAGGAAGGAAGGAAGGGGTAGTAAAATTACCACCTCCCCCCGGGTTAATCTAAACACATCAAAATAAACAAACAAAAACACTTTCAGTTTCCTAATTTCACACACACTTGCAGTTTCACTTTCTTTTTCTGGAACCCTGACATGATTAAAATTGCTCTCCATATTGTTAGACTAGGGTGACATTACATAAAGATCGCGTATGAGAGACATAGAACTGTTGACAATCAAAAGTGAATTCAAATCACAGGTTCAAACTTGATGCACCCAGTGAAAAGGGTCAGTGATTACAAGTTTCAACCCATACCAAACACTCTATTATCGCTCACGAGTCGGCGTTCGAAAGTCCACTCCACACAAAATTTAGAGAAAAGTACACAATTCCCTTACCTTCATTGTTCTCATTTCCGAAGAGGATGACACTGGAGAGCCAAAATACTAGAGAAAGTGGGAGAATAATCAATAAAACCAGGAGAATAAACATGTTGACGTCCGTCTCCGGCCAAGTCCGGGAAGTTTTCTCCGTGCTGCCACCTGGCGGATTATATTTGACCTAATTATTTTCGCTGGTTCCGCGCGACGTCAAATCGTCAAACATAGAAACACGACTCAACCAGCGAAACCAGTTTGAAAGCGTTTCCGGTGGAGCGACAAACCGCGAAGAAAACGATGTTTATTTGGTTTATTTACAAAGTCGCCCGTGATGAACGGCCCAAATCCACGTCCCACTTTCGGATGTGATCGGGAAAAAGTGTGCGGCGTCTGCTTCAGACGGTGAGCGTTCTTCAAAATGGATGCGGACGACAAGGAGAACATTTCTGGGTACGATTTGCGGTCGCGCGTGGCGGGGGTGATGGAGGCGGACCAAAACAAAAGCAGGTTGGCGGCGGGAGGAGGAGGAGAGGAGGGCAGCCACCCCCCGGGGGCCCTGAAGGGACAGGCCGAACTGTCACAGCCTGTGGACCTGACGACGGAGAAGACTCGGGGCGTGGTGATCTCTGACCACGTCCACAAGGACGGCGACCGATGGTGAGATGGGTTTTCATCACTTCCTGGCTAGCTAACTTTTTGTTTGTGCGTGACAAGTTCTGACTTCTCTTCTCTTCTGACCCTCTGTCAGTCTGTGTCAAATTAGAGATGTTGGTCACTACAGAATCAGACGTGTCAATTAAGATGTGAGGCTGAGTCGCCTAGGGCTTTAATCTTTGACTCCAAGCCAAGTCCAACTAGTAGACATTTACTTCTTTAAGTTTAAGTTTAACTTGGAGTCACGACAATTTTATAGAAGAAGGTGTCATAAGATGACTAAAATGGTCACCAAAGAATCAGACTCGGCTAAGCTGAGGCTTAGATGCTGTCAGACCAATTAAGTTAGCAAAGAGGGGCAGGTGGATCTTAGTCATAGTTTAATATTCAAGCTAGATCATTAACAAAATAGAAAAACATAAATATTAGGCCTAGTTTGGCATGGTCACAATCATGTATCTATAATATAGACTAGTCAACGATGTTTCATTTGTACACAAACTGACAAAGGTCAAAACTGAAACGTAGATCTAATAATGAAAAAAAAAAAAAGATTGGCCAACGAAGCAGACATCACCGTCAATGAGTCCCTTTAAAAACTTAAAATTGTCCTGTGTAGGTCCCCCATTCAGTGACGCCATATGGCGGAGATGCTGACCAATGAATAGGAAACGAAGCACATAAAACTGGCATTGAACATAAATAAATATTAATGCCAAATTGGTGAAGCAGTGATGGTATTATGATATTTATAACTGTTACCAGGCATCAACAGAACCGGGGGGGGGGGGAGGGGGAGGGGGGAGGGGGGGGGGGGGTCATAGGAAGATAACAGACGCCATGTTTGAAAGAAGATCGATTCAAAGTTTTAACTTCCTCATCCTGAATGTATTTGTAAATAATTGCTTCAAAAACAAGTGCCCCATGATTATTTTTTGGGTATTTTTTTTTTGTCCCACTAGGTATTTAATGCATCAGAAAGCCAAATTCTAGTGAAAGTTTCATATTAACAGTGCCCCACAGTGCTTAACATTAAGTATTGCCCACCTGCCCGGGGCAGGTAAAAGTTCAGTTTGGGCAGGTAAATCTTGCATACACCTGCCCTTCAGGCAGGTAAAATTTTTGTCGTATGATATGATAGACTATTAAAGAGAGACAGGTGAATTTTAGGGTTGAGCAGGTAAAATTTGATCCACACCTGCCCGATGGGTTTTCCATGCTTTTTTAGGTCAATTCGTTTGGATCTTGAAAAAAAGAAAAGAAATTTCTAAAAAAGAAATAAAGTTAGGGTAAGGCCAAAAATTTAGGATAGGTAGGGTAAATTGAACACAACAATGTTTTTTTTTCTGGGTGGGGTGTTTGTTTTGGCTTTATGACTGACTGAGGGCTCATCAAAATTTAGCGTCCTGACGGGCCTTTTGGATTTCCCATGTTTTTGTCTATAGATCATTAATCCAACATTAGACTGCGAGCCAGTAAATTGGGAAGAAACAAAGAATCGCATCTCGGAAAATTCTGGTTGTCCCCCAACATCCTTTCATACCAAATAAGGCTACGCAGATCTAGAAACTAACCGGAGTGAGAAACTTCAAACTAACTGTGACATGTCCACAGCCCATGTGATTGCCCCATAGAAAAACCAACAAAGGAAACGTGTCAACATGTTTTCAGACGTGAATACGGTTTTTATGTTCCTTTTGTTAAAACCATTGAATCTGTTTCTGTGGGCCATTCAACAAGTGATGCACCGCGTAGTTAGGTCAGATCTACAGGGAACAATAAATGGGTCCAGGGACATTTATATTTCACCCCGATTTGGCGATTTCGCACTCTGTTTCTATAAGAGCGACGTTTACTTTATGCCCTGACATGGTATTCATTTAATGACAGTATGCTCATATAATCCCTTTTTGATTTTTTTTATCTATGAATATTGTTTTTTCTAAAGCATTATGTCGGATACTTTTGTATATCTTAAAATTGATAACGTATGAAAGAAGTTGGTCAGAATCTTCATTGTGTGCCGGGCAACTGGGCCACACATCTGTCAAAATAAGGTTTGCAGATGACGTCACATAATTCACAAATAATGTGGGCGCCATTTTTGAAATCAGTTTTATGTGAAATAATATATATGTAGGCTTTCAACTCAGCATAAAATTACTATTGCTGAGGTCCAGTGAAAATCTTGCCGGGCTAGTGAAATTTGTCAGCAAATAGCCTTTCAAATAACAGTAATAATTACATAGACTAGTGGAAGTTTAATCTGGGCTAGTGCAAACTGTAAAGACAGGACTAGTATCCCGGTGGACTAGCGAGAAAAAATAGGAAAACCCCTGTTAGTGTTATGAATTTTGAAAACTGGTTAAAAAGTCATCGATTTTTTAAAAATGATAAAAAGAAAAAAAGGAAAAAAAAAAAGAAAAATGTCACGGAATGTTGATGCGGGAGGTGAAAAAAAACCATGAGACCTGTGACAGAATTATCACGAGATGTTTTTGGGATATAATAAACCCCCAAATCAATAACATTCACACTCTATTGTTAGTGTCCTCCCCAACCATTGAGCTCCCCGTCTGTGGCCGAGGTGTGGGAGATGTTCACCAGGTGGTGCTCCAGGTGCCCGTTGTCTTGGCAACCGTCCCCCCCTGCCCGGACCTGTCTGGTCACGGTCCGCTGACCACCACCACCACACCCCCCACACCCTGCACCCGGCAACCCCAGAGGTTTTTGTTTGTTTTTGTATGTATTTTTTAAATTTTAAAGTTTATCGCCCTGTGATGACTGGGGTTAAATAGGAACTCCTAGGCAAATGATTTGGCGGCTACCTTTGTCTTAGGTTATATATATATATATATATATATATATATATATATATATATATATATATATATATATATATATATATTAATTTCAAACCACTTCATACAAGTATGATTTTCCAGTTGTCTGTTGTGTTTTTAGAGATGCCGATGTGTCCTTGAAGTGGTTCAATAGAATAGAATACCTTTATTGATATTAGTGAAATTGAAAAAAAAATAATAAAAACAAAATACTTTGATTAAGAAAATTTTAGGCTTTGCTTAGCTTGTTTGGTCGGCTGTCTTTACTTTGGTATCTGAATATGATAAAAGTATTTTTGGAACGAGAATTAACTTATTAAGTCTCGTCTGAGGCAGCCATATGTACTGCAGTCATTTTATGTGCGTTGGGAGATCATCCTCCCTGATTAAGTATGATTAGTTTTTATTGCTCTTTTGCCTCAACAACTCCAAGCATTCTGTGTACACAGGAACATCTTCAAATAGAATCATTACAACCTTACACCATTGGTCTGTGTATAAGCATTCCACATTTATTAAAAAGCAATTCCTCACATCAACAAACTAGCCAGTATCCTTGCGTTGTTCAGCTTAACCCGATATTTTTCAAAAGAAAAAATTGTTTTACTTGCATCAGATTCAACGATAATCATGTAACATCTTTGAGAACCATGATGTACATATTTGCACATAAGCAGGGTAGCGTAAACCGTTTGGAAAGACGTCCCCAATAAAATAATGGTCGTTTGGGTTATGGCCAACCGTGCATTGTGTGGCCCGGTTCTGGTGAGAGGGGGAGTGTCGTCTATACTATAGACCCTATGCAGACATTGTCACATCACCAGATTTTTGTGATCGCCATGTGATACCCATAACCACCCTGTGGTCTTTAGAAAACAAGAAATTGTTCAGGAATTTTTTATCAAAATTTAATTGACTGATGCCTGAAATATATATCAACATATCATATATTCCTTTTAACAATCAAATGATCACCAATATGGCTGCTAGCCCCTTTTTGGCTACAATGACATCATGTCGGGGTCCCCATTGCACACGGAAATGGGGAAAATTGCAGACAAAAAAAAATCCAAAACACAGGAAATTTGCAAATTTTACCAAAACACAGGGGATATCATTTGCCCAGGTTCAGCAGTTCCTGATTCTCAAAATATTATTAGGGATTTGACTTCTTGTTGTTTGGTTGTCTAATGATGACGGCTTTGAATTTTGAACAACTTGATGGAAATCAAACAGGGAAAAACTGCTGTAGGATAGGGAAATCGCAGGGAAAACACTGTAATTTGAAAATGAAATTTGATTAGGGACCCATTCATGTGCACAAGGTCTATAGTACTGTACACGTGTGTATACGACCAGGATTCCACCTCGGTACCCCTGAATCACACCTGGACAGGTGCCGCGGGGTATTCAGCGATCGGAGATGTTTCTTCCTACTCGAGAAAACAGAACGATAATGTAGACAGAAACGTTGTCAGGAATACATATTGTACCCTTACCAGAACCGTTGTCAGGAATACATAATGTACCCTTACGGATATTGATAAGAGAGTTCTGGAAATACGATCTTTTGGTAGGTTGTCAGCAATGTGTCACACATTTACTGTATACCATACAATAAGCACACTCCGTTGTCGTACAGATGTAGTGGATATTAAGTAGCGTTGCTTAGGAAGGTCTGGTAATAACATTCACTTTTGTGAATGCAGTGTTCAGATTTAAATTAAGGATTTATTTTGTGCACATGCTGGGTAGATACAACACTTGATTGTTGTTGGTTTTCTTTTATACTGGTCAGCAAGAATGATAATTCTTTATTTTAATGGGAACTTGGCAATCGTTGAAGATCATATATCGCTACTTGCTGTAGATTTATAGTGTATATTTTCATTAGACTAATTTGCTCTTTTCCTCTTATGTTTCAGGATCAAGGCCCCATTAGCCGCAGGCAACCATAGCGATGACGAAGAAGAGGTCTTCTTTGGCGATGTCACCAACAAGGAGGTTAAAAAGAACAAGAAGTTCAACTCGCGTAAGACGGCAGTATTCGTTCCTGGGTTCCGCATGGACCGACGCCTGATGAGGTATACTATGGTACCACCCACACTCACCTCGGTCGGCGAGAATGAAGAAATCAGTGAAGTCGAGGATGATAATTATCAAGCAAAATTGGATAACACTGGAAACTCAAACTTAGATAATGAGAAAAGTGATGAAGAATCCACTCAAAAACGAGAAACAAAACTAGTTAAAAGTGGAAAATTGGAAAGTGAGACTGAAGTTGACAACAAGGACCTTCAAGAAAAATCAGTTAACTCTCTAGATGGTGAACAGAATCTAAGCTCCGACATGGGGAACAGTAACGAGGCCGCCCAAAAAGAAGAAACTGAGCAGGGGAAGTGTGAAAAGTCAGAAAGTGAGTGTGTATCTGAAAAAGTACCAGAGGATAAGGTTAAAGTAGAGGGAGAAAATGGCAATGTTGAAGTGTGCATGGACATTGTGCCTGTTAGTGGAGTAGGAGTGGAGGGGCGCGAACTCGTGCCATGTACAGGTGTCGCTGTTCCGCCAGCCGAGGATGACGACAGCCCTGATATGGAGAGTCTGATCACCGAAGTCGTCAATGAGAGTTTACATGAGGAGCCCAATCAGGGGCCGGACTGCGACTCTCTGCTCTACTACTGCCAGCCAAATGTACCCGTTCGCCCTCCAGCGCCCTACCAGGCCCCAGTCGCACGTGAGTCAGATTCAGAGAGCGAAACCAGCAGCGATGAGGAAAGCAGCAATGAAGATGATGAAGAAGAGAGTGGGGATGATAAGAGTGGTGAGGAGGAGGAATCCCAAAATACTGATATGACAGTTGCCCTTCCGGGGGATAACGATAACAGTGGTGATTCTTCCGAAGATGAATACATACCTACAGCAGAGGACAAAGAAAACCTGAACTGTATGCTGAGGGCGCTGGACAACCGGACGGCCTTCCTTAATGTGCTGTCCAGAATGAACCGCCCAGGTGGCAATTCCAACACCAAAGGAAAACCGGAGGCCTTTGAAGTCCTCCTGAAATCCACAGAGAATACATGGGTGGAGTCGGACACCCAAGATAATGAAAAGAAGGATGGTGCGGATCGAGATGTAAAAGAGGAGGGTTCGTGTGATGATGACTCTGAGAAACCGATTGCGAAGGAATGTGAGTCCCTGAGCGTGCAGTTTGAAACACTCGGGATTCAGCCTGGTGATGTGGTCAGGAATGGCGAGTCCCCCGACAGCGACTCTGGCCCGTCTACGCCAAAACGGGAACTACAGGAAGGTGAAACTGATGTATTTAACAGTGACAAAGTTGTGAGTAAATTCCATGGGTCAAATTCATTGGAAATCCAGATCACCAAAAGTACTATTGAGTGTCCAGATGTGGATTCACAAAAAACTGAAGAAACTATTGGCAAGTTGACTGAGGAAAAGAAACCAGGAGACTCTGCAAACTCTGTTTGCCCTTTGGTTTTCTCCAATAGGAACAACAGCAACTCAAATGAAACTGATGTATCACTGGAAAAGGTTGCCGAAGATATTTCTCAGCTCAGTATAAGAAGCTGTCCTTCAGTAGCTCTGAGTGATGAGAAAGACCCAGAAATTCTGCCCAATATTTCTGATGACAATGCTCTTGCGATTGAGACGATCGTAGCCCGTGCGGCTGATAACGATGAGATGGCAGCAGCCTTGCCTGAACTTGACGTGGATGATATTATTGATATACTCCTTGAGGATTCTGCCTGTGACTTAACCACAGAGGAGAATGACTCAGCCTCAGGGTTTATAGTGGATGCTCTGCCAAGGCGCATATGTGGCGATAACACTGTAGTTGTCGCGAGTAATAACCGCATTAGTTCGCCATCTGGGGGTCCGATGTTCCCTACACTGCCCGAGATTCCCACCAGGATAGGCGCCACACATACGGTGACCAGTGTGCTCGGGCCCATCTCTTCTCCGGGATCGGTGCGATGTGAACGGAGATACCGTTCCATCTATGCCACCCTCCCAAATGACTCTATTGAGATTGAGACTCAGGTGGTACCAGAGCGCGAGCCTGAGAAAGACCTGCTGGCATCATTCGGAAAGCTTGACTTGGGCGAGGGATACAGCCCGAAGTGCCAGTTGAACGACTCGCTTCTAACTGGAACGCAAATGTTCCTGACTGTAGCGTCACCCAGTAGTAAACTACCACAGGAAAGCAATACCCTTCACGACAGTTTGTGTTCACCCGGACAAAAGTCAGTGGAATTTCTCCAAGAAAGTGCTGCCATACTTCCCACTGCCAGCTCACCACTGGCTAACATAGGTGAGAAAAGTCCAGCTGAGCGCCCAGTTGGCTTTGTATTTGGTATCGCTGAGAATGATAGTCCGAAGCCGACCAGTTTCTCCCCAAGTGTTGTGTTCACAGAGAAGAACTTTTCTCCCATTCTGGAAGTGAAGTTCCCCGATTCCCCTTCAGTGGAGGTTCCAACAGTTGAGAAGTGCACTGCCCTCACCTCTTCCCCAAACGCCTTCACGTGTTTGTCTCATTCCGTACCCAGGGATAACAAGCGCAAGCAACCATCTGGGGAGGATCCTCTATCCAATAGTGTTCCCCACTCATCAAGCCACAAAACTGCTCCGCGGGTAAAAACAACCCCAACCAAAAACAGGGTTCCCCGCACTCCGCCCAAAAAGGTCATAGGTCAACCCAATGTTCACAGGTTCCATGCAGCATTCGGGAAAAATCCCGCCTCGCGTTCACTTTTCTACAAGTACAGTATCCACGTGAGTCCTAAGACTGTGTCTAAGGCGGCTCCCCGGACACCAGCTGCCAGACAAAGATCAAGGTCCAAGTCCCCGGTGTCTGCAAGAAAGCCGGTATCTGCCAAACCACCGGTTTCAAGTCGTACCCCAATCCCAACCAGAGCTGGTGGAACTGCTTCAAGGGCAACTCCAGCCCAAACTAAAACTCCTGGTTCCACGCGAACCCCTGGTTCTGCTCGGTCACAACCTCCAGGCAGTGCAACCTCCCGAGGTGTCCCTGGGTCAGGGCGAATGCCAAGCGCCCAAAGCGGGAAAAAATACACACCGGGCAAACCACGACAGCCTACATCCTCAATCACTGCGAGCTCACTAACATCATCAACATCAAGGAAAACACCCAAACCTGGCTCCCATACGAACTCTACCACTCGGGTGACCCCGATGAAGTCGCTGTTCTCCCGGCCTTCCCCATCCAACCGGTTTCACGGAACCCCACAGCGACAGACCCCCGCCACGCCCTGCTCTGAGGAGAAGAGGGCGGTGCTCGGTCGCCGGCCAGCACACGGGAGGCCTCATGGTACTCCTCTAAGAGTCATCGATGGAGAAGTCACTAGTTCCCCGATGTTACTCACCTCCGCATCGCGTACACTGCACTCTACGGGGAAACTTGGTTTATCGTCCAGAAAACCAACGCCAGCCCAGAAGACAGGGGACCAGCTTAGCGAGACGGATGAACAGTCCATGAACCCCACGCAGGGTGCAGAGGCAGACACCCCATCGTTATATAACTCTGGTATGTTACTGCTAAACTTTTTCTCCCTTAACACAGGGCTTCCAAAATGTCTGCGCTTTAAAAGCTTTAATGCCTTGCAAATAATCTGTGTAAAATATTTTGTTTGGAAAAATCACACCATCGCTATATCAGCCATATTTTCAGCTACATTTTCTATAATTAATATCATTTTCGCTGCTTAAGTCTAGGAATACACTTACTTAACAGCTTATTCACAGTTCCTTCATTGCATTTCCTTCTCTTGCAGACCAGCCGCCCGTGTTCAGTAAAGGCACACCCCGGTACCTCGTAGACGACACCGGTGACCATGGTGCGGAGGATGACCCAGGGATCTACGATGAACCGCCCCCAGTGTTTGATCTGGACGACCTCTCCGATCTACCGCAGAACGGTGAGAATCAGAGATACTTGACATTCATAGCTAACCCCTGTAAAGGTAATCTGAGTTGTAGATAACCATTATGCCTTTCATGGTGTTCGCTATGAATGTTACAGAACCTTAGATTTTTAATCAGTTGGTGACAGCCCATGCTTTATCTAAGCTTTATGGTTGATATTAATCTCGTGTACTGCGGTCCATCCGCGGAATTTTGAAACTCTTGCTCGACGAGAATGGTATGTTTCACTTTTCCTAATCCCCAATCCACCATTTCTGGAATGACGAATATGAACTTGGAATATATCCAATTTAACTTGTTTCGTCCTGGAGACCTAAATGATGTTTTTATCTACTCTCAGATGGGGAGAGTCGCGAGTCGAGTCCCCGGCTGAGTATGGAGGATGTACTGGAACGTAAACGACAACAGATGATGAACCTCCGGGCAGAGAAGCGTAAGATCCAGGACATCATCTCGAAGCAGGTCGGTATGGGTTTATAAATCGGCCACTCTTGTACCACCAGACGATTTGTGTTGTAATGGCTGCAGAGTTTTGTGTTATTTAATAGATATCATGTTACCTTACTAGCCTTTTGTACTTTTTAATATTTGATATTTTTTGCAATTTAATATTAGATTTTTAACAAACATTTTGGTGCGCATGTTTTTATATGTGTATTGTGCGCATGTTCTTGTGTCTGTATTTTAAGATCCAGCGTTAAATATGTACCCTATTCATTACTCCAGCGGCATTGGATCTTATTAAAATGTCTTAAAAAGGATAATAGATTGAAATTTCTGAAAATGAAGCCTCAGGTCTTGAATTTGACAGTTTGGGTTTTAGAGATTTTAAGGTCTTAAATTGATTTGTTTGAGGAAAACTTTTCAAATTTAGGCAATATCATTAAAATTTTATATTATTCAATGCTACGTGTAACTTGAAATATTTTGGGACCATTGTCTTTAATTTGTAAACCAGTGTTATTAACAACGTCTATATGATCTTGTTGCAGGAGGTATTTTGTTTAAAATCTATATCAAATTTAAGTTGAATGAAAACGTTCCGGTCAGTTCCTACTTAAAGAAAGCTTTCGTTATGCTTTTTGTTTTGTATTGGTTCGAATTTGCTAAAGAAGAGAATGATACTTGAACTAGTAGCTCCTGGATGACTGGAACGCCAATTAGGATTGTAAAAAGAAAAAGAATTAACAAATCAGTTTTAAGCAAGTGATACATTTCAGATATTCGTCAAAATCATTATTTTCATGCAGCGAAAATCATCATGTACCTTACCGATAGTGTTTCTAACATTTTAACTGACCCAATATTTTAACTGAACCAAAATTATACCCCTGGATTTACCACTCATACAATCCATTAAAACACACTTCTTCCTGTTCAAACCCCAATGACAAATTATACACTCACAAAATTTAACAGTCATCTAGGATCTACTAGCAGTTTTCTACCTTTGTTTAACCTTGTTCGTATTCGATAACAATCAGGGATGTCCGAGTGTGAAATCGCCGCGTGCCAATAACACGGTAACCGACTCCCAACCCAAACAGCGACTCGCCAACTCCCAAACGCTTGCCCTGGTCAGTTATTTCGTTAAGTTTGTTGCTTTACCTTGTTACTTTCTAGTGTTCCTTTACCTAATGAAGAGTTAATTTTTCTTCTGTTTTAAATCCTAGGGCCTCATATAATGTGTTATTATTCCTTTTTTATTTTTTTTATTTTTTACATATCAACTAACTATGATGTTTCTGATTTTACATGAATGGCTTCTCGTTGTGCATATTCTATGGCATGGAAATATGTTACCTTGATTCTACATAAAATTGATGATTATTTCCCAGAAAACCACAGTTCCTTTGACTATCACCATTCAAAAAACACTGAAAACTTCGGAAACCCTGAAAAATAAACATACCGAACATACTCTCATAAGGTTGACAGTTTGATGACTTTAACACCCTTTTAGTTTAATAGTCCCCTGACAAACTTACCTTGTCAGATTCTTATTCAGTTTTATGTTTTTAACAGTCAGACAAAGAGTTGGAGGCAGTGATACAGCTCTATATAATGTGTAACTCGTAGTGACTAGACGGACAAAAAAAACAACTCTAAATACCACAGTGACACTTTATTAGGTTGACAATCCTATGACTAACTCGCCCGGTCAGATTCTAACTCCATAAAATTTTAACAGTCGGACAAATAGTTGAGGTGTTGACGTAGCTCTACATTTTGTGTAAAGTGCAATGACTGGACAGTGATACAAAACTGTTCATACCAGAGCGACGTTGACACTCTTTTAGGTTAATAGTCCCGTGACAAACTCGTCCTATAAGATTCCAAATCAACATTATCAGGCCTCAAAGCGCGACCTTTAAAACCTTTAAAACCTTTTTTTTGCCTCATGGACCTTTAAAACCTTTTTTTTCCTCTCAATGACCTTTAATGACCTTTTTTTTCATTTCAAGTGATCGATGAGTGTAAAAATTTGTAAGAAAGACAAAAAATTCATAAAGAATCTGGACTGAACACAGGAAATGGTTGTGACTCTATGGAAAAATATGCATTTCAAGGGTAATATAACTCATTTAAATGTATAATGAGTATGCCATTTTTGCATTCCAAAGTATTCTGACCTAATTACCAGGGATAGCATTCTTGAAAACATAAGTGGAGTTTCTAAGAAATAGAGGATTTGAATTGCTGTCACTGTCGGTTGACTCTGCTTAGACCAGGCATACCCACACAAAATCGGCAGCGACGGACAGCCGTCAGCGCCGACAGTTGGCCGTATCCGCGGTCAACAGCGCCAATACATATTATTGAATATGTTTGATAACTTTACACCGACGTCCATCGTCATCGGTGACGACGTCGGCCCATCAGTTAGTGGGTATGGGGCTTTAGGGTCCCCTGGTCCTCTCTAGTCGAGCCCTAGCCCCCCTCTTTAACCTGAGGGTTCCCTGGTCCTCTCTAGTCAGTTCCTATCCCCCCCTTAACGTGAGGGTCCCCTGGCCTCTCTAGTCTCTGATGGAATCTACAGGGTATGGGAGGGAGGGAGGAGTCGACTACAGAGGGTCAGGGGTCTACAGGGCATAGGAGGTACTAAGGGTTGATAGGATATGGACAAGGAAGACTCTGGAGGTAAAGTTACCCAGAATGCCTCAGATGACATGAATGAGTGCTAATTTTTTCAGAATTTTCATGGAGGTGGACCCCCAAACCCCCCCCATTGGGATGGCTTACCCCTCCCACTCTTACCCTAATCAGTGGGTCTGCAGGGTGAGGGAAGGGGACAGGTCTACTAGAGAGAAGCAGGGGTCTACGGGGTATGGAAATGTGGAGGTAGATTGACATAAAATACCTCAGATTGCATGAATGAGTAGTTATATTTTCAAAATTTTCCCAGGGTGCCCCCATACCCCCCAATCCATAGATATTCTTAAAGGGTAGAAATAAAATCTCAACATAAAGGAATCAATATCCTAATTGGCTAAGAGTGCCCAAGGTTCCATAAATCAGAGGTTATTATTCTCAGTTTTTTGGTAACTGAATTCACTCAGAGGGTCCAAGATTTGATATTGGAGGGGTTAATTTTTCAAAAATTTTCCTGGGGGTGGCCCCCCAATCAATATCCTAATTGGCTAAGAGTACCCAAGGTTCTATAAAACAGACTGTTTTTCTCAGATTTTAGGTGTCTGAATTCAATCAGAGGGTCCCAGATTTCATATTTGGGGGGCTAATTTTTCAAAAAGTGTCCTGGGGGTGGCTGTGCTGTCCCAAGGATTTCTGTATATGCTACTCACAAATTCCAAATCTTGGCCCCCTCCCTAAAAGATCCTGGATCCACCCCTGCGTCAAAGTAATGAAAAGTGGTTAGACAACCATGCATACCCACCCTTCCCTACAGCCTTGGACAGGATGTCATTTATTTCAAACCAAGAGTGAAATTAACGTTTAATCCTTTAAAGGTAGTAGCACCAAGCAGAAAGGAACAATGAAACATATGGTTTTGGTCTAAATTCATCATGAAATTAGTTAAAACTGTGGTTTTTAAATGACCTTTTTTTTTGTTATCCGACCTTTATTTTCCAAAATACGACCTTTTAAAGGGACCTTTATTTTCATCATCCCCGCTTTGAGGCCTGCTACATCTACAGTCTTACAAAGAGTTGGAGGCGGTATCCCAGCTCCATACTTTGTGTACTAACTTGCAGTAACTAGATAGCCATAAGAAACTCTAAATACCACACTGACACTCTCGTTGGTTGACAGTCCTGCGACAAACTCGTCCTATCAGATTCTAACTCTATATTATGACGTTAACAGTCGGACAAGGAGTTGGAGGCGGTGACCCAGCTCCACACGCTGTGTAACTCGCAGCGCACGGTGAAGGTCATCCACAAAGGTCGCGCCATGCTCATCAGACAACTACCACAAAGTAAGTCACAGGCTTTCAATGAAATCTTTTTTTATTTTTATTAATTTCAAGTACATGTACACTTTTTAAACAATACAATTTCTGAAATAAGGATATACTATCTTTGAAACAATTCAGGCATGAAATCTATCTTGCATGTTTATTTGGTGATTTCTTTTTATACGGACACCTTGCGTTTGCATAGATCCATTGATTGGGGTAAGGGGTCGAAAATTCAGGCAAAATACGTTGGTCCTTGAATGACTGTCCCTAAAGAAATACCGAAAAAATTATCATAGACATTTAGTCATTTCATAGAACTATTGGGAATGTTCAAGTAATTTTCTCTTTACAGAAATGTAGTTAGGTGCAGTGCCGTTTTTCAATAGATTCCGGTTTCTGACTGATTTTATAGAGAAACATTTGGTATATAATGCGGAAACATTTGGCATGTATAATAGAAAATCATGTTCCGTGGGGTTCCCGGTGGGGCTTCTACCTCTGGGAAGAATATAGGCCCCAGTAGCCCCTGCTGATCGTAAAAGGTGATAATAGAGGGGGAAGTAGTTCATTGGGTTCGATTCCGGTTGGTGTCTAACTTCACTAAAGGGCCATACCCACTAGGCAATTATCCCTGAGTCGGCCGACAAATTGGCACTAAAATCGGCAGATTCTGCCCTTAGAATCAGCCGATTTTAGTGCCGATTCAGAACAAACATGCACATTTCAATATATCATACTGACAGGCGATTCTAAGAGTTGGCCGATTCTCCAGTTGCCAGTAAAATCGCCTAGTGGGTATGGGGCTTAAGGGATGAGGTACAGCAAAAATGATTTCCAGGTTTTGATCCCCTGCTGTTTGCCCGCCCTGTCACCTTCATCTATGTGTACCCTCTCCCCCAACAGGCCCCCATCTGCCGAGGCGCCTGTCGTGGAACGAGAACCTTGTGATGGAGATCGAGGAGGACGACCTCTCAGAGACCGACCCATCTTCACCTGAGGGCGCTGAGTCGTCATCGCCGTCTACCAGCGGGGCATCCTCCCCGCGGGCAACCACACCGCCCAAACCCATCCTTAATAAGGTAAGGCAGGAACAGCAAAGAACTGCATGACTCTGCATGCTTACCATGCTTTTATTTCCACAACTTTATTTTCAAGGTCTTTAAAGTATTGAAATGTCTTGAATCACTAATGTGTAAATCTTAAATTTTAAAGTTTGGTAGTTTAAAAAAGTTTTTAAGTTGCATATTCTTTCAGTATTTCAAAAAATTTGCCCAATTTTTCATTTTCCTATATTAGAGATAGATGTATGTTGAATTTGTCTTTAATTAGTCTTTATAATGTCTTAAATGAAGAATCTGAAATTACTAAGCACCTTGGTACTATTAACATAATGATATTTCATCTGTAAATATTTCTGTGTATTTAACACACCACCTTCAATTGCCCGACATAATTTCGTGTGAAAAACTTTAATGTTTTGAAATACAATAATGTGATTTGAGTGAACACAAATTTCTGAGACTTTCTTTTATCATCTTTCAGAAGGACTCTAAGTTTGTCTACCCGTACGACAACGAGACCCCACCTCCAGTGGTGGTGTTCAGGGGCAGGGGCAGCGAGCGGCACCACGCCAAGCGATCGCCCCGCATCGACTGAAACAGCCGCTCAGGTTCCTAACACATACACCAACACATTCATGCCAAAAGAGACTCCTAAGGCCTATATTCCACTAGGCGATTTTGAATTGTGCAATTTCTAAATTGTTATTAGAAATATGAAAGGAACCCTTGCATGTTACATACCATTAGAAAGGGAATGTGAAACCCTTTCTAACCATATGTAACATGTCTATATTTAATCATTATTGCCACTGGCGATTTTTGATATTATGAGTACAATCTTCTGGTGGAAACAGCCTTATATATATGTATTGAACACTTATAGTATGCTTAAAGCTAGACTCCACAAGCCTGGTCTGTGGGTTTTCCCGAGAGGCAAATGGATATATTCTTACTGCAGTTCGCATGTTGACGGGGCTTGGGTAAAAATATAAGGGGGGGGGGGGGGAGGTAGGATATGTAGAGCTAAGATAGCGCACAGAATTTAGTCACAGTGAGAATGTTCTGGGAGAAGAGAAGTTCCGGCTAGCGACGTTAAATGTTTGAGTATAAATTCCACATTTTACGTAGAAGCTTACATCTTCAGTTACACAATAGGAGTTGGTCACTTCCCAGAACTTTTGTTTTCACAGAACTCTCATAACACAACGTTAGGGGCAAAGGGTCAAAGCACTGATATTTTTTTCACAAGTTTTTGCGTCACAAATTTCTAATTGTCCTTCTAAGTTACACTAAAAGTGTATTTGAAACAGAAATCACAAATATCCCTACCTGTAGTGGGGATTCTCTGATGGAGAAAAAGTGTCAAACATTATCATGAGATGTAAAATAAGTATAACATGAGTTTGTAACCAAGTTTATTTAGTCACAAGAAGTAACAAATTCTATTTAGTCACAAGAAGACAGATCTCCAGTCACCCTAGAGTCAATTTATATGTATAAAGATAACGTTGTATGTGTCAAGTGAGTTAAAATGATCATTATACCTTTTATTCCGAAAGTCCTCTTTCCAAGGCAAATCGGTATTTTAAGACCCAATTTTAAATTTTATGAGTTTTCTTTTTTAGTACGACAAAGATTTACAAATGGACGCTTGTATGTATTGGATTCCTTATCAAGGAGGGCAGATTGTGGTGTATCAATAACCAATGGTTGAATCTATTCGTTGGCACAGAGTTAAAGAGAAGTGATAGCATGATATTGAATGTAGTAATGCTTTGTTTTTTCTTTTTCTCTTTTATTTTAAGAAAAGAAGGGACATTTTTAACCGATTAACCTAAAAAATGTATACACAAGCATGAGTATGAATGAAACGCTCGAGTTAACCAGAAATGGCATTTTGAACGAAAAGTTTATCATGTTATGCACAGAAAAGAGATTTTATCGCTGAAACTTTAACAAGTCTGAAGATTACCACGTTTTTCACCCTACCGTGATGGTGTTGGTTGATTTATTTAGTTGTACTGAATTTTGGTGTATGTGCTTATAAGTGTGTGAAGAAAATCGCTATCTTTTGATGTAAAGAAATGTAACTTTTTTAATTAGAGTTGTTTGGTGAATGTATGTGGATGTATAAAATAAAGCTTAACTTTTGAAATGTATCAACATGAAGTCAAGTGCGTTCGCTTTTATGTTTTTAAATAGGTTCTTAGTTTTGTTTCAAGATTACGTTACGTGCAAAACTCATTCAGCTTATTAGGATAACAAAGGATTCTGGAAGAAAAAAATCTTGGTCATGGGTCAGGGGCCACCTGGAAAATAGTCTAACAGTATTTCGGGGGAAGCCAAACCCAATCGATATTTCGAAAATGAGTAAAATTCCTTGACTCATGAAAAATATTCCATGAACTTTATTGCATCATTTCCCTTTTCCAGGTCGTGTGGAAACCCTGTTATTTGAAATAAAAAAGCGAGATCTCAAAATGTTAGTTCTAACCAATTTATTTTGCATCGTTGGTCCTCCCACCGTTCTAGCCTCTTTACAGAGAGTGCAGCAGGAACATCAAGTCTTACTACAAGTCTATCCGACAGACCGTTCAAGCTGTAACATTTATAGTTCATCAATTCCACCTTTAAATACATGAATAATAAATTATGATAACTGCATTTACAAAACATATACATGTTTTGTTTAACGTGTAGGTTCTACCGACGTAACTACTTTTGTTAAAAACATTTATCCTTTATAGATTATAACATTTTCTTGAATATATATATATATGACCCATAAACCTTAAAATTACATAACATACCAGAAGTGGTAATATTTAAAAATATATTCAACACAGAATTTGCATGTGAATTCAAATCTTAACTTTAAAATGACTAGTTTCTCTTCAGCATTGACTTAGAAAGAAACCTAAACATCGAGAAGGTATCACAGGTATCATTAAATAGATCATAAGAAATAGATAAAACCTTATAAATTATATTCGTTTCCACATTTGCATTTTTGAAACACTCCCCTTGAACTGTGGCATTTGTGTTTAGATATCAAATCTGTCTGGGAAATAATTACCACATAGATACCTCATTTGTATGGAAATTCTAGATAAAGATGCATCAAATGTACATCGTATATGGAAATAACAGAAACATCATTAAATAAGTTAGATTGCACAGAGACGCACGCAGACATTTAAAAGACTTAAAAGGGAACAAATCAACATGAATAAAACAAACCAGGATTTACAACAAATACGGAGTATTATTCACCAACTTTCCGGATTGAGAAAGTGGTATAAAAAAGATCTATTGCTCAGAGATGCCAATCCCGACTGATGAGACGCGTTTCCTACTTTTTTTTCTAGAAGCATCTCAGAGAATAAATACCTTACAGAATAGCGTTCTGACACTGAAGTTACGCTTACAACTAAAACAATACTTGTATACTCTAAACCAGACATTAAATAAAAATTGATTGTGCAATCCAAATCGCTAAAACGTAGCAAATTCTAAAAGAAAGTAGGGAACATGGCATCTCTGAAATTACAGTGCTTTTAAAGTTTACACCCTTGACGCGGAAAACCACGTGGAAACTAAATAAAGATTAATAATAGACCTTGCAACATTAACACAGAAAACTGTCATGGAAACTATAAACAAAGTGTACAGAAACAGGTTAGCAACTCGAAAGTCAGTGAAAACATTAGACATAAGATCGACGCAACAAAAAAAACACAATTATCATTTCTTAGAAGGTGTACAGACAGTCTGTTATAAACACTGTGTTACATAGGTTAGAACTGTCTTTCACAGAATACTGATGCATTTGAACTGGATAGAACTGATGCACATAATTTTCATTGAGTAGTGCACCCCGTCTGCAAACCCATATTCAATCCCAGCCCGTTTTAAAAAGATTAAGATTAGCACCTCCATCAACGGACTTAGGTAAAGAAGGGTTTCATTAAATAAGTATTAATCAAAACCGTTTTCTCCCCAGCAATGCCATGGGAAAATACTTTATTGATTGGGCACCGTGGAGCATTTCGACCTTTAAGAATGATATTTATTGGCAGTTTAGTAAGGGTAATACTTATAAGCCCTCTTGAAAAAATACTTTACCTATTTTCTACAATGTGTATAGCAGCAGTATATATATATATATATATATATTTGTATAGATACAACTTGATGGAAGTTTCTAAAAACAAGAAATACTATCGGTGGTGTTAAAATGCAATACAATTCAATCCGCTCAAAATACCAAAACTGTACCAAAACCAGATCTCATATATAAACATTTCAGCTGTAATTCTCAAATACCAATTACTGTCCTGTACAATTTCAAAAGTTGACTATGACTTTAAATAAGGAAAACAAAATCGGAACCTATAGCTATATAAACCGTAAGCTATCTCAGTCTGGGTCATTGCTCGATATCCTCAAAGTTTAATTCAGAATGCCCACAATTATTCGTGAAGTGGTCACAGTTGGCAGCAGCATGTTGCGAGTGGCTCTCATTGAGTGATAGTTTCCAGGCAAACTGCACAATCCCGTTGTCGCGGAGACATGAGACTAGGAATACCCCACTGGTCCCACCGCCACCGAACCCGTCCAGCCAGGCCCGGTCACCGAGTATGAACGTTGACCCACGCTTTGAAGGCCTGAAATCAGGGCACGCCAAGTTTAATATTCATGATACATTTCATTCCTTCCATCTTCTATAATCAAGTAAATGTTTTTTACATTGCTTACCTCCCAAAATTTGGGTTAGGGAAGATGACTTCTCCAAATTCGGCTATTTTGTAAATACCAGTACAAGATAGGGCACCAAACTGTAGTTATCCAGCCGGTAAAAATGGACTGGTACACAGTTTTCAATATTTTAAGGTAAAAATATGGAAACTGTTGATGCTTTATGAATTGGCATGTTTATGTTGAAGACAAAAATATTTATTGATTGCTTCCTGCAGACCATAATTTACCTAAAATAAATTCACTTTTTTAAAATCTTACCTATAATCAGGTGGCATTTCCACTGATGCCACTGACTGTCCTGTACTGTTTTGAATGATCTGTAGTTCTGAGCGCTCTCCGTCTATCGCGCATAGGATCACCGTGAACTGGCGGCCACAACCCAGGAAACCCTGTGAATAGAGAAAGAAGACACAAACATCAATAGTAAGCTAATTCAAACAACATAAAAAAAGAAATGAAAAAATATAAAAAGGCTTATCAACATACAAGGTTGTTCTGTGTGTCAGCTGATAGCTACTTCCATAACTCAAGTTTTGAGTTTTACAACTGTTTTGAAGGCTTTTGCCTTTACAAAATGTTGGGAAACTACTTTACCTTTAAATGATTAGTTCACACAAAGCCCACAAAAAAATGTTGTTTAAAGTTTGTTTGTTGGGGTACTTTAAACGTCCGGCCAAACTTTTGGGTTCTTTCCAGACAGCACAAGTTAATACTTTTCAGCTATTTTTACGCCACACGGGCATTGACCAAATCTATTAAATGAGGTGCCTATTTGTAGCAGTGGTGCCCAATGCCCTCTTTATAGTGCTGCCTCAGTGAGATATCATGGCATAGGCCCACACAATACCCCACCCAGTCAAATCTTCCTTTCTGAAATGAGACATGAAAAAAAAAAGAGGGTAATTCCAAAATATTCCTTACCTGTGGCACTGGCTCTGTGAGGTACTTGAAAGTTATGGTTGGAGTTACTTGATCTCTTGGACTTGGGTTTAGAGAAAGCTCTCGGGCTACCGGTGTCACTTCGGAAGCACGGAGGTCCAACTGGGTTACTCTGTATGTGGCAGGGGCTATGAATACTGTGTATGTAACCAGTGGGCCATCCACTTGCCAACCTGAAACACACACATGTACAGCTCTACCATGACAACATTTTCCAATGTAAGAGACCTGCATCCTTTATGATTATACAACTGCTATAAATGGATCTAATGACTCATTTAGGTCTAGTTAATAAGCCTAGAAATCTGTGAAGGTCTTTACTAAATGGGAAATGTACTAGGGTATCCAAAGTAATCTTTTTCATAAAGGCCTTTCTGAATCCACACTGATAACTAAAGGAATGGAATTTAGATTCCCTTTCTTCATGCACCTGGTTTGACAATGTGTTCAATGTATCATTTTGATTACAGCATGCCTGATGACAGACAGTAATGCACAGACTCAACTCTATGATACAAATCATCAATCATTTACTTATGTTGATCTTACCTAAAACCCTACACACTGTTTCTTAGACATAGATGTATATCATAAAGTTGTCTTTTGGTAAAGATCAGGTAAAGTATCTACCTGGGAGTAGGGTGCTACCCTCAGAGTTTGTGAGTTGTCTTGAGTTGAGGACCTCATGTCCGCGTGTTAGTCTCCACATGTAGATGACAGCATCATCTCGGCTGAGGATTGTGTATGAATCCTGTGACCGGTCCCAGTATAAGCATACCTGAAACCAATCAAACCTTTAATCTTTACTTGGACTTTCTGGTTAGAACTTATTCTGCTAAGTTCTGTTATTCAATGTCTTACATAGAGAGTAGGTGTGAGGAGGGCTTTCAGGCCTAGACATAGCTGTCAAAATTTTGCAAACTAGCAGATGTACCTATATAATTATTTGAATATCTTCTCTTATTGGACAAGGTGTCCAGGAGAAAGTTAAACCCATGTACCTAGAAGGATTATTTGAACTTACTACAAATTTCCATTCGGTCTCAGCTTGTACTTCTTAAGACCACATACTTCTTAGAAATTGATACAACAACAGCAAAAATTTGGCATTCAAACTATCTGAGACTTATGGAAATATATGTATATTTCTTAGAGTTCATCAATAACACCTACCTGAGTGATCCAGGCTGACCGGTGTTGTGTGAGAGTCTGTAGCATCTCGCCGGAGGAAAGAACCCAAACTTTGACAGTACTGTCGGCTGACCCTGTGACCAGCACGTCTAGTTGAGAGTCGTAGTCCAAACTAAAGATAGCTGCCACATGCCCCACATATGATTGCAGCTCCTGTATAAGTTAATGTGGGTGTCAGTTCTTTGTGAAGGCACCTTAACTAAAGTTCTTCAAATTTACTTGATAAGATTATTCTGTTATCATTGAAACAGCTAAAATGGTTTGGTCTTCTCTGCTCTGTTGACTTTGACTATGAGAATGCAAAATTCAATAAATCCAATCTGAATGCAATTCAGATATATAGACTGTTATCAAAAGTATTAGCAATACTAGAAAGTAGCCATATGTTTGATGACATGTTCATATTATATGGTAAGTATCCAACCTTGCCAGTGGCAAAGTCCCAAAGTGTAGCCTTGGTGTTGAAGGAGGCAGTGAGGATGCGATGGTTGTCGAAGCGGACTGTGGCCACTGTGTTGTGTGTGTGGAGAATACGCAGACACATTCCTGTTACACAGCTCCACAGTCTCACTGTGTGGTCATCTGAACCTACCAAAGAGAAAGCATACCTTTGATTAATTTAAGTTCTTATTTAAATATCTATAAGTTTAACACAAGATTCAGTAAACTACCAGTCAACCTGTATCAATAAGAGTACAATCTAAGCTCTAGCTTAAAATGTTACTTGTAAGATGAAACTGAAAATAAGTATACCCTACTTGATTTCCTTGTGATCAAATGAAATATTAATGGATCAAGAGGGTAGTAAAAAACAATATGTTATCATATGAATTTTAGCTATAATATGATCCTCCCGAATGGACATGGATAATGTATCAAATAATTAACAAATATCCTGAAGCTATAGCTTAAAATGAAAGTATTTCTATAAGGAATGTATATTACTAACATTAAATCTAACAGTCTCCAAATATTATCTCACCTGTGGCTATGATGTTATTGTGGTAATATATAGTCATGATGCGGTCGCGATGTCCGTACATCACCGATTGGTCAAAGGCCTGTTTGGCCCTGAGCTCGGCCCGACAGTGGGTGGCAGTCAGATACAGCGACTTGTAGTCCTGATTCTTACAGGAGGCTAGACTCTGGTGGTCAACCCCTTGTAGAATAGCTGCAGCCCTCCATGCTTTACTACAGGAATTGATGGCAGCATCCCAACTCTTACTGACCTGTAAGAAATTGAGATACAAATGTTTAAGTGATACCCCATTGTGTGTCACACAGCTTACTTTTAGGAAAATACAACCCAAATTATTATTAACAACTGATATTTCTTTGTTTTTTTCCTCAAAATTCAACCTATTGGTGTTTTGGAAATAAAATTGGCTGAATCTGGTATTAAAATCACACACTGTAGCAAAATGTCTTTATAGTAGACATACTTTGACATTTTTGATGAAATGATGGAAGATCTGTGAAGTTATAGGTGTTTCAATAAATTTTCAGTTACTGACCAGACAGCAGGTGCGCATGGTGTCAGCGCCAAAGAATGACACGAGGTGGAGCACGAGGTCATGAGGAAGCTCAGTGAGGAAATCTATCCGAGGCAACCTATTCATGGACTTGGACAGATGGTAAAGTTGGGCACCATCGCATAACCCGATTAGGTGGTCCAGGCACCTGTTTAACAATTCAAAAATAATGGAGGAAATGTTTATTACTAAACATGAATTTCACAATAAGATTCATTTAAAAAAAATTTGTTTTGTTATTGTTATTAAAAGATTTCTTGTCCTTTTTTAAAACAATATCCTATCATATTTTGAAACACACTCTTGAAGCAGTGTCTGAAGTGATTGTTTGTAAACTTATAGTATACTCTGAATAGATAACCTGTTTTGAATATTAAAGCCTGTGTCTACTAGAATGGGATTCTATATCCTCGCCAGGGGATTGAACCAATAGCCAGTTAATTTGGATCAAACACTTACATTTATCAATACATCATGATCCTCAAGGGTTATCAGTCAAAAACATGGTTAGTGTGGGATAAATCGCCCCCAAGGGAATGAAACTCTTTACCACTGTAGTTCAAATAACAGGTTCACGCATCTATATATGAAATAACAATCAAACGGAGTTTATTATGTTAAAATGATTCAATTCCACAATGTTACAATAAACAATTAAAAAAAAGTATTTCTATGACCCACCTGTTTCTGTCTTCAGGGGAAAGTCTGCGGAACGTCTGCCCCACCCCCTCCAGCCATCGCCCCAGGTTGTCTGAACTCTCGGGACCGAAGGACTTTGCAGGGTTGGGGTGTTGGTCAGTACTCATGGCACATGGTTGGGCAGGTTGGTCCATGTCCAACCCATCCTCTGGACTGACCCAAGGCATCTTCTCAGGAATTGATCCTAAATTCCCACTGATAAATCATAAATGTAAACATGTATATGTTATTATGATGAATGATACCTATAATGAACATAACTCTTACACACCCTCCCCTCCCCCTACATAAAAAAGCAACAAACAACAAAATAAACAAACAGCAAATATTTTCTTATATGTGAGCGTGGGGGTCATGTGGTGCATGACACTTGAAGTTGACAGCATGTTGAACAAATTTCAATCTCAAGAATTTCAGAGAAAAACTTTAGGTCAGGTTGGGATAATGAATGCTGACTTTTTATTTTCAGTTAAGATTAAAGCTCCAGGCGGGCTCCCGGGAATAAAAAATCTATCCCTGTTTATTTTATTTTGGTGAAAGGTTGCGTGGGGGGGGGGGGGGGGGGGTCCTCTTGACATGATGTCATTTCTAGGTGGGGGTCAAGGGTCATATGATGAAACATGCCGGGGGGGGGGAGCGGGGTCATAGGGGGTTAAGAAATAGCATGACATCATTTATGGACGGCCCTCTATGTCTGTGGTCTCTTAAACTTACTTTCTTACTTATTAAAATAGGATAGATCTACATGAATTTAACCTTTCAAAGTAAATACATAACTATTAATAAGTATTATTTCTAGGCATTTCTAGTTCTGTGTCCTTCGCTCTTAGGGTCCTGCTGATAATTATTGGCACACTATCATTGTGAAACTGAGAAACAATCCAAAATCTTATGTCATAAACCTGGAGCTATAAATAACCAGAAGCTGACGTCAGTAGCCGTAGGTTACTTCCAAATCGATCATTATTGTCTTGATTAAAATGGTCCCTAATTTGTTGGGCTTATTCGTCGGTTAGATAATCTAAAACCCAAGGCTAGGCTGGAGAAGATCAACGCCAGATACAGATAATGATTAGATAAGGTATAAAACACCAAAGAACGTGTCGCGTTCTGTTCAGACGCAGACTTTGTGAAAGGCACGCCCACCTGCATCTATCCCCATAATTCCGCCGTTTTCTGACAAAATTAGCGTTATTTAACCGCAGAACTAGCTTTACTGCTAACATCAGCACTAGCGTCACACCTCAAATTTAACAAAATTTGCGTAAATGTTACCTTTGCAGCCTTTTAACTCTGTAACCTTTTGTCTGCTTCCGAACGTGAAGTAAACAAACTAGACAGGAAGTGGGTCATCCCGGCCGCAACTTTTACCTTTTTCAGTAGTTCGCGTCACGCCCGCCAGGGGGACAGAAAACCAGAAAAAACAGTTTTGGGGAAAAACCTTTGTCTGTTTTTCGATAACTAAGCAATCAAATGACAATCTATTCTATATTTGATATCTTTCACACATATATAATAGATTGATAAAGATGTTTTATCACCATTTAGACATAATTGTCTGTAGTTTCACATTTTATTTGGGATCGTGACCACGCCCCCTTCACTGGCTTCAGCCTCTCGGCTCAAGCTCTTTTTCACGGCAAGAGGCCCTTGAAAAGAGATAGATATTTATGGATACCCTCGATGATGTGGTAGACTTATGTGTCATACATCAAATACTGGGAATAATTCTTATCTAACAATATTCATCCCGACGAAACTGAACCCGAACTTTCCCCGAGTGACTCAGCGGGAAGCGTTCTCTGGTGGTCGACGTCCGAACCACAACCCGCGGTGTAACGGGTTCTAACCTAATGTTGAACGTCGGACTCAGAGGGGACACAAGTTAGGGAGATGTCGAGCACACAGGTCGTACGGATTTATCTGCCCGTGCTGCTCCTGGTTTTCACCGGGGGTTCGTCCCTGGCCGAGGCACCGTCCACCCTACGCCTGGCTCACGTGGTGAGTTGGACCTGATCAGTTTGTATTTTATCACAGTGCCAAACCTGCTGCCTCTGCCCACTGGCTGAGCCAGCACAAAACATCACTGCATCAGCACTGGCTGCAGTCATTCACTCATTGATTCTAGTTTTATTGGTTCAATGTCCATTCATTTAGAGTAACAGTCCAACATAAAAGCCTTTCCGTAGATTGTAATTTTTATTTATTTATTTATTTTTTTGTAATTTTTGTTATTATTACGACCAATTAATTATGATTTTATTGGCTTGGTGTCTATCATTTACAGTCAAACTAGCCTGCTCATTGATTTAATATTAAAGTCAATTTTTTTTTATAATCATGGTTTTGAAATCTTAAAAAATTATGTGATTTGTTTACAATGTCCTCTTGATGGAAGAAACCCACAAATGATAAATATATTGATTAAAAAACCACTCAAGCTATTAGACTGAAAATTAGATAATTTGTTCTTGAAATTGCTAAGTTAAAGGAAAAATTGCACATAATTTCACGAGCTGCTATATTTTGTGTATTTGACTTGACTTAGGGAACCTACCAAAAATCCAAAAGTAAAAATATGAAAATGTCAAGGTCCTAGGGAATTATTGAGGAAAGGAATTTTATTTTTGGAATTACCTGACTGCTAGGCTGCTCAGTACTCCCCTTGCTACGTCACACCTATGGGGATTCCTTCTAAAGTTATTTTGGAATTCCATGGTTAATGAATGGTCATGAATGGATATGTATTTTGATTTATAATGAGTTGCATTGGGCTTAATATTTATAATTTGGTATAGAGGGTATAACTCTTACTACAAATTGTACAGGGATGGGGATTCCCTTTAAACGGCAGATGGGATTCCCCAAGAACTCCCCTTGCTACGTCATAGATTAGGGGGTTTCCCTTAAAAATGAATCTAAATACAAGTCTTTTTAATGTCCCATAACTGTGTGTAAACTGAGAATTTTCCTGCAATTCTTCTTATATCTATAGTGCAAGTTTTGAATAACATGCTGGATTGAATTCATTGAAGAATAACTAGGCTGCAGTTATGTGCAAGCTTTCCTTTAAAGAAAAAAGACTCATCGCATTTCCTAAGCCAGAGTCTCCCAAGCCTGAGATTAAATGGACTACAGTACCCTTGCTATATGCCCTTGGACCTGGTGATTTAGGCCAACAGATGGTACGGAAATCTAAGAATAACATTTGTTATCTCCATAACTCCTGAAGCAACCTACAACTCAAGACTGGAGGCAATGACAATGAGTTTATTCACATCCTCACATAAGAGGCATAGGAACATATATGGTAGATTTATATATGTCATAGATAACATACTGGGAATAATTCTTATCTAACAAACATCCCGACAGTTTGGTCTTTCCCCGAGTGTCAGAAATCCCCATGTCTTGAACTAAGGCCTAGAAAACTTGACCTGACCTAGACTACCCTAAATGAATTCCCTACCCCGACTTTTTTCAGGAATTTTTTTTTTTTTAATTATCAAAGTCCAATAGAAGTGGCCAAAGAATTAAGAACAACATCCCGATGCTCAGGACATGTATTTCAGGCCCTAGAAGTTCTTTTGTTTTTGAGTATTTTTTTAAAAATTTCAACACTGCCTGGGTCTGTCTATTTAATTAAAAAGGGGAAAGAAGAAAAAATAAGAAAGAAATTGACCTTACTACCCTTATTTTGAAGCCTATGTTACCTGAACATAACAATTTTTTTTATGAACTTATCATTTTTTCATGTGGAGATAAACAGTTTTCATGAGATTATGTAACCAACGCGGTCAGCCCCACTGCTGCCCCATTCCCTCCCTCTCTGTCGTGGGGCCGACTACATCAAAGCTGGGGCACTCTGAACTCAAGTTCTGGGGCACAACAATACAAAATGCACACATAAATTACACCCGCCTGTATATACAGAACTTTTTTTCATACCATGCACACCTGTTTATGTGGTGAACAGCATGATTTTTTTTTTCCAAACTCAGTGTTTGAACTCATGAAGTGGACTGACTAAGACTAGTTCCAATATGGCTTCCTCTATGGCAGAAAGGGTCCACACCTTCCCAGAGTTCAATGCTTTTTTTTTTTTTTTACCAGTTTTGTCTATGGACTGCACTCCATCCCCGCACCAGAGTCGGGGATGGATATTCCATCTAGAGATTACGTAGAGATGAAGTTAGAAGTAGATCTATGTTATTCAGGGATCAAAACAGTCAGCTGCCCCCCAAATGCAATGATGGGGCCCTCGATCCCCATGTCGCATGTCAATATTTCAAAAATAAAAATATATATCATTTCACTTTGAAGTTTTTTACTTTCAGTTAATTCTCAGTTTAAATTAGGCCTGAGAACTATTGCAGATCACATTTGGAATATCCTATATGTGTCGCTGTTTATTTTTACTTTTTTTGTGTGTGTGACAAACATCACTTTAAATATATAAATAGGTACTGTAACATATTGACTTTAAGGGTAGGGGGCCCCAATGCCGTCCCTAAATTAGTATTACCTACATTGGTATTGTGAGGGTATGCGGGAGAACTGAATTCCACAAAACATACATCTCCTGATTTCTGTAATCTAAATAATCCTCGATAATGTAGAATGAGAACGCAACATTGTGAGATAACGCCTGTTTTCATTTATAATATATTTTTTGACCATCATTGGTTCAGTGACCACACAGGTCTAACAAAGCCTTCGAATGTCTTACTTTTGTTTAAAGTTATTTCGTTTCTATTTTATGAATATCTCATTTGAGTTCAGCAAACGTTTTTAGGATTTTCTGTTGGGTTTCTGACCATAAATCGAGTCAAATAGAACTGCTTTGACTCACACTCTTAGTTTTTTTTGATGTTCAAAGGAGTATACTAGCCAGTTGAAAACACATGTATATTCTATCTCTAACTTTTTAAAACCTAAATAGCTCTCAATAGTATAAAAGCACATTCACATAGATGATCATGAACTAGAGGTCCTATATTTTATTTTGGGAAAGCGTGGGCACCCTGTCAACATTATTTTGTCCAATCTAAGATTAGCTGGAATAATTATCCGACTCATATCAAGTAGTTTCGTTCCTTTTGTGCCTGGCCTAGGTTCATCAAGTTATACGTTTATTTTCTATAGTATTCCCAGGGATTTTGTCGACAAAATCTGTCCAAATTGGCCTGCAGGTGCTTAAAATACTCTAAATCAGATATCCGTGGTAGGGAGAATTGTAAAAGGTCCAAAGAAGATCATTTTATCCTGGCCACTTGGTTTTGCTCCGTTTGTGGCCGGAGGTCATTGCAAGGTCACGAGTCCCACTCACCTGGCCGGTCATCTGGAAACATTTTTTTTTAGGACGGCCTTACATCTATAAGCCTGATAGTCACTAATTCTGTACAAACACAGGCAACAAGGATATGAACTGACAACTTTCTGTTGAAAAAGGTTCACAGGCGGTCACGATCCCTGGGGCCTGTCTGATTATATCTATAAGTATGAGAGTCATGGGGTGGGATGAGGTCGGATGTCCTCACTTAATGAGGATTCAGGGGATCCGGGAAAGGGTCATAGGGGCTGATTAAGGTTTATAGGCTGAGGGTACGGGTGTCCTACGCAGCATTCAATTGTCCGTCAGTAATTTTAGGTGGATAGGGCAGGCTAGGAAAATTCGTCTAATTTTCTGGTCGTCAGAGGACAACCAATATTGCAGATTTGGTTGTTCACAAACATCCATAGGTTGTCCGCATTTTCAGGACACATGTAAAGTTTTTAACCAAATATCAAAATACGCCAAAATGAGAGGTTTTTGAGGGAATATTTTCAGTATTTTTTCCCCAAATATATGGTCATCAGGAGGGCTACCAGAAATAGATTTCTGGTCGTCCACAGCCATTTTCTGGTTGTCACGGACACGCGGACACGCAGATTTTCCTAGCCTGTTAAGGGGAAACGAGACAACTGTTGTCTCCACCACTAATCACCAATTTACACGCTTTTTATTCAATATTGCCTATTGTATAACAGGATATAACAATAGCCCCCCCCCCCCCAAACCAGTCAGCTTTGATCATTCCTCTTTTTGTGCGGGCATGTGCTATTATTAGTCCTCCATTATTTGAAATTACGAATTACTTGGTAATAGAAACGTTTGCTCAGCAAGGAAAAATGTTATATTGCAAAAGCCATTGTATTGATAGTAATAGAAACCAGTTTGAGGGTAGAATTTCCAGGCACTTTATAAAGTTCCAAGTATTACCAGAGATAACAAACTAGGACTTTCTCAGCCTAGATCTAGAAACTGGAAGCAACTTGCAGATCAGAGTGAAGAGTGTAACTGTATGGCCAGAAAACTGAACAGTTTTACACCGTGCCAAGTTAAGTTATGACAAATATACTGCTCTGAATTAGTCAATGAGATATTGAAATATTCTGAAAGTTCATTTACTTTGACAAAAACACTTCTAAACAGTTTTTTGTGAGCCCTTAATTATAGTTTTTAGTATTGTAGCTTATGGGAAGGGCTCACTCAATCAGTCGTGTCTTTTGTAGGTATTTGGGCTTTGATCTGATTGGCCGGTTATACAATCTTCCATACAAGTAGCTACAGGCCTTTGCCCACCGGCATGCATTTGTAAGCAAGGACAATTAGTGTGCATCAAGTGTAATTTAGTGGGCAGGCCTCTCCCCTGCACCCTCCCCCACCCCCTCTCCTTGAACTCAGTTCAAGGAGTGGGGGTGGGGGAGGGTGCAGTCTGAGAAGCCAGAAGTGGGTTACATAACCAGTAGGCCTACTGCAGCCAATCAACCCTCACCCCTCCACATTAGGACCTCCACTGTCACCTGCAGGTGGGCAGGTCTAGGTTTCCTAAACCCCTCCCTGAGTTGTGTTTGACAGCTGGAGTGGTGGTGGTGGTCACTACTCATAGCCCATAAAGCCTTCAGGTTGTAGGAAGGCCTTCAGTTTATTGAGGAACGACCATTGATATAGATTACATACATTAGATATATTGACATTTCGTTCAATTACCTTTCAAACACAATGAAATGTCCATTGTTATGTTAAGGGCGAACATCGATCGTTCCAACGATCAGAACTTTGATAGTCATTTGCTTCTTGTTTTCCCATAACGCTCTGATGAGTTGGAATCATATCAGGAAACAATCTGAAAAAGTTGGTTACTCTGGTAATCTATAGTTTCAATATTTTCAATCCGAGGACAAAAATACTACTATCGGTAGTCTAGTCAGCCGGGCCTACGACCTTTAAATGTCACTGGCCCGAGCTCAGCGGCCTACATTTTACTTCACTGTCTGTTTAAAACATGCTGCATAGTATATCGATTGTAGACGACCATAATAAAGGAAACAACATGAAAATTGCTCCAATTTTGTTGATACTGTGAATGTACATATTTCTACACTGCTCAATTTTCACACATCCAAAAATCAGAGACGTCTTTGCACATTTCCGATTCTCGGGAATGGGTATTATACTATTATAACACTGGCAGTGTGGGTGCACATCCAGGGAAAGGTGTGTTTTGGTGGTTTTATAAAACCTAAATTTTGAACACTGCTTTTTCATATTCAAATAGTTCATGTTATTATATTGCGAATTACAAGAACAGAATTCCTGTATGTGTAACACTACAAAAACTCACTTCATGTATTAGTATTGTGGTGATCATCCAACAGTCATAGACAATTTCCAGCAATTTAGAATGTATCTCGGGGGTGGATTCGGAGATTTTGAAAAAGGGGGCTCCCTATGAGGCTATTGTATACCCCGGGTCTGAGAATTTTACATTGAAAAAATTGATATTAATCTACTGCCGTATCCCTACTCATGCGTCTTTCTTCTCGGTTCAGGTGTTCCGGCATGGCGACCGGAGCCCGACGCAGACCTTCCCGACCGACAAGCACCAGGAGAACTCGTGGCCGCAGGGCTTCGGACAACTCACCCAGGTCAGTCAACTCAAAATAAAAACTGAGATAAATGATGGCATGCAAGTCATATTAAGTCATATAAGGCCGACCTTAACCGGTCCAAACATATCAGTTTGATTTAAAAAAGTTTTAATCACTTAAAAAATCAACCCACGGTGTTGATTCGACAGTTGTTTCAACTAATTGATAAGTCATATAAGGTACATCAGACTATCTGTAACCATGTAAAGGATTTATTAACTGTCTATCTATAATCCCTCACACGTAGTCCATTCGTCGCCGTACACAAATCTGCATTGTTATCTGATTTACAGCTCCTGTTTGATCTGTGCCCGAGTGACATCCTTATCACAGACTGGGATTATAAACACTGACTTGAATGATATTCGTAGATTCAGCCTGGCAGACGGCCAACTTCTACAGGGTACCAACAGCACAGGGAAAACAGGGGAAATGGAAAAAACAAATTCCCTGACAGGAAAAACACAGGGAATTTGCAAATTTTACCAAAACACAGGAAAAACACTGGGAATTTCATTTACCAACATACAGGGAATTTCATTTGGCCAGTTTCTGAAATTCCTGATTCTCAAAATAGTAATTATTTGACTTCTTGCTGTTGGGTCAAAAAATGTTCTGCACATGAAAGCCTTTACATTTGAACAACTTGCTCAATATGACACAAGAAAAAAATGCAGTGACACAGGGAAATCTTATGGAAAACACAGGGAATTTGAAAATGAATTTTGGGTTGGTACCCTATTTAGGAGAAACGATTTGATGTGTTTTTATATGAGGCACCTCATTTCTTTTTACATACTTCCAATTTCATAAATTAAAGGCAATACATGAGTTGATATCAAGATAACTCGGGCTACGGTAGTTCAGGTGCAGGCAAACAAGTAATGTTAGTTAGTTTCCCGGTGGACGACCACGTTTTGCATTCATTTGTCGAGCCCTGACATGTAACCATTTTCCATACCTGCAAATAAATCAACAATCAATATCACATAGCCTTTAGGTAGGACGTAATCTAGACTCTGACCCTTCTCTGATAAATAACTGATACATTTACTTACATAAATAATCCCTTTTATCTTTTACAGATTTATAGATGTGGTCACTTGTGAAGCTCAGGGCTCTATTGTTCTTATGACTGAATACGCAATGTTTCGTAAATTGACCCATGAAGCATGCAGCAACCACGTGTTTTTATTGTGTTTGTCATTTTGATGGTAAAGAATAGTTAAAATGGGATCTGGGCCCAATATTATAAAAGTGTATGTTTCTTATTCACCGAAAAACGTCCATTTGGGAATTCCTTCGTTTTATTGCTGAGGGAATTAAACTAAAATTTTGAGAGGAAAATCGTTCTAAGTTGGCGCATAAAGGTCTGGGGTCCGACATGAAACAAACCTTTTTTTAGGTTAGCCTTATTTCTAGGTGTGCCTATTTCTTAATAGGAAGGATTGGAATAAAACATGGGATCCCCGTCCTAAAACAAGATGATTGATTGATTTTTTCTATTTATGAAACTTAACCATCAAAAAGTATGAAAACGACAACAACAAAACTGTATCTTCTGCTGGGCAACCGAGTTATATATTTTGGTCAGCAAGCAGGTTTTTTTTTTCAAGTCTTACTAGCTGAAAGACAACAAGTTTTCCTGCCATTCAGTAAAGCAGCCTTTTAAAGCAGATTTTTTTATTTTTTTTTATTATTATTATTTTTTTTTTTTTTTTAAGATTTCAGTCTAATGTAATATCTATTCTCTTGACATAATGTTCTAACCCATCATTTTGCATTATTTTGGGAAAAAATGTTTTTATTTTTACTTACATGAATAAGAACAGCATCACTCTGTCCCGATGACCAAAACTTTATCACGAGTTTAACATGAAATATATTTTAATATTCGCCTATTTCATCTCATGATTTAGAGATTCTTAAAAAATCTTGTTTTTGTTTCCAGTTGGGCATGCTTCAGGAGTACGAACTGGGCAAAGTGTTGCGCGGACTTTACAACGGCTTCCTCAACGAGACCTACATCAGGCGCGAGGTGAGCGCACAACATCAAAGTTGAACGGGTCGATTTTGATTCTGGCAATTTTGTATTTCTTTTTCTCAAAAATAAGGTATGAAATCCTTTCAAATGACATAAGCCTGTCTTTATTTAACCTATATCAGTATATCAGTATATGCCTATTGCCGATTTTGGCTGCCGATTTTTGAAATTTGGATATGGAACACGGGCATTTCCTTCTGTTTTCTAGAAACAAATATTTCCCTTCCCTGTTGTTAAGAACGCGCGTTACTAAATAACAAGAAAACATTAAAATTTGTTTGTACAATGAAACTTATTTACTTTTTACACTCCTACCTGCTTTGTTTTCCACCTTTTCACTACCATAGTATTATCTCAGATTTTGGAATTTTCTGAAAACGTTACAGAAAATATAGTAATTCATATATTTCTTGAAAACTATGTTGGGTTTAGCTTTTTCGGTTTATTTTAGTTCTAATGACGTATGTATATAGTATATATATGTGTAGTAAAGATAGGCTCTTTCCCACTCTAACATCTTTAGGTATTTTATTTAAATATCTTATGCTCTGTATAGTACATAATTTTATTGTACTCTTATCATACAGGTATATGTAAGGAGTACTGACAAGGACCGCACGCTGATGAGCGCGTACACATGTCTTGCGGGGCTCTACCCGCCGAAAGGCGCGCAGGTGTGGAACGAGGACCTCTTATGGCAACCCATACCGGTCCACACTGTCGACTATGCCACTGACAATGTGAGTGTTGTATATTTATTTATCTGAGAATAGTATAAGTAAGCTAAAATTTTAGCCTGATTTCATTGCTGCTCAGTACATTGAGTTTATAAATGCTTGTGGTTATATTCATGTAATACAATTTAACAAAATTATGATAACTGAATAAAAAGTAAAATCTCATCCCTTAAGGAATTGATTTGAACATTAACACGATCGTTAAAATGGTGTATTTGGAAGCCACACTGCTTTAAGCCTTACTTTATTTTCTGAAGTCATTTCGAATGTTAGCATCATAAAAATGTATAGTTTATATGCTCCTTGTATTTGAAGAGAGAAATGAAGTTCCATGATGAAGAATTGTCATCTTCATGTTTTATTTCATTTATTTCACTTAATCTATATTTCAATCTTTATATCAGTAATAATTGTTATATTGTTGCTTGAATGACATTTTTTTTCTCATAAGGGATGTATATTTTGAGATGTGATTGCAGATTATACAAAAATAATGTTTTGAAAATATCAAAGACGTTAGAAACAAGCTTTTGTTAAGATTCCTATATTCCTTTACAGTTATCCAAGAGTCTAAAGGGCTTGGAATATGGTTCCACTGCATCCATGTACATACATTTATATCTTTAAAAAAACATAATAAAAGTAAATATCTATTTTCCCTAGTAAGTAACCAACTAGTCTTTTGTTAACAAAATAATCTGATAACCTTGCTTTGGCTCTTGAAAACCCGCTGACGTCCCGAATGGTTGTCGCTTACGATGTGTGTGTTTGTTAGCTTCTGCGTGTAGGCGTTCCGTGTGACCGATACATGCCCATGATGAACGATGCCCTCAACTCGACCGAGGTTCACAATTATACAAACGAGAACAAGGTAGAATAACACAAAACAGGAGTTGATGTAGTGTGTTTTATGAGTTTTGTTGTGTGAGCACCTTGTATATTGATAGAAGAGGCACCTTGTTGAGAGAAAGATGAGTAAAAAAAGTTCTACTTTGTTAAGCATCCTTTTGATAATTTCAGAGGCTCTTCATATCAAATTTATTATGCTTTCAAAGCTCATTTTTTTAAAACCATATCAAACCTTTTTTTATTTCAAATCTCTTAGAATTAATCACAGATTAAAGGGCATCCTTTCACCGTAATATTTTATTCTAATATTTATGAACATATTGTGTATAATACCATAGAAAATATAGTCATGATAAAATGTTGCAAGTTTTTAGTAGATTAGAAGGACTTGTTGACATTTTAAAAAGGAACAAAAGCAAAACTGAACCACATTTGAGAGGATTGATGCACGGATTGAGCTGAATTGAAGGGTGAGTTTTGAATATTTAACTAACTGATTGTCTACTGGTACAGTGTGCAATAGTTCTTGTGAGTTGTCGAGAGGTAATACTTTGTTCAGGCATGTCATTTGGTGCATAATTTCTACAATGTGGGTAGGGATACAATATCATTTCTTATAGAGAAGGAGTAAACATGACTTGATGGGGAATTGCTGCCCCCCCCCCCCCCATTGAAAAACTATAGTGATAAAATTGGCATAAAGCAGGTGCCAGAAGCTCGTTCATTATGTGCCAAAGGCCGCTTACGTTTATCATCATTAACAACTGTAAGGAAATGTTGCACCCTGGGATCAGTTGTTTCACTATGGTAGTATGGGTCAACAATGCTGAGATGAAGTATTGCAGGTAGGTACAGAACACAAGGGCAAAATGTGAATGATGTGTATGTGGTATGTTTCCAGACCTGCTGCATTTGTCCACTAATCCTTTAGTACCTTTTCCAGCTACCTCTGCAAGTGACCTTGGAGATAGTGCTATGTCCTTGAAACTAGTGAAATGACCTTGAAACTAGTGATATGACCTTGAAACTAGTGAAATGACCTTGAAACTAGTGAAATGACCTTGGTATTATGTTTGTCCTCCCAGCTCTTGCTGATGAGTATAGACTGCCCTCGCTACCAAAAGATGCTGAATGAAACAGCCAACTGCTCTGAGGCTTTGCATTACCAGCAAGTCAATAAGGTACCTGCTGTGTGGACCCGCAACTCACAGCATATATATTAGCGCTTTCTTCACTGTGTATTGTATTGCACTTTTTGGTCCTGCTGAGCTTATGTATACCTTACAATGTATAAACTAGCGCTTTCTGTATGTACTATGTACATTTATTGCATTGACCGCTTTTTGAAGAATCATAATTAAGCATGTTCAGAGCTTTAGGTCAATGAATGCAATTTTGCGCATGTTTTCCAATCAGCTATATGTCTGCAAGCGATAAGCTTGTAATCATAGTTTTCGAATTTACTTTTGGATCTTTTTCACTTTATAAGTGTTGATCTTTGGTTCTGTGTCTGATATCAGGAACGAGTTTCAACATTCAAACTGATGGTGTTTTCATAGTTATATATGGTTTGCAAACTGTGCTTTGGAGATATCAGTGTTTATGCTTCACTCTTGTATCTTAAGCAATTAATTTCATTGAATTGATTAGCATTAAATTAATTAGACATGCTTGTGGATTTGCTCATGGATAGTTGAAAATAAAAGTGTCAAGTCACTTAGGTATGAGATAGGCAGGAAACTGGAAATCTGCATAGGTTTCATGCTTCAATCCCCTTGTAGACAGAATCATAAACCATCTAGTTCTCACCCTCATATGACCCCCATTGTTGCTACCGAGTAATCTCCATTAGTCACTCTGTTATTATTTACCCCAATTTATGTCCTTGGGCATTATCAGTTGACCTCTACTTGTCCTTGAAATGGTCGCAACCGCTCTATTGTTTACAATCTAATTACCTCAATGATATTAACTCAGTCATCACCTTGCACCATGACACAAAACTATTTCTCACTAAATGTCACAATTTTACTGACCGCCAACCGCTATCTACATCTGTGACTGCATCCATGGGTATCATCATTTGACCTCTATTTGTCCTCTAATCCTTGACAAGGTTAGAGCCTCCTCATTGTGAATAATCTAGTTCTGTCCATGCTGTGACATCAGACATGTATAGCAATGGTAAAGAGTCTAAATTTCTCTCACATATCATTCTACATGACTTGTAAATGTACTTGGGCATCATGATCAGTTGACCTCTGTTTGTCCTCTTTCCCCCTGTTGGGGTACCGGGTTGGGGCTTCTGCTCCTGGGAAGAATGTCAGCCCCCAGTAGTCCCTGCTGATTGTAAAAGGTGATGATATGGGGAGACCCAGCACTGACCAAGTTGTTCATTAGGTTTGATTCCCAGTTGGTGTCTGGTTTCATTAAGGGATGAGGTACAGCAAAAATGATTTCTGGGTTTTGATCCCTTGCTGTTTGCCCGCCTTGTCACCTTCATCTCATAGATCCAATCACCAAAGACTGACCAAGTCAAAACGTGTGTCTTAAAAGTCAGAATTTCTCCTAACTTGTTTTCACCGTGAAAAATGACCCTGGCTCTCCGTACAGCCTAAAACATCCATCTCTCACTCACTGTTTGACCTCTAGCTCTCCAATTGGTTAAAATGTCCTCATTGTGAAATGTTTGTCATGATGTGGCCTCAGTTGTTGCTGTGGGTTCACCCTCGGTCTCCCACTCCCATATATTTACCTGCCCTTCTGCCAATCAAAGTCCATAGGCTTCATCGGTTGACCTCTATTTGCCATTGAAATTGTTCAGTCCCACTAACCGACTCTAATTGGTGCATCTATATACTGCAGATGTTAGGGACTGATACTTCCTGTGCACGAGACTCCGCCTCTTTAAGGCTTGTTTTGCATTCACCCGTGGCAGTACAGTATGAGACCGACAACGAGGTAATACAAGACGAATCACTAGAAAGTCTAGATTTCCTGACCAAATCAAGGTACCAGTGGTGCTCAGTTAGTTCCCAGCATACGGCTAAACCTAACACTTCTGCTTCAAGACTGAGACCCATGGTTGAACTTATATAAGAAACCTTGTGAAAGGATTTTTAAGATGATAAGAAATCTTACTAGTACACTGTATGCCGCAGCTTTTGTTGGTGACTGATACTACCTGCGCACCGTACTCCGCCTCGTTAAGCCTGGTCTACCAGTTGCCTGAGGTGGTACAGTATGAGACCGACAACAAGGTAATACGAGTGAATCTCCCGACCCAGTGAAGCTACTAGTGGCGCTTGGTTAGTTCCCTGCATCTAATCAAATTGACCTCTGCTGCTTTTAGACTATGGTACCCATGATTGAAGGCTTGTAACTTAAGTTATAACAGAAATCTTGTGAAAGGATTTTCAAGTGCAACTCTAATAGAAGAGTTGTTGTATTTTCTGAAAATGAGTAATAGTTTAGATTGCTCCATATGTCATTTTGACATTTGTCTCAAGAGCTTTATAAAGACAAGTGCATATAATGCAAATAGTCATTATGGCATAAGAGACTGTACAATCCCCTGGGCCTGCACTGCTAGTGACCCTGTGTGGATTAGAAAAACAATAAATTCAAGATTATGCCACCTTACTTAAAGCTTACTTTATGAATCGCTTTTTTGACTTGAATGGTTTCCTTTTGGGTAAGGCTTGAACTGCTGAGTGGCCTTTTTAGCACTCACAGCACAAACACTCATATTTGCATTTCTTACTATGGGTACAAAATATCTTGAAAAATTGACTCTTGGATAACAAGGGTTTTATGTTGTTGGCCTAAATTATCACTGTATGTCTCCTGGTGACAACGACATGGATATCAAATGCTAAGTGCCATCGGCTGTTGTGTGTGTGACCCTATGGGACCCTGCACATTAAAGAACACCTGCCTCGGTAAAAGCGTAGGGGTATTGTCTCTACCTTTTCATATATTTGATGACCATCACCACCCTTGATATGACCCTGGCAATTGCTATTGAATTAGGGTGTAAAGCAACCAATAACAAACCAAAGTCATGATCCCCAAACTTATTCCTAGATGTGAATTATGGTTGACCACTGGGCAGCTCAATTATATGATTGGCCAGCTAGTTGCTTTGGTCATTTTGGACTACTGGATCCCAACACATCTCAGCCCACTTTTTCACCTTATAACTTTGGGTCGGTTGCTGGCTGTAGCTGCTGTCCGAGTCTGACACGATGTGTGAGCGGTACGCACTGATGGTCGACCGACTCTACAAGTCAGACTTGGTTCTTGACTACGAGACGACTAACCAGGTATAGGTGTCTAACCTCTAAGGCTTACTGCATACACCAGGCATCACATCCTTAAAAGGGCAAAAGTCTACATGGCCTGCGATGAGATCCAAGAAGTAACTTATCACTTGGCACACCAAATATTCCCAAACCTATCCCCAACTCTAGATGAAGGCTTGCCTGGAATCACTTTTTTTTTCTGTCAGCTTTTTGTTAAAGATAAAAAAGGTCTTTGATTACTCCGGCCTTATCCAGCAATTAAATTTGGTGATACCGACAGCCCCATCGCAAGGCGGTAATGTTAAAGTCATAACACTACCGAAAACTAGGCTTTAAAAAACACACAATTTTACCACCCTTTGATGCCTAACTCCCATCCCAGTTTTTTTTTGCATCAGTGGCCTATTCTGTTTTTAGGAGATAAAGAGCAGGGCCACTAAAGCTTTACTGTAGGATGTTTTTAGGTCCCATTACCCAATCAGGCATGAAATTGGGTGATCCTTTCTGGCATGCTCTTGATTTGTATCCAATTTGGAACAGTAACATGTATGCCTTGAAACTGTTAATGTCCTGGGGCTTTGACACCTGTCAACCACTGCCTCTACTAGACAATTGGTCACCTGCCTTCTCATTGGTTGTTTACAAGTGGGAGTCAGTGTAACACAGTGCATCGTTTTATCATAAGTATATGATTAATGAGAGCTGTGCCACTGTTTATACCACTGACCGGAAACTTGCTGATTACATGATCCCTAGTAGAAGGGGTGGTGTGATTGTCGGCAACCCTGGGGATGGTGTGAGGTCGGTCTGCCAACGTCAAGTTCTATGAAACTATGGTCTGATCTCGGTCTTTGACATCAGCAGACAAACAACAACATAACAAAACCATTGAGACATCACCCCAGTGGCAGAACGGGCCGGGGTAGTCAACACAGTAGGGAGACAGCAGGCAAACTTGTTTCCAGGCATTGGATTAATGGTGGCTAGGCTCTGTACCCCTGTATACAGATCTAGACTGGACTGGAATAAACTAACCAATTGCAAAGTGAACCTTCAGTGTTGTGTGCTGCTGTGTAACATCAGTAGTACCAGGGCCTGAGGGCAGGGCTGATGTACCCTGATTAAGCAGTACCCCTCCAACCACAAACTATTTACTTGTGGACCCGAGAAGTAGCAGTACGCTTGTGGGAGGGGCCATGAACTGAGATTGACAAGTGCTTTATTTTACCTCTATCTGACTGTTGTGGTGGTCATTTCAACACCAGACCCAACAAAAAGGGTCTTGATAATCAGAGATTGTTCCCAAACACTTTAATACCAGAGATAATGTAAGAAGGTGGGGTGATGCCAGAGCATGCTTGCCATAATGTCATCAATTTCTTTCAGTTCACTCAGAAACTGCCTTTTAACTCATGTGAGCTGTTTCACACGCCTAGACACATAGCTAAGTAATGTTTTGCAAGGAGCCTTTTCCAAACTTTAAAAAGTTAAAAAAAATGAAAAAGTGTTGATACCCTGTCTGAGAGAGCAGGGCAATTGAACAGATGTCACCTTTTGTTTTTTGTGAGCCCTTAATTATAGTTTTTAGTATTGTAGCTTATGGGAAGGGCTCACTCAATCAGTCATGTCTTTTGTAGGTATTTGGGCTTTGATCTGATTGCCTGGTTACACAATCTTACATACAAGTAACTACAGGCCTTTGTCCACCGGCATGCATTTGTAAGCAAGGACAATTAGTGTGTATCAAGTGTTATTGAGTGGGCAGGCCTCTCCCCTGCACCCTCCCCCACCCCCACTCCTTGAACTCAGTTCAAGGAGTGGGGGTGGGGGAGGGTGCAGTTTGAGAAGCCAGGAGTGGGTTACATAACCAGTACTTGAGCCAATCAACCCTCACCCCTCCACATTAGGACCTCCACTGTCACCTGCAGGTGGGCAGGTCTGGGTGGGTCTGGGGGAGCCCCTTTCCTAAGCCCCTCCCTGAGTTGTGTGTGACAGCAGGAGTGGTGGTGGTGATCACTACTCATAGCCCATATAGCCTTCAGGTTGTAGGAAGGCCTTCAGTTTATTGAGGGACGACCATTGCTATAGATTACATACATTGACATTTCGTTCAATTACCTTTCAAACACAATGAAATGTCCATTGTTATGTTAAGGGCAAACATCGATCGTTCCAACGATCGGAACTTTGATAGTCATTTGCTTCTTGTTGTTATTCTTTTTTGATAGTTGTTTAAGTAGCTTTTATCGCTTGCGGCATCTATTTGTGATGTTATTGTATAATATGTTAGTTTGCTTAGAACGCTAAAGCGACATACCCAATAGGCTGAATTGGCGCACAAATTGACCAATTACTTGTAGAGGAATCATCAATTAGTGCGTAGTATTGAAATGAGTTTGATATGAATCGGAGCTAAAATCAGACGATTATCAAAGTAGAATTGGCTGATTTTAGCACCGATCAGTCAGCCAACTTAGTGAAAATCGCCTTGTGGGTATGGGGCTTTATCGCATAGATATGCATTGCTTTTGGGTTACACAACCAGTACATTGCTCGCATTGTTTATAACGCTATGGAGACGGTAATGTAAATCTTTTATTACAATAAACCAATTACTAGAACTTAAGGTACTAATCAAGAATTATATTTTAAGTTTGAATTGTAAAATGCATTTGTGTGTGTACGAATAGTAACAAAGAAATATAATGTTATATTAGAATGACAGAGATATGAATAGAGTTTTTGTAGAATAAAGTGTATGGGATATCCTCCTTGATAAATAATTGTCATTCTGTTATAATTTTGTCAATAGCACGTAAAATTGATACAGACCTAATTGCACAGATAAAAATATTTCATTCGGTATATTGTGTCTACATAATATTTAAACTTTCCAAAAAGTATATACTACACTGGGACCTTCCATTAAAAGTATGTACATCACTTACATTTGAAAAAGCATTCCGACTCCCATATTGGCTCAAGTACGCCTAGGATGTGCACAGGAACGTAGAAAAAAAATCAAAATCCAACCCTCTTGTTGCGTACGGTACGTACTCGGGGACGGATTTAGAAAGGGATGCCTGAGGCGCATACCCCCCACCCCCCACCCTCATTTTATGTCAGATAAAATTTTTGTAAATGTAAAATTCTAACTTACCAATGGGAGTGCCTCAATCTATTACATAAGAGTGCTCCCCACTTTGGGAATCTCTGGATTCGTCCCTGCGTACTTAATGGAAGATCCCATAGTAATTGAATAGATCTGTTCTGTTTTTCCATGTATATGGCATGTCGTCTTTCCTTTTCTAGGAGTTCCTGGAAATGGTGCGTCAGGAAGCAGGTCTTCCCGGAGCCAGCCTCTACACCATCATGGAGCGGGTGCCCAACCCGCTCTTCTGCGAGGTAAGTTTTTCTCTTTTTCCATTTATGATAAATCTTATTTTCAATATTATGAAGAATAATCTAGGACCCATTGTGAAATTTTGAGACATAACTTTTTGGATGAGAACATAAAGGAAACTTAATTCAAATGGGAAGTGGTATTGACAGGCTGTACCGCTCCTTGTTTTCAGTATTTTCAACAACAGTTGAATTTTGCTTGGGTGATAAAATATAGAAGACCCTTTCGGGTTGTCCTCTGTTGGCCGTACAACCGTACTTTGCCCATGACACCCCCTGTGTGTCTTACGGCCGCCCTCGGACGACCCCCACGATTCATCTTATATCATTACGTCGTTTGAGCTATCCACGTACAAAAAATCAAGTGGAAATCTGTTTTTACCTACCAGAATTTGACTAATATTCAGTGGCTTAGAACCCTTGCCCCCTCCTATGCAACTGGCCGGGGCTCTTGGCGGCAGAGCTAACTTGTTACTTTGTTAAATGTACAGAACTCAGAAGATGATAGAGGGTTCCCACGCAGGTCTTAAAAGGTCTTAAATTGATTTTCTCAGATTTAAGGCCTTAAAAAGGTCTTTAATTTGACAGTTTTGTAGTTGGATGTCTGAGAAAGGTCCTACATTTTTTGAGAAGCTAAAATATAGTAACCATGAAAATTCTAACTCTGACTTTCAAATGAAGTCACTTACATAGAATTTAGATCATACCATATGTTCTGAAAATTTCCTTCACACGCAGTTGATAGGTATTAAAATGGTCTTCACAAGGTCTTACCTGTGATAACATCTTAACCTTTTCCCTGTATTTCAGCGCATCCACAACCTGACCGCCCCAGCCTGGGTGACGCCCACCGTGTTCGACAAACTGCAGGACATGAAGAACTTCCAGATCAAACTCTGGTTCTACACCCGCGAGATGCAGCGCATACGGGCAGGTATGTCCAGAAGCCTTATCATGTATAAAAAGAATTAAAATACAAAGTAAAAAGAATCTAAAAAATACAGGCATTCATTTATTTTTCATATTTCTCCTATTATGCATCAATATAAACCGTAGAACAATCAAAAATTGTTATAATTTTGGAGGACTTTTTGTCCGCAAGTAGTTTGAGGTAAAACCAATTATAAATGAAAAAATAAATATAGAAATGATAAAGAAATAAAGGAAAGAATAACCATATGAATCAGTTATCAATACATAATGGAATGACTCCAACGTTATTTCCATTGATACAAAATCAATGAAATGATATTTGAATGATAATCGAATGATAATCAAATGAATAAGTAAAAATACACACTAAAATGACTCTTCACTAAATGTCCCCCTTCTGTCCGCCAGGCCCGTTCCTGAAGGAGCTGGTGAACCACACAAAGGCCAAGGTGGCCGGGACGATGGACCCCCAGATGAAGATGTACCTCTACTCAGCGGTAAGAGTTTGAATTGCTTGTTGCCTGGGTATTCCAGTTTTAGACGATGTTCTTTCTCATTCATATACGATCAGACAGCAGTCTTGTGGTATTCTAATGTGGTTTAAGCTAGTTTTTATAGATAATACCTAATGTGTCTGATTTAGATTGATTTTTAAGAAATACGAAAACTGTTTGAGCATATTTCTGAAGTTCTTATTAATTTACAAAATGTCACTTTTAAACCTTTCATTGCCTCTGGCTCCGTTTAATATCAATGAGCATTTGAAATGACACTCATGTATGCTTTAAACCATTGTCCCAAACCCTAGAGATGGTCCCCTACCCGCCTACTCCTCCATACTCATGTTTAACTCAGACCATCCTTAACCACTTACCTTCTCCCCGTTTCAGCATGACACAACGCTGGCAGTCGTACAGATAGCATTAGACGCATGGGACAGCCTTCTACCTGCCTACTCCTCCCTACTCATGTTTGAGTTACATCAGCGCCCCGATGATTCCTACTTTGTACGACTACGCTTCAAGAATGACAGTAACATAGACCCAGCCTCGGAGCCACAACTACTCTCCATAAAGGGTAAGTATATGATATCTATATATTATGGTAAATAACATACTTACTCCCTCACAATATCCTGTGTATCAATATTTATAGGGAAATTGGCAAAAAAAAATCTGTCAGGGCAAGTACAGGGAATTTGGTAATTTGACCAAAGCACAGGGAATTCATGTTTCCCAGTTTTGTGAATTTTTAACTGATCCAATACTAAAATCTATTTTTTTTTAGGAAGCTTCATGCATAAAAATAAGGGTGGGGGAAGGGGGGAGCCAATGTCTGAATATCAAAATAAATTGAATATAGAATCTAATATATCCTCAATTACTTATCTCTTCATTAGTTGCCATTCATTGGCAATATCTACATTACTGTCTTTGTTACCCGATTTTAGGTTGCGCGTTAGACTGCGACCTGTCTGAGTTTTACCGGTTAGTCCAGCCCATGGTTTACGAGGGCGACTGGTTCAAGGAGTGCGCCAACGTCGACACCTCCCCCAGCACCTTCTCAGGTATGGAAAATCTGTTAACTTTAATAAATTTCATATAAGAATAATAGATTTACATTTCAAATTTAGCTGATCTTACTTAAAAGATAATCTATAATCTCAGTATATTATATTGCACATGTAAGAACACAGCCATCATTGAGAAAAAACTATAAGGCTTACCTGATAGTTTTTTCACCGACACAAAATTTAGATACTTTCTACTGACTGGTTTTCATTTGCTTCCTTATATTTGATGATAGACCGGCAATTATCGTAAAATCCCAACTTAAAGCCGCGGCTTAAGTAAGGGCTAGTTTTAGGAATAAAGCTTATTCAGCTTCAACTTTAAGATTGTGAGACGTGGCTAATGTTTGCTTATCTGATGCTACCGCGGAAATGTACCAAGGAACTTTCAAAAAAAAAAAAAAAAGCTTCAACTTTAAGGGTGCGGCTGAAATTAGGGGTTTACACAATGGTGAACACAATGATATCCTTGAAAAAAAATTATGTAAAAATACAGAAAGATAAGCCAAAAAGTTAGGACGTGACTTAATTTAGGGGTTCCACGGTATGACTTTAACTTGAATGAAATTTCCTTTTTTAGATAATCAGACTAATATGATATTTATTGATTCATTTTTTCACCAGCTGCGCCCATTATCATCGCGGTGTGCGTGATTCTGGTGATCGTCCTTCTACTTGTCGTGGTCGTCATGTGTTACCGACAGAAGCGGGGGATCTCGTACCAGTCGGCCAACTTCTCCGTCGACCCGAACAGCGCCTGAACGCACGCTCATCCCGGAAGAGCCGCTCTAACACGATAACTCACACGTGTAAAGTGGTATACATCAGCGTCTTTTGCCTGGACAATACTCATAACTGAACTATTTTGGTCCTGGATCAAGCCTAATTTGAATCAAAATATGAAACTTTGTAGCTGAAAAATCAGCATTTTTCCTTCAAGAATCAAACACTCCTGCACATACTTTTTCTCTCGTAAGAAACTCAAAGCATTAAATCTAAAAACCGATTATTGATTAGATTATTGATATGTACCCTCTAACATTGAAAAAACGTGTGCGCTCAAAAGGTCTACAAATTTTAAAATTCATCTAAAATAATTATTTTCAAAATTGACACTTACATCATTCATTATAGCATTTAAAGATAATTTCAGCATTTCTGGGGTTTCAGATTTGTTCATTAACCCTGGCTTACATCCCTGCATCAGGGAAAAGTGTTTTAAATTTTGAACGCTGATGAATATCTCTGGCCACAGACTGGGGTTTGAGTCCCCCACTCCGTCATATTACTACCATGGTGCCTAGGCCAATAGTATTTACCGCCTACTCTTGGACCCCTATATACCACTGTTACTGTTTAACTTGTATTATGAGAGTCAGAAAATAGGCCAGCATTGAAATGCACTTGTTTCTAGTCCAGCGAGTGAGGAGAAAAAAACTGATCAATTTAGAGTTTTGTAATCGCGATTTTCCGTCATTTCTGCATAGTTTCCACTATAGTATACAATTTCCTGTGATATTTAATATCTTCGATATTATTAATTCATTTGAAAAATTAACAGAAATATATTTGTAAATGATAGAACTAACAAAAAAGAGTCAAACAAGTGCAGCTGGACAGGAAACATGTTATTGGCCAACTTTTTCTCCCGGCAGTCACGCCACTTTATTAACGGGTAATTCCACGGTTCTTATCTAGATTCATATTATAGTCATACACGTAGACTTTGTGCAATGCCACTATTATATTCGTCCAAGTATTTTTGCAATCACATTGCATAAAACATGTTTGTAATAATTGATGGGAATTTAAACCTTATTTCCCCTTCTAGAAAATAATTCTTCCCCATTTGTAAAATACGAAGGGCAAGTCATGCAGTGGCCTTTAGCCAATTATATTTTTATTATTAATTTTTTTTTCAAATGTATAATTCTATCTGATTCATACCCCCAGAATGTCACAGAGGGTTATAATTGCATAATAATTTTGAAATAAACTTTAAAGTCTTGTTAGAAAAAAAAGAGACAATGAACAATATTACTACACGTATTGAGTCAACGAAATACATGATGTGCAAATATTGAAATGAGTTTTAAAAGTGCAATGCAAATCCATTTAACCGAAGCCAGTGTAATTGTAATGACTATTTATTGTTACCTCTTTGTACCAGAGAGTAGCATTTGCACCCGAGACATTCCAACTCGATGAAAATGCAAAATCTTATATCCGCAGTTTACCATAAAAACAGCCAAATAATTAAAAGAAAGCAAAATCGATGATGATGATGGAAGTACATGTCCATTAAACAAGTGGTCTTGTGTTGAAATTGTTGTTCTACGTCAGGTGGAACGAATCGATGGCTAGGCGTAATTAAATATTCCTATCCAAGGAGTAACGTAAGCATCAAAACTAACCATGGACCAATACACCAAAGTGAGGTTTTTAGACTCCAAGAGCAAGTTATGCATCATCGAATGTTCGGAAAATACTTTTGGTCAGATATCGAATATTCATTTATATGTAAGTATGATGAAAAGGGGTAAATTTTTATTCCAGAGTCAATATAATTTTTAAAAAAGTTTCTGAAAACGCCCAACTTTTTTTCTTGCCACATTTTGATATTGAGTATTTTGAAAGATGATCAATGAAAAGCAGTCAATTTGTTCGTACACACTCCTGCCTCATTTGTGGATTTAATAACACTTATGGAGGACGTTTGCGTGATACAGAAATATTCTTTATCGTTTACCCAGGTTAATATATTGGTCCATTTTGTACATATTGTATGTGTTTAGCATCCAGGTACTTATTATTAAGCCTGGATAACAAATAATCAGGAACGTCCAAAATATGTAAAAAAGAAAATAAAATGTCATAATTCTGTAGGCTACATTTTAAAAGGTTATGGCATCCGGTATACCGTTCCATATGTTTAATTTTTTTTTTTTTTTTTTGCCTCGTTCTACCTTTCCATATGTATAAGAAAAGATGTAAAACTTGGCCATTCGTGTTTTGATGCAATTCAGGAAACTTACCTGCGTGTATATATACAAAACAACAAAAACACAAATTGATACATCACTACCCTGTTTTAGGGTAATGTTTGTTCTTCAATATTAAACCATGTATATAGACCTCTCACATTGTCCAGAGATGTTGCTACAATTCTTTGAGTCCCCTCAAATTCTCCAAAAGTATTAATACTAAAAGGCTTTCAAAACTAGATTAGTCGAGTCCCATTGAATTGTCTGAAGTATTAAAGCTTAAAAGGCTTTCAAAAGTAGTCATAATAAATTGGCAATTTGAACATTATATTAATGCTAAAGTTAATCGTTATTTGATGCATAGGATACAGTACTGTGTTTCAGTATTCAAGTGATGTTTAGGATTTTTACAACAAAGAACCTCTTCTCAAATATGTTATCGGTCGTTGGGGGGAAACAAATACTAGGCAATTTTAGCTGGGTTAGGTTACAAAGAGTTCAAATGTCTGTTTACTAAACACCTGAACGGTTACACAGTCTTGCTTGCTTTGATTTGATTTCAAATCAAAATGCTATAGAAAACTATCTGCATAATTTAGTATATAATTGTTATTCATGTGTCTTTTTGCATGTTTAATGTTCCTTAGTTAGTTCTACATAGTTTACCCAAGATCTCCTTAGTTTACTCAGATATATTATGCATTCCCAACAGAACAACCTCGTCATAATTATTATTTAAGTTCCTCACATGTCTTTGTATAATAGTTTATATTAGATTCATACAGCGCCTACTGAATGTAAGGTTATATTATTACTTTGTGATTGCTGTTGAGTTGAACGAGCATATTCCTCATTGGGCACATTGGGTTACATGCTATCATATTCACTGAACAATTTTTAGTGGCCATGACTACAGTTATGAGTATCCTGTCCGTTAGGTGAGCACGGAATCTAATTGATTAATTCTAGTTTACTCAAAAAATTTAATCAGGAAATACCTGGTATCAACGAATTCTCCCCACTACGGATAGCTTATTCATTGTAATCACCTGCAGACTAGCATAAAGGTACATCCTTGGTGATATGTAGACAAGTTACAAGCATGAATATAGAATAAATCGTACAATGTGGCATAATTTGTGGTTTGATATGATGGAAAACTAGCAATGGCGAATTTCCAGGTTGTATTTATATAATATGATATGATTTTTAAGTTGGTTTGAAATTCATTCATTTCAGAAAGATATATAGCAAATATCTGTAAATTTTTCAGAGTTTGTGTATGCAAAATCAGTCAAAATTAACCTGCAGGTGCCTAACATACTGTAAACCATCTATCCGTGGTAGGGAGAATTAGCAATAAATTATGCTATGAAAAACTTTCTAATAGTAGAAATGTTTCCCATGACAAAAGCAATAAAAATTCTAAGCTTTACAGAAATTTGTGTTAGCCTGTTTTGCTCAAAATGTTCATGCAACTGATCATGTACAATTATCTACTTTGTCGATAAAAAGGGTTTAAACTTGAGCAATGTCTAGGGAAGAAAACTGACCAGACTGTTTTGTTTGGTTAGTTATGCTGTTGATATTTGAAACGTGTATCACTGCTTTTACTTGGTCTTTGAAGTTAGGTATCGGAGATGGTGATCAGTAGTCAAACATAAAAGTATGATCAATGCAATCGTTTAGTTTGTTCATTCTATTCAGATTTAGTCACCTTACTATTAGTTTACATCTTGCTATTAGTTGGCAACTAGGTTTCTCTTCCCGTATTTGATTTAGGTTGTGATGTAGTTAAAAATCAAGCTGTTTGTTCTAATTGAATATTGTTTTCGTAGATAAACGTAGCCAACAAATTCAAAATATGTAACCAGTTTACTGTTCATCTACAGTTTCTCTATTTATATACTTTACAGGAAAACTCCATTTCAATCTATTCCTAAAACGTCTTTCTGTGTATTTAGCTATATGTCCAATACTTCAGGTTGTGATATTACCCTCTTCGAAATAATAAAAAATATTTTACAGTAATAACGTGTTACCCTCGTTATTTATGGGAGCGTATCACTATTTTTAGTTTTGGTGTTAAAAAAATATTTGTCTTCTTTTAGCCGATTTTTTATTGCGGATTTTCAGTTATATTCAGAGATGCCATTCTTCCTACTTTTGCAGGATTTCCTACTTTTTAGTGATTTTGGATTGAGCAATTAATTTTTCCTACATCACTTGAATATCTTTTTTAAAGAGTATTTTTTGTCTTAGTTTCAAGCTATTTCCCTTGTAGTTTCTTCTAGAATTAAAGTTGGAAAAGTGTTTTGTACTTTTCCACCAGTCGGGAGTGGCATCGCTGTATTATGACGTGTGTATAATCTCTAATACTTGAAAACAAATTTAAACAATACTTTCAATTCAATTTTTTGACAGTATAGTTTATTGAAACTAACAAACAAAGCTACTTATCACAGACGTTTGCCTCAGTGCTCTTAGATACACAAACTTGTATACAAATATTTACAACAACAGTCATAAGCCTAGGCATTGCCGCAAAGACATTGTCCCAATGTCTTCGCATAAAATATTATATACTTGAAAAATACAACACTGGGCATAACTAAAAATTGGACGGTCGGCTGATGTAATTGGTATAGCAGGAGATCTCAACAAATAATCAAGTGGTTATGAAATAATACTTCACTGAATAAATTTTAGAATATATATCATATTATTTCTGTTACGAGACCAATTCACTTCACCAATTCATACTTGAGAACTAAAGAAACGTCTAAATTTTAGAGAAGTGTGATAGTTTGTTACAAATTTACCCGAATTAGAATTAATACACAACACAGATTGTATCCATGAAAACAGTACACACGATGATATCATTGCTTTATAAGCAAGTCTGATATTTAACAAAACCAAAATGTTTTTAATCAAGGGACAGAATAATCAAACTAAATATGGAAAGGCTTATAAAACTAACTAGGCTGAATCAAGTGCGTGGTCCCCATGAATGTGCAGTCCACTTCAACATTTTAATATTTCTGATTATGTACACTATTACAATGTGGTGATTTGATAGACAAAGCAAACCCCACTTAATGCGGTTTTTACTTCAAGTTAATTCTGCGCTAATCCCTGGAATATCAGTGTACAATATACAAAATATACGGAGATCAGACTGCTGACTCAAATCTTTTGTAAAATGCGTAGTAAATCCTAGCATAAAACAACGCCCGAAATTTACACTTTGCAATGTCATACACATTTCCACAACTATTGTTTCAGATATAATACATTCGCACTTCCATGGCAACCAATCAACAATATATATATATATTCATCAAATATACACAAAATATAATACTATACACAACCCGTTAAGGGCCTTGGGAGGTAGCGGGGTCAGAGGTACTTGTTGGGGTTGAACTTCTTGCGCACGTTCTTCTTGGGTCGCTTCTTCTTCTCGGTGACTTGGTTTGGTACGGGGATCGGTTGCCACGGTATCGGGTTGAAGAAGCTTGGTATGGGGTACGCGCATCGATCATAGTATCCTGTGAGCAGAAAAGGAGAAAATGTTACTTGAAATGTTTATATTCAAGACACGGCTTTTGTAGGTCTTGGTTGCCTAGCACTAAACTTAATCAGTTAATTGATTAATTCCACTCTCCAGGTAACATCACATGGTCTATCTCCGTGAAGAAAACAAACTCTTTTCATTCATGTACCAGTAATTATCAAGTCGTCCACCACCATGTAGTTGGGTTGGATATATCTACACCCCTTTATATGAATTGTTTACGTGGTAACAGAGAAAACCCTCCGATATCGTGAGGATCATTCTATTCAAAAAGTTCGTTTAATTTCGTACAATGATTAGGAAGCTTCATAATATTGCAGATAATGACAAAACGCAGATATTCATTTTCCTAACATTAGACGTTTTCCTTTTAACTTGTTCCTTTTAAGCTTACCATGAAGGAATTGCTTTTGTAAAGAAAATTCTCCGAAAAGTGAATGACCTGCTGATCAAATTTTCTTAAAGTCAATGAAAAGAAAAAACAACTCTTAGTCTTAATACTGAAACAGAATGCATAATCAGTTGAGAATATCTCACCTGTGAGTTTTCCTTCTGCGTAGCCGTAGCTGTGCGGGGCGCTTTTCGGTCGTTTCTTGGCCTCCTTCAGCCACGCCTTGTACTTCTCTTCGCACTTCTCCTGCCGCTCCTTCTTCTGTCGCTCCTCCTCTTCCTTCTTCAACTTCTCCTGACGTTTTCTCTCCTTCTCCTCGTTTTTCTTCTGTTTTTGCCACTCCTCAAACTTAGCTTCGGCTTTCTGTTCAATCTCCTTCTTCTTCGCCTCTTTCAATTCCTTCTCCGCGTTCAAATGTTGATTATCCATTTTCTTCCGCGTCTTTGATTCTACAACTTTCCTTTCGTTCCATTCTTTGACTGTCTTTTCACATTTTTTTAACTTCTCTGCTTTTTCCTTCTCCTCTTTGGCTTTCTCCTCTTTTAGCTTTTTAATTCTTCTTAGTTCTTTTTCCTGCTCGATCCGTAAAGCTTTTGCCTTCTGTACCATCCAGTCCTCCCAGGGGGTTAACCGCCCGCTGTCTTTGGTTATTGTTTCGGTTGACTCTGTCGGTTCAGTTGACTTAGAAAACGTGTCATTATTTCTGGTTGTAGATGTTTCAGATTTTTCAGATTTTCTGAAAGGAGAATAAAAGCCGTTACGTTAGACAAGTTGAAATGAATTATATGTGAGACGTGCTTAGTCAAAGAGCAAAACAATAATTAATATAGAAATGACCTTTCTATTTTGAACATTTAAAGAGTACAATTCCTTTAGTTTAATTATTGTTTAGAATTAAGGGAACCAAAGGTAGACGTTTTATTGTACTTTGCTTTGGGAAATAATAACTATATTTGGCAGGGACTAACTTTTTTGCCACTTGTCTATATTATAAACATATCCCCATAATTATGAGAAATGATCATTTCATCAAATGTCCCATGACATTTCAAAGATAAATAAAAGAAATAAATTGGCTTTACTCATTCTCTGCGTAGTAAGACCCGAGACTACATATCGTTCTAGACGTGGCAAGATGAAAAAATATTGAAAATTTTGAAAATCAAGTAGTTGAATGTCTAAATAAATTAGGTAATCTGGTTGTTTAAACATAACAACCCCTCTACGTACTCTTGTTGTTTTAGTTGTTGCTTCCTCTCCTCTTCCTTCTTCCTCTCCCGCTCCCCTTCGTCATCGCTGGGGGGTAGACTTTGGTAGCTGTCGTGGTCGAGAACCGAAATGAGCGACTCGGTCGAGCCGTCTGAGGAGAGGAAGGTACGCGGGCCGTGGAGGGGCGTGCTGGTCAGGGGTGGGTTGATGGTGGCCGTCACGGGCCTCGGCCGGGCACTCATTGTTAGGTCACACGCAACTGAAAGGGAAGGCACGACATTTTATGTTAAACATTGATTTTAGATCACTCTGCGACGTTCACTCCTCCGCGCCAGGAAAATAGTCCGAGAGAGTACTCTCTGCTATGTAGGTCATTAACTATACACCGGCATTATAAGATTACTATGCCCTGTTGGCTAAAAGTAGTCCTGTAGTTTTCGCTCGTGCTAGGTCATAGAGGGCAGGACCCAGTGGCAGCTATAGTGCAGCGATGAGCGCCATAGCGAACGTCAAAGTTGAAGAGTGATTTTTGATATCTGTTGTTCTTTTCTATCATTTAAGTCATGAAATGCTTATCAATTGTTTGTTAAAGCCGTATTCAATCTATTCAAGTCCAGCTCTCTCGGTTCGAGCCTGGGTTTTGCCTACTACGCCACCTTGCCTTCAGTCATCCAATGGAGATTTATCAAAAAAAGTTAATAACTGCCAGAAATGTCAAAGCCTACTTCAGCAAAATTATCATTATTATGCAGGGATTTTCCTTTACATAGAGTTCCCAGAGATGTCAGTTCCAGCTGACGAAAAAGCAGGAAAAGTAGGAGACACTTTTCCTACATTTTTTTTCTAGAAGAAACTGGCAGGAAAATAAACTTTAGGAAAAGAGATCTGACATTGAATTTGTACTTTGGTAGCTTGGAACTTACACAAAAGTACTCTAAAACATATTTTAATGCAATGTAGGAAAGATTGGTTGTCCAATCCAAAATCACCAAAATGTAGGAAATCCTACAAAGGAAGGAAAATGGCATCTCTGAGTCACTAGTACCGGGTACTAGTAAAAATCTTGGCGGGCTAGTGCACTTTGTTAGCAATTAGCCCAATGGGCTAGTCACAATCTTTAAAATTGCAAATATCAACTTGATATGGACTAGTTTAACTTTAATCCTTGCTAGTGTAAAGACAGGACCACTAGCGCGGTGGGCTAGTTGAAAAACCCTGTTATGTAAATGTATTAATACACAAAGTCAATACACGCAGAAGCGAGTTGACTGAGTATGGCTCGTGTTAAAGCTGACCGCTAATTGTAATCTGATACCTCTGAAATGGGAGAGGCTCGGTTCAATACTACATGTGGTGGACTAGTTGCAGCTGGCTTCTGGACAGGGCTAACTCGGCGGTTAAAGGCAGAGAACGGACACTAGGGTGTCACATTATGATTATGACTCTAATATATATGAGAACGAGACACGGATACCGTTGAGATGACAAAAGTTGATATCAACTGGTAGTGGTATAAAGGGGTCATAAAAGCATCACTAGTTATTATCGAGGACGAATTTTTATCTAATGCAGTATGCTGTAGTTTGGCATTATTGTTTTCCTTTTTTCCCTTTCTGTCCAACTGTATATCCTAATTTTCCTTTTTCATGCCACGCCACGAGATCAAGTGAGCTTTTGCCCTTTTGCTCTACGCGAGATTTCCGTTCTCCCTGAGCTCACCTTAGGACACCTGCGTTACCTTTTGACAGATGTACCGCCCCAGTTTGATTTTAATGTACGTTATAACCTTTTTAAACATAATCGAATTAACGTAGGACCAATCTAACAATGTACGTATTTATATATACTGCTTAGTCTTTTGCCTTAGAGCACGGCTCATAAGAGTTATCATTCCAGCTTTCTTGCAAGATTTTCTGGGTGTCTTGACGTGCCAAAGTAAACAGGCATATCTGGCCTATGCCATATTTAATATGACTCTCATGCAATGTTTCTTATTGCGTAAATTTCCCCAATGTAGTTAGGGCCTGTTTAGGATTTAAAAATAAAATCAAACTAGTGTGACATTTGATATAGCAAATATTTCAGCAGAAATATCCAGATTTGTTTGTGTACCCATCGCACTAGGACTCTCTATCCCTCACATTAAAAAATATATTTGTGTGAAATGTGTACTTACAATCGACAGCGCTCCATCTACGTTTGATACCACAGCCCTTTATAGGACTGAATTGGGGACTGCTGACTAAATGTGGCCCAGTAAAATACGGACTGCCCCGGGTACTGGTAACTAAATGTGGCCCGGCCAAATAGCACGGACTGCCCTGGACGGCCAACATGGCTGCACTCACTGCGACGTCACAACAGGAACAAACCGACCCGTCCCTTCCGAGAGAGAGCCAGTGCTCGAATGAGGCGAGTCTCCTTTGAGTGTGGGTTAAATATGAGGGGTGCCCCCCGCTGAGTGCCGTTATGTAGACGGGTCGGTTTGACTGCACCACCCGAGGTGTGAGAACCATCACCTGAAGGTGTCGACTGAAGCACTGCTGGGGAACCGTCATCAAAGGTGTTAAAACATGCGCCGCTGACATTGGGTTTGGGCCGCGAAAAACCTCAGGTAATTTGTGAGAGTCTTTTAAGTAGGTGGCAGTTTGTCAGAGTTTTGGGTATAGGGTAAGCATAGAGGTGTTAAATTGCAAATTGTGTTTGCTTGAAATTAATCGTCTAGACTCATAAACTAATTGATTTACGTTTGACTGTATATTGCAAACTATAAAAGTGAATTGAGACTTGTCTTGCAACTTCAGAATTAGAGTGTTTTTTAAATAAACTATTAAAAGACCGCGAGCAAAAATAAATTCAAATTTTCACCTTTCAACCAAGAGGCGATACTTTTACAGTGGCTTCACTGACTTTCATGGCATAATGAATTAGATCTACTAAAAATTCTAGTTTATCTGTGAAAAGCAAACACATTCATTTGGCCAGCATTTTTCCTGTTAACTTACAGGCTAATCTTAGATCTACTTTTCTGCATTGTAATGGCCAGAAAACTGTTTCTACGGCATTGTGTATTCTAGATTTTCAAGTCAATCAATTCTCGCCTCAAAAGGCTTAATGCTTTTAGGCCTAATCATTGGGTGCTAGTTGTGCAACCCCACTTTTAGTTTAGTCCGAGAAAGGCTCTGACAGTCAGAGCAGTTCTCGGACTATTTTAGTTCAGGTGATAGAAATGTAGATCTAACAATTTCATTGTTATTTATCTGGATGTTGATCTGAGAAGATAGGGCCAAAAATAAAAAATTGTTGTGTTCAGGTAACCCTCCCTACCCTAATTTTTTGGCCCTAACTTAACTTTTATTAAAGGGAATTTGTAATCATTTTTATTCAAAAGCCAGAAGAATTGACCTAAAAATACATGAAAACCTTAAAACAACACATAGACGATCAGGGCATGAATTGTAGACGCTAAAAATGTTTTTAGGGTATTTTTCCAACACTGGCTGGGTCTCTTCGGGGAAAAAACAAAACAAAAAAAAAGGAAAGATTTCGACCTACCTACCCTATTTTTTTCGACCTATGTTACCTGAACACAACTATTTTGGGGGGGCCTCTCATGAATTTGGGGCAATTTGTCGAAACCTTCTCAACTTTCCTAGTTATTTTGTAAATTGCACATCTATCCTCTAAGCTTGACCTAAAGCAATTCAAAATCGGATAATTGGCAAGTAGAAAACAGAGACCTTTTTTTATCACACCTGAAAGCCACTAAAAGTAAAACACTGAGTGTCTCAGTCACTCAAGTCAAGACAAACCGACACTCACTCAAAGTCAACATTCACGCCTCAACTTGCTCATCCTCGCGAAGGTGTCACTGAAATATCACTCACCAACACCGTTTCAGCTGTCACTACAAGCATTAACTAGCCCCTCAAGTAGCTGTCGATACATTAGTTACTCCTTTTCTAAAGAGTAAAGCTGCAACCAACACAGAACAGAGTGAAATGTTTGAAGTTCTTCGCCCTGAGCCGGACACGTTCTGACATGACGAGCGACCTGAAGCCAACCTGAGCTCTCCGAACTCAACTTTAAATGCCTGTTTTACGAATTCACACGCAATATTCCCACACAAAACTAGGCCCCACTTCTAAAATACGCTAACAACAATTAGTCTGAGTAAATTTAAGTAGTTTCTTACCTTTTTAAGACTGAAAAGGGGGTATATTTAGTCCGAAAGAAGCGCGTCGCGTTTTGTTTTCGTTTTGAACACGCAGCGCCATCTGGCGGAGGTCACGGAGTCAGAAAATTTCGACCAATCAGAACGCGTATTTTTCTTTTGTGCCGAACACTTGACCTAGTTAGGAAATTAAGTAGGTCACAGAATCTGAGATCGGACGAGGAAATAGTTTGTGATCAGCAGGTGAAAATGTTATGACAGAGAGAGAAAGCAGTTGTTAAACGAGATCGATTGAATCATGGAGAGTTCTGTGATCTTTCTTCTTCTCATAGGAGCAGCATGGACGTCTGGTAAGTGTGTGCGGCTCAAATATGGACATGGTTTTGGGCTGATCTTGCTCAGTTTTGTCTTTTGTCTCAGTGCAGTAACTGTCATGTGAGACAGTGTTTACACTGTAGCAGTTGAACATAGCTTTGTTATGGTTCATTCAACTTCATGTCTCATATCCATTTTCCCAATGCACCTAAGCTGTAACAATCAGAAACTTTTGTGAGTTCTTGTCATGGTTATGATACCAAATGCAGCAAAGGTTCCTGAAAATCGATATTTATTAACGTTATTTAGGTCTAGATCTAGTTTGATACAAATTCACATTATACTTTATAGAAATAATGCGAATGTAGATCCACTTTCAATCAGTAGTAGACAGTGTGGATCATTATTCAAATGTCAGTCGTATTACTCTTACACTCACTGAGTCACTCAGATGCTCATTTATTAATTCACTTACTTTATCCCACACTCATTCACTCACTCACTATAATTATGCACTCACTCTCTCTTATACACATTCACCTATTCACTCTGTTACACACTGAGTCAATCTCAATCACAGTGACACACATTCTGTGATTTGCACACTATAACTTACTTGCTCAAGTAATCAGACACGTATCACTCATTCACTCACACACACTCACATCCCATGGGGGTACAAGGATGGGTCTTCTGCCCCTGGGAAGAATATAGCCCTCCAGTAGCCCCTGCTGATTGTAAAAGGTGACAATAGGGGGAGACTGAGCACTGACCAAGTGGTTCATCGGGTTTGATTCCTGGTTGGTGTATGGTTTCACTTAGGGATGAGGTACAGCAAAAATGATTTCCAGGTTTTGATCCCCTGCTATCGGCCCACCTTGTCACCCTCATCTCATAGATACGATCAGCAAAGACTGAGCAAGTCAATGAACATGTCTGAAAAGTCTGAATTCATCCCAACTTGTTTTCAACGTGAAAATGACCCTGGCTGTCAGTATGGCGTAAAACATCCATCACTCACTGTGTGTGAACATTTATTGGCAACTGAACGATCTACAACATTCATATGTCACATGAATATACTCACACACTCATACACACTCAATCAGATACCTAGGCTATCACTCACCCCTCTCACCCTGACAGTCACTGAGCCAATTAAATACACATTCAGTCACTTGCTCACAGGGATTTTGGCTTAACTGTCCGTCGGGCATGTGTGGGTGAACTTTTACCTGCCCGAACCTTAAATTCACCTGCCCTCCCTTAATGGAATATCATGATATTTCAGAAAATTTACCTTCCCCAGCTCAAGTTTTACCTGCCCCAGGCAGGCGGAAATGCCTAATGTCAAGCCCTGACTCACTCATGCACTCGCTCATGTGCTTACTCAATGACTCATGCACTCACTCACTCACTCACTCACTCACTCACTCACTCACTCACTCACTCGATCACTCACTCGATCACTCACTCGATCACATAAACTCTTTATTGTTAAAATTTAAATTCCCACTCAACGGAGATCAGAAAACAAACATTTGAGATGGAGCCTCACAAGTTGTCTACTTGACATTACAAAGGGTTTTCAGTTAATGGTATTTGATTAAATTGCAGCCAACCTAGATGAAGCGCTGCGGTCATATGAGACACTGCACCCAGCGCAGTTCAAACACAAGATCGTGAAGCGGGACCTCGACTCAAAGAGTCCGCACATCAGACAAGTCGAGTTTGACTCGCTCGGAAGGTCAGTTAGACTTATGTTGGGGAAATAGTTGTTTGAAATAATGTTTGATCCGTTAGAAAATAAATGGAAAAAACTACTAGACCCCCCAAAAAAACTAAGAATATAGAGTTGCCATTTCCCCTTCTGTTTTTTTTTTTAAGATTTCCGGATTTTAGCCTGATCAGTATCAAAAAGAAATTTACATTTCCCTTTACGATAGTCACAAACTTTTGTTTTCAATTTATGCCAGTATCGTTTCTAAGCCATTTAATTAAACCATAAACATATTCTCATCTATATTTCCACCATTAAAGTTCTCAAACTGAAAATCCAGAAATGTCCTTCCTACATTTTTATTCATCTCTCGTGATCGATATCTCCCAGAATAAACATAGAAAAGTTAATTGGTATATTTAACGGTGTTTTTCTGCATTTATACATGTACCTAATAAAAATATCCAATTAAGGGGTTTTCCTTGACAATTCTGTCCAATAGTCCACCGGGCTAGTGGTCCTGTCTGTACACTAGCCCGAGTCAAAGTTTCACAAGTCCATGTGAAGTTAATATTAGCAATTTCATTTATTTTCACTGGCCCACCGGGCTAGTGACTAACAATTTTCACTAGCCTGGCATGATTTTCACTACCGGGTAGTACCCTGTACTAGTAACTATGCAAAGGAAAATCCCTGCAATTGAAATGAAAACTTTTTTGGGGAAAAAAACCCGCACATTTGATAAAACTTGGCATTGATTACAGACACTTCCACCTTTACCTACAAAAGAAGAAGGACCTGCTGTCATCTAACTTTAAGGTGGTTGCCATAGACGGCCACAACAAGAAACGTAAAGTCAACATCGAAGACTCCCACCCCTACGAAGGCTATCTCATAGGTAAGACCTAATACTTAAAACTCCCATTTGTAAGAAAGCAAACTCTAACATGAAAGAGTGGTGTTTAGGTATTGAAATTTTATGATCATTTTGAAACGGGGATTAAGTCCATTCAACCACTGCCGTTTTATTTCACCTCTAAATTATTCAATTGGTCATTAAAGCTATGGACGGTTTGATGATCTATACATGCGGATATCTTTCTACATCATTTCTACATAAACGAAAATTGATTTGTTTAAATTAAATGCGTGATAATTAATTTATTAGTGTATTAAAACAGTCATATTAGAAAAGAAATAAAGTTATAACATTCAGTCAAACCTTACTACTTGGAAGCTGCATAGAAACGCATCTCAAGTATTGGAATATCTCAAGTTATGAAACATTTAATGTCATTGATGAACCGGCTTCAAATAGCGAAGGCTGACAGTATAGCGGCGGACACAGGATTTTCAAAAGGGGGGGGTCAGCATATATGCTAAGTACTAAAACCGCGTGCAATCGCGCTTACGCGCGCGGCATTTTCCCCTCTTTTTGTAGTTTAAGGGTCCACGAAAGAGGGGGGGGTGGGGGGGGGGGGGGGGGGGGGTCAGAACCCCCTGGACCCCCCCCCCCCCCCCCCCCCCCTGGACCTGCCCCTGAAGTAACATACTAACAGATTCAAATCATGACCCTGTGACCCTGTACCTAACTTGCCGTTTGTTCTCGGTGTTCCAGGTGAGGCGGGGACGTCTGAGGTGCACGCGGTGTGGGAGGACGATGACAACATGGCCGCCTCCATCACCACGCAGGGCGGCGCCATCTTTGTCGAGGTCGGTCAAATTAAGTGATGTTAATAGAATAGGATGTGGAAAGACCTTTTTATGATCCCTGTAAAATAGACTTTCTACTACTTAAAACCTAAAACATCCCAGAATAAAATAGAATACAATTGGAACAAAAATGGTCTCGTGTATCTCAACTTAAATTGCGTGTTTCCTGTGTTAACGTATTGAAGCAGAAATATGAAACAATTGAAAATCCACAGACCAGTATTAATATTTTCAAAGTTAAAAAGAATAATCATTCCTACAGTTATAGTTTCTCATAAATCATAAATTGGTCATAACTTCGACACTTCATATTTTGTCTTTTTGTCATATTTTATCTTTCAAAAATTTCCTTTCTAGCCATCGTGGCGGCATCTCCCAAAAAGTGAGAACTATACAATGATTATCTACAGAAAAGAGGACGTCAAAATCGACAAAGACTTCGGGTGAGAAACAATTGAGTTCTTTCTCCTATGCCAATATTAACCACATTTAATTGAGTTAGCTATTAACAAAGATCAAAAATGAATCTAGACGGTTTTTATTTTATTTCAGGAAGCAAATAAACAATATGATATATAAATCATGTTTGTAATATCCTTAAGTGACTCCTTTATGGAGCTTGTTGGTATCAATATATAAAAATATTTCCAGACTCCTGTGCCTGTAGTTGGGGATCGTCCTAGTGTTTTCGACGTGGAATCCTCCGATGCCATGAATTATGGCTATTCATTTTGACATCAACTATAACCTTATTCTTACACAGTTGTCACTAATGAAACAACTTATTCCTTCGAGTTAGTAAAGTGATTTACATGATACCATAACGGCTCTTTCACATTGATTCACTGCCTCTGGATCCTAAGACAGTATTTATTTTATTTTAGGTAGTCATTCTGAGATTACATACACACTAACAAAGACCCACGTTGTGCTTACTTAGTTAAAGTCTAAATCAATCTCTTGATTTTGTTTTAGGAAGTCGTTCTGTGGTTACGTAGACGCTAACAAGGACCTGAACCTATCACCGCCCCCGTCCCACGACGACCACGCTGACCACCACTCGGACAATGACCACCGCAACTGGTGGACCGGCAACTCCCACAAACACGGTATGCGACCCGCTAAAATATAACATCTCAAAAAACTAGAGGAAGTTGCTAGTCTAGGATATTAATTCTTTATTGTGATTCGTATGATCAGACAGTTAGTTACTATTAAAAATGGGTCCTATCTTTCTATCTCATGAATTTTGCAATAAAAAAGTTCGCTAATTTAAGTTTTCCAGAAACTTATCTTTAAAATGTCGAATTTTCAGAGAATATTATAGTTTTGCTAATTTAGGTTTCCAAGAAACTTATCTTAGAAATTTTGTCGAATTTTCACAGAATATTATATTGCTTTTGGCTCCCTTTAACTATAGACCTTCTGTAGATGTGGTCACATTGCCAACTTTCTGTTTCTAAAGGCGTTTCCCTCCTACTTGCTTCAGGAAAAAAAAGGAGGGAAAAATATTTTCTACTTTCCCGTCATTTTCATCAGCTGGGGGTGGGTTATTATGTAGCCATATAGCTAATTGCTCATCACAGCTACATGGCTACATAATAAATCTAAAATTCGTGGAATTGTGATGTCTGTCTCTTGTTCCACAGCGCACCGGCCAAAGCGTCAGGCGGCGGAGGACGGTGGCCTCCCGCGGGCCCTGCCGCTGACCTTCACCCCCGTACACACCACGTGCCAGGTTCTGCTGGTTGCTGACTACCTCTTCTACAAGAACATGGGCAAGAGCAGCCTGTCCAAGACCAGCGCCTACCTCGTGAGTCACGACTCGGTTGTCTTTTTTTCTGGAAAAATGTTTGATTTTTGGTAATTGAATCCGATTCTAGTTCTTCTATCGGATACATTTACAATATATGTTAATGGAAATGTATCAAAAGTTTGAATAGAAATCTATTTCAACAAATGTACAAAACATCAGTAGAATCTACTTTTTAAAAAAAGCGGACCATTTTCCTTCATGAACGACTTAAGGCCTTATTCCACATACCGAAAGTGCTCTGCTGATTTACAATCGGCGGCCCTGCCGATAAAATTTACCAAGATGTTGGTAAATTTTTCCTGCCGATTTTACACTGGTTGGCGATATGGCACTTTCGACCGCTGATATAGCACTTTCGGCCGCCAATATGGCACTTTCGGCCGCCGATATGGCACCGAAATAGTGTCTGCCGGTATAGAATGTTGCCATGGAGAGGGTCGATATCGGTGGCCCGCACTTTCGGTATTTTGAATACGGCCTTAAAGAAAGAATGCAGTATTTGAAGAAAACTTTATTAGATCAGTTGATAATTTATAATTACCAATTTGGGAACTATAAAGTCTGCTTTTGTATTTCACAGGAGCGATTCTTGTTAAAATTATTTCAATGATAATTCTTTTTTTTTGTCGTTGCCAATTTCAGATCGGATTGTTGGATCGTGTGAATGCCATTTACAGGAAGACAGACTTTGGGAATGGTTACAAAGACATGGGCTTCGAGATAAAAGAGGTAAGCATCGATTGATTCGGGATAATTTCTGTTTTTAATGGGAAATGTTTGGTAAAAAAATGCATTGGCCACAGAATGCTTTGTTCAGATCTCCCATTCTACTTCCCCCCCTCCCCCCCCAAAAAAAGAAGTGTCCTTAAATCGTGTTTAGGGGTCGTCCATTAGATATGTATGCATCAAGAGGAGGTTTGGGGAACTGAAACTCTTATAAATAGGTGTAAGTACCTGTATAAAGCGAATGTTTACATCAGGCCAGGGCTGAGGGGGGTCCAAAAGTCAGGAAAAATGCGTACATAATATATTTGATATTTTTCAAGTTGGGTTGAAAATACATTTATTTCAAAAAGTTATATAGCAAATAGTTGTAAATTTTCTATAGTTTACCCAGAGTTTTTTTTCTACAAAATTAGTCAAAATCAACCTGCAGGTGCCTAAATTACACTAAATCAGCTATCCTGGTAGGGAGAATTAATGAATGGCCACTTAGTAACATTTACAGTCTTTCTGAAAGAAGTTTTCTCTTTCCTGGTTAGATCCGCATTCATGAAAGTTACACGACCCCGCGTCAGCCGCAGACGAGCTACCTGCCGCACTACAACCAGCAGCTGAACTACACATGGCAGACCAAGAACCTGCTCGAGGTGAGTGGCAACATTACCTGTGATTGCGATTTACTTGTTCTGAAGGTTACAGAGATCATGTAATTTTTGTTGCAAAAATGATGATTCTGGAAATTTCAGGTTTCTTAAAAGGGAAACTGCAGTTCTTTAGTTTTGAAAGAATTGAAAATGAGAGGAGGAATTTACTGTTACTTAGGAAGCCAGAGATATGCAAGTGAAGTTTTTTTTGGCTATCCTGGACAGTTAAGATGTAGAACTATTCATGGTCATATTATCAAAGAGTGCAAATTGCTATTGTCCTGTCTACTTGAACATTAAACTTTTGTTTCTTGTCAGTTATCAGTAAATGCTCATATATGAAATTGATTGTTATAGTTCACTAGTGCCTAATATGAATAGTAACCATAGCAGTTAGTAGTCAGGGGAAGTTATTTGCTAATGAGATATATTGAAACTGTTAATCCTGATAGTGTCAAAGGGAATTCAGTCTCATGTTTACTAGTTTAAGCCTCTTATATTTTGTCCTGCATTCCACTAATATTTCATATATGTGAAGATCATATAGACTAATGAAACACTGGTGTAACCTGTACTTTTTCTACATCAAGCATTTTCATCTGAGCCCTCTTTATGGTATTGCTAAATATGACCTTAGTTGTCGAAACAGCATAGAGCATCCAATACTCACTCATTGTACTGTTATTGGAAATTAGGAGAAGAAGGACCTTTCTGGGCCACTGGGAACCAGCCATAGGTTACAGCTGTACACATTGGGCACCAGGAGCTAAGAAGGTTGCCAGTGTGCTACACTGATAACTTACTGCTGGTACCCATTGGCCCAGAAAAATAGTTCTCCTAATTTGTAATCTATGTCTCCATTTCATTTGGTAAAATTTCTTCCTCCTTCAATTGTTGTAATTATTTAGGAAAAAATGTCTCCATTTTATGTGAACAGAGTCTAAACCTGTATTGTGCATACACCAGGCCTTTTCAGCTGGGTCGTCCCCCTCTTTCTGCCTGGCACACCTGTTCACTGCGCAGGGCAGGTGGCAGGACAGTGTCGGCATGCTCGGCTTATCGTACGTCGCCAGCCCGAACCAGCACTCACCCGGTGGGGTGTGCAGCCAAGGTACCACAACAAGCTGCAGTTACAAATAGGGTGCACCCAATCTGTCAAACCTCATTGTATAAGACATGTGCATGCAGAGTGCTAGAAATAATTGAATATATTGAAGTCTGTGAAGTCTTGCAAAAACTAGGAAGTGCAATTTTTGCAAGTTTCCTCTTAAATGTAAATTTCAGGCAATTTAGACATTTTCCAACCTGTTCATAATCAGTATGACAAGAAAAAGTGGACAAAAAGAGATTTGAAAATGAAAATTAATACATTGGTATATTGCAAGACTACCTCTGTTACATGAATATGGTATATTTCAGAGGCAGGTCTTATCTTATACAGTGATGTTGGACTTCTTGATGCTTAAAACCATGGCCAGTTAGGATGAGAACCAGAACCAATAAACAACACTTTCTCCTATTTACAATCCACATTCACACAATGAATTTGTAGTAGTGATGTTGTTAGTGGAAATCACTAGCTGTATGGCCTCAAATCATCTCAAATAAAAATGGGTAATGGTAATACCAATCTGTAGACAATATATGAAAATAAATCAACCATATCTAACCTAACACTAAAATGTAAATGAATTGATTGGGTGGTGAGTAAAGTTACTGGCCATGTGTTTAGGTTGTGCAACATCTAAACCACCATGCAAAGCCCATAACAAGATCATTATCATTATTCCAACACTTTTATACCTTCCCTCCCAAAACCAATCCATTCAAAACAAGCTTCACCCATAGCTTTAAGGAACAACCGAAGTGAAGGCCCAGACTGTAAAATAACCCCGGTAACTGAAGTCAGTTAAGTTTCCTTTCATGCCATATTTCTTTTACACTATATGGCTAACAGGCCACTAATCAATGTTTTAAATGAGTGTCTCATGATCAGCAATTTCATGTGAAAAAAAATCTTGAACGCTACTGTGCAGTATACTTATAAGTTATAAGAGAGATGGTTTTGACAAAAATAGCTTTGTTTGACAAGCAGAATCACTAATCATGAGACACTTATCAGTTACAAGAAATTAACTTAGGATCTAGCATTCAATCGCACCTCTGGAAGTGATTAGCAAAATATATATTAAGCACTTGAATAACAAAGCAAGGGGTTAACACCAGTAGACTGGAATAGAAGGTCAAATATTAGATACACATCAAAGCCTTTAAAAGAATCTTCCTTTTTGTTGAGCATATATTGAGACACAGCAAGATCATCAAGGCAAGTTAACAGACCAGTCTACACTGTTTCCTTTGAAATATATTACAAAGCAGGTTAACCGCTATAGAAATAAGCCTAGCCGCAACATGTACAGGTTCCAAGTATCTAATTTTATTGCAGTCATCACACATCTTCAAGATTATTAATGTTTCTGGCTGAAAATACAGATCAGTCAACATCCCATAAAGAACTAACTCATGCTAAGTGATGTAGAGCTTCAAGCTTCCTGCCCTTTCCCAAGCTGTAAAGTATTTGTGGGACAGATGAAATCAATATTTATCTGATCACCCTGCTTTCTCAAACCCTCTAAGCCTCATTTCCATTCAGGACTTGGAATTCAAACCAAAAAACACAATTATCTAAACAAGATTAACAGGATGATTAAAAAGTGAATATACATTACTGTACAGTTGTTATATAGTAAGAATAATGATTAAATAGATAAGCAGAATAAGTCCCACAGAGTTATAGAGCTCATAGAATGAAAATGATAAAGTGAGAAAAGGCACATGAATAAATAACAAAGAAGAAATGTACAAAGACCTCACATTTTACACTGATCGAGTTAGAAACTTAATTTGATGTATCTAAATGAAACTAGAATTCATGGAATTTTGAATTCATGGTATATTGGCTAAAGTGACTTGAAGAAATGTAGTCATACTGATTATAGGTAGTATAACATGACTAGGTCAAGTTCCAAGCAAACCATTTCCTCACAATCAAAAACTGTTACTAATCACCCTTGGTAATATCTGCATCTTTCTGGTGTGAACTTTCATGTTCCGTTGTAGAGGTTGAATCTTTCACTGTGCATTTACCTGCGGTTACCCAACTATGACAGGTGAACTCTAACCGTAGTTTATCCTATTTCGTTGACGAGCTTGGTCTGCTGGTGAACTCTGCATTACATGCTAAGGGATGTGTCTGCAAAGTTTTATATGGATTGTTGACATAACCCTTTGGTATTCACAAGTGGATGCAAAAGAGTGCAATACAGGTATCAACCCAAAAAATAAATTACCATAGGTCTATATCTAACGAGCAACCTATACCTAAATGTTAGCAAATTTTCACACCTCAGAATTGAAAAACCTTCACAAATTAGCTGGTCATGCAATTTGTTCAGACTTTTTTCACCAGTAGCCCAAGACAATCAGTAGACAATATTTTAGGGGCCCAAAGTCTTGTAACTCATTAGGCAAATCATAAATGCGATTTGTGTCTTAGCGCCAGAAATTCTGCATCTCACAAAAAGTATTTACATCTAACATGGCTCCTTTGGGACTACTATTTGTGACATTGGGAATCAGTAATGATAAGACACTGATCATAAAATGCCAAATTAGTCTGGTAAGTCACGAAAATATGGCCCTAGGTATGCTTCAGTTATACAGATCACAGACATATCACTGCTCATATTCTTTCTGTCTTTGGGTGAAGCTGGACATATCAAATAACAACTACAGAAAACTTTGCTTTTCGTAACCCAAAGCTTGCGTCTCTTATGGCTAATTCTACAGATAAATATTCACGGAGGACTCAACTGGAACTACAGCAAATGCCACTTTCACAATCCCAATCTTCTATTTCAGGTTCACACAGTTTCACGAACTTAGTGTAACTGAAAACCCTTTGTTATGCATCCAAGTGCCTGCCGTTGATACAGGTCAAAGTGCTAGATGTTTATGTTAACCCTTCGGAGAAGATTCAAGGGCCTGGTGTTACTTTTAACCCTTCGTTACAGGTCCAAGTACCTGATGTTGATGTTAACCCTTCAGAACAGAGATTCAAGGACCTGGTTTGCAGCTAACCCTTTCATACAGGTCCAATAACCTGATGTTGATGTTAACCCATTGGTACATATCCAGTGTTACTCTTAACCCTTTGGTACAGATACCAGATACTAATGTTAACCCTTGGGTCTCCACTGATGTTCTTCTAAGTGTCCTCCTCCATCAAAGTCTTTGCATTGTGTTAGATTGTCTGAAGAAGTTCTCAGGGAAAATATTCCTGAAAGTATGCCAACATTTTTGATAAAGAGTGAGCTCAATTTTGTGGAGCTTGCCAGCTGCCCCTCTTAACCCAATAGGAAACTATCAAGCTTACTTGACATAACCCAACCATGGCTAATCACATATCAATAACCGTATCATGAATCTGGACCAAAAGAAAAATCAAACTATGAACATTTATGGTAAGAAACCTAATGCTCTGCTACTGAGCTTAATCTCATGACCAAGTTCATGTGACAGTGGCTTTGTCCATGCAAAATGCCAATATGTATTCAGTACTTTCTCTCTTTTAGAATGATTGAAACATCACAAATTGAGGCCTTTTACTTTAATAAAAGCCACATCCTCATGGTGCACCCACTCTCCCATGTGGCATGTGCGCTGATGTCGCACAATGTAAAATGACAGCGACACTCACAGGAGTCTGTAATCTTAGTGTAGCTACATTATTTTGATTGCCGTGTCATTGCAGGCCTTCAGTAAGGACCGGTCCCACAGCCGGTTCTGCCTTGCCCACCTCTTCACCTACCAGGCCTTCACTGGCGGGGTGCTGGGTCTTGCATACATCGGTTCCCCCCGCACCTATTCCGTAGGGGGCATTTGTTCACCAGGTGATTACTCAACACACGGTTTCTACTAGGAAACCGCTTTCTCCTCCCCCGATCAGCACCTTTTTGTGAATCTGTGTTTCTTTTGGTTTCTGTTAACTTCATCATTCACTATGCAGTGTTTAATTCAACTGGCTATATCATTTACAAAGGAAAATTTAGAAAGTAGCAGATAATTGACAAATGCTGTCAGTTATGATGTCAATGACAAAATATTATCCAGAACCTTAAAGGATTTGATAGATTCTGAAGCAGTTGTCGTGAAGATCGCATAGTGGTTGATGAGCTTCGGTATTTGCTCCTGCTGGTGTTGGTAACAAAAAATAACTGTAGCTCTTTTTTCTCAAGTGGATAATCTGTTTTTTTAAATATAACATGTTTCTATATTGTGGTCATATGATAAAATTCAAATTTCCATAGCTAAGGCTTTGTCGAGTTGATTATTCGTTCTCAATTCTGAATGGAGTTGTAGCGTACTGCAAACACAAACTTGCATGCCAGCATTTGTTATTTAATTTTTTTAACCAAGCAACTGCTGACCTTTTTGCAGTTGCGTCTTCCCTAACTCACAGTGCAGACGCTGATTCCCGCCCAAAAAGTAATTTATCAATCATGTAACGTATGATATGCAGCTCGCCTTTAGATGCCTGAAATATCCCTTTATCACAGACACTAGTCGCTGGGTAGTTCTATGCATTTCAACTTTACCTTTCATTTCTTTCTGGTTTCTTCACATCTTCTTGGTCAATTTCCAGAATACAAAACTTATTATATGCACTAAAAATTCAACAACAGATTAAAATGGGTGAAAAAAAATAGCCAGTGCACTAGTGCAGAAGAAATCTTATTTATACACATTTCTATGGACTTAGGATAGGTTCTTCCAGCTAAGACTGTGAAGGGAATTCTCAGTTTCATAATGATTATTCAGTACTCTTTCAGGAGAGTGCATTTGAGTAGAATTAGAAAATATTAGTGTCACCTGACAGTTTCTAGCTTACAATAATGAGGAGTCTTAGGTTACTTTTAGGGCTGCCACTGGCTCAATATTCCCTGTATTTGATTGCCCACTCTATGTTTCAACAAATTTACTCTATGTGCCCAAATCTTTGGGAGAAATCTTGTCAGATTAGTAGATAACAGTTCAAAGAAACTTCTATATGTTACATAAATTGCCCGTCCTTTCGGGCACTGTGAACACATTTCCATACTGCTATGCAAAAGGCGCCTGGAATATTGGGAATATATACACAAAATTAATTCCCAGGCTCAATTTTGTTTGTACAACAGGTTCATGTAAGATTTGAGTTGCAAGGATGTGACCAAAAATTTAAGATAATGATGTTATTATCATCTCCTAAAATGATTTACCAAACCCAGGATTTGAGTTTTTATTTTTTCTGTCATTCCCTTTATGTGCCTTTACACTTGGTATTACACCTTATTGAGTTACATATTTTGGAGACCCCAGTGGCAGACCAGGACTTTTGAGGGTTACATAGCAAGTTTTATGGCAGTAAGAGTTTCTGGTGACAGTGCATTAGTCATGTAGCCAGGAGTTTTTAAAAAAGTCAACGGTGAGTTAAATTGTGTGAAGTGTGTAACCAGTTCCCTATCAGTATTAGAAAATGTTAAGGATAAAGAAAACTTGAAGTTTGACTAAACCTAGAATTTAAGGGATTGCAGGCATCTTTTTCTGTTGCAGCAGTGTGTTTTGAATCAATATAGATATGCACAATTATGAGAGATTCTCAATGTGTTTTTGTGCACTTTTATCTACTCCAAGTGGTTTGATGTTGAAATTGAAGATTTGAGAACTGTTCCAAAAAATTAGAACTTACTCACTATAATCTCTATAACTTATTTAATCATCAAAATGTGGATATTGAGACCTGAATATACTGTCATGAGTAGTTTTTTTTAAAAAAAGAAGAGATGTATGCTTATTTGCTCTGTCATCTCTAGCCTTCAGAATCCCCAGATAGCCTGGTACATTAATACATGTCAGGTTTTCCCTGTGCGTCTTTACCCCCTGTTTGCCTGTGCAGCTGAATGCATGTGCCTTCTTGGCTTCTAAACTTTTTTAGTGATAACCGAACTATCGCGCAAGTCGCATGGGCCGACAGGCAAGTCTAACCGCATGTGGATGTCTTGTATCGCTTTGTCTCAAGATCTGTGTGAAAGAATATTTGGCTGTTCTTTGATATCATTTTCAAGCAGCTGATTAATACAAGAAAAAATACAACTTTGTGTCAGTTTATTAAGCATATCATTGTTCAAAACTAAAACCTGAATGTTGGCCAATGGCCTAAAATCTCTGATTTGGTCCCAGATTTTTCAGAAATTTTGCATTAAAATTTGTCTGGAAATATGATGAAATTTCTTATTTAAACATTGAGCTACAAACACTCAGTTTCTAGTACAAAAAAGAGCACTTCTGAAACAATTTCAATTGTCTTGAATTCAGAAATTAATCTCCATTTATTTTGGAAAAAATCATATCTTGGTTAATTGTTTTAAGTAGTTGATTGTCTCTAATAATCAGCAGCTTGAATTGAGAGTAGGGATCAAAGAAGGTTTCATTCTGATATGATAGGATGTGACTTGTGCACTGTGTTCTACTATTTGACTTCTTCTGTGTGTCTTTCTCTACCTCACTAACCACTCTTCAGAGGAACATGGTTAAGGATTAAGATAAACAAACGAAAAATACACAAAAAATACAAAGAAAAAAACTATCAACAAAATTCCTTCTACGGTTAAGAATAGTGCAGGTTTAAGAATGATTTTCTTCCACAGGTTGTGTCATCTGCCTATGTGAATTCAGGAATTAACACTTCCTTCCCAATTTCTAAAACCTTTCTGAAAAATATTGTGCTAGGCAGTATGTACTATATTTGGGTGTATCTGCCTAAACCCTTTCTTTTGTAGTAGCTTTTGGATTGATGACTTAAATGTGGCTTAGACTATTTTCAAGATTTGGTTTCAGGGTATGCATTTTCCCAGATTCTTCCATGAAAAATGAATGCCATGTTTTTAAAAGAGATTCCACACATGTTACTTTAAAATATTCTATCATTTGGGTATCAGAACTAATTTAGAAAGAACATTAACTAAATTTCAAATGTAGAGTTTCCTTCTTTTGAAAGTTGTTGATCCTGTACCCACTTCTGAATAAGAGTAAGTTTGCATATCAAATTGCTTGAGAGCATACTTATGAGAAAAATACAGTGATGATGTGCCCAGAAGATAGGGTTTGCTATGAAATGAGCATTATGAAATAATGGCACCTTGTTGGCTATAACTTAAGTAATAGCACCAGCAGTCAATCATGTTCAATGTGTTTGTTATGCAAGGCTGAGTAACTCTATAAATTACCTGCTCAAAAACATCAGGTAATTTTCATTACCAAGTTGCATCAATTGGTTCTTGTGCCTGTTGCCATTTTACATTTTCAGCAATTTTGTACTAGATATATGTTAATCTTGACCCAATATACAGCTGTGTCTCTTAGGTTGCCCTTTTGACCCACCTCCTGATTTTGCTGACTCAGCTTTCCCAGTGCCTAGAATTAAGTTTGATGTAAAGGATGGTGTTGTAACTATTAGATTAATTAACTAGATAAGTCTGTCTGTTTCTTAGTCATAAGTCATAAGCTCTGCTAATCTTAAGATGTAAGTTACTGTGGCCAATAAGATTTTCACTGTTAATATTTTTGCCTATTCTTTGTGCATATTGGGTGCATAGATTTATCTAAAATTGAAGTGTTGCATAACAGTTAGGACAAACTGGTAAGAAAAAAAGAATTAGCTTTCATGGAAATAACTTCATACAGAATGGGTAAAGTTCTATATTTTTGAAGATAATGTTTCAGTAATTTGTCCCCACTTCAGACTTAAAACAGATCATCACCAGCTCAAAGCATTTAAACTAACAGATAATCCTCCATAAAAACCTGGAAATACTATTTATTTGACAGTTGGTTTACATTTACCATTATCTGTGGAAAATTTCCAGATCTAAAAGAACTTGATTTGGAAGATTAGACATATTTTGTTTCTAGTTGATTGATAGGGTCACCAAACAGTCTAAAATAGATCTACAACAAATAAAACACCACTTGAAGTGAACTATTCTTAAAAAATTAAGCATACACACCTTGCCCATAGCATTATTTTCCCTTCCATTCTCATACTTTCTACTCCCTTTGATGGCCATCTTTCCCAAGTATTGCTGCTTAGAAAAACACTTCTTTTCAACCTGTCCTACGCAAAACATTTAGAACCTAGAAGATACAACTTGCTTACTAGTGCTTTCATAGAAGTTGCTTCTAAACAAATTTTAGAAAGATAAATGTTTCTCCAATCATTGTAATCCTTTCATTAGTTCAAAAAGGCTTTGCTTATAAGTAGATACTATGTTAAAAATGTTAGTTGTAAATCTTAAAATTCAGTGTTGCTTACATATAATTGATGTAGGGATAATTTATAAGATTTAAATATCATATGCTGTTGCTTGCTTTTACAAGTCATTTTAAGTTTTTTGTTCAGCAAAGCTAAAATTTTCCCTGTCTAATGTAACAATTGGTGGTTGCCTTTAGATTATTTCAAGAACAGCACCCGCTTATACCTGAACACAGGTTGGAGCAGTGCTCTCAACCGCCACAACCGCCGCCTTCTGACACAGGAGGCTGACCTTGTCACAACACACGGTATGTTCATGACTTCGATATCTATTCTCATACTGATCACAAATGACAAACTTGCATTTATTCATGGTTTTAAGAAGGTCAGCTTATCCTCATATTGATATCTGAAGATTAACTAGAAGAACAAAAGTTTTTATTCTTAATCTAAGTAAACCTTGATTCTGAGAGGGTAAGAACATTTTTACAAGGAATAAGATATTTCAATAACATATTAATTTTCAAAGGATGATTAAGGAATTCTTGTTAAACAGATCTAATGAGAGTATATATATTTTTCTCTTTCTCTCCTTTTTCATGAAATGGACTTCAACTCTCCAGAATTTGGTAAGTGCACAAACCTAGAGCTGTAAAAATCATGTGCTCAACTGTTGGTAAAAAGAATAAAGATGAATCATTTAAGTAATTAGATTTTGCCTGAATCATAAGCGTAACTTACCAATTTTTCAGCACTTTGCCTATTTCCAGTTCTCACAAACAGCTTGTTCCACTAAGATTCTATATTCTGCAGGTCATAACTGGGGAAGTGAGCACGACCCTGATACAAGCGAATGTTCCCCTTCGGCCTTCAGCGGGGGGAAGTACATCATGTACACCTACTCCGTATCCGGCTATGACGCCAACAACAAGGTGAATGATATTATTTAAGCGCTTATACAAAGGCAAGAAGAATCTGATTTTACCTTTGTTTACTCCCAAGGGTCATTGATCTCATCAGCAACTTTACCCTCACTGAAAGTAAAAAGATCCTGCATTTCCTTCGAGAATGCCAACTTAAATCTAAGAAAGGATCCAAGAGTCTGGGGGTCCATGGTCCACCCTGTGCTCCCTATAGGGTCATCATGGTCGGGTGTGTTGTGTCCTTTCTATGGGACATTGCACATAAAAGACCTCTTGCCACTCTTCGAAATGAGTAGGGTAACACACCCAATGGCAGGTTTCTCCTAAATCATATCTTAGATTTGATCGCCCTCAGCTGAAAAGTATCACCTTCTGCACTTGTTATGAGGCGGCAAGGCTTTAAGATCAAATAAAGTCCTAGTTCACCTTGAGATCTTATGCCGCCGAATTCCCCTTTCGTCTATACGAGGATCGGTGACGCGTTTATGTGTAACACTCGATGAGATGATCGCTTCTGGGCTTAAATAATCACAATTTGGGCTTATTTGGGCTTACATCGCAGAGATTCTGATATATAGAACACATTGGCATAGTTAAAATATTCCAAATTGGGCCAAATTAGACGTTCAAGCCTGGAAACCAAATCGTTATATCAGTTCGATCGCCGGGCGCCCCGCCATCTTACTTGGTCACGTGACCCCTCCTTGCTCGATGTAGGCCATGGGAATCGGGTCAGTCTCTGAATATTCATCAGGCTATGCAGACCTATTTCACCATGAAAACGGTCGTTCTAACTTTAGTTATTCATACCAATAGATAGATTTCGACACATAGATAAGCATCCCACTGTCCCAGAATCAAAAATAATGCGAAATAACGCGTCTAAACGCGTAAATGCATCGCGCTCTTGCAATCCTTCGCCTCCCCCGGTCACACTGTCAGATCGCCCCGAGCTGGCGGCGGGGACGGTTGGTTGTTACCGGGGGCTGCGCCTTCTCCGCCTGTTTACCTGGATTACGGCGCTATATGATGGTTTTAGTATATATTTTTTTGACGTCTGGACTCCCTTAAACGCATACAACGCATTGAAAACTCATGCGTGAACCATGCGTTCGTATCGAAGGCAAAACATTGGATCGATTGGACACGAGGAGGCACTGTCACTGTCACACCACTCGGAGCAGGCCTAACATGGCTTCAACCCAGCCGGGTTCTCTCCCCATCACGCCTGCATCGATACATTGAACTCAGGAAACCAGGATGACATTAAACGCATCAATTGTGGAGGATATATACACATTGAAACGTATTGAGGACTCCAGGCACTGTCACTGTCAGACCTAACATGGCGCCGTCAACCCTTTGCCGGGTTCTCTCCCCATCACGCCTGCATCGATACTTTGAACTCAGGAAACCAGGATGACATTAAACGCATGAATTGGATCAAATTATTACGAAATAACGCGTCTAAACGCGTAAATGCATCGCACTATTTTCTTGCAATTCCTTCGCCTCCCCCCGATGACAAGGCAGGGTCAGACCGCCTCGAGCTGGCTGCGGGGACGGTTGGTTGGTCCCGGGGAGTCGCCCTTCTCCGTCTGGATACCTGGATTACGGCGATATCTGATGCTTTCAATATATATATTTTGGAGTCTGGATCCCCTTCAACGCTTACAACGCATTGACAATTCATGCGGGAACCATGCGTTCGTATCGAAGGGAAAACATTGGATCGATCGGACACGTGGAGGCACTGTCACTGTCAGACCGAAGATGGCGGTTCTCTCCCCGCACGCCTGCACCGATACTTTGAAATCAGAAAACCAGGATGACATTAAACGCATCAATTGTGGAGGATATACGCATTGAAATGCATTGAGGGCTCCAGCACAGGCCTCAAAGGTAGGTTCATATCTTTTTTCCAGCATTTGAAATTATACCGTTGAAATAGGTTAGGCGAGACAGGCCTAAGGCGCATTGGTCCTACTCGGACACTGGCAATCTGAAAAATAATTATTTAGACCTTATTAGGCCTATCAAAATGAAATTCATGTATATATCTATGTTCTCCTATATCTCAGGGTCCTATATATCATCTAGTTTGAATATTTTAGGCCTGGAAAAGCTTGCAATAATATTTTACAGATGGTATGAAAAAACGACTGGACTCAGGCTCAGATAGGCTAGGCCTAAGCCCCCTGCAACACTGTCAATGTATTATGGAGGCTCCGAAAGCAATTATTTATGATCCAAAGGTTAAATTATTTGTGAAATTATCACTATAGTGTCAGTTTTTTCAGACCTACCATCAAAATATTAAATCTGAACTTAAATATGTCTAGGCCTAAGTCACTGTCAGTGTCTGAATCATTCCCATTCAATGTTAAAACATAGGCGTCACACTGTCAATAAGTTCTCCCTTAGGCCTGAGTCAATGTCTAACCTTGAAAGTAAATATTTTTTTCAGATTGTCACTTTAGTGTCAGTTCAGACCTACCACAATAAATCATTAATATTATTAATACCGCCGCCTCATGGGTATCAAAGCTGGAAGCTTTGATACTGTATATCACTTTTTTTCTAAATATTACATTAAATCATTAAAACATTAAAACATGCCGCCAAATTGATACAGTATTACTAGACGTTTGGACTTGTATAAAAACCCAAAAGGGTTGGCAAGACGTTAAACTTACCCAAGGAACAAACAATTACCCTCACTCTGATATAGCCAAAGTTGCTGCTATGGAGTTAAATCTATCATCTCATTGATTCACTCACATTGAATGTCATTATGATACTTTTAATATTCACAGAGTCTTTAGTGCAAAAGGTATCTTCAGGCTTCTTAATCTTACCTAGGTTCACATATCCTCCAGCCTGCCTCTTTAGGGTTTTAACTCATTGATTCTCTGACTTTTTCCTCAGATTTTTTCCCCGTGCAGTAAGCGGTCCATCGGGGCAGTCCTGCTGAACAAGGCTCAGAGCTGTTTCTCCAGTGAGTACGAAACACTACTTTCACAGATGCCATTTTCACTCATTTTTAAGATCAAAGGGATTTCAGATTGTGCAACTGACTTTGTCAAAGAGGGAAAATGGACAGGAAAATTCCAATCAAGAAAATGAATTTGAATGATTTCCTCAAACAATAACATCCTCAAGGTTGTTGATTCCCTTGTCTTTAAGTAAATTCTTTGACATTACTATCCAGATATTTAAGAAAATTGTTTAAAATTTATGAACAAATCTGGATTGGTGAAAGGAGGCAATTTGAAAGAAATTCATCATCCTTACTCTCTTCCGACTGCAAGGTAGATAGTTAACTGCAAATGTAATTTTTCAGCAAAGGGCCGTTCGTTCTGTGGTAACTCGCATGTAGAGCCACCAGACGAGGAGTGCGATGTGGGTCCGGAGGGGCAGAAGGGCAACAACCCATGCTGTGACAAGGACTGTCGACTCAAGGGGGATGCCAAGTGCAGGTAGGGTGCAAAGCTTAAATCTATTTTTTGAAATATGTTTTACAGGGTGCCGAACAAGTCTTAAAATAATACATAGATTTAGCAGCTTTCTAGTATGTGAAAATTTATTCATTTTTATATACGAAAGGCCACTAACAGCCAAGTATATCCAACCTCTGCCAGAATTCTTTTTATTGAGTGGTCTATTTTCTCACAAATCAAATCATCATAATATATACAATTACCAAGACAAAATAAGTCAAACCTTCCTCTCACTATGATATAACCATAGATTATGTTTCATCATTAAACCCTAATGACCAACCAACCATCCTTAGTCCTAAAGTCAAACCATTTAATAACTTGCCCATGTTCATGTTTCAGCGACATGAATGACCTGTGCTGCATGAACTGTCAGTACGCGAGTAACAAGACGATATGTCACGAACAGTTGGATGATGTGCCCACCTGTGAGGGGGTCGCCTTCTGCACGGGCAACAGCTCGAAATGTCCAGCCCCTGAACAAAAGGCTGACGGCTCGCCCTGCCTCGAGAAGTAGGTTCTACTCTAACAGTCTTTCAGAGTTCCCACGCAGGTCTTAAAAAATCTAAAATTGATTTAATCAACTTTAAGACCAAAAAAAGGTTTTAAATTGTATTTTTTGCAAGTGAGAGGTGTTAAAAAGGTCTTAAAATGAATGTGATTTGAAAATGAAAAAGTGTACATTGTCAGATACAAAAAGGTGCTTACAGCAGAGTATCTGGATGTTGAAATATATTTTTGAATATTTTTTCTCATCGAGATGTTGAGAAGTCTTAAATTTCTGGTCTTAAAAAAAGATCTTGAACAAATTTCAAGAAAAGTGTGAGAACCCTGTCTTTTTATAAGAAAAGGTCTAGAATGGGTAGCTTGGTTGAAATTATCTCAATCGTTTAGTAGTTCTCGGCATACAACGTGTGGTTTCTGGTGCCCCGTAGTATAACATTTGGACTTCTTTCCCTCTCTAGGGGTGAGTGTCGGAGCGGTGAATGCAGACCGCTGTGTGAGAGTAAGGGCCTGGTCTCCTGCATCTGTGATGAGGGTAAGTCATTTCAGTTTTCTTTTCAAATATTTGTTAGATTATGGAGTTATCTTTTAAATGTTGTTTTAAAGGAAGCCAGCTCTGCCTGTGTCTTGTAGGGTTATATGTCAGAAATGTTAATAATCTGATTAAAGAGTGTAATAATTATGGTGATGGCATATATGTTTACAGTTTTTCTTTTTTTTACTCCACTCCACCCAACCCCACCCTAACCAGGGTGTGGGGCCTCTTATGAGGTAAAACTCCTAAAAACCTTTTAGGTACCGTATTTTAAATCTACATGATGCCTGATGGGACACTTGTCGAAACAGCTTTTTTCAGTCTCTGACTGAACCCACACATTCGGCTCTCCCAGTCTCCCCCCCCCCCAAGGGAGAATTGGTTAGGGCCCCTGGATGGACCCTTAGCAACATAGCCAGGGTCCTCCCTTTGTGACATCACTTCCTTGGAGAGGGTATCTAGGCACTTGGGCAGGATTGCCGGATCCCAGCTCAAATAAGCGATAGCATCTAGAAAGATCGGACACGTCAAAAGCCTCGTATCATGTATGTTTACAGTATTATGTGTTCCTCTTTCAGTAGTGACGGCGTGTATGTGGTGTTTTGAGGCCGACCATAACAATATGTGTAAGCCGTACATAGAGGACCTAGTCACAAATATAACCATGGCACTACACATGTCATGTATGTTTACAGTATTATATGTTCCTCCTCCAGTGGCAATGGCATGTATGTGGTGTTGTAAGGCCGACCATAACAGTATGTATAGGCCATATGTGGAGGACCTAGTCAAAAATATAACCATGGTACTACCCATGTCATGTATGTCTACAGTACTTTATGTTCCTCTTTTAGTTGTGACAGTGTGTATGTTTACAGTATTTTATGTTCCTCTTTCAGTGACAACGGCGTGTATGTGGTGTTGTAAGGCCGACCATAACAGTACGTGTAAGCCGTATGTAGAGGACCCGGTCACAAATATAACCATGCCATTACCTGATGGCATGCCCTGTATCCAAGGCTACTGCGACCAGGTGAGTCAAACAGCAGGGAAGATGAGTAAATCTCAATGTCCCACGCTCTCCATTTAATGGAGGTACCAACCACACAGGGAAAACAGGGAAAATGGGAAAAAAATCACTGACAGGGGAAACACAGGGTATTTGCAAATGTTGCCAAAACACAGGGAATTTAATTTGGCCAGGTTCTTAAATTCCAGATTCTCAAGATTCAACTTTTTGTTGTAGGGCTGTCCAAATTTTTTCTGCACACAGAGGCTTTTAAATTTGAAAAACTTGCTGGATATGACACAGGGAAAAATTGCTGCGGGACAGGGAAATCACAGGGAAAGCACAGGGATTTTGGTAATGGAATTTCGGTTGGTACCCTGTTTAATGTTATGTCCCAGACAAAGATCACTGTTTTTCTTCAATTAAATCTACTTGCTGCATCCTGCATAATATATTGTAATGCAGTCTCAATACACAACTTTGTGTTTCCTCAAAACTACAGATGTTGAACACACCATAACATGTGTTTTTTTTTGCAATGTTATGGCTCTTACGACTCCATGCAAATAGATAAATATACTTTGTACATTTAAATGTTTATGATACATAAACAGAGTTGACAAAACACATGTGTCTGTTGTTTCAGGGCGTGTGTAAGCGCCAGACTCAAGACTTGGTGGAGCGGATCTGGAAGATTATCGAGAACATTACGCCAGACCAACTGGGTAAGGAATAGCATAGTAACACATGTACATATGGCAGGGTTCTAGCATAGCTGCTTTTTCCACTCAAGTATGCTCATAGGAAGCTTTATGGACTTCCAAAATAAGGGTACTCGATATATTTAGAACGCTCGATATATTTAGAACACTTTGGAAACAGGCTTATGTTTGTCAGTGTTTATGTGGTGTACAATAATGCTCATCTGTTGGAAGAAGCTGCAGAAACTATTTTCTTCAAAGATTTTTTTAAATGTTAAAAATAATAGAGGAAAGATACTTTGAAATATTCAGTCATTAACTTTAAGTTTAACTTGTCCCTTTCAGTGGAGTTCATGCGAGCGAACATCGTGGGTACGGTGATCATTCTGTCGCTGGTGATCTGGATCCCGGTGAGCTGCCTCGTCAGTTGGCGTGACCGCAAGATTCTCCGCGAGGAGCGAGACCTGCAGGGATGGCTCCGGCCAGATGTAAATACCAGAGTTTTTTCTTTTCTTTTGCATTATAAAATTAATATTTTTAACCATATCGTTTCTGAATATAATAGTGAATTTTGGCATATACTGGAAGTCAAGTACCTTTGCAGGTTGCATAGTATGCAATCTCTTTGTTATAATTATTATTTATACCTTCAGGTTTCCCGTATTACCATTGAAATTATTCAGATTATAAGCAAATGTTTCACTTTGGAAACCCCGCCACCCCATATGTGCGTACATTCTAGTACAAATTCTATGTGTATTTTTGTTAAAGGGGGGATTGGGGGGGTCTGAGATTTTTTAAAGTGTACATACATACTAAATGGAAGGCCCCTATAGCAGAACGTCTGAGAACGACGGTCACTCTCATCCTAGACACAGTTCTCAGACTCAATACACTACTTGTTTTCTCACAAAATATCTCACATTTTTTCCTGTGTTTATTCCCTTGCCTTGTCTTTTTTTCCTCAGAACAATGCCTTGTTCCGGCCCCAGGACGCGCCCCGAGTCCGGTCGGGGAAGTCGTTCCACCGCCAGCACCACCACTACCCGACCAGCGCCTCGTTCCCCATACAGCGACCCCTCGCCACCAACTGTTAATGTATGAACAGTCTAAGGGAATATATCTTTTAAGTCAAAGGATGCAAGCTTATCATTTAGATCATGGGATGCAAGTTTTCAGATTTTTGTCTGAATTCCGATTTTCCGTATGTGGCTATTAGAATTGCCAAATGACAAATATGTGGCCCGAGAGTAGTAAAAAGCTATTGAAAACTAGGAAATAATCATCAAATGGAAACAAAAAAAAGGTGTGTAGAATTACACCTAACCTTTGAAAAATTGATCAGATGTTGTTAAGATTTTTGTGAAAATCTTAAAGGGTTTCGGGAAGTAAATACATGGTGATAGCTTATTGGCTATTTACGATTGTACATCCCCGTTTAATGTTCGAGATACGACAGGCTATTTCAGGATAAGTGTTGGGGTGGGATGGTTTTAGGAAGTTAGATAAAAGTGGACTCTTTTCCAAGAGATGGTGAAAATTGTAGGGCTAGATAAAAGGATAAAATCATTTTCTTGTTACGATAAAATAACGAAAGTATTTAGTCATGAAGAAACAAATAATAGGAACGCGTATATAAATATCCGAGAATCAGGCATCAGTGATAGGGCTATCTGATGGGTAAAGTGTATATCGAATTGCATGAAAGCTGGAATTTTTTTTGGGAAAAAAGAAAACTATATCTACCCGGTAGTACTGTTAAAAGTTGCTGTATTACATACCTCTTTTCCTCTGAGTTTTACCCCCCAAAAAACGGACTAATGTACTCCGTGTGTATAAGTCTCATCATGATATGTTGTCTTATACTTACCTACAAAGAATGCACTGCGTGTATTTGTATATATCCAACATAAATTAGTGTAACTATGGTGGATACCTTCTCAGCACCGCGAGCTATGAGTTCTCACTAAGTTAAAGCGTATTATAGTTGCCATGCCATTTAAAGACACTTGAATAATCCAAGCCTTCAAGTTGAACATTTGAAATGGGTTTTTGCTCGAGAAACAGACGATTTCTTTTGAGAACTATTCGGGAATTTATTGTTTGATAATTCCCAATCCTGATGAATTTATTTGTCACTTGAAATTTATTTGACGACCTGGAGGTCGCATTCTCACTAGATGGGAATTTGGGGAATTTATTTTTCTGAAGATTCTTTTAATTTCGAGTCGGTTTGAGATCTAATAATTGAAATCCGCTGGGTTTTTTTTCCCTCGTAGAGCTAGGGGAAATCTGTGATGGTTTTAACCAAAAGGTCCTACCGATGAGGTAGCATTTTGAGATTCAAGATGCGTATTTGTATCATGATTTTAGCATTTAGCACCTGTATCAAAGTGTAAATATGTAAATTAGTATTGATGTATAGGTATTTGTATAGCATATTAGTGCTAACTGTAACGCTGAATCTGCTGATGGTAGTTCACTCGTAATTCAGGATCCTCACAAATTTCTAGTTTTTCTTTCAGTTCTTTTTCCAAGGTTTAAGACATTTTTATAAGCTTTAGAGGTGTATGTATAAAAACATACCTTGAACATGATTGATTTAATAGATCTGATATGTCGCTCAAAGGTTGGAAAGTTGTTGATAAACTAAGTAATGCAAGACGTAAGATCTCTTAATGGTTACCCAACTTGAGCACTCAGCAAAAACTATTACTGTTTGTACTAAAAACTTCTGGATGAATTTGACAATGCTGTGCTAATTCGACTATCCCAATTCTGTTCTGCCTCCAAAGCTTGGACCTGTACTTGTAAATCTAAGAGGATGGAATCTCTTTGTGTATCTACTTATAAATATTTCCATTTTATACTTCTATTTTGTTATTCCATTTCTCACTCTTGCAGAAGGAACCGTATCATTTTGTCATGCACATTTTGTACTTTACTTTGCCATACCACATTGTAACTGTTTGGGTTTAGCTTATATCACCTTTGTTGCAACTCTAAGAAACGAATCTTAGTTGTGATATTACCATGGGACTTAGTCTTGACTGTTACCAGCAGACTGGTACAGTAACAATTTTTGTTAAAAAAGACATCATTTTTTCAATTAAATAGTTCATATTGCTTTCTTGCAATTTTTCCAGAGACCTCAACTATTAGTAAGATTATGGCCCTTAATATTAAAATTTATGTATATAAAATATGTTTCAAACTGCATGCTATGTCTCTGTACAAGTATTATCAGTGAGCAGTTACTTCAATCAACAAACAAGTTTTCATACCGTAAGAGCAGACAGGCATAACGTAGGAAACTGTATGTAAATATTTTGACAATCTTACGCAATGCATTTACTATGAAGCGCCTATATCAGTGAAGATTTTATTTGCCGAAAAAGCATGCAAGAAAATACGGCATCAGAGTCAGTAAAAATATATTTTATTCAATATAACTGTGTTTGTGTTTTTCAAGGCGACGTATATATAATTATATCGATGTGAAATGATAGTTCATGCCAAAAGCTACGATTATTTTGAAGACAAAAACATTTATAAAATTTTTCCAATTAAATTTTTCAATATCCTTTGCACACATTTGGTCATCCAATCTTGCCTTTCTTTCCTTGACACAATTTACACAAGTTTTATATACAATAAGCAAATATGTGGAATATTTCCAAGTCTTTTGCAACAAAAGACCAAGGAAAAGTCAATATAAACACTTTCATTGAAAGACAAGTAGATGGTTTCTCATGACACCATTTCTCTGGGTGGCGGTCTGGTTGGGATTTTCCCCAAGACAAATTTAGCCGCAGTAAACTGGGCCTTTTCCTCGTCTGTGAGATCAGCGAGTGGTGTGTATATATTGCTGGCCTGGGGCGTGGCCTGTCCAGGCTGTGGTTGGGATGTGGGAGCGCCTCCGAGACTCGGGGCAGGATTCCCACCAAACGCACTGCCCGGAGCCACAGCCGGCTTCCCAAAGAGTCCAGTAGGAGCTGGGGCAGGTGCTCCTTTCCCGAATAAACCTGTGGGCTGGGTTGCAGGTTGGGCAACAGTTTGGGTGTTTCCGAACATACCAGTCCCAGCTGGCTGAGCAGCCGGTTTTCCGAATAGTCCAGTTGGTGCAGGGTTATTTTGCCCGCCGAAAAGTCCAGGGGTTGGGGCTGGCATGGCACCGAATGTTCCCGTTGGCTGAGTTGGGGCTGTGGCTGGAGCGCCAAAGACGCTGCCCTGGGTTTGAGCACTGCCTCCAAACACGCTTCCCTGAGACACAGACGGAGCAGGGGCCCCACCAAACACGGCCGACCCACCGAACGTCGACTGACCAGTCGGAGCCTGACCAAATGTCGACTGACAGGTCGGAGCCTGACCAAACTGGGTTGGGGCGGTTTGGGATTTTCCAAACAAGTTCTGACTGGGTTGGGATTTTCCAAACAAGTTCTGACTAGTTTGGGATTTGCCAAACAGGCCCTGTGCAGGCTGTGGTTGTTGTTGTCCGAACTGGTTTTGGGTGGCGGGGTTTGAACCGAAGAGTCCGGGCGTTGGCTGCGCGGGTTTACCGAAGAGACCCTGGGGCGCTGCTGTGGTACTCCCAAAACCACCTGAAACTGAAAAGCATTAATTATTTAATTTACTATCACTCATTATAATAATTATACTATTTATTATCATTCTGACGCAAAATTCTTTGAACAATGAAAAATAATTGTTTAAGCAACTGTCGACCCCTGTCCCCTCCCCCCCCCCCCCCCCCCACTTTACTAAAAAAAAAAAAACAGCTGAATTTATTATGTTTGCCAATGATAGAGTACAGTTTGAACTAAATAATCTGCGTTGTAAAGCATCTAGACCTTTCCTTCCAAAAGCTAGTTCTAAGCCGAATTTAATATATATATGTATGTATATATGTATATATATATGTATGTATGTATGTATGTATATATATATATATGTATGTATGTATATATATATATATATATATGTATGTATATATATATATATGTATGTATATATATATATATATATATATATATATTAGAAAATAGTTGTAAATTTGACCTGTTTACATCACAACAATCTAAGCTCTAAACCTCCCAAATGATTACCTTCCTTATATTAAAGAAGCGTTGCTTCCAATCTTCATCAAGCTCCATCTGTGCAATGCTATCTGCCATTGGCACAAAGTGAGTGAGGGCCAGAGGCAGAGTGCCAGTTGAAATAAATGCTGGTTTCTCAACTCATACATGTCTCTATGAAACAGAAAGCAGAACACCAGCACCCAGCAAAATGTCCCAGTATACCCACACTCTGACCCCCTCCCCACAGCCCCTCCAGTGGTGGCCTAACTGATAGGGTGTCCACCTCCAGTGTGAGGGGTCCCAGGTTCGCCTCCCACACTGGCGGCGCGTAGCGCACTTGTTATCTATAAAAAATATACAAGATGGGTGCTCTTACCTGTCTTTGCACCAAAAGTTCCACTGAAAAGAAAAAACAAAATCAAGTGGTCAGTTCTAGAACACACAATTAAAGAGAAATAGTTTCTTTGTGCCGTGAAAATTCATTAATACAGATATTCCATTGTGTAACTAACTGAATAATTACCAAAAGAACGTTCTTTTGAATCCGTACAATGTACGTTTGAAGGTATTTGTGCTGAAGAATAGTGTGGACTGACATTAGGACAGGTTAATAAATTGAATAAAAAAAATGAAAAATACGATAAAAACCCTCACCTCTGACCAGCCGTCTTGGCGGCACTCGCTTTGTGGGCCTGGATTTCTTGCAGCTGAAATTGAAAAAAAAAAAAAAAAAAAAAATGTAAATGCATAAAAACACTTCCTCATTTTCTATATAATGTAAGTGTAAGCGTATATTTCTTCGAGCTGCTAAATTTTCGCGCAATTGGTATCTAAGGACATTTTCGCGCTATCATAATTTCGCGTATTATGTGGTTACTTCTATGTGATCCACAGTAAACTATTTTTCACGCACATCATATTTTCGCGTCTTTAAGGCAATGCGCGAAAATATGTACCGCGCGAATATATATACGTTTCCAGTATTCTAAATTTAATCTAAAATGTCGGAGAAAACGAAAATAGGATGGAGGTAAATCGAATTTACTTTTACACTGAAAGCAAAGATATCATTCAATCATACAGGAATGTGTTCTCCACGTACCAGTTTCTGTTTGATGTCCGGCTGGGGCGCGCGCAGAACCTGACGCTTCATCCGGTACTCGTTCACCAACTGCTGAACTTTGTTTTGCTAAAATATCAAAACAAAGTTTGTATTTTATTTAAACTAACCAAGCTTTAAAACTGTGGTCAATTTAAAAAAAAAATCAGAACAGGAGAGGAAATCTGACGTTTCAGCTGGGTTTTTTTTAAGAATTCTGTATGAACACTACCTTTTAAAACATACGTTAAACAACAGGACGCAATGAAAGTTAACATTACTGCATAGATTTGAGGCATACATAAGATGCCCTATGTCGAGTTGGAAGATGCTATGAATTTTTTTTCATCTCGCTTTGACTTAGTTATGGAAGTTTGCATTATACCTCGCGTATGTCTGGAAGTTGTTATAAGTTTGTTATATGACTTATGCAGGTCTGAAAGTTGTTATAAGTTGGTTATATTATGACTTCCATAGGTCTGGAAGTTGTTTTAAGTTTGTTATATTATGACTTAAATAGGTCCGGAAGATGTTATAAGTTTGTTATATGACATACATAGTTCTGGAAGTTGTTATAAGTTTGTTATATGACTTATGTAGGTCTGGAAGTTGTTTTAAGTACGTATATTATGACATACATAGGTCTGGAAGTTGTTATAAGTTTATTATATGACTTATGTAGGTCTGGAAGTTGTTATAAGTTTGTTATATGACATATGTAGGTCTGGAAGTTGTTATAAGTTTGTTTTATGACATACATAGGTCTGGAAGTTGTTATAAGTTTGTTATATGACATACATAGGTCTGGAGGTTGTTATAAGTTTGTTATATGACATATGTAGGTCTGGAAGTTGTTATAAGTTTGTTTTATGACATACATAGGTCTGGAAGTTGTTATAAGTTTGTTATATGACATACATAGGTCTGGAGGTTGTTATAAGTTTGTTATATGACATATGTAGGTCTGGAAGTTGTTATAAGTTTGTTTTATGACATACATAGGTCTGGAAGTTGTTATAAGTTTGTTATATGACATACATAGTTCTGGAAGTTGTTATAAGTTTGTTATATGACATATGTAGGTCTGGAAGTTGTTATAAGTTTGTTTTATGACATACATAGGTCTGGAGGTTGTTATAAGTTTGTTAAATTATGACTTACATAGGTCTGGAAGTTGTTGTCTTTCTGCATCTGGTAGGCCTCTGCCCGCAACTCCTCGGGGGACAGGTCGTCAAAGCCTGTGGGGCGAAAAGACAACAGGCCATACTTTATTGAAATATGCATTTTAACTCAGATGGTAATGTCTATTGGGTCAATATTCACATTAGTTGATATCAGAATTGCTCGTTCCGAACATGTCAGTAAAAATTACACAAATGATAAGTATTGGAAAAAGAATTACGAACACGAATAGATGTGAATGCTTAACATTGGATACAAAAATAATGCATTTCACTTTTCGTTTTTGGTACATGCTGCCAATGTAAAGTGTAATATGATGATTATGACGTAATAAGCTTTTTAACCCTAACTACTCACCGGCCATACAGACGCCATCCTTGGCGTAGGTGAAACAGGAGAAGGGCCACATGTTAGACGACTCCCACACCTTCATCTCCTGACAGATCACGTTACTGAGGACAGAAAACACGGCAATATAAGAGTAAATAGTTCTGGTATGAGATGTTTGAAGGTGGTTTGGTTTTAAGGGCCACATCTTGGACGACTCCCAAACCTTCATCTCCTGACAAATCACGTTACTGAGGACAGAAAACACGGCAATATAAGAGTAAATAGTTCTGGGATGAGATGTTTTAAGGTGGTTTGGTTTGAAGGGCCACATCTTAGACGACTCCCAAACCTTCATCTCCTGACAGATGACGTTACTGAGGACAGAAAACATGGCAATATAAGAGTCAACAGTTCTGGGATGAGATGTTTTAAGGTGGTTTGGTTTGAAGGGCCACATCTTGGACGACTCCCAAACCTTCATCTCCTGACAAATCACGTTACTGAGGACAGAAAACACGGCAATATAAGAGTAAACAGTTCTGGGATGAGAAGTTTTAAGGTGGTTTGGTTTGAAGGGCCACATCTTGGACGACTCCCACACCTTCATCTCTTGACAGATGACGTTACTGAGAACGGAAAACACAGCAATATAAGAGTAAACTGTTCTGGGATGGATGTTTTAGGTGGTTTGAAACTTATATAGGTCTTGGATGAAATGTTTTTAGATGGTTTGAAACCTTCAAAGTTCTGAGATGAAATGTTGCGAGATAGTTTAAACAAAACGAGTTCTTGAATCAGATGCTAAACTCTTCTCGAATGTTTAAAACCTCAATATTTTTGGGGATGAGAATTTTGAGTCAAACCTAAAACTGAAACGATTTTCGCCAACTTAATATTTCTCTATTGCCTATAATAAACATCTCTGATCTCTCTCCAAACGAATGCTTTATGAAACCTGAGTTAAATTTGAAAGAAGTAGTTAAAAAAAATTTGAAATAAAAAAAAAACTTGATAAAACTTTCATAAAAGAATAGTTATTAATGACAGCCTATTATAATGGCCCTAAATCAAAATTACATTACAAAGGTAAGAATTTTTAAGAATAAGATAAAGTATTCTGATTCAATTTAGAAAATATAGAATATTTATGTTGCTGGTATAGTTACGGAGAAAAATTCAATAAGATGCTTACACATTTCTATCTTTAACTTACATGATGTCCTGCGGTGACATGTCTTTAATGGTCTGCTGGCCTGTTGCCCGGTTCCCATCTCCACCCCCTGCATTGTTGAGAGGCGCGAATCGGTTGTTTCCTCCGCCGAACGAGTTCTGGAACTTCCCGCTCTGACCACCGCTGAATCCTTGGTTCTGTCCGAACCCTGCAGGAAACAAGCAATGTTACTTTGGTTAGGAGCAAAATGTCATCTAAGAATTTAGATCATGGCAAGGTGATATATACAGTGCATGAAGAATGGGTGACTCTAAAGGTAATTGAAGAAGTCATTTCCAAAGAAACAACGGTATAGATGAATGAGATAAGAGTACTACATTATACACCTTAGGATTCAGAATAGAGAAAAAAATCTGATAACAGTCTTAATTTTGGTTTCGCAAAAGATATCATAATATTGAAAAACGTAATTCTGCTGAATCAATATAAATTAGTTCTAAATCGTGACAAAGGAATGGTAAAATCTATTTCTATGTTGGTAACATAAATATGCCTATTGCATAGCGTATCAAGCAATTTCTTTTATAGAAGAAAACAGATCAAGGAAGCCAGACCCATCTAATATCAAAATGCCAAGACGGCAAGAAGCCTAATTCCGTAATTGCCCTAAATTGTAAATGGAAAAATAAGGCTTTCGGCATGTAAATAGAAAAGGTAATCATCTTTTCTACATTATATTTCTCATACTTTTACAGCCAAATCAAACATTTTCCTGATTTTTTAAAGTTTACGTTACGGAGCCCAAGCCCCTTTCGCGCACTTGTCTGGTAAAACTAGTGAGCGATATTAGGCGAAAATGCAAAGAATTTGTCATCAAACACTGTATTTACCTTGTTGTCGAGGATGTTCGAAGCGGCATCGCTCTCCAAAATGGCAGTTGCCCTGCAGATAATACTTGCAAACAACCATGGCTTTAGTTTAATCCATAACTTTGCAAAATAATTTCTGTCGTTTTCGGGAGTGCGCTTCAAGAGATGGCGCCACTGCTCCGCACTTAAGAATTTACTTGGTCTCTGATTGGTCGATATTTCTTCGACATTTCACTAACATTATCATTTATTCGTATCTATAAATTACAAAATTGATAGAAAAATCTTTTTATATTTACTTTTAAGAGCTTCAGCTATGTAACTTGATGATACTTCTGTCAAATATTTTATATGATAAAAATATTGACTCCGAGGAAATGTGTCATGGCGTCCTGGCAACATGATGCTACGGGATTTAATTAAGGAAAGTTTGTTTACAAAGTTTTAAAATAAGGTAAGGCTTCTTCATTCATCAAAACAAACACGCTAGATGCGTTGCCAGTGTTCCTCTTGCTCTGTTCCCGTCATAAATCGACTACGATTTTGATATTAACAGGAGAAACCACTCTGAAAAATGTAAACAAATCACAGTTCGGTGGAGCGCACCTTGCAAGTTGCAACTTAGCACTTCTACGCGAAGTTGGGCGGGGGCTCACCAAAGTCATGAAAAGTGAGGTGTAACGCAACTGTTGTTGACATTGATGGCTGAAAATAATCATAATTTGCGTATTAATATGTCTTCAATGGTCAATAACTTATTTTATGAATCAGAAAATAAGTTCTGATCATACAATTAGCTAGGGCTAGGGCTAGGCTAGGGCTACAGACTCAGTACAGAAGAGTTGAGAAATAATTGTGATTAGTGTGAATAAATAGATTATTACAGTTATATGTTGCATCTGGTCGCCTAAAATCCAAAATTGTGATAAGTTTATACCTGAGTTAGTGAATAAAAAAAAGTTTGCAGTGAAGAACTCTACAAATGGAAGTTCAAGTTCAGTACAAAGCAGTTTTTGTCAAGAATCTTTTTTTTTTTTTTTTTTCCTGTGGAAACATTCCAAAATATCAACCAACTGAAAGTTAGCAATATATTAACGTTAACGTTATTATCACCGCTCTTTGGCTTTGCCGCTGTCATGTTGATCGAACACACAGCGCCAACTGATCAGACTCGATTTCTTATGTTACAGGTTCGGTAGTCAATTGAGCTCCTTTCTGTATTTGTGGATAAGCTACACCTGAATTTATTTCAATGAATAACATCAAAGTCGCATGAAAGTTACATTAGCAATACCACAACCCTTGGGAAACATAGGGACAAACCATAAAAATCCGTAATTTATAGAGTTAGTCACAGTAACTTTACTATAACATTTCTAATCTTAAAAGTAGATAAGAATAAATACTACCATAAGAAAGAGGACGTTCTTGAGCATGGCAAATTTAAATTTTATTGAAATTAGACTTTATTTGAAAATTTTATGCATGATTATCTTAGGAGATAACACAATAATTTTCATTCATTAATTTTCTCCAAATAGGCGCCACTTTTTGCAGAATTTTTATTTTAAGCTTTAAAGAATATTTTCCGGTTTTTAAAGAACAATTCTTTTTCAAGTAAATAGGGCAAACATGGTGAGATCCGCGGAAATAAGTGTTCTTTTCAATGGTATATTTCATAAGGGTATCTAACCAGGGAGAGATCCGCGGAAATAGACAGGAAATTGATATTACCGGGGACAAATTAAGTGAAAATAGGCTAAATAGGGGGTCCATAGCTCCCTTCATGTTTTAATATAAATGTAATCCCAAAAAACACAATTTTTATCCTCATTTTTTGCAATATCTCATGAATGCCAGGTCTGATTTTAATTCTGTTTGAAAAAACAAAAAGCACTTAAACAGGCGGACCACATAGGCCTATTGAAATGATTGAGAATCAAAATTATATTTTTAGTGTGGTATTGCTAATGTAAGTAGTGCATTGAAAGGGTGCCTTCTATCTTGTAACCGCAAATAGGCCTATTGATTTTTCTTTTACAAATTTTTAACCAATCTGCTCTAGGGCTTGAAAAGGCAAAAAAAAAAAAAAAGAAAGAAATTGCTGTGTTCAGGTAACATAGGTCGAAAAAAATAGGGTAAGTAGGTCAATTTTGTAATTGTTGTTGTTAGACATAAGGCCCAGGTAGTGTTCAAAATAAAAAAACGAATCAGTTTGAGAGCAGGGCCGACAATTTGCACCAAAAAAAAGTGTCAAATTCCCCCTGATAGCCAACAGTCATCAGAGCACTTTTTCCCCCAATTATCTTTTATTTCTTTTTATCTTACAATATTATACATTAAATATTACATGTTTTTCCTTGTCACTAATGAGAGCATTTAAAAAACAAAAAGTCTCAGGGCCAACCAAAATCTGTCAGGGCTGACTTTATTTTGGAAAAATCGGCCTTGTTGGCCAACAGCCTTAAAGGCTTCTAACACTTACATATGTATCAATGTCCAAAAATATAATGGATTGAGGGGTGTAGACTATTTGAAGGTGTATCGGAGACACACATTGCACAAGAGAAGGCACATCAAATAAAAACAAATTTTCAAACACTGAATGTATGAGCGAAACTTTGTAGCTCTTTTGCTTCTTGTTTCTAACAATATTTTACATGTTTTTCCTTACCACTTGTGAGAGCAGTTACCAAAACAAAGAGTCAGGGCCAACAAAAAGCTGTCAGGGCCAATTGTATTGTGGAAAAATTGGCCCTCTTGGCCGACAGCCTAAAAGGTTTCTAACACTTATATATGTATCAATGTCCAAAAATATAATGGATTGAGGGGTGTAATGAAGGTGTATCGGACACACACATTGCACAAAAGAAGGCACATAAAACAAATACTAATTTTCGAACACTGAATGTATATATACATTTATTTGCATTATTGAATCAAATAGAAAAGCAACGACCAATGTAAGAGATTATGTGCCGTATATATTTAGTCTCCAAGTAAGTAGTATATGGAAAAAGGTACCAAATCAAGCCATGTAACTGGTATTTGGAAAAAGTGATTCTGATAATTATATTGATGTTACAATTTGCATCATTATAGCTTTAATACAAATGCAAATAGCTCAAAGAAAAAGTGGTCCTAAATGGTTAATATAATATGGAAGAATCATAAGGAAAGAATGGATGTGTAATACATCAATATGACCCTGTTACAAAATAAGTAGTATATGGAAAGAGTGGTTCTAATACATCAACATTAGATGCGAGTAGTATATAGAAAAAGCGTTAGTGATACGTCAATCTTACATCCAAGTAGTATATAGAAAAGCCGGTTCTAATACATCAACATTATATGTGAGTAGTATATAGAAAAAGCATTAGTGATACATCAATCTTACATCCAAGGAGTATATGGAAAAGGCGGTTCTAAAACATCAACATTAGATGGAAGTAGTACATAGAAAAAGCGGTACCTCATACATCAATGTTACATCCAAGTAGTATATAGAAAAAGTGGTTCTAATACATCAGCATTAGATGCAAGTAGTATATAGAAAAAAGCAGTACTGATACATCAATTTTACATCCAAGTAGTATATAAAAAAAGTGATTCTGATACATCAACATAAAATGCATATTGTATATAGAAAAGGCAGTTCTAATACATCAACATTAGATGGAAGTAGTATATAGACTAGAAAAAGCGTTAGTGATACATCAATCTTACATCCGAGTAGTATATAGAAAAAGTGGTTCTAATACATCAACATTAGATGCAAGTAGTATATAGAAAAAGCATTCTGATACATCAATGTTACATCCAAGTAGTATATAGAAAAAGCAGTTCTAATACATCAACATTAGATGCAAGTAGTGAATAGAAAAAGTGTTCTGATACATCAACATTACATCCAAGGAGTATATATGAGTTCTAATACATCAACATTAAATCCAAGTAGTGAATAGAAAAAGTGTTCTGATACATCAACATTACATCCAAGGAGTATATATGAGTTCTAATACATCAACATTAAATCCAAGTAGTGAATAGAAAAAGTGGTTCTAATAGTTCAACATTAGATGCAAGTGGTAAAAGTGATTGTAATATAAGTATTTAGTAGAATATGAAAATAATTGTTCTAATGCATTTTAGTTAAATGTGTTGTCTGGAATAATTGGGCTTCATACACCACCGTGAAGTGTAAATAACAAGTAAGTAGTAGTAGTATATGGAAAATGTTATTTTTGTACATCAAAGTTTTATTTTTTTTAAATTGTTAGAGCTTTGTTTACAGTCAAGACTGGAGCCGTATAACGTTGACAATAGGAATAGCCACTGTTCAAAATGTCAGGTTTGACAAATCAGATATAAACCATTACTTATGAATATCCCTTTTTTCCAGATGTAGTATTCCTTTTAGACAATTGAAAAATGGCGTCTAAAACGGACTCCTACCTGGAGACGGGCTCCTCCCCGAAGCTGCCAATCATCTCCGAGGGGCGGAGCTTGGTGTCACCCGGTCAGAGCTCCAAGTCACGGTCTACACCGCTCCGAGACCAGGTCACCGCATGGGCCGCAGATGTCAGAGACAGGTACTGGGATGCAATTCTCCCTGCCACGGATAGCTGATTTACAGTATTTTAAGGACCTTCAGGCTAATTTGGGCTAATTTTGTTGACAAACCCCTAGAAAAACTATAGAAAATAACCTTTTGTTACCTTATTTCCTTAGTGCGCATTGTTACTGTATGTAGGTGGCGGTGCTGGATTTTGGGGCGGGGGGAAGGACGCTATTGGACATATTTTTACTTAATGACGTTGGCTGAATTTTACATTAAATACACATAAATTTTGCCCAAAAAAGAAAGTGCCCTCTCTAAATCCAACACTGATCCACCCATTCAGTAAGGTATCTGACGCAATCAGAACCTATTAAAACATATACATTGAAAGTATATCATTCTTGTTATGCCGTGTGTGTTGGTCATATTACATGGTATTTGGTGGGGAGACTATTTAAGTACAACGTACAAAACTTGAAAAGAGAAATTTTTTCAATCATATGATGTGCTGAACATAAACTAGCATATCTATTTTCCACTAACATAGTTTTCATACAACCGGGATGTTGATGTACTTTTCCACAATCTCGACCATTGAAAATGTTTCAATTAAATACATGTTTAAAAACACTAATGGTTGTGTGTGTTACTCCAGGATTGCGGCGGCGACCGAGCGCCAGGAGAATGTTGATGAGACAGACGTGGCCGAACTGAAACAGGAGGTGGTGGCACTCATGATTAATGCCCTGCAGAAGGACAAGTAAGGGCAAATATTTTCTTAATTAACCATACTAAGGATGAATGGTCTTTCGTATTATATGGTACAGGCACAACAAAAATACTACAATATAACTTATTTCTAATTATCGGTACCGGGTAAATGTCAATCGTATAAAATTCAGCTTAATGATAGTAACTTGAGGGGCAATGAGTTTAGGTTACTGGGGTCTGAAGCATTAGATGTAACATGACATAACTTAAATACATCGAAAATAAATGCAATTATCTACATCTTGTTATCAAAATGATGTAATTTGTTTCCTTATCAATTTCTTTGTATTCATATACATCCTTCTAGTCATCAACGTACATGTTCGCTTTTTACGGCACAAATTGTTAAACATCTCTTAATACTTTCTGAAAATAATGATACATTAGAAACGATTATGAATAGTTTAGATTATTCATAGAAGAAACATGTTTCAAAATTTTCTTTTTCTGTTCAAGCAGTTATTATAAACACAAGGGCATCGCCTCGTCTTCTAAGTTTTAATGGTTTGAATTAAAGTTTGTGTAAACTAAATTGTAACAATAACACATGCCCTTGTCTCCTCCCTGCCTGGTTACAGTCGTTACTCGTGGTCCCTGCTGCGGGAGGCTCTACTCCAGGTGGCGCCCTACGCAAACCTCCTCCGCGGCAAACAAGAGGTAGGACGGATACATTTTTCTATTCTGTTTACTAAGGTTTATATTATTCCAATTACATGCAACATAAGCTTTGTAATGAAGATATTATTTAGATTTTTGATTATTTCAGTTTTAATTTAAACTTACAAGTTTTTACGTGTATGTAAATAAAATGCAACAGTTGATTGAAAAAAAAAATCTATTTCATTTGTAAATCACAATATTGCTACCATAGGGGACGACAATTGTCAAATGTTTGTCTAATTTCAAATTTTTCCACTTCAACACCTCTCTTGACAACTTTCAACAATACTTGTCTATATCACATTTGATAGCATTTTTCAGATTTTTTTATAGCGTACTTTCAGATTTTCTTTACGAGGTTTTAAATAGTTTCATCAACCCTGATTTAGCTCCCTATGTTGATAATCTCCCCCCACAGATGGGCCACTACCTCGAGCGCCTCATGCACCACGTCGACCTCCACAAGGAGCGGCTCTTCGACATGAACATCCCCGACGCACTCGCCAAGGTCTTCCCTCAGGTAAAGCAGTTTCCTACTTGTTGGTGATTTTTATTGCACAACGAAATTTCCCTACGTGGCTCTAATATCTGTTTGAGAGTATTTTGTGTCAGTTTCAAGCAATTTATTTACAACTATAATGTCGGGAGTCTATCCACTAAGGTTATCTTTCTCTAAGTTGCTTTTGGAAAAAAAAGAAGGAAAAGTGTTTCCTACTTTTTCATCAGTCTGCAGTGGCATCTCTGGTAAAGGTTGCGTTAAAGAACGTAGATCTGACAGTGTTATTGGTGGGGTACAATGTAATTAAAATCTGTGTATGCCACGAACTTTCTGAACGAGCAGACAAGTTGTCTGACATTCAAAGGGATTACATCAGACATTCCCATGCCATATTGACATGTCATAATGAAATGAATATATTGAAGGATTCAGAAAATATAAGTAACAAAAATGTCATTTCCAATGCTCCAAGTATAAAAAAATATCGTCCATTTGGATACATTATAATAATAGTTTTTAGAGTGCGCTCACCAAGGTTAAAATATTAAAACATCTTTCAATATTGTCAAAATATAACTACCCATTGTCATTCATTAAAATCAAATGACTCTTGTATGCTCTCTGCCTTTTTAGGATGTTGCACGTATTCAGAATTTAAAGGCGCTTCCAAAGAGAAACTACACCATCCCAGTCCCACCGATCCCTCGGCCAAGCTCAAAGGTTGCAAGTCTTGCCAGTCCACGGCTGGCAAAAGCTGCCAACTTCAAATTGCCAGACGGATCGTCTCCTTATAACCTAGCTAGCACAGTAAGTGCAGATTCATAGTTTGTATCTGTATGTTGGGTTTCTTTATGAAAAATGATGTAAGGAAAGTAAAGCTATCTGTATTAAATCTGACAGAATTTCATTGTGAATATTGATTCTTCAGGCAAACTTCAAACATGCTTTGTACAATTGTTAAAGTACTCACAAGTTAAGGTTTAGGAATAGTTGCATAATTGACGAGTTACCAATACGTTATAACAAAAATTGATCATTTCTATTATGTACTGCATGTTAGTATTTGAATACAAACCCCTAATTTGGATTAAAGGAGGATGCATGGATGCGCCCTAAGGGTGTGACGCTGTCTGATGTACGCGGGTCGCTCGCTGACGTGGCCTGGGAAACCGCAACATGTAAGCTTACAGAATTAACTGATATATCTCAAATGAATTAATATTTTCAAATATCTGTTTTTAAGTTGTTCAAGCAACATCATAAATAATAAAATAATACTCCGGCACAAAAAGAGCATGTGTATTTCTTAAATATTTGTCTATATGTATTAACAAAATGCATTTAAAATCATTTTATTTCTTCCATGTTCAGGTGAAGCTATTTGGACGGCCTGCCTGGGGTCGACGGCTTTAGCCTTGAATACCGACTTGTATGATGTGGTAAGTTGTACATTTCAATTTGGCAAGTATTAGTATGACATGAATAATTGGGAGCTTTGGAACTGGACAGATAAAGAAACTCACGAAAATAAGTTTGATATCAGTGATTATCTGAAGTACATCAGTTTGAATACATATAATTAATTTGATTAAAAACGAAAAGATGTAAATGATATATTTTTCTGGCATTTTGGTAGCATCGTGATATATTTTATGTAGAGACGGGGCTTCTGTGTAGTTCCCAAGTCAGGACCACAAAAAAAATTTATGAAAGGTGTAAGCACCAATTCATAAAATAATCTTTATCTATAGCATCATGATATAGTGTTTTTTAATCTTGAAAACACTTCTCTCTCTATACAATACCAACGAAGGGATTTTCAATTACCAACGCATTCAGGTGGCACAATGCTCATACAATATTTGAGTATAGGCAATATTTCTAGTCTCAACAGTCTGGAAAGAACCCTTGAGGTTGGCCAGACGTTATACTACCCCAACAAACAAATTCTAGTTTCAATAATTACATGTTTCAGCCCGAGTCGCCACGCCCTACGCCAACCCCAAGAACTCCCCGACAGAGCGCGGAGGTTCGCGACATCATGAAGAAACTGGACCAGATGTCGCAGGCCAGCAACGAGGCAGGACCGGTAAGTGTATGACATATGGGTTTATATACTGGAACAATTATCGTAAAATCCCTAAAGGCCATATTCCCCTATATGGTGTTTGATTGTGGTACTATGAAAAGACGCAAGCAAACTGCCACAAACCTGCTTGGCGTAAAGTGCCGCAAGGTGGAATATAGGTGCTTCTGGCACCTGCTTGCAGTACTTGCTATTTTATATGGGTTTTCTATGGTTTGGCTGCGTTTGCAGATATCAACATGTTGGTATCAAAACTGCAAATGGCTTGCGGTACCTTGTTGAAGCTGCTGCAAACGATGACAACCGCATAGTGGAATATAGCCTTAACTCACCTCGTTCCGTTGTTGTAGCAAGCAGGCCACAGGACCCTACATCAGTCCGTTCTCAGAGGAGCATCTAAGATCTGATTATTTGGAGATGCTAAGACTCTATTATCCAAAATCTTAAGTAGAAAATCTAGTATAAATGAGATTATGAAATGTTCAGAAAAATAATTAAAAATATAAGAAATTTGAGGTTGGAACGGATAAGTTATTAAAAGAAGCTCAATTTTAAAAGAATGACCGATTTAGTGTAATATGCTGACCATATATGTACCACTGGTGGCGTGGTAAATAAAATCAGAATAAACATAAATCGATGATTTCACTAGATCTATTTCAATATACAGTTGCATTTTCCATCAATATGTTCATTTAAAAGTGTCTTTTATCTCACTTGTCTCCTTTTTGTATCCCCATTTTAGACCCCCGGTGTGGCGATGACCGGGAGAGAGGCCGTAGAATACTTCGCTAAATGCTACCACACCGGCAAGATCAAGTTCATGTACTTCAACATGGCTCCAAACCGCCACTACCAGCCCTACGACCTGGTAGCAGTGCCCAAAGATAAGGTTTGTCATTGTTAACAGTTTCTGTAGACATGTTTAAATTCTTATTGAAGATGAAAGGAATAGTATGATATTGTAAAGAATATTCATTTTTAAAACTCCTGTGGAAAGTTTAATCATGAATAGTACGATCGTGAGCAGAAATAAGATCTAGCCAACGATTTTAAAACAAAAATCGTATTTATAAGAAGTAAAAGGATATAATTACTTAACATAATTAGCTATTTATTGATCAGTAATTAAGAATAAAGGCATATATTTGTTCAGTATTTGGGCTGGTTCAAAAAAATTCATATTGAACTCAAATCAAGAGGGCTTACCCTAAACCTTTGTTTCCTTTATATGTCACAAACTTCCACTTCATTAATCAACAATTTCTCTTCTCAGTTAACTCAAAAAATTAAAAACCCTTATTACCATAAAACCCCTAATATAAGCTGCGGCTTAAATAAGGGTTACTTTCTGAAATAAGAGCCTGTTAAGCCTCAACTTTAGGGGTGCGGCTTAAATAAGGGGTTTATATAACCTTGAATCCAATGGAATTCATGATAAATATTATGAAAAGAGAACCCCAAGATAAACCCAAAAGTTGGGGTGCGTCTTGAATTAGGATGCGGCTTAAATTAGGGGTTTTATGGTAGGTTAAAAAACTGAGGAAATATTTGTTGTTGTTTCAGATAAACAAGGAGCACTGCGTGTTCTCCACCTTTGGCGTGCTCCACGTGTACGCCGACCAGCCGGCCGAGAACCTGTCCCTGGCCGAGTGGCAGAAGCAGGCCGTTCTCTTTAAGGCCATCTCCCAGATCCCGCTCTTCAAAAACTTCCTCATCCGTAAGATGTTTACCCGTTGGCGGGCGAACCGTCACTTCGCCGACTTTGCCCGCGTGAGACACACCATGGGGCAGTCGTTGCTGCAGGCTGTTCCAGCCTTGGGTGCCACACTACAACAGGTGAGCATGAAGAAGATTATTTAGCTATTTCATTCATTGCTATCTATTCACATGTTTTGCCAAGATTTACTAAATAGCTTGATAAGCTGGTCCCAAACATTATCCTGGGGTAGTATACTGCCGTCTATTGGTGAGACAAGGACCAGTATTTCTTGGGTTACCCTTTGCTCTTATTACCTTAAAACCTCTAACTTAAGCCGCGGCTTAAATAAGGGTTTATTTAAGAATTTAGAGCCAATTAGGCTTCAACTTTAAGGGTTTTATAACCTTGAACTGAATGGCTTTTAGGAAAAGTTGTTATGAAAAATACCCAAAGAACAAACCAAAATTCAGGGTGCAGCTTATTTTAGGGTGCGGCTTATATTAGGGGGCCTTTTGGTAGTCTGAATAGAAATCTGGGATCTAAAATGAAACTGACCTCATAGCTTCCTGACAGCAATTACAAGGTCAGAGAGAAAATTCAATGTAGCAAAGTGTTCTGATTTTTTTCATCCATCCCAAGATGTTCGTCAAAATAAAGAATTTTAGTGAAATGTTTATGCATATTCACTGTTCAGGGTACTCCATACATTTCAACTTATGAATTTGAACCAAAGAAATAGTGTCAGCAGAGCAATCTTGCCTTGTCAATTTGTTATTTTAAACAAAAAGAAAATTTTTCAACATTTATCCTACCAACTCTGCTCAGATCTACAAGCTGTGTCACGAGTTGCTTCACCTGCGCCTGCTGCCGCTGGACGACGAGAAGACCTACCAACTGCTGGAGTTTGAGAACGGCATCAACTACATGAACCGCCAGGCCGAGAAGGTCATGGAGCGATTCTTCAGGTTAGTCTGTAGATGGGGGTGTTTGGGGTAGACTACATAAACCGCCAGGCTGAGGAGCGATTCTTCAGGTTAGCCTTGGGAAGGGGGGTAACTACAGGAACCGCCAGGCTGAAAAAGTCATGGAGCGATTCTTCAGGTTAGTTGGAGTGATGCGGATGGGAGAGAGGCGCCCATAGGAATCGGAGTAATCTTAATCTCGCCCTGTTTACTTCCAGAAATTACCATGTCACCATGTCAAATCTAATAAATTACCAGAAGTTATTGAATTAGAAATATAAACTTTACAACAAATACATGAACTGCCCAATGATGCTGCGGTATGGCATTCAAAAGCACTATAACACGGTACCAACTATGGGGTCGTTAGGCTAAGGCATGCACCCATATCTACTCAATTCCAGACACAATACTGTCACATTAAAATGCTTTTAAAGTACCCTGCCTATTTTACGCCTCTCCTCCCCCTGACACCCCCCCCCCCCCCACCATTCTTTGTACAAAAAAATCATTTGTCTCTGGGAACATTCTCAGATATGTTATCCCTCATGCTCTGGTATAATAATTGTACTGAGCATGAGTATGAATAGAGACTTGAATGTGACGAACGCGACAGCCATACAAAATTCAATTTTCTGAATCCAGGTACAACAAGGTGATCGTGGACACGACAGCGGAGGAGCTGTACCGGAAGGTGCGGCACTGTGAGGACCAGGTTAAACAGAAGACCGTCTTCAGCAAGGACTCGCTGCACATACAGGTAGCTGATACATTTTTAACTTAAGCATTATTTTACACGTCCAGAAATTAAGAAATAACAACTGGAATTTTATGAAAACAGTTTGATAGGGTTCGTCAAGGTTTAGACAGAATTTGTTTTTGACGGCTATTAACAAAGATTAACAAAGTTTTTAAACAGTTTTCAAGGAAACCGATATACAGTAGTTGTTGTTGGGAAATGGGAACGAAACGTACTTGAGCTTTAATTGTAAAAAGAATGACATGCTACCTACAAGTTTTTAAATGGTTTTGCAACATGCATTTAATTGATGAAATATTCTGAATAAATAATAACAATTTTGACCTTTGTAGTTTATTATATTTCATGAAAATTTTTATTTTCTATTATAGCGAAAGAAACGTGAAGAGCGTGAGCGTAACTTGCGACTGGCGCGGGATGAGATGGGCCGCCTTGGGGCATTTGTACGCCTCGTAGACCAGATGTTACTCTCCCACCTGGTAGCACTCTCCCGAACCAGCATTACAGCCTTCGTGTACAAGACAATGACAACAGGGCCCAATGCCCAGCGGGAGGCCCTCTTCAGCGCTATTCTCGTCTTTACACCTAAAGGTTAGCAGGCGACATCTTAATTTTTTCAGTTTTAAGTATTGAATTTCAAATAGTTTTCTGGGTTTCTGCTTATAACAGGTAATCTGCTAAATGAAAATGGTTAAGAAAATAGCATGGAATCTCATTTTCTTTGAGTTTTGAATTTAGGCCATTTGTCATTATTGAAATATATAGGTTTAACATTATGTCAACACAATAAATCCTTTGTTAGTACAAAAGTTCTGCCTTTTCCCTAGAAGTTTAGTCTGACTAAGGGAAAATTATCGGTATATCTCAACCAAACACAAGTTCCTGCCAACCTAATTTTTCTTAATTTAACATCATATCCAAAGAAATTACTAGTAGTACCTGATGTGGCTCATTTATCAGCCACTAAACCAGAGAAGGTCCAGAAAAACATTGTATCCTAATACCAGGATCCAGTAACTTTGTATATCACCCCCATCCACAGATGTGCTAAGCCTGAGCCCTCCCAAGGAGAAGTTTGTGCAGACCCTTGGCCGTACGCTGGCCTTCCTGCCGGTGTTGGCGTGCCGGGCGGCCGAGTCACTCGGGGGTCAGACCACCGTCCCCGAGATGAAGGACGAGGACGAGGAGCTGCTTAATGAGCCCCACCCGCCTGACCTCAGCAGCCGGTGAGTGAGAAGCTTATTCATCTCTCAGGGAAAAGGTTATTATCAGTTTATTTTAAGTAATTTCATGATCCCAATAGCCTCAGTGTCGAGCTCTAATGTTCTGCCTGGTCACAAGGTTTAAAGGGATTGCTACTTAGTCTTTTAACTTCTATGGGGTATACCCTTAAAATCAATGACAGGAGACATATGTTTCTTAAAATAAACAGGGCAGCATAAACACTTTGTAAATTCGACACGAGACATCTACACCTCCACTGCTGTTCTGTGACAAATGATGCCAATTAGGCAAAGATCAAATCTTCTTATAGTTTTGCTCAGTTGCTCTGCTGTTCTGAGGTTCTTTGGCCGTAGAATGAATATACCTCAAATCAATATAATCAATATTGTATTGAATTAGAATTAACAGAAAACAGCTAACAGCTAACTTTCCACAACCCACTGCTCCAGTGACAGACAAAATTGCTCTCCATTCATAGCAAATTTATGGTGCTAGGATGATACAAGTACCATGCATAACTAATTGATAACTCCTCACCAATTCCTACAATATATCAAGTGTACAAAGGCTTTACCACAACCACTAAGCTGGTGATGCCATACCTTTATTCACAGCGATATGTCCATGATGTCAAACCGTCGTAACAGTCGACGTATTTCACAAGTGCTTGAGTCGTTACGTGACCGGCGTGCCCGCATGTCGCTTGCTGGCCGGAGCACGCAGCTCTCGGGGATAGAGAAGATAGCTTCACAGCTCGACAAACCTATCAGCGAGACATCACTCGCTGCCAAGGAGATGATTCCAACACCAGACCTCAACAGGGAGGGTAAGTGGACCAAGTGACGCGGTACTGGCCATGAGACTCTTGGGTCTACAGTTGAATTCTGGTACCAAAAAATCACTAGGTATTTATGGCCACTGGGGCAGTTGGAAGACATAACAGGAATTTTTGAGAGAAAAAAAAGTTGGGAAAAAATTGGAAAAAATCTTAGTTGACACTAAAAATCTCTATTTGGCAGTCTTCGAGAAACAGCCTTTTTGTGGCCTGAATAATCATACATGAAGTAATAACATATCATCATATAAATCATGTCTTTCAAATTAAATACGCCAAAAGATAACTTGCGTGAATCACTGTCCCCTATGCCCTGCAGTAATCCTGAAATATTTCTTTGGAAATCAAAATCCACACAATAATATTACAGTTAAAACAGTGTATTCAAACTACATTGCTCTTTTGGATGCTATTTGAACACACTTCCCAAGCCATTGCTGAATACATCCATTTCTTTTAAGGTAATAATCATGTCAATGTCTTCTATTCCCTAGCTACCCCACTGAAGCGTGACGATGACCTTGGCCAGTTGACCCCAAGCATGGTGCTGCCGAGTAACGATGACTTGGTGGTCGCTGGTCACAGCATCATGAGTCAGTACCGACCGCTGTCCAGTGCAAACCTCGAGGAAAAGATACTCAATGAGTAAGTTATGAAGCTTTCTTTTCTCTGGAGAGAAGGGTTAATTTATCAAATATTGCTTTTGATTTTAGAAAATCTTCACAAAAGATCTAGATCTAATTATTTATGGGTCGAAATGGGTCGTAGTCAGTGTACTGGTTGCTGTGAGAATTGGAACATACAGTATTACATGTACTTCGTTGCTTTTGACAAATGTTGTACAAAATAGTGATTGTAAAAAGATATTTTATCTTATCATACATGTTTTCCTGGTCTCCATTGCTGAATCATTGAAGTCTTTTTTAAAAAAAACTAAATGTTATATAATATATGTGCAGTGTTGTTGATATAATGTTTTATGTTGTTGTTTTTTTTGTTTTTTTTACCTTTTAATTCTTGTCTTTTATAACATTTGTTTGTAATATTTATATTATAGGGATTATTTGTCCAAATTTTTAAATGTACGGATGACGGGTACTCGACTTATTACGAGAGAGTTACTGTGTAATTAATGGTCATTTGAACTATGAACTTCTTTTGTGCAATCATGTTTTTACTATAACTGGAACTGTTGACATACTCGTAACCTGTGATGAGTATAAATTACGAAGGATTTTATGTTCACTTTATGCAGGCAGAAAAGTGAGACAAGTTGTAATAACTTATTTTTTGTCTGGTTAAATAAAGAAATTAAAAAGAAAAAGAAAATTGATACTATCCTTTGCAATGTCCTGTTTTGATACTTTGTCTAATCCATGATCTCTACTCTCTCACCCAGTGAGGCCTGTCAGCAGGCGCTGCAGCGACACCATGAATTGATGAAGGAGGCAATAGAAGAGTTGGATGAGTTCTGTGAGAGCGCGTCCTGGCTGCAGGCCATCCACACCTTCTGTAAGGCCTGGAACGACCAGTCCGTTTTTGAGTGGCGTGGGGCAGCTGCCTTCACCATTGAGGTCAGTACATAGGAGTAAAGAGTAGACTCTCAACAGGGTCATCAAAGGCCAGGTGTTTGGGGTCCTTTCTATAGGAAATTCCACATGAAATACCCCTTGCCACTCTTCTAAACGAGTATGGTATCGCACCCAGTAGCAGGTTTCTTCTCACTCATATCATAGATATGATCACCCGCAAACTGAAAAGCATTACATTGTGCAGTCTGGAAAGAACCTTGTGTGGTTGGCTGGACGTTAAACTACTCCAACAAACAAATGTAAAGAGTAGATGAAATATACCTTTGAATTTAGTTGAATATCCAAAGCTTGACACTTTCTTTGTTGATAAGTCAGCTTTATTAGAAATCAGATCCTGTGTTTCAATCTCATTAATTTTGTACTGCATCAGGAATGAAATTTAAAATATCATTTGACTCATCATGTGCTTCTCATATACTTACAGTTATAAACCTTACACTGTTTTCAGGGTCAGGTATATGTTAGGTATAACACTCAAAGGAATCTTTATGACAACTGTAATGGAAAAAACTTAAATGCAATCATGAGCAAAATACCCAATAGTCTTCTTACTCTTTGTTTACAGCAAAAACTGAATGAGATTCGTCAGGGGATCGAAAAGATCAGGAACTTTGACAGGACCTACATCACAGAAAACAAGATCTTCTTTGTTGACTGTTCAGGCATTCATGACTCGTTGATCCCCAAACTGAACCAGATCTTCCGCGAACTCTGCACCTTTGTGGCTGAGGAGTCAGTGGCTCTCGCAAAAAAATTCAGTGAAGAAATGGAAACTGTCACTGCTGTAAGATTCTACTTAAGTCATATAACCTCAATAATTTTTGGCCTAATCAGTGCTCAAAATAAGGGCCCAGAGCACAGTTACATTATTGGATGATTTTTTGAGTGATCATGCTGGGATATGTATCTTTTCCTAGGCTTAGGATGGTAAATCCATGATCCTGGCAAACTAATCCCTCTATTTTCCTCTTGATACTTTAACCCTCCTGTCACCTGTAATAATTAATTGTCACATTATTTGCATAGTTTAAAGTAGTCTGAAAAGAACCCTGAAGGGTTGGCTGGAAGTTAAACTAACCAAAAAAAAACAGCCAAACTAGTCCAAAGTAGATTACAGAGCCACTTACTTGTTTTCAATAATTAAGGAAAATGATCTACTCTTTAGGCCCTGAAAGCCAAGGAGACCACTATTGGAGGTTTTGCTCTGTTTGCGAAGAATGTGGCTCGGTGTAAGGAGAATACGGGCCACTACCAGCATCGCGTGGAGTACATCAAGTCACTGTTTGAAGTAAGTTCTAGTCTGCTCCTTCTGACTGATTCTAAAAACTATCATAAATGTAATCTAAGTGGAGCTATTCATAAAAAAGGTTTTCAAAATTCAAGTGGGACATCAGAGAAAGTTATGGAAGAGTCGATTTTTTATTGATTCCTTTTTATTTGTTAAACCAAAATTGTCCAAGGATTTTCTTACAAGTAAGTGTATGAGTGTTTACAACACAACATTATAGGCAAAAGAAATGTTAAGTTTCAGATATCAAAATGATATCAAACATAATTTTAAATATTATCCAGGCTGTCATTTTTAAACAATAATTTAGTCTCTTTTTCATGAAGAAACTTAAAGAATGCTGGGAATAAAAATGACAAGGAAAAAGATAAAGAATTTAATCACATTTAAGGCAATGATAATTTTCCATTCCTGTAGGTGATCAGGATGAGTTTCCGTCAGCTGACATCGGAGGAGGAGCGTCTGGAGGAGCGCGTGTGGTCGCTGTGGGAGGGATTCCTGTTCCACTGGCAGGACGCGATGGAGTTTGTTAACATCCAGACACCGCTCATCACGCAAAACCTCGAGGACACCTACCAGGTACGGGCCATGTCTTATTCCAATGTCTTAGCTACAATTGCAGAGGGGCGCGTTACTATAATACAATCACCAGGATATATATATAGAAAGAACATTTTTTATCCACATTAAATCTTTAAGATTAAATGATATCACAAATGCTGGGAAACAGGTAGAAGAAATGGTGTCTAGGTGTTATTCAGTGAACAACTCTATTCATAGAGATTCCATATCAGTATGTTATTGCAGAATCTAAGTAAGAAATCTCACTTTACCTTGAGAAATAAATAGAAAACTAAAGCATAAAACATACCCTAAAACAACAGGATTACAGAATCAAACTCTAAAATAGCTTGACTGAAATTCTCAGGAGATAATCAGATATAACCATCAACCAAAACAAATTAACTTTTTATTATTTGTGTAATGTCCTTTTCTAATAACTGAAAACTCTTTCTGTCATGAAAATAATGTTTGAAATAGTGTCTCTAACCTCAGTTTTATTAAAGATGACTAAATAACTGTGTTAACCCAATTTTACTTTAAAGTTTGATTTTAGTTAATGCACAAGAAAATTAATAGAGGAACTGCTCTTTGGATAATATTGAAATATAAGCTGAATATTTATGAATTAGTTAATTCTGGACTCTAATATATGAGTAAAGGTTGTGAACATATATTATGCATATCTTATTGGAACTATATAAAATCACCTATTCTAAATTAACCTTAGTATTTTTCCTAAGCAATCCACTCAACAGCTCTTGAGCCTTGTTCAACATGAAGTAACCATAATATGGTTATATTGGTAACTAAATAAATATTTACCTATAATTCCTAAATTAATTAAGTAAAAGATACAAATATATTTGTTAAAAATAATGTATGCAGATTTTGTACTAGCCTACATTGGGGGTCCTTTGAAAAAAAAAGTAACAATAAAGTAAGATTTGATTAGTACTGACCTTGGTTTCTCTCACCGTTTAGCGCAACAAAGATGGTTATTCTGGTATGGAAGAGCAAGAATCTAAGGACGAATATGATATCTCGGTAAACAGACAAAAAGTCAAAATGCACGTTTCGTGTTTTGTTTTAACGCATGTCTTGTTTTCTCACTTTGGTGATTCTACAGCAAGATAGTAACTGCTTCATTTTCTTGCTTTCTCATTTATGTGCACTCACCAGATGTAGTAGCCTGTTTTATATCATTAGTTGTTGTGGTACCTTGTTATCAATACTGTTATTTTGCTTCTTATTTCACATGATCTTGTTTGTGCCCTTTGCTTGATTTAGATACAACATGCGCTCAAGCTTTGTAGATATGATTAGCAATTGATAATAAAAAAATGTCTTATGATTGCCTTATGATTGCCTTAGTGGGCTGAAGCATGAAATAAACTTACATATTACATTTCTGTAATCATACTTGCATGATCCCAATGTAAATGTATGTGCAGAAACAATAGGCATAAAAGTGTTTATTTGAATGCAAATAGCCAGTTTTAGACATATCACCCACATACATATGTTTACACATTATAGAACATCATTTAGGATTATTTCAGGACAAAACTTGTGTCAAATGAAATTTTTACTCAAGCAGGATTATGTCATTCCAGACCCTGGATAATGATAAAAGTCAGATGTATACTTGAGTTTAATGCTATCTAAACTATGCAACATGCATAAAGACTTAAGGATAATTTCCATTTCACAGAATGATTACTGGGTAAGAATAAGATGGCGCGGTCGTTTTATACGGTTCTGTTTTTCACATTTGTTGCATGTTGGTTCTTGGGAGTTAACGTTTTAACTTTCAAGGGTTTTAAAAAGGTTCTAAACAAGTTTACACTTCCAAGTGAAAAAAACACAGTTTGAGTGGAAATCTCTCTTTCAGGTCCAATAGATAAGCAAAACTAAAATGTTGCTCTTTGTTACACTTTTGGCAAACAAAAATATGCTTTTGCAAATAGAACTTTTTCCCAATGTTCCTTCAAAACCTTTTGACATAGTTTAGTTTAACTGCTACCCTGCAGCACAGAGAACTATTTTGTTCCTCATTATAAGTATTCAATGATTGCATATATATGCGTCTATACATTTCAAATTCTTTCCTAGAATAACTTGATATTTTACTTTTTGGCGAGAAATCTGACCACAGACTTGCCTGTGTTTAGCTCAACTTTTAACTTTTCATTGAACAACCTGAATTTTCTGCATAATTCTTCATCTCAGGATGTTTTTCCCTGTCTTGCTATTCATGTGAGAATTGTTCTCCCATGAGAAATGTTCCTAGAGCTAGTCGGTCTACCTGTCTTTGTGCCCTGAGTGTTTTTCCCTACTTGGAGGTGTCATATGAAAAAAAAAGAGCATTGTGTATGCTCTCTTGTCAAAAGAGGAAGAGATAAGGACCTTGTGGGCAGCTTGAGCCTATGTTATAAGTGTGCCTGTCAGGTACATTTGGAAAAAAAAAGCTGCCTGCATGTACACTTTAAACAGTCTTGGTGATCAATATGCCTACAAAGTTCCATCAGCTGGGTACATATATTTTTGTTACTGATTAGACTATTTGGTCACGAGTCACTCTGTGATGTGATCCGTGTCAGCCTTACCAGTCACAAAAACATGGTTCCAGCTTTTGTTTGTAGAGAATGGTGAGGCCTGCTTCAAGAAAGATTGAAATCATTCTAAATATCCTATGCCAAAACTTTTGTCAGTATCTATATTCATGATTGGTTTATAATAAGATCATATTCTTCAATAATGTCGTTATGAGGAGGAGAAATACTTTTGGGTAGCAGCCATAGTTTACAAGTGCAAAGCCGAGAACTTTATCTGTTACTGGTTCCTGGTGTGGTAACCTGATAAACTTTTGCTGTTACCCAGTAGCCCAGAAAAATATTTATCTTCAAAATTGAATGATAACTAAATTATGCCAACTGAGCATGTATCATTTGATTTCTCAAAATATTGCTCATGTGACCTTGTCTAAACACTTTTTTCTGAACTTTTTTTGAAGATTTTACTTTTCCATTCTCAACCTCAGAAACAAGAGAGTATATTAGTTCACTTAAGGGGTTAGGAAATACTCAATTGAGGTCCTGGTGCTTTGGGATGTTTAAAGTAGTTTTAAGATCCTCTACAGCCATTTGCAACAGGTATTGGAAAGTAATTCAATTTGACAATTAACAGCTTAACTTCAGAGCTACTGCTTAATGGTAATAATCTTGCAGTTAATGCTTGATAGCATCAAAAGTGCATTTTCATAGACACAACAATTACTACTTTCTAGAATGTAGCATTGCCCTCCAGATCTCAAGATCCTTGTATCTAATGTTGTCCATGTCTTCTGCTATAGTCTTGTGAAGTTATGTGTTGTTGTCTTTGATATCTTTTATTGTCTGTATATGTATTGTTATCCAATGGAATAGTAAAAAACTATGGAACATTTCATGTAAATATCTCAAACAAAAGGACATCAGCTATACATTCTTATAGTGACTCAGATTAAACACTATGTTTTTTCATAGCAGAGATTGTACTGTGCTTAGACATGGTGCCGGTGCCATAAAAAATATAGCCATGAAAACATTTTAATTCAAGTTTCATTCCCTGGTTATTCCATTTCAAGCAACTTGATTGGCAGAACCCTTAGTCATATTTGATATATTTTCCTAAAACTTTATAATTAACACTCATTTACTTGTGTAAGATATATTTATACTTAAGTGAAGGAAAAGTTCAATGCACTTGAAGGAAAACATGGGCATCCTGTCTAAAAACAGATGTAAAAGTATCGACCTTGTTATAAGTTATTGTTGTCCAATTGTTGCATGGTACTAACTATTTGAGCTTGAATTTCATAGCGACTGGAGGAGGAAGTTCGCGTGTTGTGTAAGCAGGCAACCACTGGCAAAGTGCTCGACCCCACCATGAACCCGACCCAGATGATCAAGGACCTTGCCAAGGTAACCTATTTCCTATAACTCAATGTGAAAATAAGGTTAAGGTGATGCATTCAAAACCAGACTCCTGGACTGTCAGCACACTTAAACCAAAGCATCTTCCAAATATTTTGGGACCATGAAACATTGTCTTTGGTCCTCTAGTAAGAGAAAAGCAAATTTATATCAGGTAAGATAATTAGACTTAGACTTGTTGTCTTTGTCTTAACTATCTCTACTTCCTGATAGAAAGAAAAGAAAAGGAATAATTCCAAGTAAGCATATTTCACTTCCATTTATGAAATATATGATTTCCTGGGGAAGGAATCGTCATCACACTTATTTATGAGGGTGTATTTAGAAACAAACTTCAAAGAACTTTGTTAACATTAAGAACCTTTGAATGTTTAAGGTGCGGAGCAAGTTCCAAGAGACCCACATCCAGATGCAGCAGGCCAGTAAGTGGAAGGAGGCCATCACCGGTGAGCCGTACGACCTCGAGTTTGTCAAGACCATGTCCATTGACATGAGCTTGCGCATTGAGCTGTGGCGCTATGTTGAGGTCGCTACCCAGACCATCCGTGACTGGAAGAACCAGCTCTTCAAGAAGGTGGGTTCTGAAGCATGCTTTTTATTGGATGATGATAGCTTACTCAACTTTTATCTAAATTTTGGCCATCATGAAAATCAGGCTTATACTCTAATAGAATAAGTCTGTTGTTTCACAGAGCACAGGTAGGGGAGGGTTTGGAACAGGAAAAATAACCTGTAGTTTTTGTTAATGAAGCATGTGTCAATCGTTGCATCAAGTATGAACCCTCTCTTACCCATTTTCAGCTGAATGTGCGTAAAGCAATGGATAAGGTAACAGAATGGATTGCAGCAGCTGGACAACTCAAGGCACACTTACCGCTTGGGGATGCTCTACTTACCTACTTATATCGTCACCTGCAGGACTTCAGACAGGATCTACCACTACTCCACAAGCTGTCAAGTGTAGCCATGAAAGTAAGTCAATTTCCTTGTCCTTATAAAATACAAGAAATTGCTTAGTACCTGCTGCTGGAAAAAGTGTTTATGTTAATAGGTATAAGGGTAAAAAGTTCATCCTAACATCAGTTGAACTCTAGTATTTATACTCAATAAGTTAATCAACACTCATTTAATAAGCTTTATAAGGTTTAATACAAAAAATGTAATCTACTTAATTGAATATTGTCTCTTCCAGGAGCGTCACTGGAAGGTGATCTTCACAAACATGGGCGAGCCGTACGACTCGTCCCACCAGTTTGTGGTTGAGGAGCTACTGGCCTACAACCTGGCATCGCATGCGGCCATGATCCGCTCTGTACACCAGGCTGCACTGTCAGAGTTTGCTGTGGAGCAGCAGCTCATCAAACTGCAGCGCATGTGGCAGGAGAAGTCATTTAAAGTGGCAAAACACATCCCAGACAGCGTCTACCGAGGTCAGCATAATTCAATCATTTTGTTCTAATACATGGTCTTTGATTGAATAGGTGTTTTTATATTACATAAAGATCCTAGACCCTTGTCAATCTTGTACCAGTAAGATATTTTCATCTTTTATGGGGCCATGTTTAATGCTATATAGAATGCTCAATTCATCCACCAAGAAGCTGTCAGTATGCTAATTCAAATTCTTTTTCATAGATTAATACTTTTTTTTATACAAGAACAGCATTCCTTAAAGCTTACTTGTAAACTAGGAAAATTGATAATTAAAATGAGCTGTATTCAAGAAGGGCTATACATTATCAGGTTCATTGACTTCATATAACAAACAATATGAATTATCAAACTCTGAACAATTCACAATATGGAAATTGGAATAAATGGAAATCAATAATAAATACCTTCTTTGCTCAACAGAAGATAGCAGCCGTGGTAGTTCGGACAAGAAGAAACGTCCCCAGCGCAGTGACCGACCATCAGTAATTCCCCGTGGGCTAGGTGTTGGGAAGGAAGACCTGTACATGTTGATAGAAGTTGAGGAACTCAAATACCTGCTTGAGGTAGGTTCAGGGTTCTCCAAGGGCTCACTTTTGAATATAGGTTACTCAGACTTAATGATTCTCAAAACTCATCTACCAAAATAATGAAGGTCTAAGTAACAGTCCTTCAAGCCTCCCAAGTGCTTCATTGTCTAAGAATAACAACTAATGTGAAAGAAAGAGAAAAAGTTCAGAGATTGTAATGTTGTCCAGCTTCCAAGTTTTTGTTTTAAGCATGTCCTTTAATTGCATCAATGGAGATTTTAGTGATCCTACAAATGACTAGTCCTCCCATTCATAGTGTTTTTGCTGATATATCTACATGTTACCAAGTGAAGGGCAGTTAGGCAGCCTTACAGATAATAATGTTTTAAACATTTCCCAAGGGGTGTAGGATAGTATAGTCGGTAGAGTGCTTGCCTCTCACTTGGCTAGCCTGGGTTCGAGTCTTGACTGTGCCAGCTATACTACCTTGCCTTGCTATCGTTCTCACCCCCATAGATTCATTCAGCCAATTGGTACAGTCAAAAACCGGAGTTTGTCTCGATATAGCTGAAAAATTGCTGAGTAGACCTTAAACTCCAACACATCATCATCATAAACATTACCCCTCATCACTTTACAGGACAGTCAGGTGGCCCTGCAGATGATGCTGTCTTCACCCTACCTGGTTGAACACAAGGTGGAGGCAGAGCAGTGGGCCGAGTCGCTGCAGGAGGCCGAGGAGGTCATCGACCTGTGGCAGGAGGTGCAGACCAAGTGGCTCTACCTCCTTAAGATCTTTGATGACCCAGAGCTGTACCGTCGCCTCGAGTCACAGTCTGCATGCTTTGAGGAGGTTCACACCAGGTTTACTGTGAGTTTCTAAAATATGCTTCTTTTGTTTCTTAATGGATAACTACTTTTAAAAAAAACATGGAATTCAGAAAAATATTTTTAAAAAGTTACTTATCTTTGTAAAAACAGTATGGAACTTTGCCTATTTTTCTATAGCAGTTTAGTATGTGAAGTTTTTCCAACTTAGCTTAAATGATTGAGCATCAAGTCAAAAAATCATTTTTATTTCTGACAATTCCTGTAAAATACTGCAACACCAAATTTCCTAAAGAGCTCAAAATAGGAGGACAAAAGTACCCAAGGAAACATCATTTCTAAAAAGTTACTGAGCTTTGCAGTTTATGGAACTTTTTTTCTATAGTAGTTAAATATGTGAATATTTTCCAACCAAGCTTAAATAATTGAGCATTAAGTCAAAAAATCTTTTTTATTTCTGACAATTTTCTGCAAACTACTGCAACAGTAGCATAGGAGAACAAAAGTACCCACGGAAAACTTGCCTAAGCTTCTCCTCATCATTTCCATTTTAATGCCTTGCAGGAGTTCATGCAGCTGGTAGTGCTGGACCCTAAGTTTACGTCCATCATGACGAAGCAGCGGGGAGAGAAGGGTTATCGGGTTCTACAAGGGGAGCGGCTCAGGAAGATGCTTGCTGAGCTCATTGTCACAGAGGTAAGCTTCAGTTTGACTAACATATGAGGGCTAAAATCAAATTTATTTTGCTATTTGTACCACAGTAAGGGAAAATGCAAAGTCATGCAAACCTTGTACTCCACTTCTTTGGCAAATATTTTGATAACAAATTCTCATGGTAATTCTGTATTTTCCTTTGTTTTATTTATTTAGCTACAAGATTCCTCAGTGTAACCAAACAAGCATTCCCTAGGCTTGTAAATGACTTTTACAGTTTATTGTATCGCTTGGGTATGTGTGGAAAAGATAGTTTAAAGTGATATAAAATGGACATGTGATAGCCTCAGAAGAATGTTGTCATCATGCAGACAACTAGCAAGTATTTCCTGGTAATCTGCATACATTTTCTTGTTGTTTTTGAGACATAGATTCTCCTAGCCTAATAAACAGTCCTGCTGGTATTACATACAACTGAAGGTCCTTCCTTCATCACCACCCATACTTTTCCTTTCTCAGGAGGAGCTGTTGTCACACCTTGACAGTGTGATTGACACGGCCCGTAACCAGTTCACACGGCTCTACTTCCTGAGCAACACAGAGATGGCTGAGCTGCTTGCAATTAGCCGCAACCCCCGCGCCCTCATGCCCTTCGTCCACAAGTGCTTTACTGGCATCAAGTCACTCACTTTTGCCCTGCCCAACCAGGAGACTGCGCTGAACACTGCACTTGACTATGAGCTTAACGGTAAGTCGGAATGAATGCTTATGGGTTCTCCTGCATGCAAAATGTTTTAAAAGCCTTTCTTCTACTAACCTCAGAAAATTACTTTTGAAAGGGGGTTTTAACCTAAAATGGTTGTATATGCCTTTATCTGTTTCTGCAGGTGAAAAATTTGTTCGGATCAAGTGTATCAAACTTGTAACTGATAAAATGTAGTTGATTGTTGGTGACCCTCAAAAATTTCTTGACACAGCCGTTAAGCATAGGATTGATAAAAAAAAATGTTGAAAATTTATGGTTATTATCAAAAGTGTTTTGCAGAGATTAACTGTTGTTTAACTCTGGTAGATTTTGAGTTTCATCATATCCATTGGGAACAGGCCCTTTGGATTACTTGATTTCAAATGATTTCATAGACTTTTGAACATTTTGATATTCTGTAGATATCATGATGCAAAATACCATTTCAGTTTGGGATTCCTACACTACTATAAGATGGCCACAAAAAAATCATTCAGAGAATGCTGTAAATATTTCTAGAAGATGAAATGATGAAAGAAATGTGATTACCATCAAATTTCATCTTTCAGCACAAAAATCTGCTTTCAAGAAAGAAAACCACTCTTTAGTTGGTGAGATGCACAGGATGAAAATAATTTGCACCTTTCCTGCCTAACTGTTTAAATTCTAGATATATAGATAATATGTGGTCAAATCAAATGAACTAATCAGATCTCATAAATCCCACATATAGCTAAAGGAAGCAAGAACTTGTTTAATAAGTAACTATATTAGTCTAGATTATAATTCCACTGTACATATGTCAGGCAATAGGGACTGCTTCAATATGTTAATATGGATGCTTTATTTCAGGAAGACATTCCTAAGTGCATTTGTACCCTATTATAAATTAGCCATTGTGCAAAACTAGCTTATAAAATCTGTAGTGGAAATCAAAATCACCAAATAATTATAGAAAAGAATCTTTCTATGAACTGATGTTCAGCATCACCTGCTTGAGAAAACCCCTTTATGAATAAGATGCTTTTGCTTCTGTCCATTGCTATCTACTGCCAAAGGAAAACTATAACTTTTCAAATAGATAAGTTAATGAATAAGAACCCCGAACTAGTCCATATTTATGTTGGATTATTGTATACCAAAAGCCCAAATGCCCAAAAGCCCATTTGCCATTCAATAGTCTCCATGGAAAAGCAGAATGTTCATATGCTATTAAATTATCTACATAATGTCATTCTGTGTCATTTTTATTGATAGAAAAAAGTATGGTTATACACATTAGATAACTAAAGAGAGGCAAACTCAATTGTTGCAATAAAAGTGACATAATAAAAATTCTCTTTCTAGAAATTATAAGGTTTGGTGCATATTACATCAAAGGAGAGTTCTGTAGAATTCTAATAGTTGAAACATTGCAGAAAAGATACACAAGTCAAGGAACAAGTTCCCATTATCAAAGTCTGTCAGTTAAATATAATGCAAGTCAAGTCACTCTGGTTCATTTGTAGATTGCGGTCTTCAATTCTGATATGTCCTCTGATATTACTTCATCCAACACTTGTGCCACATTATGTTCACCCACTGCAATAACACTCAAAGAATGCCAAGGGTAAAGTATCTGGAAAACCCTTAATGGTATTCAAACACCCTATAACAATACTTTGACCTGTTCCTTTTTACCACCCCTTCAGCACACAAGTTGGAAGTGACCATGTTACATGGAGACCTGGGAGAGACTCTGCCCATGTTTGACCGACTCGAGGCCCTGCCCTCGGCTGCCCGCTGGATGGCCACTCTGGAGACGTACATGAAGACAACTGTCAACACTGTATTGGAGGCCTGTGTACAGGCAAGGCTTGAGGAAGGTATGGAGAATTGATGTATTCATTTGGTTTAGTTTAGTTAGTTTTATCTTAAAATAATTCTGCAGGACTGTAATTACCCCTATTTCAAAAGGTTGTCTTTGAAGCTGATCCCTATATGGAAACATTGTGCTTTTAAGTCCCAAGTTACCCCTTCTGAGTGAATGGAAGGAAATAACTGTCTGAAAGCCTCTCAAATGGAAAAAGGGATTTCCGTCACAATAATGCAAGTAGACATTGATCTGTGAAACACTTTTCTGGGAAGCTGATTAATAAGGTACTGTTTGTGTCCATTGTTGGTACGAACAAGGGTATATAGCAGGCACATTCCCCGGGGAATGTGCCTGTTATGTACCCTGATGATTAAAAGTTGCTATTGTGCTCTTAAGAAAAGACTCACTAAAATTTTAAGCCAAATCTGTCTCACAGAATGATAAAGCTGAAGCCTGAACCCTGAAAATCCTTCACTTACTCAACTCTATGTGTTGGTTGATACTTAATCTCAACTTTAAGATTATACAAAGCTGTAATTTTTGTGATTCGCATGTAAAACAGGTTTATAATTCACATTTTCACAAGCTCAAAGCACTACAAATAGTTTGAATCTTTGCACATAGCCTGGGGCCAGCCCACTCAGATCCTGGAGGAGCTGGAGGCCCTGGAGAACGCGGCCCCTGCCTCGGCCCGTGCCACCCTGGAGGAAGCCGCTCAGCAGATCCGCCACTCCTTCAACCACTGGCTGCTGCGCTTCCCGAGTCAGTGCGTGCTCAATGCCGAGGCCATTCTCTGGGAGCGACAGATCTTCTGGGCCCTTGAGAAACAAGATGCAGATGAACTGCGCAGACTAAGGTAACTTCAAATCAGATTAGTTCCCTTGATATGTCTTTTTTGTAAATTATAAATTTTTGTTTGTGGAAATTCTGTATAACCCAAACATCTAGTTGTCTGACTTTGGTTTGAATACAACGGGCATTTATTAATACTCTAAAGACTACCTTCCAGCCTTAAGTGGACATTTTTCAGGAGTACCTTTAGATAATTTGTCCCTATCTAAGGGTAATATTTGAGGCATTTATCCCCCATGTTTGAGTGGACAATAAAACATCTATAATGATATCTAACACATGTTCATTTCTCTGCTAGAACCAACCTGACCTCTCGCCTGGACCAGTATGTGAAGGTTCTTCAGGAAAACTCATACAACTGTCGGACCTCAGAGATGAGACAGCGCGTTCACGTGCTCCTGACCTGCCTCGTCACACAAGGCCTGCACCACAGGGATGTCATTGACAGTAAGTAACTGATTCTACTACTGGCTGTTCATTGAGATATCTTATTAGGCAATAATAGCTAATATACTGCTCTTTCTGTTCTTGCTTAGTGTACCATTATCTATTGCTGAGGTGAGAGACCAGTGTTTCCAACTTTGCCCCTGGTTTTTTTAACCAGAATATGAATCTGGGATATTTTGGTGCTTTGGAGATAGAATCCTAAATATCCATGGCCTTTTGAATATTGTGAACCACTCTTGAAATTTGTCATGAACTATAAACCTTGTACAAGATTGAGCTGGAAACCAAACCTAGGACTTTTGGATTATTGGAAAAGTGCTATACTTTTGTACTAACTCATCTCATGATAGGTTTAAAAACTAATTTAGATTTTTGGTAAATCTTCAAACCTGAAAGTCATACTATTAAGATTTAATCTCTGATTTATCCCAAAATGTAGGTAAGGTACATGCATGTGCACTGTAAGATTCTTTTCACATCAGACATGTATCCATCATATTTTAAATGTTTTGCATATCATTGTTTCCCTGTCAGACCTGCTGCAAAACGACAACCTGTCAGATGGCGGTTACGACTGGATCAAGGTGCTCAAGTACCACATGGAAATCAACACCGTCCTGCGGGCTAAGAGTGAGGTGGACCTGGACGATGGACCACCGGGTGCTAGTTCTCGCCCTGCTGGAAGACGTGCTTCAGAGTTCAGAGCCAGAGGTGAGCACTGATTTTGAGCTTTCCAAGAAACTTTCAAGCAGTTTTATGCCAGCATTTTGATTCTTGAAGCTCAAGATATCATTGCTTTATATTTTGCCCAATTCTCAAGCCATTTCTAGCACATGTATACCACATATGATCAGCTCATATCTACCATATATAAAGATGCCTTTGAAGTAACAATGATATTAAAAAAAGAGAATCCATGTAGTTCAAACATATATCAGAAGACAGAATTGTGGATATGTAAAAGATCCAATAGAAGGGATAAATTCCTGAGGTTCCTCATTGTTTTTGGGTTGTATTTTTGTGAACAAAAAATTCTTGTTAGATTTGTTCAAATTCTTGGTTTTTCTGTCCATCCCAGATGACCTGGCGCTGGGCCGTAACATGTCGATGGTGCAGCAGGGGTACCAGTTCGGTAAGTGTGTGGTGTCTCAGATGGGGGCCACCTTCGCCTACGACTGTGAGTACCTCGGGCCAACCCCACGACTCGCCTTCACCCCTCTCACTGAGCGGGCCTACCTCTCCCTCACCACCGCACTCAACGCCTTCCAGACCGGCACACTCTCAGGGCCACCAAGCACCGGCAAGTCAGAGACCATTGCAGACCTTGCCAAGGTAAGAGTTTGTTTTTAATTTTAGTTTGACTTTAATTACTAATTTCATTTTGAGGCAATGATATTATTTACCTTTTTTTACTGATGAAGAGTGAAGAAAACATTGAAAATAAGTGCAAATTCGAGATTACTGTGCAAATTTGCTACTCTGCTTCATTTTGTACAAAATATCTTGCAATTGCATAAATTGCTTTTGATAAATATTCGGAGAGAGAGACACCTACAGACCTTTGAAGATACCATAATATGAAATATGAGCAGATAAGAAAAGATCCCCTCAAATCTATATACAAGCTTTTATATCTAAATATATGAAAAAAAATGTCCTTTGTTTACAATTTCAGGCCCTCGGGCGTCACCTTGTTGTGCTTAATGTAAGCGAGTCCCTGACAATGCTGACCATGAACCGCGTACTGAGCGGGGCTGTTCAGTCAGGGTGCTGGACGCTGTTTGACCATTCTGACCGTATGACTCAGGGTAAGTTCAGTAGTCTTTACATAAAAGATATTTACATTATGAGCAAAAAATGTTTTGATAAGTTTGAAAAAGTACATTTTCTAGTTGTACGTGGGGTGGTCATCCCAGTACTTCGACTTCAGAAAAAGCTTATTTTCTATTTGCTCATACCAGGAAAAACACTGATAAAGTAGGGAAAGAAGAAAAATGAGATATTTCTATAGACGTTGTGCACATGACGTCATAAGGCTATGACAGGGAATAGGTGCCATCTTGGTGATCATATTGAAATTATTAACATTATCAATTCAAAAAACATCTGGATCAAGCTTTTCTTTTTATTTATTTATCCAAAATAATCATTTGAAGTCATCATGAGTCATTATTTATATTTGGAATTTATAATTTGTGGTTTATCAAGTAGCCACGTGGCCATGGTGAACACGTATGCACAAGGTCTATTCATAGAATATGATGGATTTTATCTTCTAGGTTTGATGTCAGTGTTCGCCCAGCAGTTGGAGTATGTGTGTAATGCACTGAGGGTACTGAACGCCTCCAGCGACAACCAGTACGGGATCAGAGGGCAACCGCCCGTCGACAAGGTAGGATCTTAATTTCTATTTCTTGAAAAAAATATGTCTTAGAGCTCAACCTCAAAGCTTTGTATTCAAATCGCTTACTCATGCTACACTATAAGAACCCTCATTTGATCAATACTTTTATTTGTATTGTCCAATTGGAAACTTATATAAGTTCCCTAAGTGATAAACATTTAAGAATTGAAAATATATATTTGAAATTAGTGTGAGAAATATAGTTGAAATGTTTTAGATTTGATTGTGCACAACATTTATTTGAAACGATGGTGGCATTAGTAACGGGGACTTTTATGTTTAGCCTGAAGTAAATTTATCGCGCCTTAATATGGCGTACAAGGTGAGTGGTTCAGATATGAAACACGATTAAACCTGGGTAATGGTGGGAAGATCACATAGTTATTCATATAGCAGTATACATGACGCTGACATAGTATTCTAACATCTTGGTAGTATTGAGTAGAGGGTATTCATATATTTGCACTTTGAAAATTTAAGACAGCCACTGTAATAGATACTCAACCTTTAACTATAGCAATGTTATAATTCTTAGAATTTAAAGATCATTCACCTTCATTGATACTGAGACCAAAAAAAATTAAATTGTGACTTGCGGCCTATATTCTTTCCTTCACTTTATCAAGTGTACTACCTTGTAAAACGCAACTAATTCTCACTGAGCTCATTTTAGTTTTAATTGGCTGGATAATTCATCTGCATGAAAAAATAACTTAAACATATCTCTCAAATCGCATAAGCTTTCTTGGATAGTTAAATTATATCACAATACAAGTCCTGTATTTGTTAGAATCCTACTTAGTTAATTTAAACTATTATATTGTATACAAATCTATTACTACATTTCTCTAATCTAATCTGTGTTATCTGTCAACAGAAACCATGGCGAGGGAACAAGGAGGATGGTAAGCGTATCCGGCGTAACTCACTGACAACTCTCCACTCCCTACCCGCTGGGGACCTGAGCGTGGGGAGCATGGAGCGACAGTCCACCGTCCCCCACGGCTTTAACGTAAGTCACCAGCTGCAGTAACTGAAATATAAGAAGAATATTTTTATGAACCAGAATTCCATTAATGAGATTTTCCTACTCCATTTTTTATCTTTAAGGAGTTTTATACGAGACTTGATAATTTATTTTCTACATAATCAAGATAAATTTCAAATCTGAATTAAATTAAGTAGACCCAGCGTCATCAGATATGTTCCTTGACATCACAATGTAGATATGCTTTACATTATAACTTCTTATGGTACTGAGAGGTAAACGCTCCATTTAAAGCTTTAAGTAGTGAACTCTTGTTAGAAAAGAAACTATTTTTGGGAGTAGCATCTTAGACCAGCTATAGAATGAATGACTATTTTTAATGAAATTTCAAAAATGTAATCAGTTGATTCCTGCTGATTATGAAGAATTGGCAACAGGAAAGTGCAGAACTACTCATTCAAGTGTCCCAAAAGACAGTAACCAAAAGTTGAGCCAGAAAAATACATTTTAATGAACATGTCCACAAGTACTGACAGAATTGAATCCCTGTTAAATTTTGTGTGAAAATCTTATTTATAATCACTGATTCTCTGTTTTCAGGAGGATGGTCTGATCACGTACTTTGAGGACACGTGGGTGGCAGAGAAGGAGCGAAGAAACTCTGTCGCCAAGGAGATCAACGTACGCGACTCCGAGATGTACAAGAACAACCGCCCACCACCACTCTTCTATGGTACTGTATCAGATAATATAAATGCTACATAAGAATAATTTTAGGTCAAATTGATATAAGTTAATGCTTACTTTAAGGAAGCTTTCTGACAGCTGCTTCAAGGAGGTTGTGCTTAAGCAATAGCCCATAAGTTAAAAGCCATAAGTTGTAGCCCATAGCCCATAAGTTATAGCCCATTTAAGTAATAACCCATAAGTTAATCCCTAATTTATATACCAGGTACTACCCTAGTTAATGTTTATAGTTTTGCTTTTGCTGCTTCACCTAAGATGACTTTGTGATTTCAATGCTTGCTTTATGTATTGGTCATTATTTGATGCCATCAAATGTACGGTACAATTTTGTTAGCAATATAATTTTGGAGTTTCATAACTACGTTCAGTCTAATCTTTGGTTAATATTCTAATGGAGACTATTTGTTATAAAAACAAGTTTTGCCGTTTCTAGCTCGTGTGCTAACGCGTGGACGAAATGATGGTAAACTGGAGTATATTTTGCGCTAACAGTTTCCATTTTGTTGTACCTTTTTTTTAAAACTACCCAATATTTTGATGTTTTACCGTGTGAAGAGGCATGCATCTAACCTTTTATTCTTCTGTTTTCATTCACCTCAGAAAAAAAAAGAAGAAAAAAGAACTATTTTTGGTTGTCCTTGCTCAGAATAAAGTGTAATGAAAAAAGAAATTATTCAATGAATTTGACTTAAATCTCCATATGAAAGTAATCTAATGTAGAATTTTCAGCTGAGTTGGACAACAATTGGACTGAGGTGAGGTGAAAATGGAACTATTTTTGAGAGTATTGTTTGTTGTCAGTGTTTTACATTGGGATGGAGAGATTGAGATAGTTTTAAGAACAACTTGGCATGTCACTAGGCTCTGGCGGTTTGGAACCGTGGTTTTGTACATCCATACATTCAGTACTGACACAGTAGTGTGTTCAGTATTGTTACAGCAGATTGTTCAGTACTCTTACAGCAGTGAGTTCAATAGTGATACAGCAGTTTTCAGTACTATTACAGCGTCCAGTACTATTATAGTAGCAAGTCTGCATGCCTGTATGTTAATGTCTCAACCCACTAAACATTGAGTAAATAATACTACATTTTATCCAATAACCTTTTATAAATAGCTTAAGGTCGACTGATCAAGTTATGATTGAGATATAGACAAATAGACTCTATAGAAAAGCATTCTCCTTAAGTATTTTTTTTCTATTTGAAACTTTACGTTCAGATATAGACCAAGGTAGTCAGCTTACAATGAAATGCTTCGTCATTGGTGTATCTTTATTTTGTGTCACACATATAGTCCTTCTTATTTGTAATTCACATAAACTTACCCACATACCTTTATGACTCTTAGAGTACGTAACGATGCACCGTAAGAAGAAGCCCAACTTCTCTGACCTGGCGCCGAACTACGCGCCGTACAAACCGGAGTACCTGGGTAACATCCTGCTGAACGGTCACCTGGTACGAGCCTCTGCCAACTACGGCTGCTTCTTCACCGTCAACACCGCCAACAAGGAGGCCTGGAGGGTGCCCGAGAACCTCAGGGTAAGGGACTTTCTTTCATAATTTTAGTGCTACAGTGAACTTAATGAGTAGAATTTATAGGAAACTTCAAGAGTTACCTATGTAGACACACACCTTAATGAAGAACCTCAAACTTCTTAGGGCAAAAAGTCTAACCAAAACAATAGACAGGTGTACATATATATAATTATATCACTCTTGTTGTAGGTTTTATCAGTAAAGTATTATAGAGATTCAGAAAACCAACTTTGGATTTACATCCATAGGAATAGGGTATTTTTCTCAGAAATCTGTCTCAGGAAAGAAAAAAGCACCTTTCAAGAAATCAGCAGAACAGGACAATCCACTTAAGCCCTTTGATTTGAATGAAATTGATTAATACTTTCATACATTGTGTGAATATTATACTATAATCTCAATAATCGATGCTCACTGTTTCTGTTTATCAGTTGCTTATGCGTCCCTGTGCCATGGTCCAGCCAGACGTAAAAGTCATCATCGAGGTGTTCCTCTACAGTAACGGCTTCCCCAACTACAAACAGCTGACGGATAAACTGACACTGCTGTTTAAACTTGTCAACTCTCAGGTAGGTTACTCTGACCCTAACTCTGTAGGTTACTCTGTTCCTAACTCAAAGTTGAGGGAACCTAACTACCAATAGCCTATAGAGGAAGTGACACTGCTAGGTAAATAGTTGGAGGCAGATTTCTCATTATGGATTCCCCACTTCTGATATGATTATGACTAATGAACAAAGTGTTCTTGCAACTAAGTCACAAATATGAAATTTATTCAGTCAGGGATTAATAAGATGCATAAAACAGGAAAGGGAAATTGTGGACTGACATATGTTATGACATCACAAATACATGGTTTATCCATAAGAATATAATACAGAATATAATTATTATCATGTTTCATCATTCAGCAAAAACATTGTACTATTAGGTAGTGAATATTACTTATGTCACTTTCAGCTGCCGCGGCGTCCTCAGTACCAGTGCAGCCTGAAGTGTATCACAACCGTCCTGAAAATTGCCTTCGTCAATTATCAAGAGTTGCGCCTCTGGGAAAAGAAGCGCCAGAAGAAGAACAAAGGTAGGTGGTTCTCCTTATTCAAAAACTGACTGTATATATGTATAACAAGGATGTGTGTGCTTTGGTAGAAGAACAACACATTTGCCAGATTTTTACTTTTAGAATCGAATGGGAATTTTGAAGGTTTTAAGACATGAAATTTGTAAACTTTAAGATAAGCCCATATTTTTCATACTGTTGTTGTGCAAAACAATTTTGGCATTTTAACCTAGAACTAATCATTTATGCTTTAAGAGGTACTTGAACATAAGAATTGGTCCTTGGGAACTGTCCATTAATAATTATAGCTTCACATTAACCCTAATTACCCTTTGCATGTTTTGGACAGCCACATATGCCAAACTAATGCATTTGTTGGGCTGTCAGTTTTCAATGTGTAATTTTGAGAACATTTTGCATTCTAACTTTACCTAACCTATTCAAAGGAGGAGGCCAATGGGAGGAATTGCTTATAATCTGACTTCATCGACTAACACATTAACCCGTGTTTATCACCCCAGTTCAAGATTCAGACCCGGAAACCTCCGATTCCCCTTCAGCCACGCCCAGTGACATCAGCCTGGACGAAGTAGCTGTGATCCGTGCACTGAAGATGGTGCTTAACGCTAAGACGGAGACGCAGGAGGAGGCTGCTACCATGAAGGGTTTACTGCGGGATGTGTTCCCACAGGCAAGTCGGCCCAAGTCGGGGCTGCCCGGCCCTCGTAAGGAGCTACTCAAGGCTGTGGAGGAGCAGCTCGCTCAGGACCGCCTCCAGCCCAACAAACACATGGTGGACACTGTAAGTGGGGTATTATAGAAGGGGTTGTTAGTTTTCAGATTCTTTAAAAACAGTTAAAACACAATTAAAACACAGCAAAACAACAGATAAGTAGAAGTCACAACTGAATTGAACAGCTCTGAACCCAAGGGGAGCACCTGATAGATTCTCAGAAGCTGTTTAGAACTTTAGAGGTATTTCAGATTAGATTCAGATCACATACAAAATCTGAAATTTGTAGAAGGAAGTGATGAATATTGCCTTCTGATTGGTTGGTATTTCTATGAACACACTGTACTGCAGATCTACTCACTCTCTCACTCTCCAAACCTAGACCTTAGTTTTCAGATTTTTTATCTGACCCTTACTTACATCCCAGCATTGATTCAGCAATCAAATTTTATATATTTTGCACTTCATCTTTTCCTTCTTTCTCTCTATATTGAAAACTTAAATTTTACAACTGTTTGACTGCTGGTCACAAGATGCAACTGCTTTCAGACTAGACACATACTGTACCTTTGAGTGCTAAATGAGCATGACTATAGAACCTTCTCCAACCTGTACCTGGCTGGTCAACTATAACAGAGTCCCACAAATGATTATACCTCTCAATTCATTCCATGAATTTGTCAATCTTCAAAGCCTCATCATCAATTCAAGATCTCATTTCCGATTGGTGTCTGGGTTCACCAAGGTTGCCATGTTTTGATCCCCTGCTGTTTGCCCGGTCTGTCACTCTCATCTCATAGATACGATCCCCAAAGACTGACTAAGTCAAAACACACATCTGAAAAGTCAGAATTCGTCCTAACTTATTTTTGCCATGAAAATGACCCTGGCTGTTGGTATGGCGTAAAACATCCATCACTCACTCACTCTCATTTCCCAAACAGATGATGCAGCTGTATACAGCTCTCCAGTCACGTCAGACCGTGATGCTCGTTGGTCCTGCGGGCTCTGGTAAGACGACATGTTACCGCATGTTGGCCAAGACGCTGACTACCCTACACTACGGTACTCCATCCGAGGCCAAGGATGAGGAACTCGTGCCCGAGAAGTCTCTCATGTCACAGTACAAACAGAAACTCAAGGTATGCTTTGAACAATTTAAGAAAGTGCTGTCTTTGAAAGAGAGCATACACAATATCATGTTTTTGAGATATGCTATAAGTTGTAATCAAAATAACTGTGTGACATTTAGTCAAGTTTTTTTCAAATGTTGTACAAAAGTTATTGTCAAGTACATGTACTGTCTTTGAAATAGTGTTTACAGAATGATATTTGTTTGGTAATCTTAATGATTAAGTAGGACTGTATGGCACTCAAACCAGTTATTATTGGAAAAAGGTTGTAAAGATTAGTTTTTGTCAAGAAACAACTAATCTACTTATACACTTCATGCTTGATTTAGCCATTAAAGGCACATTCAGTTACATCTCACATTATTTTCAGATTTTCTTTAAAAACAATATTGTACATCTGTCACCTTTAAACATATTTTATAGTTTTCATTTTTTTTTTTTTTTTTTTAATTCTTTATTTCCCCAAAAAAAAGACTTTCAAGCAAGCTTGATCTTCCAAGTTTTTTACTGTATATTTCCTAAGTTCAGGTCACAGTAAAGTTTCAAGAAAAGAATAAAAAATTGATGATAAAATTATAATAATTGATTGTAATGTACTAACAATGGTACAATGTTTCCATTTGGGAGATGTTCCATCAATATAACATTTCAATGTTAAAGAAGTTGAGTATAATAAGTGCAACTTGTTTTGATAATTTGCCAATACTCGCAAAGGATTCGGATGAGCCCGCGGAGGAGGAGGAAAACAAGGGAGAGGTATCCAACAGTGTTGTTCTTTCTGTTGGGATATGGAGTAGTTTGGCATTTTTAGTTTGTCATGCACAATAAACATGTATACACAATATAAAATACATACCACCATTATAGTTAAAACCAATAGATAGTACATGGTTCACATAGAATTATTGTATCGTCTTCTAAGGTCATTGCAAATGTATATGTTAGACACTAGAGGTCTAGTTACACAATGCTACTTTATTCGGTTGAGGGAAAATTTGTGAATACAAAAACCCAGTTTTCATATTTCTGTCTTGAATGAGTTCCCAACTTTTTAATTTCAAATCTTAAACCCAATACTTGATCTACAATTGGCATATTCTCCATATAATACTCTGTCCCAATGAAATAAATAACTGCATTATCATATATTTCTGTCAGTCCTAATAAAAGAAGCATTGGCACCGTTAGATGTGAAAACTGGTGTTTGAAGTGTTTAACCCCATACAAAATTACCTCTGTGAAACACAATGCAGAGGCTAGTTGGTGACAGGAAAAGGTGTACACTTGCCCTCTAACAGCACCAGGAAATTAACCCCAAGTTAATAGAGCACACATATTCAGTTCATTGTGTTTTGTTGTCATGTAACTTTGGTTTTTAATTTTTTTTCTAGATGTTTTTTCTCAATTCTTTTAATTCCCTTAAAGAGAAACCGCGCTCAACTACCCCCGTTAGACGACTCAAGGGTGATTCTTCAACTTTATCCTATTCCCTTTTTTGTCCAATGTATTTGTTTACTTTGTGTTCAGTGTTTTAATTATTTATGTTGTAAATTGATTTTTGATCAGCAGAATTTTACTAATTAAACATTACCCCCCTTCTTCTGATAAATTTGAACAATTGTTAATCTTGTTGATTTTCTCATGAAATATTTTTTTAACCTTTGAATTAATTTTGTAACCCACAGCAATTTTCAATGTTTTGGGATGCTGGGTCATGAAGGTTGCCATAATATTAAATAAAGCTTTTCATTAAGTATAGTAGAAAATAAGTAAATTTTGATTTTTAAAGGATCCTTTCATTTGCTTTATCATAGATAATAAGTTACAGAAAAGAGATTGATAATTATATTAAGTTCATAAGTAAATTGCATCTCAGATGTAATAATGTTTTTAAAGATGAGATTCCAATGTGAATTGATGGAGAACAGATTTTAATTACTTTATATAGACTCACCATTATGGGTAAAAGTTGTTTTTTATATGAGGTGTAATTCTTGTAACGCAGGAAATGTGACCATATATCATGATGAGTTCTAGGTGGTACAAAAACCCTTAACTGCATCTAGAATTATGATCATAAAAGTAATCTGTGCTCTTAAGAAGTGCAATACAGCAGCTAGAGCGTGTATTCCAATAGGTGATTCTGACAACTGGCAAATTGTTAATTCATTACTTTTGTCTAACAATATGACAACAGATTATACATCCTATATATCTTGTGGAAAGAGATAACAAAATGTCAAGGATTTACCATTATTCCAATCTGCAGTTTTTGAAGTTGACTAGCAGAATACAGTCTTTATCTGAAAGTTGGGCTAAGCTTGATACAGCAATTCATCAAAGATTGACCTGCAAATATTACCAAATATGATAAGTTCCAGAACATTTATTTCATTGTTAAAGCCCAAGAGAGGTAAGACAAACAGCACAGCTTCCTGTAAACCACATAATAGTAGTTGATCAACTTCCCCCTTTTCACCAACATAGATTCTGCGCGACCTCCCTGAGCGTGAACAGGCGAAGGCTCAGCCAAAGAAGTGGCAGAAGATGACCAAGATGTCGAATCTGCTGCGAAATACGCTCACCACTTTCCAGTCCCTCGCTGCAGATGAAGAAGAATCAGATGAAGAACAATACCCAAAAGTGGATGTAGAGAGTGTTTACCCGAGTGCTTTTTCACCTGAAGAGGTAAGTAATAATTTGTATATGTATTGGCCTAAAGAGTGTCCTATGATTAAACATTCAAACTTTATGATATAAATAATAAACTTCTTTAATGGAGTTGTTTAAATGTGTTTTTATAAATCTAGCATTTTAATCTTTCATGTATATAATGCAACTTTTTTGAGTAACAACTCAAACTCTTTATAACAGAAGTAATAAAACTTCTTTGATGGTGTTGTCTGAATGACTTGGTATCTTATACAATGAAGAGTCTTTCATTTATATACTGTAACTCTTTTTATGAAAAATAGTACTTACATAGAGGATATATGCATTATGTATTAAATCATTTAAATAGGAGTGATACTTTGAAGTCAAATGTTTTTGTAATTCTTCTGCTTATGTCATTTCTGTAAAAAATGGTCTTTTATGATTCCAATCACGTTGGAATTGGAATCTAATAATGTTAGAAACCCAGTAGAATAAACTAAGGCATCCCAAAATTTTCTTTTTAATTGGATCTTTCACTGACTAAGATAATGCTAAATATGATTTAGTAATTTCTAATGAACTATTAATTTGAAATAGAATAAGTGACCACACTTCTCTGGGAGAGTTTCACTTTAAGCCATGAAACTTCTTGTAGTTTCTTAAAACAAAGATTAGTCATATTTCTGGGGCATAAATTAAGACATTTTCTAGTTAATTATCACCATTTCTTGAAGTAAATCTAGACAATTTCTTCAAAAATAATTCCTAGTACAAAATGGCTAGGTTTGAAGGAATTATTTTTGTGCAAAATCCTTAAAATATTGCATTAATGCATGCAATTTCTTTGGATTTAATGCACAATTTTAGGCAAATTTATGAATGTTCACCTTAGAAATCATATGAATGTTCCCCTCAGAAACTACCCTATTTCTATGTTCCTAAATTAAAACACCAATTTCCCTTAGAGTGTACCATAAGTTGATCATTTGATATTTCTTGTAATCCTAAGAACCAAGAATTGCAATAAGTGGTGCTGATTGACCGAGCGCTCCTTTTTCAGTACCCCCTAGTTGATGTCAAAGTTGTCTTCCCCAATACCTATACGTACCCCGAGGTATGTCGCCCCGAGCACTCCTGCATGGTCCCTCTGCATGTCACACCTGTACATAAAAGAGCATGGCACAGGCATTAGCACTCACTGAACAGCCCCACATGTATATCTGCACAAAGCAAACAAAATTGTATACATGGATAGATAGGGTTGATAATTTACTAATCATAATCAAATCTAATATTTGTTTTCAACTTTTGGACAGTTTCTCTTACTTTTGGTAGCCCTGTACAAGATCAAGTAACTGGTGCCAATAGTACTTCGTGGGTTGGGCCCAGGTGGTGAAAAAGATTTTCATGAACCATTGTTTTTTTGGTGTTTTTTTTCTTCAAAATTAAGAAATATCCCCTAGAAATGTTTCTCAACACAGCTTATTCACACAACCTCCAACCCTGATAAGCAATGCTGATAAGTAAACATTTCAGGAAAATAATATTGGTATAAACAAAAAGAAATATTCATCATGAGAACCATGCAGAAGCTGTTTGCTTGTGGGAAACCCCTACAGAATGAAAATGAGTGTTTGCATTCTCAGACACTATCCCTTCATTTCCACCATTTATATTGCATTATTTCAGTTGTTTGTGTAGCCTAGATTCTCTAGTCCTATTGTTTCTGCCAGTGTATTTCGGGTGATGGAACTTGTCTTCTTTTCAAGAACAAAGCTATATATTAGTAGTTCTAATTTTGCAACCTGTATATTTTGGTTGAGGGGTAAGACATCATTCTAAGCACTTCAAAGACTTTGTTTTGTTTTGTTCTCTACAACACCAGTGTAACATTATTTCAATCTATTTATTTTGCACTTTCTAAGAAACCTTGTTTATGATTTCTGTTTATATCACAAAGTAAACTTACTTTATGAATCACTTAAGTTAGACATTAAGCACCAAAGGCTTAGATGATTATGTACATATCTAACTTTTCTGTTGAAACCAAAGCCATGTAACATGACCTATAAATCTTTAGAGCCTTTCTCTTGATTTAAGCTAGTAAACAAATTGATTTGATAAACCATTAAGCGAATAGGTTATATGTTTCTGTAGAGCTTTTACTGATTACATAAATGTGTTTGTTAAAGATTTCCCACCACCTCCCTTCATCTCCTTATTGTAGGTAGAAACCAACAGACCATCTGTTACTTTATATGCTGTAGGTAGATAGTAAAGATCTACAGTCTTTTGGAAAAAGTTGGGGCTATATATTTTTTTAAACTCATCCCATCTTATCTAATGGTAACCATATCCAAACTTGTAACAGACTGGAAATTTTTAGTATCAAAACAAAAACTTGTAACATCTTCTGACATACCAATACATTTTGAAGGAAAGATATCCACAGTTTGGGATCACTAAGGAATCTTTCTTTCCTGTTGAAGGCCAAAACCTATTCCAAAAGACTGTGATGTGTTTTGACATATTCTCTGCAAAGTCATTAAGGGGACAACAATCAAATATTGGTAATAAAGCATTATTCCTTTACTGTTCTCAGCTCTTTGGACACTTCGTAGATGGAAAATGGCAGGCTGGTCTGATGACCCGGATCCTATCTAACGCACACGTTCAGTCAGAGGCAGCCCGCTGGATGATTGATACCCACAATGAGAGGAAGAAACCTGGCTGCAACCCACCCACAATGATTCAGAAGTGGATCATCCTGGATGGTGTTGTAAATCCTGCGTGGGTCGATACCATGGCCACGCTGTATGCCGAGTCCAGAAAGTTGTCTCTGGCCAACAGTCAGTCAATCAATCTGCAGGGTAAGTACTTTATTATTAGAAAAAATAGATATATTTATTAAAGATATAAATTTTGCACATATAGCTATTTTTATGGTATAGTTCTGGAAGTTGTTCTTGAATCAAAATTGTAATTGATTATTAGAAGTCTAAAGTATCAAAAATTTGCTGAGTTACATCAACAGTTTGTTATTATTCCTGTGAAGAAAACTTCAAAAAAAAGTAAATAATAGACATTGCTGTACATCTTTTGCAGAAGCCACCTCCATGATTTTTGAGGTTGGTGACCTCGCGAATGCTTCGCCATCAGTGATTGGTCAGTGTGCGGTGCTTTGCTGCAGTCCAGAAATGGTCTCCTGGAAGGGGCTGTTTGAGGCCTGGGGCCAGACCGCCAAACAAAAATGGGTTCTCAATACTGCAGGGTAAGTCATTTGTATGAATACAAGTTTAACCGTATATCAAGGTTTTTCTTGGGGGAATGCTGTTTAAGTTTATATATGCATGCATTTTTTTAAAGTCTATGACTTTATCTTTAACAAGGTGAAGCCATTTGAAAGTTGTGTTATTGATATCAAATTCATTGAGGTTTTAGAAAAGATTGCAACTGAGAACTTGTTCCATTTTGTAAATGAACAAAGTTCCTCTGGCATGTATCTTCTCAAAAGACTGTTCAAAACCCGTGTATAAAATGTTCAAATATTTCTGATAATTATGTTTATAATTGTGAAATATGAATTTGGTATCTTTCTTTCATTATTGCACTCAGTAGCCTTAGTCATGATTCATACGTTCATAATCTATAACTTTCATCTGTATATTGAAAATGTAAACTGTAGTTCACAAACTTATTTTCCCTTTGTTCAGATGGCAAGTGCTGAGTTCCCTGGTGAACAGCGTTTTCAATGCGACACTGAACTTCATATCCAAGGAATGTCGATCCTCACTGACCTACAACCCAGGTACTAGTGCAAACCGTACGCGGACAGTGGCCGGGCTTCAGGAGGTCATGTCGTTCATTAGACTCATGGCCGCCTGCCTGGACCGACACCTGAAGAGGGACGAGATAGAGAAGCAGGTCTTAGGGTCTGAGAATGGCCAAGGTAAGGTCATAGATCAAAATTTTGTTCTCTGAGATTGTTTGCTTATGTCTCTCGTCAGCATGTAGTTAGTAATCGAGATTTTACTAAAGCCAATCAATACTGCTTGGGATCCAATGGTTAATTATATAATTAATTATTATTATTAAGGGAAAAAAGAGGGTTAGTAGGTGTCTATGTACTAAATTTGAAAATATTATTAAAAAAGGAGGGAATATTTCATAAATGGTCAAAGGAAAAGTATTTGTATTCCAAAATGTGGAAAACTTAAAGTAAATTTGTTGGCAGTTCTAAAACACAGTATATTTGTTTTCAAAGAAGGTTTAAACATTTCAGAAAAAAATACCCCTTTACTACAGTATCTTTTAAGTCAGTTCTAATTGATTTATATCTAACATTGGTTGTCTTCTCTTCAGCATCTAACAAAACAATATCAAGGATCACTTATTACATACCTTAATTGTATCTGAATGAACCTTGCCTAAACATAGAGTATTGTCCCTCCTCCTGAATCTTTTCAAATCTCCCAATGTAGCCAACGGGGACAGATCAGAGACAGTACGTACCCCTCGTGGACGGGCTGTGGAGAGTGCCATGACCTCCTCAGGTCGGCTGACAAGCCTGTCGCGGGTTGAAGACCTCATCCCTAACTATATGGGTATGGTGAAGAGCATGTTCGCCTTCGCCTACATCTGGGGCTTTGGTGGTGGACTCCATGACAGGTAAGAAATTAAACACTGACTCACCTCTCAATATCAATAAAAAATCTTGTCTTAATGAAATAAGCAATTGCCATCTCTTTTTTGATGCCTTGCGCCATACAAAGATATAATCATATAAATGTAGTTAAAGTAAGGCATCAAAGGAGGCATACCGGATTTGAATTGTTCTTTTGTTGTTGTGCACTGGGGTATGTAATTGGGCTATTAGCACCTTTCCAACTCCCCCCTCCCCCTTTCCCCTCTGCCCTCAGGTATTCACCTCTGTTCTCATTGGTCACTGGTGGTGGTTGTACTGGGAGAAGTAGGAAGGGGAATAGGTATGATTGACAGGTGGGGCACGGCCTCATTGATGAATACTACTGGGGTAGACTGTATTTACATCCAAGTCTGCTGGTTGCTCAAACTAGTAGGAGCAGGTACCTAGGTCATGGAAGGACTAGAAACTGGGGCGACCACTACAGTGGCGAGGTGGGCAGAGGTCAGGAGGGGAGGGGAAAAGGGGAGGCATGGGCATGTATAGGGGGTCTAGACCCTTAAAATCGACACTGCTACACGGCCCTTTTTTAAATGCGACACGGCGACAGGGCCCTTTTTTAAATGTGACATGGCAAATAAGGGACAAATGACATTGCCCTTTTCTTAATTTCGACAAGGGACAGGGGCTTTAAAACGATAGGGACAGGGGACAAGGCCATTTCTTAAATTCGACATTGGACATGGGTATTAACTGATTTATAACGACATGCGACAGGGCCATTTTTTAAATTTGACAGGCAACATGGGGACCCCCCGTCTAGACCCCCTATATAGTTGTCGTTCGTCAATGGGCAGTGTGTGCCAATAGCGGCTGGAAGTGAGTCCGGCCACGAGACTGCCCATAGTGTTGATTACAGGTACAAGTGGTGTTCACTGGTGCCACGCCTCACTGAACATATCACAGGTAGCAGTGGCCGCTGGTCAGGGTGTCCCACCTGAACACACCTGGCTGGGACCAGTCAGGCCCTTTTGCACCACTATTTCGCCGTACATGCCCTATTGCACCAATGTCGTGTTCTTACCTGAATGCTCTAAGACCTGAGAGGGGTGCCCAACGGGTTAAGTGCTATTTTAGGGATCCAATGACGACACACATACAGGTTGAGATGGTTGACAATCTAAACCTCTCAACTAACTTAGTATCGAGCCCCAGCCCACACATACCCCTCCCCTTTTTCTGGGGAAGACACCTCAGACCCCCCACCCCCCCACCCCCCCACCCCCACCCTATATCTGCCTATTTGCACCTAAAAGATAGAGATCCGCAATTTCAACTCTTCAAAACTTGGCAACACTGAATACCCAGACCTACCGCCTATGACCCGTGGAACCCGTATACGGGATGTACTGGTAAAGTGAGCAGTAGTGATCCCCATACACGGGGTCAGATGTCCAACCCGACCCCTCAATATTTTTTTAATTAGGCCAGGGGTCAGGGTCTGATGCCGTCGCTGATAGACCCGAGGTGTTTGAGGGCAGACTCCCTGTTACATGCCCAGTGGACCGTGTCAATGGCCAGGCGGGTGGGGGTAGTGGAGTAGACGGGTACCATGGTCATTGTCCGCAAGGCATCTTCGGCCGGCATCTACAGCCGGTCGAAAATCTTCAGATTTCTAGTGTTACTTAGTACAGAAAACAGAGACTGGTCCTTAAGAGCAACTTACAAAGTAAAGGTCTATTTTATTCTTTTTTTTTCATTTATTATGAACAATCATATTGATATCCAAATAAGTCTTGTTGCCTTATGTCATCCACAAAATCTAAGACTATTCTAATGCATGCTTTCATTCGTGATCATCATTTTTCAATATGTCAATCACATTCAATACTTCAATACTGTTTGTGCAATAAATCCGCTACTTCTCTTTGACCATGATCTAGCTGTATGGAGAAGTTCAGTCAATTTGCAAGGGAGACCCTGAGTAAAGCAGCACACCCTGTGATGGTGCCGGAGCAGGGCACAGTGTACGACTATTACGTGGACTTTAAGTCTGGTCATTTCATGAGGTGGGCTGACCGCACGTTGGAGAGGGCAAGGAACGTGGCCACGCACTATACCGTTCTACCAGAGGTAATTAACTTGAGAAATTACACCTGGAGACTAGAGATAGTTTTTGGTATTCATAATAGTAATCCTGATTTTCCCTATCATTTTCCCTGTCCGTTTTGTAATCAATACTCTTTCTATATTTCAGTTTGACCGTTATAACTTCCTGGTTGACCTATTGTTGGGTGCAGAGCAGCCTGTGCTCATCACTGGAGCGCCTGGGGTTGGCAAAAGTAGCCTTATCGAGGTGAGTCAAAATTCAATACCTAATAACCTTCTTTGTTACTTTGCTTCTTGCCAACATAAAAATGTTTTTCTTTGTCATTATTGCCTACTCAAATCTCCAGTGTGAGAAAATCATGATATCTTTTTACAATCTTCATTAAATATAACAAAGTACCTTTTCCTTTCATATCCAGTACCTAGTTCAGGTGAAACACCCCTACTCACGTCTGCCTGTGTCACCGGGACTGGGTGTGAACTCTGTCTACTCGACCATTATGACCCGCGTCCATGAGCCCCGCCAGCAGAAGGTGCTTGGTTTGTCTGGTGTCCTCGGTGGGCAGGGACAGAAGAGTAGACACCTGTTCTTCTTAGATGACCTCAACACGGCAAAGACTGACAGCGGAGGTAAGGTCATAAAACAACGTACCCAGGGCTTTTTGTGGTAGCATCAAAGACAGACACAATACACTATACAAAAATAAAATAATGTACCCAGAGTTTTAAGTGAGAAGAGGTATTTTAAGGTCTTAAGTATTTGTCTATATTTCTTGATTATTTTCAAAGTTATGCAAAAGTATTTTCAAAGTTTTTCAAGTACTGATGTTTAATATTTCAAAAATGATCTTTAGATTTATAAGAAATAAATGAAAATGGTTTAAATACTAATGTTACTTTTGCAAATGATGTGAGAAACAGTTCAAAGTGGACCAAACAAACAGTTTGCTTTCTAATCTAACTAGATCAGAAATGTTTTACTGTGATGCAATATAATACAATATTCATAATGCACTCTTTTAAATATGTTTGGCATTTTTTCATTTGTCCTGCAGGCAGTCAGCCCGTGCTGGAGCTGGTTCGACAGCTCATCAACCAGAACGGTACATTTGACCGGTCACGACATGTGTTTGTCACTCTACCTGACATCGGTTTCCTCTGTGCTGCTTCCACACCCGAGTCTCCAGGTAAGTGAACAACTGAGGGATGGAGATTCTTGTTTAAATCTGGAATATTGTATATATATATCTTTTTTTTGAAAGATGTTTTTGCATATGAAGAGTTCTTTTTTTTTTAATTGAAACACTGAATTCATGGATGTAACTTTTCAGATTTGTGTCAGATTACTGAGAGGGTTTAAGGCACAGATATATATGCTGTTTCAGATTTGTTCATTAACTTACTCTCCTGACTAAAATCTAGAGAACTATATTCATGCAATCCAAGATACATATGCTCTGCTTTCCTTTAGGTTCTGGCTATGGGCATGTGGCCCATGAGATGTCACCGCGGTTGACGAGACTGTTCACTGTGTTCACCATGTTCTCACCCTCCGACTCTACACTCTATGCCATGCACAATAAAACTGTACAAACCTGGCTTGAGGAGTTCCCGTCGAACTGCCTTGACCACCAGCCTGAGCTCGCTAAGGTGTGTCAGCACTTGTTTCTCAAAGCTACAGATGGTCCTTTTTATATTTTCTTTTTTCCTATTCACCAACCAAAATAGTAAAGTGACAAGTATGAAGAATCATTATGATATATGCAATTTTGAACTTCCAAGAACATAGAACATAAAAGGAGAAACAATAAAAATGAAATGAAAAGTTTCATCTATCAATAAAGTGTAATCTTTGGTATGAGGATAAATTGTTAGACATTTCATGATTTATCAATATAAGAGTTAATATAACATGTCAATCCCTTCCCCAGGCATGTGTTCGTGGCCTGCTGGATGTATACCGTGCAGTGCGTGACAACCTCCGGCCAACCCCGGCCCGCGCACACTACGTGTTTACCCTGCACGACCTAGCCCATGTGGTTGAGGGTATGCTGCTTCTCTCACCACGCTCTAAGGCCAAGCCCAAACCCAAGCCCAAAGCACGCCGCGAGAAGGACAAGGAGCTGGAGCAGGTCAACAGGGAGAGTGAGTAGCTTGCACAAATTTGAGTGGACAATCACAATTTTGTTGTCTTTGAAGTATTTTGATTTGATTTCATAAACAAAATCGTATTACTTTCTCTATACACTTTTACATTATAATTTAAAGATATCTTTGAACAATATATTTGATATAAAGAAAATCCTGAACTATTACAGGATTGGAAACAAAGGCCTAGGGGCATAAAGCCATTACATATATATGTGGTGCCCTGCCTGTGGGACACTGCACATAAAAGAATACTTGTCTGATACTTGTAGAGGCTGATCTGCTTATCTAGGAGCAAAGATGAAAGAACCCTGTGCCTCAGATCTATCAAGTCTGGCAGTTTAAACCAACTAACAAACAATTAGTGAAACACAAATGTAGTAAAGAAATCAACATTATCTATTTTCAGAGCGTGCCTCACTGGCAGCCCTGGGCCTACACACCCCAGTGACTGAGCTGCTGCGAGCCCGGTCAGAGAGTTGGGCGGGGATGTCATCTACGGAGGTCATGTCTCCGACTGTCAGCACCATCCGCTCTATCACCCGCCTCTGGTGCCACGAGTGTACCCGCACCTTCGGAGACAGGATCTTTGACAATGAAGGTAAGGCAGTGTGTCCTTTGAAGGATACTGTTTGGGTGTCATGATCTCTATAATTATTGTCATAATTATAGTAATGTTCTTCTAGCAGTAAGTGCCTTTTCTTTATTTTCCTTCAGAGAAAGTCAGGATGCTGTTTTGGTGACATATCTTGTCTAAGTGGTTGTCATAATATGACTTGGACAAGCACTACTATTTGACAATGTAGATATCATGTCTATATTGTCAGATAGTAATGTTTGTCTAAGTTTCATTTCTTTGTATCATTCAGCAAAAGTCATCATCTGCTTGCTTTTATAGTCTTTGATGTTGATTCTTTAATCAAGAAAAATCCCTTTAAATTGTTTCATAAGCCTATTAGCTCAACAGAATTATGGCAAATAGTCAACACTCACTTCACTACTGTTTTTATATTTCTATCTACAAGAAGATATTACTCAATGCATTATTCATATTCCCTTTTTGGCTTTCCACCCCTCAGACCAGCAGTGGTTTGAGCACCTGCTAGACGACGTGGTCACCAAGCGGTTCTGTACGGGCACTGAGGAGTCCCGCGACAAGATGACCACCATACCCGAGGATGCCGTGCAGGTGAATAAACTCAGAACAAGCCTACAGGTTTTCTAAAATGGGATGAGCTTGTATTTCACTGCTGTTAATATCATAAAATAACTCCTTCTCAAGTTCCTGGTTACTGGTGATCATATTCTAAATTTAACCCAATGTAAGGGAACCATTGAAGACTTTTTGGAAATATGGTGACTTATTTGCAATTACTAGTTATTATTCTGTAATATATCATTAGTATGGGAGATATAGTTCTAGTGTACAATAGTCCACCAGCATTATTTTGAAATGTCTCCTCATCCTACATCCCCCTTTAGCAGTCTTCAGTGTTGAAGGTGCCTGTGCCACCCATTGAGACTGCCTCTCGTGAGACGACCGGTATGACTGCAGATGAGCTCCGCCAGCTTAAGCTGGATGTGGCCCTGCCAGTGGGGAACACCCCTGACATGGGGCGGGATTCATCGCCCTCAGCCCCAAGTGGCACGAACCCGGCAGGAGAGGGAGCAAGGCCAGAGACCGACCAAGTCACCATCCCTGTGTCTACAGAAGGTGAGTAGAATGCAATTGTTATGGGTTATGGGGAATTTTCTAGTGTTACTCTTCATTAAATTTGAATATATCAAATTGCTCAGTCAGTTAAATTGGACATTTTGAAATTATCCAGTAAACAAAGTATATGGTTAAAGGTAATTCTCACTATGTATTCTGAAAACTAAGAATTCCTGCATTGACTGGTAAATATTTAAACAGTATATTCTATTCAGCTGCCTTATGTTTTGAGATTTGATAATGAATTTCCTATATGTGTACAAAACTAAAATTTGAGTATGGGATATACCAAAAAAGGGCTTCGGAATGTCTCGCATGAAACATACAGTTCTTATTTTATTATTCTACTGTTTCACTTTTTAGTTTGTCCAATATTCAAAATTTGCCTCTCACTTATCTTGGTAAATATCATACATAAACAACTGATCATGATGACCAGAAACAAAATAGAGGTAGTGAGACATCACTTTAAACCCACACTAAAAAGTCCCCCTTAATTTATTACTACTCAGAGGGCTCGGGTGGCTCTGAGCCAATTGTGAAGATAGCTGAGTCTGTCACCCCAGCAGACACGACCGATGGGGTAACGACAGACGCTGAGACCGCGGTGACCACTGAGGGGGAAGAGGAGGAGACCGAGTCAGAGGAGGAGTCAGAAACTGAGTCTGACTCCAGCGAGGAGACAGAAGAGGAGACGGAGGAGGAGGATACTGCCTCTCAGACCACAGGTACCGTAAAAAAACTAAAACCTTTGTTTTTATTCACAGAAAAGCCATGAGCCAGGTTGTGAAAAAAAGCACATCATCTCATTTTTCCATACAATTTATCATTCTTTTATGTCTGTTTCTTTTTGATGACATACATTTGACATTTATGACTCAGAAAGTTTTTGTCTTTTTCTAACACATTAGCATCAAACATTGTGCCCTCACCATTACAATGAAAAAAGAATTGTTAACTTATTATGAAAGCCATTTCCAGTGATTACATATTTCTATATCCTAACAGATTCTTGACTACTTAAATCTTATTTTTCTACCTAATCAGAAAGTAAATAAAAAACCTAAACATAATGAGAGGAATCATTTGACAGATCTTATCTTTCCCTTTTGCTTTAACATTACAGAACGCAGTACACCTGGTACAAAAAAGAAACCGCAGGAGATAAAGACATCGGCTACTAAGAAAACTCCCACAGGGAAACTACAGCGCCAAAGTAAGTCCCCATTTTACCACATAAATTCGATTACTTACTGTCCAAATCAGGAGAGGGAGTTTTGTGACTATTGTGATATATCCCAAATAAGTGTAAAAATGACTTATCTGGCTTAAAATAACAGATTCAGTAGTCCAATTTCTGATATCAAATAGTACTTTCATCTTTCTAAATACATCTGCCTACACTTAACTCTCTAGATGAAGGAAACCAAAGTACCTCGACTGACCCGTCAGAGGCTGAGACCTCCTCTCGGGCATCCCTCTCTCTTTTGAATATTGTCCGAATCAAAAGACAGTTCCGCAAGAGACGCCGGCAAGGTAGTCGCATGTGATATGACTGCCTCCTCACCATTTTTATGTTGACAATGCACTTTATCATGATCGTATTGATTTATGACAATTCATTTAAATAACCCATTGTTTCAGCCTTATCACACATTTCTATTTACTTTTTATTTTCTGGTCATTTCAAATTGTACAGTGAATATTCTTTTGAAAAATTGCTGGTTCTTATTCTTCAGGGCACGATATATATTTTGATAGATACAGGAGAATGGATTCTTTATTTGCATGCACACTCTTTCTCTATTGTTGTTGGTGTATTGTGATATGTTCGGACACTATGATACCACATTATGACTTGGATTTGAAATGTAGATGTTTTGAAAACTATTCCACCCTCCTCTTTTGATGCGTAAAATTATTTTTGCTTTATTCACCTCGTATATTTACCTTTTGATTTTGAAAAAGAACAACTTAGATTTATGAGTTTCATGACCTTTTAAAAAATTATCCTCTATAAAACCAGAAATATTTTCTCCTTTATTAAACCATAAACCATACACTTTAAAACATTCCACCATCTGCTAATCATCCCACTAGCATCTTGAAATCTACAGCCCTATTTCTTAGTGAAAAATTGATTCAATTATAAACTTGTCTTGGAAATAAACAACAAAAATATTTTACCACCCAGGTTCACTGTCAGAGAGTAAGTCGGTGAGCCCGCGTGCCCCAAGTACGAAGACCCCGACAGGCACACCGAGGTCTCAGAAGGGCCTAAAGCGAGGAGTGACCTTCAAGACTGGGCTTGTGGACAAGGAGATCCAGCGATATGCCGGCCCACTGCTCAATAAGGATGAGGTAAGACAGTGAATGAGGAACACTGGTTTGGTGGCTTGGTTTTTTATGTCATAATGGTCAGACTTTCTGTATTTTTCACTAGAGATAACTATTATTAAAGTCCAAAAGAAAAGTAATCTAAAGCTACATCTCAGACATATTTGATTGCAACAACAAACAATTTTTTTAATGAGGGGGTTATGTAGCAACTTTCATAAACTGGAAGTTATGTTTAAGGTTTGAAGATGTCTATTTGCTGTAGCAGTTGTTTGTGACTGTTAACTTTTCATTTCATCCTATCCATTGAATTATTGAATTAATTAATATTACATGTACAGTTACTACTTCATTAAATATCTTAATTGCCATGCTTATATATTGCAATTCCAGTAATAATTATTGATAATTGTCTTTGAAGGTGCGGAGTCCGTCCGAACAGCTGACTGGGTTCATCTTTACCCGGTTCATCCAAAGCATCCATGCCAACGTCTATGGTGTTCCAGCAGAACGGGGTGAATAAATACATAAAATATCTGTGGCTTATCTAATGAGATGGGGAAAATCTATAGAGTTTCTCTTGAGAAAGATGAATTTTCCAAGTTTTTAGGCAAGTGGTGATCCCTCTCTCTGAGGTCCAATGTGAATGGTTTCCCCTGTGAACTCAATCCATTAGATTTCCTTTGAGGTTTCAGTAACATATATATCAGCCCAAAATATTTGGTTATATAGTTCAGGATTCTTTTCTATTTTGGATTTCTTTTTATGGCTTCGAGTGAACAAAAATGTCAAAATCTATCCATTATTTCTCAAAACTGTAATATTTTTTCACTAAGAATTCTTTAAAAACTTCTAGGTTGAGGCAAAAGTTAAGGTAGGTTGGATTACCAGAATGCAACTTTTTTCCCCTTTGCCTTACTATTTCACTGCATCGAGTCTTGTTTTTTATATAATCCTTATGAAAAGGCTTCATATACTCTGAACTCAACCATTCTAGGTTACTCCGAGGCAACATATTCTCATCTGTCTACTGCACTCAACACGTGCCTTGGGCTTTTTAACTCGGAGACCAACCAGCGACTGGACATCGTCTTCTTTGAGGACGCTGTGAGACACATCACAAGACTTGTCAGGACATTTGTAAGTTAACTTCAGACATCTTCTCATGTTTGATTGCCTTCTATGAATTTCTTATTTTCAAAAAGTTGTTAATTAATGCAACATTAGATTCATGAATAAATCCTCAGTAATGTATCTCTTGTGCAGATTAAATGACTTGTTTTTAACTTTTAGTATCAAAGTTCAGAAATCTCAGTTGAAAGCAGATTATTTATTTGAGCAATCATTCTATGTGCTTTCGATATAAGTGTAGAAATGTTTCACCAAAATGCATTATCATAAATATATTTCTATTTTATTTTCAGATGGCATATGGGGGTCATGCGCTCTTACTGGGCCTGACCTATTGTACGGGTCGGGCCACACTCGTACGACTTGCCGCACACATCACCAACTGCAAGGTATGTTCATTTTATTGATCCTCCTCTAGTTTTCTTCTTCATTTAGATCAGTGACCATAATATCCTTTCAGTGCTGCTATCAATATCATATCAAAAAATAATTAGCCTATATAACTATCCACAGTGTATCAGGATATAAAGCAGTGGTTATATATCAGTGAAGCTGTTCATGTGAATATTGACAGTACCTCATGGATCAGGCAAACGATGATGAAGACATGGTGGGCTGTGCCTTGTTGACAATGTTTAAATGTTAAAATGTTACATTTTCTTATTTCACAGTTTTTAGTTCCATAAGTGTTGTTTTCAATCAGTTGACCTTAATTGGTTTTTGAGATAAAAGATAAAATGCTAAGTGATAATTTTATAGGAGATATATCAAATAAGTGTTGGATATAAAGTTATGGCTGCATAGGCACATAGGTGACTCTTAGGAAGAAGCTTTTATAATCCTTTTCGATGTAAGCTTGCTCATTACCTTCCTTATTCTCCGTTTTCGATGAGTGGATAACGTCGATAGTCCGATACATCGGAGTAATAACTTGGCCCAAGTCCCATAGAAATCAATGTTAAAAATGGGGGGGGACACATTGTGCTATTTTTGAAAGGAAGAATCTGTATGGAGATTGAAAGGCGTCCCATAGGAAATGGCTTGAGAGTGTAGAAATTAACATAAATAAGCCTGTATCTGGAGAGTGACGAGATGATGTCATAATGATATTCTAAAAATAGAACGAAAGTAGGTCGGGAATACCCCTTTCCCCCACTGGGGGCGGCCATATTGAAAATCTGCTGGTTCCTCGGTCTCTCGCTAGGGGGATATGGTCCTTCAGAGGGTGTAGGTTTTAACATAGGATCTCTATGGGAATTGAAAATTTTTCATTCTCCGTTTTCGATGAGTGGATAACGTCAATAGTCCAATATATCGGCGTCTTAACTTGGCCCAACTCCCATAGAAGTCAGTGTTAAAAATTGGGGGGGACACTGTGCTATTTCTAATGTAAAGAATCTGCTTGGAGATTGAGACTGTCGTCATAGAAAATGCCTTGAGAGTGTAGAAATTAGCATAAATAAGTCTGTATCTGGAGATTGACGAGATGATGTCATAATAATATTCTAAAAATAGAATGAAAGTAGGTCGGGAATGCCCCCATCACCCACTGGGGGTGGCCATATTGAATAAATTTGCATAGTACCAATACAATCTCCTCACACAAATGACCTCAGACTCTCAATCCATGCTCAATCTCGCTCTCTCTCTCTGTCTCTGTCTCTGTCTCTCTGTACCTGTCTCTCTGTCTTTCTCTGTCTCTCTCTGTCTCCCTCCCTCCCCTCCCTCCCCCCTCTCTCTCCCTTTCAGCTATTTAACAAAGTGGATAAGACGGAGCTTTTAGGTTCTTTAGAACCTAACATACTTGATCTTGTATTAAACTGGCGTTGCTTTCAATCTTCACCAAGCCCCACCTTTTCAATGCTAGCTTCCATTGGCCACAGAATAGTTAGAGCCAGAGGCAGAGTGCCAGTTGAATTAAATGCTGGTATATGAACTCATACATGTCACTATAAAATAAAGGGTAGAACACCAGCAACCAGCGAAATGAGTGCTTACACCTGACTGGAGCCCCTCCCACAGCTGGTCCAGTGGTGGCCCACTGGGGAGAGTGCCCGACTGTAATGCGGGGGGGGGCAGGGTTCGCCTCCCGCCTGCGGAACTAGCCTGGACCCACAGCCTGATCAATAGGCCTACCCTTTATGATAGGGCCGTGCGTCCACTCTACTGCGGAACGCACTTGTTGATATTAAAATGCTTTTGTTATACTTATGTGCATGCACATTAATCTTTCCCAGTGTCCTATGTTCAGTTCTTCTCAGATCTATTCAGTTGAGAGATTTACATTCATAGAAACAAATATTGTGTACCACTTAAATAGTTCTTGACACTTGTGTTATAGCTGTTTGAGCCGCCGGTCCACGAGAGCCCAGCCGAGAGCCGGCGATGTCTGCAGGAGACGATGAAGAGCTGTAGCCGCATCGCTGCCATCAAGAACCGACCAATGGTGCTGCTCGTCAAAGAGGATATGGGGCCAGAGTGTCTACAGGATGTATGCGCCTTTATCAATGAAGGTACAAGAAAATCTCATTTGGTCATAGTAGGTAGGAGGGGTCTTAAGCAGGGTGAACATAGAGAACCAACCAATGGTTCAACTGGTCACAGAGGACATGGGGCCCGAGCGTCAACGGGATGTCTGCGCCTTTATCAATGAAGGTATGAGATAATGGTTCGGGATGTCTTAGTACTTGGGAGTTAAGAAATCAACAGTGCTACTGGTTAAAGTGGACACTTGGCCAGAATAGTGGGTTGCCTATGTGTCTATTAGTGCAGATGTGAGTTTGAAGGGGCAGATAGTAACAGAAGTAAACGTTCAAACTTGTTGGATATATATTACTAAAAAGGCACAATCAGCAGGCTGCGCCTTAGCAGGTATGGGCCTTTATACAGCATACTTGATTCCAAGGATGCAGGAGTTACTAATCGCTTTCACGTTAACCAAGCTTTTCACGAAAGAAAGAAAACACACTTGAATGCTTATTGTTGTCTGATGTGGGATTCCGTTTCAGGCATGTGTCCCGGAGTCGGAGAGAACCAAGGTGTGGTGAACTGACCTGACATAGCCTTATGCATAGACTTTATAGTATACACAGTACACCTCAGACCGATACATGAGAACAGTTCATGCTGAACTTACTTCCAAACCTTGTTTATTTAAAACAAGCCCATACAGTGATGTGGTAGTCTAGTAGTTAGCGTCTTGGTATTGCACATGGCATGGCTTGCCATGGTTTCCACCCCAATAGATTCAATCATAGCATTGTGATTAATCTAAAAACAGGAGTTGGTCTCAATATAGCTGAATGGACCTTAAACTCCAAGAATCATCATCAGCATCAAAGCTAACCCTTCTAGAAGAAGAAATCATGTTATTGAATTAGTAAGTTCTTGAGGTCTTGGTTCTGAGATGTACTGGTATCATCAGTTGTAGATGGTGTAGGACTGGAGCCGGCGGAGAATATTTTAATCCCCCATTTTTTATTTAACTAAACATGCCCTGTACAGAACTAACAGTAGAAAGCCTACAGCCAGGGTAGAAGGTCTATAAGTAGATGCGATAAAACCATGCTTGTTTCTTTGTAGTCGTTTTTAACTGAAATCATTATATTTTGTTTTCGTCAGCTTACTTTATGGGTGAGGCTTCAGTAGTTTCAACCATTGTAGATTCTTTAATAGAAACCTTTAGGGATAACTGCATCTATAGCTTGTACCTGTATTCCCCATGCAATGCTTACATTGCCTATACACTGCCTACAATCCCCTTTAAATGCATAGAATATCCATAATTATAAAATGCATTCTTCCTACAACACATCCCTTCTCATAATTGTCCCTAACATAAAAAAAACTATGTAAAACATGTAGTTCTCTCTGCTGACAGGAAAAAAGAAGATGAAAAGCATGAGTGCCAAAAGAAATCAAATAAAAATCCAAGTATACTGGTTAGGGATTGTAGTCCTAGAATATTAACCGATGAATTCCTCAATCAAAAAATGAATTTTATCAGATTGGCCTGATTTTCAGAGTATAAATGTTTGCCTGGCTATGTTTGGATTACTTGATGGTCATTTAGTGGAATAAGGGCAATGATATTATTTGTTTAAACTAGACTGAGTGTTGATTTTTGTCCTTTCACCCTTCATCAGGTCAATGCCCTGGGTTGTACACAGCAGCTGAGATACAGAACATCGCCACCCTCATGACCCCCGGTCAGATCAAGGTCACCCGCGTTGACAAGGTCGAGGCCGCTTTCAACAAGTTCCTGCTTCGTGTTCGTCAGAACCTACATGTTGTCATCTGCATGAATGCACTAGGTGGGTTTTACACCATAACTAGATCTTTTTATTTGAAAGTGTCTATACATCTAAAGGTTGTCTTTGTGCTCAGAGATATTAAGGTATTCTGTAATATCAAGGTATTTGGTAATATTTAGTACTTAAAAGGGCATCTAACTCTATTTCAATATGTTATTATGCATATTCAATTTCTTACTTTTATAGAAATCTGATCTCAGCAATCAATACTCAGGTTTCTCCAAGAACAAAATTTCCTCACAAAATGGTTGCAATATGCAATCTTGTTAAAGAGAAGATATTCTAAATGAAAGTTAAAGATGACCCTTTCTTTGTACAGATGAGAATGGAGAAAACCTCCACACACGCCTGTCCCGCTACCCAGTCCTACTCCGGAAATGCTGCACGGTCGACGTATACCGACCATGGACCTTTGATGCCTATGTTATGGTGGCCAAGCAGTGGCTTAACGACACCCAAAAACCCACTCACATTCCCGTGCCCTGGAACGAGCAGCACAAGGCTGACCAGGTGTCTCTCGTGGCCCGAGCCATGGCGTACATGCACAGCGCCTCCAAGCGGGCGGTGGAGAAACTACACAGCCACCAGCAGAGGACGCTCAAACTGGTCTCACCACTGACCTTCAAGGAGTTTGTGCATGTTTTCAAGGTCATCGCAGCCAATATCAACAAACAGGAGAAGGTTAGGAAGGATTTTAGAAATCTTTTATCTGTTTCCATTTCAATTTTTTGAAAGATCCGAGTAAATCCATTATTGGTCTTACTTTTGTTGTTCATTTAGGATTATTACTTTTGGCTGGTCAAAGATGTCATTGACATTTAATCTGAAAGAATTCAGTGCAAGCTGGTATTTCATGAAAGGGGAAATGTTTTTTAGTAATCAGTTAAGTTTCATAGAATAGTTAGAATGCCTGATATACATATTTTATAGCAATCTCTGAGAAGCTTAACAGTAATTTTCTTTAGTCAAGGTAACATTCTTTAACCAGTGTGCCAAGTTAAAACTGTAGCAAAAACCAATGATCGAGAAAACCAACAATAAAATCCTTATCCTCAGGCCAAGATGGAGCGTTATGAGGCTGGTCTGGCTAAGATGAATGAGGCGTTTGACAGCATTGCGTCTTATCGCCGTGAGGTGTCAACTCTCGTACCCCAGCACCAGGCTGCACAGAGTGTGGTCAAGGAACACGTGGAGTTTGTCGACGTCCAGCGACAAGAGTACATTTCAGTGAGTATCAGAGGTCATTCACCTTATTACAGTTGCTCATAATCCTTCACAATTTGCCATTTTGGAGCAGTTTCCAGTTGTATGCTGGCAGTGTTATGTTTTTTTAATGGGTCTAGCAATCATAATTTGGATACAATTAGGTAAAATAGATATTTCTGCAAGATATATACCTGATTTATGGTATACTTAAAAGTGAATGGCTTATCTCCTGCAGTTCATGAGATATTGAGGATAAAAGGGCACCGCTAATGCTAAAGGATAGGCAGGAGCCTGATTGTACCTGGTGCTGTCATGTGTGATAATCACCCATCACAATGACTGTTATATGCAAAACAGTGAAATTCAGATGTTGTCAGAGAATTTTTCTCTCTGATGGGAGCATAAATGTTTTGAATACTAAATGATTGATACTTCTTGGTTCAATAAACAACTTTTAAGTAGACAAATCTTTTTCAGCTTTTCTGTGAGGGCCTCCTACCAATAAATAACAACCTGGATGGCCTTACCTGCAATTTGAATTTTACCTAAGTGCCTTGGTCACATAAATACATAATTCCAACTGCTATAATTGTCATATTCTATGATAATGAATGATTTACGTATACAGCGATGATAACACACGTACTTTATACAAACATCTTTAAAGGACGTTTTACATCTAACACTTTATATTGCATAATCTAGATTTTCTTACGGATACAATTACAAATATTTCTCCTTTAAATTATGTCTACCAGAAGGACAATTGGTATTGACGTTTTATGAAATAATCTTAGATATTTTCACAGCATGTTCTACCATTTCTATTGTATTCATACACATTATTCACGTGACTAACTATATTTTATCAGTTTGTGATGTTCTTCGTTCTGTCAGTGTATCTTAGCATGTATCTACAAAGTAAAACATGTGAACGTTAAGCATGTGCAAGTTTATAAATTGAGAACATTCACTATATTTTCATCAGGTCACCTTGCCGACCAGGCATATTTCTTCCACAAGCTTACATTTATGCACGCACATCACTTTGATGTTCTAATAATCTTGTTTATGCTTACCACTACTTTTTATTCTTGTTCTTAAATACCCCAGACACCTCAAATTAACATTCTTATTACTTTATATCCGCAAATTAGCCTTTCAACTACAAATATAGTTTCCTCAATGTCACTTAAAGTTAATTTTTTTTTAAAAAGTGAAAGGAAAAAACAGAATAACAAGAAATTCAAATACTCAACAGTAGAATGTAGCCCATCGGGATTCTAGACCAATTCCAGACAGATTTTTGCTTTTTATCCTATAAGCAATATTGGAGGTGACCCATTTATACTCCTCTCTTTACCCTTTCTTTATATCTAGAAACATCTTCAAGCTAACCCCCTGATCTTCCAGATACAAAAATGGGACGTATATTGCAGACACGGTATATTCCAAAAAGATTCATCTGTTACAAATTTCATATTTCCATCCAAGTTTTACTCAACTATCTCTTGAAGATAAGTATCATGGTGCACATGTTTTCTGCTGTCTTTTCTTTGTATATCTTCAATGATCAACAATGTTTATAGCCTTGCCCCTTGTGTATATTAATGCTTCTTGACCTATGCAGGCCCTGGAGAGGTGCAAGGAGCAGGAGGACATCATCGAGTCGCTCGCCGCCCCACTGGAGGAGCTCCGGGAACAGGCGCACTCCGACTTTGAGAACGTGAGTTACTTTTCCAGATTACTTAAGCTGGATAGCTTTCAAGAATCAGGGTGTTGTTTCATCAAGTATGGTGAAGAATCTACTGTCAGTGTTTAAGCTTGGTTAACAAACCAATAGAGGAGATCACCATAGACAGACATAGATAGGTATTCATAACTAGCATAGTCTCATGCAGGTCTTAGGATGCCTTGGATATCAAATAGATTTGATGGAATACAAAGGTATTTTGGAAGGAGAAACAAGGAAGTTACTCTTTTCCATAACCTAAAAAGATGGAGAACTTTAGCTAATTATAAGATATAAGTACATTTGTCAAATAAATGCCATAATTCTTTTATCAACAAACATCTGCTGATCTAACCTTGTTTCATCTCTTACTATTCTATCGATAGGTAAAACCAACATACCTCGCTGCCCTGGAGGCCCTTGACTCGATCCAAGGGTCATTTGTCAATGAGATCAGGTCTTACCCAAATCCCCCGCAGATGGTCATCTACGTACTGTCTTCAGTCTGCCTCCTCTTCAATGTCGAACCCACGTAAGTTAAGGGTTTAGGCAACCCATTCAGTCATACATAAAAGGTTTTACAGTTTATATGGATCCTTTGCATTAGAGAAAAAGGATTTAAGGCTAAATACTCTTTCGTCAAATGTCATATCTTACAAAGAAAAACTCAGATTCTTGACTGAATAATTTAATTCTAACTGTTTTTTTTCATATCAGAACTTGTATTTCAAAGGATGTTCTTTTATTGTTGTTTCCTTTAACATATTAAGATAAGTGGGTTCTGTGTTTGTGGTGTCCTTTCTATGGGATATTGTACATTAAAGACCTCTTGCCACTCTTTGAAAAGAGAAGGGTATTGAACCCAGTGGCAGGTTTCTCCTAAAATCATATCATAGCTTTGGTCACTGCCCATGTGGCGTAAAACTAGCTGCAAAGCTTTATCTTGCGCAGTCTGGTAAAAGAACCCAGAAGGTTTGACCGGACGTTAAACTAACCCAACAAACAAACAAATCAAAGAATTCCGGATATCTTAAAGTTTTCTAAGAAAAATGAGATTTTGATGATGAGTCCCATGGCTATTGTTAGTGTACATGCCTGTAACCTTTTTACTACTGCCTGCAGAAATATTGATAATCAATAGCCTGTATTAGATGGCCCACAAATGTCCTGAATTACCACATGAATGGCTTGGGAGCTTTTCACTTACATGGAAGAACACATGTTTGTGAAAGTGGTTAATTAATAAATACATATATATATATATAATTGACAGAATATTGACATTATATATCTATCTAACTGAAAGAATATTGACACTATAACAGAACTACCCCTCTGTTTATGCCTCAGTTGGCAGGATGCAAAGATGCTACTGACCCGCGAGAACTTCTTCAAGGACCTTGAGAGTTTCGACAAAGAAAACATCCCGGAGGAGGTGTTCAACCAGCTGCGCACCTTCATCCACAACCCTGAGTTCACACCAGAGTTCGTCAAGAAGGTAAATGCAGCTTGACTTAATCAGACTTTCCCAAATTGTGTAGGTACTTGGGATTGGACAAGGGATGGACAAGATACATTGTAGGGGTGGATACAGGTTTTCAGAAAGAGAGGTACTAAAACGTTGCGCATTTTCACTTACACAAGCAACTCTCTTTTTCTCTATATCAAGTTAAAGCGTCCACCAAAAGGGGGTTGTCAGTACCCCTTGGACCCCCTGTTCATTGTGAAAGCTAGCCGAGCTTGCACTCATAAGGTCACTGGAATAGATCATTTTTTATGTTTTTCTATATCATCAAGTAATGCTAAGACATAGTGGTATCTGAATTTGATGAATTGACAGATTTACAGAGATTGACAATAATCTTTTAATGCAAAAAAGTTATTTTCGATGGTGGGGGCGATTTCCGACTTCAGAGGCCCATATCTCAGTTTGACCCAGTGCGACTTGCGACTCATTTGTCGGATCGGGTAACATATAGGTTTAGCTGACCAGTTTTTCCATTACTATAGGGAAAAGACTGTTATATGAATAAACCTGGAAGTAATTGTAGTGTTTGTTGAGCTCTGTGTAGGACCAGGAGATTTTGTCAAATAATATCCAAGCTGATAGGTGAATATTAGTTATGAGATTTATATACAAGTTTTCTTTGTACAAAGAAGAAAGGTAATTCAGTTCCTTTTCATATGGTATGTTGCATTTATTGCTTCACCTTGATTTCCAATCTACTATCCTACCTATGGAGCCTGCCAGCAATGTAGTTAAAGCAAACCACAATGCAAAATTATCAAAAAAATTTAAATTTTTTAAATTTTCAAAATCGATCCTGACATCTTCAACTACACTCATATAAATCATATTGCCAGTTAAAATCAGATATTGGTGGCTAGAAGTCGATAATTATGATCCTTGGAAAGAGGATCTGTTTGTTTTTGTTTTCTGGTCTGCAATCAACTTGTTGGGGAATCCCCCCACGTGACCCAACTGCCCCATAATCAGTGATGTCATCTTCAGGGTCAATAGGTCAATTCCTCCCCTTTCCTTTCTGTAATGAGCCAGGCTCATCCATGTTTGCCTCCTCTCAATTCCCACATCATTCTCCACCCAAAATAATACTCATTAGAGACTCTGCTAGCAGAGTGAAAATGAAGGGGGGATTCCGGAAATGACATTTTGATGATGTCATCAGTTTTGGGGTAAACAATCTAGGTATTTGTGTGGACCACACAACAGACCAAAACAAGTCAGAAAATGAGTATTCATGACCGTCTAAATATGTTTTTGAATAGAATTTTGCATACTATTCTGTTATCAGATGACACATGATCATACATGGTTTGTAAATAAACAAAGTTCACTGAAAATTTTATTTGACAATATATAACTGATTTGCGTTGTGGTTTGCTTTAAGTTTCAGGGTTGTTACAGGTCACTCAAAAAGTGGGACACAGTTTTCATCAATGGTCAAAGAAAAAGCTGAATAAAACTATTTTAGGTTAATCTTTATAATTTGAAAATGTATCCTTCAGGTGAGCTCAGCAGCAGCGTGCATGTGTAAGTGGGTGCGGGCAGTGTACAAGTACGCGGAGATCTCCCGCAGTATGAAGCCCAAGGTGAAGCGCCTGGAGGAGGCCCAGGAACTCGTCAACCAGGTGAGTGATACGCGTTTCTCCTAAACCATATCATAATTATATTCGATCACTTCCCATGTGGTGTAAAATAAGCTGAAAAGTATTACCTTGTGCAGTCTGGAAAGAACCCATAAGGGTTGGCCGGACGTTAAACTACCTCAACAAACAAACCTGAACTGGTACTCGTGCCCATTCCTTGAAAGACTCTTAGGCGTCAGATCCTATGTTATTATTTGATATGACTTAGAATATCAGATGCAGTGATATGCACAATGATCATACATAGCTCTTAGGTTAAGTATAGACATGTTTTATATCATTAGAAATGTTTCATGATTTACTTTCAAATGCTATGTTTATAGGATGTTTGGTTCCATGCAATATTTTTTGGGAAAAAAAGTCAAACAAACACAAAATGGGCAGCATCAAAATCAGCCTGTGGTATATAGGCTTTAGTGTGGCAGTACCTGCTCTTAAGGCCCACTTCTACTGATCCCATACAATATCCACTTCTTTGATTATTGAATTCAGATTAAATTGATTAGATTGGTGATATCAAATCTTATAACCAGCCTTCCCAAAGTGCCGTTCCTTTCCCACATCATTTATCATGTATCTTGCCTTGCCCCATCAGGCTCAAGGTGTACTGGGCACGAAGCGTGTCCAGGCCAACCGGATTAAGAGTGCATTGGAGCAGCGTATCCAGGCCCACAAGGAGTCGGTGAAGGAAGCGAAGGCCATAAGCAAACAGATTCAGGTATGGATCACTCAACATCCGCTCTATACTGGCCTTGCGGGTTCCACATTTTTGTATTTTCATAACAACTTCGTGGGTTTGGAGAGAGGACATTTAAACTTTTTTCCTAAAACTTATGCATCAAGATATCTATGATTACATCTATAAATTATTGAAATTTCAAATTAGAATTATTGAAATTTATGAGACTTTTAAGTGGCTTTACAAACTAGTTATTGAGAGGCCAGGAAGTCTTAAATTTGTCAAATGTTTGTCTTAAATAGGCTTTAAAATGGCCTTAGATCTATTTCAGTAAAATTGTGGGCACCTTGGTATTTAGAGCTGATAAAGCATTTAATACTGCTGATGAGGAAATGTCTTTCATATTGTTTCTGCTGATTTAATGCTCAATGACCATGTCTCTGATAGATGTAGTTCAGTTCTTAGAGCAGTTCACATATCTTTACTTATTTTTCTGGATGACATGTTTTATATGATTATGTAGATTGTTAGTATCAAAATCAACATGTTTTCTTTGCTATAAGGGCTTACATAAATGGTTTGATAAGGTTGGTATACTGGTTTGAATATCTCTGCACCAAGATATATAAAAAAGATATAAAGGTCCAGTCGCACCTGGGATTAACGGTACAGCAAACTCATGCCACCGTTCTCTAATAGTAAATTGCACTTATTTTGTTTAGCATGCAATCCATTTATTTTGCATGGAATTTTCAGATTTTTTTTGATATTTGACTAATGTAGGTAAGGAATGACAATTCAGGCAAATCATCTTTTATTCATCTAAGAATCATTCTGGTAGGGTTAACTATCTAAAACAGAAGTTGTTAACAATTGTTTCTAACCACAGTTGGATATACTGTAGAGATTTTTGGAATCTTATCGACAATATTTACATTTTCACTTCTCATACCTTCCAGAAAACCTCATGTATGACAGATTTAGTTAGATTGTCACCACGAACCTTGCCCTGAAAAATATTAGTTTATTTGTGACCCAATTTAGTTTGCTATAATTCTCTTATTATTCAGAAGCAAAACATCATTGCATGTCACCAAAAATGATCCAGCTAGAGAGGAATAACGAATGATATAAGAATTACTCTAGCAAACAGTTTTGCCTTAACCATCAAAGACCAGGATTAACAGAATGCAAAAAGCTCTCTTCCTGTCTCCTAAAAGTTTTGGAAATGTACTGTACAAATTAATTGGACCCAAAGGGGAGTCAGAAATATTTGAAAATGTGCGTATTTACGTAATTGAAAGCCCCATGTAAGTATACTAATACTTTCTCTCATTCCAAGTAAATTACCCTTCATTCCTCTACAAAGGCCACCTTAAGCCTTTCATGATTCCATGTAGTAATCTTTAATGTTTCCTCTAAAAGACAACAATGCGAACATTTGCACATTTGTCCCTTACTTCATCATCTTGTCTTGACCTCCACAGACCATCGAGCGACGTATCAGTAAGGCTAACAACCTGATGGAGAACATGTCGGCACAGAACGCGCTGTGGAGGCAGGAGCTGAAGACGAGTCGTGGCCGTATCAGGACCGCCCCGGCCGATGCTCTGCTTGCCGCTGCCGGGGTCTGCTACCACGGCCCCCTCGACAACCACACCCGAGCCGACCTCATGGACGATTGGCTCTACAGGTATGAATAAAACTAAATTATTAAGTTGACTCTTGAAGCTATAATTATATATTGTTAGTGGTAGACATGAATGAGATTAGAACAGTACAAAACAGAATATAATAACAATGGATAGCTCATTTAAAAAATATATACATATATACCACTGCTAATAGAGGCATGTACCAGTTTTCAGGTTTCAACTGTTTCTTCACACTAGGTGATAGATGGGAGCAAAAAATCAATCTAGCATCAATGTTATCCTGAGAAGTAGGTTTTAGGTTATTGCAGACATCTAACTGAAACCTAATGACCAAAATGTGTAGATTATTAGGTAAAGATGAAGTATCGTCCAGAATTATTTCTTAAACTTTTTATACAAGCTACCCGAAATAAGAAATGTTTCTCTCAACAAAAATCAGTGAGGCCATTTCTAGCTTTTACATTCTTAATTTGATAACCTATATCTGTTTTTGTTCTTCAGATGTGATATTGCTGAATTTGATGACCAGTTTAGTTGGAATGAACAGATCAAACCATTGTCAGTCAGCGCTCGTCTCGACACAATGATCCGCCACATGTCCACTGAGTCACTTCATTCAGTGCAGGTACCCACAACTGCAGTTTCCTTAGCAACATCAATTTGAAAATAATTTTATACAAATTTAAAATTTATAGGTGGGGTAAAAATATTCTCCTATTTCTTACCACTATTTTATTTCTTCTAAGCAGTCCCAGTTGGCAAGATTGTCTATAAAAGATTGAGTTTTAATAAGTAGTCTTATTTTTCAGATATTGACATGCCAGCTGTAGTAGCTAATAATAATTTGCAAAATATTATAATTAGATGTTAGCAAATAATTGTATACAATGTAATTCATCTATCCATGATAGGAAGACTTGTGTGTGATGCAGCTAATAATGTGTATACAGTATTGTGCAATAATGAAAATATCTTTTCACTCAGCACGGTACACCAAGAGAGGAACCAAAACCAAAGACAGAAGCCGCAACCCCTGCAGACCCTGAGCGTAGTTCCACATCCACTCCACAGATGGCGCTTTTCAAGCACCAGCCATCTATCTATGATACAGGCGTAACTTATAAGACCGATATAAGGGTCGCTGACACCACCGCATCCCGCCTTCCACCAAAGCCCCAGGTTGGGACGGATGGAGTGGACAGTGTGGGGAACCTCATCGCTGTGAGGGACAACTTCAAACTGCAGGATGTAAGGCTCAAGTTCCTCATTTTAATCAGTTTCTTGATAAATGTTGATAATAGATTTATGACTATTGAATTCAGTCCAAGTTTTTTGTATGGGTGCTTTTCATTGTATGAATTGTACTGCGATCCTAACTAAACCTCCCTACTACTAAACTTCTATCTTTTAGGACAGTATTGATGAAAGTATATGAAATTTTGTCATATAACTAAAAGCTCTACATATCATGGCATAATATAAGTTAAGAAAAAAAAAAATTTATTTAACTTTGTTAATACACTTTACTACTCTGAGCAACAGGATAATTTCCCCTCATTTTACTACTATAGATTCTGAGCACGTTTGATGAGCAGTCTGACTGGACGTTGCGCGGACTACCAACTGACATATATAGCATACACAATGCGCTCATAGCACGAATCTCTGTGAACAACCGGCCAGCATCGTGGCCGCTGCTTGTCGACCCAAACCACCAGGGCGAGTTGTGGGTTCGCATCCTGCAGGAGGGAGTCAATATCATCAACGAGCAGGAACTTATCAATGGTACAAGTCATTTATCTTACATCTGTTAAATTCCCCCCCTCCTCTCTTCAGCTAGAGCATTATCTAATTGTTATACTGACCACTTGAAGTGAAAATTCCACAATTGTTTATAGGAAAAATCATGCTTTGATTATTATTAGATTATATTAGAGAGAATTTAATTGAATAAGATTTGAATTAATTTTTGCCCTGATTTCAAAAATGGTTTTGCAAAGCATAGCCATACTTGTTTGAATCCCTTTCATGCTTATGACTGTTTTTAGAATAACATTAGTTGAAATGACTGAAATAAGTGCACAGCATGTACAAGAAGTGTCCTAAAATCTGATATGGACAAATCTGTGAATGCTCAGGTGAACCTATTAATACAGCCTAGATTTAATCTTGTTTCTTTTTACACTTAGTGTCTGCTGTAGAACCAGTGGATGTGCAGGAGTATGACGTGTTTGTGACGGAGGACGGTCTGACACTAGGTCGGGGGATGACGATGAACACAGAGACAGACGTGATGACCGAGGGTTCAACAACGCCAAACACGGACGCAGTCACCCCAAGGTCTGGATACAACACAGGGTATGTCATCTATATATTCTCTGGTTTCAAACTTGAATATGGAAAAGTTAATTCTCTGTGATTGACTATGTGGGTGTTGGCTGTTCATTGTTGCATGCTGCATTAAGAAAACATGTCTCAAAATCTTTTTCATGAGTTACCTTCCCAAAGTCATGTATAGCTAAAGCATAAGCACCAATAGAAATAGAAATTTGTACTGTGTGGAGATCAATTTTACTGACCTTAAAGTCAAAGCATGAAAACATCTGTCACAAAAAGTCAGTTACTAAGATACTGTTACAAATTAAAGTAGAACCATTGAGAACTATCCTTTCTTTAATTTCTTCTTTTTCCAGGCACATTAATGATTAATTAAATTTGTTGATGTAAATGAATGGTGTTGCTGAAATGGAAAACTACATTCGCCTTTTTGTATTTCCAGACGTCGCATGTCTGACCTGAACCAGTCAGTGAGTGATCTAATGCAGACCATGATGTCCCTGGCCAACCCTACCGACGCCTTCTCAATCCGCATCTCAGACACAATCGACCACCCTGACAACAACCTATGGGTGCGGTGTGCTGACGACCCAGACCTGTATAGTACCATTGGCAATGCCATTGTACATGGTGAGGCTTTTTTCTGTAAAAGTAGCTACATTTTTTGAGACATTTATGTGAAACCAAGGCATCCTTGGCTTACACTGAAGCATCTCATTTGTATATTTCCAACCTTGGCCTTGCAAATTTGTGACAAATTTATATATTGTTATATATCCAACCTTGGCCTTGCAAATTTGTGACAAATTTATATATTGTGACATTGAGGTTAAGGCTTTATAAAATATAATCCAATGTTAAATAACACACTTTAAAAGTATGCTTAAGTATTTTTTCTTCTTTTTCCAAAGTTATCAAGTTGGTAATATTATTTGTGATATCATGCACTAATACTGCAGCTTCCATCAAAGTATTGTGTCACAAAATAAAAGAAATGTTTTTCCCATTCTAGGTGTGACAATGCTGGTGACCCACCTAGAGCGGTGTCCCCTGCCTCGGGTCTTCTCCCGTCTCCTTGCCCGGGATTATGACCCTGTAGAGGACGGCCAGTACATGGTGACCATAGGCACTCAGGCCCTGCTGGTCAACCCCAACTTTGCCTTGTACCTAAGCACCTCAGTGCCTCTCTTCCTGCAGGGTAAGTTCAAGGATTGTCTTCTTATGATATAAAAACCATTTGTTTCCTGAAACCCATAATACTGGGAACTCAAAAATAAGCCATTCATTATCAAATACTGAAAAGTCTTTTAAAATGATTGGCAATGCTATATTCATCTTTTATTAAGCAAAACTTTTTGGGCAGTTCCTATTCTTCCCAGAGTGCTTAAATTTGTAAAACTGTGGTCTTAGATTAGTTGTTAAGAGGTCTGAAAACAACCTTAAAAATGAGCATATAACCCACATATTCAAACATCAAAAACATTTGCTGTAAAGTTATCTTGATACTCAGATTCCAGAAAAAAATTATTTTGATTTTTTTAATATTGTAAACATATTAATAAAAACAATAATAAGAGAACAAACAATAATTCTAACCCTTTGTCCCTTCAGGAGATGGCCTCCACCCTGTGGTTCAGACCAACCTCTCGGTGATTGACCTCAGCTTCAGCCAGGAGGGTATCATTGACACCCTTCTCCGGGGCATCATGGGCGTAGAGCGGCCCGAGTTTGAAAGTCAGCGCAGCTCCATTGAGCGTGACCTGGTACATCACAAGCAAGACCAGCGCAAGGAACAGGTAAGACCGCTTACATTCTGTGTTGCACATGTTACAATATAAGCCAATCAAAGGCAAATTTTTTATTATCCAGAATTATGCTGGGAGAGACTTAAAGGTTCTATGGCACTCATTCTTGCTCATATGCATCACTTACACAGCACATGCCAATATAATCTCACCCAAACAAAACTTTATCATCTATCACTATTATGAGTTTGGTTATTTGGTAAAGTCATACCAAATGGATTTGATTTAGACATAAAGTTGTCTAAGTTCTATTTACTAGGTACTAAGAAACAGGGTAAAAGATAAACTGGCAATACACAAAATAACCAAGAAGAACATCCTTGTCTGTTTACCTACAGGAATTGATCCTTGAGCGGACCCTCAATTTGGGTGGGCCTTTACTGGAGGAGCCAGGTTTGCTCGAGGCACTTGTTGCCTGTCAGAACACTGTCACACGCAACCATATGATCCTGGAGGAGACAAAATATTTACAGGTAATGAAGATGTGTGACTTTGAGTATAGATTTGGCTTTATTGGCCTAGCAATAAGTGAGGGATTATCCAAAGTGTGTCAAGAAAATGTAACCAGTCTGAAATCCTCAAATAAAATGTCAAGTAATGATCTTTCTGATGGTAGTGAATTGCATTTATTAAGCATAGTTCATTGAACAAAACATAACAATTGTTTATTGTGTTATGATTTTCTCCCGATTTCCTCATTCTTAAATTGATAGAATATCTAGGTTGTCAAAGCTATCGCTATCCCTATCTCTTGCAGTATGTGTGTATAGACAAATTACTTCTCTTTTCAAAAGGACCACCAAGAGGAGAAGCGGGTGCATTATCTGCCTGTGGCCATGCATGGTGCCAAGCTCTATGAGATCATTCAACGTCTCTCTGTTCTCAGCCCGTTGTACCATGTACCGCTATCCACCTATCTTCAGCTGTTTGCCAATACCATCAAGGCCAGGCACCGGGGCAAGGGCACACAAGGTATTGAAAATCAATCGTAGTCCAAACAAGGTCTTGCAAACTATTCTAACAATAGGTCTTAAAAAGGTTAAAAATATGAAACTAAATAAATTAAATTTTACTGAAATTTGATACTGTTGTGTTTTGAAAAGTTTTAGCTTTTATGCTAATGTCAGAAAGAGAGGACATATGTACCTCAGATATTCTGATAGTAGTTCAATACCATCTGTACTTCATGCAAAGTCACAAGACTTATTCTCTCTCCTCTTCTGCTATGCTATAATAAGGAATAATTAATATGACTAGTTACCACCTTTTCTTTCTAGGTGCACCCAAAGCCCGTGCCCAGGAGCTGATTGCGAGTACAACACAGGCAACATACCGCTTGGTGAGTCAGATGATGTTTGGAGCCCACCTTAGACTCTTTGAGCTGCTCGTGGCCTTGGAGCGCCTTCGTATGGATGAGCGCCTCGACTGCCAGGAGCTGGGACTCTTTGTTAACGGAGTGAACACTGCACTTATTGAAGACAGTGTGACCTTTGATGACCGCCCTGACTGGGTTAGCAACAAGGTATGTCTGAAAACCTTTTTCTTTTTTCTATATCAGAGATGTAATCTAGTTTTAGTTTGTGTGGTTAAAAATTGAATTATGTGCCTTTACAGACTGATATAACAGTGTCTAGAGGAGTTTTTGCGGAATTCTTTTAGGTTTGGTTGGACTGTGCAGCCCTAGAGACGACCCTCCCAGCCTTCGCAGGATTACGGGAGGCTTTTAAGGAACACACAGATCAGTGGCAGGAGTACTTCAAGGTAAGATTTAAGACTGCAAAGATTAATTGATATTTTAAGATGGCTTAAATGTTTGGTAAGACATTTCGTCTGACGCAAGGCCCATTTTCTTGTATATCACATTCCATATTGGCTGATGCTAAACAGTACGTATAGTGTCTCAGTAAGTTTTAATATTTCCATATTAGATTGAAATGATGCTTTTAGATACCCCATCAAGTTATACAAATGAATAGTCTCTAAACTACAGGAAAAAGAAATATATGTGTCATTTAAAATAGAATAATGAATACACTATGCAGTGCAATCCCCAAAAGAATGGGTGATGTGGGTATATGCTTCCACTTTGTTTGCAGTGTTCCCTCCATTTACTCTGTGAGATAAAAAAAACTTATCTTCTTGTATCTCTTTGCAGTGTGACATTGATCTGCTGGAGCCCGTGCCCAGCGCAGGCCTCCAGGACCTCTCCCTCTTCCAGCGCTGTCTCCTCTGGAGAATCTGTGCACCCCAAAAGGTGGGCATTCATTAAATTTGATTTGTATGAAATTTGGAAATAGTATTTGTGCCCAATATGCACATTTTTATTACTTTCCCCTGTTAAATATGGATATTATGAAATTAACACTTGAAATATTCATGACATGAACACCCTTAAAGATTTTTTTTTGAAAAAGAAGAAAGTCTTGTGGTGTTTTCTTTCATTAACATGAGTTCGTATATTTTCAAAGGCAAAATCTTAATTTGCAGAAACCAATTTATGGTAAATAAATATGGTACTTGCTAATGTTAATACATAAATCACCTGAAAGTTTTTCATGCTTTCATGACTTCTCATTATCTGAATGACTCCTGTTTACAGACTTGGGAGGTGACCAAGGCGTTGGTGCTGTACGAGTTGGGTGGCATCATTCACCCTACCGACAGCATCAACCTGCAGACGGTCTACGAATACACCGACAAGTCCACCCCTGTAGTCCTCATTCTGCCTGTCGACCCCAATGAGCCAGACGCAGACCCCAGCATCACAGGTCAGGAATTACATATTGTTATTATGATGTATTAATGTAGAGGAACACTGTATGTAAGTCTTGTATGGTAGAAGATTTATTGGTAATTCACAAGTACAAGAGATAAACTGGCATTCCTCTGGTCCCACTACCTAAGGCCAGGGGTAGTTTGGGTTTATAACTACATAAGTGTAGCAACCTGTGTCTTCTTTGTAGATGTGTATGAGAGCTATATGTAAGTGTTCATATTATACTCATAGATAAAAATGATATTTCATTTTCCATCCATAGAGACTTATCCAAATTACTTTTTGTTGAACTGGAAATTCATCAGTAAGTGTTGTATGTATATGTATTTGCCTCTTGCAATATTGATAGTTTTTGTTACCAAAATCGTATTAGTATTACTTTACTCATTCCAAGCCCCCCTTTTTCACCGTTCAGGTCACGTGTCTGCATACCCAGTGTCAGACCTGGTCCAGTTGTCGCGCGATGTCGGTCACGAGGGGAAGGTCACCGTGGTTACGTGTGGTGTTTCCTCTCAGATGGCCGAGATTCAGACGTCTCTTCAGGAAGCTATGACCTCCGGAAACTGGCTTCTCATACAGAATGCACACCAAGCCGATCCCTGGTCAAAACCACTTCTTGACCTCATCAAGGTAGGACTGAGTTGTGTTTTTATAATGGACTTGATTAGCTGATTGTTGGACAAATAGTTGAGCTACCTGTAAATTTTGGTGGCCTAAATACCTTCAGAAAAGGATTTGTATGATTGGAACCAAGAATTGCATATTTCTCTTACAGTCAAGGTGTAAACATGTCCCTTTCTTTGAAAGTCTTGTTTCAACTCAAATTATTTTTTTCTTTATAGTACTAATTTCCTCCCAAACTAACCATAGAATAAATCAGGGTTGACAATTAGCTTGTGTAATCAGTTTTTTGTAACACTATATAAGAGAATGACCATAGACATATTATTGCTAATTCACATGATTCTAATGTTGACAGAACATGACTTATTTCCTACCCATCTTGTCCCTCTAGACTGTGGTGTTCAGCAATGGTAGAACAGAGGAAGATGTAGGATCACAAACCACCTCGCCTAAAGACAGCATGGAAACCTTTGCCTCTCTGGCCACTCGGGGTTCCAATGAGGGCATCAATGGAGCTGCTGTTCATGATGACTTCCGCCTCTTTGTGTCTACACAAGCCGGGGCCAAGCAACTTATCCCAGGTAAGACAAAAACATTAAAACAGTACTATATTGCATGAGGGATACTGATGTAGCAATCCAATTATTGAAAAGTTTTACTTCTTTTACTGTAACATACAACATTATGAGTTTATGGGAACTACAGGAGCAGAACTGAAAAAAAATTATTGTCTCATTTGGGTGAATTTTGATTTCTCCGCCATTGTTTGATTAAAATATGAGCATCTATCTAAGGTTATTAAACAAATTAACAAATGAATAGTTAAAAAATTGATTATTTGTTGTTTCAGGATACCTTGTACAGTATGGGATGAAGGTGACATGTGAACAAACGTACAACTTCAGGAGCACGGTACTCCGCACCTACCAACACCTCGAGAGACTCTTCTCTAAGAAGGACCGTGCTGCGCTCACTCTCAGAAAGGTAGGGTTTCCCACTAAAGACCTGCTCATACACAATGCAAGCCTACCAGAGTAAAATGAAAATTTGAATAAGTAACTAAATATGCAAGGGAAGGAACACTCCAGTTCTTGAAAATCCCATATCACATAATGATTTCTGAGTGTTTTTGAAATTATTATCATTTTAATTATGGTTTCCTTGCTCACGAACCAATCAATCAAAGATACAGATGTAACTTAACTTAAGTAATGGTCTTGTGTAGAATCTGTATATATAATTGCAATTTTAGATTGTGAGTTCTATGTTAAATATGAATACTTCAATGTAAATATGAGTAACATTCACTGTACATTCTTCTGTTCACATATATAATCCAATATGTTGATATATATGTAGATGTACTAGAACAGCCGAAATCTTGACATGCATCTTTTGCAAAATTTTATCAAATTGAAAAATACATAATATGCTTTTTGACTGTTTGCCAAGAATCACTTTCAGAAACAACTTGGGTTTATGATGATGAGCATTCATTTCCTCCCACTGGTTTTGACATGTTTTAACCAAATCATTTTGACATAATTATAATCAACTTTGCACCTTGATCGATTCATGCCATCGATGAATCTTTCTGTCATTTTTCCTTTTTGCCTTGTCTGCCTTTGCTTCTTCACTTTGGCATCTTTGAGAGCTGGGATGAATGTGTTTCTACAAAAATAAGTTTCATCATCCAAGACTTGTCATAGACTTGTCTATTCATTAATATTATACCATTGTGTCATACATTGGTTTTGCTTGGAATTTTTAATTTTGCTCCTGAATCTCAATTCCTGCTCTGATATTTCAGTTTATTTTCTTTTATCGTATTTGCAGTCTCTTGGTCGTCAGCCTCAGTCCTCCGGGTCTTTTAATGCTATCACTTCTTTCACCCTCCCATCTCGGAGAAACCAGGTTCGATTAGGCAATAATGTATTTGTATGATAAGAAAAAGGAGATAATGCACAAGATTAAGACTGCAATAAGAATACTTAAGTCATATCTATGCATTTGTTGGTACATATTTGCTTTGTACAGTACTATAATAAGGAACAGACTTTCACGAAGATTTTACTCAACATAGAAATCTTTTGGATATCTATTCATTTTTAGTATCTTGTCAAAAGTGTAAGAGTGGTTTATTGTCTGAGTTGGCTTTTTGAAGACTACAATTAACCTAAAAGATTGATAATGGAGGTTAAATCAGAACTAATCACATTACATAAAGAAGCTAGGAATAGTTAGACATGTATCTAACAAAATAACATCTGAAGCCATATCTCCATTTGGGCGATAAACTCCTAGTAACAATGCTGTATTGCCAGGTGACCTGTTTGACCATTTCACAGACACAGGGTTCTCAGTACAGGAGAGCACCCACAATGAGGCCTTTTGAGAGAGTTAGGTTTGCCGCTGAACAACAAACTCTTTTTTTGTTGTCAAGTGGAAATTTTTATGTTTTCTTTTATCATTTAAGCTGCCTTTTTACTTTGTTAAAATATAATCACCACCTTTATCAGGTGGTACAACCAACATTTTTAGTTAATTGATAAATTCATAGATTAAAACCAGTTCTAAGTTCATATAGAACTTTACATCTTTTAGATAAGACCTTATATATATCTTTTTCATTATGATACTTTGGTACACAGCTTTCATATCTTTTTTCATTTTGTTTAAAGCAATCTGACAATGCCCTTGTATAATTTATTTTATGTAAATTTAAGTACTTAAGTTAGATTGAGCATCTTCCTGACTGCATCCCATATGCTTACTGAGTGAAATGATGACAAATCATAATATGAGGCTTGGTAATTTCTTATGACCTGTCCTTTAGATATACTATTGATATTTTGCTGGTTTTCAGTGTACTTTTCTTTCTCACAACCTAAAGTTTGGTACTCACTGTTTCACATACTGTTTTAGCTCTTGCTAATGGACCTATCCCCTTAACCTGACCTTGTACATGTGAATGACAAAACATTTCATTTGATAGATGTCTAACTGTAATAATCATGTTTCATTTTGTCCTCATAAAAACAATTGAATAACGTCAGTAAAAGCATAACAAATAATATAATTGAATATAAGAGAAGACTTGTCACACTAGTCTTGCAGATGGTTGCTCAAGAGTTTAGCATAAGTGGATACATTCGTTCAATCATTTAAGGCATGTGCATCATCACTTTCTATATCTCATAATGCACATCAGGGTCCTTTGAATCAAAAACTGTATTTTCTGAAGTAAATCCCCATACCCACTAGGCGTTTATACTGTTGACCAGTGATCACAGTTTCTGGCTGATTTCCTGTGGATATGATGTGCGGTTTTTGGGTGACGGCCGATGGGGAACAGTTAGGGAGAGATTCTGCTCCCCATCGGCCAGTTCCCAAAATGCACACCATACCCACAGGGAATCGCCCAGAAACTGTGATCGCTGGGTGATTGTACCAAGCAATTCATCTCTTGTGCAGTCGCCAGTTGCTGGTGAAATCACCTAGTTGGTATAGGGCTTTAGGCCATCTAAGGACTTCTTCCAAGATGTCATTTGGTCACACACACTTGACCACTTCCAATTGAATCAACAGTTCATATGATACATTGATTTCATAAACCCTTACTTTAACAACTCATTACTTCAACCCTCTGTACAAAAGCTCTGGTGATGAAGTCTCCTTATATCTTCAATTTTATTAGGAAAAGATTGTTGATTACAATGCATACTTTCTGTTTTCAGCTGTACACCCACACTGACCCCATTTTCCCACTGGCGGTGTTCCATGCCGTCCTCCTCAGCCGGCGTCTTTACGGGAAAGCCGCCTTCTTCTCCGCCCCTTACTGGACCCAGACTGACCTTGCGGCAGCACTGGAACACATGCAGGTCAGTAGGGCAATGTTAGCTTATATTCCCCCGTGGGGATCCGGGTGGGGGTTCAATTAGGAGCCTTGTGGGAAGAATGTTTCCCCAGCAGCCCCTTGCTGTTCATAGAAGGTGACAAATGGGGAGACCAAACTTGGTTGCTCACTAGACCTGTCCACTTTGCGATGTATTGCTGGCATGATACAGAGGTCGGACATAATTACAGTTTTTGCAAAGTGAGGCACTGACACAAATCTGAATGAATGAGTCAGTACGGTGTTGATAAATGAAGATGAATTTTTATTTTCATTCGATTAGGTAATTACCTCCATTTCAGGTGAATCAAAATAAGGTAGTTTTTGTGATTTTAAGGTTGGACATTATGAGCAAACTTGAAGGGCTTTAACACTGTTCCCTATGGATAATACCATTTTTACTTTCCAGTCCTATAACTTCATATTTAACATCGTATTGAAAGAAAAAGCTGATAAAGTTTAGTTTGGGTAATAGTACTAGGAACATTACTGTGAACCAAGTATGATGAACATTTTTCTAAAAATGATGATATCATAGAAATAAGGTTGGGCTAGCTAGCACAGTGGACAGGTCTATTGAAAGAGTGCCTGCTTAGAGTCTGGGAGGTCTTGGGGTTTAACCTTGGCACACCAAAGACTATAACAATGGCAGTGGCCACTGCTTGCCTGGTACTCAGTATTAATGTAAGAACCACGAAACATAATTGGTTGGCCCAATATCAGTATAATGTGACTGGATGGGGCACTGTGTGGGCCTATGACATGATATCTCAGTGTGGCAGCACTATAAAGAGGGTATTGGGTCCCACTGCTACAAATATGCACCTCATCGCAGATTCAGTCACCACCCATGTGGCGTAAAACTACCTGAAAAGTGTTACCTTGTGCAGTCTGGAAAGAACCCTGAAGGGTTGGCCAGCTCTTAAACTAACCCAACAAACAAACAAACAAATAAGCTTCTATTGCTTATCAAACTTATAAAAGCTTTGAGTAAGGTGAGCATATAATATTTTCTTCTTTTGTCCAGAAATCTTAGTTAGTTGAGACAAGGCAAATGGTCCTGCAAATCAGAATCAGTATTGATATTACCAGACTATTGTGGTTTTAACTCAGTTCCGCAAAAATGATTAAAATATTATGATTATAAAAGATCCTGTAATCCAAGACCATGAGAAAGCTGAATGATAGACCTCAGTACTTTATAATGGCAAACTTCCAATGTTGTCCAAAATGCAGTTTCAAATTACTTTTTTTACAACCAAAGTTTTTCAATACAACTTTTTAGGACTACTTCATTATTGCATTTGTAAGTCAACTCCATGATGACTAATCATTGCATGCTGTTGACATGGTTCTTTTAACACTGTGTCTTCTCAGGTGTTGCTTGCCCTGTGTCAGCGCCATCGTGGTGTGCCTGACGTAGTGTCTCATGTCTACGCGGGTCACTGTCACGACCAACAGGACGCTCAGATAGTCGAAGCACTGGCCAACGAACTGCTGCTTTCACCCAAACAACTCAAAGAGGTAAGATAACAGTTAATAACCCGTACCATGTTATTATCTCATCTCTCATACAAACAGTTCAAGAAGCTTGCAATTGTCCCTAAGCATTATAAACTGAAAAGAATTATTTCAAGAGTCTATGCTATTACCTTCTCCTAGATTAGAAAATGTTGATAAGTTTTCTTAAGGTCTTAAAATTTAATTTATAGATTGAAGTTTTCATCAGTCAGACACGATAAGTCAAAGTGTGTCACACAATCTCTCATCTAAGCACATATATGTTTTATGTCAACAAGAATGTATATGATCCAAACCAGAACATAATCCAAAATATCTTTTGGATAAAATCCCATTTTTCCTGCTTCCCCTCACACAATCTTTCACCAAAACACCAATTTTTGTGTGTAAGTTATGTATATGAACAAACCCAAATTACTCAATTCCCATTTTCCCTCATTCTCCAGTTGCCCCCCAACCCCCCTGGTGTGTCTGGTCTGCTGGCCTCCCTACTGCCCTCTGGTGGGGAGATCCTGGAACAGAAGCTCGAGAAGTTGGTGGACATCGGGGCGGGTCAGCTCAGCCTGTCTGACTCTGCCGAAGTCGAGGACACCGCTAAGTGCAGCCAGTAAGTCAATGCCATTATCTACTTTAACTGTATCTTTTTAGGACTGCAATCTTTAACATTTCAGATTTTCTGGAAAATGATGTTTCTAATCTTTAAGTTCAGATTGTAATTTCAATGTTTCATTTTCCAGATTCTCAAGCTGATTGATACAGTTTTATGCAATTTTGAAATGTGTTCTTCCTATGGTGTATGATATATTTCCAAGGGAGTTATCTTGTGCCAGATATTTAAGGCTACTGTAGTCTAAGGGAACCAAATAGATGTTTGATCCAGTTTGGCTTGTTCTCCAAACACCAATAGAGAAAAACAGTGTACAAGTGATAGTCCTCACAATTCTAGTTTCTGTAATGGAACACCTCACATAGTACTTGAAACTTTCACCAGAGGCAAGCATTAGCTCAAATTAGTACTCCACTCAGCCACAGGTGGCAGCACCAGTTCACCCATTCTGAACTGGAGGGTTGGTCCTCAAATGAGCACCTGGTGAGCTGATAATCCAACTGCTCTTTGGTATCAGCTGAGAAACCAAACACATAACACTTGGTGAGTGTCCATATACCACTCTCTTTGTTCAGAGACAGAATCTGTCTCATGTAGCCCACAGTCTACAAGATACAATTACCCTTTATCTTGCCAAGCTATGAAGATATGCATAATGATTATAAAGGTCTTATTTTAGGACCTGAGGTATTATAGAGGTATTATTTAAAGTCAATATGAATTCATTGCAAGATATAATTTTTCTGCCTGCTATTTCCATCTTACTTTATGGGTAAAATGTATAAATGTTGAAAAGGTCAAAAGTTGTTTGTTGAAAAATGTCATGAAAAGGTCTTATTTTGGTCACAAACAAGTTATTATAAAGGCCTTATTTAGGTCTTATTTTGATTTCTGAAAAAGCGTGGGCACCCTGATATCATAGGTATATTTTGCAGGATGTTATTGTTACACAGATATCTGACTATATCTGACTATATTGAAGATCTGTAATAATCTACTATAAGGTGTGCTACTGTGAGGTTCAGGTACCAATCATCAAACGACCACACCCCGGGGGGGTTCCAGGGAAGAATCATAGAAGGCGACGATAGTAGGGACCCAGTACTGACCAAGTGGTTCTTTGGGTTCAATTTCCGGTTGGTGCTGGGTTCACTAAGGGATGAGGTACAGCAAAAATGATTTCCTGTTTTTGATCTTCTGCTGTTTGCCCACCCTGTCACCTTCATCTCATAGATACGATCACCAAAGACAGAATTTGTCTCAAACTATTTTTGCTGTGAACATGACCTTAGTTGTCGAAACGGCGTAAAGCATCCATTACTCACTCATTCATTCACTTAAACAACCAATATAAAACACTACCCCATGGCTCATTGACATTCTCTGTGATACTGAGTTATACTTTGAGATAGCCTCTGTGAGGAGCTATAGAACTCTAGAAAACTGCTTTGCTAGTTATCACCCGCGCTTAGAATTCATACAGCAAAGTCAAATAATTATTACAAACATACCCTTGTTGAAGCAATCAGTTTCTATGTAAACAATCAATTTCCTTGATAAGCTACTCACCCTAGGTATGTATAAAAGATATATTCATGCAGCAAGTGGGAAAATGAAAACAGTACTGAGAAGAAAATGAAGATAATTTCAGTGAGGTGCTCGCTAAACCCTTTGAGTGGGAGAGACGCATATCTTTGTAAGTTCAAACCACCGCCTACCAGACTGACACTGCGTCTTACTGACTTCTCCGAAGAAGCGGGGCGCTGTCGATGTCAGACAGCCGGGTAAAAACAGCGAACCAAAGTAAAGGTGAAAAACCCCTGAGGCCTTGCGTACCTGGGGTGGTTTGTCTGTAGGCGTAGGGGGTGGTGGGAGAGGGGGGAGGGGTAGCAGGGTAGATTTTGTGTGTGTTTTCTTTTCTTTTCTTTTTTTCCCTTTTTTCCCTTTTTTTTTTTTTTTTTGGGGGGGGGGTTAGATCAATAACACGTACATATTCTTCAGGACAAATGTCTTAAATTACATCTCCTGGACCATTATGCATTTATGTAGGCAATAATAATTGATAACTGCTTAGAAGTCAATAAAATATTTGGCGACTTTGGTCATAATTAGTTTAAGATTTACAAGATACAGTCAGAGAAATAGTATCCTGAAGCTTTAGGCAGACTTAAAACGTCTAGCTTGAGACGGTTTCTGTAAGAGAACTACATTAATGGTCCAAGAATCGGGCAGTATTTCAAAGTGATGATAATTCTATAAATTGAAATCTTATACCATAATTATCTCAAAGATTTTCCAGTTCATATGTATCCTACACAATCATGTGAAGCTAAGGACGCTGAATTGTAACTACCATTGTGCATCATCCTTATATATAATTATATATACAGACAGCCTAATCATACAATTATTCATTCTGTGTATGGGTGCAGGCCGTATACATATATATTTACTTATACATATTTCTTAGATAAAGGTGTTATGCTGTTTCTATTCATTGATGCAGAGCATATTTATTTTACAAGTATCCCCATTGCAGATTCATAAAATCATTACCAATAAACGGTTATAAGAAAATAACCCTGCAGTATCAAGCTGCATGTGGTTACTATTAGTGGAGTGTGTGTGATGTTTCTGTGGGGAAGAGCTGGATAGTTAGAAAGTGTAGGGAGTGTGCGCTATAACCATGTTGAGAGATATTACAGCAATGCTATGCCTGCTATGGCTTTAGACCCCTAAAATCGACAGGGGCACTTCTTAAATTCAACAATTGACATAGGCCTTACTGGCATGCAACATGGGGTCTTTTTAAAATCAACATGGCGACATGGCCATATCTTAAATTTGACATGCGACATTGAAAAAATAAGCAACAGAGACACACGACATTGCCGTTTTTAAAATTCGACATAGGACATCGAAACCCCCCATCTAGATCCCCCCTACTGCCACTAGCTCAAGGTGGTCTGAGAATCCAGCCCTGGAGACCAGTTATTTTTTCTCCTTTTTACCAGGGCGGCGATGTTTATTTACTTGGCGATAGATCCCAGCATCACCGGTGGGTCTCACTGCTCGCGTGTTGTTGAAGAAGCCACTCTTTTATCACAGGGATTGCGCATATCAGTATATCAGAAAATATACTCAGATATAATCTTTGTGTGAGTTGCAATAATTGTTAGAATTCTATAGATTATCATACTGTTATGTATCTCAGCTAGTTCCTTTACAAAAAAACACCTCCTAAACAGTATACAAAATGCAGTCAGTATGATTATCATACATGAAGATATAAAAAGAAAATACTTTAGCATTTAGTAACCTTCCTTATATCAAAGCTTGTGCAATCAAAGAATTTTTTCAAGGTTATTCTAATTAATCTCAACATAGATTGGTTTAACTAAGCCTGTGGGCTCATCACTTATTTGAACAATTATCAACACATTAGTACCCCAAGTTATCCCCAGGTAATATTAACAAGGTATAAACAACTAAAAAAGTATCCAAGCTAGGGAGATAGAACATCTTGCTTACACATTCCATCTATTTTTCCTACCATTTAGTGTCAATTTAAAACTAGTACAGGCTGAGTCTATGCGGGCTTAATGAGACCTACAGCGGGTAATAGGCCTACTGACACCAACCCACTGCCCGGTCTTGTTTGTTCACCTGTCCCGGGCTAACATTATGTTAACCCGTGAGTCTCCGGAATAAGTTAAGGGCTAGGCCAGGTGGGGGCTGAGGTGTAGACTGTGTACTCACTGTTTGTGGCTATGGGATTAAAACCCATGAGGTGCCATCACTGCCTGGTTATTCATTCAGGGTTTGCTAAGAAATCAAGGTAATATGGGATAAAATAGTCAGCAGGGCCAGCTGTAAGGGCCTGGGGGAAAACCCTGCATGGCGGCCGTACAGATACAGACAGACAGACAGACATACAGAAAGTGAAACCTCTACCATCAGTTGAACCCGTATTCACTTCATAAAGTATCACAAGCAAGAACCGAAGATACTACCACCACTAACGCTCCCCCCCACCCCTCCCAGGCCACCTTGGCGCAACATGACAACAGAGTGGGGAGTCTTTGATGTTTTCTAAGGACGAATATAGCAGGGAACTCTGATCTGGGGTGGAAGAGGCCTGCTTCGACAACAACTCCCAGCCCATGAGTAATGTCTCCGGCTTTGTCAGCACATCCTGCCCTATCAGGTGTTCCGCAGGCCCCTTATATCTGCCAGAGAGTCTGTAGTTATTGGGGGAGTCCTCCCTTATATCTACCAGAGAGCTCGAGTTGTAGTTATTAAGGGATTCCTCCCTAATATCTGCTAGAGAGTCTGTAGTTATAGGGGGATTCCTCCCTTATATCTGCCAGAGAGTCTTCAGTTATAGGGGGATTCCTCCCTTATATCTACCAGGAGTCTGTAGTTATTGAAGGACTCCTCCTTTATATCTGCCAGAGAGTCTTTAGTTATTAGGGGATTCCTCCCTTATATATGTCAGAGAGTCTGTAGTTATTAGGGGATTCCTCCCTTATATCTGTCAGAGAGTCTGTAGTTATTATAGGATTCCCTTATATTTGCCAGAGAGTCTGTAGTTATTAGGGGATTCACCCAATATATCTGCCAGAGAGTTGTAGTTATTAAGGGATTCCTACCTAATATCTGCTAGAGAGTCTGTAGTTATTAGGGGATTCCTCCCTTATATCTGCAAGAGAGTTTGTAGTTATAGGGGGATTCCTCCCTTAGATCTGCCAGAGTCTGTAGTTATTAGGGGATTCCTCCCTTATATCTGTCATATAGTCTTTAGTTATAGGGGAATTCCTCCCTTATATCTGCCAGAGAGTGTAGTTATATGGGGGATTCCTCCCTTATATCTGCCAGAGAGTCTGTTGTTATTGGAGGATTCCTCCCATATATCTGCCAGAGAGTCTGGAGTTATTAGGGGATTCCTCCCTTATATCTGCCAGAGAGTCTGTAGTTATTAGGGGATTCCTCCCTTATATCTGCCAGAGAGTCTGTAATTAGGGGAATTCCTCCCTAATATCTGCCAGAGAGTCTTTAGTTATTAGGGAATTCCTCCCTTATATCTGCCAGAGAGTCTGTAGTTATAGGGGGATTCCTCCCTTATATCTGCCAGAGAGTCTGTAGTTAATAGGGGATTCCTCCCTTATATCTGCCAGAGAGTCTGTAGTTATTAGAGGATTCCTCCCGTATATCTGCCAGAGGGTCTTTAGTTATTAGGGAATTCCTCCCTTATATGTGCCAGAGGGTCTGTAGTTATAGGGAATTCCTCCCTAATATCTGCCAGAGAGTCTTTAGTTATTAGGGAATTCCTCCCTTATATCTGCCAGAGAGTCTGTAGTTATTGGGGGATTCCTCCCTTATATCTGCCAGAGAGTCTGTAGTTATTAGGGGATTCCTCCCTTTTATTTCACCCCTAATGGGTTAGTTGCTATACGTTTCCTATTTGAATGACGTATTCCCCGACCAGGGGAATAACAAAAGTGACATTCCCCTGATTTAAACTCTTAAGTACAGGAATCGGGGGAATAACAAAAAGTTGTTCCCCTGGAAAACCATGGAAACATTTAGCCACGCCCCTTTTCTAAGGCTAAACCAATGGTAATCCACAGAGCTAGGGGAATAACTTTTACTTAAGCCACGCCCCCTTATTCTATCAGCCAATCAGAGCTAAGCATTGGGGTCAAGGTCGCGTCACTAGGTAGCGTCACTAGGTAGCGTCGCTAGGTTGCATGGTTCCACTGTTTGTTTACATTTTGTCGTAACTATTTTCTATTGATATCTCTGCCAGTATTTAGTGAATTTTCATGATCTAAAAGCTGAAATGTCTAGAAAATAACATATATAAAAGATCTTTAGAGTTATAGATCTCGGGGGATGGAAATAAATCCAGTACAGACCTCGGTGAGATATCAAAATAGTTATTCCCTTGGTCTCACAGGGTCTCGGGCCTGCGCTACGCTACGGCCCTCGACCCTGTAAGACCCAGGGAATAACTATTTTGGCCTCCTGTGTAGGCGTGAGGGTCTCGGGCCTGCGCTACGCTATGGCCCTCGACCCTGTAAGACCCAGGGAATAACTATTTTGATATCACACCTCGGTCAGTACTATATATATCTGCTGGAGAGTCTATAGTTATTACTAGGGGATTCCTCCCTTATATCTTCTGGAGAGTCTAGAGTTATTCGCCACCATTGATTGGGTGATCACATTTATCAGGTTATGTGTGGTGTATTGAGTCTCTACATGCACAGGCTTCCTAGACTAGGAATGGCCAGGCTGTGTATTGCATCATAGACCACTTCCTCTCCAACTTCCTGTCATTGGAAACCCAAAGTATACACTAGGTGGCACCACTTAATAGATCTTTTGCATTCATTTTGAAGTCATCACATTGGTTTATTTCTTTATGTTTCAATATTAATAATTTAGTTTTTCATTATTCATATATTCTCAAATTTTATTATATTGAAATTTAGGATCATTGGAGTGGTTCTAGAATCAGACTTTTTCTTTTTTGGTCAAGTTTAAATATCTTGACTGCTGGTAATGTGTAAACAGGTTTTCATCACTCTCCAAGCAGATTGTAAGGTGTACACTCTCCAAGCAGATGTTTCATTTTCAAATTTTTATTTTTGCATCAAGTTAATGTTTTCACTGCTGGTAATCCAAATAGGTTCTCATCACTATCCAATCAGATTTTAAGGCTCACACTCTCCAAGCAGATTCTTGGTTTTCAAAATTTTCTTGTGGCATCAAGTTCAAATGTTTTGACTGCTGGTAACATTGAAACAGGTTTTCATCATTCTCCAAGCAGATATAATTTAGTAGATTTTTCATTCATTCTTAGGTTTCATTATATTAAATTTTAGGATCATTGGAGTGGTTCTAGTATCAGACTTACATGAGATTTGCTTTTTTTCCCCCTCCTTTCTTTTTTCAAAAGTTTATGTTTTGACTGCTGGTAATCTCCAAACAGGTTTTGATCACTCTCCATGCAGATTTTAGGTTTACACTCTCCAAGCAGATGTTCAGTTTCAATTTTTTGTTTTTGCATCAACTTTATGTTTTGACAGCTGGTAATCTATAAATAGATTGTCATCACTCTCCAAGCAGACTTTTAGGCTTATGCTCTCCAAGCAGATGTTTGGTTTTCAAAATTTTTCTTTTTTGGTCAAGTTTAAATGTCTTGACTGCTGGTAATGTGTAAACAGGTTTTCATCACTCTCCAATAAGATTGTAAGGTGTACACTCTCCAAGCAGATGTTCAGTTTTCAAATTTTTATTTTTGCATCAAGTTTAAATGTTTTGACTGCTGGTAATGTCTAAACAGGTTTTCATCACTCTCCAAGCAGAATTTAAGGTTTACACTCTCCAAGCAGATGTTTTCTTTTAAAATTTTTATTTTTGCATCAAGTTTATATTTTCACTGCTGGTAGGGCCTACTCTCCAAGCAGATTTTAGGGTTTACATTTCCATGCAGAGTATACAAATTGTCTTATGTCAGCATCATTTTTAGATTAAAACTAAATAAACTTATTTCATTAGTAATTAACTTGCGTCATTTACGCTTAATCACATTAATCAGTGGCGTTCTTTTGTTTTTTAAACAAATGCGAACTTGTTAGAGGACTCCTCTAATAACTCTATTTGGTTTGATTTAGGTTGTTCGTATTGCCTTTTCATTCTTTTGAATTGTGACCTGTAATTTATCATTGAGCTTTTATGTGATTGAAACCTGGAAATAACTTGAAAAATCATGGCTTTGTTTAAATGATCCAAGGCTTAGATACTTGACTATTACCTTGTCAAAGCAGCCAAGGTTCAGATTAATCACATACAGAAAGTTAAGTTAGATTAAATATGCTAGAATATCCAACTTCAGAAGATGCGATATTCCATATCATTCAAGTTTTATTTACCCCAAGAATTACTTCACGGGTAAATTCCCTCTGATTATCTGAATGACTTTTTTTCAGGATTGCTAGTATAAGATAATCCCTCTTATTCTTATACTTCACATTTTTCCAATTGTCTTACATTCCTCTAGCCTCCCCTTTTATCCTATATTACCTTGATATCTTTACATTTATTATACTCTCTGTTCCCCTACACAACAGTATAGGGTGTATGTGGGTTAGAACCAGGCCAGTATTATTGTCTGCTATGTAAGAAGATATGAGCCGTGTACAGATAATGGATGAATATTGCTCATCGCCCCAGCCATCCGACCTTTCTTCTCTCGGCCCTGCCGGAGTCGTGCCTTCTAGGTTACCCCTACCTGTAAGTCATCTGCCAGGGTTAGTTGTCTGTAGTATATGCGATATGCGCCAAAACAGCTCTAGGACAAAAACATTGTGGTAACTTGGGAAAACATTATAATGTGATATGCGCCAAGACGGTTCTTAGACAAAAACAATGTGGTAACTTGGGCAAACAACTGTCTTTAATCTGACACATGGAGTTATAAATACAAGTTTGTTGTCTGGATTGTTAATGACATGTGCTAGAATGGTTTGATGGGAAAGCAGTTTGGTAACATGGAAAGACAACTGGTCTAACAATCTTTGTATTGATAAAGAGTGATGTCCAATTTCACTTTATAGTCTGATTTCAAGTTTTCTTTTACTGATATCATAGTTTTAGGTAGCACAGATGGCAAAAACTCCAAAATGGTAAAAACAGTTTCAATGTCTTTGAGCCTTATGGTAAATACATCAAAGAGTCTGTCCTAGAAGTCAGTGGTGATGGATAATAGTGAGTTAGGAAACAGGTCTGCGGTAGTCGTTCCACCCCACATGTGGCTCGGACGGACACAACTGGCTGATCACAGACAAGAACTTTTCTGTTTGGGCCCAGTCCCTCACAACAGGCACACTTCATTCTGTTCCGGCAATATGCATTATCTCCAAATAATTGGGAAATTAACCTTGAACACTCTTTTCTTAAAAAGCATCCACAATGGTTGAAAGTAAGTTAATTCTGTACCCTTAACAGTTTTATCTCATCTTGTGCAAATTAATCAGGAAATATACCGTGAAGAGTTTTATCTTAGAAGGCATTGGGAATGGTTTATTGTGAGTTAATTCTGTACCAGTGATAGTTTATCTAATCCTTTTCAAAATAATCAGGAAATAAGGCAAGAAACATCAGAAACAACGAATCATCTTGTCTAAGACAGCATTGGGGACGGTTGATAGTGAGTTGGTAAACAGGTCTGTGGTGCTCATTCTACCCGCGGGGAGCTTCTTAAATCCCAGACAACACCTGTTTGGCAGTCATCCTTCACAACAAGACGCAGAATGCGTAAAAACCACTCATAGAGCACAATTCTCCCACTCAGGTTCATTCACCTGATTACCTGCATTTTATGTGTCTGCAGGCTTGTATCATCAAATTTTGTATATAAAACAAATATGAGTAAAGCCCCATACCCACTAGGCGATTTTACCGGCGATGGGCAATGGGCAACTGAGAGAATTGGCCTATTCTCATGATCGCCTGTTAGTATAGTATATTGAAATGTACATGTTTGATCAGAATCGGCGCTGAAATCGGCCGATTCTAGGGGCATAGTCGGCCGATTTCAGCGCCGATCCGTCAGCCGACTGTGTAAAAATGTCCTAGTGGGTATGGGGCTTAATGAAAAAGATCCCTAATTGTTATTATAACTTTGAGTCTCATAGTAATTGCAACAATGAGTCTGTCTTAGAAGTCAGAAGTGATGGTTAATAGTGAGTTAGTAAACAGGTCTGTGGTGCTCGTTCTACCCCACACGGGGCTCAGAGAGACAAACCTGGCTGATCACAGACAACACCTGTTTGGTTCTGCACCCATCCCTCAAAACAAGAGTTACCTTCACCATACCCCCTTTGTTAACCTTAATAGTTTTATCTTGAAGAATTGGGAGACCAAGTTAGAAACCCAGATGTTATATATCAACATTACATAGAGAGTGAATTTCATACTTTTAAAGTAGTATTCCATTACCTGATTCGACTCCTTAATTTGAGAAATCGCTAAGTAGAAACATTTGGTATTGTATTGAATTTTACATTCACCTTCATGCAATAATGAAAATAGCACGCATTCATTGCATAGCATCCTGTCATGTATTCTATATTAGGATTCCAGCCCCTTTACCTTCACCATTACCCTGCCCTCGCGGAAACCGGTGGATAAAAGATTTGTTATTGCCCTTGAGGGCAATTATGCCTGTCTGTGAATGCTAATACCAATTTTTGAGTTGTTAGTGTCATAGTCAAGTACTTCAAACACACATTCCCTGATGAGCTGGGCTTTTAGTATAGACCTTCGTAACGTACACACAGCCCTGGAGAGTGGAGCCCTTCCCAGGCACTTATAGCCGACCCAGTGAGGGGGAATGTTCCCAATGGGGGGGGATGTTCACTTTACTACTTGTGGTAGGCTGTTTAAATGTTCACACGTCTCCATAGCGGTGACAGGACAACTACCCCTGGGACACCTACCCCTGGGACAACTACCCCCTAGGACAACTACCCCTTAGGACTATTACCCCCTAGGACTATTACCCCCCTAGGACAACTACCCCTGGGACAACTACCCCTTAGGACAACTACCCCTTAGGACAACTACCCCTTAGGACAATAACCCCTATGGGTAGGACAACTACCCCTGGGACAACTACCCCTTAGGATGATTACCCCTTAGGACAACTACCCCTATATATAGGACCATTACCCCTTTAGGACAATAACCCCTACAGATAGGACAACTACCCCCAATGATAGGACAACTACCCCTATGATAGGACAACTACCCCCCTTGATAGGACAACTACCCCCCTTGATAGGACAACTACCCCCATATGTAGGACAACTACCCCTATTGGTAGGACAACTACCCCCCTTGATAGGACAACTACCCCCATATGTAGGACAACTACCCCTATTGGTAGGACAACTACCCCCCTTTGATAGGACAATTACCCCCTTTAGTAGGACAATTACCCCCTTTAGTAGGAAAACTACCCCCATTGATAGAACAACTACACCCATTGGTAGGCCTACCCCTCCTTTGCCCGGCCCTGAACACTAAGGGCAGGTTCTACCAATGGGGGTAGTTGTCCTACCAATAGGGGTAGTTGTCCTATCAAGGGGGGTAGTTGTCCTACCTATGGGGGTAGTTGTCCTATCAAGGGGGATAGTTTTCCTAAAGGGGTAATTGTCCTATCTATAGGGGTAATTGTCCTATCTAGAGTGGTAATTGTCCTTAGGGGTAGTTGTCCTACCCATAGGGGTAATTGTCCTAAGGGGTAATCATCCTAAGGGATAGTTGTCCCAGGGGTAGTTGTCCTATGGGGGTAATAGTCCTAGGGGGTAATAGTCCTAGGGGGTAGTTGTCCCAGGGGTAGTTGTCCCAGGGGTAGGAAAACTACCCCCATTGATAGAACAACTACACCCATTGGTAGGCCTACCCCTCCTTTGCCCGGCCCTGAACACTAAGGGCAGGTTCTACCAATGGGGGTAGTTGTCCTACCAATAGGGGTAGTTGTCCTATCAAGGGGGGTAGTTGTCCTACCTATGGGGGTAGTTGTCCTATCAAGGGGGATAGTTTTCCTAAAGGGGTAATTGTCCTATCTATAGGGGTAATTGTCCTATCTAGAGTGGTAATTGTCCTTAGGGGTAGTTGTCCTACCCATAGGGGTAATTGTCCTAAGGGGTAATCATCCTAAGGGATAGTTGTCCCAGGGGTAGTTGTCCTATGGGGGTAATAGTCCTAGGGGGTAATAGTCCTAGGGGGTAGTTGTCCCAGGGGTAGTTGTCCCAGGGGTAGGAAAACTACCCCCATTGATAGAACAACTACACCCATTGGTAGGCCTACCCCTCCTTTGCCCGGCCCTGAACACTAAGGGCAGGTTCTACCAATGGAGGTAGTTGTCCTACCAATAGGGGTAGTTGTCCTATCAAGGGGGGTAGTTGTCCTACCTATGGGGGTAGTTGTCCTATCAAGGGGGATAGTTTTCCTAAAGGGGTAATTGTCCTATCTATAGGGGTAATTGTCCTATCTAGAGTGGTAATTGTCCTTAGGGGTAGTTGTCCTACCCATAGGGGTAATTGTCCTAAGGGGTAATCATCCTAAGGGGTAGTTGTCCCAGGGGTAGTTGTCCCATGGGGGTAATAGTCCTAGGGGGTAATAGTCCTAGGGGGTAGTTGTCCCAGGGGTAGTTGTCCCAGGGGTAGTTGTCCTAGAATCCTCAATAGCCTACCAGCTTAAACCTGAGGGGCATAGTAAGATGGTCTAAATCTACACCCAGGTATAAGCCTACCTGCCTGTCTTTCTTGGATAAGAACAAACTAAGGTAGAGTCCATTTATACACGTATACCTGTGGCATTATACACAGGTTATTGGAAGGATTAGGACATTTCACCTTGCTGCCTAGTGCGTTTTTCATGACTTCCCTTTTGAAAGGCTTCTGACCAGTGCACAGAACTGCACATCCTTGGTTCTATGGAAGAGCCAAATAAATCTAGCACTGATTCTTGCTGCTCATGCAATAAAGCTGTAGATCAGTGAGTTTTTTATTCAGTGCAGTTCTCACCATGTTGTCTATATGTGACTAAACATACACAAAGAGGGAAAACGTCACACAAGTGCGTGCAAACGTACAACCTTTCAGCCAATATAAGAACCCGCTCTTTCTGAAATCCTAGATCCCCCTGATTTGAATGTAGCAAGTTGCCCCAATCAGAGACCTGTTAACTCACCCCCCCCCCCCCACCTAGATCCCTCAACACCTGTCTGCCATCCCCAGCCCCCTATCTCTATGTAGTTAGTCCCCTAGCCCCTGTTTGTTTGTGGGCTCTACCCTTTCACTTCTCACTCACTTCTTATGCCTCCAGCCACCTTGTTCTTTTACCCATCCACATGTTTGCGATGCACCTTTTTCTTTTTCACGAATCGCCTTGCGTTTTTTCCCTGCGGGCTGACATTGCTGACATAGGGTCCGCTATCTGTTATCTTTCTCCGTGAAGCCTGTGGGGCACCCATCGTGTTATCTGTTCATAGATAAGCTGGCCATCTCATGTTTTGATCTACCTGGCTCTATGTGGGGTGATGGGGTGGTGGGGAGGCTAGGGGGGGCAGTCCTCACCTTTGCACCAGGTATATAGACTCTGGGTCTGGATCACTGCGACACGGCTGTTTCTTGAAATCGACAGGCGACATGAGGCCTTAACGACATGACAGACAGTTTTTATAACCTTAGTGACATGCAGCATGGACGTTTTTAAATTTTATATCCAAAATAAGCGACAGAGGCATGCGACATTGCCGTATTTTAAACTCGACATGCGACATTGGGACCCCCCTGTCCAGAGCCCTATGTAGGTGATAGGGCCCATTGTAGGGTGACGAGCGGTGTCCTATCTATTGCTGCTGTCTTCAATGGTTCCCAACATATATATATATATATATATATATATATATATATATATATATATATATATATGAATGGAAGGTCTGCTGTTATTTCAGCGTAATTATAGATATAACTATATACGTTTTGAACTATACTTTCCTCAGAAATGGGCCTAAAGCTTTGTTCCCACCTCGCTGAACTAGCATAGTTGGCCGACAAATAGTATAATGTACCCTTTCAAACCATGACAACCAATGCAAATAATAAGGAGTTGTCACCTCTGATGGAAAGCATCAACACTAACTAGATAAGATTAAGAACGTACTCATTGATTTCAGATTGAAAGAAAAATGGAAAACTTATTTGGATTATTTGAGCTGAGGAGAATAGATTATTTGACCGATATTACCATGCACCAACATATATATGTGTCTGTTTACAACCTCAAAAATCTACTTACAAGATAAAACAAAAACAAAGACACAGTGACACTATAACCAAATTAGCCATGATTTTGTTAAAAAAGAAAAGAAAAAGAAAAAAGAAAAGAAAAAAGAAAAAGAAACTATATGGTAAGGTCATGTGAAGGTGACTCTCGGCTGGTGTGCGGCAGGTACCACGCCTCTCCTTATGTATCACGGCCATTCCCACCCAGCCCGCGGGGCACCAGCGGCAGGTGAGAGGCGGCGAGATGAAGGCGAGAATTCACGAGAACCCACGAGATGATTTAAGGGTTGGCGTGGGGCGTAATAAGCCGTGAGACTTACCGCGCCCCCTGTGGGGATAAAACCCAACTAACCCGACCTCTGGGGCGGCTCTGGGTTAGGGTGGAGGGGTTTGTGGGTTACTGGAGCAAAATGAGGGGATTAACACCTTAGAATTCAGCCTACCAACCACATAAGGAAAACAGGGAAAATGGCAAAAACATTCCTTGACAGGGAAAACACATGGAATTTGGAAATTTTGCCAAAACACAGGAAAACACAGAATTTCATTTGGCCAGGTTAAGAAATTCCTGAGTCTTAAGATATTAGCGATTTGACTTTTTGTTGTTGGATTGTCCTTTTTTTTCTGCACGCAGAGGCTTTTAAATCTAAACAACTTGCTGGATATGCCACAGGGTAAAATTGTCGTGGGACAGGGAAATCTCAGGGAAAACACACGGAATTTGAAAATGGAATTTGGGTTGGTACCCAGACCTTAACTGGCCTTTACTGGCTATTATTTGGGCATATTCAGAGCCATCCCTAGCCTTGATATTTGTGGGGTTCCAGGTAAACTTGAGGGTGTTACAGGTAAATATCTAAGGGCGTTCCTAGCGAATCTGAGGGGGTCCAGGTAAATGAAAGGGTTCCAGTTGGTAATTTTTATATCTTTTTGTCAAATTTTGCCATATCTTATTTTCCGTAACCCAAACTTTTCAAAATATTAGTGTTTTCTAGACACCATTGAAACCCCCCTGGGTATGGCGCTGATATTCATACAAAGTATTATGCCATTAACTTTTCCAAGTGGTGAGCTGCGTTCTATGAATGAAAGTGATCAGCATCTGTAACATCTATTAATCTTTTTGTAGTTTCCTTGAACCTGTAACTGTGTTTTAGACAAAACCTGCCTCATATGGATATGATGATAAAGGGTTTGATTATCAGTTCCTGAAAACAGGGAGAAGGGTCTGGACAAGAGCAATGGTATAAAAGTGGTAATAAAAACCAACCCGGGCCAAACGGCAGTAGATACTGACTATATCAGTAAGTCCGAAATACTTACATGATCTACTGAAATCTTACCGATTGCGCGCCCTCCCTAGCTCATTTAAACATTTAGGACATATTGATTTACTTCTTTTTGACTGCTGGAATCATGCTTATTTCTACTGAGTTACCACTTAAATGCTACTGCAACTCCCCTATTACGTTTGTGCTGCTTTACCATTGAATTTCTACTACATTTTGTTCAGGAAGGGCCCCTTATCATAGACCCATGCTGAAATGCAAAACAAAATGCTACTTTTTTATATTTTAATAATTAACGAATACAACTGAAATAATTCCATACTCCTGACCCGCTCCATGCCAGCATGGCATCACTTCTTAATATTCTATCCATCACTCAATTCAATCCTCTCACTTAGATCTAAAAAGAAAGGGAAAGGGAGAAAAAAGGCTGTACATGTGAGAACAAAACCCGGCCAAGTATCTCTCGGGGAATTCGGTAAATGACGTTGACGTTAATGTAGCGTTCAGACCTGACGGGATCCGTCAGGGAAAACAGGAACGGGAGGAGGGCGCATGCGCACCTGGTCGAAAATGGGGGGGGGGGGGGTATGGAAGGGGGGCTGGGGGTGGGGACAAATGAGGTATGGGAGAAGGGGGGAGGATAAGGAGGGGATGGGGAAATGGGTATGGAAGAAGGAGGAAGGATGAGGAGGGGGCATATGGTGTATGGAGGGGATGGGGAGGGGGGAAATGAGGTATTGAGGGTGGAGTATAGAGGGAGTGGTATAGCCATTGGGACCATTGGGAGGAGGAAGATGGGTGGGGGTGGAGGTGGATAGGGGGCAGGGGTAACCCCCAGCCGCCCCATCTGGTTACATTACCGTTGTTGTTTGGCTGGCATCAGTACAAAAAGGGATGGCCTTTGCAATATTGTTACATTTTACCTACTATTCTATGGCTTACGGTTGCGAAGACCGCTGAATTAATTGAAAAATAGTATGGCAGGAGTTTCTGACTATAGAATATAATTGCTAGAATATAGGACATAATTGTGGTCACTTTATATCCAATGAAATATAGAAACTACTAATTTCCCTCTGACACCCATTTACATTAAACATTATGTGTCAGGTAAGAAAATGAACTGAAAAGCTATTCATCACACTTTATAGTACCATAATGCGTGGTTTCTGGTTGATGCCGCACCAAAATAAACCTCCATCTCTGTGGCTGCTGTACAGGATTCACCGCCACCACAACTGCGTCAGGAATATTTGCTTGGTTGATCACCCCTCCCCCATCGAATCTCCATAATCCCTCCTCCCCAACCACAGAACGTTCATCTTCCAGCCCCCTCACACTCACTTACTCAAGAGGGGAGGGAGGGGGCGTAGATAAGCATGTTTGACAAAGACTTCTTGCGAAATTTCTAAATCATCATAAGCTCACTGTGGCTCTGGGCTTGTCAAAATAAGGATGGTTATTAATAAAATACATAATTTCATAGACCTGATCTAATATATGATCCTTAGAAACCTGTTCTCTCTACAAATTCTCTGTAGAATGGTACTCCAGTAGTGTGTTGCTAGTGTGAGGCTCACCAATAAGGATTTAAACTCCGGTAGATGTTCAGGCTGTTCCAAAAGCATTCATCAAATCATAGAGAGGCGCCACTACAAAATAAATTCTAGAAATTGAACAAATATACCCAGGGGACCGGTGAAATGATGATAGAAACAATTATGTGAAAAATATAATAGTAACCGTATGGAAATTCAGAGAAGTTTAGTCGATTGTAATCAACAGCCCCCAACCCGCCCCCTCCCATTCCCCTCTCACTATGAGCAACTTGTGAGTAAGAGTGAGTAGAAGGGACCAGCTCCAGCATTGTCCTGGTCCAGCTGTTATTCCCCACACTCCCTGAAGAGTGCTTTTAGTATAGACCCTGGGTAACGTACACACAGTCTACAGGACCTACTAGAGGGAGGGGGGGGGCTAGGGGGTACTTGGGTCTTAGAAGGTACCCACTGCCAAATGGCCCCACGAAATGGAGGGGCTGTGAACATCAAATTGAGGAGCGGTCAGTTCTTTGTTAGGAAGAAAAATTCGGGCACTGAAATAATTCTGTAGAACAAAATAGGAGCTGTAACATGTAACTTACTCCTCCTGTTATCTTTTCTCACTTAAAAAATATTGGAAATATTATAAAAACTTTCCATATATGCATTTTTGAAGATTTTTGTCTATTTCACAGAATTGGGGGGGGGGGGGGGGTAGGCTGGCAATATGTATTTCCTAAAAAAAAATAAGGGGTGGTCAACTAAATTTCAGAAGCTGCCAATGGTGAAAAGTAGGGGTAGTAGTTTGGTATTAACCTTCAGCGAGCGAGAGCCCTCCGTGCCCTGCTAAAACTTCGGTCTCCCGGCGGGCGAGCGGGCGAGTGTTTTATGGACGGGGAGTGTTGTAAACGTCCTCCGCCCCAGGTAAATGTTTATAAACACTTCTAACATTGGCCGCCCAGACTATGAGTTTTCTGTAGGAGTAGATAATAAGTAAAATAACCAAGGTAAAAAGGTCTTCAAACGTAGCTCAGAAGTGGTTTGAAATGCACCTCAGTTGTTTAAACAGAACATGTTTTGTGTTTTTTCAGTAGGTACAGAAAGAATTGTGTGGTAAAGTTGATGTTCTTATTGTATATATTCTGTGCATTTTGTGTACTTGAAACCTTTCTATAATGATATTTCTATACATCCAAGATACTTATATTTGCAGACAATAATTCTTCTAATGTTTTATCCATATCATCCATGTGCAATGACCTCAAACTTGGATGTGAATTCATTTGCGATGGCTCGCAGTTTTGCCATTATACAAGTTGATATTCGTTTGGGGGAAAATATTACAACATCTCCAAAGATGCTCTGCTTGCTATAATATCTGGGGTAGATTAATTGGCTCAACAATACAACATTAAACAACATACAGCAAACTTCTCCTGGGTAAAATAATTGAGGTGTATTTCAAACTACTTCAAAGATACCATTGAATACCTGCACCTGCCTACCTTCTACGTGAACCAAATTTAATAAGAAACATTTACTTTTTTTTTTAACCATTTTAAGAACAAAATATTACGATAAATATTTACATATAGCCTCTCACTGATTTCGTCCCCATTGGTGCCGGGGTCGGTCCCTGTGATCTGGTTCCCAGCAGGCACGTGGCCAAAATGCACTTACAAGCTGGGTTCCAGCGGCCATACACCATACCCCCAACGCCGTACCCCGAACCCCTGTAATCTGCTGGTACTGGAAAGGTAGCCGGCTGAGGGCATACGCGGGACTCCTCCCGGGTGTGTGTGTGTGTGGGGGGGGGGGGGGGGTAATAAAATGGGGGAGAGGGGCACCAATGGGTTGGGGAAGGTACCATACTGCATATCAAATTTTAGAAATGCTTCTGTCATAAGACATGTCCTTGTCCATTATTATTCATTTAGTCATATTCATATTTTAAGAAAGCCAAGGTCGCGCTCACTTAATTGTCAATCCCCATGTCTTAGTAACCGTGTTGAATATAAGAAATATCCATGTTGTCAATTTTAGCAGTCCAGACCCCTAGTGGAGGGGATGGGTGTATGCCGTGTCAATGAGAGTACAAGCTGTGGTTTGGGTAACCTTCTGACCGCTCACAGTCATTTAAGGTAGATTCACATGCCAGAGGGTCACTTATAACTGTACCTTGTTATTCAATATATACTAGAGAAATAGCATCCTTTACATTCAATATCATTTCGAATCAGATTAAATTGGCTTCCTCCTACTTGTTTCTTAGCTCGTCCTGTTTCTTTGACTCTCTTTGATAGGATAAAAACAAGACCTTTGGGAAGTTTCAAAAAAATTCAGGTTTGGCACTGCCTATTATGTGCATAATTTCTTATAATATTGGCAGCAATGGGGATGGTATATTGCGATAAATGCATACTATGAATCCACTCAACATCTCGTTCCTCTTCATGCTGCATTGCTGGTCTCTTGCATACAAGACCGAAGTCCAAACATGTGAATTCCCAACATAGTTGTTGACCTGTAATCTTTAGACATATCTCACAAATTTGTGAAATGGAATAAAATTTGAACACTATGAATATGATGTATGGCAGTTGCTGCTTTGAAGTGAAGAGACCTTTAGGTTTATGACATTCTCAAAAGTGAAACTTAGGTCAAACTCCCTGAAAAACAACTGTTCAGAGTCCTTTAAATATATATTTGAAGGGTCTTTAAGAGGAGAAATATGTAGATGATAATAAAGTCTTTGGGGCCAGCACAAAGTACTTTGTTCAAGCTACTCGTGTCAGAAAATGCCTACAGTTTGTGGACCCCCTGGGTCAAAGGTTTCCCTCAGAGATAGTCTCAGGTCATAAAGATGAGGAGGAGACAGTTCTGGGTCAGTGTAGAAATATACCCAACACATAGGGATGAGTGTTTGCAAATCTTTTGATTCTGATGCTGTTCATGACGACCGGCAATGCTAATTTTTGTGTATTTAATATGAAATCAGCTGTTTGTTTTTATTGATACATGTAATTCCAATAACAGTGAAATAACACTGAACCGTAAGCTTGGGAAACAGTACAGATGTTTTCAGACAAAGTTCACTAACATGTGTATGGGTCCAGGGAAGTAAATTAATAGTGATAGCTGATTGGCTATTTAAAAATGTCTTGTATCAACTCTAACCTACTGTAGGCTATATCCCTGTGATAACATATATATTCTAAATAAATGTCTCAAATCTGATCAATCACTCTACAGAACTAGAAATTACCATTGGTCAACTCCAAACTCTGTAAAAATCTCCATGCTTTAACATTTGTCCCCTGTAACAGATAAGCACTCCTTGCGGTATGTTAAACCCCTATGTCGGCTATGACCGGCCTGTGACGTTTGTGGGGTTACTCCCGAGGTATCGCCCACAGGGGGGAGACGGGCCAGGGAGGAGGGGTTAAACAATTAGCACTTAACAGGTTACATTGGGACTGGTTTGCTTTGCCAGGTTACTATGGAAACCAGCAATAGGAAATATGTCCCCCCCCCGTCTTATATAGTTGTACAAGCTGTAGATGAAAAATGTAAGTGGAAGGTTCGTGATGTTTCGTTGTAAATTAAGCTTCCTCTGATTTCTGTGATGATTTGTTTATTCACATAATTTCTTTTCTAAATGCAGAACAATTGCAAGGACGCCACTTGCATAAGCCCTTTCAGAAATCAGGGGCAGATCAAGCAAGCCCCATGTCCCCGCCCCCCTCCCCCCAAAAAAAGAAAGAAGAAAAATCCGTCTTTGGAAATCCTGTAACCATCTTGCCATTTAGAATGTTGATGTATTTAATCATAAACTTCCCCTTGTGTACCTTTTACGCTCCACGGTTGGTCAGAGAACACACAGTTCGCCCCCTATCTGAGCAGGCCCTGATAGTGCTGAGTCAGCAATCTGTGGTAACCCCCAGCTATCGACACTGCTGGTGATGGGGTACTTAATTTACGGTGTTCCTCCAGGGTCAGACACACCTTTATCGGCCACGAACAACGGTCTGGACACGTTCTCTGAGATTGTATTCTCCCAAGCTATGAAGAGTGTAGGGACAGTTCCAGGATTTAGAAAATGGGGAGGGTGGGGGAGTGGGAGTGCAGCACCTTAAAGTCTCCCCGAAAACAGTGGGGGAAATGGGATTTGGGACTACACCAAAAGGGAAAGACACCATCCTTAACCCTTTTAGAAACCTGGATCCGCCTCTAGCCTCCTCCTTCATTGAGGCACGAAAAATCATATTATGCAGGATAAATCTCTTAGCCCAAATGTGATCAAAGCCTTACCGCTACCGGCCCAGGGCATATCTTAACAGAAAGATCGAGGCCCCCCTTCATCTTAACGTCTTTACCAGCTGATGCTGGTTCCCCCCTACCTGCCCTAAATGTCCTATAACCGCACCAATACCAGCGAAAGGGGCAGAGGGTCAGTGCAAAAAGGTAAAATCCCACGGCCCGGTCCCACGGTTTGGGGTTTGATATGAGCCAATATGATGCCCTCTTTTCTGCCCAGTCGAACAGACAAAACAAGGGAAAATAAGTGAATTTCACAGTTATCCAGCAGGAAAAACTGCCAAAATGGCATAAGTGCCAACAATTTAACCACCCGATCCCTCCCCATGTGCACACCCCACGTCAACCTCGTTTTGGGTTACCATGGCAACCAACAGACGCCATCTTGACCCCGCCCCCTCACTACACCTGGTGGTCGGGGCCGGGAACTAAGGATCCTACTCTCCAAGCAGAGTTTCTGCCCGTTATGTGGTACCAGCCAGTGTTAAAGATCGGCTAGGAGAGTGGATCCCTTCTGTTTGACCTTGACCCGTGACCTCCCTGACCCCGGTTTGACCTGACTGAGGCCTGATGGGAACGTGTTGCTCGCGCAGCAGACCCTTTCTGCACTTTTAATGGGTTTTCTGAGATTTCTTGCTCTCTTATTTCTGTCGTAGCGATCTTTGCAATTGTTTAATATCACAAATAGATTTTGGGAATTCGTTCTACATACATGGATTTTATTGTGTGTATTTGAAGCATAATTATGTTAATCTTGTTCATTATGATCCCCCTGATCATTCAGCTTTAGCCTATAAGTCATTATAATGTTCTTTTCTTTGGCCGAGTTCGAGCCTGGGCCTTGCCTGCTACACCACCTTGCCTTACTGTCATTCTAATCCCCATAGATTCGATCACAGTACCCTGTATTCTAATAGTCGAACCTCCTGCGCGACGAGGGTAATAAACATGAATCTTGCAGAAACCCACCCTTCACTCTCCATGCACAGGTGCTATTACTATGGCAACCCCTATTGTTAATTATGGGGAGCAAACATCTGATTGGAGAGTTACATTATTAATTTGGTTATAACTCACATATTTTATAAGATAGACCCAAAATATAAGTGACAAAGTTGTTAAGAAATATATTTTGTCCTCTAAAATTATATCTAATCTATTGTATATATAATGTGTTATGAATAAATCAAGATTTTATTGGACATGGTCCACTGACTCCCCCTACTTTCAATGGGCACATGGTGGTTTGTTTAACCCTCGTTCAGTCAGGCATGACCAATGTGACGTCACGCCGGTTATTAGAATAAGCCAAAAACCGTGAGTTAGTGTCGATATAGCTGAAAAATGCTGAGCACACCTGAAACTCCAACAATCATAATTTTCTTTTCTTGAAGTTCTCCTTCGGATTTGTTTTTAAAATCCGTGCACCCATTTTGTTCCCACGGAAGGTTTGTGATTTTAAGGTTGGGAGGGGGTTCGAAGCGTGTGTGGAGGGTGGTCGTTCAGGTGGGGTACAAGGTGGAGGGACCCTGGGAAGGCGGCGACATTTTATCAGACAAGGGAACGCGGGGGATTGAACCCCCTAAAAACGCACCATGCCAATAAAACCTACCCTACCATACTCTAGAACCCCATACCCATGTAAAATACCATGTGAAAACGCACTAAGTGGAACATGTGTTTGCGCAGAATCACATGCCGGATAAGGTATTTTTTTCCTTTGTAATACATAGCCATTTTAATGTGATGAATCTACTTTTTTTTTTATCAACATAAAATCAATTCTTATTTCCTCTGCTGCGCTCCTGAAGAACGTTCATGATCCCTTGATAAGGTTTGCAAAAAATTATTTATTACAGTTATTGCAATGACATTTTATCATATATATAGGCCTATGTATGCATCACATATGTCATAATCACAATAAACATAATTTAAACGCTGGTTAGATTAGACTAATCTACAACTGCCAAACATCATATATAAGGCCCCCATGTGATCCGTTCCTGTATTTATAGACAATCCAAGTGTTTCCGCTGGTCACGCACCGCACAAGGCTTTACACGGGAACCAGCAGCGGGACGTGTAAAACAGCTGGGTACTTTGGGGGGGGGGGGGGGGGGGATTGGAGGGGGATTCTGGGGGGTTACGCACAATTTTAACATCTGTCTGAACAAAAGGCAAAAACCAACAATAAAAAAAATCAATTACATGAACATTTTGCCTGTAGGCTGTCTGTTTGACCACAACTATGAATTGGCTACTTTAGGCTATATAACTAGAGGTCGCAAGCAAAATGGTACAAGATCGGTACTATATTGATTTGTTGTGGGGGGGCGGGGCGGTTATAACTAGATTGTAAACCATTTCAATTTGATTGATGATCTCATTCGTAATGAAAAATTGAAGAATTATATTCAGCTATGCCTTATTCAATATTTGTAATAAGTATCAAACAATTTAACATGAAATGAAATATATTTTTTCTGGTCAGAAGCAATTGCATGCCGTTCTTCATAACTATAGGGCCTGTATTATCCACGAGAGCCTATTTTCCGTCTGTTGCCCTGATTAAATTCCCAGGGAGGCGCCCTGTAGGGAGCACCCCTCCCAATCGTACACAGCATTTACGGCCCATATACCTACAGTTATAGAGCCCTGAGAGAAGTAAAACAGGGAATGGCTTACTCTCGACCCAATGATTATTTTACTGTGAGGGGAATTGCTAGTTTCTAAATAAACGTGTTATGTTGCTTTCCCGTAAAGTGTGGGTAGACTGCAGGGGGCCGCCAGCCCCTCCTATTTTTTATCACGACTGTATTTTTATAACTCCTCAATTCTACACATTTATATTATGTCTACAGTCTAACTGTAACATTATTGAATGGAACAGATAACCAGTAAGAATCGTTAGATTACCAGTTACGATCATGAGGACTGAAAATAGATCTTTTTAACATGATAGAATAGATTCAAACCCGTTTCTTGAGCAAAGTTTCAGGAAAAATAAGGCAGGATGCTAACTTAAAATTTAAGCATTGATTATATTGGAAACTGCCTAACAATTTTTACGGCTATATATGAGAGCGCATATGCAATTTCTCCACAGAAAACCTAAAATAAACGATTTACCTCATTACATTTGGATGCTACTCTAAGAAACAAATGGGCTAATCTCCATAATTAAAATGCTGCATGGTATCCTAACTCTCCCAACTAGCCCATCCCCTCCCCCTCATGACCTCCCCCTTCTCCCCCATAACGAGCCGCTCATCACCTAGGCTGAGAAGCTTACACTCAGTGTTGATTAAGTTGTTAAGTTGTCTAACCATGGAAACATTCCATATTGGCGAGGCACATTTTTGGCACACATTCGGCACACTTTCAGGCTGAGAAGCTCACAGTGGTGAAGTTGTCAGCTCCTCTCCCTCCTCCCTTTGACTTCTCCCTTCCCCCTATAACGAGCTACTCATCACCTGATGCTCACAGCTCACAGTATTGATGAAGTTGTCAGCTGCTGACCCGCTCTCTGATGGATTGTCTCCTGCCGTCTGGTTGGCCCGCCGCCCCCACGTGACCCGGTCACATGACCCGGTCAGCTGACCACCCCGGTCACGTGCCCCGCGCTGATTGGTTTAACCCTGGTAGGGTTTGAAGTCAGGGTGTAGAGGTGGGATAGTTAGTCACTGTCCAGGGGGTCTGGATGGGGGGTCCCATGGTTTTGTTAATTTTCATTAAAGCTGTGTTCTTGTCCTGTGATGGGGCATAAATTGATATACTGTAACCATCCCAGAGTGGCACCAAATTTGTGACATGGCCAATAATGTCGCCGGATTATGTTCTAATGTAGCAAAACACATTGCCGGCTGTGGCGTTGGTAGACTTACATCGGCTGATGTTGTAACTACCAGAGGACAAGAGGGCGGCTTTAAAAAAAGGCAATGTTTCATATAGTTATATTTTTATTGTCAATTTGGATATCTATTTTACTCTCAGTCTCTCAGTCTCAGTCTCAGTCCTATATTAATTTTGTAATTTGAAGGTTTGCCTCTTGGAGTTTTAGGAGTGCTCACCCAATCTCCAGTCACAGTTAGCGCTATCAGTCAGCTCAATTGGCCGTCACTCTCCTCCCACATTCTCTGAAGGTATAGGGTGCCGTCAGAGTTAATCAGTGTTATAAGTTAATAAGGCGCACACCTGCTAAATGGCCCTCCTTCAAGGACAAGACAAGGTGGGATAAGGGGAGCTGTACGTCCTTTCACTGTCTTGTCTCCCCGAGAGTGTGTTATAAACTAACAAGGCCCACACCTGTAAAATGGTCTTCCCTCAAGGACGGGACAAGGTGGGGTAAAGGGGAGCCGTATGTTCCTTCCCTGCCTCGTCTCCCCTAGACCCGCGTGTTATAAGCTAACAAGGCCCACACCTGTAATATGGCCGCCCCTCAAGGACAGGACAAGGTGGGGTAAAGGGAGAGGTATGTCCTTTGCCTGCCTCGTTTCCCCGAGACGTGTGTGTTATAAGCTAATAAGGCCCACACCTGTAAAATGGTCTTCCCTCAAGGATGGGACAAGTTGGGGTAAAGGGGAGCCGTATGTTCCTTCCCTGCCTCGTCTCCCCTAGACCCGCGTGTTATAAGCTAACAAGGCCCACACCTGTAATATGGCCGCCCCTTAAGGACAGGACAAGGTGGGGTAAAGGGAGAGGTATGTCCTTTGCCTGCCTCGTTTCCCCGAGACGTGTGTGTTATAAGCTAATAAGGCCCACACCTGTAAAACGGTCGTCCCTCAAGGACGGGACAAGGTGGGGTAAAGGGAGAGGTATGTCCTTTCCCTGCCTCGTCTCTCCTAGACCCAAGTGTTATAAGTTAATAAGGCACACACCTGCTAAATGGCCCTCCTTCAAGGACGAGACAAGTTGGGGTAAGGGGAGCCGTACATCCTTTCCCTATTGTGTCTCCCTCAGATCTGAATGTTATAAGGTAATAAGGCCCACAGCTGTAAAATGGCAGGGTCATCAAAGGCTGGGTGTGTGGTGTCCTTTCTATGAGACACTGCACATGAAAGACCCCTTACCACTCTTCGAAATGAGTAGGGTATCACGCCCGGTGGCGGGTTTCTTCTAAACCATATCATAGATACGATCACCGTAAGCTGAAAAGCATTATCTCATGCAGTCTGAAAAGAACCTTGTGTGGTTGACCGGATGTTAAACTAGCCCAACAAACAAACTAGACCCAACTGTTATAAGGTAATAAGGCTCACACTTGTAAAATGACCGACAAGGTGGGGTAAGGGAGCCTAACGTCCTTTGCCTGCCTCGTTTCCTCTAGACACGAGTGTTATAAGGTAATAAGGCTGTAAAATGGCCGTCCCTCAAGGGCAGGACAAGGTGGGGTAAAGGGGAGCCGTATGTCGTTTCCCTGCCTCATCTCCCCTGGACACAAGTGTTTTAAGTTATAAGGAACACACCTTTAAATGGCAGTCCCTGAAGGACAGGACACGGTGTGATAAAGGGGAGCCATATGTCCTTTTCTTGCCTCGTCTCCATGAGATGCGAATGTTATAAGGTAATAAGGCCCGCACCTGTAAAATGGTCCTTCCTGCCTGGTCTCAATTGGCCATTACTCTCCAACCATTTTCTCTGGGGGTATAAGGTGCTGTCAGTGTTAATCAGTGTCATAAGCCGGGTTATGAGCTCTGTCTCCTTTCCCTGTCTGGTCTCCCCAACATCCAAGCAGTCTAAAGGTAGACCTCATATTAGAACAAAAACGGTACAGACTAGTGGTGGTTTTTCTCACACATAATTATATGTCAGGCCTCCTTAACATGTGGGAAGGCTGTGAATGGTTGGAGTGTTTTCTGTACTCTCACTCTTATTATGGCATTATAGCATTATGGCATATTTCATAATGAAAACAGCTTTATTATTAGGTTTACCCTGAGAATATACATCATAAAACAAACTTTCAGAACTTGATGATACAACGAAAGAGGGTACAGGAATGCAATGATAAAGTAGAAAACAATAAAATTCCACCCATTTTCAGAACAGAACATTCCCTATTGTTTTAGAATCACCCCAAGCAGAAAATACAAACGCTGAAAGCTTATTAATCTGATCCAAATTTAAGTTGGATTTCCAATTACTTAAGGTCAAATAAAACACATATGCATTTGACATAACGATTTCCAAACTAGTGAGAACAGTAGTGTAGAGTGGCAGATAAATTCTTAAAAGTGATTTTTTAAAAAGCAGCCCAGATTACATGTCTGGATTCTGTTGGGAAAAGTTCAACAGGTGGAGGAGCCATTAATCTCAGTTACGGAGGGCACATGTGCCCCTGTCCGGGCTACAAATCTCTAATCCCCCAATGTCAGACCCGCTTGATACCTGCCCACCGCAGGATAGGCCTCTAGGGTCTTATCCCGCCATATCTACACGAACCGAGCCCGATCGGAACATCAAACCCCCCGCGGGTCTTTATTGGCATAAGCCGTTGCTATAGAAACATGCTTCAGCTTAACCGAACCATTCCCAGGTGCGCATGTGCCAACTTTACCTGGAGATTTTGTTTTTTGGTTGATTTTATTTAAACCTTTTTGGAGTGTGTTGTTTGCCTGGGGCGGTCTGTTTTTCCCATGCTGTAGGCCAAAGAAGAGATGTATCAAAGTTGGGGGTAACTCCAGTCTGGCCCACTAGGGGGCCTGTAGGGCCTGTTTGCCCTGCTCCCCACCAGGTGGAGCGAGCGAGCCCTTCAACCGTGACCTTCTACCGTCTGCTGCACTCTGACCCCTCCTGCCCCTCACCTCTGTTCTTTCTCTGACTCCCAAAACACTGCTTTCTCCCCCAGCTGTAAACATCACTACTTAGAGGGCATTGCTGTTTAGGAGCAACCTGTGCTTAGCAGACTTTCCAGATTCTAAACCTAAATTGCTGTTTAGGAGTAACCTGTCTTAACAGGCTATCCAGATTCTAAACCTAACTACATTCAGGGGTGTATCCAGGGACTTTAGAAAGGGGGTGCCTATATTTAAAAAAAGTCCCGGCGCCCACTCCAGGGGTGCTAATTTTACATTAAAAAAGTAATATTTGACCCAAGTAAGGGGGGGGGCATGTTCCATGCGCATGCCCCAATGCTTTTCCCTAAGATATCAGTGCCTCTGCCTTCATGAATCACCCCCCCCCCAACCATCCTAGAAATTTCAGATATCAATGCCTTCATGGCTTTCCCCACATGTAGCAGCTATTTTCCTCCCTAACTCTTGGGGCTTAGAGGTCTTCTGTACCCCCTAGTAGCTGTTTTGGGCGTTGAAAGTATTCTTCACTGGTTATTTGGATTTACAGACCTTCCCCAGTGACTTCTTTTACCAAGAGATCTTCACCTGCCATAGTGGCTTCTTGTATTTACGTTTGGTAGACCTTTCTTTATATTACAGTTGCTTTGAGACCTTACCCACACTGGCCTTTTGGATATCTTTCTCTGTAATTTACTTTCACGTTCCCCTCTGAAATACCTTTTCCATGGAGGAATTTCCAATGACCTATTTCACGAAGAGAAATTCCATCAGAAAATATCAGAGGTTATGTAGCTTCCCTGAAAATCAAATTTTAATCAAGTATTAATTTTCGCGTTAATAACTATACAAAACCAGACAGAAAAATAAATTAAACTTGAACACCACTTTAGTAATTAATTTACAAACTTTCCTTTAAAGATCGATGTGCAGCCTGTCTTTCAAAAAGAATGCCATACAGAAGAAACCCCTTTGAACTGAGCATCAATGTTGCCTAATTTGTTAGGTTATGTCTTTACTTTGAGTAAAATAAAAGAGGGGCTAGAATGACAAATTACCAATGAAAGAGAAAAGTATTTCTCTCAAAGAGCAGCTTTTTAAAATTGGATAACCAATGAGGTGGTATGTGCCATTGTGTATGATGGATGCCGAAGAAGAAAGGTACGCGGCATGTGATTGGCTGCCACAGGCGGCTCACAACCCGTTACAACTCGTGCCGTCAGTATGTCGACCGACCACCAGGTGGGGCGATAGGCACCTGTCTATCTATAGCCCTCAGAGGGGTGGGAAAAACACATGGGAGGGAATTTCTCAAATAGTCTAGTTTCTCAAATAGTCTAGTTTGAAGATGTTTAGAGTTGCAGAGGTTTGAGGTCTTCTGTGGCCCTCGCCTCGTGTTCGTTGGATGAACTTTTTCTTTTACCTGTGGCATCTGAAATCTATTATACCTTAAGGTAGGAGATCTCTGTGTGAAAGTGAAGAATTTGCTAGGAAGCTGTAGCATCATTTTAGACTATGCTAAATACAACTTGAATAAAGGGTGCAGTCATACCACAAAGAAGAGAAATACTCAGAATATAATGGCCATAGAAATCTATTGTTTGAAAGTCAGTGCAATCAATTCACACACTTTCCCTTACACTTATCTTTGAGGGTTTCGCCTTGAAATACTTCTCAATATTGTGTGGCAGGTGCCATGTCTCAGACATTATATCAATGAAGACAGCCTTTGATATTGGGGCAAAAAATCCGTGCCTGCAATTAGAAATATCAACAAATGTTTATATAACCTGAGAAATACTATATTTCTTTTTTGAGGCATTTTACTCTTGTCAGTTCAAGTATGAGAAACACTTGTCCACTATAATTATTTCTGTATGTCAATGTGGATTTCTGCAATGTTGATGAGCATTCTAAGACTGCCTGACCTTCCATCTACAACTTGATAGGCCATCTGAAATGACATTTAACAATTACATCAGGTCTGTCTGCCTACATGTGTATACAATAAGCGATCAGTAATAGACATCTAACTGCTTCACGTGTCCAGCAAGTTTACGCGCAACATACCAGCTCAAGCTACATGACCTGCCAGAAAGACTGCTGGAAAAAAGACAGAGAAAAACTCATGACAGGAAGAGAGAAAATCTAGACATGGGATAATTCAATGTGATAGGGTTGTGAAAGGATTATGGCTAGAGGCAGGTGAAGTAGGATGAGTGTGTGGGGAAATAGGGGAAATCTGGTTTGATGTTCAGGAAAAGTTAGTTTGTAGTCTGATCTAATAAACATCAGGAATTCTTAAGTACTGAGGATTGGTAATCAATTTTCTTTCATCTTAGTCTCAGCTTCTTAAAAATAATAATCTGGAAAGCTATTACGTTGATAGAAACCTAGTTGGCTTGTAATTTTGCGACCAATAGAACTTTCCCAGGAGAGAGCGCTATAGCCTTAACATCTGATAAAATAAGATTACACACTGTTCTAATAACTTTAGATAGCAAAAAGCACACACACACACTCAAATCAGATTGGACTAAACAGACACACTTCAAGGAGAGTTTGTTCAATGACAACACTTTGGTTCACTTATCTGAAGGTCTCTGATCTATTTCCATGCCAAAACCATTGATTAGTATCAGGAATAGTCATGGATCTTATTTCAGGACTGGACCTCAGGCAACTTGAAATATTTTTCATGTATTCAATACACTTTTAAATTCTCCTTCATGCATATCCATATCATTGATTTGGAATGTGTTACCCCAACTATAACCCTTCACACAAATGTTAACTTAACAATCGCTCAACAAACCTGCACTACGCATTACCCGACTTGGTGCGGGAAACTTTTACTTCCTTCTCCTGAGGCAAAAAAGGACAATGTCAGGTCATAGGGGCAGGTTTTGAAAATGTCATAAGTTTCTTTGGCCTTCAACCATACACAATATGCCTTCATTTTCTACACTCTCTCTGTCGGTGGGTTTCTGCCCTTTCTGCATCTCACACCACCCTGATCGACTACATCCAAATACCATAGGGCCAATGTCTCCTTGTGTATGTCTCTAGATGGTTAAATTTGACACAGAAACATTCTCATTTCTTGAATAAAATGTGCCTACATATTGCTATCTGAGAAGGAGAAAGACATGAAATATGTGGTCCATACTTACTTTTTAGAGTACCAGCCATCAGGGGTGACTGGCTTAAGTCATATTCATATTTTAGTAAGGATATTCTTTGGTCATCTGGGCCAATTTTGATGCAAATTTCCATGCAATTTGTAGGTCCTGATACAAAAATGTCAGGCATTGGCTGACAAGTAGGTCTTAGTTTTGAATACTGGCATTTCTTAAAGTGGTTCACTCCGAAAAACTCACCTAGCGATAACGACATGGAAAATTGGTATTTTTTTAAATATACATGCAATATTAGGCCCACAAGTCAGGATCCCCCTGAAGTAAAAGGCCCAGGGGTGGGGTTTGAGGAGAGTTCACAGCCTTTACTCTGTCGACCTGGTGGCATTTGGTGTTGTTTGGATCATCATGGGCGAGCACGCAATGCGCATGTTTCCAGTGTAGGAGTCAAGCTGCTTGCACAAGTTGTAATTCCAGTTTAATGTATAATGGGAAAACAAGAAATTCTTTCTGTTCCTTTGAGCCTAGAAATTCTTTGTATTTGAGCAAAACCGATTATTTGTTCCATTTAACTTCAACTCTATTCTTTAGCCACAGGATATAGGTCTTTTTCAGTGTGTTAATTGCTTCCTTTATCCTTGTTGTTATTTCTGACAGTTGATGAAAAGTCAAAACCCTCATAGATATAAGATTTTTTCAGAATTCTCAAGGGACCTTTTCGATTCTTTTAGAAGAGGCTACACTCTGTAGTAGTGGTCTTATGGGACTAATTTAGTCAAAGATTTCTCTTCTCTCTTACAACCCCTACCTCTTCTTCCTTGCCTCATAATGTTTTACCTTAGCCACTTTGAAGGGAAGCCTGTGTTTGTTAGTACAGAATTCCCCAGACGATGGGAATTAGGGACCCACCCTGTTGTACTATAGGGGACCAGAATAGGGTGAGCTGGTGTTCTAGATGAGAGCCTCCTCAACAGTTTCCACCATTGACATGACAGTGTCTCTGTGTGTGCTGTGTGTCTGCAGAGTTGTTAAATTTCGCATGCAGGTCTTGATATATTTTAAAAACTCTTAGATTGATTTTAGGAAATATAAGACCTTTTTAAGGCCTTATATCTAACCGATTTGCAGCTAGAGGTCTCAAATTGTCTTAATTTGAATTTTTGTGAAACGAAGAAATGTAGTAATTGTGCAATTTACAATAATGCCTTTTTAAGCGAGTACACCAACTGCAAATTTACATCAGACTGTTTGGACCTAAAAAGACAGCCAAGGGTCTACCCTTCTTCTTAATGAGTGTTGACTGTGTGGATCAGCCCCACTTCCACCATTCAGCAGCTAGAACTACCCACAAAGTTGCTGACTTAGAAACACTTCCATAACAAAAAGCTGAGGACTTGCAAAAACATCCTAAAAACCCTCTCTCGCTAAAAAGCAGGAGCCCCAAAAGCAATCCTTCATCTATCATAGCCCGCGGCAACAAAATACTGCAAGTGGCTCGCTTATGTGTCAAGCGCCCTTACAGAAGGTTTTACTGATATAATTGCTGTTTTCATCAACCATCTATCATTTCTTTGTCAGGCAAAATCTGTGCAGTCCAATAAATTAGGTGCAGTTTAATGTTTAATGTTTTTTTCTCAAATATATGTGTATTTTGGACAATTATAAACTGTGGATGACTTTAATTACATGGGATCCGTAATTAAGCCATGGACAAACCCTTTGACCTAACCTTGGTTCTTAAAATCAACAGACCAATGTCTTACTCATTGAACCCTTTTTTGAAGTTTAGATGTACAAATGCATTTTGGTAGGACCGGCCAACTTGATACTGTCAGTCGAGGACTTGGTATTATTTCATTCTTTTTAAAGGAAAATCCAGTGACTTTCATTGAATCTGAAGGGTTGTTTTGAAAGTGACTTCTGTCTCGACGCCACTTCCAATAGGAAAGGTCGAGGTCATTAAATAGGTTGCTGAAAAACGTGTTGACAGGAAGAAAAGTGGCATGAAGGATTTCGAACTGAATGTTACATAACAAAAACTGTATTCGTTGTATTTACCTGCCAATTAGGGTGATAACTTATCCAGTTTACCTGTTTGTGTGAACCAGTGTAAACCGAATCACATGTTACCACATTTGACATCCAGCCGCAGAGCTGCCAAGGTATACCTGCCAAGGTCACTTCTTTCAAGGTCATACCTTTCAAGGTCAGGTGTGATTTTTGAAACGGCGTTCAAAACCAACAATTACAAAATGAAATGGTATATCTTTCCAGCTTAGATTTCTAGGAATTTAAACAAATATAATTCTATATAGTACATACAAAAGGTGTAGTACACCTAAGATAGACACAATATTACCCAGTAGACCTATTTCACCTATGCCACAGTTGGTAATAAACCATTGTCTCACCTAGGGCCCGTTAGACCCAGGTTTACGGAGACCACCCTGTTTCCACCTCCAGGGGGCGTTGTCCTGCACGTGCCCACCACAAGTTCTCAGGGCGCTGGGGGCCGCGTTTCTCACCCCCTTTATGGGGGCTGCTCCCCTCCCCTTCGTCCCACCTCATTGTGTTTGGGGCAGTATATCTCAGTCCCTGCAGAGTTGCCACTTTCCCTATTTTTGGAGGATTTCCTACTTTTTGGTGATTTAGGATTGAGCAATTATTTTTCCTACATCACTAAAATATATTTTTTAGATTATTTTTGTCGAAGTTTCAAGTGAATGAAAAATGAATTCAATGTCAGGTCTTTTCCCAAAGGTTATTTCCCTCCTATAGTTTCCTCTAAAATGAACTTGATTCCTACCTTTCCTATTTTTTCATCAGTTGGGAGTGGCATCTCTGCTGTATAGGGGCAGTGACTGACTGAGCGGTCGAGGTATTGTTCAGAGCTGCTCAACCCACTTTGATTTATTGTGTTTGGGCAGCAAATGCGAGTTGGTTAATGATTGGTTGTTAGTGGGTTGTGTCATGGGTGGGCAACCTTCTATCAGCCAGAGGCATATTACGGTGTAATGTTACGTATCTAAGATGTAGAAACCCAGCCCTTATAGAACAGGGATGTAAGTACGCCTATGTTCTTCACTCGAACAGTCCTAAATTTAGGTATCAAAAATATAAAGAAATAAACGCATTTTAAATCATTTAAAATAAATTCCATATTTGTTTAATGTAACTCAGATTTGTTCCTTTCGCTTAAAATTACATCCCTGTATACATATTAAGAGGTTTGAATACTTAAACCTTTCTTAACTATATTACATAGCTTGCCTTAGCGGTTCCCGCTCCCATCCTTGTTTGGGAGCAGGGCTTAGGCGAGCAGCTCGTGTGTTGAGGCGAGCTACTCCCTCCCCCCCCCCCCCACACACACATCCCCCACATTTCACCTTTTGTTTGAGACGTAGGCAGACAAAGGTTACGGGGCTGGCCGCCAGGTGGGTCGGGGGCTGAGTGTCGGCGAGATCAAAGGATAAACCTGAGGTAGGGTAACAGGAGGAAAACGAGGAGGGGTGAAGTCAGCCGCTGACCGGTGTAAAGACTGCATGATCTACTGGTCAGAGAAATGCACCTTTGTTCTCAATGGAGAGAGGGAGCCTTCTTTCTTCTTTTTTTTTAAACAATTTCTTTTTTAGAGACTTGAACTATGCAAAGACAATAAACGTCATGTGTACGCCCACGAATTTACATTTTCTTCTTGGCGTATGCCTGGAGCTCAAGGCCGCTCTTTTTGAATTCCTGCATCTAGATATGTTGCTGAACATTCTTTTATTCGTGTTTGAGTTAGTGAAATACATAATGGTTCATTTCACAAACATGATATTGACAGATTAGTAGTCTAATAGTGTGTGCTATTAACATGCTTCTTACCAAAGTCCCTCACTGAACTTTCTATTCACAGTACATCTTATACCCCATAAGAACCACCATGTCTCACCATTCCCCTATCTATATAGTGACTCTGGTTTAAAAGTCTAGAGTACCTGGCAGGGCTGGCGCCAGACGGTGGCAATAACTGTGGTATCACACATATCTTTCCGCAGTTGGTGCTCCAGATTCCCCTGGTCATACCCTATCATAGACCCCCCCCCCCCTCTCCCCACCCTGGTGGGTTAACCAGGTGTGTTTTTACCTGCCACCTGCGCCCCTCACCCCCCCCCCCCCAGGTACGTGGTCCACACGTGTACAGCACGCCCTGGAGGAAGGTCGGCTCTAAGGTGGTGAGACTAGGGCCAGTGACGGGGGGCCAAAGTCAGAGGTCGAATGTAAGAAAATGCTATGTCATCCATAATATATCTCTCCATGTCTCTCATTTGGTCTGCAGTGAAGCCACTCAGTTTTGGGGGAAGCCACTCAGTTTGAAGTGAGGCCATTCAATTTTTTGTGAAGCCTTTCAGTTTGTGGCAAAGGCAATAAGTTTGGGGTAGGGCAACTTAGTATATGGTGAAGCCAACAAGTTTGCAGGAAGGCCACTGAGTTTATGCTGAAGCCACTGAATTTAGTGTGAAGCCACTCAGTTTGCTGTGGAGCTGATCAGCTTTCAGTGAAGCCATTCAGCCTGTGGTGACCCAAATCAGTTTGTGGTGAAGCCACTATGTTCGAGATGAAGCCATTCTGTTTGTAATGAATTCACTCAGTTTGTGCTGAAGCCACTCAGTTGGCGGTGAAGCCATTCATTTGGTAGTTAAGCCACTCAGCCCCCTCAAACGTTAGACCCTCCCAAGGCGGTTAATATGGGAGCTATTATGGTATATGCTCAGCTATGCTGCCGATGTCAATTACTTGTTTTTATTATATTCGTCTATTGGGGAACTTTTTTCCTGTCAAGCCATTTGAGATAATTAGAAGCCACATGGCGATACTTTACCCCTGTCCCGGCCGTTTTCACTCTTTCTTTTTCCTTTTTGATTTGACTCTTTCAGTATTTAAGTAAGAAATATCAGATGGACCTAAAAAATGTTCTTATAATTGCATATACAAATTAAATTGGTAAATATCCCCACTGCAAATTATGTTTAGATTGCGCACCACCCACACTCTCTAGCTTTCAACAGTCTTCATTTGTCCCACAGCCATCCTGGCCTTCAGGTAGTCACTAGTTGCGTGTTTTTATTCCCTACTCTCAGAAGGGACCACATAATCAAAATAAACACCCGCCTCCCAAAAACACCCCCACACACCTTCCCCATAAACTACACCCCACCACCACGTGCCTGCCTGGATCCCCGTCACCATGACAACCTCTCACCTGACTCCCAGCTGGTACCACCTGAGGTTGTGTGGTTGCCATGGGAACAGGGTGGTTGTCATGTGGTTGTCATGGGATCAGGGGGGTTGTCATGTGGTTGCCCTGGGAGTGGGGAATGTGATTGCCTTGGCATGTGATTGCAATGTCATGTCATGTGATTGCAATGGCAATGGGTGGTTGTCATGTAGTTGTCATGTAGTTTTCATGGGATCAGGGTGGTTTTGATATGATTGCTATGGTAGCATCTGGTTGCCATGGCAGCAAGTTGGTTGCGCTGTGGTTGTCATGGGATGAGGGTGGTTGTTATGTGGTTGTCATGGGATGAGGGTGGTTGTCATGTGGTTGACATGGTGGCAGGATGGTTGTCATGTGGTTGTCTTGGTATCAGCATGGTTGTCATGTGGTTGCCATAGCAGCAGGGTGGTTGTCATGTCATTGCCATAACACCAGGGTGGTTGTCAATTGTTGCCATGGCAGCAGGGTGGTTCTCATGTGGTTGCCATGGACGCTGCAGTGGTTGTCATGGCACCTGTGTGTACCATGGCAACTGCCTGTCATCACGTGTGGAGACTAGGGTTACCGGGCGCCGCTTATAGACCCCGCTGTCATGGGGGAAGGGGGTTCTAAGTAGGTACTATAGAGGTTTTGCATTGCATGTTAGCGTACCAAAAGTTTCCTATTGAGTAGCCAAGATATCCAAACTACATTGTTCCATTCCTACTTGTTCTGGAGTCCTGACCTATAAGGCATATTAATGATGCCAGTATATTACATTGGGGTGTATCATAAACAAAACAGTTGATATACTTTTGTTTCGGAAAAAATACAGAAAATGCCAACTTGCCTGTGGTGTGGTTAGGAGGGATGGCCTCCCCATCCCTGAACCCTCATACAGTATAGAACGATACGCCAATCACACATTCACAGAGATATGTTTTTACCAAACTTTGTGTGATATTTGTTTCAAGGTACTTGAAAGGGAAATCTGAAAAAATAGTTGAAGGTTAGTCATATAATTATCAACTTATCAAGGATTAATTTCATGGTTTCCTTTCATGTACCGGTATCTTGAGATATGGGCTCTACGCCTGTCCCCATTGGTATGATAAGATATAGTTTAGTACTTCTCTCAGTGCGCCCCAGTGACTATGCCAACTTTTTTTACCAATATTATATTGATATATTGTTTTTCCTCGTATTTCTAGACTCAAGATTAGGCATATGATTAACACACACCTTTGCTCAATGCTCCTTGAAAGCAGGGTCCAACGAACACGTGTCTTTGGTGAGCGATAATTCAGAGGGTTACCACTCATCATGTGCATCTGATATGGAATTCTCCCTATCACGAATAGCCAATTCACAGTATCTTAAGCACCTGTAGGCTAATTTGGACTGGATTTGTAGACAAACCCCTTTAAAAAACTAGAAAATAATCAAATAATTGTTGTATATTAATGTCTAATGAATGAATTTTCAAAATACTTGAATATACGTGTATATGGACACAAATTAAGAAAAAAAATGATTGCTTGTTTTACATCATAATAAACTTCTAATAATGAAATGATTCATCAAAATTCCTACATCAAAGCCTTTTGACTTGTCTACATATTACATGGCATGCATCCTGATCTAGGCTAACCTGCAGACAAAACTCAAGAAATTAGCTTTCGATGGTAGGGAGAATTAGCCAGCTGAATAGGCCTACATTTGAACATGAAGTGAGGCTTATACTTAGGCCACCTGTGGCTGGGGGCAGTACATGTGGAGAGAGCGGTTCATACGGGGCAGCACGTACGTCCCGTCTCGGTCTGCGGCACGTAATTAGGGCTATGACGGAGGGGTGGTAGGGATCAAACCGAAACCTAACGGGCTGACCGGGAACTGGGACTGATCCCTCCTGTATGAGGGTTAGGTCGGGGTCACACCAGCCGATTTCGCAAGTAGGCCATGATCGAACCTAGCCGCCAATTTGAGGTTATAGTAAACCATCCCTAAAATCCGAACAATACCTAGACAAATTTTCTGGTTCCTATCCAGATATACATTGGAGAAAGGTCCGACCACATTTTGTCATTCCGAGGTAAAAGATTGTTGAGAATCTGGCAGGGGTTCCCCTCCCAATTGTGCCAAAATATGAGTTAATTATCAGACATGTTAGTAAAAAGAGAAATACTTACATCACTAAGGTTTTCACCTTGCTTGACATGTTAAGATTAACTTTGGAAATACATGAAACGGTTTTCCTAGCAAGCTCCACAAAATGTTGTGATTGTTTTTTAAAATTACATTTGGGAATTGAACCTATAAGAATCCACACCTTAACCTGGGTACGTACAACTTCTGAGATGCTAAATATGCACCCAAAAGCTGAGATTTTACTCACAATATCCAAGCTGTGATATTTGTGAAAGGAAAAGATCTTGCAAAAGTGTGAGAAATGTAGTCCATGCTCCCAGAATCGTGGATCCCACATCGCCTAGTGTGTCGGGCGTGGTTATACGCGCGACTATCGCGTACGCGGCTGTCGCGCTTATATAATTTCTAATATACGCGGGTACAAAGCCCGCACATACACATCTCCTTATATACGCGGACATAAAGCAAGGGGGCGCATTAAGGATATCTAGGACTGCAAATATGCAGAAATTAGATTACCGGTAATATAGAAATGAAAAAAGGAATAGGGGGGTTCGGGGGCTTAGCCCCCGATTAAGAAATAATTATAATGATGTAAAAAAGAGGTTAGTCGGCGTGTATTACCCTGCATGTATACGCGGGCATAATCCCGCGCATACAGAACTACCTGTGTGCGCGGACATTAAGGTCCCGCGCGTACATGCGAACCAGTATGCGCGGACCTTACACCCGCGTATACTAGTAATTGTGTGCACGCGGCCTTCTGGTGCTATGTCCGCGTGTATAACTCCAGCCTAGTGTGTCCAGGTGGTGGTACGTGCCCCCGTCGGTAGGGGGCGGGTCGACTCCCACAGGTGGTTCCGGTTACACCTGATGACGGCCCCCACCTGGAGCGTCTCCCACCCTGGAGGAGGCGTCGGGGGGTGTTGGGGGGTCTGGACTAGGGGGTTCCTGATTTTCAGTGTTGAAAATAAGAAATAGAGCGTGTGCTAGTCCTTCCAGGTACATTCAGGTAGCCAACCTTGACCAGCTGGCACTGCTACCTGTGATATCTCCAGTGAGGCGTGGTACCATTGACCACCACTTACCTGTAATCAACACATTGGACAGTTTGATGTCCAGCTCGAGGCACTTCGACGGCTATTGGCGAACACTCTATTGTTATGCCACTGGTTAGAAATACAAATGTCTTCTTTCAAATTCAAGAAATGGCAGTGTCACACTATTAAAATTTAGAATTGGCTATGTCGCCTTATGTTTTCCCGAAAATAATTGGCCATGTCATATGTTGTATTTAAGAAATGGCCATGTCGCTGTGTTGAATTTAAGGGTCCAGACCCATATCGTACCCCGACCACAACCTCATCTCTAACACATTAAGCTAAACTTAGAGCCACTGACAAAAAGGGTTATTTTCCTCCACCGTGCTCCTAATCGGATATAGTACAAAAACCTTGTTTTCAACACTTGGCAACACTGATTACGGTATCTTAAAAACCAGTAAACCTGAAGCTACTTTCAGACCATTTTCTGATAAGATCACTTAGTTCTATGCCTATTAGACAAAGAGCACAGATATGAAAATAGGAGAGAAGCTTTATGTAAAATGACAGGTGGAGATGATTTTGAGTTATTAGTTTGATAGATGTGGATGGGACTTTATAATAGAAATAATTGTCAATTTACCGATAGAGTATGTTTTATGACCACCCACTAATACCTTATTACTTCCCAGGTATTTAGGACTGAATTTATCTTGTCTAAGTTTGTCACTTGAGCTGTGGTGTAAAAGATGCAATAGACAGATGCCCAGCAGGTAGCATGACTGGCTCTCAGAAACAATGGTATGGCAGGCTTCTCGAAATTGTCATGAAAGACATTTGAATAGTCATGTAATCTGGGAAAGTTTAAAAATTGAAGTGGAAAAGATTCTCAATAACATGAGGTAGTCTGGTGAAATAAAATTGTCATGAAGATGCATGGAATAAGCAAATAATCTAGAAAACTTTTCAAAAACTAATTCCGAAAATATCATTGTTATGAAAATTGCATAACATAGTCATGGTATCTGGAAATGTTTCCAAAACTAATTTTGCAAATGTAGAAATTGTACTGAAATTCTAAACCTTTTAACATTATTAACTAAAATTGCGTATCGGTTTGGAAACTGCATTCTATGTACTAGTACTTATTCCATAAAAATACCACAAACACAATCTTCACATTATGCTAAACAGTTCCAAACCTGAAATATTGAGCTGCAGACTCAAATCTGCTGATTGAAAAGTCATGCAGGTTTATTTTAGAAACCTGTGGGCATGCTGTATGGTAAGATTGATCCTCATTGGTAACCCAACCTGTCAGGTCAACGATTACTATACTTCACCTCACAGCAGTGGGGCACAGTAAGGAATATTTATTGGTCATACAATGACTTGCAATGCATACCTATGAAACTAATACAGTTTGAATAGGAAAATGGGAAATATGTTTAGAGTCAATAAAACAAGTGAAAATGTATCTATTTTGGTAATATTCATCCTTCCTGCAGCCAGGAATGATTGTAAAGTACTGAGACAGCTTAAAAAATTAGCAATAAGAGAAACCTACTCAATACCCCACATTTGAACAGGGATATTGTATTCTTAAGTACTTGAAGTTCATTTAATCATAAGTGATGTGATAGCTTTCTGATAGGAATTTTTGAGAGACTGGGAGGGGGGCATAAAACTAAGCACAATGCTAAGATTGCTGATTCATAACTTGTTGGCCCAAGTTCAATATCCCCCTTTGCTGAAGATGAACCCCTCATCAATATAGATTTGAAATAGTATAATTAAAAAGCTGTACTGAGACAGCTTAAAAAAGCACTAAAAGCAATGAGAATATTTTGATAAATCATCATTTGCAGTAGTAGCAAACACCTGTTGTGTACTATAAGGGTGTGGAAAATAAAGAGCGGCTTATCATTCGCAAACTATGGGACATCCACAGAAATATCCACGTTCCTCGCGTTATGGATAGCCTTTAGGTTGTGGGCTGGGGTCTCTAAGAAATCACTGTCCCTGCCTGTTTACCCTGCAGGTTTTTCCCCCAGGTGAGCCAGTCGCTATGAGAAACCATCAACACAGAGCGCTATCCGGACCGCTATCCGGACTGCCACCAACCGTAGGCCTGGGTATGTGAGGAACTTTGGGTGGGGGCCAATGGGGGAAGTTGGAGGTGCAGAGAGACTGGGGATGGAAGGATGAGAGGTTTCAGGTAGATCAGGAGCCAAGGGGGGGCGGGAGGTAGTGAGTTGGGGGAGAGGTGGGGTGTAGGGGGTTGGGGGGGGGCAAACAGGTGTCTGCATCCGGGACTTATTGCCACTGGTTCCCGCTGGTGAGAAAGCCTTGCTGGGCACCAGCAAACATTGGTCCTGACCACAGGAAAGATTTTTAAGAAGGCTACCCACCTATAAATCTTCTGTCCAGGGACTTCTTTCATCATTTGCTTATTATCGGCATTGATATGGCCATGCAATATGGATCATATGAAAAATGATATAGTAAATCATAATTGGTATAGTGTAAGTTTGCACTACAATGAGAAGAATGTTTTATACAAAAGTAGCTAGGCATAACAACTTAAATAAGTATGTATTTATCTATGGGATTTTTCTTTAACATATATTTTTACCAAAAGATATTAATGCTACCTTGGAAGCAGTTCAGCAGTAGAAGCCTTTTTTCAAATATCAACGGTTGACTTTTTCAACTGCCCCTTCCTTCTAGTGTATATGAAAAGGTATAGAGTGCTCTCGGGTCTCTTGCCTTCAGTATAAAAATGATAATCTCTGCTTATATTGTAAGAATATACCAAGATTCAGCCATTAGAGTCAGGAGATAACCACTCACCCACTTGTGATAAACTTAGCAGGTTGAAACCCTAGCTAGGCACTCCAGCCTGGGCCATATAAGAATGAGCTAAATCTATTTGGAACCACCTCTCTCTGATGATTTAGAAAATGTTGACATAAGGTGAGTGTTTTCTGTGAAAATGTAACCGGGGTATATTTATTTTGCGAGAGGCAAATGCAGGCCGGAAGGCTCCGAGTGCAGGTAGACATCAACGTAACTCTTAGATCGGGGCATATGATAAGAGGATCTTATGTCGCATCTCAAGTTTAACTCATGTCACCTGTCGTTTAATTCTCTCCATCGCAAACAATATTCTGTTTCCCTGAGGTATTCCAGCATTGCACAGGACACCCAAGTTGAAGCCAAAGGGACCATCATAGAAAATGGTTAATTTTCTGTTATTTGCTTAAAGAATACATACATTTCACTTGTCAAGGTTTTATATTCATGATTCTGACTAAGGGTGTAAAACTAATTTGGCAGCAATGTATATCTTTGATAAACTCTTCGTTAATTATCTTGCTTGATAGATATCATACCCAATGAATCTTCCAGCTCTTGCCTATGCCATTCCTTCCCTATACTCACTCTATACTCCCACATAAGCCACAAAAGGTTTCCCCTTTCAAACCAAAATGCTATTTATAAACCTCCCCTGAACTCCATGCACTTACTTTCTACAAGTTCACACCTGGCAATAACTCATTTACATGCAAGTAAAAATAGAAATTTAAATAAATGGAAGTTACTTCAACCCATAGTCATAATTTGGAAAAAGGATGGCCTATGTTTCATAACATTCTCTCATACCCATAGGGAAAAAAGAAGAGTCCAAAATGCCCCCAAACTGGGATAATAATTTGAAAAGATAATGGTCCATGTAACACAGTAACTAGGAGTTCCTCTTTGACATAGATGAATGTGTGTTTTTGCGTGTCGGCCTACATTGGTTGGGGGTGTGAGTGACCGTGCTCCATCTGGGCCCGCGGGGAGCGCGCTCCTCCATCATACACCCCCATGCTCCAGGGTTAACTGCAGGGGATCCCAGGTACCCTGTAATCCCACGAGCTCACCAGTAGCAATATGCAGGGTTACCACTGCTCAGGGAAATCAAGAAATTTGAATGTTCAAAATGCAGGGAAAACACAGAATTTTTGGTTCACAAGGTTCTGGAATCTCCGATTTAAAAGACATCTGAATTTTTCTTTTTCCATTTTTTCCACTTGTGAATGCTTTGAGATTGAACCTTAATTATGAAAAACATTATTTACAGAGTGAGAATTCACAAGACCGGACAAATTCAGGGATAACACAGGAAATTTGAAAGTAAAACTCTGAAAACCTTAGTTTAGACAATATTATTTTGTGTTTTTGTAACAAATAATTATGTGTTAGAATAGTGCATGAACTGTTTAATAAATAAATGGTAGTTTCCATTTGAAGACTTTTGGATGTCACTGGATTATGATGTGTGTTCATTAGTTTAGTCTGAACAGTATAGTGGCTTTCAACTGCATGCATGTCACAGAAATATAGGCAAGATTGTTCAAACACAGAGACATAAGAAAAAGGTTTTCAAAGTCAAGTTGAAATGATTTTGCTAAAACAGTGAACAGGGTGGTTAATTAAACACTTGAAATTGGGATTAGAGTTTGAAATTTAAGCCCTATCTCTACTGGTTTGAATTGCTTCAATATAAATCCCCATAGCCTATAGCTAGAGGGTCATGGGCCCTTGGTGCTTTAGAGACCTTACCTGTATGTGTTTTAGTTGCATATAGACTTATAAACAATAGTAAGATGCAGAATACCTCTATAAACAGCTAGCCACATGGGGCGCGCTCCTGATCCATCACCTACACCTGCCAGCCTCTGCGGTTAACCACAGGAGGGCCTAACAAACCTCCTGCAGACCTCACGACCCTGGAGGCAGCACCTATAGCAGAGTTCTCCTACCTGGAGAATCAGCAATAATAATGTGGAAAAACTGGGTTAGATAAGGTACCCAGAGATTTTGTGAAATTTGCGTATGTTAATGCATGAGAGACATAGGTTCCCATCAGGGTATATGTGTGTAATCATTAAGGTAATCCAGGCAGCCTGTTTTTCAAATGCTTTTATAATCATTGAGGTTTCTTTGGTTTTCAGAATAAGCCATTCCCACATTGGGTATATCCTAGGGTTGGACACCGGTCGAACAAAATTACAGTATAAGCCATCTTTGTCTCCTAAAGTTGGAGTTACTGATACTGAAATAAGCAACAATTATATTTTTTTATATTTTTTTATATCCTCAAGTGTTGCTAAAACATTATGATTTCACCAATTTCATCAATTGACAGATTTGCAGGTTTGCCAGCCAATCAAAATGCTGAATTTCAGGGTAAAATAGGGTTGAACATTATAGGCTGGGCTGACAGGCTTTAACATTGGTTCCTATAGGAAAAAGGCAAATATTATAAAGCTGCAATTTATCAATTTCCGTAGCACTTTGTCAACCACATTCCTTTGGTTACTTTTATATTAAGCAACTATTCATGGAGTAAGCACAGAAGCAATTTTGAAAATATCTCATGGTAAACTCTTATGTTGGTGTAAGCTGGGATTCGCTTATTATTTCAATTGTAAAGTAGGATTCAGATATTTAGCTGCTTTTACACTGTAATCACCACTGTTTTCTGTTGCAATGCATCATGTATCAGTAGGCTCTGTTTGAGGAAAAATAACGAAAAGTATAAAAGGCCATAGAATACTGCTAGAAGTTCTTGCTCTGCCATACATTGTATATGTAATGGCAAACATATTTGCTGGTGAGGAGAGGAAAAAAGGGAAATACTTCTCAAGTTGTTGGAAATGAAGGACCCATTGCCTTGCATGCTGCTGGCAATATTGTTCGGTTTTGCGTTTGCTATTGATATTGCTCCAAAAATATCACAATATGGATGTAAAGGTGATAGAAATTGTTCCAATACCACAGGGAAACAATATTGGTCTTTAGGAAAAGAGCATTCTCATTTTCCCCCAGCCTCCCTGACAGGAATGTAAACCTGGTTCCTAATGGTGTAACACCTTCTCCTGTAATGGGTCCTCCTCCCACACATATCCCCTTCACTCTCAACACACGGAAATGTTTAAAGTTGTAAAACCGTATACTATGGGAACAACTTGAGTCCAGTTGAGGCCTGTACAATCAGAGAAGCAGGCATTGTCAAATGTAATGTTAAGCATTCCCCCTATATCCAATAGGGGGATCTGTTGACTGCCGATTGTGTTTGACTGTTCACCCATCATTATGGAGTATTTAAATATGCATGTAAGATGTGAATCAGTGCCAAAGTCGGCTAATTTTCTTGGTGGAATTGGCTTATTTTAACGCTGATTAATTGGCCGACTTTGCGAAAATCAGGCCTGTGGGTATGGCCCTTTAGATATTTAAAAGCAATTTTTCTGTCTCATGTAAGAATTGGCTCTGCAAGCATCATTTGATACAATATATTCTATACTTTACAAGGGTGAGCTTAAATACAATGATATTTATGCAGTAACGGGACACCACTTTGTCTACCCACTTATAGGCCTATCACAAACGTAACATACTATGGATTCCAAGGCCTGGAGCCTAAGCCTAGTCTCTCAGTTAGGCCTATTCTCCCCTACTGCGTCAGCACAACAAGCCTATTGGAACAGAATTCTGCTGGCCCAATCACTCATATATATCAGACTGGTTCCCATCACAATCCTAAGAAACACTCTCTGGAACAAAAATCACCATCTGAGTTACTGATCATGCGCAGTGGGCGCCGACAGGACCTGATGGATGTAGTCCTTTCATGACTTAGTTACCTTTTGCATAATAGGTCCTTACACCCACGAGAGTCCATGGCTGCTATAGTGGCCACCTAAAATCTGTAAGGAATTATTTTATTGGCCCTCTATAAGTGGCATGGGGAACCCATTTGATGGTTCTTGGGCTGCTGGCTTGTTTAGGGTCCTACCTGCCATAAACCAGCGGCCCCAAAGCATGCTGGGATTTGGGTGGGAATTCCAGCCTAAAATGGTTGTTGGTATACAGACTCACTTTGGGAAACAGTTGGTCTGAATCGACAGGACGTGATGGACGCTGACAAATGACCCCTGACCCGGAAGTGACCCCTTGACCCCGGCGTCCGTCAGAGGCGCCACCTGGAGGGTATAGCGGGCAAAACGACGTAGGAGTTACGTCAATATGACGGGGAAGGTTAAAAAATGACATCACAGCTTTTCTTCAAGGGATTAGGATAGGGCGCTTCCATCTTTGATGGTAAATCTTTTAGCAGGCCTGCCTCTCTATAGAGACCTTAGGTACTGTCTCCCATCCTGGGCTCCCATCTCCTCTTGCTCCTAGGGGTGCGGGGTGGCTGGGCATGGTTGTAGACCCCTAAAATCGACAGGGCGACACGGCTGTTTTTGGGCTTAGTGACATGCGACATGAACATTTTTCTTAAATTCGACAGGGCGACAATTACCAACCAACCTCTTGCTCCTATTCAGGCCCAGTGTAAGGGGTCTACCCTAAAGCTAGAGGCGCCTATACACCACACATTTTGATCGGTTTGGTACATGTGTCAGTAACATAGGCCTGCTAATAGTAATACGGATGGGAGTTTGGAAAGAGAGGTGTCGGCTGTACAATAAGTACTGAAATGTCGCTAATAATTGATTCCGTGCACACAGCCAACACATTTTACTTTTTAACTTTTATGTCCCTATCAAAATATAGGGCAATTGTAGTAATCAGCGTTAGAAAAACTGTTTGCAGAAGTTAATCTTGTACATGTGCTTGAGTTGGAATCCGTATTCATATATGATCATGTCTTTTCATATATGTAATTCCCTGCAAGAAAAGATCTATAAAAAAAAATGAATATAGGATTCCGGAAAAAAATGAAAGAGGAATACACTTGCTACATGTGCAGATATCCGCTGGCCGTAAGCACGGGTACCGGCGGGGTCAGATGACGCCCTTTTCGTGACGTATTTACGGCCATACGTCATCACCCCGTGACGTAGACGTCACAACAGACGCCGACATGATACATGACGCCCCCACGACCTATACTCCCACTGCTAGAAACCACCTCACCTAGCCGCGCCCCTAGGTATCCATCCCCCAACATCGGCGGATACAGGATATCAAATGGGGGGGGGGGGGGGGGGAGAGCATATAGGCTAAGTATTAAAATGTTGCGCATATGTCCATACACGAGTGACCTTTTCTTCTCTTTGTCAAGTTTGAGTGTCCACCAAAATGGGGGTGGGGGGGGGGGGGGTGACAGGAACCCCTGGAACCCACCCCTTGATCCGCCCCTGCCCAGCAATACTAGATATGTTTGCAGGGGCGGATACAACATTTTCAAAAAGGAGGGGGGTTGGGGGTCAGCATAGACCAGTAGACCTATAGGCTGAGTATACTAAAGACGGCATGCATTCACATACATACATGCAACATAGGGGCTGTAACTTGAATTTTTGTAATTTTTTTGTTCACATTAGAAGATAAATAAAATACTTTTTATAAGAATGTTCATGGACCATTTTTTGTTGATTTCTGCTATGAGACCCCCTGTTATTTGGGATGACCATCTCTATTACAGTGTAGGGGGTGGCCAAAACTAGAATTCAGGAGTGGTCAGTCACACAAAGCAGGGTGGTGGTTTGACGGCGCTTAGTAACCTTCAAAGAGTCAGTCCCCCCCCCCCCTGCTCTCCCGCCCCCATACCTCCATACCTGGAAGGCAGGTTCCAGGACCGCCCCTCCACTTCTGAACACCTAGATTTCTTTTTAATGGTTTTCTGAAATGTATATTTTCAAGGTGTCCCGCTATCTCTGTCAGAGTAGATGGATTACTGTCCGCCGGATGGACTGATGGCACGCCGGTTAAAAACCTCTCCACATGTACCTTTTTATCGGCTGTTTACAGAGGGTATACCTGTAGGTATGGAGGGAGCAGCTATAAATAACTCATATAGCAGTGGGAGATATATAAGTGGTCATAGATCGGCAAATATAAGGGTTGTAAATGGCATTAATGATGTTAATATTTAGATGGACATGACTAGTTTTAAACCCCCACATCATAAGGGGCCAACCATAAATGATGTCACACTTTTTCAGGGTACACTCACCCAGGACCCACCCACCCCCCTGTCACACTAAATTTCTGTTTCAAACATGGAAAAAAGGCCCGTGTTCACACAGTGTCACGCCTTTCACCCTACCCACCTGCCCCCTAGTGTGGGACATCATTTATGGACAGTCCCTATAGCTTGTAACGGGCTCAGATTTACCTCCAGTCTCCCTATCTACTCATAACATTTTAAGATTTTCCTAGATGAGATGTGTTGTGAACACACTAAATAAACACAAGGTGCCACTTATCGGTTACCCACATACATTGTAAACAACAGCATTCTCTATCTGACCTGCCCAGGTCATTCACCGGTTGGAGGGTACGGTATGGAGGTGTGGAATAATTATGGCTTGTGAAGATTGACCGTTATAGTAAGCCTTGACCCTTTCATAAAATGAGCTGTGTACACACTAAGAAGACAGAAAACCGCACTTGATGTTTACTCATATATACTTTGTAGACTAATTCGTTCATGATTGGACCTTATCCACACGTTCTATTCTTCTCTTAGAAGAAATCTCTGAGTGTTTTCTTCTTGAAGAGCAATACCAAAGACCCACCCAAGTCACTCAGGTTTTAGGGCAGGGCATCGGGGTTTGGGAATTTTTATGGCACATGAATACTGACCGCCGTAGCCAGCTTACACCCTTTGAAAACATTATAGGTAAATACGACACACTATTTGAAACAGTAACTCACATACTTTCCTTAATACATTCCTTGCCTGACCTGCCCGGATCACCCATAGTTTAGGGTACAGTATGAGTTTATAATGGCCTAGGAGACCTGCCCTTGGCCCTATCTACCTCAGATACCCAGCCCCCAGGGCCGGGTACTACAGAGTGGGGGCAGAGATAAGGGAGGTAGAGGGAGATAACAGGGACTACAACCCGACAACAGGTGGAAGGGGGGGGGGGGGGAGGCGAGGGAATTGGGAGGGGGGTGTACAACCCTGGAGGGAGGTGGGCGCCGCCGCCAGAAGTTTCAGGGACGTACCAGGGGCGGATCCAGGATTTTGAAAAAAGGGTGCTCCTGCTATTGCAAAATTTCCCCCCGCCCCCTGTGGGGGCAGGAATTTTACATTAAAAATTTTAATACTTGGTCAAAAATATGGGGAGCGCACGCCTGGCACGCCCCCCCCCCCCCCCCAATCTGCGTCTGTGTACGGGTGATATTTCAGTTTTATGATGGATTTGTATTACTTCAAGACTTGCCTACACAATTACCTACATATATATTTTTTAATGTTTTACAGGATTTCAAGAACATCAAGCATTGCTGTTTTCGATTTATTTTATTAAGGCCATCCAAATCTTAGTCCATCAAGTGCACCAATCTCGTTCTACAGGATGATGCGTCTAGCGGTTTGTGTCACTACTACAGACTAACCAAATCTCTGTATTGGTGTAAAGAGGAGTGGCAAAAGTCAGAGGAGCAGGACCCCCTGTTCGGTTGATTTAATTATTCCAACTTGCAGAAATAGAGACAGCATGAGCCCCTGCACACAATTTTGAAAACAGAATGCAAATAAAGATGCATTTTGTCAGTATAATGCAATCACGTCTTCAGCAAAATTAACAAGCGTGAAACTATTCATTCACACATTTATTAACTAGCAACTTTCCCACGTCTCTGACAAGGTGAATGAGTCATTAATTGGTCATTAAGGCTTATCTGGAGGCCATCCAGGTACCAATGGAGGGAGTGGCACAGTACCTTGGCGACCCTAGGAAACACAGAAAAAAATTCTCGGCCAGAGAGTGTTGATGTTGCAGAGTTGTAGCTCCTAGGTATACCCTTGGATGCTGTGCTGTATTATGGCGGTCCCCATTTTCTACTGATAACCAGAAATGTAATCTCAAAAAGGTGCAGGAATCGTCCTACTCAGCGACATAAAGTTTGGCCGTGGAAATTACCTTATTAAAACCCACCTGGAGAGACATGGGAGGTCATCTCCTTTGGTCATACATCAAGTCTGCCACATTACTTATTCCCTGGTATTCTGAATGTTTGAGCACAATATGTTTAGTTTGTGTCAAGACTTCATTTCTCAGATTTTGTTAAGAATTTCTAATTTCATTCTCAAATTGATTTTTGATACTATGAGGCTCAGTATCCAAAATCAGGATCACGTTTATTAGCTTGCTCCGTGATCTCCATTTATGAGAAATGACTTGAGATTTTTTAAATTGCAATCCTTATGAGTATTTTCAGAATGAATTATTTGAGATTTGAGAGTCTGCTAGAAACTGAGAAAGTCAAGAGATCGAACGTTAATCATAGTGGTGGTGTTACTCTGGGCTACTGCTACTGCTACTTATTTTCACCCATCCAAGCCAGGGGCTTTCCATTAAGTACAGGGACAGATCCGGGGAGGGGAGGGGGGGGGGCATCAAGGGCGCCCTGACTTCCTCCCCTTTTGGTGGACCCCTAAACTACAAAAAGAGGGGAAAATGTCATGTGTGTGTAAAACATGGTGTTTTAGTATTAAGGCTTTATGCTGACTTCCTCCCCCATTTCAAAAATCCTGTTTCCGCCCCTGTAAGTACATATGCATCAAAGGTGGTGAGGTCTTTTTTTTTAAATGAATGGGTCTTTATGACCTGCCCAGCTCAACAATCGGTGCGTATTGGGGGCAGGTCATATTGCCACGCGTTGTACCGCTTACTGTAGACTTCTTGTTTTCATTGATGTAACATATTTTGAATAATGTTTGGGTGATAAAATAAAGAAGGACCTTAGGGGTCATCCTTGAGTGGCCTTACGATCCATTGGGATAGTACAAACCTTGGGCTGCGCCCTGGGTATGTGACGATCCCCTATGGGTCATACGGCCACCCTCGGACGCCCCACACGGTCCTTCTTATTATAATACGTTCCTGTACAACTCCAATGCAAACTTTATTCCAAGGGTTGCATCATAAGCCCCCTGGTACCCCCCCCCCCCCCCAAAGACTGACAGGTGTGTAGGGGCGGTGACATGCTTTACGATCTACCTGTATAATGACCTGACGTAGTTTATGATCCCACCACCAGGTGCCGCGGGGTGGGATTACTCCCCATAAAGTATAGAAAGTAACCAAAATAACCCAACCTGTCAAATCCTACACCCTACACACTTAAAAATCTGACAGGTTATTGGTACTCACACAGTTTATGATCTGTTATATGAGTTCTTTTTTTACATGGAGATTATCTAGTCAGTGATGTGTTTGACACCAATTGGTTCAGACATGGGGATTTGAATGGGTCTTGATGGCTTCTTGTTAAGTAGATATGTTTTGCTTGTTGAGGTGGCACAGGTTTAGTCTGTCGAGTCAGACTCACTGTTTCCCAAAGTAAGTCTGTAAAGTGGCAACCATTTTAGGTGGGAATTCCCACCCAAATCCCAGCATGCATTGAGGTCGCTGTTTTGTTGTAGGTAGGACCATAAACCAGTGAGTGGCCCAAGAACAATCAAAGAGGTTGCCCATAGCAATTATAGAGGACCGATAAAAGAATTCTTAACAGTTTTGAAGTAGCCAATAAAAGCCATAGACTAATGTGGGTGTACAGAACCATTATGTAGCAGCTAATCTGGGTCAGAACAGACTGGCACAGGTTGTTCTTGTGTGTTGATTCTGGGAGAAAACAAACACATGTCAACGGAAGAGGGGAGAGAGAAAAAACACTTGCGAAGTTGCAGAATGATCCCAGCAGTGCAAAACATGTAATTGTTTTCTCGCGAACTAGTGTTGATGCTTTTTCTTTATCAAGTTGGGGAAACACAAACTCAAAGAAATTCTCTTTATATTATATGCTATTTTGTTTTATAATGAAATTGTTGGTCTAATTAGAAATGGCATATGTTTGGCATAATGGAGCAAGAAAATTATTTTGCTTTGTACAAAGTATGCCTTGATGATCTAAGCCCTGTTGCCAGAAAAAAAGTTAGTTCAAGTAAAACAGGGTCTAGCAGTAAAAGTCTCAGGTTTTTACACTTTTCTGTCCAAGTAACCAGCCTAAAAAGCAATAAAGTTGTTATTATGGCTACCCACTCATACAACACCTTAAAAAACCCAAAGTGTTAACATCATTTATACCTGCTTGTCACCATTTTTTGAAAATTGTTTGAAAGTAAATTTTAATGAGAATGTATGGGTTTTATCATGTAAACAAACATTTGAGACCCCTTTACATACCTTTTCCCCCAGCTTCTCAGTTAGAAGGAGACCACCTGATGGTCCTGTACTGACATCCTAGGGAGACATACACCGGTGTACCCCAAGTCTCCGGCACCTCCTCAGACAACCTGTCCTCTCTCATACTAGAACCCGCTTGCTTTCGCAACATCCCACTGGCCTTTCCCACTCATTTTACATTCTATTACATGGGATGGCATATTGAGATTATTTCAAATCTAAATCTCTAAGATAACTTACCAATCACTTATGATCAAAGTTACTTGCAGACATTGCTAAGTTTGTGTATTCTTTGTTTTTCTCTATCAAAACTAAAATATAGGGTGATACACTGAGAGTTTGAAAAATACATTCATTGCTCTAATTTTTCTACAAGATAGATATGCCCGCAAACCTTTCCCTAACTCTGGGTTCCTGTGAGAAAGACATTTAGTTCCCTGTGGGTTTTACGGAACCTGTACCTTTGGGTTTCTATTGAAATCCTCCCTACAGGCCATCACACGTAATTGTGTGCAAAATTAGAGGGATTGGCCTCTTGGTTCCTTACAGAAAGAACCCTTTTACAAAACTTTCACCTCAGACGGCCATACCTCTGTGCTGCCACTGTCTCACAACCCCCGCACCCCCTCTCCCCCCATCCACTTAGGTCAAAATAATTTTGCTAAAACATCTGTAGTGCTACTGTCTCCCTCCTTTCTCCCCCCCAAAAACCCTCACCTGTCAGTCCCCCACCCCCTGCTGTAGCCTTTAGCTGACAGCGAGTAAGGAAGGTGGTGGGGTTGTAAGCCTCACCTGTCTATAAATCAGACCTCCAGCCCTGGGGGAACCCAACCAATTAGGTTGGGTTTAAGGTTTAAGTGTGGGCAAGTGTTTAGAAGCATATCTGGGAAGAATCACAGGTTATTATCCCCAAATCAATGGTTTTTGACAGTCCCCTTCTTATCTCGAGTACAAGTGTGTAAGGTGGTTAAGTAAAGCAAGTATGATGAAACAGAAGCCATTCACCCATTTTAAGCCATTTAGAAGCCAGAAGCCATTTATACATCAGGTGTCCTTGTGAGTTTTTAGAAGCCACATTGGCTCCTTCCCCTGCTTTCAAAAGCCACTTATCTATTTTCCATTGCTATCAGAAGCCACTTCTTGGCATTTCTTCGGGAGCCACATAAAGCATCCTATATGGGTTATTTGGAAACATGGTGTGTCAAAACATGGTGATCAAAGCTTCGATTCTCATTTGTGAATTGTAACCATGAAGCCACTCTCAAACCAACATGGTGTTACAGAGGCCATTCTTGCTTGGAAACTGTCCATGTTCCCAGCTATATCATAGTTAATCAAAAGTTCAATAAAAGCAATTGCTAAAACAGTCGAGCCCTTCAAGTAATCAAGGGCATGTATTTATTCATCAGATACTATGCTAATATGAAGAGGAATATGAGGCCATTTAACAAGTAAAAAATAGGTTGATTCAAAATATTGCATACAAACAACATATGGGTCTACACCTCTAAAATCGACTGGATGGAGTGGCCATTTTCTAAGCCAAAGAGGATAATTTGGGGTTAAGTAACATGAGACAATAAAAGAAATGCCACCTGGGAAATTCTAAAAATCCACCTAGCAATATGGGGATCCCATATATCTACACCTCCTGAACATGAAATGTCCCTCGGTGTGGCCTGGATCACTTTACAACTTCTTCATGCTCCCTCTAGAAGCCTTTTCTTTTGTCTCTGAACCCCCCTTAGAAGCACCCCATTTCAGTGCCAGAAGCCAGTTCTTGGGGCAAGAAGCCACTGCCCCAGGCCAGAAGCCACATGGTGAACTTATCCTGTTTTTCTCCTCCGGGAACCGAGTCTCGCGACCCGGTAACCCGCTGCCAATTCCCTGTTACCACTACAGGGTACGTCCTGTTTGCGAACCTTGAGGCCATCAGCCGAATGTACTCTTTGAAGCCACTTCCATGTGCCAATCGCCCACCTGCCCACAGACGCCAACCGCTCTCCCGATTTAAAAAATGCTCCTCAAATACATCACTATCCATCATGTGAAGCCTCTTTAACAGGTGTAATGTTACATAACCTCAACTCATATCTTGAGATAAAATCACTTTGAGCCAGTTTTTAGAACATGGCAAAAAACAAAATGGTGATATTTTACACGTCCTAACTCCTGTGAGCACAGCTTGGGGGAGACCACCCAATTGACAACGGCAAAACTAAACTTTAGATTAAGACAAACCACGACAATGTGTCTAAGCAAAACCTTGTGAGTTCAGATAAAATCAAATAAACTTCTATGTATTTCAGAAATAGTTTTGCTGTTAAATTACCTATAGATAAACTATATATTTGAAATAATATACATCTTAAAAATAAAAATAAAGTAATATCAAACATTATAAAGACTGAAAATAAAGGGGTCATTAAGTCATATCTATGGCCTGTTTAATAGCCTATTTACTGTTAACCTAATGGTTGGTAAGGGGAGTGAAAATAGCCACAGGGGAGTTAGTAGCCATCACCATGCGTTATACCCATCGTTAGTCTGGACAACCTGGGGATGCCTGAGGTTTACCGACATTTATTTATAGAGGAATATGACAACCAGACCCCTCCCGAAGACTAATAGAAGTCCAAACAATAGAGTTACATAGCTCCCTGCAGCTGGTCAATAGCCCATGTACTGTTGACCTAATGGTTGGTAAGGGGATAAAAAATAGTCATTGGAGAGTTAGCTGCCACCATGTTTTACCACCATCATTAGTCCAGCCAACATGGGGATGCCTGAGGTTTACTGACACTGGTTTTTAGAGGAATAAGACAGCTAGACCCCAGAGATGAGCGTCATGTAGACAATTAAGCTCACCAAAGAACACTGACCAAGTTCTTAGGTCAGAGGATACCTTTTGATACTTCAATTCAAAGTGGTTAATCAAAATATCTTTTATTAACAGTAGCCCAAGAGAGTCACAAAGTGAGGACCCACAAAGTACATTCTATTCTGGGTATGTGACCAGCTGTATGTGTGGCACAGTAATATTGGCCATTAATCATGATTAGCCATCCAAAGGCAAAATAACGGTAGATTTACTGGCCACCCCCAACCAACAGCCATCTAACCATACCCTCCAGGGGCCCGGTATAGGGGTCTCAGCATATCACTGTCAAATTTAAGAAATGGCCCTGTCTCATATCCTGTTGCTTATACATAGCCATGGTACATGTCATTCTTAAGAAATTACTATCTCCCCTGTTACTATCAATTTTTATGTCCTGACAGATGTCGGGACATCATGGCCGTGTTGCATGTTGAATTTACGAAACAGTCTTGTCGTGCTGTCTATTCTAAGGGTCTATACCCATCCTCCAGGGTAAAGCGTAACAGCTGGGCCAGTTAACTTGGGTAGTTAGTATTTGTCGCCAGTTAGCAGGGTGGTGGTTACAAGTATGGTGCTACCCCGGCTGAAGCCCGGCCGAACACCTGTGCCCGTTTACCTGGTTACATGTTGTACTCGGGCGAAACCTACATCCCTCACCTTGACGTGCCATTTGAACAAAAAGAAAGTGTTGAAGGATAATGGTGCTGGAAGAATAAGCTTTGGGGATTGAGTTGAGGATGTCTTTTGTTGCTTCACATAGCCATTGTTTTCTGGATTTTCAAAGTATTGCAATTTAAGTCCATTAGGCAATCATTACCTATATATAGTGATGCAGTAATTCTCAAAAGCATGCTTTTAATGCTGCAAAAAGCATGTAAGGTTTCACTAAAACCAAATCAACGAACCAGTCAGGACATCAGGAAGAGTTGTATTGTGCTCTTGGGATATAGTAATGGGTATATATATTTTTCCCTGAGAAGCTGGCGATACCTGATCCTTTACCCCTTGCCCTCCCTCTAGTTCTGCTATCCCACCTAGGGGACGTGACCTGAGCTTATCACCCAGGCCTGACCTTTTCACCCACGTGACGTCAGCACCCAATCAGCTATCAAGGCCTTGTTACAGCTTGCTGTACTAGTTGTAACGTTCACATTTAATTCAAGAGAGGTTGGGCATGCATCCAGGGCTTCAGAACCCTTTTTTTCCCACTGAGAGAGGAAAGAATTTGTCAATCTTATTACTTAGGCCGCCTGTCAATTTACATATGGCTTCCTTAGTGGCTTCCATTGTCAGGACTCTGCCCCGATAACATCCCTGTCCAACTATACCTGTTCTCCAGCCAACACAAGACGTGACAGTTTTACCATTTTCATAGGCTTTCATACCTTTCTATAGGAAAGAACAGTTGCAATATATGAGTGGCTTCCAACCATTCTTTAGTGTATAACTAACGGTTGCACCATATCAATGGCTTCTAAACGTAAGTGTACTATTTGCAGCCGTCGACCGGAGAAGACCCCCCCACGTTCACCTTATTTGCAGTGTCTTCCATGCTCTCATATAGTGAATAACTAACTGTCTGCTATTTGCAGTGGCTTCCATGCTCTCCTATAGTGAGAACTAACAGTTACAGCATTTCAAATGCCAGAAACCCCCCAGGTTGGGCTTGGGTTGAACTCCAGAAACACCCTACCTAAAATTCCCCCCCCCCCCCCCCGACATAAGTTAAAGCATCTCAAATGGCAGTAAAATCCCAGGTTGGGCCCCAGAAACCCAGGTATATTGCCTCCCCCTACCTAACATCTTACCCCTCCCTCCTCCCCCTGACACCAGGTGACTAGGTGAGAAGTGGGTCACGTGGTCAGTCAGGTACCCGCGGGTCACACTTACCGGGCTAATCCTGACGGCTCACCTGTAAATCATGGACCGGGCACAGACAGACTCACATAAACACGACAAGGCACCCGCTGGGATGGGTGGGTAGGGTTGTGTAGGTGCCTGGGGAAGAAACTGCATAGGGGTTCTTGGTGGGGAAGACCCAATGTCATTTGACAGTTTTTGAGAGAAAAGAAAAAAACTCAATGATTCATGTTTTGATAAGGGCCTTCCATTAAGGTCATTGTATGCACATTTTAAATATTATAGCTCCCATGTCCCTGGGGTTAAAGTAGGTATTGGATTTGTACAGGAACATACACATGTTTTCAAAAATTACTCCTCCCCCCCACGCCCAAATGCACCTGGAAGAGGCCTTCCATTATGTTTATGATATATGCACATTTCAACAATTTCAAACCTCAACCTGTATTGATGATATATTGGAAACCAAAGTCTAATGTCAACATGCTTTTACATCCCCGGTCGCTTGTAACTGGGCCTCATGGTTGATGTCAGAATGAAGAAGTGCCATGTTGTTGTGTTGTATTTCAGGGTAAAGAGCCCTTGTATATTGAGCTAATTACAGACAGAGTGAGAACAGCTCAGATGGGTGCGGGGCGGGTTCGCGGAGCTAGCGAATTAGAGACCGCAGACATGGAGAAAGAAATGAGAGGCAGACAGGTAGATGGATGATAGAGCATAGGTACAGATAGGTGGGAGAAGAAACACCCATACAAACACAAGAAAATGAAGAAAGAGAGAAAGTGGAATAGAATCAATGGCTCCAGATAAAAGACTAGAAGGGAAATTTGTGAACATGTTATAAGAAAGGGAGGTACATGACACAAAGAGATAACACAGACAATATGTTGTTGCAGAGTATATATTGTAAAGTATCCATGGCCAAACAGACCATGGAGACCAGAAGAGAGTTCATTGAGATAAACAAATAAATAAGGAAAGGTAACTAGAAGTGTATTTTTCCCTAGAACCCAGTAGTGTATTTTCCCAGATAGATGAGGATAGATAGATGCAGCAGTCTGGTATAGATACGCCTCCGTCTCATTCTGTATGCAGCCCGAATAGCAAACATTGCGCAGCGTCTGTATATATATACGTGTATCTGTCAGTGAGCTCATTTACCCCCTATGACTCCCTCGTATGATACAACACTGCCTATGTCTACCATACCAAGAGTTCCACTCTGCCTGGGCAGAATACTAGAGATTGCTTCCATATTTTAGGTCATAAATAGCACATTTTTATCTACTATATTCATTAGAGTTGTGGAAAGGCTCACAATGTGGAAAAGCTGCAGCTGCCTACCAGTGACTATTCTATCATTTACTATATATAAGCTTAAAAAGAAAAACTAATAGTTCTTGTACTATGTGTGTTACACTTGAGAAAAAGTCCTATCATTGTAGAAAGATTCTTTCAATAACGAGAACCAGAGCAATTTATGAGTAAGAAAAACACTTTTCTTACCCCATTGTGTACAGATAAATTTTCTGACCAAACTGTATTTTATAAGTTATTCAAACTTGACATAACAATTACAATGCATACTGAAAAGTCCCATTACTTGTTGGCTTAATGGAGTCTGTGTGTGGTAGAATGTGTACATGTAGGAAGATGTTACACCTCATGAGGTTAGCCAGGTGAGGCCAGACCCCCCACGAACATACAGGTAGACCTGAGGACCCCCTGGGGGTAGGGGTGGGGAGCATGAGAGTGGGGGTATAGTTAGACTGTAGTTACGTCCAAGTCTGCTAGGTGCTCAAAAAAGGACTGTTAACCAGCAACCATTTTAGGTGGGAATTCCCATCCATATCCCAGCATGCTTTGGGGCCGCTGGTTTATGGCAGGTAGGTCCATAAACCAGCCAGCACTTAAAAAACCATCAAAGGGGTTGCCCATGCCATTTATAGAAGGCCAATAAAAGAATTCCTTGCAAATTTTAGGCTGCCATTAGTAGCCATGGACTCTTGTGGGTGTAAGGACCTATTGTGCAAGAGGTATCTAGGTCATGAAAGGACTAAAGGTATAGTGGGTCAGGCCAGCAGACAGTAGGCATCCCCTCAGCCTTATTATCTGGCCTTATCACCCAGAGATAACCTTATAATATCCCTCTGCCCCTTCCTCCAGCTGACGTATCAATCACGAATCAAACACTGGCGTCTGATGGCACAACGCATTATATTTTCATGCGGAAAAGATGAGGGTGTGTGCCTTCGTATATATTACCCTGGTTAACCTCCTCTTTGTGCCAGACTATTAGCTTTCACTGACATCCTCTGCCTTACTCTCCCTATCTTCTGTTTTCTCTTCTCATTGTTTTCCCATCCCATCTGTCCGTGTCAGTTTTCTTGCCACCCCTTTCTTTGTTTTCCTTCCCTATAAACTGATTTTCCTGCTACTTTCACTGTCTTTCCTTCCCTTTCTTCGTCTTTTTCTGTCTCCCCTTTGCCATATATTCCCTTCTCCTGCATGTCTTCCCGTCCATGTTCCTTCTCTTCCCTTCTTCAATACCTTTCCTTCTTTTCTTCCATTTTTCCCTGGCCCCTCTTCCCTCCTTTCCTCACTTTCTTTTACTACCATACGGGGTTGTATTGCCTTTTCCCATTTTTCGTTTCTTGCATCTCTTCTTTCCTGCCCTACCTTATCCCTTCTCCCCCACCTTTCCTTATGAAATATTTTCAATCATTCACTTCCTTCTCCAATCCCTTTCTCCATCTTGTCTTCCTTCCTTGCTCAGGGATGCAACTTTTCAGATTTTAGTCTGATGTCAGACTTTTTGACTTCAACACCTCTGATTATAACTTTCAAACATGAATGCTCACATGAGGTTTTATAACGTTCTAGAACACTTTCAGATTTTCAGATTTGTTCATTGACCTTGACGTACGCCCCTGGTTGCTTGCCTTAGCCTTTTCCATTTACATATACAAGACCAAGATAGATTTGTCAATAAATATGACGTGTTTGTGCCCACCTTACCCCGACGATTGGCTTTCATTACGTCTACATACCTGGAGGTCCTATCAGTGCAGGAATCATACACAGGTGGGGGATAGTAGAGGGGGACAGGTATGCAGCAACGTAGATCGGTCTGTCCTGGGTTATATCATGAATATAGGTGGTCTGCAGGGGAACATGGTTTGATATTATTCTACACTGTAATTGAATAAAAGAGCCACGATAATTGTTTTTCTCATTTTTTAGATTGGGAGAGGCGGTTTCTTATTCTAAATATATGAAGAATGCGTGGGCTGTACATATATCGATGTTGTTAGAAAATTGAGAATGAAACTACTTTTCATGTGTGATTTTCTATACCTATTAGTTGGCTGGGTTAGCCTCTTAGAGAGCCTCAGATATCAAAATGATGTAATATTAAGCCTTTTTGGATATATACACACTCTAGATTGTGCGAGATACATCATTAATGTAGTAGTAGTAGTAGTGGATCTTTTATTGACAGTCAAGAAGTCAAAATTGACTTATATGTCATTTTACATGCTCCTGGTACAGTTTACATGTATTTCCAGTAGTTACATGAACAACATATTTGCAATGGCTACCTAAACAATAGCATATTTACAGTCACTACCTAAACAATAACCCAGCTTATCTAATATAGAACCATCATGTGGCATATTATTCCACTTCATTAAATACTGCTTAGACATTGCAAACCTTGATGAATCTAGGACAGGACTTTTATGTTTTCTCAGGACGCAGGGTTGTAAAGCATTTGTTGTATGTTGTTTTCACAAAAGGTATTCGTAATATCTCTACAAAACTAATTTGATACATTTGTTGCGGGTTATTGCGCCAACACATGCTGGTATTTCCACCTAAACTGAGTTAATCATGAAATTTCACTCTGTTTTATCAGGAATCGCGGCAGAATTAGGTGTGTTTTGTCTAGGCCCAGGCCCTAAAGTCCCCTACGTAGATATGATTAGATAGTTTTCTGACAACCCCCCTAAACCTTACCCCGTCCTGAGACGCAGGTAGCAGAGATAATGGGGGTAGGTGGTGGGAACATGTTACCTGCCGCCTTTGATCTCAACCGGGGAGAGTGAGTGGGGATGGGGTTAGGGCTGGAAGTGGGGGGGGAGGGGGGGGGGAGGTTAGGGTAGTTTCAGAATAACTTCCCACTTTTTCTGCGGTATTGCAATTCATTGGTTATCCATAATAGAGTTATTCATATCCAACAACAAAATTGACATAATTATGTGAATATCAATATTTGCTATATGTTATTTAGCTGAAAATCAATAACTTAAAACACTGTTACATCAGCTAAGGAAGGACGTTTACAATCAACCTGGTCCTGTAGCAAAAATGAAATACAAAGAACTAGTGTTTTGAGACTAAGGAAAGGCAATACACGTTTATATCTCGAGAATTTCAATATACATGTACATAAGAGCTGCTCGTGGGCTGACCTACCCACACATGAGCTGCTCCTGAGTTACACCTGGTGATGGGCAATGATTGCCCTCAGGTACCCGCCCCAGTGCCCCCTGAAGTACGTGATTTACCCCATCCCGCCTGGCCCTATATGCATGCCTGCGTTACCCCATGGCCACTCTACCCTGCCTCATCTGTATTCCACGCCCTCACCTGTTCACATTAAGAAAAGGGTACCAACTTGATCAATAAAAGGGGTAGATATTCCTTTGTTAATTCTTCTTTATATCAGGTTTAAAACAATTGTGATAATTCAGTTGAAACTTTGACTATAGATGTTGTGTAGATCCACAACTGGGTGGTGCCGGAAACCAGTAATCTATACTGAAAACTGCCAAGTATGAAATAAAGTCGTAAAGAGAAAAAAGAGAAAAAAAGATGATGTCACATCTCCAAAACTGTGTTGGCTGCCATATTGGGAATCAGTCTTGAACTATCATTAACATCTTTCAAGCCTTAAGAATTTTTTTTCACCATAATTATTTACAAAAAAGTATTTGAATATACCTGTGAATACTGTCCTGAGCTACTCGCTGAGTAAGTTGCCGCCCTCATACGGGGTCCATCAATAGCGAACCATGTAGCTTTGTAGCCTCAAACCTAGCCATCCATATCCCACTCCCTCATCTTTAACCCCTCTCATCCATAACCCCCCCCCCTCACCTCTGTGTCCCACCTTGGGCCCACCTGGGGATGAACTATGAGTTAAGGTGGTCAAACTATGTGAGTTTGGGTGCTTAAACTATGTTACTATGTGAGGTTAGGTGGTCGAACTATGCGAGCTATGTGAAAGAACGATGAACCCCTCATCAATATAGGGCGAAAATCACACTGACAGAAAGGTCATGGTGGGACATGTAGAATTAAGCGCTTAGGTCTGAAGCCCCATAACCACTAGGCTGAATCTGCACAGAAATCAGCCAACAACTACCAAAATAATCGCCCCATTTTTGCACTGATTCCATTCACCAATCAGTATAATGCATACGGGAGATTCACACTGGGCGCAGCCTTCTTGTGGTATAGGTGGACAAGGGAACACTCCTCATTGGCTGGGAGATCGCACATGACCAACCACATGTAGTGGCGCGAAAGGTGACGTGTGCGTGACCCATGCATGAATCGGACTCCCGAATGTGGTATACATTATTGAAATATACATATTATTTGATATGAATTGTTGATAAAATTGGCTGAGTATCCTGTTACAAAAGGCCAATTTTGGGGCCAATCAGTGGGCTGACTCTGATAAAATTCACCTAGTGGGAATAGGGCTTAAGTCTGTCAATAACCAGAAATGGATGTTTTTGCAACAAATCTTTTTCATCAGATGATAATCAGTGTGTTGTGATTAGTCACTTGTTATTCTAAATCTGTCTGTTTTTAAAACTGATGACATCAGGTGAATATAACCTCAAAGAGGGTCTCTTACCACTCTTCAAAACGAGTAGGGTATCGCACCGGGTGGCAGGTTTCTCCTAAATCAAATCATATCATAGATACGATCACACACAGCTGAAAAGCATCACCTTGTGCAGTCTAGTAGAAGAACCCAAAAGGGTTGGTTGGATGTTAAACTTACTCAACAAACAACTTAGGTATAGATATTTTTGTAATGGACAAAGTGCTAATTGGGCAGTGCACATCATAAAACACTGAACAAAAATGCAATAGCGCTGAGACAAAACATTTTATTTAATCTTGTTTAATCCTCTGTGTTTTTCAGGAGCCTGTTGACAGATCTTCTCAGAGTGTGCGGTGCGCCTGACCTACTCAATCTTCCGCTCGAACTGACCCACCGAAAGGCCGAGCTGCTCCTCGTAGATGTCCAGACTGCCCTCACCCACCTCTCAGACATCCCAGAACCGAAACATGATGCCTTCTACCCCATGGAGATCTTCCTCCAATCAGAACTCGCCCTGCTGGGTCAGCTGACCCGAACTGTCCAATCAGACGTGGCACTGCTTTTGAAAATCGCCCGCGGGCAAATGCCGGGGACACCGATGTCGCAGAGGATCCTGAAGGACATCAGCCATCAGAAGATCCCCCTCGGGTGGTTTTCGCAGTCATTCAGGTCCTGTCAGACTCTGTCGCAGTGGGCTCGGGGGCTCGTGAAGCGGGTTGAGATGCTGAAGGAGTACTGCGAGGATGCTGCAGACCGGCCTCGGGTGTATAACCTAGCCGTGTTCAGCCGACCGGACCGATTCATCCAGAGTCTGCTGCAGAGTCATGCCCGCAAAGAGTTCAGGGACATCAACACACTCACTCTGCAAACTGAGGTAAGTTGAAATGTACAGGTTCTTTTTTTCCTCTTCTGATTTGCAGTAAATTCATAGCAAAGTGAGGTTTTCTAATGATAAGTTTTAATTATTATTTCTGTTATTTGTAAGTTGCTTAAGTAAAGATTTAGTAATGAAAAAAAAGAAGAGATGGCTGCATGGAATTACCCATTTTTTCTGTTGTGCATAAGTTAACTTTTTTGGGGGATGGGCGAGTCGTGTTGAAGTAGGAGAGGGGGTGTGGGCGCACTATTTTCTCTTGTACAAGTCTCAGATCTCTAAAGTAAAGAGTGGCAATTCGGCCTCAAACCTGGTTTACCACTGGGCAACTAATCCTTAGTATGGTTACTTATCATGGTTTTCCTATTTGATTCCTGTGATTAATTCAATCAATTTGTGTGATGGTCAGGTGTGTTATTTCATCAGATAGCATTGTATTTGTTGTTTCCCATTAGACAACTTTAGTTGCTAAGCAAGGGTTTTAATTTAGGCTGACTCAAGCTTCTGAGCATCTAATTATGTCAATCATTACAAACAAACAAAAAAGTGCATATTTATGGAAGATCTCAGTAAAGCACTTTAAACTAAGACATAACTACTTTGAAGTATTTTCTAAATGCCACATACATAAACCTCTAAAGCAGCACTAAAGCCTGTTCCACGGTGGAATGTGTTAAGGAAGGCAACTTTTTCAGGGTTTGGTTTAAAGGAAAATGCAGATAAACTCCTTTCAGTGTTAACACTTTGTCTTCGGTCACCTCGTCTTGGGAGGTGGTGTATACAGAGTTAAGTGTAGCAAAGACTGAGGTGTAAGGGGGCACGGTCATAAACGCCACGATTTATGGAATAACCTTTGTAGACAGTTTTGTACTCTTAGAGCCTTCCAGTGGTTTTTTTAACCTTTCACATAAGCAATCATGCTGCAAAGCTTTGATTTCTAGGACCAAAAACTTGTTTCTCCTTGGAAACTTTCTGGAAGTGTGATTTTGAAGGAAACAAGAAACAAACAATGGAAACAATTTCACGTTTTTTGATCAACCTTAACGACTTAAAGTATCAGATTCAATTTCGCCATGTGTTTTGCCATTATAAAATCGTGTTTAGTTATTACAGATTAATATCAACTTCCCATTGAATGCTTTCCATCAGCCAGAACGTATCTACAGTTCCTTTGTGAATGCTCCTGTGCCTTGATTAGCATTGTGACACAATGAACTGCTAATTAGTACCACTTTGTCCCAATTAAGCAGCCATTGATTTGCACTTTTTTCCGTTCCTATCGCATTGTTCTACTCTTGCGTTCGGCCTACACGTTTAATAACAGATAAAAGAATGATATGAGCTGTTTCAAGTGCCCAGGGACTTAGTTTTAACCTTCCGTCAGTTTGGAATAGTTCAGATAAAATCAGAATAAATTTTGAAAAAAAGTAGCAGGTTCCAGGGGCGCACATTCCAGCTAGAATAATCTAGGGAGTGGTTTCCTGAAACACACACCCCTTCCCACCCCTCTCCTTCTCCCCCCACCCTTGATAATTAAAGGAAACAACGAAACAATTAGGTATATCTGAAAAAGATAAGAAGTATTGAACTATTATGACTAAGACATAATCTTTAAAAAACAATCTGAGACTTGGTGCTAATCGCAGGCCCGTACACAGGTGGGATGCCCCCCCCCCCCCCCCCCCACACACACACAAAGGATTTTTTTCAAAAAGTTCCACCTTTTCTGCCAAAATTCATTGTAAAAGCGATTAAGAATTGCCAGAAAATATTGGCTTGTAAAAATTCCACTTGTAACTGCTCGCCAACCACTTTTTTCAGTTCAAATTATTGAAAATATTAGCAAAAATTCCACTTACAAAACCTCACCACCCCCCAACCCACACAGCAGAACCTGTATACGGGCCTGCATCGATGGTTGGTTTCTGCCTCCGGGGATTCACCATGGGGGTTCCCACGTGTCCAGGGTTCTCCCTCCAGGGTTTGGCCCATCCCCCCTACCGCCACCCCTACCCCCGCCCCACCCCCCGGGTGAGGGGCGCCCCCCCCCCTCCCCCCACCGAGGAGGCAGGGGTGTAATAGGGGGTCGGGCTGAGTGTTTATCTCGGGCCTCGTGCTTTACGGTCCGACGTGTTGTTTATGTACACAATACTGAACAGAGTAGGCCCCATCTAGAACTCACCCCTATACCTACCCATCCCTCTCATAGCCTCCTAGACACACCCACACCAGCCCACACCAACACATGCACATCTTAACACACCTACCCCCATCTTCCCACACACCTACCCAAGCAGAGTGCGGTTTTCCAGGACCATATCAAATCAATCCTATAATCTTTAACTTATAATGTTTCTGGAAAAAAACCCACATGAAACCATATATACATACATGTGAATTTTAATTGTGTGTGTGCGTATTACTAGTTGATTTTTTTTTTTTTTTTTTTTTAAAGGACAAAACAGCCGAAATGTTCCAGGTGTGACCTGAGAGTTGAGGTCGGTCCTGTCGGCCGTAGGCACCCCCACCTCCTACCCCCACTCCCCCGGCTGTAATAAATGACCCCTCCCCACCTGCTGACCACCCAACGCCCGGAGGTGGACCTGGAGGAGGCGCACGTATTAGGGTTGGAGGGGATGATGAGGGGCGGATCCGGGAATTTTATAAAAGGGGGGACTTTCTTTCGTAAAATTCTTCCCCTAGCCCTGGGTCCTTTGCGTTGAGAATGAAAACCTTTCCCCCTTTCATCTAAGTGTATATAATTTGGTTACTGAAGTGGGCCCCCCTGCACTCTTCCTAAATCCGTGTAGGTTCTAACACCTTGTAATAGAAATTGGTTATAATGGCTCAGGGCTGATCTATAAACTTAATCAAAAAAAAAAAAAAAAAAAAAAAAGGGGGGGGGGGGGTTGTAAAGATTCTGGGTCGAACCCTCCGGTCAGAGTATGTTGCATAAGAAAAAAATCAGGATTAGGTCCAAAATAACAGGGCGCGCCACCTACGACCTCTAAATTCGCCACTCTTGCTAAAATATAACATTAAGTAATGTTAAAGGTAGCTTTTCTTTCTGCGGAAATCCTGCAGCGGTTTAGGTTAAGCCCGAGACGGGAGGAGAGCCCGGGAGGAGGTTGTATTCCCGGAGGGTGGGGGGGGGGGGGGAACTTCAAGAAGTACCGACTGCCAAAATTACCCAAGAAGCAGGGGCGGCGCTCGTCAAAATTGAGGGATGGTGAACCACTTTTTAGACCAAAAAAAAAAAAAAAAAGGGGGGGGGGGGGTGATTTACATCAATAGAAAAATATAGGGGCAGTAACTTGAAAGTTAGCTTTAGTGCTACTTTTGTTGGTCACCAAAAGGATCGAGGATCAGTAGTTTGGCAGTGGGTAGTAAGAGTCAGTACCCCCCCCCCCCCCCCCCACCTCCCCGCATGTACTTCTGTGCCTATACTGGGGGTGCCTGGTTTAAAGGCCTCTCTCAAGGCAGGGCTAAGGCCGGGGTCACTGAGGTCACAGAGGTCAATGGGGTCACCGAGGTCACCCAGTAATGAACCCTGCCGCTTCACATAACTTTCGGTAACCGATCACTCTCCAAACACAATCTCCATTCGGAATGAGTGAGTCCACCCATGATCTGCTTGGAGAGTGTAGACTATACCCGTCTCTTTCGCTGGCTGGTTTACTGAACAGATAGAGAGGGGTGTTTCAATGTTTTTCTGAGCTCCAAGAGGGCGTTTAGGCTGGGTGGGGGGAAGACTGATCGGTTCTTTGATGGGGACAGGGTTGTAAATTCTCATTTATGTACTTGGGCGCCGTACCTGTTGCAACACGTTTAGGGCATCAATTCTCCCAGGCACTTGTGCAATGTGGATGTTTTTGGTGAAACTGCAGAGGAAAAAAAGTCTTTATTGCAGAGCTGTTACGTTTTGCCTTTTTAGAGAGGAGGTGCGGGGGCATCGCCCTCCCTTTCCTTAAAACTGCAAACTCGGCCCAAAACCAATTAAAAGGAAATTATATTCCAATGACTCCCCCCATCCCCGCCCCTGGCTCCCTTTGTAAAATATTAGATCCGCCACTGGCGCGAGGGAATGCATTTGGTCGGTGTTCAAAGACCATGCGAAAGGAGTGGGGTGGGGTTGGGAGGGGTGTATGTTGGTTGGTTGTTTTGGAGGTTTAACGCCACAGCAACATCTATGGTTGTATCACAGTGGGAAAAAATACTTGTTTTTCTTTGATGATTCATTGAATGTAAGAAATCATCGAATCTATGAGAAGATGGAGACCATGACCCTACAGTCGTTCTTTTATGTGCAGGGTCCCATATGCAGTGGTCAAAGCAGTTCACCAATGACAGGGCCCTACAGCAGGGATCCAGCGGATCCAGGTGGGGCGGGGGTCCCCCCCCCCCCCACCCCACCCACACCCACACTTTTTGCTAGAACCCTAAACTACAAAAAAAGGGGGGGGGGGGGGGAATATCGCACGCGTATGCCAAAATTTATGCAGGCCGTTTAGGTACTAAACCTTTATGCTGACCCCCACCCCATTCCTAAAATCCTGAATCCTATACAGCACAAGGAACGGCAGGTAGATGGGTCGGGGTGTGGGGAGGATAATTCTTCTAAACTTTCTTTAAACAAGCCCAAGTTACGGGCCTTCATTTCAGGGCTGTGAACTATCAGCCCTCCCTAAATGAGCGGGGCAGGGCCGGCCGGTTAGTCGGGGGGAGTAGGGGATGGACGCTGGGTGAGATTAACTCGTTTTATTATCCTAGCTGTCGGCCCCAGGGGGCAGGGGGGGTACTTGGTCTAGAAATGGGTACCAACTGCAGTCGGACCTTCAAGGGGCTGTAGCTGTCGATCGCCAATTTCACTAAAAAATGGAAGGCTGTCAAACCATCTAACCACCTTTTAGGATAGCTGTCAATAGTAGATTATATCTGATGCTAGATTAAAAGTCAATTGTAGGTTATCAAATTCCTTCATAATAGCTCTCAAACATTGTGCCACCTTCTGGAACTGGATTGTGCCCAAGAAATCCGAGGTTAATGCTTATTTCCAGGGGCTGTCCATTAGGGATGCTGAAAAAGGGGGTCTGTCAGAGTATTTCAATTTTTCTGGGGGGTGTCAAATCCCCCCCCCCCCCCAAAAAAAAAGGGGGGGGGGGCTGTAGTTTCGCTGTTGGTATCTACCTTCCTATACAGAGTGCCCCCCTCCCCCTATCTGTCGGCCCCAGGGGTTGGGGTCGGAGGGTGGGGGAGGGGGGGGAGAGAGGGCAGACTGACCTTCTCCCCACTGGAGGCAGGGAAACTGGAGTTATTTTGTCTCAGAGAGGAGAACATAGAGCACATACCATATCCTACAAGTGAGAGGTTTGTCTGAGTAGGTGTCAGCTTGGTTGTCGTGGACGGTGGGAGGTCACATAATGGCCTGTGGTGTTCCAGAGAAGAGAAAAAAATATTAGGGAGGTTCCAGTAAAGAGAAAATATGGAGGGAGGTTAAAACAAAAATTTACGGCCACCACCCTTCCCCCACCCTGGATCTGGTATCATGAGGTACCTGCAATTCTTTGACGGCATTTCTGTACTTGTAGTTGATGTTGAATGGATGGCATCATGCAAAGTCTTGGATTAGCATAATTTCCTTTAATGTTAAATCCTTGCTTTTGCAGTGCTTATGCTTCACAATATTTCATGTTAACTTCTAAAATAAAAATAAAACAGGTTATATAATCCTATATAGCACGTGACTATGGTCTATAGGCCTATTGTTAGAAATATCAAAATAAAAGTCAGTGAGCGAATGCATTGAATTTGAATAGGCCCCAGACCTCTAAGAAAAGGTATCAAAAGGTTTTGAATTGATATGATTACAATGCAAACCTTTATACCATCTGAATTATCTGGCGACCATATTGTGCATCATTTACTAATTTTGTCCTCGTGTCCTTCCAGCTCGTGTCCCCTGAGTCCCTCACCACGCCCCCTGGTGTCGGCGTCTACGTCGGCCATCTTACCCTGCACAATGCATGCTGGGACGGCGCGCGCCTCGTTCTCGGCCAGGACGCACTTCCGGCCGCCATGATGCCCGTCGTCTGGTTTAAACCCGTCACCATGGCAACGGCCTCCTCCGCTGGTCACAAACAGGACGTGTACAAGTGTCCAGTGTACGTGTCAGGAACCAGCGACTGTTTGGACTCCTCTGACGTCATCACTTCTGTGGACCTGCCCTGTGACGTCACAAGAGACGCCTGGACAGAGCGACGCGTCCATCTTGCTTGTATTCCCCCTTAGAAATGGAATGGAATATTTATAACAGAAAAAAAGACTATAAAAATGTATGGGCTTAAGAAATCTACCAAGCATTAAAAAATTACAGTTAGATATTTCATCTTTTAGTACATTATGTAGAACAATATGATGAAATGTCATTTTACATAAAATTGCCCAAATGCAGATGAAACCGATAGCTATACATGACGTGAACCCAAACTTTTCTGTGATAATTTGTATTATAAATGTACATATATAATTAATATATATACAAGAATTTTAGTGGAAATTCCAAGTGCGTTGCTGTATGCCTGTGATATATAGCTGTTGTTCTAACCAAACTGCTAAACTTTACACAACATATCTAGATATTATGATAAATGGGGTGCCAATATCTAGGCCTATGCCAAAGAAAAACCTTAAGATATGAAAGGTTTGTTTATAATGATTGATCACCTTGTAAATATTTTTTAGCTGAAAGTGAAGTGATAAAGTGACAACTGAGGGCATTATTTTAGCTAAAAAAAAAAAAAGATTAGCAAAATCTTTAAAAACGAAATGCTGAAATACATGCATATTGAAACCAAGCATCGATGTTTAAAAATAGTTCAGTGTACAATGGAGTTTTATGAGTAGTTCTAGACTTCAGTCTCCCAAGATGTGATACGTTCTCCTGTTTTTATGAATTTTCCCCTTATATTGTGTTTTTCGCCGTCCGGAGCACTGATAACAAGGACTGGAGTCTCGAGCATTTCAGAGTTAAACATTCTCCAAGCAGATCTTTCTTTTTGTTTTACAACAGAAGTCTATCTTTATGTCTGGAGAGTGTCAATTTTCTGTGAGATATATAGTGCACTTAAAGCTAGTCAGTCAAAAATACAAAAATGCAGTGCACTAATACTTTTGTATATTAAATCCGTCCATTATATTCCAAAATATAATTTGCAAATAGTGATTTTTTGCTAGTTATATGGAAAAATTGTTGTAAACGACACGCAGTTAGATAAATGCACTTAGATACAATTTTTGAAATACCAAAGCAATGGAAGTGTCATTTATGTGAATGATAAAAAAAAAAATTTCCCGTCTTTATATCATAAAGAATGAATACATTGTTTAATTGCCTTAAGCTTATTAATTCTTATGTGATACCAATGTGATAACAGATACAATACATTCCTGATATAAAACTGCTGATCTACTGATCTCTTCCCATAACTGTATAAAATCAAACTGCTGGTACCCAAAACGTCTTGCCAAATATGTAACTGCTGAATGTAATATGGTTATTGTTCCCTGCGCGTGCATAGGAATGGATGCAAAAAAAATGTCGATACGAAATAAAATGCTTTTAACCTACTTGAATTTTTGTCTATTCTTTTTAATAACTTAAAGTACATTGCCCACAAAGTATTTTTCTATGTAATTCAGATATGTCGTTTAAATCTAAGTTATATTGAATTCAAGGAGTAGATTTTGAGTCACCAGTCAAAAAATATCTTCTTCAGTAAAACTCTGGAATGAATAAGTTAAGTGAGCAAATCTGGAATGAAATCGACCTGTTTTTGTCTTCCAAGAGCCGTTATGAAATGTACCAGTAGCATCCAATAAAGATATTTACTAATTGCGCTGGAACGTAAATTATATTGTCTCAAAGATAACCGCCACGTAAAAAACATAAGGTGTTACTGTAAACGTATATATTTTCGCGATACTAAATTTCGGGGGACCAAGCCATAATTTCGCGCATTTTTTATGTATTGCTATCCCTGTCCTATAATATTTATAAATTTCAATCACATCTTATTTTTGCGTATTTATAGAGGTGCGCGAAATTGTGTACAGCGCGAAAATTAATACGTTTATAGTATTTCGGCCCCTGGTGCCCAGCTTGGCGCCATGTGTAACCATCCGTGACGACGTGCTCAATCATCCAGAACGAGGTGCCCACAGGGCCCTGAAGATGTCACATTCCTGGCTATTTAGTCTCCACGAAAATATAACCGATCAACTCGTCATTATGTAACGTATTTAGGACCTATTTACAACTCAGACCTTGAAATTTGACACAATTGTGCGACCTTGGACGGCTTGAAAAGTGTGCCTGGAACTGGGACGATGCATTTCACTTGGAGTTATATTGTTTACGCGTTTCTGATTTGAGACATCGGAAAGGAGGTGTATTTCAAGACTATAAGGATAATTAAATGATATTATGATGATCGAACTGCTAAACGAAGAAGAATAGAAAAAAAGTATCTATATCATGAATAGGCTTGGTTAATTTTAAATGAATTGTTTTGCTGTATACCAGTACTTTGTTGATTAAAGCAACAAAATTGCATTTGCTTGACTTTATTTTTTGTTTGTTTGATTTTTTTTTCAACAACCTATTAACATTTATGAACCATGATCAGATTCTGGTTTTTGAATAAATGGGGATTTGTTTTCCTCTAAATGGCCCTAAATTACTTTTTGGCCGAATTTTTAACTTTTACATTAAAAAAAAAGTCATGGGGAAAGTGTGAGACCCCTCTTATTCTACTATAGAATAGATCCACAGATGATACTTTTTAGATGAGGAACTAATACCTGGGTTATCTGGCATGGATCCCCCTCTACAGTCGATCCTCTCAATCTAGGGATAACGTTTTGGTAAAGCCTACCCCGAAAGGGCTAGAAATGCAACATTGGAGTTGGTTGGCCTTGGTTGGTGCGGGGGCTGGATATTTGTTAGGGGAGGGGGGATATCTTTAGTGGCCTAGAGGTATATATCTATAAATAAAATTATCTTCATAAATTTTACCTGAAAGTGGAACCACAACTTCTGCCACCACCACGTCCCCCCCCCCCCCCCCCCACTCTTTTCTGCATCCTTTTAGTCCCCATGCTGCTGAAGCAGACCAACGATTGTACAAAGTCATGTTGTGTAGCTATAATAATTTTGTGCAGACTGAAGAAACCATAAGACCAGACCTTGGAATTCAAGAAAATCATATAACTTTCGCCTTTTACAAACTTCTTTCGTCTCAACCACCAATAAATCCAAGTCTATAGTTTTCAGAACTTCTAAAACTGAGTAAGTATCACAGTGATTGAGTGATTGAAGCACCCCCTCCGCCCCCATCCAGGGGTGGCCGAGGTGTGGCGGGAAAACGGAGTGACGGCGGCACGCGCCGGGACGGGCCCACTGACGGCGGGGGTGGAGAGTAGGGTAACTGGAGGAAGGGGGTAATAAAGCAGGAAAAACTGCCAAGTTTGCAATAACCTAACTTCAGAAGGTAACCAAGTTAGAATATACATCACAATTGTTTATGACATAATACGCTGACTATGAAAAAGTAAAAAGAAGGTGAAAGTCACGTGACTTGACGTAACGTCGAACGTAGGGGAGCGTTACCATCGTCACGTAATCTTGAAGCAAGATGTCACAAGTAAAACTTCGCAGAAACCCAATTTTCTGAGAAAAGATTTAATTGAAATTACAAATATGATACATATGCCATATAGTTCAATATTACTGTCTGAAACAATAGGTCTGTGATAGATAAGACACTTCGTTTGAGGTTACCAGTCCCACATAATCTTGTACCAAGACGTCACAAGTAAAACTTCATAGAAACTTAGTTTCCTATGAAATACGCAATTTAAAACACAGATATAACTATTTCCGAAAATAATTCAATGGTATAATTCTATATGAATGTGTTTGAGATAGATAAGATAAGACAAGACCCCTTGTTTGAGGTTACCTGACCACCCTCCACCCCCCGCCCGGCCCGGGGTGGACCCGTCCGCCCTCTTCTGCCCGCCGCGCGTTCGTCTTCTCCAGTTTGGGAGTCGACCCCAAGGAGTACTGACTGCTGAGAGGGACTGCTCCAAAATCACCGAAATGGTACGTATTTACCCGACCAATCTTACTGATCTTACAAATAATCCAAGTGGGATGTCTCATCTATTGATTTCCGGTGGAATTTGGGAGAAATTTGGAGTTTTGGGTGGGTTTTGGAGGGTTCTCCCCACCGCAAAGGTGGGCAGGGTATCTTCTAATTTTAGCCCAGCAAACATAACAGAGAGTCGGGTTTCTTCCCGCTGAGTTCTGCTCAGTTTCTGCTCCTCAGGCTCTCGAGGCCAGACTGCAATGGTAGCTGAGGAGATAGTGGATTCTGTGCCATCATTTTCACAATAATCACCGAAGGGAAACCACTTAAAAGTGAAATGTCAAAATCTTCTGCGCGTCCTGAAAGTTGAGTCGGTGCGCGCCGGAGTCGGAACGCCGGCGATTGAAATTGTCTGCCCTAATTAGAAAATACGTGGTAAATATTGAGAAAACCTCCAAATCTAACTTCCAGACAGTAGGATCTAGGTGTGGGATTCATTTGACACTTGAAATTCATAGAGATTTTGAGGAAAATTGATAGGAAAACGTGAAGGGAGTGTCAAACGTCAAAATGACGGACCGCCAAATTTCAGATCGTGCTCCTCAAATGATGACACGTGCAGAAGCTTCACTTCATTTTCAGCTTAGTCTTCTCCAAAAAATCTCGATTTTTCGACACAATTTCGCAAAATCTTGAAATCATGGCATAAAGCAGGTTCAGTCCTTAGTCCTTGATTGCTCCTAAATTGTTTTGATGAGTTCAGTCGGAGATAAATGACCAACTTTGACGTTGTAAACCTGTCAAAATGACGTAACGTCCTGAACAAACATGGCGGGGTTCTCACTGATTGTTCAAACAAACGTCGACTTACCGCCGGGTTTAACGGTAAATAACACTCATAAACTGGGATCATGATCCCCCCTCTAAAGATAACACGTTAATTGGTGGCACCTTGCGCTAAATGGGTTCAGCCATCACTGGTATCAGAGCCAAAATGGAGGCTGAGTTTGATAAATCCTGACCAGCGATTCTCATTGATTCTGGCGGGAAGTTGTGGAATCCCCAATGAATGTAAAATCCTCTAAAACTGCCAAAGTTTGGATTATTTTGACCCTACCTTATTCTGGCACCTACACTGGGTTCTGAACGGACTATTTTACACAGATTTGACTTCTACATTGCCTAAAGTCAGTTAGTAGGCCTAACTGGCACTTGACAGTTGACTTGCCCAGGTGGTGGTGGTGGTTGGGGGGGGGGGGGGGGGTACTGACTCTTTTGAGAACTAACGTTTGATCTAACCTGTCGGGCTTGTGCCAGTGGCTGAATTGAATATTTGGAATAGGGGGGGACTTCCATTTTAGACCCCCCACCCCCTTTGGCTTGGGCTAAACTAGTAAAGTATGCATTGGATTTCATTTGTACAGGAATGTACGCATACTGTAATTTGTACGGTACAGTACAGATGGGCATTTACAATCAGCTTCTGTTGCCTTCAGATAACAGGGATAATAACAGATATCTTTTAACTGGCTTCAGAGAGGACAATGGTGAAGGTACAGGGGTTGGAATCCTAATGTATAATCAGGGTTCTCCCCAAAGCCAGTTCCAGACTGCACAAGGTAATGCTTTTCAGCTATTTTAATGCCACATGGGCGGTGACCGAATCTATAAGTTGAGCTGCCTATTTGTAGCAGTGGGACCCAATGCCCTCTGTATAGTGCTGCCTCACTGAGATATGACATCATAGGCCCACATGATATTCCACCCAGTCACATTGTACTGACACCAGGCCAACCAGTCATGTTTTGTGGTTCTGACTTCATACCGAGTGCCAGGTAAGCAGCAACCACTACCATTTATAAATTCTTTGGTGTGACTTGGTCGGGATTTGAACCCCTGACCTGCCAGACATGTAGCAGGCACTCTGCCAACTGAGCTCTAGAGTCTGGTTTTCCCCTTTTTGTTGCCTCTTACAATCAGCAGGAGATACTGAGGACCTAGATTCTTCCTAGGAAGTTTCAGAAAGAACTCCCCAGTACCATGGGTCCCCATGTGGGGACCCCCATCCAATCAAAAAAGATTCACGTGCCCTGGGCTGTTCTTTTTTGTATGAGAACCCTGTAGAATTAATAATGACCCATCCCACACGCCTAGGAGTGTCCCTAAGGCAGTCTAGGAAAATCTGCGTGTCCTCGTCGACCAGAATATTGGTGTGGACAACCAGAAAATAATTTCTGGTTGTCCTCCTGACGACCAGATATTTGATAGAAACTATTGATAGCTGCCTTCTTAATGAAATAATCAACCCTTGGCTTATTTCGATTGTACCATTAATGGGAACGACCTATAACTAGATGTGGACGACCAGATTTTAATTTTTGGTCATCCTCTGACGACCAGAAAATCTGACGATTTTTCCTAGCCTGTAAGGCCAAATAGATAGGTTGGAACAAATTTCCGACATGACCTTAAATAAGTTTCCTGAATGCCTCAGTTCCATCATCTCATTTGAAGTAAGAAAGAATTTTCATTTTTGACTGAACAAAATCTTTTCCAGTCCAGCGTCCTGCGTGTCTTGTCCATCCCCCTAAAGGCCCGGGACACCCTGTCAGGTAGCTCTAGAACTCTAGCACAGCTTAACAGACTGTGTATAGAGTTATAAATCACTCCTACCATTTAAGTTTCAAATCATTGCATACACAAACAGTGTCCGAAATTAAGCTGCGCCCTGCACCCGGCGCGCACATTTTGGCGGCCGGGTGCGTGATTTTTAAAGGTATGCACCCTGTATGTGCACAATTCTTAGGCTTATTATTATTGCTATATATTGGGAGGGTGCATTGGCCAAATTTCGGGTGCATAGAAAGCTTGCACATAACTGCAGGGTAGTTTGTGTTCAATGAATTCAATTCAGCAGGTTATCTACAACTTGTACTATCAGTGTAATCAAAATTTAAGGGAAATTGCTGGTTTACACACAACTATGGGAGGTTAAAAATCCTTTATTTTATTTCATTTTCTAAGGGAAATCCCCTAATTAGTGACGTAGCAAGGGGAGTGACTGGGGAATCCCACCTGCCCTTAGAAGGGAATCCCCATCCCTGTAGAATTTGTAATAAGGGCTATGCTGTCTAACACAAATTATATATATTTGGCCAAATACAACTCATGATAAATCCAAATATATGTTCACCAACAACCATTCATTAATCAGGAAATCCCAAAGTAACTTTAGAAGGAATTCCCATAGCTGTGACGTAGCAAGGGGAGTACTGAGCAACCCAGCATTCAGGGAATTCCCCAAAATTGTACTCCTTTCCTGAACAACTGTCTTAGAACTCAACATTTTTACGTTTTGACTTTTGAAATATTTTAGGAATACTTATGTAAAGGCAATTACACAAAATATATCACTTGGTGAATTTATGTGCAAGATTTCCTTTAAGGAACAATGCACCTGACGGGTGCATAAGATATATGCTTAATTTCGGACACTGACAAAATAGAGGGGGTCTGGCCTTACTTTATGACCAGGGGTCGAAATTAACTTTTCTAGCTGTCAGCCCGGACATACTACAATGTATTACAGGTATGAAAAATTCGGGCTGATTTTAATGTAATTTTCTCAAAATTTGTCAGCCCTGATTCAAAACAGTCAGCCTGGGGCTGACGGGCTGACGTTAATTTCGAACCCTGCTTTATGACTGTATACATGTACTTACATATCCCTAAATGCGTAGTAGTTTATCCATTGCACGTAGTAATGCTCCATAAATGAGTTGTAGGGCAAAATTAGATTGCAAAATTTTCATTCCCAGCTTTGTGCAGCCATGTTTGTTTTTTAGTTGGTCACTGGTGTCATAGGTCACTGGACAATTCAGTGGACCATGCAGTGTCCAGCCAAGAACCAGCTACAGGGCTTTGATCACATGACCTGGGTCTTGGGCATGCTCAGTAAATCAATAGCCAAAAACAAAATGGAGGTTAAGCCAAATTTTTGGATACACTGGACTTTACCCACCCACATTGGATATTTATGGCACTTTGGGAGTTTTGAGAAGTAGGTAGGACACTTGCAAACATACATGAGGTTTAGTTAATAATGAGCATTGACCCTGGCTTATTTTTATTTGTGAGTTATAGACACTTAAAGTGGCCAGAAGTGGCATTTGGTAGTTTATGCTATAGAGCGTCTCATAGCCCAGTTCTTAAAACTGAGGCTTACACAGCTACCTGACAGGATCCTCTGCAGCTTGGTGATCTGTGGACACACTTTAAATAACAGCTCAATATAAAAGTTTAAGCAGTCAGACCCGCAGTGTTTGTGAAAAGTCCGTTTTTGCTGGACATGTCCGACGTTTTGACCATAATGTCCGACACACTAGCCTAAAACGTCGGACATAATGTCCGGCAAAAATATGAAAATATTGGTAAATTATGTTAAAATTGTCTGACAATTTATATGGGATGTCCGAGGTTCACCTCCTGAGCGTCGGACATAATGTCCGACACTTCAAAATGTTTTTCACAAACACTGGACCCGCAAGATTACACGCAGGACAGGGGGGTGGAGAGGGGGTTCTGATCAGGGCTAACGGATTTTGCCCAAGTCATTGGACGTTGGGGGGGCACTATTTTGTTAATTTCATGGAAGGGGAAAATTCCCAATTACACTACTACTTACAAACCAGAATGCTATATATAGCAACACTTTAAATTTTTGGTTAAAGCTGCCTACATGAGATGTACAAGCTTTTCACTTTACTTAGTTTAAATGAAAATCCAATCAAATAGATTATAATGTATTAATGTGGCCCCAACCGAGTGCATGGGGCCCCTAATTTTGGGAATAATTGTGCCCTTATTGGTACCTAAAGCCCCATTTTCGCTATTAAGATGCAAATAACCAAAGGCCTGTTTTCTATTTGTCTGCAATTGATATTGACAGAAAATGCAGGGCTCATGGAAGTTAAAAGAGCTATGTCTCTGCCCGACACCCAGACTATGAGAGCTTGGTGTTCAAAACAGCATTACAGGTGTCCAAATGTATGACTCTTTGTTATACAAATTCAGTGTCGGAAATTAAGCTTTTTTTCTTGTCCACCCGTCGGATGCACAATTCCTCAAGTTATGCACCCAAAATGTTGTCACTGCACCCTCCTAAATATGTCGCTATTATATAAATAATTAGTAAAAGTTTGCACAATGTGGGCGCATCCCTCAAAAAACATGCAGCCAGAAGAGAAAATGTGTGCGCAGGACGCAGTTTAATTTTCGACACTGAAATTTGTGGAAATCATGTCAGAATTTGTAGAAAGCCCTTCTGAAGTTCATCAATTCAATGATGTAAAGGGGTTAAAATAGGGCTCTGTGAGGACACCCTAGTTTTGGAAAATTAGGGGCCCTCACCAAAATCTTGAGTATCAAGACGGTGTCCATGATGGCATTCATTGGCTGCAGGCTTAACCGAATCCAGCGTCCTGGGTGTCTTGCCCATAAAGCCCCAGGCCTAGGACTCCCTGGGTGTCACGTTGACAGCCTGGAACTCCAGGAAGTCATACCCTAATATCAAGACTAATTATATAAGCTAATTGGATCCCGAAGTTTGCTGGGCAGATATAGCAGGGTTCTCCCTAGGGGTGCAGGATGCGGGATTCACGCACCAGGAATTCAATTCCCGCATTAGGATGACTTTGAGCGGGCCATTCCCGCATTAAAATTACAGAAATTTGATAAGATTATAGTCAGGAAATCCCCGACTTTCCAAAAATGACCCCCTAAGGTTAAGCAAAATGGGGCATTTGATACTCGAAATATTTTTTTAGGAAGAACCCTGTTTAGTTTTGGTGTTCACCAGGATACCAAGACAACCAATTGAAATCTGAGCCCTCTTCAGGTCAACAAGCCAAGGTGGAGAGGGTAACTTTAGTATTTGATATGGCGAGCCTTGAATTTGCAGTTTCTCGGCCCAATGTAAGTCACAAGTCATGGTCCCTTCTAAGCATAAGTCACAGCAGACAGTGTTATTGCATAATCCTACTAAGCGCTGGCCACTACCGGTTTGTTTGTGTCAGTGTTACTGTATACTGACTGACGACCACTCAGTTGAGAAAACTATTGAGACATTTTGTCCCATCAGGTGAATCCAAGAAGGAACCATGGTCATATCGTTCATTTTGAACCCTGAGAATGGGCAAAGGGGTAGTAACATTTAGCATCAACAAAAAATTTGGAAAAAAAAATCAGAAAAAAAATCGCACTAAGGAAATCCTTAACCTAACCTGGATCGGTTAGGGCCACACAGTTTGCAATTTCGCACATTGACAGTTTTCGAGAATAACATTTTTGGCTGTTGGCCCTGAAAAAATGGTATAATTGACTGCGAAAAAGTTGTGTTAATGACAGTCAAAAATAGTGTCAGCCATCCGGGCCAATTTACAAATTCTTTGAAAATTACCCCTGTAACCCAATGACCGTTTCAGACCCTATCGTCATGCTGTACATACCCAAACTGACCATTTGTGTTTGTCATTCAGAGTTCTTCAGGTGAAGTGTCACCTGCCTCCGTAACGCCGGCCACCACGCCGTCGTTACAAGGGACGCACGCCCCCAAGTACGGCACCGTCATCCCCAACAGGATCTTCGTGGGGGGCATTGCCGCCAACGTGAGTATGCCGCCCGTGTTTTATGGGCGATTTTGCATTGTTCGGTGGTATAGCAGTATTCAAATCCAGTTTTATTTCGTGCGTCATGTAACAGAAAAGAAAACAAGAAAATAAAAAGAAAAGACAGTGTAAAAAATAAAAGAAAACGTGTACATTCCTGAAAAGTGTGCTCTGTACCGGAATTGTGTGCAATGGGCACAGGGTGCAATGTTTGTTTCGAACGCACCTTTTTTTCGGGGGGGGATAGTTTTTCGGAAAGTCATTTGAGATTGAAACCCATTAGAAGGTTTCGAAGGTACTCTTGGAAAATCAGTGAGAGGAAAAGTAAAGATTACGGATAAGTCTTTGAAAATATTTTGCCATGGAAACCTATTGAAAAGACATTATTTATTCTGAAGCGATTTCTTGGTCTATTTAAAAAGGACGGGTAATGATTTTCATCCCAATTCCTCATAGATAAATCGTAAAGACTGAATGTCAAATTGTCATAACTATGTGCTTCCTATTACAGTATTAATTATTGCTCTCCTATCTGTTGCAGACAACCGCTCAGGAGCTAAAACAGTTTTTCTCGTCATATGGCGCAGTACAAGAAAGTAAAATAATCACAGATAGAGCTGGTATCTCTAAAGGGTAAGTACTTTCTGGGTGACATATTTGGGTTAATTTGACTAAAAAATGCTTTGTTTTTGAGCCCTTCGAAGTATTGATTCGAGCCTTCCTGACATTACAAGTGTAATTTTATCAACAACATATGATATATACAAATATGTATGAATTAAATTCATAATACCGGCTAGGTACATGCTGACTTTAACTTTTTCTTCCTTCTCAAAAACAGCTATGTCATCTGAGATGTTTTTCTTTGTTACAGATATGGGTTTATTACGTTTGAAACGTTAGACGATGCAGAGAAAATTATCAAGAAAGAGGTACGTATAATTCGGACATTTCTATACAGCTATAATTAACACAAAACAATTTAAGAATTCAAAAAGAAATCTCCCAGATTTTTAGAAAGTACTCACCTATAACAAAATGGGATGCTTGAAACCTCGAGAGTTAGAATGTCGGTGTTAAGATAGAAAACTGACAAGGATGAGTATTTGTTTAAACTGCGGGTAGCTTTAAAAACCTTCTGTAAAAAACAAAACAAACAAAAAACTTAGGAGTTTGAATAATAGTCGTGTACTAAAACTACAGAAAACCCTGGCCCTGAACTTTCTTGCAGGCCGACAACTTGGTGTTCAAGGATAGGAAACTTAACATCGGCCCCGCCATCAAAAAACAAGCCTTCCCTCGGGTATATGGTGAGTATATGCCTTTTACCTTGACGTTTAGTACACTTGCACTATGAAATGTGTGTATGTATGAACAAGATGTGGAAGCAGAGTTGTGGTTTTGTGGTTCGCAGATGGGATCACCTAATAAATCAAACAGACTACATACTGGTGTAAAAAGGAAAAAATGTTTATGTAATGGGGTAAAATCAGCCTTGGGGTGATCAGATAATGGAGTGGGGAGAGATGTTGTTTGGATAAAAGAAAAGGTTTTGATTAATTTATGTCGCCGATTCAGCAGGCCAAATATAAAGTTTTAAAGGTGTTAAGCACATTCATAATGCCGTGGAACTAGCTTGATGAGCCTTCATTGAAATTGAAACTCCTCCCAATAACAACTAGGATAGATAATGTGTCCGGACCCCAGAGCAGAACATGTAGGTTCTGGCCAAATCTACCATGAAAACGGGGCAGTGCTCACTTGATTCCGATGGGCCGGAAAACTGGATATTAGGTGAAATTTGAGTGGTTCCCCAGTGGCCTGTCGCATAATGAACTGGTGAAACAATTCAATGCCTTGCAAGAAAATTGGATCTAAAAATTCACAGATATTCAGCCCAGAAAAATCATAAGTGAGTGAAATTTGATGCTGGATTATTGCACAACTGTGATACCAGTGTGTGATTTGACTAGGTCGTCCTTCTCTAATATAAGTGCCATTATGCGATGGGCCACTGAGTGACGTATGGGCGAGTGAGAAGACTCCACCCCCAGACTTGATTCTCCAAGACGTAACTGGGCACCGGCTGGTGGTGTACATGGCGGCTAGAGATGAGCGCCGCAACCAGCAGCAGCCGGGGGGGGGGGGGGGGAGGCAACACGAGAACCGACAGATCTACTGCGCCTATAGGCCTTTTTCTATAGCAGTGAAAATCAGGGATCTACTGCGCCTATAGGCCTTTTTCTTTAGCAGTGAGATTGATATTCAAAATCTAAAAGAAAGTATCTAGAATAGGTACGAGACGTGGCTGGATATGTTCTTGAAAGCAGCCGTATTTGAATTGACAGTTGGGGGCGGGGAAATAAAGATAAAAATTGTACTTAGTACTTAAAAATAATGCAGGCTATCAGTGTCAAATGAACGTAGAGCATAGTTTATGGCGAGAGTAACCACTCAGTCCTACAACTCACTATATTGTAATGTAATATTATCTTAGGTAAATTGTAAACCGATTATTCTGTTAGCAGTCAAACGAGATTATCAAAGGTACCTAAGAGATGGTCACTGCTATACCCACACACTACCACAGCCATCCGACTTGGCTTAACCCAGACAAGTTTGCACCTCCACCTCCCCAGGTGGCGCTGTCTGGGGAAGCCTCTATTGCTGCTCACTATGATGGTGAAAAAGGTGGAGCAGCTCGCAGCTCCCAGGCCCGGGGTGTAGGTAGGGCCGGGCTATATGGCTGTAGGTATACGCGGGGTGTTGTGGTAAGTGAGCCGACTGGGCCCCGCGCCAGCACACCACCACCCCTACCCCAGACCTGGTCACCGTGTGGGTGCCTTGAGCACTGTCTGCATACACGTATATAACCCACATATCTACCCACCCACCTCTGGTCATAAACCTACCGGTGGAGAGAGCCAAGAACCCAGCAGAGTCATTTGACCTGGGAAATGGTTTTGAACTCAGAAAAGGATAGGTTTTGATTAGCGTAGGTTGTGGTTGCACTTGAAGGTTAAATATGTGAATCGACACATACAAATGATATATATAACAGTAAACCCACCTGTCTTTGGTCGTAAACCTACTGTTGGACCTAGAGCAAAGAACCCAGCAGAGTCATTTGACCTGGGAAAATGGTTTTGAACCCAGAAATAGATAAATTTTGGTTAGTGTAGTGTGTGGTTCCACTTGAAGGACGGTTTGCCAACTTTTGTAAATCGGCTGATGTATATCATTGTGTAGAGGGATTCTCTCTGGTCATAACCCTACTGCTGGAGCTATAGTCAAGAATTCGACAGTCATTTGACCTGGCAAACAGTTTTGAACTCAGTGAAAGATAAACTTTGGTGTGACTGCACTTCAAAGTCAGTTTTGTAAATCAGCAGATGTGTATCATCGTACAGAGGAATCCTGAGAAAATTGTTTTGAACATAGAAAAAGATGAGTTTTGCTTAACGTAGGGTGTGGTTGCACTTGAAAGTCAATTATGTGAATCAGCAGATATATATCATCGTAAAGGGGAATTCATAGAAAACTTCCAGGGAGAAGTAGTATAGTTTATATGAGGTGGTACGGTGAAATATTTTATCCGGTTTCTCTAGTGGTCTCCCGACAGCCTAGCCGGCCATGAGAGATAGGCGCGTGCCAAGAAACAAACATGTAATTTGTGAGAAGGCGCGACCGCAGGGGACGGGAATACCGCTTACCGGGTCTGTAAATACACAAAAAGGGCTCCGGTGCAGTAATAAGGGACGGGTGTCAGATGAGGTTCTGTCAAAAGTGGGTGTCTTTTTTATAGGGAGTGTTGCAAATGTACCTCTGCAAATAGCGAGAAGGTACTCCTAAAGTATTTTCGGCTTCAGAACCACAAACTTGTGGTTTACAGCAGCATCCTCTTCAGGTGTAATTTGGCATCACTTTTCTCATGAATTCTCTTAATCCCTTCCCGCAGTCATTCACCCTTCTGGTACCTTTTTTTCCCCTTTTTTAGTGGAAATATCACTGCCTTCTGTTTTCTGAGGTGTCCTGTATTCAGGGCAGGGAGAAGGGCGCTATCCGAGGGAAGGTCGGAAGGATGCACTGATGTGATTAGGATACCTTGCACTCGTAATTTGAAGACCACCCACAAAGCCCAAGGAAACCGTTGGCTCTAGGAATAAGTCTTCTATACTACTAAGAGGCTTCAAGGCTAACATTTATCGCCAAAATTTCAGTCAGGGAATATATTTCAAAAAATAAGAATGAGACCTCCGAGTCCTTGAATGGTCATTACACAGGAAAAGCAATTTAGGTTACCTCGATTGTTGATGGGGGGGAAAATCCAGGTTCAGCAGAAAGGGGGGGGGGGGGGGGAGTGTTATCCCCTGCCAGCGCGTGGCCTTTGGCCGGGTCGTGCGGCTGGAGGCCTGCCCACAGGCACCAGACCCACGCCAACAGCTGACCTATTGCCTCGGCCAGGAAGTCTGCAGACGCCTCTTACAGGGCACGTGCCCTTTGGATGAAGGAGTTTGTGGTCTGATTTCAATACTTACAGTATCTGATACTAACTTTTTAGGGTGTTGGCCAACAGGGTCGAGGGGCCTTATATTCAATGATTATGAGAAAATTTTGTTGGCCATCCGGGCCGATTTTAATGTATTTTTCCTGAAAATTGTCAGCCCTGATACAGAAATATTGGCCATTGGCTGACTGGCAGGCATAAGTTTCGAACACTACTTTGCACTACTGAGCAGGGTGCCAAAGTAGGACTTGTTTTCACAAATTTTAGCCCTTTAAAAAATTATTAATATTCTAAGTTTTTCCAACAGAATCCCTCAAAGGCATCTTGAAGAGAACATCATTTGAAAATAAATATTTGCGAATTTTTGAGTGTTCAAAAGCGTTTATGAAACTTGGTTTTAGAAAGGCATTGGATTCTTTGACTTGGGCACCATATTGGTAAGTTTTAGAGGCGATGATAAGATCTCCCCTGGAGAAAAACGTCTAGAAAAAGTGCGTCCATTGATGTATACATTCATTGTGACATGATAAGATTTCCCAATACATTTCTCATTTTTTCAGATTAATGAAAACATTCAGGTTCTGTTATTTCATGTATTGAAGTTCAGATGCAAAGCTGTGTGGGAACTGGACTTATGGTTGACAACTGATTTACATCCTCACAAGCAAACCACATGTAGACTGCTGAATAATTGATTGACCTTAATTTGCAGACTCGTTAGAGAGCGCGTCCAGTAAGTATATTATTCCACGCACCTAGATAGTCACCTTAGATCCCTCTTTCGTAGATACACGATTCGCCCGAAGGTGCTCTCTGCGTCTACTGTTCTTTGAACACGACTAAAACGGACAACCTGTTCACCACCGACTAATACTGGACCGATTGGCTTTTTTCTCCTTTTCGTTGAAGTGCAACTTTCGGCAACAATTACATGAATAAGAATCTTATGAGCCATGTCATTTTATAAGGCACTTTAACCTTTAAAAAAGCCCATCCGTCTGTAATAGGTATCAAATCTGACCAGGATAATTCCAAGTGCATGAATTTCTGTTAATTTCTTTCTTTTTTGTACATAAAAATTGTTGAGTTTTTTTTTAACCTAAACTCATTCTTGTTCAAGTACTCTTACGAAGCTGCATGACTACGTTGATGTTTCTAGTCCACACTGTTGCACAATACTGTTTCTGCCCGTCCGTGTCTAGTTGGTGGTGGCCTGTTGGCGTTGACGTTATTAATGTGTGGTCGTTAATATCTGAGCCAAGGGTAACCACTCCAACTCGATCCCCACGTCACATAAGTTAGCACCACTTTGGGAAAGAAGATATCTGTTCTAGGATGCTAACCATCGGTTACTCATAGGTCATTTAAGAGTCATTAGCAAAAGGTCATGTATGATTACTTGAAGGTCATTTACGACTACTGAGAAGTTGTGTACGTTTAATGAAAGGTTATGTACGACTACTGAAAAGTCTTTTTTGCAGCTGGCCAAAGGTCATGTAAAACCACTAAATGGTCACGTGTGACCAAAGGTCAAGTATGTCTACCGTAAGGTCATTTACAACTACTGAAAGGTTACAATGTAATAGTAGGGAATTTGCTTACAGAGGTAGCTCTCTTAGAGACCTTTGTCATCGAGCTTACTGACAGAATTTAACTGTCTGTATTCAGAATCACTGAATGGTTCTGAAAATGTACAAATTTCGGGATTCGGGACGGGAGGCTGTTTTTAATGCTGAACAAAACAGTATTCTTGTTTCAACTTTTAGAAGCTAAAAACAGGAGTAGAATTTCATTTAATCTTAACAACCTTTATGGGATAACATCAACTCGTCATGACAACAAATGATGCTTTACTTAGAATAGCTCTGTAGAGTGGTCATGTAATCAATGTTTTCAACCCAAGAGTTGTGCAGGTAAGATGTTACAAGCTGGTGTCAGACGGGACAGGGTTCAGGTTCAGGTAGGCGGCGCCTGCTATACGTGTGAGTTACAGCACCGCCTCATCCCACACAGTGCACGGGATCTACATTCCTAAACACGTCGGGCCGTTTTGTAAAAATGACCATACCATGTGAAGTTTGTTAGCTTGTCGAAATGGGGAGAAACTGGAGAAATGGTCGGATGATAATGAAGGCCTGGTTTGAAAAAGAAAAAGAAAAAGTGATCAAATGAAGTGACAGAACCGATGAGCAGAAAAGGATGGGTTGGTTAGGGTTCATTGTGCCTTTCCAGCTCGCTTCACAAATATGACCCTTCAAGCTAGTGGACTTGATAACAGGATATTTTCCTGTTACTTCTAAGTGCAATATTGATAGATGGTCTGTTTTTGACAACCTGCAAAGGTCCTTGACCTGTGTGAATTTGACAACCCGCATAGGTCTTTGACCTGTTCATGTTCTTTGTCGTTTCTTTGATCAATATACAACAGACTATTCCCATGTCGCAGGCAGCTGTAAAAACCCATAACCACTAGGCGGTTTTGACCTTGGCAGTCATATTTTCAACTGATTCAGGGTACCAACCACACAGGGAAAACAGGCAAAATGACACGCACACACTCACGCGCACGCACGCACACACACACGCACGCACACAGGGAAAACACAGGGAATTTGCAATTTAATTTTGCCAAAACACAGGGAATTTCATTTGGCCAAGTTTTGTAATTCCTGATTCTCAAGATGTAAGGGATTTGACATTTTGTTGTTGGTTTGTCCAAATTTTTTCTGTGTGCAGAGGCTTTTAAATTTGAACAACTTGCTGGATGTGACACAGGGAAAAGCCACAGATGGGGGAAATGTCAGTGAAAACACAGGGAATTTGAAAATGAAATTTGGGTTGGTACCCTGAATTGGGGGTGCTGGTGCCGTCAATAACTGTGACAGTTGAGTCGTTGTGCAGTGTGGCCGGGCGCGGGCCGACCCAGATCCCACCACAGACAAGATGTAATGTTTGTTGACGGGGCGCCCCCTACAGGCCCACAGGTGAACCAGCCCCAGGAGGAGGGAGGAGGTAGGTCAGTGGGTGCGGGCCGTTACCATGGTTACCCTACTACCTGAGGCCTCCCCCAGCCTCCTCCTCCTCCAGGTGATCAACGCCCCAGGTGTACAGGAGAGGGGGGGGGAACTCCCATATTGTCTGTAATAAGGGGAATCGAGAGGGTGACAGGAGAAATGGTTGAAAAATGAGGGAGCTGCAAGAAGAAGGGGATTTGAAAAAAAAAAAGGAAGGGGGGGAAAAAAAGAATGGTTGAAACCCAATCACTGGCTGCAAGGTTGACAAGTAAGTTGATCATTTCCGCCCTCTGGCTCATGGGAAAGTATTTATTTAAAAATCTACCTGCCTGACTAGTGTTTCTGTAGTTATTTTCGTGTTGAACCAACTCCTAAGCAGGCCAGTGGGCCAATTCTTGATCATTTGACCGACGTTGCATTAACTGGCCTCGACCATTGGTCGACAGGTTACCAGTCAGATTTCTTGAGAAGTTGGCGAGATCAGCCTGAAATGACGCAGTTCCAGTTTCACATGCGCTGGTTTTCACGAGAGTGGTCATTGAAAAATCAGAAAACCCAATAGAAAAGTTTAGTGTCACTATCTGTTCAAAAGTCTATGTTCCTAGAAATATAAAATGTGAAATATCGCTGCTGTGAATTTTCTTAGCTGCTGTTAACGACTCGCCTTGAAAATCATACAACGTCATAGAAAAGACAGAAAAATCGCATAGGAAAATATCTGAAAATTATGCCATGTCATTCAAAAATCATTTTAGAAAAAAACATGAAATGGGAAGCCATAGCAAGACTGAAGTCCTAGAAGCAAAGAGTCCTTGGGATCCCTTCAGGCCTTACCTTGCCTCAGGTGCGAACAGAGACACCTCCAGTGAGTGCGGGGGCGGGCAGAGGATGGGGTATCATAGACAAGGGGAAGGTAGGGTGGGGGAGGCAGTGTATGCTGTGGGGGTGCACGACTGCGCGGAATGTGCAGACCTTGTCCCGACGCCTTTCTCTTGATTCCCTTGAGTCACCTGGACGTTTCGCGGGTGGTGGGATGTGTTGTGGTATCAAATACCTGTCGGCTCTATTTATAGTGGTCCGCGGAACACGGAATATTAGGGGTGCTTACATCTGTGATAACAGTTTAGAAGTGTAGAATAAAAACTCCAGAGCACAGGAAAGTATTTGCTTGTTCCTTGAACATGTCATGACTTGGCACGAGGGAAAGGGAAGGGAGGGGGGACGTTATTCATTGAATTAAAACGCATATCAACACGTATCAGATGCATAAGATATCTCCCCATACTGCCCCCAATCAGAACAGGCGGGGAAATGGAAAGAAATCTAGAAGTGTTCATGGAACATGTTTCACCTCTGCAGCGGGCTTCTCCCCGATTCTGGGCAGTAGCAGACAGTTGTCTGAGAGTAACTTACAACAATACACCACTTCCAAGTCCCCAGGACTCGGCAGATGGTACTGGGGGAGGAGGGGCCATTCTCTGTAGATTGAGTCTGCTGCTTCCTGGCGTGGTGTGTACAGGAGGTGGCGCGTGCCGCTGGGCACCAGTGGGTGAGGGGCTCGTGCCCGGGGGAAGGGGGGCGTTGAGCAGCTCGTTGGGGGGGGGGGGGGGGGGGGGAGGCGTCTGAGCAGTTCGGGGGGGGGGGGGGTCTGTAAACAGTGGGAATACTATGAAAGGAATAGGCATTCTTCTAGCATCTACAGACCTGACTAGCCAGCAACTGAATCTCTTTAGATCTCTTTTAACAGTGGAGGGCATGTACAATTTTGCCAAAATGTACTGGGTTCGTTTTGCAGTTCATGAGTTGGCTGGGGAAAAAAGGTTCTTATAAGTGATATTCTTTAATGTGGACAAGAATTTTCGGCCATTGGCTAACGGATTTCCAACCCTGATACACAAAGCATCATACTTATAGGATGGTGCAACAGTTAGATCTAAGAGGTGATGTATATTGGGCGTTGACATAGGGAAGGGATGTAAGAGGTGCCCTTCAGAGTAGGCCTACGTGTATAATGCGTCTGTCTTCACAAAATCAGGAGTACAGAAGGATAACGCATAGGTCATGTGGGTGTCAGTGACATCATTGAGTTAAGTCTGCAAAATCCTTTTGTGAAAACAAATAATAAGAATAAGAAAAATATTTCATTAATTAAGGAAGGTACATGCATGAAAACATGCAAATCATTTGCAATTTCTTTGATTTGCAATTTCAATCAAGAATGAATCAATCACATATCTTGAAGTATTCAAGGGAAAAAAATTATTGTGTAAGACAGAATTCGCGAGTAATCAGAAATGCTGGAACAAGATAGCCCCGTTGAGCATCGCCCGGCCCGCCCACACTACCGACACATGTTGGAGCGCGGTGCCTTCCTTACTCCCACCTCGTCCCCACTCACCGCTCTCTACACCCGACTCAGACAGTACACGCCTAAAGTAAGACCTGCAAGAAACCGCCAAAAAGTTTCTGCCGTAAATACGGTTTTAGTTAAGTGCTCCATATACTGAGCGAATAGTCTTACCTGGCGTGCCCATGCAGACGGAGGCGCGCTCTGCTCTGAATGTCTGTGCTGAGAGGCTATGGGGAAAAACTTACGTCTCAGCTGTGAAGAATTACTGTACTAGTCGTAGAATGCTGCATTATGCAGCAATATAGCTTGGTTCAGGATGTTATATAAGGTTTTTGTGTAGTTCATGTATATTTTGTTCAGTTGTTTGTGAGAGAACCTTCTCCGTCTGTCCAGCAATCCTTATATTCGTTATAAAGTAGTGGTCTAATTGTGTCAGATATGGTAATTCTTTGCCCTTCCAGTTCAGCAGCTCTATATAACCTATGTGGCTTTCCTAGAAAAAAAATCAGGAATATATTTCAGAGTTCCTTGTGTCGGGTTGTTAATAAAAAGGCTTTTAAACCCTACGTATACATTGCGTATACATTGCGTTTCATAATGAGAAGTTCTTGTCTACTGATGTCTTTATAAGGGTGCCCTAACTATGCTCATGGACTAAAGCATATATTAACCTGTATACATGTTGTGTGTTTTCAGAGCCGTCGGTGTCGCCGGGCGCGGTGATGTTCAGTAACGGGGTGCCGTACACGTACCAGAACGGGATGGCCATCTTCCACCCCCAGGAGGGCGCCTACCACCACCACATGCCCCAGGCACAGGTCACCCCACAAACGGTGAGCAGCGCCTTTCTAGTTCTGTAGTTAAAACCTCAAGACTACAGCCCCAGGCCCACTAATATAAGCAACTTTTGCACAGTTGGGCAACAAATTGAACTATTGTTAATGTTTGATTTAATACTGCTTGATGTGTATAGTTAATTGATCCATGAGTCGTTCATCCAGGTTATCGAGCCGATCAGCCTGCGTTTAAAGTTAATACATCCATTCCCCAATAGTTCAAAAGAAATGGACGATGAGGAAGCTCTTAATATGAAAGGATTTTTATTGAAGTAAACATCTCATCCCGAGTCAAAGCCACAGTGAATAAGTCTCCATCAGTCCACCTTCCCATCTCCTACTCAGCGATCAACCACATTTAGAATACAAGTTGTTCCAGCGCATTCCAGACCGCTCTAGTGCTTAGCTCTATCACAATCCTTTGTCCGAAGCTGTTGGTATTGGTAAACTCCAGTATACTGCGCAGGAGCCGTAGGTATTACTCCGAGCAGTTCTTCTAACTCTATGGTTAAACTCTAACTCCTAACTAACTCGCTCCCTACCTTTGCAACACCTTTTATACTGGTTAACAGGTGGCGCTAGGAGCGTAAAATGTCTCTGCCTAGAAGTAGACTTGCTAGGTCTGATCCTAACTAAATTATAAAAGATGATAATATATTAAAAGTACTAAGCTATTAGTACAAAATCGGTACTAAAATCGGCCGGTTCTAAGGGTAGAATCGGGCGATTTTACCAGCGATTCAGATCAAACATGCATATTTCAATATAATATTCTCCTAAAGGGCAATCATAAATATCAGCCGATTCTGCCAGTTGCCTGTCGCCCGTTGCTGGTGAAATCGCCTAGTAGGTATGGGGTTTTAGGTAATTTATAGAATAGAAAAAGGGCCTTCCATTTAGTACGTATGCACATTTTAAAATACTGCTGAGCAGACCTTAACTCCAATAATCGTCACAACATAAGTTTCATAAATTGAAAACTAGCTGATTTGTGGTCGTTCCTAGAAGTTGTCGAGGCTGTAATGTTGATTTGTAATAGATGCTGAACGTGCATAGAATTACACCATTAACCTTTGGCTATAAGTATTTTCCCATGAATTTCATATGGAAGGAAATTTCTAACGCTGAATTGTTTTCGTTTCCACAGCCAACATACCCAATGATGGTTCCATCACAACCGATGTACGTCTCCCAGCCGGGCTACGCGGCCTACCAGTCTCCTGTAAGTATGCCCTGCACCCTCTTATACCCTCAATACTCTGTCCTTTTACGATACTAACACAGCATTGTAGTCACTGTGCTTCATTGAGGTACCTTAAAAATAGGAATGCCTTTTGCAGACTGCAGCCCCAGCTGCACAGTGGACCGCCGCAGCCGCCGCGCAAAGTCAGTGGAGGTGGACAGCGCAGGTAAGAGACCATGTTTACTCTGTTTTACAGTTTGTCTTTAAGTTCTATGGATAGAAATCAAAAAGGTAGAAATTATGCATAATATCGTTTAGGTATTTATTTAGTGGGCACACGCGGGTGACTGAAGATAGACGTTCAGATCTGAAGTCTTTAGTCTATCATGGTTCTCAATAACTAATGACCTTTAAAAGTCTTGGATTTTTCACAGAAGTTTTTCAAAAGATTTTAGATATAAATATACACAGCTAGGTATTTGTAGTGAATATTAGGTCTTAATAGTATGCCTAGTAAAAAAAATATAAATAAATAAATAAATAAAAAAAAAAAGAACATAAAATTCCAAAAATGTATTCCAATACGTCCATTTAATTAGTTGTAATCCTGTGAAGGTAAGTGTGCTTATTGTGAGTGTCCATCGTAGCTACTGTTCTGATCGAAAAATGTCTGCTACATTAGTTGTGTGTATTATGGCTCACATTCTTTTTATATCTGTGATATTACAAATCAAGTCCTAATTTCTTCAGTGAACACACTCAAATTATATAGCTTAAAAGTTAAAAAAGAATTAGAAATGTTTAGCTAGCAAATAAATCGTTTGGAAATAGTAGGATAGATTTTTTTTTTTTTGGGGGGGGGGGACTTTTTTATTTACCATTTTGTGGGGAAAATATTCTTTTCTGTAAGCAAAAAAGTTTGTCTTAGTACTATCGGATCAAACTTGAGTGGTCTTAGAAAAACACTAACCGTGACGAAATATGACGAGAATTATTAAAGACCTAAAGCAGTGGTTTACCCAATCGAAAATTTCATTTTGAAACTTCGAATTATTTTGTAGGTCAGTGCTTTAAAAGAAGGATTTTGATTCTGTACTTTTACTCTAAGGATTTATAAATAAATATTAAATTCCTTGGGTGTAACTTGGACCTACTGTACTCAGTCTGTGAAAGGGTGCTTACCGACCTATAAAGGGGCCTGAAGTGGATACATTTGGCGTTATTGCAAATAGAGATAATTTGTAAGAACATTCAATTACTTGGTAAGAAAAGGAATAAATGATCTGAGTGTCTTTTAGAAGGTCCCTGAGAAAAAGTCGGTAAGGACCCTTACATTGGGAGATGTAAAACTGATTCTATTAGAGTGGAAAGCCACCTTATCAAGGGGTGTTCACGAAAATTCACGAAAAAGTCTTCAATTGCTACTGAAGTTCTTTAAATGACATATATTTTAAAATTATTTTTTGTGAATCTTTTTTCCTGGGTCTTACATAGACATAGGTGATTTCTTTGAACTATTTTTGCTGAACTTTGGCTCAACATTTTTAAAATGATGTCAAATTGGATCAAAATGCTTCTCTTTACGGATATTAAAAAATATTCCCAAATTAATCAATTGATATTTAAACGTTTCCTCTCGTACAAATTGAATAAGACTTGGGGCAAATCGTGAACACCCCGCTCGGGGTACTGATACGGTGGCGCCACCGGTCGACAGCTGGTGATACATATACGTATATACTAAGTGGTGTGCCTTCCCCTCTCCGCTGCAGGGCCCCCTTCTCAGTCAGCCTTCCCTCACATAGTAAACCACCGCCAGCCGCTCGCTACCTCAGCCACAGCCCCTCCTGCAGGGCTCGAGCGCTCTCTGGTTTCTCACGACGAGACCACCACTCGCATCCAAGGCGGTTTCGGCGGCGGCGGTAAGAGCAGCGAGCCGCTCCAACCCATTCCTGCTTGTACCATCTTCTACGAAAAAATTATGAAAGAAAATACAAACCTGCATGTGACTTACTCTTATTTTTCCGTTCTGTCCTTTTTGGTAGCGCTTTCTGTTGGTTGGTGTTTTTTCCCGTTCTACCTGTCCGCCTTGACAGTTAGGACGGCCGTAATCTTAGAACGTTTGTCTTGGGTATGGTTTTTCACAGTTGTTCTGCGTTCAGTTGGTCCAAGAACTGTTATTCGACTGTTTGGTTGGTTTCTTCCTCTCTGTGCAAGTTAATTTTTAATATCAAGTCTTTTTACTCTTTCCGTCTGTAGTCACAATGATGTGCATGTTTTCAGGCTGCATTGTCATGAGATTTGGACTATGAAAATTCAAAGGTGAAAGCTACCGAGAGAAAAAACTGAATAGTTGCAGAAAAAGTTTTGAAACTCTATTATTGGAACTTCAATGGAAATTTGAAACTATTCTGGCCTATAGTAAAGTTCTTAGGTCACATGGGCTGTTCAATTAAATTTCAAAATTTGATTTTCTAGTCATAAAATTAAATGAAACCATGCTCAAAAGACCTTGATCCCCAAAAGGGATTGACAAACGTAGCATAAACCCTTCTCTTTGGGCGCCACCACCAGCAAAGCTCAACTTCTTCCCTTTCTGTCTTTCTTTACCCCTCTAAATTGGCCACTGGAATGGGAGATCCACAATGTTTGGTAACCCACATGTCTGTAAAGAGATGGGGTGGTGAGGTGAGGGAACGGGCAATGTTACTGCCAACCGGGTGAGAGTCTCGCTCTGTCTCTACTTTGCTTTGCCTTCCACCAGTGAGTCCCATGATCTAAACGATAAACAACAGAGACAGAATAAGTGCTAATGAGGGTTATTCGCGATGAAATCGCACTGAATATATTGCTATATAGTGACTGAAAGCAGTAACCGATTGTAACGAGAAGGCGATAAAGTTGTCGCGACCATGTTGGGAGAGGCTGGTTGAGGGGCGGTGGGAGAGACCGCTTGGTCGGTGGTGGGTTTGCCTTTTCAGGGTCCCTAATCACGAAAGCCTGACTATTGTTTCTTCTCGCAGACACCTTGGTCTGACCACACGTACCTGGCTCGCTGTGGCCAGGTCTGGCGCTAGGAGACACGTGCATCGAACCAAAAAAAAACATTTTAACGTTTTCCGTTTCAGTGCATTTGTTCAATACTGGTGGTGCATGTTGTGTGAATTTTGTGCTCCAACAGAATGTTATTTTACGGTTACCTTAGTTGTAAAAATGCGAGTCAATTACAAGAGCTCGGTATTGTTTTCAGAATTTCTTTTGTTCAAGTGTTTTTTGTATTTTTAAAAAAAATTTATGCAGTGTATTGGCTTTGTAGAATGGCGAGTAAGGAGCAAGTTGTTTGAGCACAAAATTCAATGTTTAATGTTCTTTTTTCCCTCTTCTCTACTAGCAGCATATACTGTTATCGTTGATGGGTGTTTAGATTGTGTGACGTGGTTTTTGCACTTCAGTTCAAAGTTAAGTTGTTAGGGTTCTGGGCTATCAGTATAGAAAGAGAGTTCTTGATTCGATGCCTCTTTGAAAAAGAAACCTAGAAATAAAGAAAACAAGGCCGTTGTGTTATTGCATTCCATTTCCAAATTCATACTAAAAAAAATCCAGGGAAAAGTTTTCAACCACTAGAATTGATTTTGCCTTTCATCGTCAACATTTCAATACAAATAAGTTTTCATATTTCCTAGTTATAAGGTTGTTTTAACTCGTTTGGTACATGCCAATTTGGTCCACTAGTACGCGTATATTTCATGGGTATCAACAGTCTTCGCTTTTGGATAATAGTTCTCGGGGTTCCCATAAATTAAAAGACCAATATTTGTTATATGCTTGCCCAGTGGGCAAACCTTTCCCAATTTCTACTAGCCCCATTGGCCAATCCTTACAAAAGGATTTTCCTTCTGTTTTTTCCAAAATTAAATTAGTTTTGGGGATATTTACTCTAAACTTTCCTGGGTAGTTGGGAGATATTAAATCTTTCATGTTATAACCTGTAACCTGTCCAGTGTCTATCCATTTCTCCGCGTACCGACCTCTCAGCGGGTCCCATGTTAACCATCCCGTTCTCCCCGTCTGTCCAACAGAGTCCGGCCCCGTCCTACCTGGCCTACCCGACCATGCAGACGGTGACTCCTGACATGTACGCGCCCACCCAGCCCGGACACGCCGCCCCCTCGTACCCGCCCACCGACATCGCTGACGCTAGTATGATGGAGGCTGCTCCTGCCGAGGTAGGATCCGCTCACGTTCTCCCCTGTAGTTACTACCAGGTAAACGTCTGATTACAATAAGACTGAACACCCAAATCGGGGTCTTTCGGGTGCCCATGGCAGTCTTGAGAGGTCAAAGGTGTCTGGTTTCGATATCTAATTTACTGAACAGTTTCAGAAATTTTTCTTGTTGAAATTTTCGGGTTTCAAAGATTTGTTGGGGTATTTCTTCCCCTTGGAAATTTCCTTTGATGTTGGCTGTTTTGGTTAAAATTTGGTTCTTATCGATACCTTATAGTGGCTGGTTCTTCAAAAGCAAGTGTTTTTTTTAAGTTTTTTTTTTATATATATAAAAGTTGAAAGATATTTATTTCGCCAAAATCAAATATGGAAATAATTTTGCGAGAGGCATGGGCACCCTGAATGATGAGGGGAACCACTTTCCTCGTCGCTGGAAACTGACCATGTGTTATCAGTGTACACACCACGAATCAGCGACAAAGTTTTTAGCACCTGAACTGATAACTTATGCACAGTATCCACCGCTCAGTGAAAGGGGTTCCCTTGATTGAAATGAAAGTATAATCAAGAAAGTAGAACTAGTATAAAAGTCACACTACTGTATCATGATTGCTCATTAATTTGTCGAATTAAGTGAATTTTATTCGTCAGTTGACGCTTAAAGAGTTCAAATTAATTATCTCAATTACTTTTTTTTTCTATTCTTTCTACATTATGTTTACCCCGCTACAATTATGATTTATACGTTCACCTTTTTCCACGGCATGACCCCCTGATCAACAACAAAAAATACGCTTTAAACGTTCTTCCCATAAATATATTAAAGTAGGAGAGTTATGAAAACTGGATTTGTTTTGATGATAAGAAATGACTAAGTTAGACAGGCTTTGTTTATAAAAGAAATTGCCCCTAAATCCAGTTTTGATGCCTTTTACCTTTAATGTGAACATTCTGGCACTTGGTAACAAAGGCCTGTGCATATTTGTTTTAGTTGGCCATGAATGGCAATTTAAGAAGGGTATGTCACATGTTTTGAGTCTTATTTGCCAGTTCTAACTAACCTGTTAAGTTTTCTGCATCTTTTCCCTTACTGAACTCCTTTAGGTACTATTTAGTGTGGTTTGGTTAGAGGAGACTGTGCTAAAATGATTATAGGGTTCAGAAGCCAAGAAGTCGCGAAGCGCTGTATACATATTCATCGCATGTCAGTCAACAACAAAATTGGTTTTCGGGGAAAATGTACAATGCATGCTCACTAAGTATATCAAATACAAATTGGCTCCTATGTTTAGTCAAGTTTCTAAATTGGTTCGACGCGCATGGGTTTTAAATGCCTTTTGCATGGTAAGTGTCACTTTTAGTTTGTCAAAACACGTGTTACTAGTATAAAGTTGGTGTTCAGCTACTGGCAGTTAGACGGTTGAGGGCAACGCATGCTGACGGGGTGCTTACCAAAGTCTGAACAGATCTTTTCGATGCAGCTGCAGCGATTTAAAAATCTAAAAATTACAGAAAAACCATGAAGCTAAATTTTGTAAAAACATGAAATATAACTCAGATGGCCCAACAGATTTGAGATTTTTTGCATAAGAAACTTCAGTTTTCCAGTTTATTTTACAAAATAAAGATTCTGATGTTGCTTTTAATTAAAGTCTTAAATTTCATTTGGGAAGAGACATGGGCACTTTTGAGGGAAGTGATAGCTTCTTTTGAAATGTAGGACTTGGTAAGAACCCTTGCAAAAACCAAACTGTTACAGTTAAGTACTCATAAATATAATTTCAAAAAAAAAGAAAAAACAAACTTGATTCAAACTAGAAAAACTTTGAATTTGCTTGTGCTCTGTGTGTGGGTCAGTGGGTGCCTTCTCGCAGCTATAGGAATGCCGTCTTTTCAGGGCAGTATGGTTATGGACCCCACTTTACGGCAAGCCTATGCTGAACAGACCGCGGGCATCCTACACCAACCCGCGCCTCCTCCCGCCCCCGTGTCGCTGTCAGGGACTCCGACCAGTGCGCCTGACCTGCAGCATCTTCAGCACCACCAGAACCACGCCCTGCTCCACCAGTCCGCTGCGCCCCCCGCCATGGCCGCCCCGCAGACCACCGTGCTGCCTACTGCTGTACACCATCACAGGACACCGGTGGCCTACAAGCGACCCCTGCAACCGTCCACCTCCTCGTCCTCGTCCCGTACAAAGCTGCTGGGCACGCCCACCGTGTCGCTGAGCCCGCGAGCCACGCCCCCGTCTAAAGTTCTCATCACCCACCAGCGTATGATGAGCCACATGGGCCCGCCCCTCCAGCCACTCGACATCCACGATGGGTCGCAACAACCGCTCACGCCACCGCCCACTCCTGAGGGACTCAACCACCTCTGAGCCAGTGCACTGACAAACCAAGAAGAATCCCCCAGGAACTGATCACCAAACTTCTAAGGACTAGGAAATATTTGTGTTTTGGTCAGAGAAAATGTGTAGGATCTGGTCAGAATTTCTTGGATGTATAGTTGTGTGATTTCCAGGAAATTTCCTAGAACCTTTTTTACCTTAGGTTTGTCCCAGGGTTTACAGGTCAGTTAGATTTCTAGGAACTGACCTGTTATCTTCAGATTTCTAGGGAGTGATGGCTTTCTAAACTAGGACTGGACCTCAGGCTTTAGGGCGCAGGCCACTGAGCTGTGCAGGGATGCTCAGGGCACTTATAGGATTGAGGGAGACGTTACATGATAAAGGCGGGTGTTTTTAAGTTTGGCCGTACAGCTTCGTGGTACTTATATATACGGACGGGCAGAGAAGGTCGTGAGTTTTGGCGCAAGTTTTCGTAGGCGTAGTGACTCCACTATGGGCTGGGTCGGGTTGTCTGGATTACAGGCACTTTCTAAACGGCGCGCTATATCCCCCTTTAAGTGATTTAGCTTAGCCGAGAGCTACATATATGTGCATTTCTATGTTAGAGATAAGGTAGAACCCAACATAGCGGGTTGATAAACATTGTCTTTTTTTGTCGCGAGGGTGGGTCCCCGTCGCAGTATCAATGTCTCTGATACTGCACGGGGACTACTCCTTTTACATGTTTAGTCAATAAGAGTTAGGATATAAGCCTTTATGTACTAGTGGTAAGAGTATATTCACAATGATAGTTTTTGGTGAAATATATATATGAGGATAAGAGATGTCTTTTACATACGCTTGTAAAATGGTTCCTTTGAAATACAATCAGCCGCCCCGGAAGAAATGAGGTGTTGTGAAATTAGGTACTAATTACGAAGGGCGAGAAGGAACCGGAGTAGGAATGTACATGTTAAGTTTTATTACTACAAATGACAACGATGTAATTATTGGGCCTGGCATTTAATTTTATATGCTTGGACCATAGATTATAACAGTAAAAACTAGACAAGAACGTGTTTTATACAGGGTATAATTATAACTTGCCCAAGAATATCGCTTTTTATGTGAACGTCCCTATTCCCAATGATGTCCATCTCAGGGCGCGAGTCCGGGGCGAAATCCCCAAACACCATTTAATCCGTGCCCTTGTATCGCTTTTCTCATTACATATTGAAATTTTGGTAGTCTAGAAGACTATGTTGTGGTGTAACATCGCGCCTCGTGGGAGGTAGTTGTCGTGTTAAACGTCCCACCATCTACTGCTGGGTAGCCGTGTTTCCGAACGGGGAAAAAGTAGATGCAATTGAATCGGAAAATGTTGCTGTATCGATTGGATTTCTGGCAGTCTCGCGGAGAGAGACGCCTAGAAGGTTCGGTGGCCTCGTGTCACAATATGTTAACCGTAAATCTGGACCTGCAAGGTCACCTAGCTTTAAGAGATGAATCCTTAGTATATATGTAATGTCTCAAGGAGATGACAAAAAAATATATATCTGATTGACGCTCATATTGTTGGGAAGAGGTGTGGATAGAAAGTCATTCGGTTGATCCCTTTTAAGGAGCACCTCTTTTATACGTCAAATGACAACCTTGTTCGATGAAACCTAGAGGCGAAGGGTGTTCAATAGTTTTCTGTATTAGGCTGGGATAGGGGGGAATTTATTGAAACCAGCATAGATACTGGTATGTATGTCAGAATCCACTTAGAAGTGTGTGTATGTCCTTGCCTTACCATATTTGATATATTGGATTCCAGTCACTATTTGACAGACTGGGAGTCCAGTTCTTTTTTACGAAGTCCTCTTAGCATTTGAAGAGATTTATCCTATTATATACACAGTGAGTGTTGTTCAATTATTTATGGAAACACTTCTTATAATAACATCTACCAAGTGAAGAGTTTTTACATGGCATTGGTTTGTCCACAATATTTTGTCGTTGTAATCAAGTCCTTGTATTAGTTGACTTTTCTTTTGATTTTAGAGAAAGATTCTGAGAATAGAATTAGACATTGGCATGTGGCGTTTTCTTCGGGTCTTACATGTCCCTTTGGATACTATATCCCCAGTTTTACAAGTTGTTTTTGGCAAGGTTTGCATGCAACTAGCGCAGAACAAGCACATGGTTGAGAAAGATGCGGATTTTATAAAGAATAGCATGTGTTGAATGGTTCATGCCTTTAGGATTTTTTTCGGGGGGAAACTAAGAGTTACTCTGATTGGCGAAGTTTTCTATCCACACCTCCTTTCCTGGATTCTCATATAGTGATAAGACTTTAGTGCTAAGTATATATAATACATGTGTGTATGATGAAGTGTAAGCAGCTCTATTTGGGAGCGCCCTGTCTGTATTTGTACGCTAACTCTTCGCGAGTGTCGCCAAGACCGAATAGGTCGATAAATGTGCTTTGAGTCTTTACGATTCACTAGAAACCTGCTTTGGTGAATTGAGTCCAGTCGATCATTGTAAATCAGGTATTCGCCTGGTTTACAGGTTGCTGGACAGCGGTTTGAAATTGTCAGTCTGTCCGAGCGTGGAATGAGAACACGTAATGTGTTCACATTCTCCGCTGTAGTGGACGCCGCTGCATAAACTGTGAACGTGATCTGTACACTATCCTAGGAGATATAAATGATTGGAACATATATATTATGAATTAATTTATATCACATAGCCTGTTTCATTACTGGATCTCTCTGGAGGAACCATCTCAAACACTATTATGATCATTTAGCTACTCGTAGTTATCATTATTATTACTATTATTAGGAAGCTGCTATAATTGTATTATTCACTCCTGTGGTCACTAGAACGTGGGCCTGTTTGTATACATTTTGTTATCCATAATTTATTCAAGGACGTAGGTCCCCGTATGGGTTTAGTTCGTAGTGGTCGTAGCCAGAATAGGTTAGTTTAGAGCGGTCCGCGATTAGCGCTGACCGCAGAAAGAAATGAATGTGTTATACTGTGCCATCGTAAGACTTTATTAGTCAGGGATGCAATTTGTTCCTTCTTTGGAGATTTATAACCACCTCGCATTGATAATCAAATTATCTTTTTGAAAATTATTGCCAAGTTTTTTTTGTGGAAACAGTCCTCAATTTTTTTTTCAGATAGTCAATAATTATATTGTTTTGTTAGAAACCTTGTCATTTCTATATTGTCCACGGAGGTGCAGCCCTGGTTAACAAAGTCTCAGACTAGATTCAAATCATTTTACACCGTCCACTGGTAGTGTTATATCCTATTCAACAGTAATATGTGTACATTTATCAAAACTCGATGTAGCTTCGGAATAAAAGGAGGAAAACCACAAAAAAAGTATGAAAATACTAAAAAGAAAATACCAAAAAAAAAGTGTGTAAAGCTATCACTTTGACTATTATACATTGAAAAAAATGGCTCTAGGATATGGAAACTAGATATAAAATGCTCTAAGATGTCATAACCTGGATATACTTGTTATATTGATGGTGAACAAACTCGTGGTTCTTCAGATAAACCATGTAGGAAATACTTGTCAGGGTACACTGTAAAAGGTACCTGATTTAAAGCAAGCACAAGCTCCGAGAAGTCTGCTGTAAGTGTATATAATATATCAAAACCTGTTCCTACTACTCAAGTATAGCTCGAATAAAAGCTATAGAAAATCAGGTCCTTCAGTTTTGTTTGTTTGTCAAAGGCGGGGGATGTATCATGCACTTGCAGACCACATTTCGAAATTAAAACTCAACACAGTTTGGGGAAAAATGGCGAAGTTAAGTGGAATGGGCCGTTCTGTAACAATCAATTATAATTTTGTAAATTGTTGTAACGTGCGAGGAAGCAAAAGTATTTTTGAAATAAACTTAAGTCAAGTAATGGTACTTAGGGTGCCCATGTAAGTCGTAAAGATCTTGAATTGCAGAAAAATTTAAGGTCTTTGTAAGTTTGATCTAATTTGAAAAATTAAAATGCAAAAGTAGGATGAGCAAATTCTCTGCTTTTTGGCATGTTTGTTACAGCACACCTTATACCACGAAATTGATCTTTACAAGTGGCAAAACAGTCTTAGATTTGCTGAACTTTGCTAGAAAAAGAAAAAAAAGGTTGATTTTAGTTTTGACAAGAAATGCACAGATTGTCTGTTTTCTTTTCAAATTAAAAATTCATACGTCAGTTGGCAAAGTGCACCGTCCAAGAAGGTGGTAGGAAACAGTACCTGGAAGATTGTAACTGAATGGTGGCTAAAGCTGTGTGGTCTGATTTCAAACCGTAACAAAATTCTCAGGGCCCTGCACAAAGAACTACTGCCTCAGTAAATGTACACTACAGGGGTATGGTCTCGTAGATTTGATCATATTTCATAGACTTGACCATCAAAGAGAGCAGTCAAATATTGTTGCCATTTTAAAACTATAGCTGTTACTACCGCGTCAAACCCCAAAAACCAACCAAATAATTTACAAGCTCATTCTCACTATGGAAATATTAGCAGATGTAAGTGACGCCAGGTGGCGTCAGCGTACTGTACCCAAAGAAATAGACATTTGGGTTTACTGCCTGCCTATGACAATATCCAATATGCATTTTAATACCTGTGTTTTTGGGACTGGTAATCATATCTAAATTATAGCTATCTGAATTTAACCTTTTCTTTGTTACATTTATTCAAATCAGATTCCGATCAGGAGCGGGAGAGGGGGATGGGGGGTTCCAGTTAGAGTTTAAATGGAAAAGTTTTTCAGTATGTACTTCTCGACAGAGGAAAGGTTTTGGCGGAGTATGTGGTCGATAATATTGCAGAAAAAATATGATTGAGAGTTCACCTTTAATATGACATTTAAGATGAAAAATATAGTTTTTTTCTTGTAGACCTTCATTGTTCTGTGGTAGGTGGTCATTTATTCAAGGTAAACTTGTGGGCCCTGTTTAAATAAATTTCAGAACTTTGTATGATTTTTATCTCAAAGTTCTGATGGTTTTGACATCTAATCAAAGGCACAGGATTAGGAAACGGTAGAAGTACCGGACAAATGGATGGCCGAGATATGAATTCACTTTGGGGAAATTTCATAACCTCAGAATGAACGCGATGCATATGGGTTTTACGGATTATGACTCAAGGCTTTCTGTTTCACAGATAAGGCGTTACAGATTGAAGTGTATGAACTGCGACTAGTACTGTTAGTGACTCAGTGCTACTGCAGTTGGACAAATTCGATACAAACCCATAGATCTGGGACACAAGAAACAACTTATAAACCAGAACATTTTCTGTCGCCTCCTATTAGTTTGTCTTTTCCTATGTTCTCGTAAATTCACCAAAATGCAACTCTCAATGGCACATTCAAAATGTAATGACAATATGTCGCCTGTTAATGTAAAACACTTCATATAAAAAAACATACCTAGAAAGAACTCTTAATAATAGGTCACAATAAAAGAAACACAAAATGAGCTGTTTCATGTTGACGAGATCTATAGTTTAAAACTAAAACTCAGGATAAGGTGCACTGGGACGGATCCACAGATTTTTTTTTAAAAAAGGAAAAAAGTTGGGGGAGGGTGGAGGGGCGTCCTAATAGACAGAATTGAGGCAATTTTATATTAAAAGATCTAAATTTGGCTAAATTGGAAAGGAGGAGGAGGGATCCTCAGGCGTCCCCGTCTAAATCCGTCCCTTTTGATGGGGAGTAACCCCGGGGGAGTAACGTTTCTAAAATCTTTCAAATCAAACTTGAGACGGCACACCAACATTTTGGAAGTCGTCTTAAATGATCATTCAGGGTATAGGAACAACAATACTGTCATAATTAAACATTTCAGTAATGTTGTCCTAAAAAGGAGATACAAGATACGTCACATTCACGTGCACGTGATGCTTTGGTGTATCTGAAACCACCTGATTATCTTATGATTCAAAATGACGAGACGATTGTCAAGATTCACAGCGGTCACATGAATGGCCCAATTCTCCCAAATTCTCAACCTGACGTCAGAAAATTGGGAATGTCTCATATGAATCAACGAATATAGGGGACTGAGACTGAAAAAAGCCTTTAATAAAATCTACACTAATGGGGAAGTAAATCTATCTTGTTGATATTATTTGGAGGACGTGGCGACGTGGAAAAAAAAATCTTGTTGATATTAGTCTATGTGTGTGTGCAACACTGAGAGACCCCCCCCCCCCCCCTCCCCCCGTCCGATTAAGGGCCCCTACTCCTTTCATCAGTTCAGGTAGAGAATACGTCATTTGTCTTATTTACTATTATAGGGCCATTATATAAATATGTAGGGCGATCCGATGGACAAACACTATATGACGAAGTAAATAAATCTTCGTTGATCTTTAGTATAATTGCAACATCTAGACCTCAATAAAGGGTCCCACCCATATTACATCAGTTCAGATACTGAATACATTGCATACATTGCTTGTGTGTTAAATATATGTAGGCCAATCTGCTGGACACATTCTATTCTTGTCCATTATTTACTTTGGCCTGGGTGAGGTCAAAAGTTTGTATCGGAATTATTTTCTTAGATTACATTAATTAACTTTTGCATTTCGATTTAAGGAAACATTTGATCTTTAGACTGTTTATAAAAATAGAAAGAAGTACCTATCCTAAACTGAAGTTGTTCCGCCATACACATTGCCACGTCTTTAAACATTTCTTTAATTAGAATTTGTAATTGCACTTTCTTAGCTCCACGGCCTTTATGGTTCTACTTTAATCCTCAATATGATGATTGTACACCACGCAAAACAAACATCCAAATAAAAGATATAGATATTAAAAAAAATAGAGAAAAAAATATTCGTTACAGGAAATGCCCTTGTGTTGCATGTTTTATCACTAGAAAGTATATATGGTTAGGATAAGTGTTAGGATAAAACAGTGATATCAATGGTTATATCATCCTGAACACTAAAATCGATTTTAACCATCCAGGCACTTTATCGCTATCAAAACTGGACCATTTAGACATAAGGTTATCTCCATATATAACGCAATAAAACGCTTTAATGTGGTTGTAATGTCTTACGTGATGTCGTCAGATTGTCCAACAACTACTTATCTCATTGTTTTAATACCTTGACCTGTAACCAACCATTTGACACTTGTTTGATATAGACTGATTTCATAACTCGCAATCAATTGATTACGTCGCGGTTATTTACCAACAAACACGATGCAGAATCTCATGTCTATTTTTAGCAATCATATGTAATTTCAAGCAGGTGGAGAAAAAATGCAAGTTTATTTTTGTTTAATGAATAATTGTGGAGTTTTATTTCATATTCATAAGTTCGGGAAACCCCTGTCGTTGACGTCGGCGTAACGTATAACTCAGCACGTAGACGTAGAAAGGCTTACATCATATAAGATGTCATTATTTGTTTTAGATTAAGGGTCTGGTGAGAACAAAGGCACAGTTTAAACATAGTTTTAACTCTTGGCATGATCTATATATATAGGGCCTATAAATACTTTTAAACGGCGTTAAACTGGCAAATTTCTGCATTATTTAATTTTGAAATTCACATTGAAATCCAATTACTATAATTATTAAAAAGGAAAAGGGGAAAAGTGCGCCTCCTTCAATAGTCTGGGATACACCACTGCCATAGTCGATTTTTACAATGCTGTTTACTTTAAATAACAGACATTTCTAATATACGACACACAGTTGACCCAGTGAGTTTGACATATTGCATCTGAATTGGGATTTGATTTACAATAATACGTGTATATCATGCAAATTGATTCAAATCCTTGAAATTTTAATAATCCAATCATACGTTACATAAACATTGATCAATACAGCAAGATAATAGAACAAAATAAATACATTTATTCATTTATTTTAGATTGTGTTTGCATTTCTGATATTCCAAATTCGATTTTTCTATTTGAAATGGTTATTATTTACTTGGCAAAAACGTAGTTTCCATAATTTAGAATTTTCTTGAAAGCAAGCCCCCATCTAAACATGCCAGACTTCCTCGGAACTGCTGATATCCAAAGTATATCGACACATTTTCTGTAGAAAGGGTAGGACATTCGTCGGATTCTCATTTTACAAAAGATCATGCCACAATCTAAAATAATTTTCGCTATAATTCTGAGGGCTATCAGTAAATAGTAGTACGTATTTCTATACCTCAATGTATAATAACTTGAATTCTTACCAATAAAGACTGCTTATTAAACGAGTTGTAATTTATTATATTTACCATGAAGACCTCATTCCAACACTGGCACGTCTATGTATAATCTGAAAATCCTATTTCATTTTCAATCCACAATTTAAATGGGTTTAATTATGGTTTATTTATCTTCTCAGAACGTCTAGGTCATACATTGAGTCACTGAAAGGTCTGTAAGTTATGTGTAAAATACTACGTTACTTTCTGGTTACAATGAGGTTAGAGTCTGTTTGTTTGGTGTGACCTGGCCGGAGGGGTCTTGTCGAGGACTCTGACCGGCTTTATTCACCATTGATCAACATATGACCTGAGTTCAGAGTCTTTCATAACCACACCTAATACCACGTGTTACATGACCATATATCAAGTACAGTAAAACCCCTAATTTAAGCCGCGGCTTAAATAAGGGTTAATAGAAGAAATCAGATGCAACAAGACCACAACGTTAAGGGTGCGGCTTGTTTGTTTGTTTGTGGGATTAGTTTAACGTCCGGCCAACCATTTAGGGTTCTTTTACCAGACTGCACAAGGTAAAGCTTTTCAGCTAATTTTACGCCACAAGGGCCATGACTGAATTTATGAAATGAGGTGCCTATTTGTAGCAGTGGGACCCAATGCCCTCTTTATAGTGCTGCCACACTGAGATAACATGTCATAGGCCCACACAATACCCCACCAAGTCACATTATACTGACACCGGGCTGACCAGTCATGCAGTGACCACTACCATTTTTAAAGTCTTTGGTGTGACTCGGTCAGGGATAAATCCCAAGACCTCCCAGACTCAAAGCAGGCACTCTACTAACTGTGCTATTGAGTCTGGTCTCCCCATTTGTCTCCTCCTACGAACAGCAAGGGGCTGCTGAGGACTTAAATTAGGGTTTTAGATCTCTGAAAAAATATGATGAAAAAATGTCCAAAGATAAACTCTAAAGTTAGGGTGCGGCTTAAATTAGGGTTTGGCTTAAATTAGGGGTTTTACGGTATTACGGTTACTCTTAAGGTGTATATTTTGGCGTCCATAAATTTTTAAGTCCCAAACGTAACCATCCGTGTTCGCGCATTGATAATTTCGCGCATTTACCAATAATTCTTTTGTTCTCTAGTACTAAAACTTTTGACTCTTTAATAAGTTTCTTTCCACATTCTGTGAACATAACGTCTCAGAATCGATCATAGCAGATTGTATCAGTACATTTGGCGGATATTGTTGCTTGCTTAATTATCTACATAAATCTTTTACACTACCATAGACTGGAGACATAACCAGACTTGTATATTTAAAGCATCACTTGGACTGTTTTTCTTTTTTTTCCTTATACATTCCAGACTTCTGTAGAAATATTGAGTTTATAGCATTCTAGAGACTTTATGTATACAGAAGAGAAAAGTGGAAGAAGGTTGTTGAAAAGTATTGTCATCATCAATTTTTGTTGTAAGAAATACACATTTAATCTACTTAAATGAGGACGAATACATCTTTCTGGTTTTTAGTTTTGGTTTATTATGTACATGTTCACTGCTTGCTGTCTCCCACGTACAAAATGTAACACAGACGGTCGAGTTGTACACTGACCGGGCATCTACATATAAAACGTTAAAAAGGGGGAAAAACCTTATCACACGGGTTTGTCATCAGATACACGGAATACTTATCTCTGACGGTCTGACAAGGAAAAGTTGCAATGTTTAAGTGTCCTTTCTAGATAGTTAAAACCTGATTCAGGCGATTCATACGGATACACATTTTGCACACCAGCTTTTACTTTTGACTTTTCTTACCAAATTGAAATTTTCTTTTTGAATTTTTTACTCCGGGTTACAATTGTATTCGCGATATGAGAAAAATCCGGCTCTCATTCTCTCCTTTATGTATACCTAAATGATAGAACACAGTAGAAAGTTCTGCAAGGTTCGAAGCTCATGTAAGTTAAGAAAAAATGAACAAAAAGTTTCTACCCTTATGATGAAAAAAAAAAGAAGAAAAGAAAACTTAATCAGCAGGCTGGCTGAATAACTTTTCTACAGTTTGCGGCATTTTCTCAATGTTATTTTTACACATAGAGACATCCAAATGTTTATGATACTTTTAATTTAATACTGAAGTACCTCGACTTCTCTATTGAAGGCAGTACACTTGTCATACCTTTACCTACAACTCTGAACACCACAGACTTTCACAGGTAACCTCATTCAATAGAAGGCAGGGAAAGAATTAAGTCATTTAGTTTCGCATGAACCAATTCAGGCTGATTTAATTTAAGAGCTATGCATAAGATTTAGTATCCCATAAAACAGGGGGGCGACAACTAGAAGACTTTACAAATGGTCATAAATTCTTAGCATCTAAAATACATGCTCTGGGCATCTGTGTGCTATTCCATGCTGTTTCATGTTTTTCTGGTCTATTCTTTTGGATTTACCAAAAGACAAAAAAAAAGAATGGGGAAAAAAATCCTAAAAGAAATTTGAGATGAGGCCAAAACATTTGGGTAGGTCAGGTTACGTGAACACAACAATTTTTTTCTTTAGGCCTAAGGTGTTTGAATATGTCTTAAGGCCCGGTCACATATAGAGACTCAACTCAACTCAACAGTCTTAAGGACTTGAGACTGAACAGTTGCAGACAAACTAGTCTTAAGGAAAAAATGATGAGTGGTCACATATAGAGACAGGATAGTCTTGTGTCTTCTTTCCTCTGCCTATAAACTCAATGCTATGTAGGAAAAAGAGGTGTGTCTATTTGCCTTTATATGATTGGATGATGGACTCAAGACAGTTGAGTTGAGTCTTAAACTATGTCACATATAGAGACTGGGCCTTAAAACTGCTTGAGACTGGAGACTATCCAGTCTTAAGGCCGGTCACATATTGAGACTGGGTATTAAGACTGCTAAAGACTCAAGACTATCCAGTTTTAAATCTTCAACATCTCAAGATTAGAGACCAGACTGATCAGTCTTGAGAAAACATAAAACTCCAGTTTTAACCCTATGTCACATATCAAAACTATCAGAGACCCAACTCAACTCAACTGTTGAGTTGAGTTCAGTCTCTATATGTGACCGGGCCTTAAGTCTCACGAAATATAAATGGGTTATCATTTATATGATTCTAGTCAAGAACAGGCATACAGTGTGCATGTAACCGTCTTACGTAAGGCCACTGAGACAGTTCATCCCTTCGCACAAGTCACATAAATATGCTTACTTCAGTCCTTTTTTTCAATTTCTTTCTTTGTATATACAGACAAGGGAATCACAACTTGCAGGTGGTAGCAGTTCACTTAAGTCAAAGTTTATATACATGATAAAGTTAATGAGAGGAGCCAGTGAAATTTCGATTCTTGTTTTTCTACACTTGATACATTAGATTTAATCCTTATATACTGTCTGGAGGGGGAGGAATAGTCGAGAAGAAATCCAATCCCCCTCCAGGGTAAATAAAATTGTAAAAAAAAAAAATTAAAAAAGACATAGAAGTATGCAAAGTTTTAATGTAAATAATTTACTCTTTCATGTGAAAAATGGGCTTTTAACTTTAATAAACCTCTTATTCCTGTGATCCATAGGAAAACACACATCTGTGTGTGACGTGACGTCACAAGAAGAAAAGAAAACTTAATCAGCAGGCTGGCTGAATAACTTTTCTACAGTTTGCGGCATTTTCTCAATGTTATTTTTACACATAGAGACATCCAAATGTTTATGATACTTTTAATTTAATACTGAAGTACCTCGACTTCTCTGTTGAAGGCAGTACACTTGTCATACCTTTACCTACAACTCTGAACACCACAGACTTTCACAGGTAACCTCATTCAATAGAAGGCAGGGAAAGAATTAAGTCATTTAGTTTCGCATGAACCAATTCAGGCTGATTTAATTTAAGAGCTATGCATAAGATTTGGTTGGTTGGTTGGTTATTGGTTGCTTTACACCCTAATTAACTGCCAGGGTCATATCAAGGGTGGTGATGGTGATCGAATCTATGAGAAGGTAGAGACCATACCCCTACACTTTTACCGAGGCAGGTGTTCTTTAATGTGCATGGTCCCATAGACAGGGCCATACACACAACAGCCGGTGGCACAAGGCCTTTGATATCCCTGTCGTTGGCACAGGGAGACATGCAGAGGGGTGTAACAGCCACCTTGGCCCAGCCCAGGATTGAACCCAGGCCGCCCACACCAGAGGCGGACACTCTAACCACTTCACCACCCCGCACGCCTTGCATAAGATTTAGTATCCCATAAAACAGGGGGGCGACAACTAGAAGACTTTACAAATGGTCATAAATTCTTAGCATCTAAAATACATGCTCTGGGCATCTGTGTGCTATTCCATGCTGTTTCATGTTTTTCTGGTCTATTCTTTTGGATTTACCAAAAGACAAAAAAAAAGAATGGGGAAAAAAATCCTAAAAGAAATTTGAGATGAGGCCAAAACATTTGGGTAGGTCAGGTTACGTGAACACAACAATTTTTTTCTTTAGGCCTAAGGTGTTTGAATATGTCTTAAGGCCCGGTCACATATAGAGACTCAACTCAACTCAACAGTCTTAAGGACTTGAGACTGAACAGTTGCAGACAAACTAGTCTTAAGGAAAAAATGATGAGTGGTCACATATAGAGACAGGATAGTCTTGTGTCTTCTTTCCTCTGCCTATAAACTCAATGCTATGTAGGAAAAAGAGGTGTGTCTATTTGCCTTTATATGATTGGATGATGGACTCAAGACAGTTGAGTTGAGTCTTAAACTATGTCACATATAGAGACTGGGCCTTAAAACTGCTTGAGACTGGAGACTATCCAGTCTTAAGGCCGGTCACATATTGAGACTGGGTATTAAGACTGCTAAAGACTCAAGACTATCCAGTTTTAAATCTTCAACATCTCAAGATTAGAGACCAGACTGATCAGTCTTGAGAAAACATAAAACTCCAGTTTTAACCCTATGTCACATATCAAAACTATCAGAGACCCAACTCAACTCAACTGTTGAGTTGAGTTCAGTCTCTATATGTGACCGGGCCTTAAGTCTCACGAAATATAAATGGGTTATCATTTATATGATTCTAGTCAAGAACAGGCAGACAGTGTGCATGTAACCGTCTTACGTAAGGCCACTGAGACAGTTCATCCCTTCGCACAAGTCACATAAATATGCTTACTTCAGTCCTTTTTTTCAATTTCTTTCTTTGTATATACAGACAAGGGAATCACAACTTGCAGGTGGTAGCAGTTCACTTAAGTCAAAGTTTATATACATGATAAAGTTAATGAGAGGAGCCAGTGAAATTTCGATTCTTGTTTTTCTACACTTGATACATTAGATTTAATCCTTATATACTGTCTGGAGGGGGAGGAATACTCGAGAAGAAATCCAATCCCCCTCCAGGGTAAATAAAATTGTAAAAAAAAAAAATTAAAAAAGACATAGAAGTATGCAAAGTTTTAATGTAAATAATTTACTCTTTCATGTGAAAAATGGGCTTTTAACTTTAATAAACCTCTTATTCCTGTGATCCATAGGAAAACACACATCTGTGTGTGACGTGACGTCACACAAAATCAAAAGTTAGAGATAAATGTATGAAAATTGGTATGGTGACTACTCAGATGGTCACGGTCATGGCACTATGCTAATTCAAAGACACTGGCCCCTCCCTTTAAGAAACGAATACTTTAACAGAGACGCCAATTCGCTATTCTATAAAGGTTCCTTATAATATCAACTTGGATTACAAAATAGTAAAGATTTCTCAAGACAAAATTTTCACTCCATTAAAATACTTTCTTTTTTACTGTTTGATATTATCTGGGATATTTTCTAACATACTACTATATTGTCGGTATAGCATCTTCGCGTATACAAAATATCAAGTATTGAAGAGTATTTATATTGTGCATAGTTAAAACTCATTCTTATTTTACAGTGAGTGCTTATTGTATGCAAAATAATTGACAATGCAGGATGTTTTCAACGAGAAAAACATTTCATTCACACCAGTAACTAACGACATATCAAACTGGCTATTTTGTTAAATTGATCCACAATTATAAATTCTTAGGAATCTATCAATTATTCTGGTACAATTATGTTTCGTTTGTCTAAAGTCAAAATTAGACTCAAAGTAATCGTCTCGAAGTGTCCTGAATTCGTTCGTCGAGAAGTTTCAAGGCAATCACTTTGAGCCTAATTTTGACTTACCTGACCGAAAAATGCTTGTCTGAAAAGTTCAGCTTTTGTTTCTTGCCGGAAAACAACTTACATAAATGGACAATTTCAAGAATTTTCCAAACTCCTAAACTACAATGCCCAATTACAAGGAGAGAACGAATCTATAAGCTCAGACTTCTGTTAACAAACTTAGCAGCTTATAAGCACCAGAATAAACATGATACATTGATTTTCCTGAACATATTTCTAACTTTACTTGGTTACACTTTTGCTATTTTCATTTTTTGAAAGATTTCTTTTTGAGCCACATTCCTTCTACAGGATATGATCTTCCGTGTAAGTACATTTCATCATGGGCAAAGTATAATACAAAATATATGTAAATCTGACATAACTATAGCTCTGATGTAAAAGTCCATGCAAGTATGCGTTACATGCGATCCAACATACTAAAAACATCTGCGACACGATTGAACTTTATCTGACCTGGATTAGTGTTTAAATAGTATCATTTCTGAAACTAACATGATAGAGATCATAGAAAGACCATGTTAGGGGCTCATTATCATAATCAGTATGCAACGAACCAATCATTTCTACTTATCACGAGAGTTCAGTTGGAAAAGAAAAATATACATAATACACATAATTCATCAAATTCCATATTCTGTTGCATAAAAAATAAGGAAAGCAATTGATATTCTTTTTTCATAAATACTATTGTGGCATAGATATATGTATAATCTATACACAGGGTTAAATATGATATCTGGAATTCAATCAGTTGATTAGCCTCATCCATTTTATGAAGGGGGATCGAAAATGCACAAAGGAACAGGGAAGACTGACCGTTCTCCCTGTGTCATTGAATACAACAATATCCTGATCATCGATAAAATATCAAACATAGTGGGTACAACCACTGGTAAGTCATAGATGCTCATCTTAGAGGGTCGTAGTCACGGAATTAATTGGCATAGGTAGATAATGTCTTGGGGTACGCTGTTATTGCCTTGATGCGATGGCGAAGGTGGCAGCGGCTGCGACTCCGATGCCGAGACCGACTAACGCCATCCTCCAGAAGTCGTCCTTCTTCGCATCACCTTCTGGGAACTGCTCCAAAAAGGAATCCTGGAATGGTGGACAAAAAAAATGTCATTGGTATTTTTGCTTTGTTAATCTTTCCATGACAGACACTGATCCTTAGTTATTATCAAGTTAATAGTACATGTATTTAACTTGTGTTCTTTGTAGTTGGCTTAATTCTTAGCTTGGATGCTTTTTGCTATATCCTAATACAGTAATAGCGATAGGTTTGCCGAACCTAGAGGTCTGCAATGGGATGCCTAATGAATATCTATGATTACACATGACGTTGTTCTGGAGTAAATCGTTTAAAAATGTCTGTACTGCAAATGTGAATTTCCAAATATTTTTACAATGATTTCTTCTACTGGGTACAAAAATACCCAGTACAACTTACACGTTTCACTCGTAGCTGCTTAGAAAGTTAGATCTAGATCTAGTACAAATCATACATATGATAGATATTGCTGAATTTTTTAATTATAAAATATAACTGGAGAAACATTCAGCCAACTTACCCATCCACCCATATCTTCGATCCACTTGCCCAGTTTCTGCGACACGTAATATCCAAGGAACTCGCCGATCGTCTCACGCGACTCGTTGGTCTCAGCGAACACATCATGTTTCGCGAGCCAACCACAGAAGGCATAAAGAGCGGCTACTCGGCCCCAGTTATGTTGACCATCCCGGAATATTTCATCGGCCACATTGAACAAAAAGTCAATCCCTGATGCCTCATTGCCTTGAATCCTCTGGATGTACTGCTCAAAGAGTTGTCTATGGTTGGTGATCAGTTCACTGACGGTTCTCCTCATTGTGGCTTCATATTTGGTTCTGGGGGGTTTGGAATTTTCAGCTCCTAAGGCAAGGTATGATACAATATCCTGAGCAGTTGTCATGGCAACAGTTTCTGTGAAATTCAAACTGGAGGCTGACATGGATCTTCTCCTGTCAACTCTACTCGCACTGTCAGTGTCATCAGCCCCAGGTTTTGATTTCTTTGTCACTAAATAATTTATGTATTTCACTACCTCAGTCTCTGATAAATTATTGGCTTTCATGGCTTGTTTTAAATCCGGCATTTCTGTGACTGGGACAGCAGGTTTGGCACCATCTTGAGTATCCTGGGACGATTTGTTCCTATCTACTAGCATTGATATAAACATCGTTTGTTGTTCTATTTGTTTCTGCAACATCTCAACCTTTTCTGCCGTATCCAATTCGTCAAGGGCTTCATTTTTGGGCTCGTCAGGTATTTGAGAAAGGTCCGTTTCCATCATTTCGTCCACAAGCCATTCTGAATCTGACTCCTTCAGAGCTTCACAAAACACACTGAAAGATCCTCGTTTTTTCAATAGTATAGAAATTAACTTCAACATACCCTGTTTATCTGTGAGAATTGACAGGGTGGCTGACTGAAGTTCGTCAAAGTTGATAACACCTTTTTGGAACAAAAACTGAACAATGTCCTTCGCCCTCAAATTCTCCGTAATCCGCGTACAATGAACACGCATCCGCTTTCTGTCTTCCTCCTCCATGGCTGAAATTGAATCAACTAAGTCTCCGATTCATCGACAGGTGCTTTTATAGCCCAATAAACGTCTTAAATCCGCAAAACAACAACAATTGGACTTTTCACCAACTTACTTTGGTAAACTTGACAAAAGCTGACTTCATCTTCCGGTTTTGCTGGTTCCCGACCTACTTATTCTCAGTTAATCTCACTTGCTGGAAACCAGCGAAATGTTTTAGATAAATCCCGCTAGGTGACGTTTTGGTTCCCAAACCTGACTCCAGATGGCGCCGGGCGGGAAGCATTTTGGCGCCACAAAATCCCTCAACCTACACACATATTTACAGAGTTTAACCCATTTCTGTGCCAGCTTTTGTGCCAGGTTATACGAGTATACTCCAGATTCCCTACTTTCTAGCACTGACAGCTGCAGAGTCAGGTGGGGAGGGCCTAATTTCTAAGGTGTAAACTGCATGACAACACTATGTATATAAGTACCTATAGCCTATAGGCTACTCTAGCCTAGTCTATAGGCATCAGCGCCCTAAATCTATAGAGATTAGAGTGGACTCTTGGTCATGATGAATTGGATTATGATTATGCGGATGGGAGTGGGCACGCCCACACGTAACCCATTTCTTATGTCAGGCATAGAACTAAGGAAGTGATCACATTTGAGGGGGGAGCTATTTTTATGGACATCAAATTGATTGATCTAGTTTTGATCAAGTAGACAATTTGATAATCTAGGCCAATCTAGATATATCAACTAGAACCGTATGTTTAAGACCATATATAATTATAGTATGGTAAGGGAATATTCACAATGGACCCTAATTAATGGCTGTAAATCCAAGCAGTTTTCATTATGATAATTCTAAATTGATTACTAAAATGGAGTCATGCCTTAGATGCATTTATACAAAATTTGATTAGGTTTAAATGTTATATTCTAATCAATTTCCTGATTATCTGCAGAAATTGCCTTCAGTGATTTGCATGCCCGAGCAAAAACCCAAGAAACAGACACGCCCTCCCAGGGGCGGATCCAGGATTTTGAAAAAGGTGGGGGAGGGGGGGGGGGGGGGGGGGGGGCGGGGGAGGGGGAGGGGGGGGGGGGGTCTATAGCAAGATTTTCACCCGCACCCTCCGGGGGCAGGAATTTCACATTAACAAAATCTGAGTTTGCCCCCCCCACCCCCCCCCCCCCCCCCCCAAATATGCCCCTGTACACGTCACGCGTTTCACCCCCAAGTATATCTCTGAATTCTGTGAACTTATTAATTTTGTGTGTTACTGTGTCAAAGGCTGTGGTTGGACATTTATATCGTATGGTCGTATTTCAAAAGTAAAAAGGAGAATAGTGCGGAGTGTGGTTACAAGCACTAGTGTAAATCAATTGTTTTATACATATGATATATTATATATAATATAGATTATTTTAAAGATTTGTTGGAAAATATATTTTCTATAGGTGGATGTATCACAATTATTCATTAATTTTCTATAGTTTTTCCAGGGGGTTTGTTGACAAAGTTGGTAAGAATTAGCCTGCAGGTGCTTGAAATACTATAAATCAGCTATCCGTGGTAGGGTGAATTAATTATGTAAGATTGTTAAGTAGGCTCAAGCTTATGGGCTTAGGTTATTGTCTATTGAGCTGGTTTACGTCGTATTTAGATAGAAGGCAACAAACCTTGTTGAATAATATGTTTTCTGAAGAAATGATTGTTACAATGGCTTGCCCTAAGGTAGCTATTTAGGTCCAACTTTGTTCAAGTTCAAGTTCAAGGAGCTTTATTGTAATACACTTCTTTACAAAGTAATTTTTACAAAGCACATATCTAAAGTCCTACATACTACATACATAAACATGTTATCAATATCAATAAACATCTGATATATAAACAAAAAGTTAATGGCATAACATAACATAACATACCTCTTAAATAAAGAACAGATCTAATAACAGTTGGCAAGTCTGACGACATCTGACTAGTGTTAGAGCTCACCATTTTTCCTATGCAATATTGTCTTTAGTATGAAAGATTCAACATAGGTGGCAAGTTGAGATTCTTGGGCTTGCATGATGTAAATAAATTTCTCATTTGAATCTAGTCTGTTAAAGTTGTTATATAATAGTGTAATTTGATAAAATAGTTTGGTTCGGTAATGTTCGTTAGTTTTACACTGCATGACGTAGTGTTGTTCATCTTCTGTCTCATTACATACTTGACAGAGTCTATCCTCGATAGCTGTTTTGGGCTTGGTGTATCTACCTCTTTCAATCTGTAAATTATGGGCGCTAGTCCGCAGAAGTAGTATAGTTTTTGAGGGAGTTCACGTCATCGACCATTTTTAGTGAGGGAGTTCACGTCATCGATAATTTTTAGGGGGGTAGTTCATGTCAAACAATTGCAAATTGCAAATTTTAGAACTGGAAATAGAAATATTCTTGTGATTAATGTTGAAAATATTTTTATATGTTATTATTGATAATAAGCTTAAGAAAATGTCAGCTGAAAAATTGGTTATTGCTGATGAAGTATTGCAGTCTATTGCAGATTTGCTTTATTGTGATTGGGAAAGTTTGGCAATATATTTAGAATTAGAGAGCAAAGATTTGCATAGAATTCGAGGTAAAGATAAAAGTACTGTGTTACAGTCTAATATATTACAAATGTTAAATTTATGGTGGGATCGAGTGGATAAAAATGATTATTTGAACGAGTTAATTACAGCTTTATCAAGTTTGTATCGTTATGATTTGATTGAAATTGTTTTAAGTTTTATACCCAAAAATGATAAAAATATATCTGATAATATTATTCAAGTTTTATTTTTACAGTTGGCTGAGCGTTTAGTGATGGATTGGAGAAATTTAGGAATTTATTTGTCTATTTCTTTAACTGAAATAGATAATATTTTTTATGGTTTATATGAACCAAAAGTTCATCGTGCTTATGAAGTTTTAAAGGTTTTTCAATTACAATATGGTTATTTAAATTTAGATAAATTATTTAAAGTTTTGAGGCAAATGAGGAGATTAGATGTGATTGAATTTATTACTAGACATATTAGGCATTAACTTATTTGTTACATTTGGTTTCCCTCTGGTGGGAAGGTATTGTATATTGTGTCTCTCTCTAGTGGGAACGAATTGAACCTTGATGATTTATAGTGTTTGCAGACATGGTACATGACCTCCATATTGGATTGTCGTAACTTTTGAAAGTTTGTTTACATTCTCAGTCTTGATATTTACAACTCCTATTTCTTAGATACTTTACGAGGCTATTGCTTGACGCCTAATTATGAAATAAACACAGGTTAAGAATTTTGCATTTTACAATTATTTAATTTGGTACGATATAGTGGTATGAAAACCGGTTGTGCGTATCTACATGCAGAATGCTGCCTTTTTGCAAGTTTGTTGTAAGAGTGTTGTGTTGCAGAGTGGTCGTTGAGCTAATCTTGAAATTTTTCGACTTTTGGAGAATGAACATAGTTTTTGAGATTAGCTTAGCGGTCATGACGTGGTTTTAGGTGATTCTAGTGTTAATGTACCCCGGTTAAAAGCCTCGGTATGGAGTAAACGCGCACTTCAGAGCAGACCCTTTTCGCGTTGTAACGGTGTGTGCGTATGCAACAGCACACTAATTTGGACATTTTGTCTATGTACGTAGGACGCTCTGGTAGAGAACGCCGAGCGGACACACTTTGTACCGGCTAACTTGATTTACAGCGACGCAGGGCGCTCCGGTAGATAACGCCGCGCTGTCTGCGAGGAATCTAGACCTCCGTGCCTGGTCTAACAATACTCGCTCTCCCGCGAGTGGGCTGGCTACCAGGCTAGTGTTAATGTAGTTTTGTGCGGAGTGACGCGAGGGTTGAGACGTACATTAACCTAGGTGATTCTAGTGTTAATGTAGCTTTGTGCGTTTATGAATATGAAATAATTTTTTTAAGTTACATTAAAGTATTTGTTTCAGTGTTTATTATAGCTTTAGCTTATTTTACTTTTGATTAGTGTGATATAGCTGTAAATCTAGTAATAGTGTTCTTTCACAAGTTTTATGAAATCAAGCTGTAAATCTAGTAATAAATCTAGTAATAGTGTTCTTTCACAAGTCTTATGAAATCAGTATGTTGGTCTAGGAAATTGATATTTATGGTTTGGGCACAGATCCAGGTAATCTTTTTTGTGTCAGTATGTGTATTGGTTAGAGTAATTTATATAATATTGGTGACGCAGTTGGGGCGTACGTATAGCTTGGAAGAATAAACATAATCGACTTGCTTGATTATAATGGTTTATTTGCAGAGAAGATAAGAAAGCGTTAAGATATATATATACAGTTTTGTAGCATATTAAAGCGCAAGTGTAATAATTGACAAGGTTTAATTTGGGCTATAGCACTTGTCAGTTATTATATTTGACTTTAGTGAAAACAACCACTTTATAATGCATTAATAATTGAAAGCATTTGGCTAAGAATTGTATAAACATATTAAGAATGGTTAGTACATGTACATTAAGGTTCATTTTTAAAGGTAAATAAACAGCAAACTTGAATAAATGTAAATACATTTTGCTCAAACAATAAAGTGTTGTGAACACATTAAAATTGTAGCTTTTATATAAATTGGTTAGCTGAATATTGTAAATACATTGAACTAAACAAAGTGATGCGAATATACTAAAATTGTAGCTTGGATATATAAATTTGGGTAGCTGATAAGCTGTGAACATACTAAAATTGTAGCTTGGATATATATATAAATTTGGGTAGCTGATAAGCTGTTGAGGTCTAATGGTAAGTCTAAATATGATAGTTAATTATTTCTTCTTGTGTGGTAACATACCTTCTTGGTAGAGGTACGAGGAGGGGTTTTGAGATATATATGTATGTATGTTTATTGATTTTTAAGAGTTTGCTAAGACATTTTTGAAATATTTTAAAATGAAAGTTTGTTTTATAATAAATATGCTTCAATGTTTAAAGTTTAAATGATTATATTAAATTAAGAGTGAGAGAAAGTTTATGTATTCCCTTTCAGTACCTTACATGGAAGGTTCTGGATGTTGTGTCTCGTTTCCATGTGGGTATTTTTGCTTTGTACGAGGAGGTACTGAAGGGATAAAAGTTTGAAACGACTTTATAAATTAGCAAATTATTAGATATTCAATTTTATATATTTTCGTTTTGTTTATATAAATGTAGTGAGAAAAGATAGTTTAAGTTAATGCGCGCGTTTTATAATATAAACGTATACTATTTTGGTTTATTATTAAAAATGAAAACCTATAAGCACCTTAAATACTTTCACAATCATAACATAATGTTATTGTCTTGTGATTGGCTGAGACTAATAAAGAGGGTATAAAAGCTTTGTGTTGATCTTTTGCGCGCATTTCTTTGGTGTGGTTAATTGTAGTGTGGTAAAGAGCGCCGTTGGGCCCGCGTTGGGCGCAAGTGCGTGCTTTGTTAGGCGTAAGTGCAAGTTTGTGGAGATTGATATTTTCGGAGGTGGTTGTGGAGATTGACGTTTCTAGAGGTGGTTGGAAATTGCTTTCTTGGTTTGGAGATTGACGTTTTTAGAGGTGGCTGGAAATTGCTTTCTTGGTTTGTGGAGATTGACGTTTTGATTTTAGCTAGCGTTAAGCGCTAGTTGAAATTATTTTTGGTCTGTTTTACTTAAGATAATTTTAGTTAGGTGATTGTTGGTTGTTGCTTTTGCTTTTGTTGAAATTTCAGCTTTATAGTTTTGCGACTTAAAGCTTCAAGATCAAGCTTGGCGTCATTCATCACAGGCACATTATAAACAGGTAAGTGTACTTATTTATTTATTTGTGAGAAATATTGTATTGTATTGTATTTAGTGTGGTACCGAACAGGTAAGTGTATTTTTAGAAATATGAAACAATACGTGTATTGTGATATAATATGTTCTGAAAGTTCAAATTTTAAAAATGTTTCTGAAAGTTCAAATTTTAAAAATGTTTCAGTTAATTCTCAATATTTAGCTTATTATGATTTTTTTGTCAGGTCTAAGTATTTTCAGGTGCAAAGTATAGAAAGGGATAATAATTTGAAACCTATTCGAGTTTGTATATGTATTTTTCAGAATAGTTTGAATAAGTCTGTGGTGTTAAAGGAGCATAATTAAGATGTCGCATGATAAGGTTTATGTTGTTAGGCTTTCTGAAAAGGCTAATCTTCCAAAGAGAAGTTCATTATTTTCAGCAGGATTAGATTTGTATAGTGCTTATGATTATATTTTACCAGCAGGAAAAAAACTTGAAATTAAAACAGATTTACAGTTTGAGTTTCCTGAAAAATGTTATGGAAGAATAGCATCTAGATCTAGTCTTTCTAAATATTATTCTATTGAAGTTGGAGCAGGAGTTATTGATGAAGATTATAGAGGAAATGTTAGTATTATTTTGTATAACTTTGGAAATTTAGATTTTCTTATTAAGGCTGGTGATAGGATTGCTCAAATTATTTTAGAGCGTTATTCAAATGCCAGTGTTTATGAAGTACAAGAGTTAAGCAAAACTGATCGTGGTTGTAAGGGGTTTGGTTCTAGTGGATATTGTTAAAGTGCTAAGGGTTTTATTTTACAAGTTAATAGGAGGTGAGGGAGTAGGAGAAGGTGAGGGAGGAGAAGGTGAGGGAGAAGAAAAAGTTTTAAAAGTAGTCATTTCAATTTCTTCTTGTACTACGCTAATAGATTCAAAGCTTTCAGAGTTTAGAGAATTGAAACTGCTAGTGTATTCAGAAGGTGCTTGTGCTTCATTAACATTAACATTAATATTAAATCGAGATCTCATATGAAGTGTGGTTCGCTGAATAGATCGAATTCTATATTGTTCAAATTTGTTTTGCCAAGTTTTTCTGAAAAGTTTATAAAGAATAAAAGATGTTAATATAATACCAAAAAGAACTAAGAAAGATAAGATTCCTGCTATAATATCAGCTACTGGTACGATATTTTTTGGAGTTGATTTGTCAATAGGTTTAGGTGTAGATGCGAAAGATGCGTTAGGTGTTTTTGGTTCATTTGAAAATGTTGTATTTATAGGTATAGTGACTTGTGGTTGGCTTGAACTGATAAATGTAGAGGTTTGCGCTAGACTTGTAGGATGCGGTTGGCTTGAAGTACTGATAGAGGTTTGCGACAGACTTAAAGTACTGATAGGTGTGGAGGTAGTAGAGGTTTGCGGTAGACTTGAAGTACTGATAGGTGTGGAGGTAGTAGAAGTTTGTAGCCGATTTGAAGTAATAGGTGTGGAGGCTTGCGATAGACTTGAAGTTTTGGGTGAGCTGAAAGTATAAAGTATTTTGCAAATAATAAATTACATACAGATTAATATTTTATAAAACTTTTGTTAGAAGTTAGGTTGGATATGATGCTAGATTTGTTGTTAAAGATATTAGTAGTTTTATAAATCTCTTGAAATTAGTGGACTTAGAGTTTGTTTGAGTTACTTGTGTTGTAGAAATGTTCTTCAGATGAATAAGTCTAATAGTTGACTAGTTTCAGAGCATTCATGAGACTTAGAGGACTTAGAAAATTTCTTAGTTTATAGATATTGCATTGAGATTACCAGACTTATAGATTGGTGACTGGTAAAGTTTCTGAGTTGGGTGACTTTTCACAGAATTCCTTTCTAGTATCTTTGACTTATTTTCTTGTGAGAAGGGCTCTAGAATTTTACTACAGAAAATATGAAAAGGTTTATCCATCCACGGTGGAATTAAATCTCTTAAGATTAGTGGACTTAGAGTTTGTTTTAGTTACTTGTGTTGTAGAAATGTTCTTTAGATGAATAAGTTTGATAGTTGAATAGTTTCAGAGCAATTGTGAGATTTGGACTTAGAAAATTTCTCAGTTTGTAGATATTGTATTGAGATTACCAGACTAATAGATTGGTGACTGGTATTAAATTGTGATAGGCTGAATAGGGATTATAAATATTAGTTTAGATAAAGCTATTAAAACATATGTTGCTAGATTTGTTGTTAGAGATATTAGTAGTTTTAAATTATGATAGGCTGAATAGGGATTATAAATTATATATTTACATGGACCAACTTGAAGTACGTGGCTGGCTTGAAGTAATAGGTGTAGAGGCTTGTGACAGACTTGTTGAAGTTTTGGGTGAGCTGAAAGTATAAAGTATTTTATAAATAATAAATTACATATAGATTAATATTTTTGTTAGAAGTTAGGATGGATATAATGCTAGATTTGTTGTTAAAGATATTAGTAGTTTTAAATGAAACTTAAGCAGTTAGCATGAGTGACTTTTACGTAACTATGATGTTTGTTGCTTTGTTTAATATTAAAAGGTTCAACTTAGTTTACCATATAGGAATGTTAGGAGGAAGCATGCTGTTTTATTTTTAGGTTTAGAGTGCATTTTAAGACCAATAACTTACATGGTATTTGGAAATGAAGATGCTGGTTTCATAGATGTAGTGGTTGTACTTAAATCATTAGTTTGAGTCTTTAATGCGTCAGTGAAATCGTGAGTTGTTTTTGTTTCAGTTAAATCAAATAGGGCATTAGTTGTCTTCAAGGCATCAGTTGTTTCAATTGCTGAGCTAAATAAAAAAATTACGATTAGTTTGGTTAATATAGTTAGGACGGTGCAAAGTGAATATTGTTTAAGGTAGAAGTTAGATGTCGCCACTGCTTTTGCAGTTAGCATGTGACTTTCACGAAGACTATGATGTTTAATATTAAAAGGAGGTTTAACTTACGTTTGTCATATAGGAATGTTAGGAGGAAGCATGCAGTTTATTTTTTTAGGTTTAGAGTGCATTTAAGACTAATAACTTACATGGTATTTGGAAATGAAGATGCTGGTTTCATAGATGTAGTGGTTGAACTTAAATCATTAGTTTGAGTCGTCAATGCGTCAGTTGTAGTTAAATCAAATAGGGCAATAGTTGTCTTCAAGGCATCAGTTGGTTCAATTGCTGAGCTAAATAAAAATTACGATTAGTTAGGTTAATATGGTTAGGTTGGTGTAAAGTGAATATTGTTTAAGGTAGAAGTTAGACGACGTTACTGCTTTTACAGTTAGCATGAGTGACTTTTACGTAACTATGATGTTTAACTTAGTTTGTCATATAGGAATGTTAGGAGGAAGCATGCTGTTTTATTTTTAGGTTTAGAGTGCACTTAAGACTAATAACTTACATGGTATTTGGAAATGAAGATGTTGGTTTCATAGAAGTTGGTTTTTCTGTTGCTTTTAATCTGAATAAAAATTAATGTTTAGAATTTATTCTTAAATTCAAAAGATTAGAAAACTTTGGATATGAAAGGTATTTATATAATGTTCAGAATTTAAGAAACTTGTTAAGCTAAAATTTAAGAAACTTAGAAGGTATTATATTTGAATAATTTTATACTGTTAATATTAAGTGAGTTAAGCCTATACTTACATGCATTTTCCTGCTTCGCATTGAAATGTAATTCCACTTGTTTTGATAACTGCAAGGAATGGGAAGACATCTATGTCGTATTTGATGAATTGTTGCTGTGATGCGGCGGGGGAAATTAGAAAGATTTGCGTAGTTCTTAGCGTTATGTGTGTGAAAGTTGTCGGTAAACAGTAGCAGATAAGCGTGTCCAAGTTGTCGGTTAAGGAGCAGTCGTTTCTGACAGAACAACCTAGAGTTTTCGTCAAAATGGTTAGGAAGAGAAGCAGGAATACTAGTTTGGTCGACATGATGGTTCTGCGCATTTGATTTACTTTAGAGATGAAGTGAGTGTTGGTCGGCGTGTTCTAGATTTAGATTTATCAATAAGTTTAAGGGCATTAATGTAAGAAATAGTTTCCATTGATTACGGGCTGTAACTTAGTCCACACTTATCAAGTATTTTTATGTAGGCTTGGCTTGGAGTAGATAAACTTGTCTGAGGTTCACTTGGTACTAAATAATTTGTGTTGAGAGGTTCCCTCTGGTGGCTAGGCATCAACTATAGACATGTGCTGGAAGGTTCCCTCTGGTGGCTAAGCATTAACTGTAGACAGAATAGAGACTTAGCTTTTACGCTGATTAGCTTTTACGCTGGGCGTTATTTGATTAATGTTTTGACTAGATTTGAGACATACTAGGGGGGGGGGTCTTTTTTATGCTTGAATTTATAGATTTTTCATTAAGTACCTTCTCGCCTGTGTTTGGTGTTAACCAATTTAGATTATATTGGTTTTTTGCCTAAGTTTAGACAGATGTCTAAAGACGATGTTAACACCTGTAGTAGAGATGAACAGTGTGACGTTAGGCCTTTAGGCTTAGTTTGGGTAATGTAGTGAGGGTTCCCCAGTGAATGACAACACTGTTCATGTCTTATTACAATAGGTAGCTAATGCCCTCTGGTGGATTGATGTTTAGACGCTTAGATAACTTAGGTATTGTCGTATCGCGTTATTTGTTTTCTGACCGCTTACGCACTTCATATATGTGACCGCAGGCGTCGCCACCTACGTTTTTATAGGCAATACGTTAGGTGGCGCAGCGGCGCTGTTTATCGGTGGATTTTAATGACAGGATCGGAAAGAAGAGATTTTGCCGCTTAGTCAAGCAATGCTTCTAAAAAGGGCAAGTTGCGCAAAATTACCTTATCTCAGCATAGCTACAGTGTTGTGGTGATGGAGCATTGTGCATCAATTGCACTGTGATAATTCTGGTACTTTAGAGAAACAGCCTTGGCAAAATGTGTCATAGATATGTTCAAGTAGTATATTGTGGTTAAGTTATGATATGGGTTAAATTTATATATTTGTGTTAATGTTTATTTTTAAGATATATAAGGCGTTTAAGGTAAGTTTATTTGAATATGCATGAAGCTTTGTGCTTAAATAAGCTTATGATTGTTATATTTGGTGTTTGCTTTTGCTTAGGAGGTAGGTGTACAGAGGATTAAAGATTGTTTTTAAGGCTTAAGGTTAGTTTACAAATGATTGTTATACATTTTGAGAAAAGTGTTTATGAGCCTTATTGTTCTTGTTATTTTTGTTTAGTTATAAATAAAGTATTAAAGGAAGGTGAAAATATAGGTAAGCTTATTGCTGCATGTCCTAATGGTACATTAATAGATTTTTCTAAAATAGAACAAATCACAGAATTAGTACAGGAATTGAATAGATTTCTTTTTAAATTAAGTTTAAAAAGATTAGTTTTGACATTTATTTTGAATAAATTTCCTAAATTAACACCAGAAGATGTAGATCAGTTAGAGATTCCTGGTATTTTGAAAAAAGATATTACTAATTTTGAGGAAGAGGAATCTAGGCAATTTGATGAAGTTGCAAATACAACAACGTTTGTTTTGTTGATTCGGCATCATGTTGGTTTTCGTGTTAAAATAGAACAAGTATTAGAAATTTTTGATTTTTGAACTTATATACATTGGTAGGTATGAGACGTGTGTTTTATTTTTATAGATATAGGTACGATACAATTAATAAGAAATTTTGTAAATTAGTTTGTTCATGTATAGATTGTCAGTTAATATTGGTTAATTTTCGATACAAGAAAGCATATAAACTGTTTTTTAATTTAAATCAAATTATTACAAGACATGAAATTCATAATTTAAGTGCTAAAATTTGCGAGTATTGCAAAGCTAAACCAGATTTTTATTTAACAATGTCTTCTGATTTTTTATTGGGTTATTCAGAATTTTTAATAAATATAGCTCAGATTTATCTTATTGTAATGAAACACGCCTCCTTTAGATTGGGTTACAAGTATCGATAGTATATATTAATGCAAGTAGATTATAGTGTAAACTTGGTTATTTTTGGTTTAAATTTTACTCCAAATATTCATTTTGATATTCCGTATATTTATAAAAGTATAAAGAATAGTTTTTTATATAGAGGATCATTAACTTGTAAAAATAAATTGTATACTTTGAAGATTACACGTAATGGATTTTGTTCAATTTATTTAAGAAGAAATTTTTCAAGTTTATTACCAAATATTAAGATAATAGCTTTAGAAGTTTATGAGTATATTAGGGACTTTTGTGAACAGGAAATAGTTAGTGTAAATATAACTCCAAAGAACATTCAAATTACCTTTCAACTTGTATTTAAAACAACACCGGATTTTAAGGTTTTTTGTATAAAAATTGCAGATTGTTTTGAAAAAGAATATGAATTTGAAATTAAAGAATCTAATTCTAGTGAATCTATATGGTTGCCTTATGTAAATAATAGTTCATATTTTTCAAGTTTACGTATCAAAATTAAAGGTAAAAGTAAATGTATTTTCACGTTTTTATATTCTTATAAAGGAAGTTGTTTAACTGATAATGTTTTAGATTTTAAAAGAGTTTGTGATAGTTTGAGATTGTGTTATTTAAATAATTTACATTTATGGCCGCCGGAGTGTTAGATAGGTTACTTTTGTTAATTATAGAATTTCTTTTAAGACATAATGAAGAAAATAAATTATTTTGGAATAAAGTTCGGACAGATAATTCACATTTTTTTAGTTTTTGTTTTCAACTTTTAACAGAATGTGAGAATGAAAGGAAAAAAATAAATATTCTTAAAGAAGAATTAAAGGTTGAACTTTTGTCTGCTTTAAGAAATCAAGATATAACGAGAAATTTAGCCTTTAGAATTTTATCTAGTGAAGATGAAACTATTAAGCTGGACTTGCGTTCTTCACAAAGTTCAATTATTCAGTGTCTTGTTGATATTCTTAGAATAAATATAACTGTTTATCGAAGTGATTCTCGATCATTTAATTTTACATGTTGTACAGAATTGTTTCGTATAGGTTCACCTTTTGTTATTCAATGGAGTAAAGTAGAAAATGCTTTTATAGAAGTAGCTTTAGATTATCATATGTCAAAATATAATTCATTAATTGAGTTTCCAAAACATAAAGTGAAAAGCAAAAAGCGTAAGCATGAATATAAAAGTGCTGAGTTTTTATCTTCTACTTCAGATTCAGATTCAGATTGTAAAAAACAAATACATGGTCAAAAAAGTACTTGTACGAAATCTTTAGGTTTTCATACTAAGAAAAAAGCAAGAGTTGAAAATTTTGAGAAAGCTGTAACTAAAGAAAAGGTTAATGATAGTGATTCATCTTTGGCTCGAGATTTGTCACTATCAGAAAGTGAAAATGATGATTATGATGATAAAGCTAAGAAATTGGAATCAGAATTAGAGCTTGAAAAAAGAGATGATTTTATGGGCGAACTAAACAAATTACAGCAATCTAATAATGATATGAAATTTCATAAGAAATCTCAGAAAAAAGATGTTATGGTAAATGTTTCAGAAACAGGAAAACATTTACAGGATTTTTCACCATATTCTGATTTGTATTCTGATAATTTTAATAAGATAGAATGTAATATAGATAAGTTTGTAGAAATAACTGAAAGGTTGAAAAAACACGCCTTAGTTCTTCAAAATAACTTACTGCCAGGAAATATTGAGAATTGCTTGTGTTGTCCTGTTCATTGTGCTCAAGCTTTAGTTAAGGCTACAAAAGATAAGCGAGGACCAAAAAAAAAAAATTAGAATGTTCATATTGTAAGAAAGAGTTTATATCTTTAAGTTTATTGCGTTTACATATTTTGGTTAAGCATTCTAATTATGATCCTGAGAATCATATATTTACACCAGTTCCTTTGAGATCTTCTTTAGTAATATTAAAAAAGTATCATCCTGATTAAATTTATTATATATTTATTTAGGAATTTCAAGTTGATAAAAGTAAGTATTTGAAATGGATACTGCTTGTTCAAAAAGTTTTGCTCGCTTGATGAAAAGGAGCTTGTATTTTTGTGCTTTAGTGTCATTTTATTTTGGTAAGTTAAATTTACCTTTGTTAATTGAAATTCCTAGCCAAGAATTTTTATCTGAAGATGAGTGTTTACAATTAATAGAAATATTAAGTGAAGAACTTACAGATGATGCATGTTTTTTAAAGTTGAAATATTTTTCTTGCGCGAGTCTTTTATTTTTTTCATCGTATTTTCAATGTGATATTGTTTTAGATTTTATTTATTTATCCATGTGGGAAAATGATAAAAAAATAATTGAAGTTTTAAGAAAGTCAATTTATTTTTATGGTTTAAAAGATTGTTTCACAAAGGTAGTTTTGGATTCAGTAGCATCGTATTTGTATATGTCAGTAGATGATGTGATTGATTTAGGACATTTATGGGAAATTAATAATAATAGTAGTCCTAATTGTTCAATGAGGTTGTTAGCTAAAAAGTTAAGAGATACTAGGCGGTGTCGTAGGTTACTTTTTTCTTTTTTTACATTACCTTGTGCTCAATGCCATTCACGAATTATTTTTAATTATAAAGGTTCAGATAATACAGTTTTTTTAAAGTGTTGTAAAAGACCTATTCATATTTCAAGATGTTATGAACATTTTATTTCTTCTAGTTTTGATTTGCAGGTTTATTGTCCCTGCTGTAGAACTCCTTGGCGAAATGCATTACCCCAAATAGAAACAGCTTCGAGGAAAAGGTGTTTAGAAGATTTTCTTATGCATATGAGAGATTATCCTAAACACATAAGAACATATTCTTCTTCAAAATTAATGCGAAATGTGAAAGTTCAAAAGGAAGACTGATGAGGCAAAGTGATTAAATTGTGATGTGATTAGGATTGATATTAGATTTTATAGATTTGTTTTAATAAATATTTAAAATGTTGCAGAACGAAGAACTAGAATCATTCAATTATACAGTAGTTTCAAATGTACCACATTCAGTAAGAGAAAATAAGACAAGTCATTTTTATACTGAAATACCAGCTACACGTGAATGTAAAGGTTACTGGGAAGTAGCCTTATTGGAGATTGATTTTTTGAAATCGTGGTATAATGTACCAGAGCATCCAGAGCAATCTAGAACTTATGTAATTGTGCGAGATATTTTTGATTTAAAAGACCAAACAGTAGAACAAATTAATTCATTAGATGAAGTTGTTCCTAATTCTATAAAAAAAGTAAATAAGGTATTTGCTTTAAAGTTTGGAAATTATGAAATTAAGGATATGATAAGTGAAATGAATGAAAAATTTGCTAAATTAAAAATGGAAGTAAATGAAGCTCAACCTACTTATAAAAATTATAAAAGATATACTAAACTTTATATTGATAATCAAAATTTAATTTGTACTTTATATGTAGGTACAGGAGATGTAGTTATTTTGTCTGAATATATTGCTACGGTTTTACGCTTAAATAATTGTGAAGGAATTAAAAAGTATACTTCAAGAGTTACTGTTAATGGTGAGAAAACATTTACAAATTTTATTGAGTTTAGAGGACCACCTTTATTGAAAAAGCCACCTTCTACTGAAAATGAATTAGATTCTGAAGGAAATCCAATAAGGGATGAAGAAATTTTAATAAAAGGTTTTAATGATGTAATATCTCTTAATAGGAAGGGACCATATAATGAGCTTTTTCAACCACAATATGGAAAAGATTATGTAGGAAATGGAGTTCCAGTTTTTCCAACAGACACTTCAAATATATACATTTATTCTAATATTGTTGATTATGAGTATGTAGGTAACATTCAAACAAAATTACTTAGAACTGTTAGGGCTAGTGGAGTATTTGGTGAACATATTAAGCACACTTATTCCCATCCATTGTATAAGAAATTAGCTTATGATAGGTTGCAGGATATAGAAATACAAATTAAAACTGATGATGGACAGCTTGTTAAATTTGAATATGGAATTGTTGAGTTAATTTTGCGTTTTAGAAGATTAAATAGATAAAAAAATAAAATGAATGAAATAAAGAAAAGAAAAGCTTTTGGTAAACTGTTAAGAAGTTATGATATAGTTCCTTTTCAGCGTGCTATAGATATAGAATTATTTTTTCAACGCAAGTTTAAAGTTTTATTAGAAAAAATTAAGAAAGGTTTATTGAGGCATGGTGGCATAAAATTTCAAATTAGTCTTAATGTTGTATTAGGTAAATATAAATTGGATACATCAAGGTATTATGAAATTAAACCTTGGTTTCAAAGCAATATGACTCAAGTTTTAACATTTTTATCTGTAAAAGAAAAAATGATACAAGCTATAAGAATACTTTTAGCATTTTTTGATGGGTTTATTCAGATGGGTTCAGGTTGGTTTTTAAAACAAATTAATGTTTTACGTTTATCAGTTTATAAATGTAATCCTTTTGGAGGGTGTGCATCTGTTTCATTACCAATTCCTAATAAACATTCTATTCTTAATATACGATGTTCTGATGACAAGTGCTTTTTGTATTCTGTGTTAGCTGCTTTTAAAAAGTGTGTAAATCCTAATAGATTTACATCTTATTTAGGTTTAGTAAGTTCTTTAAATTTAAAGGGTCTTTCTTTTCCAACTAAAATAAGTGAGATTCCAAATTTTGAGAAAAATAATAATTTAACGATAAATGTTTTTGGGTTATTTAGTCAAAATGAAATGGGATTTGTAAATAATACTAAATATTTACCGTATCCAATGTATATTTCAACAAGCTTTGATGATAAACATCGCAAACATATTAATTTACTTTTGTACAAAAATCATTATATGTTAATTCGAAATATTAATTCATTCATAACACCATTTTATTGGAAAAAAACAAGGTATTTTTGTAATAAATGTTTAATTTCATTTAGAGATAAAGTTGGTTTACAACTTCATAGTAAAGCAAATTGTACAAATAAAGTTTATACTGGACAAACTTATAAGCTTCCTTTAATAGGTGAAAAAGAAATGTTTCGAAATCTTTCACGACAAATAAAAAATCATTTTATTATTTATGCTGATTTTGAAACATTAAATAAAAATGTAAATAAGTTAAAAGGTAAGTCTATTATGAAAACAAGACATGAATTAAATGCAATAGGTATTTTATTTTTATCAAAGTATAGTAAGTATTCTAAACCACCTTTTCTTTATATTGGTCCTAATGTTCTTAAAAACTTTTTTGGATATATTTATCAAGTGCGTGCAGAGATATCTTGTATTTTTGAAAATGATAGAAAACCTTTAACTTTAAATTCACAGGATATTTTACATCTCGCTAAGCAAAAAGCTTGTTATCTTTGCGGAGTTTCTTTTGCTAATTTAGGAATTAAAAGAGTTATAGATCATGAGCATTTAGGTAGGGAAGGAAAAGGTAGAGATGTTAATTATGCTTGTAATAGATGTAATTTAGTATGTAGTGCATTGAAATTTACAAATTTTAAAATTCCTATTGTTATGCATAATGCTATGAACTATGATTTACATTTTATTGTTAAAAATATGTACAAGTATTTAAAACAACTTAATGTTCAAGTTATTCCGCGTTCATCAGAAAAGTTTTTAGCTATGTTTTTAGATAATTTTGTTTTTATTGATTCTTTTCAGTTTCTTCCAAATTCATTATCTAATCTTGCTGAATTATTAGTTAAAAAAGATACATTAGATTTAAAAGAAACTAAAAAGCATTTTAAGGAAAAGATGTTACCATATGTTATAAGAAAGGGAGTTATGTGCTATGACTATATAGATTCGTGGGAAAGGCTGGATGAGAAGGAATTACCTTGTCGTGAGGCATTTTTTAATAGTTTAACTAATCAAAGTATTTCTTCTTTAGATTATGATCATGCAATTAAAATGTTTAAAATTTTAAAGTGTAAGAATATAAAAGATTATTTAAGACAATATTTAAAAATAGATGTATTACTATTAGCTGATGTTTTTGAATCATTTAGGGAAAAGTCATTAGATTTTTATGGATTAGATCCAGCTAAATATTTAACAGCTCCATCTTTGAGTTATGATGCTATGATGAAGTTTACAAAGGTTAAGTTTGATTTAATTAATGATATTGACATGTTTAATTTTTTTGAAGATGGTATTCGAGGAGGTATGACAAATGTAGTTCAAAGATTTGCAAAAGTGAGAAAAGAAACTGAGCATATAGTTTATTATGATTGTAATAATTTATATGGATTTGCTATGGTACAACCTTTACCTTACAAAAATTTTGCTTGGGTTGATCCGAGTAAATATGATAGTTTTGATGTAACTAAAGTTCTTGATGATGCTCCTATAGGATATATTTTAGAGGTAACTTTAGAGTATCCTGATTATTTACATGATTTTCATAATATGCTTCCTTTGGCTCCTGAAAAGCTTGCAGTGAATTTTTTTCAATTGTCTCCATATGCTAAAAATATTTTGGAAGGTTTAGGTAAACGCTATACTAAAAGCTGTATGAAATTAATTTCAACTTTATGTCAAAAGGAAAAGTACATTATACATTATAGGAATTTAAAATTGTATTTAAGTTTAGGTTTAAAAATTTCTAAAATTTTTAGGATAGTATCCTTTTCTCAGTCATGTTGGATGAAACCATATATTGATTTTAATAACCAAAAGCGGAAAGAGGCTACTTCAGATTTTGATAGGGAATTTTTTAAACTTATGAATAACTCTACGTTTGGCAAATGTATGGAAAATGTAAAAAGAAGAATTAAAATGGTATTAACAACAAATCAAAAGTCATGTGCCTCTATGATTAAAAAGCCTCTTTTTCATTCTTTACATATTTTTAATTCAAATTTTGTTGGGATACAGTATAAGAAAAATATAGTAGAATTGAATAAACCTATTTATATTGGTTTTACAATATTAGATTTATCGAAAATGCATATGTTCAATTTTCATTATAATGTCATTTTAAAAACATTTGGTTTAAAATCTGTTCAGCTTCTTTATACTGATACTGATTCACTAATATATTATATAGATCATAAACATTTTTATAGATTACTTTATGATATTAGGGATTATTTTGATTTTTCAAATTTAGAAACAAATAATTTATTATATTCTTTAAAAAATAGAAAAGTGTTAGGTAAATTTAAAGATGAAACAGCTGGAGTAGAAATTAAGGAATTTGTTGGTTTAAGACCTAAAATGTATTCTTTTCTGTTAAATTCAGGAAAGAATATAAAAAGAGTTAAAGGAATTAGAAGGAGTTGTGAAGACAAGCTTTTACATTCAGAATTTAAACAAGTTTTAAAAGAAGCATCTGAATCTTTTGCTACCTTTCACTGTATACGCAGTTATAAGCACGATGTGTTTACTTTAAAAGAAACAAAGTTAGCTTTATCGCCTTTTGAAGATAAACGTTGGCTTTGTTCAGATGGAGTGCACTCTTTAGCATATGGAAATTATAAGTTAAGGTCTAAAAAAAGAGTAAAAGAAGAGGAAGATAAAACAATATGTAAAGTTCAAAGGAAAGCATAGGAAATATTCCTGTGATTAGTGATTTTATAGTAGGTAAATAGTAATTTTATAGTAGTTATTAGTTTGTTTATTAAATATAGAATTAATTATGGCTTCAAAGGAGGAAACAATATCACGTTATGTTTTGTCTTTTGGAAGAAAGAAAAGACTAGATTTAACAATATTTAAAGCAGAAGTATATGTTCATTTCAGTGATTTGTTGAAAGATAATAAAAGTTTTACAGTAACTAAGGACGAGTTAGGTGAGTTGTTTGGGTTAAAGAGGAAAATAGCTAGAAGACTAAAGAAATTAGATCATGAGGCAAGAAAGCAGAAGAAACAGAAAAAATTAAATGATTTTTCTACTGATGAGGACAGTGAAATAGAGGAAAAGAAGAAAAGTAAGAAACAAGCTAAAAAACAGAATACAGAGTTGGAAAAAATTGGAGTTTCTAGCGAAGAAGATATGCAAAGTATAAGTTTTTAAATGATTAGGTAGATATATATTAAGCTTAATAGAATAGTATTGCAGCAAAACTAGCTTGTGATTAGCTAAATTTTTGGGATTTAAGCAAGCCTAAAGGTGAGCATTAATGTAAGTTTACATTTTATAAATATTTAAACAGAAATTTTTAAGATGGAGGTGTGTTTTTATTGTGGTAGTGAGGAATCTTTGGTTCAGGGTAAGAAGTACTGTATTTCTTGTGAAGATAGTCTTTTTAAGGAGTGCATAAGATGTCATAAGCCTTATGACCATCCTAGATATTTTCAATTAGACTTAAATAGATGCAATTCGTGCCAAAAGAAATATATAAAGGAAAAGGAAAAAAATTTAATAAAACAGAGTGAAAAGAAGTCTTTAAATGAAGAAAGTGATCAAGAAAGTGATGCAACAGTGCAACTGTTTTCAAAGTTTGATGAAAGTGAAGAAGATATAACTAAGAAAGTTGATGAAGATATTCCAAAAAAGGCTAAGAGAAAGTTTAAGAAGAAGGAAATTCAAAATAATGAGGTTGATGAAGAAAGTGAAGAAGATATAACTAAGAAAGTTGAAGACATTTCAAAAAAAGCTAAGAGAAAGTATAAGAAAAAGGAAATTCAAAATCAAAATGAGGTAAATCAGGATGAGGAAAATGTAGCTAAGAATAATGAAAATGGAGAAACTGTAGCAAAGAAAAAGAAGGTTACAGGAGGTAGAGCTAAAAAAAATATTGAAAATGCTTTTAATATGAAGAATGAAGAAACTACATTTGTGAAGCAAAAAAATTTAAATGCTAAAAATCAACAAAATAAGGATGCAATGGTATATGGATTAATTCCATTAATGGTTATAAGAAATGACAAAAAAGGAAAGAATTTTTTTAATATAATTCAATAAGTAGTTATATTATATTATTATATTATATATTATAATGAATGCACATGAAATAAATGTTTCATGTTCGTTTTTTTGTGGAGGTGTTTTGCTTCTTGGATAACCGAAGCAAAGTGTAAATATGTATAATACATGTCAATATTTATCTTTTTTATGGCGTTTATTGTATTGCTTGTGCATATGTTTGGAGTCCCGACTTTGCACAGCTTAGAAGATAGACGTTGTAATTTAGGGTAAATGACAGTTGAATAGTATAAATTAGTTAAGCTTAATGAATAGTATAAATTAGTTTAGCTTGAAAATAAACAATGTAATATTATAAATAATTTTGCTTAAGATAAGATTAGAATGTAAAGGTAGATGTGTATTTAAAATGGCAATGAATCAAAGAGATAAGTTAAATGTACTTATATCTATTTATTTTAATTCTAGGCATCCTTCTTCATTTTCTTCTATTAATAAGTTATATAAAGCTGCAAAACGTGTTAATGAAAATATAACTTTAAATGATGTTAAAACTTTTTTACAAAATACAAGAACTTATACTTCTTTTAAACCAATTATAAAAATTTTTTTAAGAAGAAAAATAATAGTAAGAGGTAAAAATGATCAATGGCAATTAGATCTAATAGTTCTTCCAAAGTTGAAACAATACAATGATGGAAACATTTATATATTAGTTGCAATAGATTGTTTTTCGAGATTTGCTTATGTAGAACCAATGAAATTAAAGACTTCTAGCACAACTAAATTAGCATTTGAAAAAATATTAAAAAGAGCTAAAGTGAAACCTAGAATAGTTCAAACAGATTTAGGTTCTGAGTTTAAGGGAATTTTTAGTCGCTTTTTAAAGCAAAATAAAATACATCAATTTTCTACTTTTCAAGATCCCAAATGTGCCATAGTGGAAAGATTTATAAGAACTTATAAAAATAAATTATTTAGATTTTTAAAAGCAAAAAAAACTAAAAGATATCTTAAGGCTTTACAACCTATTGTTTCAAGTTACAATTGTACAAAACATCGAACTTTAGGTATAAGTCCTATTGAAGTTAATAAAAATAATCAGCATGACTTATGGTTAAAACAATATAAAGATCATCTTTATTCTAAAAGAATAGATTTAAACTTAAAAATTGGAGATAAAGTAAGATTAAGTAAATATAGAAGGACTTTTAATAGAGGATTTTTATCAAATTGGAGAAAAGAAATATTTAAAATAGCTTTTATATTAAATACAAAACCTGTAACTTATGTTTTACAGGATAGAAATAATGAATTATTACAAGGAGGAGTATATAAAGAAGAAATGTCTAAAGTAAAAGGTTGAATATTAATTCGTGTAAGATTACAAGGAGGAGAGGAGTATATAAAGAAGAAATGTCTAAAGTAAAAGGTTGAATATTAATTCGTGTAAGATTAAGGAAATATTTACAAAATTTAATCCGTGTACAATGGCGTTTGAAGGTCAATTTACTATTTTTGATGCTAGATTAAAAACACCATTTTCATTAATAATAGCTGGACCAAGTAATTGTGGAAAAACTACTTTTGTTATTGATTTGTTAAAAAATGATTCAAGGATAGTTGATAATGAATTTGATTATATTCTATGGTTTTATGGAGAAACTTTTCCACGTGATCCATATTTACAATTAAGAAATGTTCAATTTTATAACGGATTACCGGAGTCTTTTAATAGTTTAATAGATTCTAATAAAAGAGGACTAGCAATTTTTGATGATTTAATGGCTGAATGTGGAAATAATAAGTTAGTTTCAGAATTTTTTACCAAGCGAACACATCATGAAAATGTAAGTGTTATTTTTATTTCGCAAAATTTATTTCATGATGGTAAGGAAAGAAAAAATTTAACTAAAAATGCTACCTATTTATGTATTTTCAATTCGCCATTAGACCAAACTATAGCTTATTCTCTTGCTAGAAAATTAATGCCTAAGAATCAACGCTGCTTTGTTAATATATTTACACATGCTGTTGATAGACCGCACGGCTATTTATTTATAGATGGCCATCAACAATCACCTAAAAATGCTATGTTTCGTACAAATATGTTTGGAGATGTTCAACATTGTTTTACTTTGAATAGAAGTTAAATAACAAATACCATTAAGATTATGTACTTGTTGAATAGAAGTTTAATAACAAATACCATTAAGATTATGTACTTGAAAGAAGACAAAAAAAGAAAGCAATTTTATTGTTTGTTTGACAAAGGTATAAAACAAAATTGAAATATTTATTTATTTGTATTATTATTATTAGTTTACATTGAGTCACGATTAATTTTACACACTAAAGAAATGTCTTTAAGATTATGTACATAATAAACTTAAATTATTTAAAGTAAAATGGGTAGGTTAAAAAAGACAAAGAAAGAAAGCTATGCTCATAAGCATAGACATTTTCTTGTTTTAGTATGTGAGGCACATAGCAAAAAGAAGAGAAATAGAATTCTTGATTCAGCTGATGCTGAAGATATTTATGCAATTTGTGATTGTGTCTATAATGTTTTGAAAGGAAATATACCTATAAAGAAGTCACATTATCATAAGTTAAAGAAATTTAAAAAAGTTTTAAGAGAAGTGGTAAAACAAAAAATGCCTTTTAAGAAACGTAAAGAAGTTTTAAAACAGAAAGGAGGATTTTTACCACTTTTACTTCCGATTATAGCTGCATCTGTTGCAGCAGGTATAAGTAATGCATAATATTGATTAATTTTTGTATGATTAACAAGAATTAACTTGAAATTAAAATTACCAAAATGGCTACTTTTAAAGAAAGTATAATAATTCCTTATGCAATGTTTAAAAGCTGTACCTTTAGTGAAGAAGTACCTAGTCATAATGAACTTTATACTTTAAAAAGACAAAAAGATTTAATGCAGGAGCGTATGTTTAATAAAAAGCCTTATTCTGTTCATACAACATATATACCACCTCCTGTAAAACCAGCTTTAACTAAGGATTTAAATTTAGAGGGAAGAACTGAAGATGATAAAAATAATTTAAAGCCAAGTACTTTTAAAATATTAAAAGGAATTTCAGTGTCACAAAGACCAAATGCACAAAGTATTTTAGATAAAATTTTGGAAAATAATGGAACATGGAATGCTGAGGGAGAAATAAATTTACAGGGCAAAGTTATTAAAGGTTCAAATATTTTAAATATAATGAAATTTTTTTCAAAAACAAAACAATTCGAAAAGGAACCTCGAGGTGTTGATCAACTTTGGGAATTTTTACAAACAGTAAAAGTACCAAAATCTTGGTTTAAAAATAAACCTGAAAGTTTTCGAAAAAATAAAGATGATGAATTTCTTACTCCTGCTAAATATCCTCTTGAAGAAACTGAAAGAGAAAAAATTATGGAAACTATTAATAAATCTTTAAGTCAAGATGAAGAGGATAAATTAGATTTTGCTGGTCTTCCAGATCAAGATGATTTTTATACGCCTATTTCAAAAAACCGTGCTAACATTGATATTGGTGAAATAGAAGAAAAGTTACCTTCGCCTACATTTGAAGAAAAGTTACCTTCGCCTACATTTGATCAACCAGAGGTTGACATTTTTGATTCTTTAAAAAAGAAAAAGAAAAAGAAATCTATGAACAAACCATATCAAGACAGGATTTTTTCAGGCAGTAAGAAAACAAAAGATAGTGCAGAGGAAAGATCAAGGTTTGGAAGAAGAATTAAACATACTTCAAAATGGGATGCATGGAAACCAGCTGAAAAGTAAATTACTTTAAGATTAATCTTAAATCTTAAATGAATCAAATGTTAGCGTTTTTAATGTTTATAAAGTTAAAAGTATATAATAATTAAAATGCAAAAATATTGTGGAGAAAATCATGCTTGTGACTATAAGCATTTTTTTGATGAAAATAATTCTCGATTTTTACAAGAGGGTTATGGATATGGAGGATATTCTTTTATTCCTCCATTTATTGGAGTTCAGAATCAAAAAGGATATGGTATAGGAAGTATTTTTTCAGCAATAGCGAAGTCAGTTTTGCGTTTAGCTAAACCTGCAGCTAAATTAATTAAACCAGCTTTAAGAATGGCAAAGCCAGCTTTAAAGAATGTTGCCAAAACAGCTAAGCGTGAAATTATTAAGAGAGGGAAAAAAGCTGGAATGACTGCTGTTAAGAAAATTATTCAGGGTCAAAGTGCTAAAGAAGTTTTGAAAAAAGAGGCAAAGAAACAGTTGGAAGAATTAACAAAAGATTCTGTGGACTATATTTCTGACAAAATAAAGGAAAAAATATCAAATAAACAAAAAAGAAAAAATCAGTCTAGTTTTAAAGAAAATAAAAGAAAAAAGAGGAGAGTAACTTATGATTCTGAAGAAGAAGATATATTTAGCTAAATCTTCTTAAGATAAGATCTAAATCTTCTTAAGATAAGATCTAAAACTAGTTTGATAATTTAATGTATAATTTAAAAAATGGCTATGCATAAAGATTCTTGTCTGTGTGTTGATTCAAGTTATGATTATTTTAATATTCCACCAACAGATGCAACATCTAGAACAAGTTTTTATTCAAAATTATATTCAATTAGTAATGTAAGTCAAGGTGGCCCTTTAGAGTTTGCATTTAAATCAAATAAAGCTGATTTTATAGACTTGTCTCAAACATTTTTACATCTTACTTTAAAAATACTAAAACCAGATGGAACTGCACCTGCAAGACCTCCAGCACAAGGAGCTCATGCAGGTGAAATTCCAAATCCATCAAAAGTATTTCCTGTTAATTATTTGTCTGGAGCCTTATTTAAAGATGTGGAAATTTATATAAGTAATAAGTTAATAACTAGTAGTGATACTCATTATGCATACAAGGCTTATATAGAATATCTTTTAGGTTATAAACGTTCTGTTCTTGAATCTTTTGGAGAACTTTCTGGTTTTTTTTTAGATGATAAAGATTTTAATGAAGTTGAAGATTTTGATGATACTCATAATACTGGTGCAAAGAAAAGATTTCTTACAACACAATATGGTAAAAGTTTTCAACTTATTTGCAAAATTCATAATGATCTTTTTAATCAACCTAAAAAATTTCCAGGTGATGTAGATATGAAAATAAGATTGATTAGAAATGAGGAAAATTTTGCATTAATGGCACAAAGCGCTACAAGGCAATATAAAATAGAAATAGAAGATGCTGTTTTATTTGTTAAAAGAGTTACTTTAGATGATGTTTTTTTAAATGAATTAGATATGGCACGAGAAAAAAATAAACTTATGAAATTTCCATTTAGAAGAGTTGAGTTAAAGTATTCAACTCAAGGTCCAAATAGATCGATATTGCAAGAAAATAGAATGATTTCAAATGGTGAACTTCCTAAAAGAATAATTGTGGGATTAGTTGATTCACGTGCATGGGATGGGAGTTTAACTCACAATCCATTTAATTTTCAAAATTTTGGGGTTACAGATATTGTTTTGCAAAGGGGGAAAGATATTTCACCTTTTTGTGAAATGTCAAAATTAGATTTCGATGAAGATAATTTCCATGAAGCATACACAGCAATGATGTATGCAACAGGGAGATTATTTTCAAATAACCCTGTGAGTATAACGCCAGATGAATTTAAGAATGGTAATACTTTGTTTTGTTTTGATTTATCTAAAACCGCACCAAATGCAAATAGTTTTGAGTTGACTGAAAGTGGTACAATTAATGTAATTGCAACATTAAAAAATCCTGTTGCTCATGGAATAGTTATGATATTTTATAATGAATATGATAGCATGCTTGCTTTAGGTCCTGCAAATCAGCCTGAAGTAATTTCAAGTTTACTTTAATGTAAAAATGTACGGATATGAAATTGAAAATATTTTGAAAAGTAATTGTGTAACTTCCAGTATTTTTAAAGGTGTGTATTCATCAAATCGATTACCATGTTTAAAAGGTATCAAATATCCTGCAGCATATATTGTTAATACTGATGAAGATTATAAAGCTGGTGAACATTGGGTAGCATTTTTCTTAAAGTCACGCAAAGCCTTACCAGAATACTTTGATTCATATGGGTTAAAACCTTTAAAAAGATATTTTAGAATGTTTATTAAGCAAATAAATAAAACGTATAGGTATAATACACAGGCTTTGCAATCTATATTATCTAAGGTCTGTGGTGAATATACTGTATATTATGTTTTTCATAAAAGTAAGGGAAAAACTTTAAAAGAAATACTTAAAAAATTTTCTGATAATAGATTAAAAAATGATTTACTTGTAAAGCGTTTTGTAAAAAGGCTGCAAAGAAAAAAAGTAGAAGGAAAAAATCAATGTAAAGCTGGTTATTTATGTTCTAAACATATGCAGAAAGTGTTGAAAAAAATAGTAGTCTCATTATGAGGCAATACATAAGGTTATAAATTTTATTAAGATTAATGATTTATTGCATTATATATATATGTATTGAAATGGAAGCTTTATCCAAAATGGATTTAAAACCTACTCCAACAAAGCTTGGTTTTGGAGGGTTAACTTTAACACTAGTAGTTAGTTTGATTGTTATAGGTTTAGAGTTAAAGAAACCAATATTGCAACCTGAATATGTATTTTTGGATTGTATGATGCTGTCACAAAAAATGAAGGGTAAAATAATTGAAAAATTATTTTTAAGGTGTGAAAATAAAAAACTTATTCAACCTCTATTAGATAAACCGACTGCAAGGAAATATATGTCAAACAAATTAGATACAAATATTTCTACCGTTTGAACATGTATGCAAATATTTTTATGTTTGAAAACTAGCTAAGGTTACAAGAATTTATATAAATTTGCTAAAGACAAGCTTTATATATTCAAATGTAAATAAAAGAAAGTTTACAGGTTAATATTAGTATTAGTAATTTATTTTGTTATAATAAAATAATAATTTGTTATAAGTATGCTCGGCTTGAATTTAAGAAATGTTTTTAATATTATTATTTGATTTAAGTTTTAAATATTTAAAAATTGTTTGTCTTCAACCTTTTAAAATTTTAACATGTATTATAATTTTAAATTTGTGTAGTCAACCTGTGATAGTTGACTAAAGTGTAACCTAAACTGTGTGACTAATGAAGTTGTATGTAAAGGTTATCACGATGGAAAGAAGTCTTCCAGCGCGGTTACCATAAGCTTACAACTGGACTGATCAGTAGATGAAAGAAGTAACCTTGACTGGTGGTACCTTGACTGGTGGTCCTGGGGTTGCTATGAGAAGTGACTGGACCTTGGCTCACCAGTAGATGAAAGAAGTAACCTTGACTGGTGGTCCTGGGGTTGCTATGAGAAGTGACTGGACCTTGGCTCGCCGTGAATGAAGTTCGCTTAAAGGTTATTACGATGGTTAGCAGAAGTGCCTTCCAGCGCGATTGCCTTGAGCTCAAGTTTTGGCGACTACAGATGTATGGTTACTTAAACTGAACTAATAAGGACTTAATTGTTTGAAGGATGAAGCCTTGAAACAAATGCCATTATAGTCTTTGGTTAAGTACATTTAAATCTACTGAGTATAAATAAGGTCACATTAAGTTTGGTTACTGATGTTGGAATATTAAATGATGAAATAAAAACTGCTAAGAGTGATTACTGATGTTAAAATATTAAAACTGTTAAGAGTGGTTCGTTACTGATGTTGATTTGTTATTGATGTTGAAATATTAAAATTGTTGAAATATTAAAACTGTTAGAATGTAAGTAGATTCAAGCCGAGTTACCTATAACATTTATAAACCTATAACATTTATAAAATAATTAAATTGAATAAATAAACCTGTAAAGTTTCTATAATTTACTTAAAGGTAGATGCGCTTTTTAATAAAAAAGGTTATTACAACAAAAAGGTTATGTTTGTAATACAAAAGAACTTACAACATGTATTGTACTTATGAAATCCATGGAGATGTGATACTTGTGATGAAATCCAAGGAGATGCAATACTTGTGAAAATCCAACGAGATGTGAATGTACAAAAATGAAATTAAGTACTTATGAAATCCAAGGAGATGCAATTAATACTTGTGAAAATCCAAGGAGATGTAAACCAAGGAGATGTGAATGTACAAAAATGAATTAAATATGAACATAACCACAATTTATGATTTATGTTTTTTGTTATTATATAGAAACACCATTTTTAATATACGTTTAATTTCGATATTGAAATAAACTTATATGATATTTAGTAAATACAAGCAAATCTTAACGATTAGATATTTAGTAAATACAAGCAAATTTTAACGATTTAGTAAATACAAGCAAATCTTAACGAGATTAAGACTACACGAAATACACGAAAAGCGATGACGTTTTCTCGTCAACATGAGAGGCTATACAAGCAGGGTTAACAAATTTATTGATTTAGAAGATTTATAAATTAATATAGTATATTTCAATTTATTTTCGATATTGAAATAAACTTATATGATATTTAGTAAATAAGGCTATGCCCTAGATTAAAATAATTTTTCCTTAGCCGTGAGTAGTAAACCCCAAGGTCGAGTTCAACTCGTTGGCGCGAAATGCGCGCATAAATGAGCCCTAGCTAGAGCCGATAAACCCTGCGCATTTCGCGCCACGAGTTGAACTCGACCTTGGGGTTTACTACTCGCAGACGGGTAAAGTTTGTTCTAGCTACTCTATTGGTCATGTGGAGTAAGTATGGCTCAAAGGTGAAATTGTTTTTAAATTTGTTATAAGTACGTAGCTTGTTTCTTTCACCATTAATCCTGGCATCTTGATTTATAGTATTTTCCCATTTCTTTGAGTAGAGTTCTTTCAATTCAGTTTCCAAAACTTTTACTGTGCTGTTGGAAGGTTTTTCATTACTGTCCTTGTTGCTATAGGTATTCCACATGTCCTGCAATTCTAGCACCTCACACATCATATATTTTATATTATTTAACCAACATTGTATACCGGAGTCAGTCATGCATACATTTGCCTTATATGTGTCTACTACTAGGGGCTTATTACAAGTAGATTTTATTCTAACCCAGTTTTTAAATATCTGTCTCCATATGAACGTGGAGATGGGGTATTCAGCTAGCTCTCCCCTGGTTGCTAGAGTGCTGGTCTTTCTATGTACACCCAAGCAACATTTATAGAATCTGGTGCTAGTTTTTTCAAAGTGTAGACTGTCAATTTTCATTATGTTATTTAGTCCAAGTTTAAAGTAGTCAGCCTTACATACAAAGCCCCCCCATACCTCACAGCTGTATGTCAGTATTGGCCTGATCATGACTTCAAATAACTTTTTTATTTTCAAGATTGACATATTGGAGTGTTCTGTTATTTTGCGTAGCTTAAAAATTGCTTTCAGGCCTTTCTGTGATAAGGCCCTAGCTGCACATGTAAACGTACCTGAGGTTGATAATACTATACCTAGGTAGATATGACTAGAGACAATTTCAATGTTATCGTTGCCAATGTAGAACTTTGATGTTTTGTTTATACGGCCTGTTTTGTTAAAGATTATCACTTTCGTTTTTTTAGGGTTAATATTTAAGCGCCACTCTTGACAGTATTCCTCAAGTTCATTCATGCATCGTTGCAGTCCTGCTGGTGACTCAGATAAAAGGACTAAGTCATCTGCATACATTAAACAGCTGACACTTTCTGTATGGATCAAAAGTGGCTTACAATCTTGGGTAAAACGAAGTGGCAGATCGTGTATGTAAAAGTTAAATAAAGTTGGGCTAAGAACACAGCCCTGTTTCACTCCAATGTCACAGGGAAATTGATCTGTGAGGCCTCCCCCCAGCTTAACCGATATTTGGGTATTTTTGTAGATGTTCATTAACATTTTCCCCATAGGACCTCCCACGCCATTCTTTAGTAATTTATACCAGAGTCCCTCTTGCCAGACAGTATCAAACGCCTTGCGGAAGTCCACAAAGCAGCTATAGATCTTATTTCCTTTGGCAAAGTATTTGTCACAGAGTGTTTTTAGAGTCAGTATGTGGTCGCCAGGTCGGGAGTTGGGAGTGAAACCTATCTGGTATTTGGATAGAAGGTTATTTTCAGAAAAAAAGGTATTTAGTCTGTTGTTTAAAACTGAACAAAACAGTTTCCCCAAGCAGCTCATGATTGAGATGCCTCTGTAGCAATTTGGGTCAGAGACACTTCCCCCTTTGTGAAGCGGTTTTACTATACTAGAGCACCAGGCTAGTGGATAGTGGCCTGTGTTGAGTACTAGGTTAAAAAGCTTTGTAATTGCAGGGCAAAGGACATGACTACCACACTTCAGCATTTCATTTTTTATCATGTCTGACCCACTGGCCTTTTTGTTTTTTAGTTTAATAATCGATTTCATAACTTCCTCGCCTGATATCTTGAAGCTGAGGTTATTGAAAATCTTCCAGTTACCCGCATCCTGAATGTATTTTTTAACTTTCTCTGAGGTTTCATCATTATACTCCCTGCCTGCCATAAGTGTTTTAAAGTGTTCTACCCACACTGATGCATCAATAGCATCTGTGATATCTTCAGTCTTGTCCTTATACATACTGTCTAACTTTTTAATAATTGCCCAGTATTCTTCTGCATCCATAGATGATAGTGTATTAATCCTGTCTATTGCTTCTGTCTTGAATTCTCTCTCTTTCGATTTGACTAGTCGTTTTACATATTTTTTACTTTTGTATAATCTGACCCTTAACTCCCTATCTCTTGGGTTTCGTTGTACTTCCCTCCCTAGCTGTCTAAGCTCTCGTAATGCTTTGTCGCAGTCTTTATCAAAGAACTTGGGCCTTGCTCTTTTCTTCCCTTTTGCATTGTTTCGCTTTATCTATAGTGCCTTGCGAGCTGCGTTAACAATATTGTCAGTTAAATGATTGCAAGCTTCTTCAACCCCTTCAGCATTGGCATCATAGGTCGATTCTATGAATGCTCTAAGCTTCTGACTACCTGCTGCAGTCCTACAATTAAGTTCATTTAGAAATAGATGGCTTTTTGCTTCTTCCCATATAAAAGCATCTGGTATTTTCTTAAGGTCTTCATCTCGGGTATGGCCCTGTACCCAGGTTCCAGTTTTTAGGACCACAGCTATGGGGCAGTGGTCAGAACAAGGTAGGTATTCCTCCACTTTGAAAAAAAGTATATTATCATATAGTGTGTGATGGCACAGGGCATAGTCAACGACTGTTGGTATTTTACAGTTTCTGCCATAGAAGGTGTAAGACCCAAGTACATCCCCAAGTTTCCTACCATTTAACACTCTCAGGCCAGAAGCAATACAAATATCAAGAATGGCTTTGCCTCTGTCATTGATGGTACTTCCACATTGGTTTCTTCTTTTTGGTATTTCCCTATCGGGAACATAGTTTTGGGGGACATGAGGTAGATTATGGTTAGTGTCCCTATCATTTACAACATAGTCATACCCAACCCCTGTATGGCCATTTAAATCACCTATAATCATAACTTGCCCTTTTGATGAGTAGTGTGTTAAATCCCTCTCTACTTTGTCAAGTGTATCGCTCCCATAAATCCCAGCACAGTTGTCTGGCTGGGCATACACACATGCAACATATATATCTTCGATAACTTGAAAAAACATTTTACACATCTTGAACCAAAGGTATTCAGTTTCATTATCTACTTCTAAAATTTTGATACCTGGTGCTAATTCATTCCTAACTAACAGAGAAATACCCCCATAAAAACATTTCCCCTCCTTTTTTCTACATATAGAGTGCGACTGATAGCCCTTAAGTGATACTTTCTTGGCTTGGGAGGCACTCAGATGAGTCTCTATAAGGAAAATAATGTCATGTTTGTCTAAGAAACCCTGTATGCTAGGGTCAGCCGTTATCAATGAACCGTCCGTGCTATGTTGGTCTTTCAGTCCATTGACATTCCAGGAGGCAATGGAAATGGCCCTCCTTTCTCGCTTCTTCATGAGTTATAAAAAGGTTATTTATGCAGAGAGAGACAAACAGTTAGTCGTATCAAACATTGTATAGCACCATTATCTCGTAGCACCATGATAACGGATAGGTTATATAAAAAAGAACATTCTGGGCCTCTCTGATTTTCTGGATTATCAGAGGCCCTCCCAGTCACATATCTGTCAGTGATTTTCTGTCATATATAGAAAGTTACGTTGCAATTTCTGCGATCAGAGTCTTCATGTTAGCCACCAGTACACACATTCCTTGGTTGGAGAGGTGTACTCCGTCAACAAAGAATTTGTCAACAGGCCTACCATTTCTAGTAAAGCTGCCATAGTTGTCGAGGATATTTATCTGTCCCCCCCATTCTCCACCAAGCTCATTCTGTACCATCGCGTTGATAAGCCTGATGTTTTCATTGTGTCACGGGTTGTCAAGGCGAGGTGGTGGTAGGGATAGGATCAGCTTTCCCCTTTTATGAGATTGTTGGAAGCTCCTTACTAGTTCCTTTACGTCTGATAGGCACCTCTCTACCGGCGACTGGACAATGTCGTTTGTGAGTATCTGTGCCACTGTAACATCTGGGTTGTAGTCAGAGGCACTGATTGCTCGAGCACATGTGGCAATTACCCCCGCCGTTGATTTCTTTACCTTCATGCCTCCAATCCTCTCTGGGACTAAGTCACGCAGCAGGCTGTTTCCTACAATGTGCACTTTGATGTTCCTTGTTGGCTTGTATCCCTCCTTTGTTGTTTTCCCCTTCACTTCAGTCCAGTCCCATCCAGCGCCCTCAATTGGTCCCTTATCATATCTGTTTGCCGTGCCGGTTTTCTGTGTCCTTGTACTTCCTTTTGCGTGTTGGCTGGTGGGGGTTTCTGTATCATTCCTGTTTCCCTGAGTTTGCATCTTGCTGTGGGCTGGACCCAGTTTTTCTTCTCTGAGTTCCATTAACAGCATACCCATCTTGTTTACTCCCTGGCCGTTTCTGTCAACCCCCCAGAAGGGGCTACCTGCGATTTCTACTATCTTGGAGGTACCGCTTCTTTTGAGAGCCTCACGGAATTGCGGGCAGCTGATCCATTTCTTCCTCAGTAGAGCTTTTAGGAGAGGGATTTCCTGTGTCCGCCACTGTGCATTTACTGGTCTTATTGTGCCGCCCATTTGTTTCACTATATAGGGGTTGTCTTCCTTCAATATGGCCTCAGCGAGCTCCCATCTCGAGTGTGCACGTGCCTTTTGGTGTTGGAGGCCCTGCTCCACGGACGAATAGGTGTACACTCTTTTGGGTTTGAGGACCCATCTAAGATGTTGAATCTATTTGATGTTCTGATGTCGTCATGTCTGTTATTTGCACTTTCTGTACTTTCGCGGTCTCTCCTCTCCCAGTGGGAGTTGTCGGGATGCCTGTTGTTTCCTATGGGCGGGTAGTTCCTATTGTAGTCGAGTCCATTTGAAGTCTTGCTGTCGTCCCGTCTGTTCTCTTCATTTTTTGTACTGCTGCCTTCCCTCCCTCTCCAAGTTGGCCGTTTGGTAGGCCTGTTGTTTCGTAGGGGTGGGTAGTTCCTATTGGGGTCATCTTGGTGTTCCTTGTTACCTGTCATGTTTGTGGCCTTGAGTGTCAGTTGTTCATTCTCATTTGCTAAGGAAAGAGTTTGTGCTCTCAGGGTCATTTCCTCGGCCTCAGCCACATAGCAGCGTTCTCTCAGTAGACAAAGTTCTTTTTTGAGATCCTCTTTCTCACTGCAGAGTGTAAGGACTTGTTCTTGTAGGTCCGCCAGGTTCTGTTCATATACCCCGTTCATGTTGGCATCTTGTGTTTTGTAGCTCTTCAGTTCTGCCTTTATTATATCTTGTATTATGTTGAGATACGGCCGAGTGGCGCCACCTAGTGTTTCAAATAAATTATAATAAACGCCCTTCCGGTTCGGAGCAATCATGGCGAACAGTTGTTGTGTTCTGTCTCTCCCACCTCTTAGCAATATCTAAACATGTTGGCAGCTGTGTGGATGCCCACCTTCAGATAATATTTTCAAGTGGTGATGTATGGTATCTGAAACTGTGGTTCTTTTGCCTTGAAAAAGCATTAGAAGACAGTAATCTGGGGGCCGTCCATGAATGACGTCATGCAGCAGGGGGGGGGAGGGGGGGTTCATGCTTCCATGACCAAACATGACAAGGGGGGGAGGGGGGGTCATGTAGTGCATGACATCATGTTTGAAAAATTCTAATTTCGAAAATTTCAGGGGGAAAATGTCTGTAAAAATGGGATTTTTCAATGTTGAAATTTCTTTTTAAGGGTCCGATTGCCTCCTAGGTATGGAAATCTGCTTTTTAAGGTCTTTGGGTCCTTGGTTATGTCCATCCCTGCTTATATTTTATCTGTAATTGGAGGGGGGGGGGTCCTCTTCGTATGATGTCATTTTTAGAGGTGGGTCAATGGGTGCATGACAAAACATGACAAGGGGGGGAGGGGGGGTTCAAAAATGGTCAAAAATAGCATGACGTCATTTATGGACGGCCCCCTGTGTATGAACTGTGACCTGTTTGTCACATGTTGGTTGTCAGTGGTTGTCTAGCCCTGTGGCTATCTGAATTATTTAGTTCTCACTGTCTGTGTGGTTGTAGCCCTCTGTGTGTGGCTGTATAGTGTATTGATCTCACTGTCACTGTTTGACTGAACTGAGTATCAGTTGGAGTTAAGTTGTATTTCTGTGAAAAACTACTCCAAATACTATACCTACCGGTACTAAAAAAAAAAAAAAAAAAAAAAAACTGCCTGAAATTAGTGAGTGAAAGTGCACTAAAATGGCAGCTAATATCACTAACAATGTGAACCCACCTCCACAACTCCTGCTAAAGGAAAATGCAGTTGAGGAGTGGAGACTGTGGAAAGAAATGTATGCTGATTATTCTATTATCACAAAGCTAGATAAAGAATCCAAAGACTTTCAGAGAGCTGTTTTTCTGAATGCAGCAGGTCCTGTAGCAAGGAAGATTTATAACACCTTCACATTCACTGATCAGCAAGACAAAAATGATGTGAAGCTGTTGATGGACAAATTCGATGCCCATATTATCGGTGAACTCAATGAAACATATGAACGATACGTGTTCAATAAACGCGACCAACTCCCTGAAGAGTCGTTTTGACGATTACCTTGCAGCTCTTAGAAATCTGGCGAAAACGTGCATGTTCTGTGACTGTATGTCAAAGTCTCTATTGAGGGACCGAATAGTGATTGGTATTCAGGATGCTGAAACACGTAAGCTTCTGTTGAGAAAACGGAATCTGACACTGACATCGTGTATTGATCTGTGCCGTTCTAATGAGGCAACTGCTCAACAACTCAAAGAAATGGGAGATAAAAAAGAAATTCACAAAGTTACCCAAGGCAAAGGTGTAAAAAGCAGTGAGCAGGGTAGTCGTAAAGGAAATTTCACGACCTGGCGAGGTTATGAGAAACGTCCTCAGTTCCCCCTGATTAACTGCAAGTTCTGTGGTAATGAGCATGAGAGGCTTAGGGATAAATGCCCAGCTTGGGGTAAGACTTGCAAAAAATGTCATGAACCGAATCACTTCTCCCAGCGTTGCCCCCAGCAATTTAGAAAGAAATCTTATGCTGTTGATGCTCAGTACACTGACGAAGAATCTGATTCAGACCAGGAACAATTCTTCCTGGATGATCACGAACTTGTTATGGCTGTTGACACTCTCCCTCATGAGGAAATCTCAACACCATCAAAACATGATATCAGTCAGGCTAACACTGTGTCTGATAAACAGAGAGATGAGGGCCCTATTTATGCAGAGATGGATTTCAAGGGCAAGCGGGTGAAGTTACAGATAGACTGTGGGGCAACTGTCAATGTCATACCAGCCTGCCTAGTTGGCGGTGCAAAACTAGAACCCACCAATGTGACCTTACAGTGCTATAACAAAACGTTAAAACCTGTGTTAGGGAAAATCCGTCTGCCCACGAACAATCCCAAAACTGGTCGCAAATATACTATCATGTTCCATGTGATTGATGAGCCTTGGAGGCCATTGCTGAGCCGCAAAGCTGCAGAGCAAATGAAGCTCATTACTGTCAACTATGAGAACTTCAAGCAAGTCTTTGCTGTGAAGACTGAGTACAGTTTGCCTGATGAGTACCCACAAGCTTTCAGTGACAGACAGGGTACCTTTGAAGGGAAAGTGCATTTGTTATATGATCGCTCTGCACCAGCTGTACAGTGCCCACCTCGCACTGTACCATTAGCAAGGCGACAAAAATTGAAGGAGCAGTTGGACCAGATGGTGATGAAAGGTGTCATTACAGGAGTAGATGAACCTACTCCATGGGTCAATCAGTGTTCCATTCAGGAAAAGAAAAATGGTGACTTAAGGGTGTGTCTGGACCCCCGAAATCTGAACAAGGTACTTACAAGGGAAAGGTATCCCCTCCCAACTCTGGATGAAATGTTGCCCAGGTTATCACGTAGCAGAGTCTTCTCTAAGGTTGACTGTAGCTCAGGGTACTGGCACTGTGAACTTGATGAGGAGTCATCCCTACTCACAACCTTCATAACACCCTTTGGTTGTTTTCGGTACTTGCGTCTTCCGTTTGGGCTCAATGTCTCCTCCGAAATCTTTCAGCGAAAGCTGCACCAGGCTATAGAGGGCCTGCCAGGTGTTGAGTGCATAGCAGATAATCTGCTAATCCATGGTGTAGATGAGGCAGAGCATGACAGGCATCTCCGTGGCCTGTTGGAGAGGTGCGTACAAAAGAACATCTCTCTGAGCAGAAAAAAATGCCTGTTTAAGGTACCTGAAGTAGACTTTGTAGGTTATCTATTGACCCAGGATGGCTTAAAACCAGACCCAAAGAAAGTTGAGGCGGTTGTGAACATGCAACAGCCGTCTGATGCTCTAGGGATACAACGTCTTCAAGGCACAGTAGGATATTTGAGTAAGTTCCTACCTAACTTGTCAACTGCCTTTGAGCCTCTGCGCATACTGTCCTACACTGATGCAGACTGGCAGTGGGGGGATGAACAGGACAAGGCCTTTGGAGAAATTAAAACACTGGTAACAGAGGCACCTATACTTGCCTATTTTGATGACAAAAAAGAGCTGACAGTTGAATGTGCAGTTCCAACAAGGGACTTGGAGCTGCTCTTTTGCAAGATGGTAGACCTCTATACTATGCTTCCAGAGCTCTTACCCCTACGGAGCAGAGGTATGCTCAAATAGAAAAGGAGTGCCTGGCCATATGCTTCAGTCTTGAAAGGTTCCATCAATACACATATGGTCGTAGAGTCACTGTGTTAAGTGACCACAAGCCACTAGAGGCTATTGTACAGAAGCCGCTGTACAAAGCTTCTCTCAGACTCCAGAAAATGATGATGAGGCTACTTGAGTATGACATAGTGATCAAGTACAAGAAAGGGAAAGAGATGCACTTGAGTGACATGCTGTCAAGAGCCTACCTGGAGGAAACAGACAAGAAAACTGAGTGTGACTGGTTTGAAGTAAATGTTGTAAAAACTCTGTGTGTTTCTGAGGAGAGGCTTGCTGAGATAAAGGCACTAACTGAGGAGGATGAGGCTGTCCAAGAGCTGAAAAGAGTTATTATGAAGGGATGGCCAGAGACCAAAGAGAAAATTGACCTACTTATTGAACCATACTTTCCCTACAGAGATGAGATGACCATCCATGATGGAATTATCTTTAGAGGAGAAAGGGTGGTTATTCCCTCCAAAATGAGGGCAAAAGTTAGAGACCTCCTCCATACACCTCATCTGGGTGAAGAATCCACACTCAGAAGGGCAAGAGAATGTTTATTCTGGCCTAACATGTCTGGAGAAATCAAACAGACAGTGAAGAACAGTGAAGAACTGTGATGTGTGCCGCACCTACGAGGTGAACCAACAAAAGGAAACTTTAAGACCTGTTGAACAACCAGAGCGGCCATTCCAAAAAGTGGCTGTGGATTTGTTTGAGTGGGACAGGAAAATGTTTCAGGTTCTTGTTGACTATCACTCTGGATTCTTTGAGGTTGACCAGATGACCTCAACCTCATCTGCCTCGTGCATCCACAAGCTAGAGGTGCACTTTGCAAGATATGGGATACCTGAGACAGTTGTGTCTGACAATGGGCCACAGTATGCCTCAGATGAGTTTTACAACTTTTCCATGAAGTTTGAATTTGAGCATGTAACAATTATCCCTCATCACTCCAATGCCAATGGCAAAGTCGAGGCCGCTGTGAAAGTAGCAAAAAACATGCTTACTAAGTGCAAAGCAGACAACACTGATCCATTGCTTGCTCTCTTAGAACTACGCAACACACCAAATCAGGACCTTGACTCATCACCTGCACAGAGATTTCTTAACCGCAGGACAAGAACACTACTGCCAGTGACTGCAAAACTTCTGGCACCTAGGGGTGAAGAGTATACAAGGCATGATCACGAAAAGATCATGCAGAGGACCAAAAGTGGACTATGATAAGTCTGCAAAGGACATGAAAGCATAGGCTGAAGGGGATGTCGTAAGAGTGAAGCCATACAGACTGGGTGACAAGAAATGGCAAAAGGGGGTCGTCTGTGAGAAACTAGATGAGAGATCGTACAGAGTTGACACCGGCAATGGAGTTTACCGAAGGAATCGCATTGACTTAAGAAAGACGAGCGAGGACGCTACTACTCTTCATGATGACACAGGTGATAGTGTCATCGGACCAAAACCGGATCTGCGTGGAAGGCCTACACTGGGTAACATACCTGGTGCAAGGGTCACACAGGAGACTGAACTTAACAACCCTAGACAGCCTAGTGAGGTCTGTCAGAACAGCAACACAGGGACCAATGAACTGCAGGGGACTTCAGCATCTAGCCCTGTAGTACGACGTTCCAAAAGGGAGATAAGGAAGCCATCAAGATATGTGGAAGAATGTTAAGTCAGTATCCCCCATAGGCCATAATAATGCCTGGGACTGATTTTTGGGATCATAGGAATATCCCATGTGTTCTCCCTGACTATCTGAGTTGTGCTTTAATTGTCTTAAGACGATGTTGTGCTGATTTATGGACATTTTCATCATGGATAACTTTTATTGTTATGAATGTTGCAACATGCTTGCTTTCAGAATATCTATGGATACTCAAGGAACAGAACTTTTAAGTTTTGCGATGATATGTGAACATTGTCATCATAATATTTGACTTTATTGCCACAACCATTATGGCTGTAAGATTTTTATGATTAAGATGTATGTGAGAGTAGACAACCACAAAACAAAGAAAGAAGGATGTTGAGATACGGCCGAGTGGCGCCACCTAGTGTTTCAAATAATAAACGCCCTTCCGGTTCGGAGCAATCATGGCGAACAGTTGTTGTGTTCTGTCTCTCCCACCTCTTAGCAATATCTAAACATATTATATTGTATGCAAATGATGGTTTTAGTCCAGGAGCCAAATCTGAAAATCCTCATTTACCCTACATTTTGAGCCCCTTGGATTTTCTTGATTTTTTCATCCTATATCATCCTAGGAACCATGAATCAAGATGGTTCTGAAGAATTTAGGTATGTGAACGCTGTCTAATCACACGATTTATGCTTGATTAGCAAACATTAAAAAATGTGTTATTTCTAAACTTCTAAGGAACTAAGTAAGGTATGATAACATACTATATGTCATGTGAAAGGTGATTTCCCCCCTGATTTCTTGGCATACTGTTTGATATTGTCATTACTCATGACAATGAGTAAAGAGATGTGGAAATGATAATCACTGTCTCCTAAAGCACTGAAGTACAGGCTTAGGGAGATGGTGATTATCATTTCCACATCTCTTTAGTATATGTAGCATTAATTTTTCTTGATGTCAGCTCTCCTTTTGAAATATAAGTGCAAAATGAACCAGTTGTCTGTTAGAATTTAATCAACAAACAATGATTTCTATATTATATCTCCAATGAAATCAGATGCAACCTTTAAAAACTGCCTAAAGATCCCCATTAGTTATACCTACCACTTGGTTGATCAATCCCAAGGTTAAAACTTGAATACTTAAGTTATAATGATATTGACTAAAACAACAGGTTTTCTTTAATTACTCAATGCTCATTTAGTTATCACAGTGCCCGCTCGGTTAATACTGTACAATGTTAACTATGCTTTCCAAACATTAGTTAATAGCCCTGCCAACTGTACTCATGGGACTACTGTTGAGACACAGACTTGTAGTATATGATACCCCTTATGGGTAACGGGTACTATAAATGAAATATCCATTAAATCTCCTTTTAGTGGTCAGCCATTTGTCCCAACACACCATGGAAGATGTGGGAAAACTACCTCCAAGGCAGTAAACATGATCTGTCCTGCTAGGTTGTACATTGTGTTGGGTCTTACCATACGAAGGCTACTGTGACAGTCATGATAATCATCTGTCCTACTGCAAACCCAGGTGGTGAGTGTTGAAGTTCTCAGTCTAGTGAAATATCAGGAACAATGCAGGAGTACTCTTGAGAACATCTTTATAGATCCAGAGAAACATGGCTGAGTCATCTTCAGGTATCACCACAGTAAATATGAATAAATTAAACATCAGGGGTCACTTCACTAAATATTATTTTAACCCAATAATACTACATCTAGCAGGTCTCAAGAAACCAAATGTTTTCCTGTATAGTTTGTTATAGCATATCTTGAAAAAAAAAAAAAAACCCAAACATTGCAACACCTTAATGTCACTCATTAACCTATTGAGACCTCTTTGGGACACAAAATATCAAAATTTGAGCGTAGGTTAATTGTGAAAATTTTTCGTAAGAGTCCCAGCTGTTGACCTACCCTCATTTTAGCAGTTTTGTAGTGACCAAATTCATGCAGCACAGAGCCCAAACACTCCATATCATGGATCCTTCTTATGATATAACTCCAAAAAAGTAGGGGGTATCATGTGAATTTAATTCTGCATTATCATTTTATCTTATCCCATTATCAGCCACTCAGAGACTGGCATCCCTTCACCTCGGGACAGGAAGTTGTAGGACACTGGCAAATGGCGCCACATTTAGTTCCGTGAGACCAGCATGTCTCTTGCTTTTCCCCATTCCCATCAGGTGTGCCCTCTGGTGAGCAGCCCCCACCTCTCTGCCTCTGTAGCACCCCCTACAGGAAGAGTGGGCCCTCCCCTGCATATTGTATGGGCCTAGGGTATGGGCCATCTGACCTCAACCCCCTGAGGCCCTTTTAGATGGGGGATGGGACCTGGCTGCCTGTCTGTCTTCACTTTATTTGTTGGGCATACATCCCCAGACTTGGTGGTTCTGGAGTGGTTCTGGATAAGGCAAAGTCAACATATATAAAAAAACATTGCATGCTTATGCAAAAAATCCCAAGAAATTTTGGTGCATCATTAATAGCTTGATTGATAAAGAGATTGTTGATAATATGTATATTAACACATTGTAATAAAACATGATTATATGTGACAGTTTCTGGGATTTCCAGCCTTATGGAAATGCCTATTCAGGGCTGGTGTATTTTAGCATATTTAGCATATCCGACCTTTGTGTCTTCAAATTAACATAACTTTTCTTGTAATAAGAATATTTACCTAATTTTTTCGGCATTAGATTCCCCAAGAAGCCTTCTTAATCTAATATTTCAGGCCATAAGACTGCTTTTCGCAGAGGATGTCACATATGTAATGAACATAATTATGGCTTTGTTCCAGGCAGAAGTACACAGCAAGTTATCTTTGATATATTGAAGTACTTTCACACTGCCCTAATTCAAAACAAATGAGTTGGTATGGGCCCTACTAATAGGGGGCAAAGGGGAGCTGCAAAGTGTATGTTCAAAACTGAAAAATACAATGGTGGTAAATACAAAATGTAAAATACATGTGTGTATGTGAGTATGTCTGTGAGCATTTGGATGATCTATTCACATACTCAAAGATTTGGTTTACCTGACATAAACTCTGGCTTTGTTAGAGGATGGCTATGGAGGATGAACTGTTTGAATAAAACCAAGATAATACCGTACTGCAGATATGCTTGAGCTTGCTAAAACATTAAAAATCAGACATTTAAAAAAGAAGTCTCTAGCTTTTGTTTAGAAATACATTTCATCCTCAAAACCTGTGTCACAAAGATAATAGTTAATAGAATTATATTTTATGCATTCATTTATTTTAAAAATTACAACTACTTCCCAGGTATACCTATATTAGAACCATGTAGATATTGGAATCATGAGTCTGTGCACAGTGCTCGATATGACTAGGATAAGAAGTGTTTGCCTATAGCAGATGGAAGTAGGTCAAGCTGGTCACCAAATTGTTAATCAGAAGTATAAGCAGTGTCCTTTGGTGATATACCTGACTGGAAGATCAAAGGTGCCAGTGACCTCGAAACACTTTATGCTGGGTTCCACATCACAACTGCTGATCCGCTCTGCTCTTCTAGCGGTTTGGATAGACTGTAGGCACAAACCAACTTTTCCTGTCATCTGATTGGTCGAGAACCAGCACATAACGTTGAGTTAGCCAAAACCTGATGAACTGAGTGGTGCTTGTACTGGCGGTCTAATTGAGCCATGTCCCCTGAGCAACAGTCTCGGCTATTTGAATGTAATGCCCTATTAAGACTATGAGTTTGTGTTCATTGTGCATATCGTCCTCTGATTAGACCTTGTGATACATCAAGCATTTTTTCAAAGTGCTCATCACTTTCTGTGTAGGCACTTTGTACCCTGTAGTAATTAATCAAATCCTCCACTGTGACCTGTAAAGATGAACCAAAAAACAGAACATTTAGGGGATTTAATTGATTTTACTTATAAGGCAGCCTTCTAATTTCAAACATCCAAAGAAGCCTTTTGTTTAATGTGTGAAAATGAAAGACCAAATAAATCATCCCTTATTTCAGAAGTGATATATCTTTATTAGATAATATCAATGCCAAAAGATGCACAATTTCTCAAGATTTTCTATTAATGTTTTCAAGGAAATTTGATAATATGTGCCTGTTGTTGAGATGAAAAAAAAGGAAAATGGGAGGATTGCATGAAAACAGTTTTGCCATGTGCTAGTTAGACATTAACCTGAAATACAGATCAGATATTTATAAAAATTATTTCCTGTCATCAAGATGCATTATACACAATAATAATATCAAGGCTTTAGTTTAAGAATTCTCATCAATTATATCATTAGTTGTAGGTTAATTAGCGTTCAGTATTTCAATTTGTATCAATATATCTTAAATATTTATGAGTGTTTTTTCATGTAATCAGAACAAATTAGCTTGCAGGTGCTTAAAATAATGGACATTACCTATCCATGGTGGGGAGAGTAAAGCTGCACCCTGATTTAAGCCACACCCCACCTTTTGGCTTTATCTTTGGGCATTTTCCATGACAATTTTGTATGAATAGCATTGCATTCTAGGTTGTGCAAACCCCTAAAACTGTACCCTTAAAGATGAGGCTGAACTGAGTCTTGTTTCTGAAACTCACACCTTGTTAAGCCGGGGGTAATTTTATGTCAATTCAACCAAATTCTGGAGGGTCCCACATACTTTGTCTCAGATTTTCTTTAAACCCCTAAAATTAACTTTCTCAACATGTTAAGGAAACATACTTGAAATTTGAAAATAAATTTCCTGAAACCTTTAATGATATTGCAATTTCTGTGACCCAAGTGTAAAGATATAGATTATTTTTTTCATAATTTTTCTACTACCTGATGAACACTGAAAAGTCAAAACATGTTGATCAACCACAAATGTATTCGAATGTTTGATTGAATAAATAACAACGCTGTCCACAAACTGTTGTCAAGTTTGGTGTATATTCAGCATCATCTTTTTTCTACTTTAGTTTGAGTCATGTTAGATGTGTATCCTAAAATACTGTTTTCTATTATTGATGTATTCATTTTTATATGATTTATATAACTTGTAGTCAAGCAACTAGTTTTGCTCTCTGTGCACAGGTTCTGCTTTGCTTGTATCTAGGGGGAAGTGTGATTGCTAGCTGTAGGGGATTTATGTAAGCTGCTAAGGGTTCTTCCTCCAGGTTTGTTTGTACCTAAATACATGCTTCCTGTTTTACCCACAGCTGGTCAGGCTACCCCCTAACTGGAATTTAGTGTGTTAATAAGGTCAGTCTTGACCTAGCCTCTGATGTAAACAGACCTGTATCAGAATTGCTCATTTATCCCTTAATATCATGGGCCCAATTTGGGCACCCATCAACGACAGGTAGTTTTATACAAGGTTGGGCCAAATTTTGCAGCAAATTTGGAGCCCTTAATTTTGCTGCCAACTTTGTGGATCTGAATCTCTGCTGAACGTGCAGTTAGAGCCTTGAAATCTTCAGTATCATTTGTTCCAAAGGTAACCTCTAAAGATATATCAAGGTTGATGATGCTGGAATTTATAGAGAAGAATGGTACGTTCATTAAAATTGGAAAAATTACATATGAGTAAAAAATTGCAATGCTTGACAGTTATAGGAAAAGGTTCTCATCCTGTGCATCTGATACTACTTTTATTATGATCCTAGTACACATTGCAGTGCTAGGATTTGAATCACTGAAATTTGGTATGTTAGGAAATATTGGTCGTTAAATGTTTGGTAAGTTAAAAAAAATGCAATTATGATGTATTTTCAGATGCAAAAATGCCAATGTGATTGGCCTTCAAAATTCTTTAAACTCTGGCATATGAGAAGTTTTCGGTGTTCAATCTCTCTGGCTAAAAATTTAACCAGGTGAATTTTAGGTCAGAGGTGTTTAGTGCTTTTTTCCATAAACGTTTTCATCTTATGCATCTGATACTACTCATTTTTATTAAGACCCTAATGGACATTGGAGTACCAGGATTTGAGTCTCTGATGTTGGGTATGTTAAGAGATATTAGTTGTTAACCTTGACAAAAAAATATGTTTCCTCAATATGTCTAGGAAGTTTTAATTCATTACCCTTGACAAAAAAAATGTTTTTCCTCAACATGTTTAGGAAGTTTTTAAGGTTTAATGAAAATGTGTGAGGAATTGTGAGGGACCCTCTTTGAATTGATATGGAATGACACATGGCTAAGATTAGGGGTTTTGTGGTACATAAATCCTCACCGGCCCTTCACCACCCTTCACATCTCTCAGGCGCTGCTCAAAGACCTGTTCTGCTGTCCAGTCTCCAGACCGATACTTAGGATGGGCTGCAGGACTGAATAAAAACACAAAGGGATCAGCACATTAGAAATATATTTTTTGCCTCTGGGGTTTCCTGGTACATAAATCCTCACAAGCCCATCACTGCCCTTCACAGCTCTCAAAGACCTGTTTCACTGTCCAGTCTCCAGACTGGTAGTTAGGGTGCTTCGCAGGACTGAATGAAAGCAAAGGGATCATTAGTATATCTCTATTTTCATGCACTCTCTGCCATGAGTGAACACTGTTTTAGTACCTTAAATTATACTGATCCCCTTTCCAAAATCTTGCATCTGCCCTGGGCACTGCATTGAAAACACTGCTAAACACCTCAGCAGCCATGGAGACTGATCACATAGGCTAAAATAGGAAGTGTCCAGTCTAGTGTGTGTAAATACATATGGGCTAAGTTCTAAAACATTGTGCATTCAGGCTTATATGGGTAACATTCTATTCTCTGTTTGAAGTTTAAACGTTCACCAAAAGGGGGGTCAGGACCCTCAGCCCCCCCCCCCCCCCCCTTGAATTAGCCCCTACGGTAATATCTCCTAGTCTAATACATAGCTCAAAAGAATGCGCTAATAGGATTGGCTTCCTTGTAACACTCATAATATGAACTGTTGCATGTTTGTTATTTATCTGACCTTAATAACAGTCATGGTTACCTACATGACATTGTTTGGCCTTACTCAATTATTGGTGCAAGCTCATCAACAGTGAGTACCCCATTTTTGTTGAAGTCGAGGATCTCGAAGGCTTTCACAATTATGCCTCTTCTCTTCTCTGACATTGGAGGCTGGAATTACAGTAAGCATCATCATTAGCTATCAAATTTATACATTGGTTTTAGAATGTTTGAAAGTCACCACAGAATCATTCAGAAATGACTTTTGAGTGGCACTAACATGAGGATTTCAGAGAATTTTCACATAAAACAGACTTATAACCATGAATACAAAACTCAAGTCTTTATTTTTGGTTGAAAAAGATTTATATATATGAATATATACATGTCTAAATATATGTGTATATGTATGTATGAACAATGGTGTAGTGTATGTAACGAGTGCCTTTGTCACTTGTTCATTTTGTCATACCATTACCATATTGTCACCCTTTAGAATTTTAGAATTGCATTTGTGACCTTGTGCTAGGGCCAAAGAAAGAAAATTGTTGTGTTCAGGTAACATAGGTCGAAAAAATTAGGGAAGGTAGGTCAATTTCTTTCTTTTTTTACCTACCAAATAGAGCCGGGAAATATTGAAAATGTTAAAAGATATTCTAAATATGTCCTAAAACTATGTTTAGCTTCTAAGATGTTTGCCCTGGGCACCTTTATGCTTTTCCATGCTGTTCCATGGTTTGCTAGTCTATTTTTATGGTTTTTGAAAAAGAAAAATGGAAAGTTTCCTTGAAAAAAGTTAGGGTAGGGCAAAATTCTAGGGTAGGTCAGGTTACCTGAACACAACAATTTATTTTTTTAGGCCTAATCATAAATCAACAATCTTAATTTGAATGTTACTATACTATATTGACACAAAACCTGCCAAAATCAAAATAAATAACAATAATTCTGACTTATGCTGGAGCCGAAGGATTGCTGTTTCATAGATTTTGCAAAAGCATTTAACTACATCAACAGATATGCATTGTTATATAACCTAACCACAAAAGAGGTAAAAGGCAAATGATTTAAAGTTATAATTCACATGCCTCAAAAATCTTCTATAGTTAGAATGAATGGAGAATTCAGTGATAGACTAGATAGCTCTTATGGTGTGCTACAGGCTGGGGTTCCAAAATGATTCACAAACTAACTTGGTGACCTTGGAGACCAATTAGACAAGACTCTAGGCGTTGACATAAATGGTATGAAAGTTATGGGGATGAAAAACTAAATTCGACATAGAATAACGTCTTAGATTTGAATTGGCAACAGGGACTATTCTTAATTCAACAGGCAACATAGCCTTTAGTGACAAACGACAGTTTCTGTATGTTGTGTAAGCACAGCGCCTCAAGGTGGGAACACTGCTGGACATTACCCCTTCATCCTGTATTACATCCACAGCTGCTGCAGTGGAGTATAAAACTCCACTCGAAAAAAAAGTCTCACTCAAACTTCAAAACATGTATTAACATGTGTCAATCTTTTGCTATTTAAAACCCAAAAATCTAGCAGTAGTATACAACAGAAACATAATGACATGCAACAACCATTTCTTAAATTCAACATGCAACATCGGGACCCCCCATCTAGACCTCCAAGCTGCTTACTTACTGTATGCTAGTGATTTGTTTATGGTCTCCAGGCCCAATTACATATTCTTTATTTTTATAGTAAGCAATGGCATTTGATTGTCAGTATAACAAAAACAAATGTAATGGTATTTAATAAGAAGAGCCAACAGCAAACAATGTATTTACTTATAGCAAAATGCATACAAAGGTAGGAAAGCTTTGTACCAAGTTTATTCCTGTTGCAACTGTTGAATTACCACATTGCCAGATCATGCCTTTGATTGGAACTGAAACTTTCATCCCTGTATCTGCCCCTGTCAGAAGATCACATGGATGAAAATGTGGTTTAGATAAATACAAAAAAAATAACAACAACGAGGAACTTGTGTCTTATCTTGCCTGTGATCTGGACCCCCACATAATGGCCCAAACAAACAGCTACTGGAACCTTACTTCAAGGAGGACCACCCACCTTGTAGTGGAAGAAACCTATTGGAGAGAAAATGTTATTTTTCTAACCATGTTGCAGTTTTCAGAATGTTTTCTCTCCAAAAACATAGAGCACCTACCATGAGTGCCAGCATGAACTCATCAAGATCGAGGACACCATCTCTGGATTTGTCCATTTCCTTGAAGCAGCCAGCCAGCATGTCCTCCTCCATGTCCAGGCCTCCAGTGGCCAACAACCCCTCTTTGAACTCATTGTACTGGAGGTGGTTGTCTTTGTTCTTGTCCATCTCACGGAAAGTCCTGCAACAATCGACATTTCAAATGATCAATTTGATATTCTGGTATTCAGCTTATTAAACATTTGTCATTGCCTCAGAGGTGGATCTAGAGGGGGGTTCTAGGGTTTTGCCAAAGAGAAATTTTTTTTTGTGTGTATGGACAAATGCGCACCACTTTCAGGACAGTTTGCCTTGTTATCATGTATAGAATTCAGATAGTCAATGTTCGGTATACCTACATGACCTACCTCTGTATGGTCCTCACACTGTCAATGCCCTTGGCCATAGTGTGGGCCCTCAGCCTCTCTAACGGTGATCCCTTGTCCTTCAGGGCCTCGTACTTAGCTGTCTGCTCAGCCTCCATCTCCTCTGTAGCTGCCAACATGTTGATCTCTTTCTGGGAGCCTTGGATTTTGTTCTGCAGGTTGTTGTTTTCTCTAAGTAATGATGATCAATTTATCACTATAGTTATTATCAGGGTTTATTGGTAATTAATATCAATAAACTTTAGTATCAATAAATATCAAGTACTTGCCAGTCTGACAACCATTAGTAGTTATCAGTGAGTATAGGTAATTATTATTGATAAGTATTAGTATCAATAAATCTAAGTGATCTATTACTAAAGTAATTGTTAGTAATCATCAGTGATTATAAGTTATTGTCAGTTATATGTATGATAATCAATAACTGTTAGTATCTATCATTATCTTGCACCCTGGGAAATGAAAAGATAGTGAACAGCGGTTGGTGAATATATATAAGTTAACTAAGTAAGTGATTTATAATTATAATGAATTGTAGTGAATTAAGATAAATTGTAAAACATAATTGGTGATAAGGTAATAAGAGTTATACAATAATAAGTAGTTGATAAAATTTGATAAAGAGAGATAATATGTAATATCATAAGTGTAGTATAAACATTATATATATATACATTTATGTAAAAAGATGTTGGTGGGTGTTTTTTGAAGATGTTGATAAAGTGGTCTGGTGAGAGAGTGAGACTGAAGACATGCTGTGGCATGTCTTTATAGCCACAGGAAGTGATAGAGGGGGAGAGTGGGGAAAAAGTTGTAGGAGTTACAGAGTGGTAATAGTAGATAGGGCTATTAGTTAGAGGAAACTCCCCCAGGCGGCGGCAATGACTGTGAATGGAGATAACTAAATTCACCTAGCTTCATTAGTAGTAATCGTTAGTTATCTTGAAAAATGTCAGTACAATTTCTATGGATATATGTGACTTCTCCCTGTGAATAGATGCCTGAATAATATGTTCAGAAAAGTTGGAATCAGAGACATTGGAAATGGGCCATCGAAAGCTTAGCCTGTATCTGCAGGTACATTATCAGGACCCATGCCTGCTAGATACCATTTGAGATTTGAGTTTTATAATACTTTTTTAATGATGTATTACATGTTTCTATTTGCTCGTATTCTCACATCTGATTGCTGAAATCACTTGAAAAAGTGAAAAAGAAATATAATAAAATATTGGCAATTATTGGCCAGCTTTACCCCTCTCTTTCCCAATTAGATTCATGATATACTTTGAATACTGCCTGCAGGTAGAAATTTGCTGGTTAAAGCGAAGTTCTCGTCCTGCTGTTGTTAGGCTAATATACGCTGATGTTAGCCTGATGACGCAACGGCCGGCGAGTGTTTTCCACTTTTGGAACATAATCTGGCGACGTAATTGGTCACTTCGCAAAATTGGCGTGGACCTCAGGGGGTTACAAACTATCAAAATATGTCCACCTCATAGACGAGAAAGGGGCTTTACATATGAATACACATAAAGAAACACCTTAGTTTTTCAAATATTTTTTCCTATTGAAAGTTATTTATGTGTTTTTCACTAGCAATAATTACCATGAGAAAAATGAGGTGAAATGAGGGTAATTTCCTAGCCCATTTCCTTAGACTGTACCCTAAAACTGCCATCCGGAATATTTAAATGGTATTGTGATGAACGGCTATTCAGCCAAAAATACATAGAGGTTAAAATAATAGAAATAAGGTAATAATGGAAATAGATGTAAAGAACGAATAACGAATATGTAAAGAACGAAGAACGAAATAGATGTAAAGAACGAATATGTAAAGAACGAATAACGAATATGTAAAGAACGAATAACGAAAACGTAATGGAACGAAACCCGGAAATATGTAAACCGGAAGTGAAATGTAAACCGGAAACGGAATATATAAACCGGAAGTGACGTCAGTTGTAGGTCACGTGACCGAAGGCAGCCAATCAGGGCTGACCTCTCTAGTATATAAAGGGGCGGTGAGGCCCGAATAAACAGAGTTCTTTAACAGTTCTCCTGGTGTCCAGACGTGTCCTCTTTCCTGAAACAACCACTAAAGATGAGCCGAATAGAGTAATTAAGTCGAAGTTAGGACAAAACAGTCGAAGTCCGAGATAGGTAGTCGAAACATAGGGTAAGGGGCCCGAAGGCCCGAAGAACGAGGAACGAGGGAACGAAGTAGGGCACGAAGGCCCGAAGTAGTACCGGAAACCGAGGCGTAGTATGGTACGAAGACATGGGGAGCGGAACGAGGGAGCGAAGTCCGCGGGGACGAGGGCGCGGCGCGCTCGGCCCCACGCTACCAAACAATAGGCGACCGTCGGCCCGTCGCCCCCGCGGACCGGAACTCAGGGGTGGACCGCCCCCCGGCTGACCCGTACCCCTACCATAATTTCCCTCCCCCGCAGTCCTCCGTCGACATCGAGTGCCGATCGATTCGCTCAGCCCCCCCTCGTGCGCGAGGCACGACTCTAGAAACACATCTCGGTTCTTGGCCCGGATTCCCCGTCCGCCCCGAGACCCGAACAACCCCCACGTTCCTCTGTCGTAAGAATCGGCAACCCCGACTTACCAGAGAACGTCACACTGGTGGCAGCGGTGGTGCTGAAATAGGCACATACGGACTTGTGGATCTTGGGTGTTTCATCGGTATTGGATACTCATGGCGACTGCGGCAGTCTTCGAGCAGATGGATTCTGACGTCGCCTTCAAGGAAGGTGGGGAGGAGAAAGGAGGTGCGAAAACCGAGACCAAAGGGGAGGACACGACCATCATGGGTAGGCAGTTTAATTTTATGGGAACGTCCACCCCGACGGATGAGCAGAATGTGCGGGCTCAACAACAACAGACCGGTCAGGAAGGAGCGAGTTTGAAGAAGTTCAGTTTACGACCAGAGAAGTATGACGGTAAACCGGATTTCGAAGGATGGATCAACCAGTTTGAGGAGTACGCAACATTGGGACGCTGGACGGCCGAGGAAAAAGCGGCGATGCTTTTCCTCTCGCTGACGGGAACGGCACGAATGTACTTTGTCGGACTCCCGGACAGGGAACGACTCCGTTACTCGGCGAGGGTGGATGCGTTGCGCCGGAGGTTCGGTCAGGAGAAGGACACGTGTAATGCTCTGCAAGAGTTGGCGGGCTTGAAACGTGTAAAGAACCAGACAGCGAAGGAGTTGGCTGATAATGCCCGGCGACTGGCATCGAGAGCCTACTTCTCCAACGACTACGCTAGCCAGGAAAAAGCAGCATTACATGCGTTCCAGGCTGCAGTTGGGGAAGACCTTCAGCTGAAGTGTGCAGAGAAAGGATGCAAGACACTAGAGGAGGCGGTAGAGGTGGTAGAAATACAGGAACGATACTCACGCCGCCTCCTGCGGGCAGTGAAGCCCGAGGAGGACGCCAACATACAGATCATGGCCTTAAACGGTAAGTTGGAGGAGATGATGAAAGAATTGGCAGAGGAACGGGAAGCTAGAAGACAAGCAACAGCCCGGAGGGAGGCGTTTAAGAAGCGAAAAGAAGATTTAGAGTGTCATCACTGTCACCAGAAGGGCCATTTCGCAAGAGAGTGTTCTCAGCGTCAGGGAAACGGACAGTCGCCGTCGCAGTAAGCGCGGGGCCCCCTTCGGGCGCGGCGAGAGAAGTAGTAGGCATGGGAGAATGTGGACTTTATGTGGCCGGGACGGTGGGAGAGAGTGTCGTCCGTTTTTTGGTTGATACCGGATCTATGATCAGTCTGCTGTCGGAACGCCTCTGGAGAGAGTGGGGACGAAAAAGGGAAGAACTGGATGGATATGAAGGACGTCTCTGCTCGGTAGATGGTAGTCCGTTGCGGTGCTATGGATGCACGAACTTGCCAGTGAAATTGGGAACACGCGTGTTGAAGTGGACGTTCATGGTGGCAGACATCGGTAGAGATGAAGGGATCCTGGGAAACGACTTCGCGGTGAAATACCGGCTGACAGTTAAGCCCCACGCGAGTGCCATCTTCCTGCCCGCCGAGGGGGAGGGAGAGGGGGAACGAATCCCGGGAGTAGAACAGAGAACGGATGGGATTCGGGCAGTTACCGTCGTAGGACAGGTCGTGCGAATCGAGAAAACGACGGAAATACCCCCACTCCAAGTGACCCGAGTAACAGTAGTAGCGAGAATGGACATAAGACAGGGTGGACAGCTGGCTGTCATCACCGGCGCTGGATTACCTATGGGACTGGAGGTGATCCCAGGAACGGTGACATTGGGAGAAGAAAATGAAGTTTGGGTGGCCAACCGAGGGACCGAGAGCGCGAAATTGGAAACCGGCGGGGTACTCGGAGAAGCCACCTTCGTACAAGAGGTACGAGGAGTAGGAAGTGAAGCAAAAGAACCCCCAGGAGCGCTCGTTGAAATGATAGGGGAGGCTAAGAAAGACCTGACCACGAAGGAGGGCGAAGAGCTGGAGAAAGCCATCATGGCCCGGGAACAAATGTTTGCGACCTCGAAACATGAGCTAGGACGGACAGATTTAGTACAACATCGAATTAAAACGGGGGATCAGATGCCGATCAAGCAGAGGGTCAGACGGTATCCGGCCACCAGGAGAGAGGAAGAACGAGCACTGGTGGAGGATATGTTAAATTTAGGGATTATCCAAGAGAGCGGGAGTGCGTGGAGTAGCCCGACCGTTCTAGTCAAAAAGAAGGACGGAGGAACGAGGTTCTGTATTGACTACCGAAAACTGAACCAGGCTACGAAAGTGGACGCCTATCCGCTCCCGCGGATAGAGGACAGCCTCAACACTTTGGGAGGAAGCCTATTCTTCTGCAGTCTGGATCTCGCAAGCGGATATTGGCAGGTGGAGATGGCACCGGAGGACCAAGAAAAGACGGCCTTCGTGACTCAAGGAGGATTGTATGAGTTTAAAGTGATGCCATTCGGGCTAGTGAACGCCCCAGCCACCTTCGAGAGACTGATGGAAAGAATCCTCAGAGGAATCGTGTGGGAGGAGTGTCTGGTATACTTGGATGACATACTGGTCTTTGGACCAACGTTCAAAGTGACTCTGGAAAGATTGGTACGGGTTCTGGACCGACTGAACGCTGCAGGACTGAAGTTAAAGGCGCGAAAATGTAAGCTGTTCCAGAAGAAGATTCCGTTCTTGGGGCACGTTGTCTCGTTCAACGGGATCGAACCCGACCCCGAAAAGTGTCGGCAAGTAACCGAGTGGCCGGTCCCGCGGGATCTCCACGAGGTACGAGCCTTCGTGGGATTATGTTCGTACTACAGAAGGCATATAAACGGCTTCACGGAGTTGGCTGCCCCCTTGTATGAATTGGCAACGAAGGAGGAACCATTCGTGTGGAGCGCGAGACGACAAGAGGCATTTGATGCGATGAAGAAGGCGCTAACGGAGGCCCCGGTGTTGGGATTCCCGGAGGAAGAAGGACAATGGTGGCTTGACACAGACGCCAGTGACGTGGGAACGGGAGCCGTGCTATCACAAGAGCAGAGAGGGGAGGAACGGGTGATAGCTTACACGAGCAAAACCCTGGAGTCAAACGAACGAAAGTATTGCACCACGCGGAAAGAACTGTTGGCGGTGGTGCGAGCTTTGAAGCATTTTCGGTGCTACATCTATGGTCAACGCGTGATAGTCCGGACGGATAACAGCGCGGTCAGTTGGCTGCAGAGAAGTAAGGAACCGATGGGGCAGGCTGCTCGGTGGATTGAGATTATCGACTCGCATGATGTGTCGTTCCAACACCGACCGGGCAGGAAGCATGGGAACGCTGACGCGTTGTCCCGGTATCCGTGCAAACAATGTGGAGAGGAGCACGAGAATACCGAAAAAGTGAGAGTAGTGACGCGGGCCCGGGGGTACGAGCCCGGATGGTCCCCGCAGGAGGTGAGAGCAGCGCAGAGGAGGGATCGAGATATAGGGCCGATTGTCGCACGGATGGAAAAAGATGCGGACCGGCCAGGTTGGGAGGCCATATCTCCGGAATCCCGGGAAACAAAGATCCTATGGAGGCAATGGGAACGATTAAGCCTCAGGGATGGCGTGCTGCATCGGAAGTACTGGGAACTAGAAGGACATGGTTGGAGGAACCAGTTGGTCGTTCCCCGAGGGGAACGGGCCAAGCTGGTAAGGGAATACCATGGAGGCGCGGCAGGAGCGCATTTAGGAGTCGCCAGGACGACGGCCCTGTTGGAACAAGGGTTTTACTGGCCGGGACTCCGGGAAGACGTGCGGAAGGAATGTCGAGAATGTGATTGCGCGTTGCTGAAAAAGGGAAGAGGAAGACGGGAGCCGCTACATCAGTACATAGTGGGGGAGCCGATGGAACGGCTAGCCATGGATGTTTCGGGCCCGTACCCAGTCACCAAACGAGGAAATAAGTATTGCCTGATGGTGGGATGCTATTTCACCAAATGGTTGGAGTGTTTCCCGATCCCGGATCAAAAGGCAACGACAGTGGCGAACAAACTGGTTGAAGAAGTAGTAGCACGGTACGGCGCGTTTCGGGAACTACACTCGGATCAAGGCACGAATTTCGAATCCGAGGTGGTGGCTCAAGTCTGTGCACTATTCGGGATTCACAAAACAAGAACGACGCCGTACCACCCCAGGAGTGACGGGTACATAGAACGAAGTTTCCGTACTTTGGGGTGTTGTTTGAAAGCCAGCTGCCGAGCGACAGGTCGGGAATGGGACGAGATGGTCCCGCTCGTGATGATGAGTTATAGAGCAACGCCGCAAGCCAGCACGGGAGTGACACCGAATATGATGATGCTGGGCCGACAGACCATGATGCCGCGACAGGCGATTTATGGGAGACCTCTAGGACCAGAGGAGGAACCCCGACGGGTAGGCGACTATGTGGAAAGCCTGGAGGAAGGGCTAGTCGCGGCCTATCGGGAGGCCCGGACGGGGCTGAAACGAGCCGCCATCCATCAGAAACACGAGTATGATGGGAAGGTGACTCGGCGGGAATACCACGCCGGAGAACTGGTCTGGGTGCACGATACGGTAGTGGATAGGGACAAGGGAACGAAGTTGCGATTTCCATGGATAGGCCCTGCACTGATCGTCAAGGTGCTTGACCGAGGACGGGTGGTAGTACGGAAGAAACGAGGGAAACCGGGGGGGGTGGTCCATGTGGACCGCCTGGAACCCTACCGAGGACACGCTGCGCCAGCTTGGATGGTAGCTGACCAGCAAGGATACGAGGCTGCACAGTAAATGCTTGGGGTGGGGCGCGCTAGGGCACGTAAGGAAACGGGGTACCCCCTTTTTGTGATGAAGTCGTTTTCGTGTCTCGATTCCGCAGGTGGAAGAGGACCAAGGGAACGACCAAATCGGCGCTACACAGAAAGGCTTTGGCCAAAAAGGACTGATCAACCTGGGGCCATTGAGTCGGGACGGTGCGTTGACCACTACAGTAGGAGTGCAGGTCGTTAGGCTGTAGAGATTCGCTACCTAGCTGAAGATTGGTTCTCTTGCGGATGTAATATAGGTGGGAAATGCGGGGTTGGAACGAAAAACGGCGTTCGGGAGCCACGACGGCCCGAATGTCTAAAGTAGTCCCACGGAGCCGCTTTCCGGTCAGTTCGGAGGAACCACAGCGTGGAAAAGATGGTTGGATTACAACGGAAGACAGACCCGGTGGCAAGCTGGTGAAGACTTCTGAAGTAATGCCGACTTGGTAATACCGCTTTACAACGTCCAGGAGACCGGAGGAGAGTAGATGCGGCACTCTCGGGAACGCCGGAGGAACGAACGGACGGCTGTAAAAGGCGAGGCCTGAAACGAGGACGGGCTTTAAAGTAGGTTGTAAAAGGAGTAAAAGAGGACAAAGAGAACGGGGCGGCGGCGAAGAGATGATAACGCCGAGCCCCTGTGTTCTCCGGGAAGTGTGCGGAAGCACTGTGAGGGCCAAGATGAAAAAGGCAAGAAAAGGCGACGAGGGATGAAAGGACCGAGGGCGTCCGGTGGGGCAATAAAAGGCCTAGGAAAAACGCATGGACGGGCGAAGGGCCGCGAGGTAAAGAAAACAGGCGAGGCGGTGACCAGCGGCGGGCCCCGGGGACCGGAAAATAGTAGGGGGCGCCACCGTAGAAGTGGATGGTGAGTCTGACGCTAGGGGTCGCTAGTGCAGGCCACGCCCACTTCCGCCTGCGGCGGCTATAAAAGGCAGAGCGCTCGCCGGAGCAGGTCATTCTGGTCAGCCGACCAGGATTCATCGAATCGCAGACGAGCAGACTGAGCTAAGGAGAAGAAAACAAGAAGAAAAGCAGAGAAGCGAGACGAGCAGCATCACCACGAGACAAAAACGGAAACGGCTGACGGGACGAGCTTCAAGATTGGAACGAGCCCCGAAAGCCCGGAAAACAGACACGATGAGCGGACAGTGCTGGGAAGGACATTGTCACGGAAAGGAGTTTAAGCACTTGGCCAAGAAGAAGGGTGAAGTAGATGCTGCTCGAGGTCTTGCACGGAAGAAAAACAGCGCGACGGAACCAGAGGCGGAAGATGGCGCGTCGCGAGTCGGGTGGGGAGGGATTACGGGGCGTTGGCTCCTCACCCATAGTGTCAAACCCCCAGGGAGAGAACCGGGCCGAGGCGGAGGTACCTGAGCCGCACAGGAGGCCGAAGCCTGGATAAAAGACTCTCCTGTTGACCGCTGGACGGGCCCGAAAACTTTACTTAAACTCATCGGGAACGGACTGGCGGGCTCGAACATTCTTATCTTAATTTATTCTTATTAGTTTCTTTATGGAAACCTTCTTGCGGAAGTGAACGAAACCACATGTGTTAGGAGGTGTTGAGTGTAATCAGTGAGCTGGAGGGTCCATGACTGGAATGAACTTACCAAGCCTGCGGGGCGAATACGGGACGGAAGGAGGCGCTAGGAGGAAAAACAAGTTTGTAGCTGTTCCTCTTCTTCCCTGGAGCCCGCTGCGTTGGTTGGGACCGAGCAGGTGGAACGGGATCGTCCGGTCGCGGAAATGGATAACGGGCCGGGCGACCCGGGAGCGAGAGTGAAAGTTGGGAGGCGGAATCGAGGAAAGGAAATCAGAAAGGACGGATAGTGTTGTCATTGTAGTCTTTGAGTCGACGGTCGTGCCGGGGTAAATAAGGTACCGGTGGGCCGGCGACTCGCCGCTGGAGGAAAGGCTGGCGCGGGCCAAGACTGAAAACCCTTCTCCCGCGCTGCCTTGAGCGATCTGGAGGCGAGGAAGAGACGACCTCTGTCCTCTAGCGGCACTTCTACTTCCTGCAACTTTGTCTTCTTGATTTTGGATGGATCGATCAGAATGTGGATGAACCCGGATTCATGTACCATCATCTTCTGAGTTTCCTTGTCTTCAGCCTCTTACCGCATACGAAGAGCGGCAAAATGGAACTTCTCGACCTGAATGCTGGTTTTATCGTGCCAGAGTTGATGCAGCGAGTCGTGAAAGGATTGCGGCGAGTCGTAGATGTCTCCCGGAGGACCAAGGCACGAGCAGGGACGATAACTTAGGGGCCCTGGCTCGTGACCGACCGTGATATATAGTAAAAACAATACATGAACGAGAAACGAAAAAAAAAATTTAATAGACTTACTAAAACTTATATTAATCTCTTACCTGCTGTAACGACAGAGACTCCTTCCATGTCGTATTTCCTGATGTCTTCTTCCCGAGGAACGAAACAAAATAGTCTTTGAAACATATAGGGAAGTAATCTTTGCAATATACAGGGAGGTGGTGCTTGGAACGTCGGCTGCGGATGCCTTGATAGACAAATCAAGAGGTCTGCAAAGAGCGACGAGGAGCGATCCTTCTTGGAGTTCGACATCGGATGAGTTCTTCTCTATATATGCTATTTTATTGAGAATGGGCCCGTTCCGGATCTCAGACGTTGACGTTGGGTGCAGGTCCCAGTTGATGTCGTCCATCTTCACTTTCTACGGCTTCTTCTTCTTCTTCTCACTAATATCTTCAACTTACCAACTTCGAGCCGTCGTACCTAGGAGCAGCCCGGAACGGCTCGGAGCTGTTGTCTCGGCGTTCGTCATAGGCATAGTGTCTCCATGCAATGTGACATGGCACCGTGGACGACTGTGGCCTTACTCCAAAATCAAACCAGACCGGATCTTAAACTTACCTCTATTAACGAACTATTTGTTGGTATTACAGTCTTACGAAAATCGTCTATAAGCACGGTCCTCCGGGAGGACGAAGAGAAAAACTTAGCAAAAGGAGCGAGGCCCGAGAGCCTAGGAAACGAACGAGGGCCCGAGTGCCCGAAACAGGAATCCTCTTCTTAGGAAAATCATCTCATCAGTAGAACGAAGGAGCCTCCCTCTCGCCCCAAAGAGGACTGTCTTCCTGCCGTTGCTTACGGGGGGGGGGAGGGATGAGAGGCACCGGCTCCTGTCATCAAAAAGAAACTTCATCAAAACTATCTTCTTAATCAGGTCTCCGTTCCGGTTGTTGTCATGCCACTTGGGCCCGGAACGGTGACGGAAATACTTTACTATGGTGGACTCTCTCCGACATCTCTTTCTGAAATCCTGAAATCTTCAAATGTGTCGACGTGGTCGAGGACGGAACATCTTGATGCTGGGTTAACCACGAGGACATGTGTCGTAAAAGTCAAACTTCAGTTCCTGTACGGAAAACGGACACTTCATCGATAATTAATGATTCTAATCTTCTCAGTCTCACCTTCACCCGAACTCCATCTCAAAGCTTCACCGTGACAAGTAGCACGAAACCCGCGACGTCGTCTGCTGAAGCTTCCACTCTAAGCTTTAATGAATGAAGTTAAGTTCCTTTCCACATACAACGCCATCTTCTTCTTTGGGTACCTTGGCCTCTGGCTCGAACATGTTGTCCTTGCCAACCGTGAAAAAGTCACTGGGGGGCTCTGAATGCCGAGGCGACCGAGGGTGCGAAGTCCAAAAAGAACATTCTATCTACAAAAGCTTCAGTCTTTCTTCTTCAACTCATCCTTAAAATCATCATCATCACCTAAGAGAACGCAGAGAAGAGTAACAGTTACGGAAGAACGAGGGGTCACGACCGACCGGGTAGGAGAATCACGACCGATTCTCTACCCAAAAACAAGGGAGAACGTCTGGACGACGGTAGAACGGACCGAGGGTCGAGAGGACTAAGGGTCACGACCGACCCTGGCCTCTGGGTGGGAGAGTCGCGACCGATTCTCCACCCGAACTAGGGGAGAACGTCTGGACGACGAAAAACGAAGGGAACGGGGGCACTGCGGGTCACGACCGACCCATGGCCCCGGGCAGGAGGACCACGACCGGTCCCTCTGTCCTAATGAGGGTAAAAAGGCGAGGAAACGCGCCAAGGGGCTAAGTAAACAGAGCCCAGAGGAGAGGAGCGGGGGCGACGGGGTCACGACCGATCCCCAGTCCCGGGTGGGAGAGCCACGACCGGCTCGCTCATCCTAAAGACGAGAAAAACAGGAGGTCCTAAATAGATCAAGGATAAGAGAACTCTGACGAAGATAAAAAGAGACTAAGATATATAAAAACGAATTATATGAACTTTTTAAGAAGAGAGAAAAACGAAGAAAGAAAAACGAAGAAAGAAAAACGAAGAAAGAAGAGAAATAATAATTAGCCGGATAGGCCCCGGGGGCCCTCCGAAGTAGACCGGGGAGGACAGAGGGTGACACCTCCTCCTCTGCCGATAAGGAGCGTAGGATTGAAATGTTTCTGGTTCTAGAGTATGTTCTGTTGTCGTTGCTGTATGAACTGTGTTGAAATTTTGTATAACGTGTTTTCCCACCTTTCAAGAAGGTGCGGGAGGGTGTGATGAACGGCTATTCAGCCAAAAATACATAGAGGTTAAAATAATAGAAATAAGGTAATAATGGAAATAGATGTAAAGAACGAATAACGAATATGTAAAGAACGAAGAACGAAATAGATGTAAAGAACGAATATGTAAAGAACGAATAACGAATATGTAAAGAACGAATAACGAAAACGTAATGGAACGAAACCCGGAAATATGTAAACCGGAAGTGAAATGTAAACCGGAAACGGAATATATAAACCGGAAGTGACGTCAGTTGTAGGTCACGTGACCGAAGGCAGCCAATCAGGGCTGACCTCTCTAGTATATAAAGGGGCGGTGAGGCCCGAATAAACAGAGTTCTTTAACAGTTCTCCTGGTGTCCAGACGTGTCCTCTTTCCTGAAACAACCACTAAAGATGAGCCGAATAGAGTAATTAAGTCGAAGTTAGGACAAAACAGTCGAAGTCCGAGATAGGTAGTCGAAACATAGGGTAAGGGGCCCGAAGGCCCGAAGAACGAGGAACGAGGGAACGAAGTAGGGCACGAAGGCCCGAAGTAGTACCTGAAACCGAGGCGTAGTATGGTACGAAGACATGGGGAGCGGAACGAGGGAGCGAAGTCCATGGGGACGAGGGCGCGGCGCGCTCGGCCCCACGCTACCAAACAATAGGCGACCGTCGGCCCGTCGCCCCCGCGGACCGGAACTCAGGGGTGGACCGCCCCCCGGCTGACCCGTACCCCTACCATAATTTCCCTCCCCCGCAGTCCTCCGTCGACATCGAGTGCCGATCGATTCGCTCAGCCCCCCCTCGTGCGCGAGGCACGACTCTAGAAACACATCTCGGTTCTTGGCCCGGATTCCCCGTCCGCCCCGAGACCCGAACAACCCCCACGTTCCTCTGTCGTAAGAATCGGCAACCCCGACTTACCAGAGAACGTCACAGTATCTTGAAACTATATGCATATGGAGCACCAATGTTTAAAATTATAGGAAAACACACAGAGGTTGAAAGTATGATGCGGAAAATAAGGTGGCCATCAAAAACATAACTGCCAGAGGCCGCTGAGGGCTGTAATTTTTCTTACATCCCACTGAGTATTTAAGCTCATACTTTCAACCATGGGTTGTTTTTCCTATATTACATACCATATTTTGTAAGTTACAAGGAAAATAGAAAGGAAATTACCAGTGGACAGCATTAATGTATCAATGTATTTACTATGCACACACTTTGGTTGGTCCCAAGCAGTTTGCACCAAATTTCTTGATTTTCTCTGAAATATAGCTCCATCTCCATTTAATCAGGTTGCATTATTCTATCTAACATTCAGAATATAATCATGTAGATCCATTCAGAATTCACAAAATAAGAGAAAAACATTTGACACAGTGGAGCAAGGTGGGTAGTATACGCAAATACTGCCCACTGTGCCAATATACCAAAAATATTATTTTTTTGGCAGTGTCTAGATAATATTCGTAACTTATCCCTGCTTTGGTATTTGATATAAGGCCAAACTTGTACTTACTTTTTGACTCGCTTCCGTTGCTCTCTCTCGATGTAATGCTCTATTCCCTATGGTAAGCTGCCATTCAGTGACAAACTAAGACCAACATTAGACGAGGGAACTCAACTCCTACATTTGACACTGTGACTATACCATTTTCGAAAATCATTCTCAATTGTGTGTGTCACATTGCATAACATTCATTGGCAATGAAAATAAGGGTTCTTTTCTGGGCTACTACATCACAGGTATGACTAGTATGAGTTATCAATGGACAATCTAAACAAGGACATTTCTCTGCCACTCGCAAATATGGTATAGACATTTTGCCAATGACGTTACGACTGCCATTAGTTGTTGATCAATTGAAATGCTACTTTTAATCAAAACAGTCCCAGTAAATCAAACTTAACCATTTTCATCATTCAGAATTCATGGCCATGTGTTTTTGATCACCACGAGGAGATCACCAAAATGTGATCACGTGACCACGTCTGCACAAGTCTATACATCCACAAGCATTTTCCATAACTTTGACACATTCTGCTAGGATAATATTAAACTTAAGGATAGACACCAGTGGTTGGGGCATGAATGGCGCTGCTCCCTTTCATCATAACCATGAGATTTGTTTCTTATTTGTTTGCTTTATAGAATATACCATTAGATAGCCAATAAATAACCATATCTATTGATATAAATTATATAGAAATAGCTACAGCACCAGCTGTGTATCTATTGATATAAATTATATAGAAATAGCTACAGCACCAGCTGTGTAGGTGAGCCAAAAATATGAAATTCTTAACATTTAAATATATTTTTTGAACATCAATATCTCACTTGATATTCAACCTAGAGGTCTGAAATTTCTAGTACATATTCTTGACATATAAACGCAGGGAAGCGTGTCTCAGATTTTTTTTATAGGTCTTAGTTATGATTTTATGAAATGTAGAAAATGAAATTTTATAAAAATCTAAAAAAGTTTCCCGTTTTTGGACATTTTTGTCCATAAAATTAAATCTAAGACCTAAATAAAAAATCTGAGACACCCTTCCCTGCATATGATTGTTATGAAGGTGTATGTAAAATATTATTCATGTAGGTTAAGTATTAAACGAGATATTGATGTTCAAAAAATAAAAGTAAAAATATTAGTTTAAAATTGATTAAATCTCAGTTTTTAATTCTTTAATAATCATATTGGTATAAATACGTAGAGAAAAAAATAAGCTTTTAAATGATGTGTAATGTGTTGGGATCAGAGCGGTATTAGAGAATTGATTGAGGATTTTCTGAATTGGCCGTTGACCACTGGTGTCTATCCTTAACAGATGGACAGGCGTCATTTATTTCCATAGGAGTTCCCTTAAAAAAATCTCAAAAGCTAGTTGGGCCTTCCCTTTGATTTGGCATTTCTCTTTATTTCAGCGTAATAGTTTAACTATGGAAAACTTTTTCTTGTAACGTGAACCATGGTAATCCCCAGGTTAGATTATAGCATGCCTTTTGGCATGTCAAATACATTTTCCCCTTTGAATACAATTTATGTTTGCAGGACCATAAACCCCCTTTTACATTCATCTAGTTTATAGTTTATGTTATTCTGAATCGCACTGTATGTAAACCAAACACTTTTTGTATTTCATTATTAGTCATCTTTTCCGAAAAACCTTTTTTTTTTTTTAAATAAAGAGCATTGCTAATTTTATTTAATAATATTACATACATGTCTTTGGGCTCTGTAGACCAATATTTTCAATAACAACATCCAATAAAAATCTTCTGTCACAGAGTTTTAAAATATTAGTGAAAACAACAAGTGCCTGACGAACAGAACACCCTCCCCCTCAGGAGCCTCACCATGTAATATCCATCAAATCACCGTTAGGTAATAATATTAATGTGCTACTGTGGGTTGATTATGTGGGCCAAGTGCTGAGTGGTCAATATAATGGAAGGGGGGGGGGGGGCTTATAGCTACCTGGGTCTAGTACTAAACGCCGTGTATAATGTATGAGGCCAGAGGGCCGAAGGGACTTAAGCCCCATACACACTAGTCAACGTTTACACAGTTTGCCAACCAGTCGGTGCTATTGGCCAAGTCTTATGATCAGCTGTAAGTATACCATATTGCACCAAAGCAGGGGCGGATCCAGGGGAGGGAGTCCTGGGGGTCCTGGGGGTCCTGAGCCCCCCTCCCCCCACCCCTTTTTTTTTAGGGTACCTAAACTTGCCAAAGAGAAGAAAACAGCGCCCGTGTGCACGCGAATGCACGGGGTTTTAGTACTTAACCTATATGTGGATCCCCCCTTTCCGAAATCCTGTATCCGCCCCTGCAAAGCCGGCCGATTCTAAGCCGAAAGTCAGCCGATTTTAGTGCCGATCCATCGGACGAATGTGTAAAAGGTGCTAAATGGGCATGGGGCTTAAATATTAAGAGGAGAAGGAGAAACAACAACGACTGGGGACATGGGAGTTTTCTTTAAATCGACATGGGACATAACAGATATACCCACATCTACACCCGGGGGGCATCTACAACCCCAATCAATAAATCATATATATTTTTACATGATTTTGTTTTCTAGCATTATTCAAGTCTATTATATTAATACGCTTGTAATAACATTGATTCTTATTTGTATCGTTCTGTAATGAATTCCAGAATTTTATGCACTTAAAGGGAGCCAAAAGCAATGTTGGGACAAAATTTTGCAAATTCTATCAAATATTGAAATATACTCCATGGCCAAAACCTAGGCTTGTAGTAAAATATAGACTGGCAATAAGGACTTTAACTACATCAAAATACATTAAAACTTGTCCCTGGTAAATTTCAGTGACCCACCAAAATTGGTTTGTTTACAAACATTGCTGTCTTGAGGCATAAATGACATGAGTTTTATTAAATTCACATACAGTTATAGTTAGTTATCATGATCTATTTTGTACCAATGGTCAAAGTTAGACTCTTGGAATGTATTTTTATAGTTATTTGAGTTTGTAAAATGTTGTCATATTTTGACATATTGTTGCTTTTGGCTCCCTTTAAAAACGACAGGAAGACCCAGAAATATCCAAAATTCGTATTTAGTCTTCCTTCTGAGACTAAAAAAATGGCAAAAATTAAAAAGGACGGGAGGGGGCTTCAGGTGCCCCCTCTTAAAGCCTGTATTACACATACCGACTTTGATGCTGACGATTTTATATTTGTTTGATTTTCACTGGGAATATGACACGAGACCTTACATCTTATATTCCATTTGAAAGAAATTGTAAGGGCTCTCTATTGATGAATAACCTATATTTGACCTTTATTCCTACTGCCGATTTTGAAAATTGGCAGTGACTTCAGTATATGGAATATAGGCTTTAATCCTTCCCCAAATTCAACATAGGACATTGGGCACCCAGTCTACAGCCCCTGCTAGGGTTGGACTAAGTGAATTATGAAAGCACTTCAACAGGATTTAATCACAGTCCACCAAGTATGGGGCTAGTATAACATACTGCATAACTCATTTGCAACAACAAAAAATATTGGAATAATGTGCCACATATGAAATATTATGGAATAGAATGAAAGTGGAATTTCAGTAAAAAATCCTATGATTTCGGGAATTTTGAGAATAGGCCCCGTTCCTGAATTTTGAATTAATTTAATACATCATGAAAAGGAAAAAACAAAGTCTCGTTATAATGCCTCTTAAAATCAAAATGTGGCTAAGATAATTGGTTTTGCAGTATGTATCTTCCCAGCAAACAGGATACGTGTATTGCACGTGTTAAATTTGTACAATAATGGTGGTGTTGAAATATGTTTGATATGTTAGCACAAAGTTTTACTGGTAGTTAACACATGTTAACATACCTGTGTAATTTTCTTTTTGGAATCAAATTTTATTTATGTCTTATGACAAAATCCATAATTCTACAGTAAATCTTCAAGGCTGCACAATGTCTATACCACATAGAAAGTGGCAGAGAATGTTCTTTGTTTAAATTGTACATTGATAACTCATACTAGTCATAGCTGTTATCAAGTAGCCAAGAAAGTACCCTCTTTTTCATTGCCAATGAATGTTATGCGATGTGACACATGTGATTGAGAATGTTTTTCAAAAATGGCATTGTGGCTGCGTCAAATGTATGAGTTGAGTTCCCTTGCCTGATGTTGGTCTTAGGCTGTGGCTGAATGGCAGCTCACCAAATGGAAGAGAGCCTTAAATCGAGAGAGAACGGCGGAAGCAAGTGAAAAAGTAAGTACAAGTTTAGCCTTATACTACATATCGATGCTGGGATGAGTTATGAATACTAACCAGACACTGCTATAAGTATTTTTGGTATATTGGCAAACCCAAATACGGTCATACTACATGTCATAACAAAGAAGTTTAAATCCTTTTTCAAATGGTATGTAGCATGCTCCTGTGCCATTCCCAATAAAAACTTTGAAATCAACTGTCGTCAGAATTGACTCGGCTACTGGCAAATGGGCTTTAATTAAGTCATAGAATTACGAACTTGATGAGAAACCTTTATGATACCAAGTAACTATTTCAAAATATCTTGCATGCATGATTAATGAATTGCTCGATATATATCTGAAGATACCATCTTAGCCCATGATATCAATGATATCTGATCAGGAGATTAGAACAGTATCATTCAGGTATGGGGCCTTCCATTGACTGTATGCATCAAGGAGTGGGGTTGGTGGGTGTGCAACTTTTGAAAATGTGTGTACGTTCTTGTACAGATCCAATACATACTTCAGCCCAAGGGCAATTGGGAGTCTGAAATTGTTGAAAGTTTGTGTATGTACTAAAAGAAAGGCCTCAAACTATTCACTGAGAGAAGTCACATAAAGTCACATAAAGACCAAATTCTTCGGCTTACTTTTCAACTTTTCCAAAACTCTTAGCTAATTCCCAAGAATTTGGACTGATATTCTACAATAGTTCTAATGGTTATTAACAACGATAATCAATAATGATTATTTATAATAATACTTATTGATAATATAATTACTAATGCTTACTGTTGATTACTAACAATTACTATTGCATTTGTACTTTAGTAACAATGAGTTACTAATATTTATTAATACTAACACTCATTACGGGTATCTAGTATAATTTTCGATGGCGCAACACAGATTCATGGGGTTGTTACCATCCGAAAGAGCATAAAAGATAAGAAAGGTTTTTGGTCTAATTATAGAATACTATCAATTTTTCTATATGTAATATTTTGTCAACCTTTCTGATTATTTCAAGAGATGAAATGAACACATTGAGAACATGTTATCTAATCAAAATCAGATAATTTTATACTGAGTGAGAGTTCTTGAATTTTCTTATTGTATATTATGATAAAGCCTCTAAGAGCATGGCGAAAATGCAAGGAATTTTAGAAAAGACATCTTCCATAACATGCCCCATGTGACAAACTCTGACAGCTCACTAAACAAGACACTAATAAACTGCTACATTTGAGTATGTTCCCAAACATGTCATTATTGTATATACCATTGAAATCCTCTTTAGCCCAGCTTTCCAACAGTGTAAGTATTGTCATGCTCAGACTCAGAATATGGCTTTGGGTAGAGACTGAAAACAGACTTTTTGACGGTTTTGTGACATTTTTCACATGAGAAATGCCACTCTCTGAGACACCCACTTATCAATAACAATTACTAATATATCCTGGTGATTACTAATAATATCTTTAGTCAAAAGAAATATCAACAATACTCAGAGAAAGGAAATACCTTCAGAACAACAACCAAGACTCACAGTAGGATGACAACAGTATCAATTCCTGATACCAAGAATATTTGGACAGACATTCTACTAGATTACTAATAATCACTATAATAATGATAATTACTAATAATTTCTAATATTCAATAATAAGTACTGATGATTACCTGGATAATAAATTCATCATACAGAAAAAAACCCTGAAGAACAACAACCTAACAAAGGCTCCAAGTAGGAGATCAACATGTTGGCAGCTACAGAAGAGATGGAGGCAGAGCAGATGCCTAAGTACGAAGCCTTGAAGGATGAAGGGTCCCCACTAGAGAGGCTGAGGGCCCATACCATGGCCAAGGGCATTGATAACGTGAGGAACATAGAGAGGTAGGTCATGTAGCTATACAGATGGCTATATATGTGGCCCTGAAGGACAAAGGATCACCGTAAAGGCCTTATTACACTTTACAACATGAGCTGACAATATCACAGAGAAATCAGACATATTAGGGATAAAATTCTTTGTTTCACTAATATGACTTTCTACAAATTGCCAAGTTTTAACAATTATATGACTTTTTTTTATCCAAATGTGTCTGTAATCGTCACATTACAACCACATCACAGTTCAAGTGGAGTAGTGTAATTCTGCCTTTATAGAAGCTTGGGGCCCAAGCTATGGCCAAGGGCATCAACAGTGTGAGGACAATGGAGAGGTATAGGAATGTAGGTATACAAATGGTATACAAGTGGTCACCTTTAGAGAGGCTGAGGGCTCATACAATGGCCAAGGGCATCAACTGTATGAGCCACATACAGAGGTAGGTCATGTAGATATATCCACCATTCACTACTTCAATTCCATACCTAATAATAAGGCAAACTGTCCTGTATCTTTCTCCCAAATACACTGTCTACTTGTGATAACAAGGCAGGAATCAATGTTACAAATAATGCAAATTAAAATGGCTGGATGTTGAGATTTCATTGCTTATGTACAAATAAGCAAACGAATGAGACAAAATACTTTGGGTCTGTTGGAATGTAAAAGAAAATGGACAAACACTGTTTAAGGCGGCTATCAAGAATGCTATTCTTAAAGGAAAGCTTGCACATCACAGCAGGATGGTGATTTTTCATTTAATTGAATTCAACATGTCATTCACAACTTGTACTATCCAGGTCAGCAAAATTGAAGGAAAATATTTAGTTCACAAACAAATATGGGACATTAATAGACTTGCATTTTATCACATTTTAAAGGGAAATCCACCCAATTTATAATGTAGCAAGGGGAGTTCTTAGGGAATCCCATCTTCCCTTAGAAGGGAATCCCCATCCCTGTAGAATTTGTAAAAAGAGTTATGCACTCTAACAAAAAGTATATACATCTGACCTAATGCAACTCATAATAAATCAAAATATATATCCATCTACAACCATTTATTAATTAGGGAATCCCAAAATAACTTAAGAAGGAATTCTTATAGCAGCATTCAGGGAATTCCAAAATTAAATACCTTTCCTCAATAATTTCCCAAGACCTCAACATTTTCAATTTTCTACTTTTGAAATATTTTTAGAATACTTAAGTGAAATTAATTACACTACAAATAGAACGTCATGGATTCATTTGAAAGCTTTCCTTTAATGTTGATGTGATAAGGAATAGCAGGGTACCAATCGTAATACGTAATGTAATATTGTACTAACACAGAAGATCATCACCAGTATTCTAGAAATATTCCAAAAGTAAAAACTTGAAAATATCAAGGTCTTAGGAAATAATTCAGAAAAAGATTTTAATTTTAGGAATTCCCTGAATGCTGAGCTGCTCAGTACTCCCCTTGCTATGTCACAGCTATGGAAATCCTTTAAACTTATTTTGGTATTCTCTGATTAATGAATGGCTGTAGATTCTACAGTGATGGGGATTCCCTTCTAAGGGCAGATGGGATTCCCCAATAACCCCCCTTGCTACGTCACAAAGTGGGGGATCTTTCCTTAAAAAAATGTAATAAAATACAAGTTAATGCCCATAAATGTGTGTAAACTAAATATTTTTCTTCCATTTTGCATACATTAATAGTACAAGTTAACGTTGTGAATAATATGCTGAATTGAATTAATTGAAAAATAACTATCCTGCAGTTATGTGCAAGGTTTCCTTTGATAAGCTGAATACCAGAATATCAAATTGATCATTTTAAACATTGATCTTTGCAGGGCTTTCCGTGAGATGGACAGGAACAAAGACAACCACCTCCAGTACAATGAGTTCAAAGAGGGGTTGTTGGCCACTGGAGGCCTGGACATGGAGGACATGCTGGCTGCCTGCTTCAAGGAGATGGACAAATCTGGGAATGGGGTTCTCAACCAGGATGAGTTCATAGTGGCACTCATGGTAAGTTTTCTATGGTTTTTTTCAAATCTATCTTAACCACATTTATATCCATGTGATCTTCCAATGGGGGCAGATATGGGAATGAAATTTCATTGCCAATCTAAGGAACGTCTGGCAATGTTGTAATTGCAACAGTTGCAAAAGAAATAAGCTTGGTATTAAGCTTCCCTACCTTTGTATACATTTTGAGTGTTGACTTTAAAAAGTAAATATATTTGTTTACAAGTGATTTTGAGTCCTAGATAATACTAACAATCCACCTTATCTATAGGTCCTTTGCCATAGGTAAATATGCTGTTTTGCTGTTGTCTCTTCTTATCAAACACCATTACATTTTATTTATCATACTGACAATCAAATGACAATCAAATGCCATTGCTTACCGGAAAAATAATGATTCTGTAATCTGCCCAACAGACATAACATACATTGGGAGTCTAGACGGGGGGTCCCAATTTTGCATGTCAGATTTAAGGAATGGCTCTGTCACATATCACATTTCTAAAAGAACCTGCGATTTTTCCAGATTTTGTGTCAGTATGGTATAATTATTAACTCCGAAACATATGGATTGTTGATTCATGGTTAACCAGGGGTCATATAGCCAATTCAAAAATTCCAAAGGGTGACAATATGGTAATCGTATGACAAAATTATTAAGTGAAAAAGGCACTTGACATATCAACATACAATGGTATACATATATATACATACATATATATATATATTTGTGCATGTATATATTTATATTTATATATTTGTCAACCAAAAATCACGTCTTGAGTTTCTTATTCATAGTTATAAGTCTGTTTTATGTGAAAATTCACTCAAATCCTTATTCCAATGGCACTCAAAATTCATTTCTAATTAAATGATTCTGTGGTGACTTAGTTCAAACATTTGGAAGTCAATATATAAGTTTAATAGCTAAAGATTAAGCTTACTGTATTTCCAGCCTCCGATGTCAGAGAAGAGAAGAGGCATGGTTCTGAAAGCCATAGAAGTCCTTGACACCAACAAAGATGGGGTAATCACTGTGGATGAGCTTGCACCATTATTCGAGTAAGGCTAAACAATGTCATGGAGGCAACCATGACTGTAAGTAAGGCCAGATGAATAACAAACATCCAACAGTTAATTTTATGAGTGTTACTAGGAAGCCATCCTCAATCGATGAAAACAGCATAATTTAAAGTTGAACACTTTGTTCATTACCAACACATACTGTAGACATTGGCAATTAAGAAAATTTATGGTTTTGCCTGTATGTTGTTAGGAAAAATGTTGGAAATATAATAATGATGTAAAGAAAGATACTAGAAAATCCTATGGTAAATCATTTTCCTGTTTTACTTATTTTAACACAAATGAAAATTTGATAAACTCAATGTAGTTGCAACATGTTCAAATTGTGTCCCTTACAACACCAGCATACCTGTAAAAGTCTTAATACAGAATTAGTTTATTTTCTCATCTAGAAAAAAATTGAGGGTTATTTTTACTTTAGATAAACTAATTATGTAACATACAAAACCAAGCTTTACACCCCAACCATTTAATTAAATTATATCTTTTAATTAAAAGAATAATGATTATAAAAATGCCCCCTTTTGGATATAGATTACAGAGGTATATGTCTTGAATATTTAAAAAAAATCAATTTTGATAAGTTTGATTTTTCAACTTCTTTCCTCATAAAATTGAGGAAATTCCCAGAGAATGGACCATGAATGTACAATGTTTTAGTTCTCAGCCTTTATATTGACCCCCACCCTCTTTTTTGAAATCCTGTATCAACCCCTGTTACCTCACAAATCCCACAGTCAATGGGTTGATATTTACCCAGACTAGACACTTCCTATTATCGACTTTGTGATCAGTCCACCTGGCTGCTTAGGTGTTTAGCAGTGTTTTCAATGCAGTGCCCAGGGGCAGATGCAAGATTCTGGTAAGAGGGATCAGCATAAAGGCTAAGTACTAAAGCAGTGTGCACTCATGGCATTTCCCCCCTCTTTTCATGGTCTTTTGCGTCTACCAAAATGGGAGGTGGGGTAAGGATCATGTGGACCCCCTGGATCCACCCTTGAGTGCATTCTGATAAGTTCACTTAAAACCCAATAGACAATTGCAATCTAGTGTAACTATTCAATCTATCATTATTACAGAGAGTGTGTGAAAATAGAGATGACTGTTACAGACATACTAATAAACCCTTTGTTTTTATTCAGTCCTGCGAAGCACCCTAAGTACCAGTCTGGAGACTGGACAGTAGAACAGGTCTTTAAGAGCTACCTGAGAATTGTGAAGGGCGATGATGGGCCGGTGAGGATTTATGTGCTAGAAAACCACTTAGGCCAAAAATAAATTTCTAATGTGTAAATCCCTTTGTTTTTATTCAGTCCTGCAGGCCACCCCAAGTATTGGTCCTGAGACTGGACAGCATAACAGGTCTTAGAGAAACGTCTGAGGCATGTAAAGGGTGGTGAAGGACTGGTGCGGATTTATGAACCAGAAAACCCCTAATTTAAGCCACAGGTCATTCCATGTCAATTCAACGAGGGTCCCATACACTGTAGTCTCAGATTTTCTTTTACCCCTCAAACTTCCTAAACATGTTGAGCAAACATACTTTTTTGTCAAGGTTAACGACTAATGTCTCCTAACATACCCAATTTCAGAGACTCAAATCCTAGCACTCCAATGTCTACTAGGATCTTAATAACAATAGTAGTATCAGATGCACAGGATGAAAACTTTTTTCTATAAGTCACAATTTTTCCCAATTTAATGAACATACCATTCTTCTCTATAAATTCCAGCATATACACCCTTTATAATCCTTAGAGGTTACCTATTGGGCTAAGGATACCACAGATGTCACGGCTCTAACTGCATATTCAGCAGAGATACAGGCCCACAAAGTTATCAACAGATTAAGGGGTCCAATTTTGTTGCAACATTTGGCCCAACCTTGGGTTACAGAAATTGAAGTATCATTAAACGTTTAGGGAAATTGATGTTCAAATTTGAAGTATGTTTCCTCAACTTGTTTAGGAAGTTAATTTTAGGGGTTTAAAGGGAGGTGCCCAATCAAAGCTTAGATAAGGGTTAGCTTCAGAAACAGGACTCAGTTAAGCCTCAAGTTTAAGGGTGCAGCTTTAATTAGTTGTTTGCTAAACCTATAGACCTACCAGGCAAGAAACAGCCGAAAAACTTGAAAAATTCCGGCCCTCTGCATACATTTTGTTTGCTAAATTCTCATTTCCTATCCAATGTCACTAACCTTGATATCTCTAGATACCACACACTTTTTCCTCTCTATTGATATAGAAATCATGATAAAATATTATTTTTGTATTATGAAAATTTTGATACAAAGTATGATAAAGTTACATAAGTTTTTAAAAAAGCGCACATACAGTTAATAAGAGAACAGTAGGCCTGAACTTAACAGTTTATTTTATCCTAGAAATATTATATATACATAGGTTTAACTCGAGAGATTGTCACCCTAAATTAATACAAACATACTCTCAATTGACTTTAGTTGAGAAATAAAGGTATGGAGATGAATGATGCTAATCATTCAGATCATTAGGACAGGCCTACCTGTAAGTTGTTGATATAGGCTGGTACAGATATACGTCATAACACTGTGCCTGTGGGCTGCCTCAAATGTTGTCATAAGTTGACTGAGATGTCACGTTATTTCACATTTTGCATGATAGTCCAAGAAAATAATTGTTCCTATCTACGTCACAAAACACTACTATTATCTTTTTTTATGATCCAGTTGTATTTGATGTACATAGCAAAGTCTTGTAGGTTTTCTCCCATCACATTCCGGCGAACAGAGCCATAGGAAAATGGTCACGTCTGGAGATCTTGAAATCTGCTCACTGACATAGCATGCCGTATTTTCGTCAAAGCTTGCTTTTCCATATTAGTGTTTGTCCAAACTTCACAGTGCAAGCACATTGGTTGTGGCCATCCATGTGTAGGTAGACTTTCAGAAGAAATAAAACAATTCTATCAACAAAAAGTTATGCTCGTGTCGGAAAAGACTTGTCTGCAAATGGCAGACTCAGAGAAAGTAGGCCAAGGCCAAGGTCGCGACTACTGCTGGTTGTTTCTGCAACCGGGACCCAGCTAACGTAGGGTCGTCTGCTACGTTTATATTTTTGTTATGAACACACATTTGTGGGAAGTTAAGGATCTATTTTCAAGTGTCATTATTTAATTTTCGTCTATTCTTGACAAATGATTATAGAAAGGGCACAAACAAAACTTTTGACTTTCGCCATCTGGATTGTAAAGCCTAAGAATGAACAAATGTGGATTTTGCCACCACCGAGGCCACAAGAAACCTACTTGCCCCAGACTTCAAAAACAAGAAAAGACAAGACGGAGAGAACTGCCTATCCCTGATGGGTTTAAGATGAAACGAGCATCAAAAATTACGCTGTCACAGGTAAGCCTTGTCACTAACATGATATTGCCATAGGCACTACAACATTGCTATTCATGTAAAGGTAGGGCATTAAGGTCGCAGTTCAGGGATAAGGGGGTGAAGGGGTAAATGGGAAAAAGTTATAGACGGGTAAAGAGGTCGAGAATGGATCATGGACAGGTCACAGACAGGTTGCAAACAGTCATGGGCAGGTTATGGACAGGTCATGGGAGGTCATAAATGGGTCATGGACGGTTCTAAGATGGATCGTGGACAGTTATGGACAGTTCATAGACAAGTTATAGACGGTCATGGAAGCATCATGGGAGGGTTGGGGATGGTTCACGGATGCTCATGGACAGTTATGGACAGTTATAGATGATTCATAGACAGGTTATAGACAGTCATGGAAGGGATGGAGAGGGTTCATGGATGGTTATGGACAGTTATAGACAGTAATAGATATTTCATAGACAGGTTATAGACAGTCATGGAAGGGTTGGAGAGGGTTCATGGATGGTTATGGACAGTTATAGACAATTCATAGACAGGTTATAGACAGTCATGGAAGCATCATGGAAGGGTTGGGGATGGTTCATGGACGGTCATGGACAGTTATAGACGATTCATAGACAGGTTATAGAAACGTCATGGAAGCATCATGGAAGGGTTGGAGAGGGTTTGTGGATGTCATGGACAGTTATGGACAGTTATAGACAATACATAGATAGGTTATAGACAGTCATGGAAACATCATGGGAGGGTTGGGGATGGTTCATAGACGGTCATGGACAGTTATAGACGATTCATAGACAGGTTATAGACACATCATGGAAGCATCATGGAAGGGTTGGAGAGGGTTCATGGACGGTCATGGACAGTTATGGACAGTTATAGACAATTCGTAAACAGTTTATAGACAGTCATGGAAGCATCATGGGAGGGTTGGGGATGGTTCATGGACGGTCATGGACAGTTATAGACAATTCATAGACAGTTTATAAAAACATCATGGAAGAATCGTGGAAGGGTTGGAGAGGGTTCATGGACAGTTATGGACAGTTATAGACGATTCATAGACAGGTTATGGACGTGTCATGGAAGGGTTGGAGAGGGTTCATGGACGGTCATGGACAGTTATAGACTATTTATAGACAGGTTATAGACAGTCATGGAAGCATCATGGAAGAGTTGGGGATGGTTCATGGACGGTCATGGACAGTTATAGACAATTCATAGACAGTTTATAGAAACGTCATGGAAGCATCATGGAAGGGTTGGAGAGGGTTTGTGGATGTCATGGAAAGTTATGGACAGTTATAGACAATTCATAGATAGGTTATAGACAGTCATGGAAACATCATGGGAGGGTTGGAGATGGTTCATGGACGGTCATGGACAGTTATAGACAGTTATAGACAATTCATTGACAGTTTATAGAAATGTCATGGAAGCATCATGGAAGGGTTGGAGAGGGTTCATGGACAGTTATGGACAGTTATAGACAATTCATAAATAGGTTACAGATGCGTCATGGAAGGGTTGGAGAAGGTTCATGGACGGTCACGGACAGTTATAGACAATTCATAGACAGTTTATAGACAGTCATGGAAGCATCATGGGATGGTTGGGGATGGTTCATGGACAGTTATGGACAGTTATAGATGATTCATAAACAGGTCTTAGACAGTCATGGAAGCATCATTGGAGGGTTGGAGAGAGTTCAAGGATGGTCTTGGACAGTTATGGACAATTCATAAACAGGTCATAGACAGTCATGTAAACATCATGGGAGGGTTGGCAATGGTTCATGGATGGTCATGGACAGTTCATAGACAGTTATAGATGATTCATAGATAAGTCATGGACATTCTTGGAAGCAGGAGGGTTGGGGATGGTTCATGGGCAGTTTATGGACAGTCATGGTGGGTTTATATACAGTTTATGATGTGTCATTGAACATTGACCACAACATTATCACAGTCCTCATTATAGATGTCAATGGAATGTCATTGTAATGCCAGTGCCCACTCTTCTTTGTTATTCCAGTGTGAATTAAATGTTTGACCAAGGAGCAGTTACATCTTCCAGTCACTATGTTAACATCCACACATGTAATTGTAAGCTTATCAACAGCCTAACTGGTTCAGTGTTTTGCCATTTCAAAACTTTATTTGGCATAATTAGTGGTCACAATGCTTCTGTGGCATTCTTATCAAATAGTTACTTAACATGAATCCAAATTTCAGGACGAGCTGGAAATGGCAGCCAGAGTCCTCCTTGGCTGCTACAAAGAAGCTCAGGAAGGAATGAAGGGTAGTCCTTTAGAAAGGTGTGTTCTGCTTATTCCATAATTTCATTAAACCATATTCACACTTGTATCCATGTCCCTTCACAGGACACTGCACAAAAGACCCTTGCCACTCTTTGAGAAGAGTAGGGTATTAATCATTGTGGCAAGTTTCTTCCAAATCATCTCAAAGATTTGATCACCCTAAGTGCAAAACCATTACCTTTGGCAGACTGGAAAGGGCCTTGAAGGTTGAAAATATGTGACTTTACTGCAACTAACAAATCCCCTTGTCAAAAAATTTACTGCAAATCTTTTCTAGAGCAGCGAAATTGACTGGCCTTGGATTAGACACTATGAAAAGTCTCAAGAAGACACTTGCTGCTAACAGGTGTCCAGTGTCAACATCAGCACGCGGGAAGTGGAAAAGACCAGCAGCTGCTGCAGACAGAGGAATACTGACTAAGGTATTTCTTACTGTTGCATAGTCACTGTTGCATGGTTGGTATAATGATGTTCCATGATCATTGATTATCATGACTGGATTGTTTTATATCATAGTATCAGCAACATTTTGTCTATGCCCAACCCCAACTCCTGATGTCAAAACTTTGTCTTCCTTAATTGAAGAATAAGTAGGTCTCAATTGTTTCATATGAAGTTCATAATCATTTGGATGTCACTCATTAATGTTTCTCTTTGAAAAATGTGCAGATCAATGATACAGTTGAAAAACTACAGACAAAGGGCGTAAAGACAACGGTGCGAAAGATCCAAGAGAAACTGAATTTCCACCATGGCCTCATCGTAAGTAAAATCATCTGAAAGTAAAATACTGTGTTTGACAGAGACAACTTTTAGATATGATAATATTGTTAGATCATTAACACTCCAAAGCAATGGTTTTTTTGAAATATTAGAAACAGATTTTTTTTTTAGAAAAAGTGTCATTGTTTTGTTACTTCAGAACTGGTGTTGATTTTATATCTTGAAATCTTCACCTTCAGATTCGTAGAACATTGCTGGCCTCACTGCTTCACAAGTTAGGTTACACCTATTCCTCACCATCAGCTGACCAAACAATTCTGGCTCAAGAAACGAATGCCACTTTGAAAATGCGGTTGGAATATTTGAAGGAGATTACTGACAAGCGGGAGGAAGCAAAGACTGTTGTATATATTGATGAATCCTACGTAAACGAACGACATACAGCTGCTCGCTGTTGGATCAAAAAGGGATCTCAGGTATGTAAGATATTGTTTGGTTGTAATCATGTCACACAGATCTGAATGGTATTACTAATAGCTTGATAGATTTCAGGGGATGAACATAAGATTTAATGAGATTTTTTTTTCTTAATGACTTAGAGTGGGCTTTTACAGCAGCACATAAATATCAACTTTCTTCATTTTCAGTCTGACACATGTGTATCTGGTACTTAAGTCAAATATTTCAGATCAACTATTTGGATGTAAACCTTCAGAAATAATATAAGCCTTTTTTAAGTGTTTGTTTGGGAATTAAAACTTATTAAACAAATTTCAGATCTACATTCCCCAGGGCAAAGGCCGCCGCTACATTTTAGTTGGAGCAGGTAGCAGAAATGGATGGCTTCACACACAGGTGACACCTCACAAGAGTGGAACTTCGGATTACCACGACTCAATGAATGCAAAGCATTTTGAGGTATATCATCAAATGAGATATAACAAAAAACTGAAATAGATATATACCTTTTTGCCAAAGTGTTGTCCTTTGGGGAATTATGGCCCCTCATTTAAATGACATTACATGTTATGTATAACAAGGCCTCATTGATCCTAAGTTGTTTTTACTTGTGTTTTGGTTAATCTATTTTATGTCTCCAAGGATCTTTTTGGTAACTAGTTGAGGAATTAGAAAATAAATGTCCTAATAAATCAGTTTTTGACTTTTAAAGGATGTCTTTCTCGAGATCTGCAAACAAGCAACTGATCAGCTGGGCCAATGCGTCATGCTAATGGATAACGCAGCTTATCATAAAACACCAGCAGATCCTGGAACAAGAATCACCTACTGGGCTAAAATGCCAGCTCGTGAGATCATCAGCCTATGGGAGGAAGGCAAGGTACTTGTCATGATTAGATACATTATGACTTGAAGATTGGCTTGATTGATATACTTTGAGTTCTCTTCTATTGTTTCTGAATTGTTTAATGATTATATGGTTTCCATTAGTATACTACCAAGCATCTGAATTCCAATAGTAATTACATGGAGTTTTCTTTTTATGTTCCTTACTGCACTGTTTTCTTTTTTTTAAAGGTAAATGGGCAGGAAAACTACACTGGGCCACCTCTCACTACCAAGAAGTCGATCCTGAAATGGTTGAGGGCAAACCCTCCAACAGGTACTAGAAAATAATGTTCTGGTAGTTAAAGGCACATGGTACATATTTTTTGAATTCTACAGAGGGTGGTATAGGTCCAATTATATTCAACATGTTAGTAGAAGTTAGTATAAGATTTGGAATGCGTTCATACTAACCTCTCCTTCCCATATCCATCACATATAAACAAGTTTACATATAACTTTTAGGGCCAACCAAAGTAGAGGAAATTGCTGCAGAACATGGACATCAAGTGCAGCTCCTACCACCTTACCACCCAGAACTCAACGCCATTGAGACAGCGTGGGGGGTGCTCAAGAATCATGTTGCTGACATGAATGATCCAACCCATAACTTCAAGGACCTGGAGCGACTCATCCAAGATGGAATAGAAAAATCCACAGTTGACACATGGATGAAACTCGAGCAAAAAGTAATTGAGAATGAAAAGAAGCAGCTTGAGAACCTCCAAGCTATCTTTGACCGCCAAACTGCTTTCAGGGAAGCACACCCAGACTTGGTTTTTCAACTGTCAGGAGATGAATCAGAAGAATCAGATGCTGAAGGTAATGTATCTAATGTTGTTATGAGTACAATTAGACAAAATGCAACATAAACATGTTGTAGAAATCTAGTATAAAATGAGTCCTGAGTCCTGAGCTTGCCCTTTCTAAGATTTAAACATCTGCCCTCAACAGTGGTATATTGATTTGTCAATAGATTCTCTATATCATGTTTTCACAGCCTTTTATCTTGATATGTACATATATGATTACTGCTAAACAAATAAGATAGTGTATGCTTTATCACTTAGTTTGTAAACATGTTTTAAACTTCAGTGGTCCCTGCAGAAGAAGCAACCGATGATCTTGTCTTGGACCATCTAGCAGATGGCATTGACGGTGACAGGGATGATTGTGATGAACATGAAAATGGAAACTTAGAAGAGAACAATATGGAAGAACCAATGGAGTGTGAAGATGACGAGCTTTTAGTAGCACAGTCACTACTTCTTCTTTCTAGCTACACTGAGGAATAAGTCAGTAATTTCTTCTTGTCTATTTTTTTTGTAGATTCTAGACCCTTACAATGAATGTTTCAATGAAGAAAGTGGATGAACTGAACCAATGACCCTCACAATGAATGTCATCAATGAAATAAGTGGATGAACTGAACCAATGATTTAGATAAATGAAACACATATAATCAACTTATTTATGGTTATTTAAGGACCATATTTATCATTGCTGTAACATAACGTGTAAGTATAGCAAAAGAAAATATATATGTTAATAACCCTGACAAAGTCTTGTATTTGATTATGTGATATATTTTAGATCTTTCTAAAAAGATGCACACTTTGCCAATCCCATACCTTTACACTATAATATAAGACTATCTTTATTGATCCATAAACAAAAGTGATATTTGGGTTTAAAAAAAGGTAATTTAATCATTGCAAATTTATTTTTTCCAATTTGATGGATTGTAACACTTTTAAATGCACATATTTTGATTGCTAAAACCATTTATCATACTTCTATTCTGTGGATTCCTTACAAATGCATTCCCCCCTCTGGTTGCAGAAAAAAACTAGCCATTTTTCTATATTTCAAGATGGCCACCCATTAATTAGTAAATTTTGTAAATTTGTCATCTTGAAATTTATGATTTTCAGAAACCTTTAATAAAAAAAACAACTTCTGATATCAGTGCATGAGTTTCAGTTAATCGACTACAAGGACATTTCAGGAAATTATTTCGCCATCAATTTAATTGGTTGTCCAATTAATAACATTATGATTATGAGGTACTGTAAATAACGGCAATTTGCAATATTTGGAGCAAAATATCCCCATAATATTAACACAGTAGGCACTCAAAATAGTTATAAATATATTAGAATTTGACATCAAATGATGGAAAATGACAGGGGTCAGCTTTGTTATTCAACATTTCTCTGTGAAATCAATTCTTATCATGATTCTTTTGGCATTTCAATGATAATCAGCTTAAAAATACTGATTTTTGTTAGATTTCTTAAGCTTCTTAATATGTTCTGTGGTTACCATGGCAACAAAAACAAAAGATGAAAAAATAAATTTCCTATATACTGTGTTGATGGACTGTATAGTTGATAGCGACTCAGTTATAATATCATGTACAAAGAAGTCAGAATTTGAAAATGAAAAATCCATTCCCCTTCTTTTTTTTCCATTTTCATTTCGGTGCAAAGGTTTAACTTCATCATCTCTGGGCGTTAATAGGAGAAAAAGACAATTATTTACTGCTCAGCAGCCTGCAGAACACTATATTTGTGATTTAGGGAAAAATCAAAGGCACAACATTATTCTCTAAGATGTTTTATGTAACTTAATCAAATGAAAAAGAAATTCTGCTATTAGATTTTCACCTGTATCATCAAAATACAAAAACAGCTGTTTCTTGCCTGGTAGGTCTATAGAATACAATGCCATTCATACAACATTATCATGAAAAATACCCAAAGATAAAGCCAAAAGTTTGGGTGTGGCTTAAATCAGGGTGTGGCCTAATATTTCCCTACTGTGTATAGGTAATGTCCATAAATTTAAGCACCTGCAAGCTAATTTAGTCTGATTTCATAAAAAAACACTAGGAAAACTATATAAACAACATGATTGCTAAATATCCATCTTTAATGGAGCAATTTTGAAACAAAATATTAAAGATATATGGATACAAATTGATAAAATACTGAATGCTAGTTGAACTACAATTAATGACATGATTGATGAGAATTTGTATGGTAAAGGCTTGTTTTTATGATAAAAGGGAGTAATTTAAGAAATGTCTGGCATGTATTTCAGGTAAATGTCAACCTAGCACATGACAAGCTGTTTTCATGCAATCCTCCCAATATAATTTCCTTTTTTTCCATTTCATCTGCATTTTAGACAATTTAAAAATCATGAGAAAAATTTGAGGAACTGTGCATCTTTTGGCCTATATTGTCTAAAGAAATAATTTACTTCTGAAATAAATTGCAAAAAAATGATTTAGTTGTTCCCAGATTTCCACACATGAAACAAGAGGCTTCTTTGGATGTTTAGAATCAGAAGGCTGCTTTATAAGTTAATTCAATTAAATCAAATTTAGCTCCTTAATGTCCTGTTTTTTGTTCATCTTTACAGCTCACAGTGGAGGATTTCATGAATTTCTTCAGGGTTCAAAGTGCCTACACAGAAAGTGATGAGTACTTTGCGGAAATAGTTAGTGTATCATACGGTGCAGTCAGAGGACGATATGCACAATGAACACAAACTTATAGGGTATGCACATCCAAATAGCATGCAAATAGACCCAATTGGTACTAGCCAGGTGTATCTATACTGGTTCCCCGGACTCTTGCTAGGGGGACACAGCTTGATTAGACCGCAGGTACAAGCAGTGCTCAGTTCATCAGATTTTTGCTAACTTAACATTACATGCAGACTCTTGACCAATCAGATGAGAGGAAAAATTGGCTTGTGCCTGCAGTCTATCCCAATATCTAGAGGAGCGGAGCAGATCAGCAGTCATGACATGAAACCCAGCGTAAGATGTATCCAGGTTGTGTTATACTCGGAATTCTGTGAACCCCATATCTGGTGTTTCCAACGTGTTTTTAAAACAAGATGGATCTTCCCAGTCAGGCATGTCACCGAAGGACACTGCTAGTACTTTTAATTAACATATTAGGCAGTTTGGTGACCAGCTTGACTTTAATACTATAGGCAAACACTTCCTTTTTGAATGTATGATTTCTAGTGTTTTAGCAAATATGCATATCTGTAGTATGGTATTATCTAAGTTTTGTTTGAATAGCCTGATATTCATACACTTCATCCTCTGTAGCCATCGTCTAATAAAGCCAGAGTTTATATCAAGTAAACCAAATCTATGAGTATGTGAATAGATCACACAAATACTCACATGCATACTCACAGACATAATCCCCTACATGTGCTAATTTTCATTTTCATTTACACATACATATTCAAGGACATTCAAACATGCTAATATTTAAATACACATAAATATCATGCAGATGCACACACCATGCAGATGCACACATGTACACACGTTCACATGCACACACATCTATAGATTATCTATTATTATTCGCACACACTTACTCACACACCCACTTATTTTCAATTACACTTACAAATACATGCTCATGTATAATGCTATCCATACTATCGTTACACTTTTCGGGGGTGGGGTATTTCTTCACTGCCTTTCTTGCTGAAAACATGTATACATACCTTATGAATATATGGGATTTTTTACCTACTTCTTCTTTATTTGGGATCATTTCAGCAAACCTCAAGAAATTCATTACAGAATGGAAATAGGTTAAAGGCTATTTGCCTCTGTAAACATTTTTTTCAGTTTTTTGTTCTGGTCCTGTGCTATCCCAATTTTTATCACCTGCACGGCTGAGCAGCAGTCTGTAAAAGGGTCAGTGCATATTGACAGGCTGTATGTAAAGCTTCTCATTTACAGTATTTTAGAGATATTTGGAGAATTGTTTGGGTGATAAAATATAGAAGACCCTAAGGGGTCGTCATCAGGCTGCCGGACGAACCTCTGAGCAACATACTGCCTGCGGCCTTCGGCCTTGGGCAGTACGCGGCCCGGCGATTCGTCCTTTGGCCCCTAGCGGGTCTTCTTATAATAATAACACATGATCACAAATCGTCATTCATAATGGCTAGTATCATCAAAACAAGTAAGAGTGATATTGTGACTATCATTTTTGCAAACGACAATGGTGTATCGCAATAGTATTGTGATGATGACATTCCCTAGAAGAACGTGGTATTAATACGACTACAGACAATTAGATTGTCTATACATTTTGATCTGCAACATTACAGGAACCCCTGCATGTTGCATACCATTCGAAAGAGAATTCAAAATCCTTCCCCACGACATACAACATACCACAATCCACATTCATTCCTATTGACGATTTTTCAAAATCGCGATTAACCAAAATCGACCGGTGGAATCGACCCCACCACTCGCCGCCCCATAGGTCCAGGTGGTATCGGGGCCAATGGCAGCAGCAGCAGCAGCAGTGGCGGGAGGCATGGCAGCAGGCGTGGGGAGAGGGGCACTGGAGGAGGGGGAGGAGCAGGAGGAGGAGCAGGAGGAGTGGGGGGAAGTCCTACGCTACACAGACACAGACCCCTCCACCCCAACACAACACAGCAACCACAGACTGGCCATGACAAGGGGACGAACACCCTGGATTAATATCCTCACTGTACCCCTTGGATAATTACTACAGCCATACAGGAACCTTCTCATAATCCCCTCAATCCCTGTCCCGTGCCAACCACCCTGTGCATAGAGTCTGCACACACTGACTGAGCAGGTCCGGAGCACAACACGCCTGGCCCGAGCAGCTCCGAGCAGCTCCGAGCAGTTCCCAATACTGTGGCCTGAGTCGGTGGGAGGGGCTCAGTGAACCAGGAGAGGACGGACCGGGACAACCAAGGCAGGGATATTCATGCAGCACAGTCCACGAGAGGTCCACAACTGGGATACTGCACACTGTGATCATGGAGATAGGGACTGTCATGCATCTCATTCCCTGAATGGGCCACAATTGATATAGGCCCTGTTGGTTACTGCCAATACAACTAGGGCCTACCAGCATCTCTCGGCGGGTTCTTTGTCTCCGAAGATGGGACACTGCCAGGGATATTCATATTCATGCATCTTATTCCTTGAGTGGTCCACAACGTATCTACTAACACGGATCCACCCAAAAGGGCAATAGGATTCAATGTGTTTTTGGAGTCACGGTACAGAAATAATTCTTTAGGAGATATTGTGTCATATGGAATTTGAGGCGCAGGCCTTTAGGAATAATTAGTTGGATATGATTGTATTCTAGGAGGCATGATGTACTACTTATACATTCAGTTGTTTGGTATTTTAAGGATCATGGCTCATTGAGAATCACCGATCGCCGTACTTGTGCTCTAGGAATAACGGGACATAAGTAACAATATAGTTCAGAAGGGACAACTGGAACTCAAAGCTACTTCTGGCTCAATTTGAAAGCTGGGGAATTGTCGCAGAGAATTTCATAGATCTTTTTCCTTAAGCAGTCCACAGCATACTGGAGCCACTTGGTGTCGGACGGTAGCGCCCCACCCCAACACTGACTTTAACCTTTAAGTCTGTAATCTCGTAGAAGGCAGTGTTAAGATAGCAGCCTTAGGTCAGTGAGAAGAGCTGCCTTAACCTCGGTGAAAAAAAATTCGCAACTTTAGCTCACAGAGTGAGTTGCAACGATTTACTACAATCTACAATTTCACATCAAGAAAGATTCTGTCCCATAACACACACCCATACACAAAACCTAATTTCATTGAGAATTAAAGGAGACACAGGACAATTAAATAAGTAGGGGTCTTTAAGCGGACTGCAATAAATTATAGTATAGAAGTGACTTTGCCAAGCAGAAAAAACAACACTGTCAGGGACAAAATCCCTTCAGGATGCTAACCCACAACATAGGGGTTTGGAGGAATAATGGTGTCATGACCTAATTTTCTGGTTCGCACATGTCCTTTAAAAAGCAGTTTAAGAAACCCGCAACCAAATGGGCTGGCTGGTAACAGTTTGCAGACCGCAACATGCGAAAGGACACTGTAGTATGTAATAAATATAATCACCGGGTGAATGATATAAAACGCAGGGCCTGTGATACTTAAGGGATTTCACATTATGGCACACGTCTTACACAAGATAAATACCCCTGGTGCAGCAAGAATGAACAAGATTGCAAAGTCATAGTCCGAAGTATGGACCACAATGAGGATTAGCAGACATATGGACAATACTGGTAAGATGGAGGATTAAGGAGGGATTAAGAAAGAATTAGGAAGGATTACCCACTGTGTGACTTGTACCCCGGGAAACATGGCGGCACCGGAAGTCAGCACCCAGCTGCTGGGACCCGGCAGGGTGTCGTCCTCTACTCTAAACCAGCGCTGATACGTCCGGTACCAGCAGTTCTCTGAAAGGTGAGATAGGTGTTTTTTTTAACTCCATGATATACCTCTTTCTCTGTGCCAAATATATGAGACATTTTATTTATATAATTGTTTGCTGAATGCATCATACACACTTGATGTAATTAGCACATATGTAGACCTCAAAGTTGCAATTAGGAGGAGATCTACCTTTCTGGTCCACTGGGTACCAGCAGTAGGTTATCAGTGTAGAACATCAGGAACTCTCAAGGCCACTGGTGCCCGGCGTGTACACCGATAGCCTATGGCTGGTACGCAGTGGCCCAGAAAAGTTGTTTTCTTCCTAATTATAATTTCTACAATCATTTTGCTGATTTTAATAACAGTTGAAATCAAACCAGTCCTACCTCAGACAGCGCTTTTATGTAATGCCAGAGACCGTAGATAGATATTCATGCATCAACCATTGGCCTTTATGTTATATTTCCCCACCTGCAGCTGGGAGCTGTTTGAGGGAGTACTGTGAGCTGGATGTCCCACTTGCTTTGGGGAGGTCACTAAAAACACAGTCCAGTCGTCCATAACCCTAGCCGGTATATCATATAGGGCTTTAATCTGATTCCAGTCTGTGAAATATTTATACTTTATGTATAATTTATCATACTCTATGTATATCTGAAATGTAGATTTTCCGTGTTTATTCGATGTTTTATCCTTCTGTCCTATATTATGTGTAAATATATACTCCCAATTGTACGCCTCTACCTCCCTCCTCTTCATCTTAATTGCTATCACCTTTACCCCTACTTTTATCTGTAAGTCGCTCTGCCCCACCTCCCTATCACCTGCCTTGATCTATATCTCCGTGACCTCTGATCCCCTTTCTGCCCCATCCCTGAAACTCTATACCCCTAGGCCTATATACCTTCATATGTAGCTCTCTCAACTCCATTTTGCCAACGAGACTACAAGATAAGAGTTCCAACTCATGACATTTCTCTGTGAACCTATCAATGGTGGCTCCTCCTATGAGAGTCAGCGCAAACCGCTACAATGAACTGTTTAGAAAAATATCAAAACAGATTGTATTCATTGCAACAGTGTGCACGGACTCTCATAGGGGGCGCCATCTTCAATGACGTCACAAAAATTGCATAGGCAACGGCCAAAGTCATATATCTTAGTGTAACTGTAATATTGTTGATCTTGCTATCACCTGCCTTGATCTTTATCTTCCATGCTCGTCCTGCCCCCTCTCTGACATTCTACACCTCTACTTCTATCTCAAAGTCTTCCCTATCTCCTATCGCCTACCCTGATCTCTATCTTCCCTGCCCTCCAGTGCCCTTTCTAGCCCCTGTCGGACACCCTATACCCTTACCTTAATCTGTAGGTCTGTCGATCCATCCATCCGCCCCTCCCCTTCTGACAAGCCCCACCTGGGGCTGGGGGGGGGGGTTACTTATTATGTGATATTACTATACTGGATTGAAACTCAAGCGAGGCAGTGCCTAGTCTACAAAATGTTATATGAAAATTAGTATGGGATGGTACATATTTCTAACATTTAACTTGGCAGTTTTATTCTGTGACTGCATTCTCTGTCAAACTTTTGTTGTAAATATAATTTAATAACAATAATTCACTGATACTCAATAATGGTTCAGGCCAAAAATGTTAATCTTGTTCAATAATAGAGCGAAAAAACGTAGATATGTCTGATAGGTTCAGTAAATGTATAGTATTACCACATAGTGCATATATTGGTATTTGCAAAACAACTCAGCAGATTTTGCAGAAATTGGGGCCTTCACAAAGTGCCCCCCTCCTGCTCGCTTGTGTATATCTGACTCAAACAGTCATATATACTATCTGTCAAGGTGGGATTGCACTGTGCAATCTGAAACCTACACACTTCACTACTGAAACCAATTACACCCTAGGCACCCTCCTCGCACGTGCATCGGTCTCCCCTATCGAGATGTTTGTGATTGAAAGCATACTAGAAGTCAGCAAATTCTTCAAGGTTATTTGAAGAAAGTTTTTACCACATGTATGTAACCATATTATGTTGACCTCTGACAATCTAATGAACTTTCATATTTCAAGTTCTGGTTTCCTTATTTGTCGAAAATAGTTTTTTTTCGTGACAGGATGAAGTTATTTCACTATACATGGAAAATATTTTTACCCAAGTGGCGAGTGATCGATCTCCGCACCTCCTGGCATAAACCTGCCTTAACGAGTGAAATGTCCAATATATCAGTGGAAACCCACATATATCACTTATGGCACCAATTAGGCCTTAGGCACCCTGCTAGAACCATTCAAGATACCCCTTGCACGTGTGTGCCATCCTTTCAAGGTATTTGTGACTGAAAGCTAAAAGATACTACAACTCAGCAAATTTGAATTTCACTTTTGAGAGGTCAGTTTTCACTAAACATATGTATTTGTCTGTGCATAGATACATGATCTGTTGGTTTCAGATCCCACAACAGATAACATTATAGCCCAATATTTTGTGTGCCTGGAGTTCTAAATGCGTTTAAAGACGTTATGTAAAGGACTTCGGAACTCCCACTCTGGAGGCTACCTGGCCAAGGATAGAACGTTCTAAAAGGGTTGCAGCAACTTTCTGGATTGATACTTGTTACAATACATTGTAAGGTTGCAGCGATGTTCTTTTGATGACTCCCAATAATGTCGCTACAACCAACTTTTGCAACAATTAAATTGTGACTTTCTGATAACATTCTGATAACATTCTTGTGACCTCATGCAATGACACAATAATGTTCTGTTTAAGTGTAGTTGAAACCTCACTTAAAGATTATGTCACAGTAACATTCTCTTAAGGTAAGGTTAAGACCTGACCTAATGAGAAAATCACAAAAACGTTTTGTTTAGATGAGGTTAGGAGCTCCCCTGGCGAGAAGGTCACAACAATGTTCTGTTTAAATGGTGTTTAAAATCCCACAAAGTGGAATAAAGGAAATTGCTTGTGCTCTGCCTTGTTTTGGGTCAATGCAAGTGCCCATGCACGCAGTTTCTCAAGGTTTTTTTCCGAAGGTTACTTCCGTTGGCAGACAACATGTTGGTTTCTGAAACACAACCTCCTTGCATTAAGATTAAGGGTATATTCAAATATGCATTTAGTGGCACTTCCGTTCCTTAAATCATGGAAACGTAAGTTTCCTTGAGTTCAGATACCAACATGTTTGTAACCGAACGCAAGGAAACTTAAGTCTATATTGCATGATGCGTTCAGTGCAACTTGCGTTCCTTAAATTACAGAAACGCAAGTATAGTTTGCGTTCCAGATACCAACATGTTGGTATCTGAATGCAAGTACACTTGCATTTCTGTAATTTAAGGAATGCAAGTTGCATTGAACGCATCATGCAATATAGCCTTTTACCTGCGTTTTAACTTGCGTTCATGGAACGCAAATAAAACACAAGTAGGAACGCAAGCAAATCCTAAAAATGCTTGTGTTTGCTTGCATTTCACTTGCGTTCATGTCAAGAAATGCAAGTAAAATGATGAACGCAAGCACATGAATGCACCGTGGAATACAGGCTTACGTTCGCAAGTGACACTGAATGTATTGTGGAATATAGACTTAAGGCATCTGAAAACCGAGCTATTCCTGTCCCTAAAGATACCCTATCAGAGGTGGCCGCCCTGTTTCTTTGATCTATTCCTGCGTCTTACACTATAAATATTTCATGGTCTCGGCAAGGGCGGATATTTTTCGAAGCCCGCGGGTCAATATCGTATTGATTTGTACAGCCTTTGATGGTTCTTTGTCTCGTATGCACCTGTTCATGTTATAGATCTTGTCCTAATTTAGCTGCACCTTTAAAGGGAAATACTTAGAAGTCTATCTTTTTGACAAAGAGAAAAATTCAATGAGGTCTGCGACTGCTTGGCTACACACCAAAATGTTCTCTTCTTTATCACAAGTGAGAGTCAACCTTTCTGATAGTACTAACCATAATCAATAGAAATATTCCTGTATTTAGATACCTTTCCCAGTCATCAAGGATATGATGTTCTGACAGAATTGCTCACTTAGGGAGAGGGTTTTAGCAAGAACCTTTGCCTTCAAAGGAGATGAGACTGCATCAACTTACTGCCTGTAGTGGTGGTGGGTGGGGGGGGGGGGGGGTACTCAGCCTGAACTAGGCCCATGGGTTAATGTGTCAAACAGTAAAGCCCAAATTACACTATGCATTGGGTACACGGATGCGTTGGATCGCATTGCCCAACCCGTGTGATGTCCGTTATTAAGTGTAATATATCCTGTATTAAGGTTATATTACACTATCTGTTGACCCAACGTGACCCAATGCAAAACATATTATACTACACGTTTTGGTACGCGTTGGGTCGCGTTGAGGTCGCGTTGGCACGAAACTGACGTATCGGGCAACGCGACCCAACTCGAACGTGTCCTAACGCGGGGTGTAATATGGCCTTAATGGTCTGTAGAATTTGCTGCTTCACTCTGTATGAGTTAGGAATTTTGAGAGAATCATAGGATAACACAATAATGTAGATAATGTACAGAAGCTGAACCAAAATTAAACCGAATAAATGTAAAATTAAGGCAAAATTTGAATTTGCAAGTCCTTCTGTATGGCTGGGGACTGCTATTCACAGACAGAACCGTCCTTTCATCATAGTCTATGGTCTTTAGGCACCTTTATCTTCCGGAATAGATATTGCTTATTCATGGGAAGGATTGTGCAGTGGCGAAAGAGAGGATGTTCGTTGTCAATCATGAATACTTTTAAGACATTATACTTTAGTTGACAGAATATCTTTCTGCGACTAACACCTTTCATCAATATGAAAAACACAAAAATTTGACTTTTTTTATTGGATCATTGCCAATTTATTGAAAAAAAAAAGATCACGAACAAGCCGAGTTTGTCACTCTATAAAACTTTGACTCAGACAAATATCTCAAATATAACTGAACTTTATGCCTTCTGCTGAATGCAAACGCTTTTGCCACATAGAATAGTTTTTTAGAGGTCCTATCTACCATAGAATCCACCTTTCATCTTATTCCCTAAGAACATGGCTGCAGGAGCCACTTCAGAACCTCCACTGCCACCGTCAGACTTGTAATGTCCCCGAAAAATGGCTTTTCTGTGGTAAAACGTTCAATACAGAGGGCCCTACCCATGTTGCAGCGCGGCCTGCCTTCCGGTTCCGCTCATTGATGACCTATTGATCCCCGGATGTGGATTCTGGGAGTCGGCAGCAGCTGAGTTCTGGTTGATGGTCGTCCACACTCACCTACAGCATGCCAAGTGTGCACTAATGTTATAGGTGGTGTTTCCACTAGTCCAGGGCAGATACAAGATTGTGAAAAAATGGGGCTTCTGAATATGGGCTAAGTAGTAACCCAGCCAACTTGCAACGTAACAGAAACGTTCAGCGACTATACTGTTTTAGTCAGTTTGTTACTAAGGTGGCACGTAACAATTATGTTATTGATGGTGAGGTTGAAACCCCACCAAATCACTTTATCATAACTTCTTTTTTTTTTGGTGAGGTTAGGGTGAAACCAAAACTGAATATTATATGAACATTCTGTTTAGGTTGAAGAATATAACCAGAACGTTATAATATTGTCACAGTGCAATGTCACAGCAGTACATTACAGTGACATAACTGGGAGTCATATGATTTTTTTCAGACTTCAAATGAGGTTTAATATGAGGTAATTGTTTGACAAGTGATACACGTTATAAAGAGCTACTATAGATCAGGTGGGCAAATAGCGAGCAAAAACTAGTTTTCTGGTCCATACTTACTGATTTTCTAATAACTATTCTTATGATATGCCCACGATATAGTGGGGTATTATTTTGGAGAACAAAATGAAAAGAAAAGGTTAAGAAAATTGAAAAGGAACCATGAAAATAATTTAAAAAACGGTATCTGGAGAACACATTTTTTTGACGGTTGCTCTTAAACGAAATAAAAGGTTTAAACATTTTGCTTCACATAATAAAACATACTCTTTGGGTCTAAAGGCCCAATCATACTATGCGTCGGGTCTAGGGACTCGTTGGGTCGCTGCACCAAACGCGTCTGGTATACATTGGGGCCTTATTAGGACCATATATATACACCTTTCCCATGACCCTGCGCAGTCCCCCAACTTGCCTACCTTTTAGGGCTTTGGGTAACTGGGTCACTTCACTTCATATACCTTAACTATGGGAGAGCCCTAAAAATGTGTTTCCAATTTGATACACCAGGGGGCGCGATCTTAATGAAAAAGTTGGGTTGGGTTGGGTCGCATTGGGTTCCAATGCCACCCAACGCAAAGTATATTACACTTCGCATTTTGGCTCACGTTGGGTCGCATTGGGCACGTGTTGGGTTACATTGAGGACACATTGGGTCACCTTGGCCAAAAAGCCCGTGTTAGAATAACATGTTGGTAAAATAACTTGAATTAAATGTGTTTGGCAACACGACCCAACGCGAACGTGACCCAACGCGTAGTGTAATATGGCCTTAAGTCAAAACTAAGTCACAAACTAAAGATTCACATTTGGCCCTGCACACCATGTGAAACCAAGCCTCTATAGAGGGCAGTCAGGGAAGAAATAGGGGCAGGCAGGGGACCAGTCAGCCAAATCACCAGTCTACGGGGGAACCAGCGTAAAAAGGGCGTAAAAGATGGATTTTGTGCTGTTTCCTTGACAACCTGTAGCCATTTACACAAAACGTGTGATGTTTCCTTGACAACCTGTAGCTATATACACACAACATAATATGGTGTTTCCTTGACAACCTGTAGCCATATATACATATGACATGGTGTTTCATTGACAACTGTAGCCATTTACACACAACATATGTGGTCTCTTCTACAACATTTAGCCATATAAATAAAACTGTGGTGTTTCCTTGACAACCAGTAGCCATATACATTTGACATTATGGCCCTTTCCTTGACAACCTGTAGCTGTATTCACATGAAATACAAACTGCTGGTTTTAACAGGCAGCATGGCAACCAGCAGTGAAAAGGGGAAACGAGCAGGCCAAAAGTCTGGCCTGGTCATGTAGTCAAGGCTTACAGGCACGCATGCGCATTACGTGACTAGCAAATTGCACTTCGCTAGATTTCCTGGGAAGTGTTGATCTAATTAATCAATCCATTTGTGTTTTGTTTTAGGTTAAACATTTCGGATTGTTCCATATTTAGTTCTGTGTCACACAAGTTTGCTTGGGACCCTCTGAAATTTGCTTAAAACCCCCCAGACTCTGGGCCCTGCTAACTTTAGTGTATCCATATACACTAATGCGTTTGCAGATATAACATAAATGATATAACATATTTTGGATACCTATGAAAGACAACAGTGCTACAAAAACAAAAATATCCAGCCAACTAGCAATGTAATGGTCATGTTCTGCGATGTTTCAAAAACATTCTGTGGTGTTCTGTGGCATGATGAGAACATGCTGCTGTGAAACATCCACAACAAGGTGTAAAAGGTCTATTGCCCTGATTAAACTAGAGAGAGATGCAATAACAAAGGATAAAGCCAAATGTATTGCACATAACCAAACGACTGGGCCAACTATTAAAGTATTGTTGGACATCCCAATCCGACTTAATGCATATTGAAAGGACCAACTGGGGGTCTTTTCATGAGCCCAGCCCTACTATTCCCTTTACACCCTAAAGTTTTGTATACCTCCCAACCTGACATGGAGGCTGTGTCAGCGCACCACCTAGTGGTGACCTGGAGAAGTAATTAAGACTTAATAAGGTGTTAATGGTCTCCTTTCTCTGTTTACTGCAGTCGGCTGAGGGAGGTATGGGGCCCGGAGAACAAGTAATGAATGTGGAAGGGAGAGTGTGACGGGGAGATTTGTGGAACTCCCTTCCGAAGATTATATAATATAATGCGATGAAATTATAGATGCATAACGAAAGAAGAGGCATGAAATTGATATAGTATAGGATCTTTGTCACAAGATTATTATACACCCTATATTCCATGTTTGATTTTGATGCTGCAAGTTTGTATTTGTTTGATTATTTCCCCCCTAACAGATTGCATGAAATACGCATATCCCATGTAACATTCAAAAGAGAACTATAAGATATTTTCGATAATAACATATTTACACTTCACCTTTTATTTCCCCTACTGGAAAAATCACCATAATTATATTTAATAGGAATATAGGTGTAAGAATTATCTGAGTTGCCCGGGAAAGTCCTCCTTCTACTTAAGTATGGCCACTCAGTGCTCACCCAACCTACAACCCTTCCCCATCAGCAACCACAATTATAGGCCTACAGCTCTATCTAATGCCAAATGTAATCAAAGTAATGGCCACAGCTCCAAATGTAGCCTATAGCCAGCCAATAAACCTCCTCTGGTATCTCCTCCCACCCCCCTCATGGACTGGAGCAATCATGGGTCTTGGGCTGAGTAGCCGCTAAGTGGGGAGTAAAAGAGGTTCTCCTTGACTGTGCGGTCTGCTATCCTCTGCTCTGTAATAGACGAGGTTATCAGACCAAGTCAGGTTGTGAATCACTCCCAGCAACTCTGAGCAGTTCCGAGCATCTCCAAATAGCACCGAGCATTTCTGAGCATTTCTGAGCATTTCTGATCATTTCTCCAACCAGCTCCGAGTAGCTCTAAGTAGCTGCATTTAGGTGAATTGATCTGAACCATGCCCTATGGCGAGTGTGTAGTGAGAGCCATAATTATATTCATAGTGAAATTTTTGTTTGTATTGATTCCTTACTAGAATTTTCTAGATTAATGGTAACAATTTTTTACCATTTAAGTTCAAGTGTGAAGACCATGATTCTTTACTTTACATTCATTAAGTTTCTGAGCTTTTACTACAGCACTTTTGTGTAAATGCCTATGACATGTATACTCTATCAGCTGTTCCATAGTTCCATTATTATAGGTCCTTCCATTGATCTGTCTAACTTAGATGATATTGTATGCAAATGTCATATTCTTTACCATTACTATCCATTTCCAATAGGGTATTTTCCAGTTGTGCTTACTAGACCACGATCTCTATATGGAAGTGATACAAACACTGCAACACACTAACTATAATTTGATCAATATAATTCACATTTTATAGCCATGCACTGATTTTATTTCCTAGAACTTTCCTCTTTTTAAATATCATTGATTTATCATTTGCATCTTGATTTAAAATTTGCAAAATATCTTTTCAAAATTTAAGAAATTTGAAGAAGCCAGCAATGAAAAAACAAACTATAAACTATCTATTTTTATGTATACTTTGTCAGGATGTTTCTTCAAGGAATATAATAATAGCAGGTGTTCTTTCATTATATAGGGAACTTAAAAAGGTACACTGATGTAATGTGTACCTCCCCGTGAAGGGTGTCTCAGAGGTTATTTGTCTCAAGTATATAGATTGCTTCCAACTGCGGGATCTGGAAAAATTGCTATAGTGTGAATAGCTGTGCTAGTTCACAAAGCTACCAACTAAATGAAAGTAACCAATACATTTTCATGTGTAAACAAATTAGGGAGTTTACATCTGGCAACCCACACCTCTGAGGCTGATCCACTCAAGAGCCCCTCATAGCTCATATTGATTGGTCACCTACTTCTGAGCAGGAGAAAAAGGGAGAAGTAAGCACCACCCAGACCCAAACTCCAATGAAATCTGAAAAGACAGCGCTTGTGATGCTAATCAATTTCACTGTTTTAATCAATGGCAATTGAGTTGCCTAACTCATATTTATGGGTTTAAGGGAAAAAGTTTTGGTTACTTTGTTTTTAATATCAAATTAATTGTATTGAAAGTGGAATTGTCTGTAGGCTGACGTTTTATTGTGTGTTTGGTAAGTTGAGATGAATAATAGATGTTGAGTTATATTACTACTCGGAAGTAAGAAAGTCTAGTATTCATAATGTGTAAAAAGTCAGAAAACCAGAAGGGTTCTACCTTTTCAGCTCATTTGTATTGTCTTCCATGTTGTCCTGTGGCCCGTTGTACAATATAATTTCGTTGTTAGGATCAAACAAAGATATCTTTAACAAAGATATCGTTGTTACGATTTTACAAACATAGTAAATTCCTTAGTTCAAATGAATGAAATTGAATTCTGTAAATTGATGTAAAGGACAAAAATTAGAGAAAAATCAGTAAAAGTTACAGCTCTCTGGCTGCATTCTAAATATAGAAAAACAATGTGCTTGAACCATCGTTGTTACGAAAATATTAATTTCGTTAATAAAATTATTTTCGTTGTTACGAAACCCATTGTGCAATGGGCCACTGGAGTAGTTTACTGCCATTATAAAACTTCCAGTGATATCCCAAGCTAACATTAATGTGAATATATTATTGCCTAAAACATCTACAGAATCAAATTAGATTATGTGAACTGATCTATGAAGGGACACTCTAGTTCTATTTTCTGTAAAGATAACAGATCCTTTACAGACTTCTAAATAGTCTGTTTTGAGGGTGTAAAAATGGCCTGACAACAATCAACATGGGCAACAAATAGGTTTGTTGTTGAATGACCATTTGCTATGAGGCCCCCCCCCCCAAAAAAAAAGGGTAGGTAGGTGGATATACCTATCTATTATTGACACATGGTTTAAGACATTAATTATTTGACCTTGCACATGACCTTTTATCATTTAGAATGATTTTTTATAACATGATACATGTCATTTCATGTCTAAAAAGTAAATCAATTAAATCTTATTCTATTTGGAAAAAGATGTCCTCACAAAAGTTTTAGGGTAGGGCCCAAAAATTAGGGTCTTTACTTACTCTTACTTTTTGATTGACTGAGTGGGCAGCCATTGGCAGTGCTAACTGACAAATAAAGGACTGTTTACACTACAGAGTGCAGGCCAAATATAATTGATTAGCTCTACTCAGAATTGAGGCTAGGGGAAGGAGCCAGGTCTTACTCTAATACAGGCCATTATTTATGGATGTAGCTAGCATCAGTAACCTCAAGTAGATCAGTTTCTACTTTTTCTAAAGGGTCTATTTATACAGAGACTTAAGGCTTAAGATTCTGTAAAGTTAGCATAGCAGGAGTTTGGGAAATGTGTTCCATGAAGAAAACTTCTGTTAAATCCCAAAGAAAACTCTGCTGTATGCCCGAAACATTTGTTGGGAGAACCACAATGATCCATTATGGAAGCAAACTCCCGTACCTTCTAACATGTTATTTAATGAAATGCAAACACTTATATATGCCCCATATAGCTCACACTATTATCAAGAAGTCCTCTACCAGTTCATCAACAAATTTATTTCTGTTACTGCTGTAACCATTGTTAAAACCAATAGAATCTCATGATGTGCCCCAGCCTCAAGGACTCGGGGAGTGTCACTGTGCGTGATGCTCCCAGCTCATGCTATTTGGCTAAAGAGGTTGATGTGTTAATCAATAAGGAGGCCCCAGCTGCGCCTGGCTGGCCCTGAAATATATTACTGTGTTTCTTTATAGGAAACTTTAAGGCTACTACTTTGTTTGCATTTTCCTATATAAATTTCCTGGTATTGCATGCTCCATAGCAACGAAGAGTGAGAACAATTGATCATAAAAGACATGGTAGAAAAAAGGTGAATTAAACTAGACAAATTGATTTTAAACATGAGAGAACATCAAACACTTCCAAAGGATAGTATTATTCTCAGAAACCATGCACTTGATAACCCTAATAACCTTTGTAAAGCATTGAAAGTACAGTATATGAAGAATAGGAAAAACAGCATGACATTTTCATGATTAAGGATACCATGGACAGTTAGAGCCAAACTTTTTTTTCAAATTCTTAAGGATTCTACAAACAGACTTCACTTCAATACCAATGCCTCAAAATACAATTGACAAATCTTCATTAATTTTGCTCTCCTGTGGGCTGTCTAAGAGATGGTGCCTCTTCTGAAATCTATTTCTAACCAAAGCCACCCCGCCCAACCCCTCCTTCAGAAGCCAGAAAGGTGGCAGCGATATAAGTAAAATCATTACCTCTGCCTTCGTGACAGCCAGTCAGCCCACAGTCTGCCAGTAGGCAATGTGGAAAGTGGTTTTATTTCCCAAGACAGCCTGGTCTATTCCTGGCCTCCCAAAAGGGGGGAAAGCTGCAGAATATAGATTGGGTAAGGAAGTAAGGGCAAGCAATCTATAAGGGAAGAAGGGTAACTGCAGTGCCACTCACCGATGATTTAATGTTGGTACACTGACACTTGTGGTGTGGTGAACATCAAAGAATCTTTTAAAATGAAGTATTTTTTAAGGGAGATTCTGTATCATTGCACAACATAAATTGGGTAAGAGAAGTAAGGGCAGGCAAACTATAAGGGAAGAAGGGTAACAGCAGTGCCACTCAATGGTGATTTAATGTTTATCACTTTCACACTCGTGATATGGTAAACAGATACTTTGCTTTACAGATTTTCTTAAATTAAGTATTTCTGAAATATGATTCTGTACATTGTTTACTATTTCAAAAAAACTGGACCCATAACTATTTGTTCATAAATACTCTATCAAATTTTATATTTTAGTATGCTCTGCTAAGTTGGGGTTTATCATTCATATAAGACATAATATCACTAATCTTTATTTCCTTATATATCAGATTCCAATGCACCATATTTTATATGACACAGCTGGCAAATCCTGGAAGCACGGGAAGCTGCAATAAACATAATAACCAAAAAAAAGTAAAAATAAAAATGTGTAATATAACTTCCTCTAACAAACAGGTTACTCTGATTATATCAGTATTCTAACATCTGGAAAACATTTTGCAGATACTTACTGGAATGTTCCAGTATAAATCTAACCAAATGAATAAAATGGTTGAAAGGGAATGGGAAATATCTACCTCACTGTATACCCCCACAATAGCAAATTACTTTGTTTGGTAGCAGCTGAAATAAATATGACAGTTCCATCACCTGTGATCTGACAGGCCAGACTCTCCCTCTGATGACTGCCAAAACCGTCTTAATGCTGAGGTGGGAGCCTGGGGCTTGGTAAATATGTGGGCGGTCTCATTATCGGTATAAAGAACCCAAACCAAACAGGTAGATATTTGTAGTTATTTTTGGCATCCTTTGTACCTACCCACCAGCCCCTGGGCTCATAACCAACCTCTGACAAATTGACATTGACATCTTTTAGGTATGTGATCCTCAATTATTTACATTGCCAAGTCTTTGATATAACCCGGGGAAATTTGATCCTACCATTAACTCATCCCATTAGGGGCTATAGAAAGCTTTTGCAGATACTTTGCCTTATGAAAGCCTCAATTTCTTTGTTTGTATGGATCAATAAAAAAGAATAAGTTTATATCACAAACAAAGACTATATTGCAATTCATATTTGGTACTTTCCTGATAAATCCTGATAAATCATTTCAGTATAGAACAATTACTGCACTCATCAGGTCAGCGAACCTTTACAACTACGTAGCAAAGGTATTTCTGCCTACCACAGATACTGATTTTATTTTTGTGTGCACCAGCAGCTTGAAAAAGAAACATGTTGTAAAAAAAGAAATATGATTACATGCATATAAGGAAAACAACAACAAGATGAATAAAAATGATTATGTTTTTGCCTTGTTTTATTCCCAAATCAGCCTCTATGCCAGTTTTTGCATGATTATACCTAAGAGAACTTGCATTAAGGTAATGTCAAACATTTGGTTGAATGCTATAATGATAGAATATCCCCACTCACATGACAGGTACAAGCAGTTATACTGAATGGCAAAGAGTAGCCTGTAGCCCTATCAGTCTACCTTTAAGGTATTTAAGTTTCTTTTGATTATAAAGATCATGATACTTTATCAATGCTTTAAAGTTGTGAGGATCATTTTATTGAAGCAATCTTCAATGAATCAACCAAGGTATAAAAGGCCATTTCTACTTCTCATCAAATTATGAAATTATTTCCAGACTTCATTTTATCTTACAAACTACATCATTTGCCACACAAAACATTGAGGTTGTGTTACTGTAGAAGTAATAATATCTTATTCATAAAAAAAGGAGAAGAACACAAATTAGTATAAATACTATTACAGGATTGGTTTCATTGCAAATTCCCTATCATTGTCGAAACAGTCTTACATTTCATCAAAGATATTAGAGCTACACTAGGATATGCAACTCCTACCATTGCCTATGTGGTTTCCATGAATGTAGTGATGGTGGTGCCATCTATGATAGTCTGTGCAAACCGCTACAACTCGTTGTCACTTTTGCTGTTTTTGTGACATCATTGTCACATTTATAACATAAACAAACTGTTGATGAAGTCAAAAAAACGGCAAAATAGATGTTGCCTTGTAACGGTGCATGGACTCTCATAGGGGGCACCACTCCCTCGACTTTATGGTTAACCGTAATACAGTCATTATTCTTTCCTTTGTACTATCGTTGATTTCATGCCATACAACTCAAGTATCCTATAATTGTGCAGACCTTGTGCAGACTTTATGATAATCACTTTGTATTATCTAGTAAAATGTGTTCCATGTGTGACAAGAGATGAATCCAATGTTTATGCTCTTACTTGAAATAAAATGACAGGCAGGTATAATACTGTCTCCCTCTTTCATAAATTATGTATCTGACATATAAATGCCTCAAGAATTTTACTTTTTCATTTCAGATTAACTGAAAAAACGATGGTACCTTTCATATAAAGAAATCATCAGTTGATCACCAATAAGGTGGCCAATCGCTTTCTGGCATCTTTGATATCCTCTGCAAAAGGTCTATTGTTACTACCAAATGTCCTCTATGTTTCTCCCAAGCCCCACAAGACCATTTGTTCAGTAATCTATAGACCAGTTGCCTGACTTATTTTGCACTATATTTACTTGAAACCAAATCAATGTCGGCTTGACTTTTTTTAAATTTTTTTTAAATTTTTTTATTTAAACATCTCTTCATTACAAAGTTCTTCCGATGTCGGTGATATACAGATAATATGACAAGTTAATTAGATGAACAATGATGATCAATATATACAATATGATACCTCCATATATTTATACTTTTTTTAACATACAACCTAAACAAACATCTTAATCCGCCTTTTAAATTCATTAAAATTCATAACTTGTATACCAATTGGTAACATATTCCATAATCTCTCTCCCCTATAATAGGGGCTCCTAAACACCCTATCTTTATTTGTAAACTCAATTTTCATCTTAACCTTTTCCGCACTCCTTAAACAAGTAGTACCTCTATTCATAACAATATTTTCTTTCATACAAGACAACTTATACATCATTTTCAATATAATAAATTTTCTCCTCCTCTCAAGCAATTGTAATTTCAGTTCATCATGCAGATTAGCCATCTCTAGTGTTGAAATGTATTCATTACGCTGTAAAATAGTCTTTATACCTCTATTTTGTAATGGTTGTAGTTTCTTAATCTTATTTTGATTACCTGAGTCACAAATAAACCCAGTATAATCTAACAATGGCAAAATCATTTGTTTATACAACAACAAGGCAGTATTCTTATCAATAAATTTCCGTATCATAGCAAAAGTAGTCAGTCTATGATTTACCTTAGATATTACATCTGCCAGCATTTTTTCATACGTAAGATGCCTATCAATACATATTCCAAGGTACTTGTATGATTCTACATTATGAACTATTCGACCATTCATAGTAATGCATACATTATATTCCTTTACACGGCTCTGAGGGCCAATAAACATATGCTTTGTCTTTGAAATATTAAGAGTTATTCTATTGACACTGCACCACTCCCAAATCCTAGACAATTGCCCTACACTGCATTTCACTGCCTCCACCTGAGACTCACCATTACATACTAATACAGTGTCGTCAGCGTACATATTGCAATATACATTATTTACAACATTACATATGTCATTAATATATATGATAAACAACAGCGGTCCTAACGGACTTCCCGGATACACCCCGCAATTTACCTCTCTGTCCTCTGATTCGGATTCTCCTACCCGTGTAACTTGAGTCCGACCTCTTAAATAATCAGCAAACCATTTAATAATCATATTGTCTAGCCCATAAGCGCATAATTTTCTCAATAAAATTCCATGGTCAACAGTATTAAAAGCCTTGGAATAATCCAGGAACAGGCAACTTGAAATAAGATCATTATTAACATCCGAGTACACTTTACGTAATAGATCCATCACAGCGCTATCTGTTCCACGACCATTCCTGAACCCGTGCTGCCTAGATGTCAACAAACTATTACTTTCAAAATAACATACTAATTGACGATATACACATTTCTCTAATAATTTTCCAATTAAGCATAAATTATTTATGGGACGCCAGTTATTTACATCTGAAAGATCTCCATCCTTGGGTATTGGTGTTATTATACTCCTCTTCCAGGCACTAGGAAATTTTCCCGTATACAGTGACATATTAAATAAGTATGTTATCTCAGGCAGACATAGATTCAAACAATCCCGTAACAATTTTGAATTTATTCCTTTAACACCTGACGATTTGTGCACATCTATTTCCCTGATTAAATTAGAAACAACACTCTGTTCAATGATACTCAACTTCCTTATCACTATTTTGTGGAGGCAGTCCCATTTCTTATGGGCCACAATACCATTGGCTTCTGGTGCAACGAAATTTGACCATTTGCAGTGTAGGCAATAATATATGGCATGGACTGATGGGAAGTAGGAGTTAATTGGGACGGTACAGCCCTATACTAGGCAGTTTTTACCAAGTCAGCTGTCTCATCAGTGCTTAATGGGTCATTTCTACCAAAAAAATTGGCCAATTTTCACACTGATTCATATCTAACAATTACCTTTCAATATGGCATACAGAAGGATAATGCGAATAAACTGCAAGAAAAAAGGTTTGGTAGCCCTTACTCTCTGGCTCTCACCATTCATGCGCAGGTGGGAGCCCATGAGGCGAGATGGGTCAAATTCCATATAGAAATATCATTACTCAAACAGGTAGAGAACTCTTTTGTACCTAAAGAAGCCTCAGGACACAGTAATGAGCCTCTGACTAAGTGGCATTGATGTCTTCTAGTGACTTTCTCATCAATTATTTACGTTGCCAAGTCTTTGTGAGAGCTGGGTATGTCAAAGACTGTTATTTGGTCTTTCACTATGTCATGAAAGCTTATGAAAGGAACCCTGTTGGGGCTTCACATTAGGGGAATATGTTTTAAGGAGGAGAAGAAAATGGAACAAAGCTAGACAAGATATAGATATAAAAACATATGATGTGGGTACACTGCACTGGAGAGAGAAACATAAATAGAGGAGAGTGTTCTATTTCTAGTTGACATAAAACACTTTTTTCTGTACCTACAGAATACCACCTGGATATTCAGCCTACAATTGCTTTGGGAAATCAATAGATGTTGCTGAGTGAATGAATGGGGTTGAGGAGCTAATGAAAAACCATTCCCTATATGTATTGAGAAAGACACGCTATACCAAAGATTAACATTTTTTTCAAAGCATATAAAGAGGAATCTACTCTGCTACTCATTTTCCAGTCAGTAGTTTTTCAGCTACGTCAGGACCAACTTACAGTTTTTGGGTTATACAACGTACCATGATTGAATCTATGGGATGGGAAATTATTGCAAATTAAGGTGGTCCAACAAGCAGCATTCGTGAGCAAACTGGGCTGTCCACATGCAATGCCAGGACCCTAACCACTAGACCACTACACCTCAATGTATGAACATTTTTGGGGGTTAGTCAGAAAACTCAGAAAATGAGAATTGTTGTCTACCAGTCTGGGGCCTAGCCATTTAATCAGTTGACATTATAGTCATTTTAGTCACTAAAGGATGGCTTTGCTCTGTGGTAACCATGCTTTAAAGGTCTGTCGTCAACTTGCTCTTGTGAGCTCTTGCTACATTTGAGCAGTCAGTTAATTGTCCATAAACCAATCAAATTCAGTTCTTTTTATCTCCTGATGATTAGTGACAAGCCAATGAGTAGTCACTGAATAATCATTGAATGTTTATTATGTAGTTAGGCTTAGAGTGGTACCATATGGTTCAATCATTAAAAAAAAGAATCCAGTGCATTAATAAATATTGTGATGGAGTAGGCCACCAAGGACTGCTTATTGGCTAAAGAAAATTTTATGTGGTTGAAATGAACCTGATAATTTGGAAAACAAATCAGGTGTGATTGTATTAGAAGTAGATATACATTAGGATATATTTACCCCTTCACTGGTGGAACCATAATGCTTGACTTTGTAAATAGGTGTATTCTACAAACCTAGCCTTTACATGCATATATCCAATCTAGCTGAACACCCTGAATATCATCCTAATGGGAGACCTGTCCATGCCAAAGTAAAATGTCATACAAACAGGAATTATGCCCAGAGCAAGGTAAGATATTGCTTGGGACGATATTGAGAATCCATTATGAGAGGGTATCATGACTAGAATTACGATAGTGATAGAGCAATATGTTGGGGATCTATTACTCATATGTACAGGGGACTGAAACATCCTCCCATCCATTATGAACCAAGACAGATGTCCATGTGTATCAATGTCAGTTACTATATTATGATGGGTCTCATTGTTGATTAGTAGCTGTTCTATAGACCTTTTGCAGATGTGGTCACTTGATCACTTTTTGGTGATCACCACATGGTGATTAAAGCCACATGGCCATAGAATTGATACAAATAAATCAATTCTAAGTAATGACAGTTTCTATCTATTACTCAGTGAGGCTATTTGAAACTATATGTCAAATACTCCAGACTTTAGAAAACAAAGGTTATAAACTGATCACCAATATGGTTGCAAGCTCATTATAACTAGTTATGATGTCATCTGCATAACGTCTATTGCACCATTTTTAATTGTTTAAACAGTTATACAGAAACTTTTCAGTAAACATTTTAATCCAAAATCTTTGCACAAAACAACAACATTTTCAACAAGGATATTGTTTGTGTTATTAAATCTATAGCTGTTTATTATACAATGGTCCACTCATGGGCCAAGATGTCAGAGCATGAGAGAGCAGACAGGGAACAAAGCAGCACTGATTGCCCTGCTGCTTTAGAGAGTGAGAGGGATAGATCAGTCAATAAGATTAATGTTCAAAGATTAAATGAGCACCAGAGATTGATTATGAGGGAGAGGTTCAGTTAATTAAATGTTACCTAACAGATAGGTACTGGCCAAATAGCCCATAGGGGGACTTGGTCTGAACATGCTCCGATGTGTGCAAAAAGGAGGAGGACTCTTTTTGGTGACAAATAAATTGATATTAAGGGATATATTTTCATTTGGTATGGGTGTAAAAAAAGATACATTCACCATGAGTGCATTTAATACACATTATGTATTCAGGACCAAAGCATCCTAATCAAGTGCTTATGAATCTGAATTTCAGTTTCGTCTTTTTTTTTTTTTTTTTTAAATCTCTTTAATTATCTTGATAATATTGAATTAGCAACTTTACAACTTAAAGCAGCTTACATCAATATACCAGACGTTTCAAAGTATCTTGATATTTTGAACATTATATCATATTCACATTGGTGTGGATCTATCTATTGACATAAAAATGTGATATATGCCTTTATTATGGATTGTCTTTGACACACCATGGCCATCGCCTCAATATTGGTGTGTTCCGCATAAGCTAATTTTGTTTGAAATGGTCTGTGGCTGAGCCCCTGACACACATATATATGTTTGGGCAGTGACTCAGTTACGTATAATATTTTCAAATTTTGCAAGTTTTTACTAATTCATAACTTTAATGACCACCCAATAGGATCTACATCATACACATAAGTTCAGGTACCCTGATCCCTAGGGGTAATTATTACAGTACGCATTTGATTTGTGCATGAACATACACATATTGTTAGACTTCCCAATCCCACTTGATGCATATTGAAAGGACCCAGGAGGTTTTTTCATGAGCCTAGCCATGCCCTGTACACTCTGACTACACTGTGACCTGTCTGCTTATAGCTTTATATATATCCCGATCTGACATGAAAGCAATGTCAGCGCACCACTTGGTACTGACCTGAAGAGGTAATTAAGGCCTAATGAGGTGCTAATGGTCTCCTTTCTCTGTTTACAGCAGCTGACTAAGGGAGGCTAATTTGGGCCCAAAACATAAGGTTCTAGGCAGGAGAGTGAGACTGAGAGATCTTTGTTCTGATGATGACATAATATTGTGTCTTGAAATCATAGATATGTAATTAAAGGAGAGTCATGCAATAAATATGGGATGGGCTCACTGTTGCACAAGAATATAGGCTTAAGAATTATTAATGGGGTCATCCTAGGCTGGCTGCTAGGTTGTTGGCATGGGCCAAGGAAAAAGCCTGATGTCTGTTTGACCACCAGGGTTGTACAGACATCAGAGAAGAGAACGACCTCCCAGGACCACACCCAAGGTTTTCTACATTTTTTTCTACAATCATCTAATATTGTAAATAATGAGAATGTTTTTCTTCACTGGATGATGTTTTGGTTCACTGATATACCAAGGCTGACACTGGGCAGCATGGGAAAGTACTCAGATATGACCATTTAGTGTTTACCCAACCTAAAACCTCCAGTCTTTCCAATGACCACAAATATAGGCCTAGAGCTCTATCTTATGCCAAATGTAATCAAAGTAACGGTCCAAGCCTTGAATCTAGCATATAACCAGCCAATAAACATCCTCTGGTATCCCCCCATCCCCCTTGTGGACCGTGAGCAATTATATGTCTAGGGCTGAGTAACTGCTAAATGGGGAGTGAAAGAGGTCCTCCTTGACTGTGCGGTCTGGTTGGTAATAGATGAGGTAATCAGACCAACCCAGACTGTGAGTGACCCTAAGCAGTTCCAAACATTTCTGAGCAGTTCCGATCTGTTCTGAGCAGGTCCAAGTGGTTCCATTTAGGTGAATTGATCTGCACCCTGCTCTATGCTGGGCATATACCCAAGCAAGCATACAACATTATTATAATGTTGCAGTAATATTCTCTAAAGTTCTGTTTTTGTTTTTGTTATGTTATTTCGATTGCTCCAATAGCCTATTTAGAAGCTAAAATTGTGACATTGCACTGTGATGTTATTGCAATGTTCTGGAACCCTACATCCTTTCACAGGAAGATAACACTGTTATAGCATTATGTATTAGTAAGGTCTCTTTTTCACTTAAATAACATTTGTCTTGGTGAGTCTTACGTAAAATAACTTAACTGAAAACAAACCACCCAAAAATGTATGGCGGCAGAATGCGCCTTTTACGTTGCTGTTTGCCTGGGTAGTAAGGGCCATAGTTATGTATACTAAAATTATAAGTTTTATGGTAAGGGCAATGATTCTGTTCTACAACATTTTTAAATTAAGGGCTATAATCCATCACTATAGAAATCGCTGACCATAATAATTATTCTTACTTTAACTTCCATATAATCATAGCGATGATTCTTTATTACAGTAAAGAAGTGCTGTTGAATATAATATTTTTAGATTATTCTTGACTTAGATATTTAGTTTACAGACAATTGTCATATAATTTATACATTTTTTAGATAAAAATCCATCACTGCATGTTTACCTTGGCATTTGTACTGTCCATACCGTGTTCCTTTAAACAATCTTTTTACAAAGAGTATATCTAGTGCAAAGGTAAAATATCTAGGTATTAAGGCAACAATTTCCATTAAAAACAACTTCCGTTAAACACATAAACTGCAAAAAAAACTGGTCAGATATACTGAATGCAAATCCACACTTAGTTGCTAAGAATGCAATCAGTTGAAAACGAAACTTACTCACTGTTACAGGCCACAAAGGGTCAAATTGCAAACAAAATCGGGCATACAAACTTAATGGAAAGTTGCAGTCCTATTTAGAATCCAATCAGTTAGAAGACACCAAACATCAAAGAAATCTGTGAGTTTACACCTTGCATCGCGTGACTCTGAGGCTGGGTCACTCAAAAGCCCCTCATAGCTCATATTGATTGGCCACCTACTTCAGAGCAGGAGAAAAGAGAGAAATAAGCACCACCCAGACCAAAACTACAATTAAATCTGAGAAGACAGCGCTTGGGACACTAATTAATTTCACTGTTTTAACCAATGGCAATTGAGTTGCCTAACTCATATTTATGGGTTCAAGGGTAAGATTTTTAGTTACTTTGTTTTTGATATTAAATCAAGTGTATTGAAAGTGGAATTGTCTGATTTTTCTTTCTAAGTTGGGCAGATTAGATCAATAGTAGATGTTTAGTTATATTATTGCTCAGAAGTAAGAAAGTCTAGTAATCATAATGTGTAATAAGTCAGAAAATCAGAAAGGTTTTACCTTTTCAGCTCGTTGGTCTTGTAATAGGCAACATGTTATTGCCTATAACATCTACAGAATCAAATTAGATTTTGTGACTGGGGAACTGATCTATGAAGGGACACTCTAGTTCTATTTTCTGTAAAGATAACAGATCATTTACAGACTCCTAAAAAGTCTATAATGAGGGTGTAAAAAGAGCCCAACAACATTCAAATAGGGCAACAAACAGGTTTGTTGTTAAATGACCATTTGCTATGAGGTCAAAAAAAAAGAATTTTTTGTGTTAGATGGATATACCTACCTATTATTGACACATGGTTTAGGACATTAATTATTTAACCTTCCACACGACCTTTTATCATTTAAAATGAGTTGTATAATATAATACATGTCATTTCATGTCTAAAAAGTAAATTAATTAAATCGTAATCTATTTGGAAAAAGATGTCCTCCAAAAAGTATAAGGGGAAGTGCCAAAACAATAGGGTCTGTCATTAAACCTGAATAAAGGGCCTCTGGAGGGTCATGGTTTACTGGAGAGTGGATTTTGGTGAGAGGAACATAAAAAAGTGAAAGATAAGAGTTGCTAAGTGTGATGTGATTGACTTGCTCTTACTTTTTGATCGACTGAGTGGGCAGCCTCCGGCAGTGCTGTTTACACTACAAAGTGCAGGCCAAATATAATTGATTAGCTCTACTGAGAATTGAGGCTAGGGGAAGAAGTCAGGTCTTACTCTAATACAGGCCATTATTTATGGATGTAACTAGCATCAGTGACCTGAACTAGATCGGTTTCTACTTTCCCTAAATCGAATACTTAAACAGAGATTTCAGATTTCAGATTCTGTAAAGGTAGCATAGCAGGAGTCTGGGAAATGTGTTTCATGAAGAAAACTTTCCAAAGCAATGTGACTTGAACTTCTGAGAAAACTCTACTGTGAGCCCCAGACATCTGTTGCGAGATCTAGAACCACAATTATCCGTTAGGGAAGCAAACTCCCATATCTTCTAATGGGGAAGTAAAAATGCTATGTTAGTTAATGATACGCAAATACGTATAGCTCACACTGATATCAAGAAGTCATCTACCAATTTATCCACAAATCCCTTTCTGTTACTGCTGTAACCATTGTTAAAATGCACAGAATCTCCAGGTGTGCTCCTAGCCTCAAGGGCTCCGGGGAGTGTCTGAGTGTGCGTGATGCTCGGAGCTCATGCTATTTGGCTGAAGAGGTTGATGTGTTAATCAATAGGGAGGCCCCAGCTGTGCCTGGCTGGACCTGAACTATATTACTCCTTGTGTTTCTTTATAGGAAACTTTAAGGCCAAAGCTTTGTTTGCATTTTCCTATACAAATTTCCTGGTTTTGCGTGCTCCACAGCAACGAAGAGTGAGAACAATTGATCATAAAAGACATGACAGGAAAAAAGGGAATTAAGCTAGACAAATTGGTTTTAAACATGAGAGAGCATCAAGTACTTCCAAAGGATAGTAATATTCTCAGGAACCTTGCACTTGATAACCCTAATAACTTTTGTAAAACATTGATAGTACAATATATGAAGAATAGGAAAAACAGCTTGACATTTTCATGATTAAAGATACCAATGGCAGTTAGAGCCAAACTTAGCATAAACTAAGGGATAGTGCCTATTCTGAAATCTATTTCTAACCACAGTCACCCCACACCTCCTTCTAAGGCCAGGGGGCAAAGACATAGTAGGACACAGTTCAATTAAACTTAACAAACAGATTTTAAATCTTTCTTAAATGAAGGATATTTCCTAAGAAACATTACATTTAATACATATAATAGGTTCTATACCTTCTTAGTACACTACAGGCTATGAAGAATAGTAAAAACAGTTTGATATATCTGTATATATTATACCATTGATATAGGAAACAGGTAATAGCAATATCCAAAATTAGCATATCAAAACATTGGAGATTCCATAAACAGAATCCACTTCAGTACCAATATGTCAGAAATAATTGACAAATCTCTGCTTCCTCTCCTGAGGGCTGTTTAAGAGATGATGCCTATACTGAAATCTATTTCAGACCAGACCCCCCCTCGCCCCACCTTCAGAAGCCAGGAAGGTGGCAGCGATATAAGTAAAATCATTACCTTTGCCTTCGTGACAGCCAGTCAGCCCACAGTCAGCCAGCAGGCAATGTGGAAAGTGGTTTTATTTCCCAAGACAGCCTGGTCTATTCCTGGCCTCCCAAAAGGGGGGAAAGCTGCAGAATATAGATTGGGTGAGAAAAGTAAGGCAAGCAATCTATAAGGGAAGAAGGGTAACTGTGGTTCCACTCAATGGCAATTTAATGTTTGGTGTGCTGACACTCGGGATGTTGTGAACATTAAAGAAGCTTTAAAAACGAAGTATTTCTGAAATAGGATTTTGTACAATTGCATTGTTTACTATTCTAATAATACTGGACAAAAAATGATATCTTATAAAGACTCCACCCATATGTTATGTTTTACTATGCTATGCAAAAGTTTGGGGGTTATCATTTATACAAAACATAATATCCCTGATTTTTATTTCATAATATCTCAGATTCCGATGCACCAGTTCTTCTATCAGATATTTTATGTGACACAGCTGGAAGATCATATAAGCATGAAATACTGCAATAAATGTATTCAGCCGAAAAAAGGGAAAAATAATGACGAATATTAATAGTCTCCTTACCAAACAGGTTACACAGTACACATCTGGAAAAGATTGTATTCTTTCAGATACTTGCTGGAATGTTCCAGTATAAATTTAGCCAAATCAACACAACGGTAAAAAAGGGAATAGGAACCATCTGTCTCACCGTATGAAATCACCTGACAATGGGAAATTGACTCTGTTTGGTGGCAACTCCATCACCCCTAATCTAACAGCCCAGCCTCTCCCTCCGATCACTGCCAAAAATGTCTTAATGCTCAGGTGGGAGCCTGGGGCTTGGCAAATATGTAGGTGGTCTCATTAAAGGTATAAAGAACCTTAACCAAACAGGTGGATATTCGTAGATATTTTTGGCATCCTTTGTACCTACTCACCAGTCTCTGGGCTCATAACCAACCTCTGACAAATTGACATTGACATCTTTTAGGTATGTGATCATCAATTATTTACATTGGCAAGTCTTTGATAGAACCCGGGGAAATTTGATCCCACCGTTAGCTCATCCCATTAGGGGATGCAGAAGGCTTTTGTGCATACTTTGCCGCAACATCTTTGTATACAGATCAATAAAAAAATCAGTCTATGACACAGACAAGGACTATGTCGGATTTCATATTTGGTGATATCCTAAAATAGATTTATCATTTCAGTGAAGTTCAAATGCTGCACTAATTAAGTCATAGAGTCTTTTATTTACAGTTTCCTAGAATGAATAATTCTCCCTACCACATAAAGCTGATTCCACCTATCATGAAGGCAAGAGCTGCTAGGTCATAAAAGGACTATTAAGAGCATTGAACAATGCAAAATATGATTTTCATCTTTTATGAAAACAAATGATCAGTTATGGTGGTCAGTCCCTTTTGGTTTTTCTGATGTCATTTAAACAGGGTCTATAGTTACCACCTGCCGTCCTTCATTTTCTTCCTAAGCCTCAGCAGATCTAGACCATTTGCTCAGTATATAGACCAGCCACCCGGCTTATTTCGCACTATATTTACTTGAAACCGAATCACTGTTGGCTTCACTTCCTTATAGCTATTTTGTGGAGGCAGTTCGATATCCAGTCGGCCACAATACCAAGGGCTTCTGGTGTAAAGAAATTGACCATTTGCAGAGTAGGTGATAATGGGTGGAATGGAGTGATGGTAGCGGGGATGTAAGGGTTGAAAAGAAATTGGGATGTAAAGACCCATACCCACTAGGCAGTTTTTACCAAGACGGCCAACTGATAAAAACAGAAATTGGTCGATTCTTAAGACATGAGTGAAAACATGTTTTTCAGAGATTGGCATTCACAGGATTTTGATAGCACCATTCCTCCTGCCTTTCACATGTTTTATGATTCATGAGTTTTCTGTAACATTTCAAGGTAAACAGCTCCAAGAAAAATGTGCATAAAACATGGGGTCGGGGTGGCCAACGTCCTTGAGGCGTTGGTACCACTCGTTGGCATTGGCACCCCATGGGTTCGACTCCCATGAGGTGCAGCAGCATAGGACATTTGGATGACCCCTGCACGGAATTGTGCCCAAATGCTCCACACAGGACCACAATTGGAGACCAGACACAATGTTTGAATTGAATCCTGTATAAATAAAATGAACAAAAAAAAACAAAAAAAAAAAAAAAAAACATTACTTGAACACTATCCTAAATCATGTGTTACAGATACAGAGTTTTCCATGAGTGAACCTGGGATTTGTTCATTGGATACAAAGATTACAGATCAAATTATTTTCTAATTTTCAGGCAGATTGCTTTTACTTGGTTCTCAACTGATTCAGGACACTTATTCATCATTATGTATTTCACATATTTTACTTGTTTTCCTCTTCACCCTAAAAACTTATCGAAAACCAGGTACAATGAGTGGCACATACAAACATAAAAGATATGTCACTCCTACGAGCTAAAGTTCTTTTTTATCTTATAGGACAGTTAGTGCAAACCATGTATTTATGTTGATGGTATTGCATCACAAGGCATGTAATGGTCAAATCAATTTTGCATTCATAACCAAAGAGAATGTTTGATTGCTAATTTCTTTGGGTGATAAGGATACTTGCACCTATTGTGAAGAAATTTAAGCTTAAAGTGAATTTTTTTGTTCTAGATGACACAATCTTACATACAAATGGCCTTGGGAAAATTGTGGACCGCTACAGGATTATGAAACATGCTGTATTTACAAAAAAAATGCTGGGAATCGAATCCCTGAAGCCTTGGACAGATGGACCAACAATGTATCACTGAGGTAGATTATTCATTACTATCACTCCCCCTGGCTTCAGTAAAAGTTGGCCCTCAAATGATACCGTTTTAATCATTTGGCTTGATCTGTTTTGTTTCATGAATTTTGGTACGATAGAACCGCCTCTTTGGCAAGGTCAATAATTTGGCAGCCCTGACTCTCTGGCTCTCACCAATCATGCACAGTTGGGAGCCCATGAGGCGAGATGGTTCAAATTACCTTTAAAAAGGTTGTTAACTGAACAGGTAGAGAACTCTTTTGTACGTAAAGCAGCCTCAGGACACAGTAATGACCCTCTGACTAAGTGGCATTGATGTCTTCTTGCAACTCGCTCATCAATTATTTACGTTGCCAAGTCTTTGAGAGAACTGGGCATGTTATAAAATATCTTCTGGTCTTTCACTACATCATGAAAGCTTGTGAAAGGAACCTTGTTGGAGCTTCATATAAGGGTAATATGTTTTGAGAAGCAGAAGAAAATGGAATAAAACTATAAAAGATATAAATATAAAAACATATTGATGTGGGTACACTGTCCTGGAAAATATATGGAGGAGAGTGATCTATTTCTAGTTGACAGAACACTTTTTACTGCACCTGCGATCTGGATATTCAGCTTACAATTGCTTTAGGAAATCAATAGATGTTGCTGAGGGAACGAATAAGGTTGAGAAGCTAATGAAATACCATTCCCTGCATAGTTGGTTGGTTTGTTATTGGGGTTTACCGCCATAGCAACATTTAAGGTCATAGCATGGCGAGAACAAGGTTTCACAATTCTGTCAATGATGATCGTATCTATGGAATGAACGAATCTATGAGAAGATGGAGACCATACCCCTACACATTTACCAAGGCAGGTGTTCTTTAATGTGCAGGGTCCCATAGGCAGGGCCCTACACACAACAGCCGGTGACCCACTAGGAGCCTTTGATAACCCTGTTGTTATCACAGGGAGACATGCAGAGGGCCATTCCCTGTATATGTCGAGAAAGACAGGCTATACCAAAGATTAACATTTCTTTTTAAAGCATATGAAATGGAATCCCCTCTGGTTGCTTTTGTTTGTCATAGTAGAAGTGATGAGGCAATTCAGACTACCTAAGAGAATAAATCCAAAACCACCTTTAAATATCATCTACTGCATATATAGATATCTAACTATCTACTTCACTGATCCCCTTAACTTCTTAGGTCTCTGTCCTTAGATTGAATGGCTCTAAGGAGCTCAGAGAAGCTCACGGTCCAATTAACTTGACTTCTGAGGGCTTTGAACCGAATTCAAATACGATCTATTACCAGCACACAGGGCTGATGGCCCAGCAGGGAAGGTTTTAATGAGGCCAAAGCCTGTCAGCAGGGAAGGATTGGTCACTGAGAGGTAGGATGTATCTATGTGAGGTGTCAGTGGGAGGGCAGTCCTTTAGCAGGGTCCACTATGGGCAAGTGAAGTTATTTGGTTGGCCAACTCAGGTAAAAACTCGTTGTCAGGTGACTATATTTTGTTATCCACAGATTAAATACCCAAAATATCAACATGTATGACTTTTGGGGGTCAGTCAAAGGAGGGGATTTTTGTCCACCAGTCTGGTGCCTGGGTTTTTAATCAGTTGATGGTAATGCCAATCTAGTTACCTAAAGATGGGTTTGCTCGGGGGAACCATTCCTTTAAGGTCTGTGGTGAAATTGCTATGGTGAGCTATTGTAATATATGAGCAATATGTGAATCGTCAGTGATCGATTGTGTATTAAATGGTCATTAATTCGTCAATGGGTGCTGGATAACTTTTCATGCACTCATATTTGGGCAGTCCAAGGTTATAGTTAGACTAATCTTCATTCAGTTATTAGACAGTGGATCATCAGTGAATGGCTATTATAATGTCACTGAGTGGTCAATCAAAAGTAATTAAGTGGTCACTGAGTATTGGGCCATAGCTCATTATGTGGCCTTTGAGTTGCACTCTGCTGTTTAATTAATGATACATTAGGATCAGGTGAATGGTTATATAACAGATCATGTCAAGGTGGTTTATGTAAAGTTAATTAATGTGTAGCCTTTGAGAAGGAATGAAGAAATTTGTTAGTTCTATTTGATGGAAATAAACCTGAAAAGCTTTGGGAAAATCAGGTGTGAGTATATCAGAGTTGAATATATCCCCTAGCTTTTTACCCCTTCACCAGCAGTAAATAGAATGTTCGAAATTACAAATATGCACGACTGACAAACTGAGCAATTACACAAATATACAGACATATGTTTTACAGTTGATGCACAAATATAGCTGACCACCCTGTGTATTATGCTTGTGGACCTGTCCATAACAATCCAAAATGTCATACATATTGGGATGTATACACAGAGAAAGGTAAGATATTGCTTGAGATGACACTGAGAATCCATTATGAAGGGGTATCATGACTGCGATTACAACGTTGATAGAGCAATATAGGCTTGAGATCTATTACTCATATATACAGGGAACTGAAACCTCCTCCCATCCAGTATGCCCCAAGGTAGATGTCCCTGTGTATCAATGTCTCATTGTTTATTGTGAAATGGGTATGGTTAGTGATATTATGCCCAGAGAAAGGTAGATGAGAGCAAAAATGTTGTCATATCATGATTTAGTTCTATGAAAGTAATATGCCTCCAAGAACATTCTAAAATTATATTTAAAGTAACTACATAAAGTTGAATTTGGGAGAAACTTAACTTTCTTTGCCCAGGGATAACCAATTGACATCAAAGCATCACAAATGTCCAATTGCTTCATAAATCTTATAACATTAATAAAACAAATCAATATCTCATGATAAGGAGGATGCTGTTATGATCGGTCTCAATGTTGATTTAAAAGTGAAAAATTGTGTTGTAAGATTATTGTATGACAGCCACTTCTCAAGAAGGATATCGTTTGCAATATTCTACCTGTCCCTGTTGATTAAGGCCCGTCATATAATAATGATGAAACAATTCAATGTCTCGCAACAAGGAGGTTGATGTTGTGATTGGTCCTTCTGTTGAATTGTGGCTGTTCTACTGGGCCAATTTTGGTTCTGTAAACTGTCCTAAAAACAAGACATTCACACCTAAAGTTCTGAGATTTTCAGCACAAAATAAACATTTTTATTTAGAAAATTTACATTTGGACAACAGTGGCTGTTTTAACAAAATGTTGTTCAATGTTATATGAGTCATTATGCGAGCGACAGTTAATGGCCAAAAATGAGCATTTTAGATCCATCAATGTTGATCCTAGATATTTTCATGACAGTAACACTTTCAACCTCAAAATCATTTTGGACATTCAATCTCTCGCTTTTAATTATGTGGCAGGGCACTGGCAGGCCATGATGTCAGGGCAGTGAGAGGGCAGGCAGGGGACAATATGGCGCTGATTGCCATACTGGTTTGAGAGAGTGAGTGGGATGGATAAGTCAATAAGATCGATGTGCAAAGATTAAATGAGGAACCAGTGATTGGTGATTTGGGAGAGGATCAGTTAATTAAATGTTACCTAACAGATAGGTAGTGGCCCATTGGGGAATTGGTCTGAACATGCACCGATGTTTCCGTAAAAAGGGGAGGACTCTTTTTGGTGAAAATGAATGGAATTATTTTCATTTGATATGGGTGTTAAAAAATTCCATTCAATATGGGTGCTTTTAATATACATCTATTCAGGACCAAATCTGACTTTCAGTTTTATCTTGATATCTTGAACATTATATCATAGTTATATCTGGATCTATCTATTGATTTAAAAAATTGTGATATATACATTCATGAAGGGTTGGTGAGTGGTCTGTGAGCAGTTAGCATTAATGAGGCAGCAACTCAAGCTGATATTCCACTTTGTGGTGGGATGCCATCTGTGGTGAGCTTTTTCTCCACCACAACTGACTTCTACATCACGATAAAGGGAAATCCCTTTCAAAATAACTAGGAATTTCCTTTTCTCTGGGCTTGTCAGTACTTCGCTTGCTACATCATAATAATTTGGGCATCTCTGGTAATTGAGGTAATTTAGGTGAGTAAATGACACAAGTGTTTAAAGCTTGTATCTGGCCTAACATAAACATTCTATGCTACATCTGAAATTCTTTTCCATGCACTATTGAGAATTAGGGATTCCCTTTTTTTGGAAGCTGGGGATTCCCAATTAGTGTCCTTGTAACGTCACGACTTAGGGGCTTTCCCTTAAAAACATGTGAAATAGACCAAATATTAATGTCTCATAATGGTGTCTACATTTGCAATATCCTTGAAAATTTCTGGCATTACTAGTTCTTGATGTATACTACACACTCAAAGAATTTCATTGACAAATATCTTTTCATTAATTATGTGCAAGGTTTCGTTTAAGTCATAAATAGTGTTTCCAGCTTTATACTAATCATGTCTTTTTAATGACAATTTAATGACCACTCAATTGTATCTACATCATCAGGAAATATTTGCAATGAGATAACAAATATTTTATGGATGCACTTCAATTTCAGAAGAAACCTTACCATCACTATCTCCCAAACTTGGTGACACATCTGCTATTCCTGTTTCATGCAAGTAATATGTCATCCCTACTTTCTCACTACCCCTCTCTAATATCAGGTAATGAGTTTAGTAATCTGCAGACCAGCTGCATGGCTTCTCTATTTCTTACTATGGGTAAAGACATCTTAAATTGACAGGACACCATGGTCTTTTCATAACTTTGACATGTGACGTGAGGCTTAGTGACTTGAAGAAAAAGTTAAGACATGATAGGAGGTATTTCTTAAATTAGACATTCGACACGAGAGGGTCTTAGAGGGAATGTGGGACATGAGGAGTTAAGTGACAAGGGACATAATAACTTTTTATGTTTCTACAAGCGCCCCTCCATCAAGGGCTGTACATATGAATGTTGCAGTCCCCCCTCCCATTGTGTGCTTTTAGATTCCATTGAAAGGTGTTGCGGGGCAGGGTAAAGGGCTTACACAAGAGTTTAGAGCCCCCCGATCACAATAATTATGCAAAGCGTTTACTCCACAGGCGAATTTTGAAGCTGCTGGTTTTGTATATTTGTTTGATTTTTTCCCGCTAAGACAATGCATGGAACCATACAATCTATATAACATCCAAAGGTTAAGTACATAAAACATTATGAGTATGTAACATCTATTTCTAATGCCAATAGAACTAGCATATGGAATACCATAAATGGGCCATCTTAGGCTGCCTGCTAGGTATGGGCCAAGGACAAAGCTCAATGTCTGTATGACCACTGGGGTCATCAGAAGAGAGAACAACCTCCCAGGATGACACCCACGGCTTTCGTTAAAAAAATTTCCTCACTAGATGATGTTGTGTTTCACTGATATACCATGGCTGACACTGGTAAGCATGAAAAAGTACTCAGATATGACCAATCAGTGTTTACCCAAACTAAAACCTTCAGTCTTTTCAATGACCACAATTAGGCCTAGAGCTCTACTAATGCGAAATGTAATCAAAGTTACAGTCCAAGCCTTGAATCTAGCCTATAACATCCTCTGGGATCTCCCCCCATCCCCCTTGTTAACTGGGAACAATTATAGATCTAGGGCTGAGTAGCTGCTAAGTGGGGAGTGAAAGCGGTCCTCCTTGACTGTGCGGTCTGCTGGGTAATAGATGAGGTAATCAGACCAACCCAGACTGTGAGTGACCCCAAGCAGTTCCGAGCATTTCTGAGCAGTTCCGATCTGTTCTGAGCAGGTCCAAGTGGCTCCATTTAGGTGAATTGATCTGCAGCCTGCTCTATGCTGGGCATATACCCAAGCAAGTATACAACATTATTATAATGTTGCAGTAATATTCCATTAAGTTCTGTTTTTGTTTTTGTTATGTTATTTCGATTGCTCCAATAGCCTATCTAGAAGCTAAAATTGTGACATTGCACTGTGGTGTTATTGCAACGTTCTGGAACCTTACATTCTTTCACAGAAAGATAACACTGTTATAACATTATGTATTAGTAAGGCCTCTTTTTCACTTAAATGTAATGTAATCGTAACATTTGTCTTGGTGAGTCTTACGTAAAATAACTTAACTGAAAACAAACCACCAAAAAATGTATGGTGGCAGAATGCGCCTTTTCGTTGCTGTTTGCCTGGGTAGTAAGGGCCATAGCTATGTATATTAAAATTATAAGTTTTATGGTAAGGGCAATGATTCTGTTCTACAACATTTTTAAATTAAGGGCTATAATCCATCACTATAGAAATTGCTGACCATAATAATTATTCTTACTTTAACTTCCATATAATCATAGCGATGATTCTTTATTACAGTAAAGAAGTGCTATTGAATATAATATTTTTAGATTATTCTTGACTTAGATATATTTAGTTTACAGACAATTAACATATAATTTATACATTTTTTATATCAAAATCCATCACTGTTTACCTTGGCATTTGTACTGTCAGTACCGTGTTCCTTTAAACAATCTTTTTACAAAGAGTATAGCTAGTGAAAAGGTAAAATATCTAGGTGTTAAGTTAACAATTTCCATTAAAAACAACTTTTGTTAAACACATAGACTGCAAAAAAAACAAAAAACTGGTCAGATGTACTGAATGCAAATCGACACATAGCTGCTAAGAATGCAATCAGTTGAAAATGAAACTTACTCACTGAAAGGTCATGTTACAGGCCACAAAGGGTCAAAGTGCAAACAAAATCGGGCATACATACTTAACCCTTTAGACCCCCCACAGGATGGATACCTGAATTTCCCCGGGATTTCCCGGGATTTCCCTCCAGAATTCCCTTAATTCCTTGTACTTTAGGAACTTCAAAGACCAACCCTACCCCATCAATGAATGTTATTGAAATGGGACTTGTAGCATTGGAAAGCAAATTCAATCAGCTTTTAAACGATATAATGGCCGATTTTGTGTGTTGAAAACTGATGAAAGTGTTATCCTTGGAAAAATAAGGAAAAATTATGGAAAAACGGCCATTTTTCCGGGCGGCCACGGCCGGATTGGGGAGTACACCCTTGGGCGGATGCGGCCGGATTGGGGTCTAAAGGGTTAATGGAAAGTTGCAGTCCTATTTAGAATCCAATCAGTTAGAAGACACCAAACATCAAAGAAATCTGTGAGTTTACACCTTGCACCGCGTGCCTCTCAGGCTGGGTCACTCAAGAGCCCCTCATAGCTCATATTGATTGACCACCTACTTCAGAGCAGGAGAAAAGAGAGAAATAAGCACCACCCAGACCAAAACTACAATTAAATCTGAGAAGACAGCACTAGGGACACTAATCAATTAAACTGTTTTAACCAATGGCAATTGAGTTGCCTAACTCATATTTATGGGTTCAAGGGTAAGATTTTCAGTTACTTTGTTTTTAATATTAAATCAAGTGTATTGAAAGTGGAATTGTCTGTAGGCTGATGTTTCATTCTAAGTTGGGCAGATTAGATCAATAGTAGATGTTCAGTTATATTACTGCTCAGAAGTAAGAAAGTCTAGTAATCATAATGTTTAATAAGTCAGAAAATCAGAAGGGTTTTACCTTTTCACCTCTTTGGTCTTGTAATAGGTAACATGTTATTGCCTATAACATATACAGAATCAAATTAGATTTTGTGACTGGTGAACTGATCTATGAAGGGACACTCTAGTTCTATATTCTGTAAAGATAACAGATCATTTACAGACTTCTAAAAAGTCTATAATGAGGGTGTAAAAAAGAGCCTAACAACATTCAAATAGGGCAACAAACAGGTTTGTTGTTGAATGACCATTTGCTATTAGGTAAAAAAAAAAGAGAGAATTTTTTGTGTTCAGGTCTCATTGGCCCCAAAAATGGTAGTTAGAGTATATATATATACCTATTATTGACACATGGTTTAGGACATTAATTATTTAACCTTCCAGATGACCCCTTATCATTTAGAATGAGTTTTATAACATAATACATGTCATTTCATGTCTAAAAAGTAAATTCATCATATCTTAATCTATTTGGAAAAAGATGTCCTTAAAGAAGTATAAGGGGAAGGGCCAAAACAATATGGTCTGTCATGAAACCTGAACCAAGGGCCACTGGAGGGTCATGGTTTACTGGAGAGTGGATTTTGGTGAGAGAAACATAAAAAAGTGAAAGATAAGAGTTGCCAAGTGTGATGTGATTGACTTGCTCTTACTTCTTGATCGACTGAGTGGGCAGCCTTCGGCAGTGCTGTTTACACTACAGAGTGCAGGCCAAATATAATTGATTAGCTCTATTGAGAATTGAGGCTAAGGGAAGAACTCACGTCTTACTCTAATACAGGCCATTATTTATGGATGTAACTAGCATCAGTGACCTAAACTTGATCGGTTTCTACTTTCTGTAAAGGTAGCATAGCAGGAGTCTGGGAAATGTGTTTCATGAAGAAAACTTTCCAAAGCAATGTGACTTGAATTTCCGAGAAAACTCTACTGTGAGCCCCAGACATCTGTTGGGAGATCTAGAACCACAATTATCGATTAGGGAAGCAAACTCCCACATCTTCTAATGGGGAAGTAAAAATGCTATGTTAGTTAATGATACACAAATACTTATAGCTCACACTGATATCAAGAAGTCCTCTACCAATTTATCCACAAATCCCTTTCTGTTACTGCTGTAACCATTGTTAAAACACACAGAATCTCCAGGTGTGCCCAGCCTCAGGGGCTCCGGGGAGTGTCTGAGTGTGCGTGATGCTCCGAGCTCATGCTATTTGCCTAAAGAGGTCGATGTGTTAATCAATAAGGAGGCCCCAGCTGCGCCTGGCTGGGCCTGAAATATATTACTCACTGTGTTTCTTTATAGGAAACTTTAAGGTTGAAACTTTGTTTGCATTTTCCTATACAAATTTCCTGGTATTGCATGCTCCACAGCAATTAAGCCACCCCACCCTTCTTTCTGAGGCCAGGAGGCAAGGATGTAGTAGGACACCATCCAAATAAGCTTAACAAATTGGTTTTAAACATGAGACAATATTAATTTTTCTTAAATGAAATTTTTTTCCTAAGAAATGTTACATTTAATATATATAATAGGTTCTTTAGCTTCTTAGTTCATTACAGGCTATGGAGAATAGTAAAAATAGTTTGATATATCTCTGAATATTATATCCTTGATATAGCACACCAGTGATAGTAATGTCCAAAATTAGCATTTCAAATCATTGGAGATTCCACAAACAGAATCCATTTCAATACCAATATCTCAAATTATTATAGATAAATCCTCACTTTACTTTCCTGTTGGCTGTCTAAGAGATGGTGCCTATTCTGAAATATATTTCGGGCGAGAGCCAACCCACCCCTCCTTCTGAGACCAGGAAGGTGGCAGTGATATAAGTAAAATCATTACCTCTGCCTTCGTGACAGCCAGTCAGCCCACAGTCAGCCAGCAGGCAAAGTGGAAAGTGATCTTATTTCCCAAGACAGCCTGGTCTATTTCTGGCCTCCCAAAAGGGGGAAAAGCTGCAGAATATAGATTGGGTAAGAGAAGTAAGGGTAAACAATCTATAAGGGAAGAAAGGTAATTGCGGTGCCACTCAACAACAATTTAATGTTTATCACATTCACACTTGTGATATGGTAAACGCATACTTTGCTTTACAGATTTTCTAAGAATTAAGTATTTCTGAAATAGAATTCTGTACATTGTTTACTATTCCAAAATACTGGACCCATATCTATTTGTTTAAACACTCAACCAATATTTTATATTTTAGTATGCTCTGCTAATATAAGTTGGTGTTTATCGTTCATACCAAACATAATATAACTAATCTTTATTTCATTATATCTCAGATTCCAAAGCACCAGTTCTTCTCTCAGATATTTTATATGACACAGCTGGAACATCATGTAAGCATGGAAAGCTGCAATAAATATAATATATATTATTCAACCAAAAAAAATAGAAAATGATAATGTGTAACATAACTTCCTTTAACAAACAGGTTAAACTCTGATTGTATCAGTATTCTAACATGTGGAAACAATTTTGCAGATACTGGAATGTTCCAGTATAAATTTGACCAAATGAATAAAACAGTTGAAAAGGAATAGGAACCATCTGCCTAAAGTATGGCCCCACAACAGCAAATTGACTTTGTTTGGTAGCAGCTGAAATAAATATGACAGCTCCCAGTGGCGGATCCAGGTTTTTAAAAAAGGGGGGGGCGCACTATTGGATTTTTTTTCATTTTAATTATCTTATGGGCGAGTTTTACATTAAAAAAGTCCCCCGCACCCCCCCTCTAAATCCGCAACTGGCTCCATCAACTATAATCTGACAGCCCAGACTCAGTCTATGATTGCTGCCAAAACCGTCTTATTGCTCACGTGGGAGCCTGGGGCGAATACATGGGTGGTCTCATTAATGGTATAAAGAACCTAAACCAAACAGGTAGATATTTGTAGATATTTTTGGCATCCTTTGTACCTACCCACCAGCCTCTGGGCTCATAACCAACCTCTGACAAATTGAAATTGACATCGACATTGACATTGCATGTCATTTGTGGCCATTGATCATCTGAATGTATTTTATATTTTCCCCCTTTGATCCTTTTAATTATTTTATTCATTAGCAATGTCACATGGGAGGATGCCCATATTTTGAAAACTTGTGCCGTGTTTGTCAGATTCTACTCCCATTTCTTTATTAAAATACTTGTGCCTGACAAACAATTTTGGTATTGAATGATAGAAAAAAATATACTAAATCTAAATATACCACTTTTATTTTTATCATAACGATATTGACAGCGCTACGTTTTTAAGACAGGTAGAAGGACCAGATATTTCAAGTTTTTTGGTCCTTTCTTGCCCTGCAGATCTATAGACAGTTTTCACCATGTCAACTGCCTGACCAGCACTTAATTGGCCAATTTTCACACTGATTCATATTAAACAATTACCTTTCAATATAGCTGATAGATAATGCGAATAAACTGCAAAAAAAAACGTTTGGTAATTTTGGTACAATAGAACCACCTCCTTGGCAAGGCAAATAATTTGGCAGCCTTACTCTCTGGCTTTCACCGATCACACGCAGGCGGGACCCCATGAAGGGAGATGGGTCAAATTACTTATAAAAAGATCATTAACCGAACAGGTAGAGAACTCTTTTGTACCTAAGGCAGCATCAGGACCCAGTAATGAGCCTCTGACTAAGTGGCATTGATGTCTTCTTGCAACTCGCTCATCAATTATTTATGTTGCCAAGTCTTTGTGAGAGCCAGGCATGTTAAAAAATCTCATTTGGTCTTTCACTATGTCATGAAAGCTTATGAAAGGCCTTGTTGAAGCTTCATATTAGGGGAATATGTTTTAAGAAGGAGAAGAAAATGGAACAAAGCTACACAAGATATAGATATAAAAACATATTGATGTAGGCACACTGCACCGGAGAGAGAAACATAAATGGAGGAGAATGATCTATTTCTAGTTGACATAGAACACTTTTTACTGCACCTACAGCAACCCATCTGGATATTCAGCTTACAATTGCTTTGGGAAATCAATAGATCTTGCTCAGGGAATGAATAGGGTTGAGGAGCTATTGAAAAACCATTTTTTTAAAGCATATAAAGAGGAATCTACTTTGCTAACTTTTGTTGTGTCATAGTAGAAGTGATGAGGCAATTGAGGTTTCGTATGCACTAAAATATTGACTACCTGATTAAAAAAAATCCCAAACCACCCTCTAAATACTATCTACTGCATATATAAATATCTACTTCACTGATCCCATCACTTTCTGAGGTCTCTGTCCTTAGATTGAATGGATCTGAGCAGCTCTGAGCAGCTCTCAGTCCAATTAACTCGACTTGATCCAAATTCAAGTACAACCCATTACTGGCACACAGAGCCGATGCCCCAGCAGGGAAGGTTTTAATGAAGCCAAAGTCTGTCATGAGGCAAGGATTGGTCACTAAGAGGTAGAATGTATCTGTGGGAGGTATCAGTGGGTGGTCAGTCCTTTAGCCAGGTCACCTATGGGACAGCAAAGTTGGCTAAACACGGTAATAATTAATTATTGGGTTACTAAAGTTTGTTATTTGGTGGCTAAGAAACATTTAAAAGTGAAAAATTGTGTCACTGTAGATTATGGCCCGTCGCAATATGATATCTCACAACAAGGACTTTGCTGTTGTGATGGGTTCCGATGTTAAATTGTGGCTATTTTACTAGCCCAATTTTAGTTCTGTAAACTGTTCTAAAAACTAAACACCTAAACATTCTGAATTCAGATTTTGAGTATTTAGGTTTAATTTCTGGAGAACAGTCAATATTTTAACAAATAAATCGTTTATTGTTATTTGAGTCATTATTCGACAGTTCAAGGCCAAAAATGAGCATTTTGAATTGACCAATGTTGATCCTAGAATTTTTTCACCACAGCACCATTTCTGGCTCAAGGTCATTTCGGATATTCAATCTCTTGCTTTTAATTATGTGCAAGATCACTGACAGGTCATGATGTCAGGGCTGTGAGAGGGCAGACAGGGGACAACATACAGCTGATTGGCCATACTGGTTTGAGAGAGTGGGCTGCAATGATTAGTCAATAAGATTAATGTACAAAGATTAAATGAGCACCAGTGATTGGTGGTGAGGGAGAGGTTCAGTTAATTAAATGTTACCTAATGGGTCGGGAGTGCACTAGTGGCCAGTTAGCCCATTAAAAGGAGGGGCAACTTGGTCTGAAAATGCCTGAATTTGAGGACCAATCTGAAGTTTATGGGTCATTTTTTGATGACAATTGAATGGCCCATATTCTACTGCGTTCATTCTTTCAAGGGCATTCCGTCAGATATTAGTGCAGTTGATGTTGTCACTAGAGTGGCCTCTGTGTGCTCGTGGTTGGTGGAACGATGTAAGTGTGTATAGGGCATGTGCAGCAATAGCAGCGCAAAAGGGCGAGCCAGGTGTATACAGCCAGGTGTATACAGGTGACACACTATGAACTATTAAAGAAGAAACCCTACTATCAGTAATTTCCAAACTTTGGGCCACATCTGCCATCCCTGTTTCATTCCATCCCCCACTTTCTCATTTCCCCTCTCTAACCTGATCCTCATCAGGTAATGAGTTCAGTAATCTGTAGATGAGCTGCTAGGCTTCCTTATAACTAACTATGGGTAAAAGCCCCTAAAACCGACAGGGCAACATAGTCTTTTCTTAAAAAACGACATGCGACATGAGGCTTAGTGACATGAAGAAAAAGTTAATGACATGATAGGGGCCATTTCTTAAATGCAACATGAGACATGAGAGGGTCTTAGAGGTGATATGTGACATGAATGGTTAAGTGGCAAGGGACATAATAATTTCTTAGGTTTGACATGTGGCATGGGAACCCCATCCCATCAAGGGCCCCACATATAAGTGTTGTGTTGGCCCCCACTACTATTTGTGTGCTTTTGGATTCCATCGAAAGGGCTTACACATGCATACTTTAATAATCTAGCCTATAACCAGCCAATAAACATCCTCTGGGATCTCCCCCATCCCCCTTGTGGACCAGGAGCAATTATATGTCTAGTTCTGAGGAGCTGCTAAGTGGCGAGTTAAAGAGGTTCCTCCTTGACTGTGCGGTCTGCTTGGTAATAGACGAGGTAATCAGACCAACCCAGACTATGAGTGACTCCAAGCAGTTCTGAGCATTTCTGAGCTGTTCTAAGCAGGTCCAACTGGCTCCATTCAGGCGAATTGATCTGCACCCTGTGCTATGCTGGGCATATACCCAGGCAAGCATACAACATTATTCTAATGTTGCAGTAATATTCTCTTAGGTTCTGTTTTTGTTCTTGTTATATTATTTCAATTGCTCCAATAGCCTATCTAGAGCCTAGCATTGTGACATTGCACTTTGATGTTATTGCAATGTTCTGGAACCTTTTATTCTTTCACAGAAAGATGATATTATTATAACATTATGTATCAGTAAGGCCTCTTTTTCACTCAAATTTAATGTAATCATTATAACATTTGTCTTGGTGAGTCTTACGTAAAATAACAGTTAAATGAAAATAAACCACCCAAAAGTATGGTGGCAGAATGTGCCTTTTACATTGCTGTTTGGGAAGTGAGGGCCATAGTTGTGTATACTAAAATTATTTCATTCGTGACCATAGAAGTTTTATGGTTAGGGCAATAATTCTGTTGTACAACATTTTTAAATTAAGGGCTATAATCCATCACTATAGAAATCTATGACCATAATAATTATTCTTTAACATCAATCTAATACTAGTGATGATTCTCTACTACTGCAAATAGGTGTTATTGAATATGTTATTTTTAGATTATTATAACTTACACATATTTAGTTTACAGTCAATTATCAAATAATGTATGCATTGTTTAGATAAAAATCGATCACTGTTTACCTTAGCATTTGTAGTTTTAGTACCATGTTTCTTTAAACAATCTGTTTAACATAGAGTATATCCAAGGCAAAGGTATCATATCTAGGCATTAAGGTAACAATTTCCATTAAAGACAACTTCTGTTAAACACATAAACTGCAAACAAAAGTGGACAGACTCACTGAATGCAAAGTCACACTTTGGTTGCTAAGAATGCAATCAGTTGAAAAAGAAACATACTCACTGAAAGGTCATATTACAGGTCACAAAGGGTCAAACTGCAAAGAAAAAATTGGGCATACATACTTAATTGAAAGTCACAGTCCTATTCGGAATCCAATCAATTAAAAGACACCAAACATCAAACAAATTGGTGACTTTTCACTTGGCACTTGTGAGGCTGAGCCACTTAAGAGCCCCAAATAGCTCATATTGATTGGCCACCTACTTCTGAGCAGGAGAAAAAGGGAGAAATAAATGCCACCCAGACCCAAACTCCATTTAAATCTGAAAGACTATGCTCAGGACGCTAATTAATTTTGTTGTTTTAGCAAATGGCAATTGAGTTGCCTAAATCAGATTCATGGGTTTAGGGGAAAAGTATCAGTTACTCTGTTTTGAGTATCAAATTAATTGTATTGAGAGTGGAATTGTCTAAGATCTGATGTTTTATTCTAGGTTTGGTAAGATTAGATGAATAGTAGATGTTCAGTTATATTACCGCTCATAAGTAAGAAAGCCTAGTTTCCATAATGAGTAATAAGTCAGAAAACTAGAACGGTTTGACCTTTTTAGCTCATTTGTCTTGTCTTTCAAGTTATCTTTGGGAAGTTTACTACCATTCTCATATCTTTCCAGTGATACCCCATGCTATCAATGCTGTGAATACTTTTTCTGAAACATGCCATGTCATGATTAAATTAAAAACCGAAAAATAAGAAATGCCAAGTGTGATGTGATTGAGTTGCTTTTACTTCTTGATCGACTGAGATCACTACAGAGTGCAGGCCAAACCTCATTGATTGGTGCTACATGTAGCTGAGGCTGGGGGAAGGAGCAAGGTCTCACTCTGATGGATTATTAATGGATGTAACTAACGAGCCTCTGTGGTTAAGAGTTCCAATTCTTGATTTTTCATGATGATGTCACCCAAAAAGACACCAAAAGAGATCATGTCACAATGGATAGTACAGGCTCTCATAGGGGGTGCCACTATCAATGATAATTTCATGAGCATAATACAGACATTTCATTATACCTCCTATTATGGAAATGTAGCTGAAGTTTGGGAAAGTTGTTCAATAAATGACCAGAAACTTCCAATATGAGCCCCAGGTCTCTGTTAGGATAACCAAATTTCCATGTTGAACATGGCAGTAAAAATGCTATGTGTTAGCTATGCAAGGCAAACATCTGTTAGTTTTCTCACAATCCCTCATGAAACAGGGGTATGAATCAAATAAAATAGTGGCAGTAAAGGTAAAGAAGAGGCATGAAGGGGCCATCTCTTCAGTAAAGCTTGTTTCACAACAGCTATGATTGCAAAAGGCCAACAGAGATTGTTTTGGACAATTGCTGCTGAACTACCATTCAGTTTTAGGATTGGTATTCTGCAACAAGCCACTTGGGTTTCATAGCTTCCCTTAGATTCCTTGCAGAATTGTGGTTCCTATAGTAGTTGGACAAATATGATATTTCTAGATTCATACATAGGTCCCTTTACGGTTTGCACTTATATCATGAAAATCTTGAATCAATTTATTCAGGCCATAACCACTGTTGAAACCAACAGAATCTCAAGATGTGCCCCAGCCTCAGGGACCCGGGAGTGTCAGTGTGCGTGATGCTCCGAGCTCATGCTATTTGGCTAAAGAGGTTGATGTGTTAATCAATAAGGAGGCCCCAGCTGTGCTTGGCTGGCCCTGAACTATATTACTTTATCTCTTAATAGGCTGCAATTTTTTTGTGATTTTTTTAAATACAAATTTCCTGGTATTGCATGCTCCACAGCAACAAAGAATAATGAAAATAATTTATCACAAAAGACATGATAGGAAAAAAGGGAATTAAGCTTGACAAATTGGTTTTAAACATGAGAGAGTACTTCCAAGGGATAGTAATATTCTCAGGAACCTTGCACTTGATAACCCTAATAACCTCTGTAAAACATTGATAGTACAATATATGAAGAATAGGAAAAAGAGCATGACATTTTCATGATTAAAGATACCTTGGTAGTTAGAGCCAAACTAAGGGATAGTGCCTATTCTGAAATCTATTTCTAACCACAACCACCCCACACCTCCTTCTGAGGCCAGCGGGCAAAGACATAGTAGGACACAGTCCAATTAAACTTAACAAATTGGTCTTAAATTGTTCTTAAATGAAGGTTATTTCCTTACATTTGATATATAAACGGTTCTTTAGCTTCTTAGTACACTACAGGCTATGAAGAACAGTAAAAACAATTTGATATATCTGTATATATTATTTCCTTGATATAGCAAACAGGTAATAGCAATATCCAAAATAAGCATTTCAAATCATTCGAGATTCCATAAACAGAATCCACTTCAGTACCAAAATGTCAGAATTAATTGACAGATTTCCGCTTCCTCTCCTGTGGGCTGTTTAAGAGATGATGCCTATACTGAAATCTATTTCAGACCAGACCCCCCTCACCCCTCTTCAGAAGCCAGGAAGGTGGCAGCGATATAAGTAAAATCATTACCTCTGCCTTCATGACAGCCAGTCTGCCCACAGTCAGCCAGCAGGCAATGTGGAAAGTGGTTTTATTTCCCAAGACAGCCTGGTCTATTCCTGGCCTCCCAAAAGGGGGGAAAGCTGCAGAATATAGATTGGGTAAGAGAAGTAAGGGTAAGCAATCTATAAGGGAAGAAGGGTGACTGTGGTGCCACTCAATGGCAATTTAATGTTTATCACATTCACACTTGTGATATGGTAAACATTATCTACAGACCAGCTGCCACACATTTTCTAAAAATTCAGTATTTCTGAAATAGGATTCTGTACAATTGCATTGTTTACTATTTCAAAAATACTGGACCCATAACTTTTTGTTTATGAATACTCCACCATATATTTATATATAAGTATGCTCTGCTAAGTTGGGGTTTATCGTTCATACTAGACATTATATCACTTATCTTTATTTCATTACATCTCAGATTTCAATGCACCAGTTCCTCTATCAGATATTTTATAGGACACAGCTGGAAAATCATGGAAGCAAGGGAAGCTGCAATAAATATAAAATATATTATTCAACCAAAAAAAGGAACAAATAACAATGTGTAATATAACTTCTTTTAAGAAACAGGTAACAAACAAATGGGAACCATCTGCCTCACAGTATGCCCCCACAATGGTATGCCTCATAGTATGCCCCCACAAGGGTAAATTGACTTTGTTTGGTAGCAGCTGAAATAAATATGACAGTTCCATCACACGTAATCTGACAGCCCAGCCTCTCCCTCTGAACACTGCCAAAACCATCTTAATGCTCAGGTGGAAGCCTGGGGCTTGATGAATATGTGGATGGTCTCATTAATGGTATAAAGAACCTAAACCAAACTGGTAGGTATTTGTAGATATTTTTGGCATCCTTTGTACCTGCCCACCAGCCTCTGGGCTCATAACCGACCTCTGACAAATTGACATTGACATCTTTTAGGTACGTGATCATCAATTATTTACATTGCCAAGTCTTTGATGGAACCCGGGGCAATTAGACCCGGCCAATAACTCATCCCATTAGGGGCTACAGAAAGCTTTTGTAGATACTTTGCTTTAGAGAAGCCTCGACATCTATATATATATGGATCAATAAAAAGTATAAGTCATATCAGAGAAGAACATTTGCTGCACTTATTAGGTAATTGAACCTTTATAGCTACCTAGCAAATCCGACCATGGATTGTTGATTTAATGTCTTTTGTACACCTCTATTCCAAACTCAATACAGAATATCACTCATTTCGTATAGAAAATCTACCCTAGAATTAGTTTCAAAATTATGTCTTCTTCCCAATTAATAATACAGTTTTTTGATGATTATACCCATTATACCTTATAAAAATAACTGATTAATTCATCAGCAATATGGAGGCCAGTCCCTCCTGGCTTTTTTTGTATGACAATGAGTGCCTTTGCCAGGCAGTAAAAACCTCCCTTGATTCGAACTCAAAACAGAGGAGTTTGGAGGCCGGGTTGCTTACCACTACATCATGATGCCACATAGTGAATGAGAATGGAACTAAATAATATGGTTATGACCCAATTTGCTGGTTCCCACAGGTCCTTCAAAAAGCAGTTAAACAAATAAGCAACCAATGGACACAGTTTTAGAAGTAGTAGGGTAAATATCCATTTTGTCTTTACATTTCAATGTGACGTCCTCTGCAAAAGGTCTATTGTTACCACCTGCTCTCCTGTATGTTCCTCTCAAGCCTCACCAGACCATTTACTCAGTAATATATAGACAAGCTGTTCAATTTATTTTGCTCTATTTACTTGAAACCAAATCAATGTCGGCTTGACTTATCGCTATTTTGTGGAGGCAATCCCATTCCCAATGGCCCACAATACCAAAGGCTTCTGGTGTAACAAAATTCAACCATTTGCAGAGTAGGCAATAATGGCATACACATTAGACAGTTTTTACAGAGCCACCTGATTTATCCGCACTTAACGGGCCAATTTTACCAAACGAATTGGCCATTCACTCTGATTAATATTAAACAATTACCTTTCAATATGACATACAGAATGGTAATGTGAGTAAACGGCAAAACAAATGTTTAATGAATTTTGGTATAATAGAACCACCTTCTTGGCAAACTAAATAATTTGGCAGCCCTTACTCTCTGGCTCTCACCAATCATGTGCAGGTGGGAGCCCATGAGACAAGATGGGCCAAATTACCTATAAAAAGATCATTAACCGGATAGGTAGAGAACTCTTTTGTACCTAAAGCAGCCTCAGGACCCAGTAATGAGCCTCTGACTAAGTGGCATTGATGTCTTCTTGCAACTTGCTCATCAGTTATTTATGTTGCCAAGTCTTTGTGAGAACCAGGCATGTTAAAAAATCTCATTTGGTCTTTCACTATGTCATGAAAGCTTATGAAAGGAACCTTGTTGGAGCTTCATATTAGGCGAATATGTTTTAAGAAGGAGAAGAAAATGGAACAAAGCTACACAAGATATAGATACAAAAACATATTGATGTGGGCACACTGCACCGGAGAGAGAAACATAAATGGAGGAGAGTGATCTATTTCTAGTTGACATAGAACACTTTTTACTGCACCTACAGAAACCCATCTGGATATTCAGCTTACAATTGCTTTGGGAAATCAATAGATGTTGCTAAGGGAATGAATAGGGTTGCGAGCTAATGAAATACCATTCCCTGTATAAGTCGAGAAAGACTAACATGTCTTTTTAAAGCATATAAAGAGGAATCCCCTCTGGTTGGGTTTGTTTGTCATTGTAGAAGCGATGAGGCAAACAATGAGCAATGAGGATAAACCTCAAACCATCTTTAGATATCATCTACTGCATATTTATATAGATATCTAACTGTCTACTTCACTGATCCCCTTAACTTCTTAGGTCTCTGTCCTTAGATTGAATGGTTCTTAGGAGCTCAGAGCAGCTCATGGTCCAATTAACTCGACTTCTGAGGGCTTTAAACCGAATTCAAATACGATCTATTACCAGCACACAGGGCTGATGGCCCAGCAGGGAAGGTTTTAATGAGGCCAAAGTCTGTCAGCAAGAAAGGGTTGGTCACTGGGAGGGAGGATGTATCTATGGGAGGTATCAGTGGGAGGGCAGTCCTTTAGCAGGGTCCACTATGGGCAGGTGAAAGTTATTTGGTTGGCCAATTCAGGTAAAAACTCTTTGGGTGACTTAAGTTTGTTGTCCGCAGATAACTCCCAAAATATCAGACTTAGTCGGATAACTAAACTTCCAAAAATGAGGATCATTATCTGTAGCATGGGCATTAATCAGTTGACTATAGAGTCTATGTATAGGATTGCATTGGTCAGCATGACAAGGCTTTAAAAGTCTGCAGTCATTTGCTATTGTAAACTATTGCTATACATAAAAGCCAGTGAATTGTTGGTGAACTATTGATATTGAGCAAGCAGTTAGTTATTGTATTTCTGCATAGTTATAAACAGGCCAACGAGTAGTCACTGAAAAGTCAGTGAGGTGTATTAATTTGGTCATTGATTTGTCATAGGATGCAGGGTATTTTTTTATTCAGTCAAGTTTAGGCACTGTTCTCGGACCATTCCATGATTGGCAGGTTATTGTATGGTGGGGTATAAGTGAATGGCTATTCTAAAGTCATAGAGAGGTCTATTAGTAGTACTTTAGTGGTAACTGAATCCTGAATCATTATTCATTAAGTTGGCTTTGGGTGGTATTCAACTATTTGATGAATGATAAATTATGGTGCAGTGATGTTTCATATAGCAGAACAGGGGGCAAAAATCAATGAAAGGATTATGATTATGTAAACATTGAGAAGTCATTGAGTGATTAATGGGTGTTCATCACCAAGAATAAGACAGAGAAAGAGATAAAAAATACTTTCTAAATTTTATGTGATGGAAAAAAATTGGATGTGAGTATATCACAAGTAGATATATGTCTCCTGATTATTTACCCCTGCACCAGCAGTAAATAGATGTAATTTGCAAATATGCACGTTTGACAAACCTATTAACCCTTTCCACCCGCCCGATGCATTACGGCATCGCCGCTGAAACTGCGCCCGATGTCTACAAGCATCGCCGCCCAAAACACGCCCGATGCTTTCAAGCATCTTTTCCCCGGATTTGGCATAATTTTGCTTAAAATCGTCCTAGAATCGTTAGAAAGAGCCAGAATCGCCCAGAATTTTTTACTGATTAAAGGAAAATGTCAAAATGTCATTATTTCTTGAGATTTTTTTTCCTGTAACCATGGCAACGACTTGTCCAATGGCGATGGCCCGATCCGTCCCGCCCCTTCACCAGTGCTTTCATCTCCGTAAGGCGGGGTAGGAATGGCGTGAACTATACCATATTTTGGCTTAAAATCCATCGATTTACACCGAATCTTCGCGATATACACAATAAACAGTATCCCTACCTTTATAATGTGATCTCCATATGGTGATGAATGCAATATTTCTCACAGGATGGCAATTTTGCATGGTCACCCCACCTCTTTCTTGTTTGCCGATTGCCCACACCCCGGCGAGGCTGGCCCAAATTTCCAAATTGACCAAGGTTTTTCTACTCGAAATGCGAAAAATACCGCATTTCCACTGGCAATCTTGATATGTACGTGATCCTTGATGCATATTCTACCCAAATATCACAAAAAGAATTGTGTAAATCGCTTATTTTTGCGAAAAATGACGCAAATTCGTGCGGGCATCCCCCTCCCTTGATCGCCGACCGCCCAGCGATCGGCGGAATGAGGTCAAAGGTGGCGTTATCTAACGGGTACTGCGAGAACTAATTGGCGCCGCAGCTCGCGGTCTTCCCGCTAGGGGCGGCGGGTGGAAAGGGTTAATTACATGAATATGTAACCATATGTTTCACAATTGGAGCACAGGTTTAGCTGTCCACCCTGTATTTAATCCTTACGGGAAACCTGCCCACAGGAATCCAAAATATCATATAGACTGAGATGTATGCTCAGAGAAAGGAAATGTTTTGCTTGGACTGACACCGAGAATCCATTATGAAAGGTATTAAGGCTGATATTACAACAGTGATAGAGCAATATGTACTGGAGATCTATTACTCATATGTGCAGAGACCTGAAACCTCCTCCCATTCACTAGGCCAAAAGAAACGTTTCCTTATATATCAATGTCTCCTTCTTTATTATGCAATGGGTCACTGCAGTTGATTGTCAATTCTTTTTAATGGTTTGAATTCATGAGAAAATTGTTTTAAAAAAACTCCCTTGGTAACATCCCAAGAAGTATTGTGAACCTTTCTTGAATGAAAATTCAGCACAGATTCCGACATCATTTAATTGAATGTAAAAACGTGCCATATAAGGATTATATAATGTTTAGTTTGATCCAAATCATGTGTTTTCAAGAACAATTCATCATTTAAAAGTAATCAAATAAGTGATTTAACCTAATAAAGGGTTTTAAAATCAGAATAAAATTAAAAACAAAGAGATGAATTTAGTAGAAACCAAATCTGTTTTGTACAGAGATGTCAAATGTCTGCCCATAGCATAGCTTGCCATGAAAGGGTCGGTAGCTCAAAGTTGTCCCCAATTATCAACCTGTGGGCCACCACATAATTATTCTTACAACATCGATAAAACAAAATAGTGCCTCAAAATAGGGAGCTGCTGTTGTGGTTGGTTTTATTGTTGATTTGTAGCATTTTCATGAAGAAACCTCTAGAAATCTTTAACCTAAATGAACATATCTAAGTAAACATTTTGATCCTAGATTTTGTATGACAACAACATTTCCAATCAGGATATTGTTTGTGATATATAATCTCTCAAATAATTAATCATGAGAGGGACCCCTGATGGGCGCTTACATTAGGGCTGTAAGAGGGCAGGCCGGGGACAACATACAGATGACTGCCTAATTTATTTGAGAGTGTGAGAGGGACGAATTAGTCAATAAGATTATGTACAAAGATTAAATGAAGCACCAGCGATTGGTGATGAGGTAGAGGTTCGATTAATTAAATGTTACCTAACAGATAGGTAGTGGCCAAATAGCTCATGTGGGGGACTTGGTCTGAACATGCTCCGATGTGTGAAAAAATGGGGAGGAATTAAGGGATGTATTTTCATTTGATATGGGTGTAAAAAAATCCATTCAACATGGGTGCATTTAATACACATTAGGTATTCAGGACCAAAGCATCCAAATCAAGTGTGACATGAAGAAAATAATTTAACAACATGATGGAGGCCATTTTTTAGATTCAACATGAGACTTGTGAGGATCTTAGAGGCAACATGGGACATGAGGAGTTGACAAGGGACATAATAATTATTGTGTTACAACATGCGACATGGGGACCCCCCATCAAGGCCCCACATAATGTTGTACCCCCCCTCATTTGTGTTATATTATAAATTAGTAAGGCCTCTTTTTCACTTAAATGTAATGTAATCATAACATTAATATTTGTCTTGGTGAGTCTTGTGTAACATAACTGTTACCTGAAAACAAACCACCCAAAATAGTATGGTGGCAGAATGTGCCTTTTACAATGCTATTTGCCTAGGTAGTGAGGGCCATAGTTGTGTATATTAAAATGATTTCATTTGTGACCATAGAAATTTTAGTCAATATTTCAGTTCTACAACATTTTTAAATTAAGGGCTATAATCCATCACTAAAGAAATCTATGACCATAACAATTATCCATTAATATCAATATAATCATAGCGATTATTCTTTACTTCAGCAAATAGGTGTTATTTAATATGATATTTTTAGATTATTCTGGACTTAAACATATTTAGTTTACAGTCAATTATCATATAATTTATACATTTTTTAGATAAAAATCCATGACTGTTTACCTTAGCATTTGTACTGTTAGTACCATGCTTCTTAAAACAATCTGTTTAACATAGAGTATATCCAGTGCAAAGGTAATATATCTAGGTATTAAGGTAACAATTTCCATTACAGACAACTTCTGTTAAACACATAAACTGCAAACAAAACTGGCTAGACACACTGAATGCAAAGTCACATTTTGGTTGCTAAGAAAGCAATCAGTTGAAAAAGAAACATACTCACTGAAAGGTCATGTTACAGGTCACAAAGGGTCATACATACTTAATGGAAAATTGCAGTCCTATTTAGAATCCAATCAGTTAGAAGACACCAAACATCAAACAAATCTGTGAGTTTACATGTGCACCCTATACCTCTGAGGCTGAGCCACTCAAGAGCCCCTCATAGCTCATATTGATTGGCCACCTACTTCTGAGCAGGAGAAAAAGGGAGAAATAAGCACCACCCAGACCCAAACTCCAATTAAATCTGAAACGACAGTGCTCGTGATGCTAATCAATTTCACTGTTTTAACCAATGACAATCAAGTTGCCTAACTCATATTTATGGGTTTAAGGGAAAAGGTTTTAGTTACCTTATTTTTAATATCAAATAAATTGCATTGAAAGTGGAATTATTTGTAGGCTGATATTTTATTCTGTGTCTGGTAAGTTTAGATAAATAATAGACATTGAGTTATATTACAGCTCGGAATTAAGAAAGTCTAGTATTCATAGTGTGTAAAAAGTCAGAAAACCAGAAGGGTTCTACCCTTTCAGCTCATTTGTCTTGTCTTCCATGTTGTCCTGGAGTAGATTACTGCCATTATTATACTTCCAGTGATATCCCAAGCTAACATTAATGTGAATATGTTATTGCCTATAACATCTACAGAATCAAATAAGGTTTTTTGAACTGATCTATGAAGGGACACTCTAGTTCTATTTTCTGTAAAGATAACAGATCATTTACAGACTTCTTAAAAGTCTATAGTGAGAGTGTAAAAATAGCCTGTAAAAATAACAACATTCAAAGGGGGCAACAAACAGATTTGTTGTTGAATGACTATTTGCTACTGGAGGGTCATGGTTTACTGGAGAGTGGATTTTGGTGAGAGGAACAAAAAAAACGTGAAAGATAAGTGTGATGTAATTGACTTGCTCTTACTTCTTGATTGACTGAGTGGGCAACCTCTGGCAGTGCTAACCGACAAATAAAGGAATGTTTACTCTATAGAGTGCAGGCCAAATATAATTGATTAGCTCTACTGAAAATTGAGGCTAGGGGAAGGAACCAGGTCCTACTCTAATACAGGCCATTATTTATGGATGTAACTAGCATCAGTGACCTGAAGTAGATAAGTTTCTACTTTCCCTAAAGGGACTACTTAGAGATTTCAGACATAAGATTCTGTAAAATCTTATAGCAGGAGTCTGGGAGATGTGTTTCATGAAGAAAACTTCCCAAAGCATTGTGACTTGAATTTCCAAAGAAATTCTACGGTGAGACCCAAACATCTGTCGAGAGAACTACAATGATCCGTTAGGAAGGAAACTTTCATATCTTGTAACATGGACGTAAAAATGCTATATATATGCTAGTTAATCTTCAAATTTTATGTCCCTGATAGTTATTTCATCTCATCTCATTTTATATCACATTGTCATCCTCTATGATATAACTATGTTAGTATAAGTTAATTTTTTCTGATACAACTGAAAGAACATGTGTAATTATATGAAGTTGTTGAATTTTTTTTTTTTTAAATCAAACGCAAACAGTTATAGCTAACACTAATATCAAGAAGTCCTCTACCAATTTCTTCAAAAATCCCTTTCTGTTACTGCTGTAACCATTGTTTAATCAAAACCACATAATCTCAAGGTGTGCCCCTGTCCTCAGGGACTCAGAGAGTGTCAGTGTGTGTGATGCTCCGAGCTCATGCTATTTGGCTAAAGAGGTTGATGTATTAATCAATAAGGAGGCCCCAGCTGCGCCTGGCAGGCCCTGAACTTTATTACTCACTGTGTTTCTTCATAGGAAACTTTGAGGCTGTAACTTTGTTTGCATTTTCCTATATAAATTTCCTGTATTGCTCCACAGCAACGAAGAATGAAAATTATTTATCACAAAAGACACTATAAGAAAAAATGAATTAAGCTGGACAAATTGGTTTTAAACATGAGAAAACATCAAGTACTTCCAAAGGATAGTAATATTCTCAGGAACCTTGCACTTGATTACCCTAATAACTTCTGTTAAACATTGATAGTACAATATATGTAGAATAGGAAAAACAGGGTGACATTTTCATGATTGAGGATACCAATGGCAGTTAGAGCCAAACTTAGCGTAAACTAAGGGATAGTGCCTATTGTGAAATCTATTTCTAACCACAGCCATCCCACACCTCCTTCTAAGGCCAGGGGCCAAAGACGTAGTAGGACACAGTTCAATTAGACTTAACAAACTGATTTTAAATCTTTCTTAAATGAAGAATATTTCCCAAGAAACATTTCATTTAATATATATAATAGGTTCATTAGCTTCTTAGTACACTACAGGCTATGAAGAATAGTAAAAACAGTTTGATATATAAACAAAACTATACGAGTATGGAGATACAGACTGACAGATTCCTGGTGGAGGGCGAGTGCGCAGCACGAGTCCTGATATTCTTCCGCCACCGGGAATCTGTCAGTCTGTATCTCCATACGAGTATGGTTTTGTATTTATTATACTTTCACGGAATTGTGAAGTTAAATGGTACATGTTTACTGAGATTTACTAGTGTTTACACAATAATTATTCGTGTTAATCTGATCAATTCTCTGTGAACTACATTTTGCGTGGGACTACATGTGGTGATGCGGTTTGTTTACGTTGTTGCGATCTTTTGTGCCCGACGTAGTTTTCTTGGTCCAAAAACTAGGTCTGACTGTCTGAGTCCTGCAGAATGGGCCTTATATGATTCCCACTTTGCCGAATCTGTCAGTCTGTTTCACCATTCTCGTACCGTTTTGTTTATTTATTACGGCACGCAGGATCGGATCGGCAATGTGGCCGTTGACACATTGTTCTTGGGGTCAAAGTTCACGCTCTAGAAACAGACACCTCTGATTGGTCCAAAAACTAGGTCGGACTACTTTTCGGTATCAGTAGAGTCTACTGATACGGATTTCATATCACCACAGTCCACTCGTTCACTGTATGCCTATTTGGCAATTCCGGAAAAGTATAATAAATTTGTATATATCATATCCTTGATATAGGACACAGGTAATAGCAATATACAAAATAAGCATTTCAAATCATTGGAGATTCCATAAACAGAATCCACTTCAGTACCTTTATGTCAGAATTAATTGACAAATCTCTGCTTCCTCTTATGTGGGCTGTTTAAGAGTTGATGCCTATACTGAAATCTATTTCAGACCAGACCCTCTCGCCCCACCTGCAGAAGCCAGGAAGGTGGCAGCGATATAAGTAAAATCATTACCTCTGCCTTCGTGACAGCCAGTCAGCCCACAGTCTGCCAGCAGGCAATGTGGAAAGTGGTTTTATTTCCCAAGACAGCCTGGTCTTTTCCTGGCCTCCCAAAAGGGGGAAAACTGCAGAATATAGATTGGGTAAGAGAAGTAAGGGCCAGCAATCTATAAGGGAAGAAGGGTAACTGTGGTGCCACTCAACGGCAATTTAATGTTTGGTGTGCTGACACTCGTGATGTTGTGAACATTAAAGAACCTTTACGAACAAAGTATTTCTGAAATAGGATTTTGTACAATTGCATTGTTTACTATTCTAAAAATACTGGACAAAAAATAATATCTTATAAAGACTCCAAGCATATGTTATGTTTTACTATGCTATGCAAAAGTTTGGGGGTCATCATTTATACGAAACATAATATCCCTGATTTTTACTTCATTATATCTCAGATTCTGATATACCAGTCCTTCTATCAAATATTTTATGTGACACAGCTGGAAGATCATGTAACCATGAAAAACTGCAATAAGTATATTCAGGCAAAAAAAAGGAAAAAGTAATAAAATATATTAATAGCCTCCTAAACAAACAGGTTTCACAGTATTCTAACATCTGGAAACCATAGTATTCTTTCAGATACTTACTGGAGTGTTCCAGTATGAATTTAGCCAAATGAACACAACAGTAAAATAGGGAATGGGAACCGTCTGTCTCACCATATGAAATCACCGGATGATGGGAAATTGACTTTGTTTGGTGGCAACCGAAATAAATATGACAGGACCATCACTCTTAATCTGACAGCCCAGACTCTCCTCTCCCTCTGAATGCTGTCAAACCATCTTAATGCTCAGGTGGGCGCCTGTGGCTCCACAAATATGTGGATGGCCTCATTAATGGGATAAAGAACCTAAACCAAACAGGTAGGTATTTGTAGATATTTTTGGCATCCTTTGTACCTGCCCATCAGCCTCTGGGCTCATAACTGACCTCTGGCAAATTGACATTGACATCTTTTAGGTATGTGATCATCAATTATTCACATTGCCAAGTCTTTGATGAAACCCGAGGAAATTTGATCCCACCATTAACTCATCCCATTAGGGGCTACAGAAAGCTTTTGTAGATACTGTGCTTTATAGAAGCCTCAACATTTATGTATATATGGATCGATAAAAACATCAGTCTATGTCAAAAACAAGGATTACATTGGTTTTCAGATTTGGTGTTATTCTAAAACAGATATTTTTAATATCTTTTGCACACCTCTCTTGCATACACATCTTGTTCTATAGACCCTCTGCAGACTTTTGGACACTGTGTATTAACTATATAACTTTAGGAGATAAATCCAAGATTACATACCAGTTCAGAATATAATGACATATTTAATGTATTTTTTTCATGAAAATAAAGTTTGTTATATCTTTTTTTTTTTTTTAAATGAGCAGCGCTCTCTTTATTTCTGATGTTATACAGTCCGTAAAATAAGTATTTCCGCTGTGTTTTTGATTTTTAACATGGATATGGTACAGTAAAACAGTGAACAGGACAGACAAAATGGACACAACGTTTGTTATATCTTATGAAAATAACTGATCATCAGCAATACGGAGACAGTCCCTCCTGGCTTTTGTTGTGTGACAAAGAGTGCCTTTGCGAGGCAGAAAAACCTTCCTCGTTTAGAGGCAGGGTTGCTTACCCCTACATCATGAAGCCACATAGCGAATGAGAATGGAACTAAATAATATGGTTATGACCCAATTTGCTGGTTCCCATAGGTCCTTCAAAAGCAGTTAAACAAATAAGCAACCAATGGACACAGTTTTAGAAGTAGTAGGGTAAATATCCATTTAGTCTTCACATTTCAATGTGACGTCCTCTACAAAAGGTCTATTGTTACCACCTGCTGTCCTCTATGTTCCTCTCAAGCCTCACCAGACCATTTGGTCAGTAATATATAGACAAGCTGTTCAATTTATTCTGCACTATTTACTTGAAACCAAATCAATGTCGGCTTGACTTCCTTATCGCTATTTTGTGGAGGCGATCCAATTCCCAATGGCCCACAATACCAAAGGCTTCTGGTGCAACAAAATTCCACCATTTGCAGAGTAGGCAATAATGGATGGAATAGAGCGGTGGGAAGTAGAAGTGAATTGGGAGGGTACAGCTCCATACACATTAGACAGTTTTTACAGAGCCACCTGATTTATCCGCACTTAATGGGCCAATTTTACCAAAAGTATTGGCCATTCACACTGATTAATATTAAACAATTACCTTTCAATACGGCATACAGAAGGGTAATGCGAGTAAACTGCAAAAAACATGTTTAATGAATTTTGGTATAATAGAACCACCTCCTTGGCAAAGTAAATAATTTGGCAGCCCTTACTCTCTGGCTCTCACCAATCATGTGCAGGTAGGAGCCCATAAGATGAGATGGGTCAAATTACCTATAAAAAGATCATTAACCAAACAGGTAGAGAACTCTTTTGTAGCTAAAGCAGCCTCAGGACCCAGTAATGAGCCTCTGACTAAGTGGCATTGATGTCTTCTTGCAACTCGCTCATCAATTATTTATGTTGCCAAGTCTTTGTGAGAGCCAGGCATGTTAAAAAATCTCATTTGGTCTTTCACTATGTCATGAAAGCTTATGAAAGGAACCTTGTTGGAGCTTCATATTAGGGGAATATGTTTTAAGAAGGAGAAGAAAATAGAACAAAGCTAGACAAGATATAGATATAAAAACATATTGATGTGGGTATACTGCACTGAAAGAGAAACATAAATGGAGGAGAGTGATCTATTTCTAGTTGACATAGAACACTTTATACTACACCTCCAGAATACCATCTGGATATTCAGCTTACAATTGCTTTGGGAAATCAATAGATATTGCTTAGGTAATGAAAAGATCTGAGGACTGAACGAAAACTATTTCCCTGTATTGTTGCTGAGGGACTGAATAGGGTTGAGAATCTAATGAAAAACCATTCCCTATATATATTGAGAAAGGCATGCTATACCAAAGATTAATGTGTCTTTTTAAAGCATAGAAAGAGGAATCTCCTCTTCTTGCTTTTGTTTGTGTCATAGTCGAAGTGATGAGGCAATTCAGGTTTCATATGCACTTGAATATTGACTACCTGATAAAAAAAATCCCAAAGCAACCTCTAAATACTAGCTACTGCATATATAAATAACTACTTCGCTGATCCCAGCACCTTCTTAGGTCTCTGTCCTCAGATTGAATGGCTCAGAGCAGCTCAAAGCAGCTCTCGGCCTAATTACCCCGACTTCTGAGGGCTTTAAGCTGAATTCTAGCACGATCCATTACCAACACACAGCCCAGCAGGGAAGGTTTTAATGAGGCCAAAGTCTGTCAGGACGGAAGGATCAGTCACTGAAAGGTAGGATGTATCTGTGGGAGGTATCAGTGGGTGGTCACTTCTTTAGCCAGGTCACCTATGGGACAGCGAAAGCAACATAGTTGGCTGACCACAGTAATGATTAATTGTTGGGTTACTAAAGTTTGTTATTTGGTGACTAAATACCAATAATATTGGACATGTCTGAGTTTTTTGGGGGGGCTAGTCAATCAATTAAACCTCTGAAAGCAAGGATTTTTATTTGTCAGTCTAGTGCCTTAGTATTTAATCACTTTACAATAGAATCAATTTGATCATCAAAGGATGGCTTTGTTCAGTAGGAACCATGCTTTAAGGGTCTGTGGTCATTTGCTGCTGTGACATCTATTATATAAACAGTCAGTGAATTGCTAGTGAACTATTGATGTTCAGTGAGCAATAAGTAGTTATATTTCTGTATGGTTAGTAATGGGTCATAAGTTAGTTAGTAGTCATTGAGATTAGTGAGTAGTTATTGAAGAGTCATTGATGGTGTATTAAGCGATCGTCGACTGGTCAATGGGTGCTTTTGTTTCAGTGATGTTTGGGCTATTCTGGCCTATTCCATATTTGTTGGGTATTCTACTAATCAATTAACTATAAGTTATGGTCCATTGAATGGTAACATAGTAGATCAAAGGGGAGTGGTTGATGAAAAGTGAATGAGTGTCCTTTGAGAACTCATTAAGTGATTAATTACTGTTCATCAACAAAGATAAGACAAAGAAATAGATGACAAATATTTGCTTAATTTTGTATGATGGAAATCAACCTGAAAATGTTTATGGAAAAAAATTAGGTGTGAGTATATCAGAAGTAAATATGAGTCCCCTTATTATGTCCCCCTTCACCAGCAGTAAATATCAAATCTTTAAAATTGCAAATACCCACGTTTGACAAAAATGAATGTATAGACATATATGTTTCACAGTTGATGTACAGATTTAGCTGACTATCCTGTGTATTATGTTTATGGGAAACCTGCCCACAAGAATTCAGAATTTCACACATAGAAAGATATATATGCTCAGAGAAAGGTAAGATATGGCTTTGGATGACACTGAGAATCTATTATGAGGGGGCATCATGGCTGATATTACAACAGTGATAGAGCAATATAGGCTGGAGATCTATTACTCATAGGGAATTGAGCCTCCTGATCTCTTGGGCATTATTACAGTAGGCATTTGATTTGTACATGAATATACACATATTGTTAGACTTCCCAATCCCACTTGATGTGTATTGAAAGAACCCAGGAGGTCTTTACAGGAGCCCAGCCATGCCCTTTACACTCTGACTACACTGTGACCTGTCTGTTAATAACTTTGTATATTTCCCAACCTGACATGGAGGCAATGTTGGTGCATCACCTGGTGGTGACTTGAAGAACTTACTAAGGCTTGAGGTGTTAATGGCCTCCTTTCTCTGGCTAAGGGAGCCTTTGGGCCCGAAATACAAGGTTCTAGACAGGAGAGTGGGACTGAGAGATCTCTGTTGTAATGATGATATAATTTAATGGCCTGAAATCATAGATACGTAACTAAAGGAGAGTCATATAATAAATATGGGATGGACTGGCTGTTGCACAATAAGCATGCAAAGCCTGTATTCCATAGGCTATTTTTGAAGCTGCTGATTTTGTATATATTTTGTTTTTTTCCCCTATAGAACAAGCATGTGGAATATAGGCTTAAGTACCATTAACGGGGTTGTCATAGGCTGGCTGCTAGATTGTTGGCATGGGCCGAGGACAAAGCCTGATGTCTGTATGACCACCAGGGTTGTACAGACATCAGAGAAGAGAACAACCTCCCAGGACCACAGCCAAGGTTTTCTACATTTTTTCTAAGACCATCTAATATTGTAAATGATTAGAACTTTTTTCGTCACTAGATGATGATGTGATTCACTGATATACTGTGGCTGACACTGGGCAGCATGAGAAAGTACTCAAATATGACCAATCAGTGTTTACCCAACCTAAAACCTTCAGTATTTCCAATTAGGCCTAGAGCTTCATCTAATGCCAAATGTAATCAAAGTAACAGTCCAAGCCTTGAATCTGGCCTATAACCAGTTAATAAACATCCTCTGGGATCTTCCCCCATCCCCCTTGTGGACTGGGAGCAATTATAGGTCAAGGGCTGAGTAGCTGTTAGGTGAGGAGTTAAAGAGGTTCCTCCTTGACTGTGTGGTCTCCTCAGTAATAGACGAGGTAATCAGACCAACCCAGACTTTGAGTGACTCCAAGCAGTTCCGAGCATTTCTGAGCAGTTCCGAGCTGTTCTGAGCAGGTCCGAGTGGCTCCATTTCGACAAATTGATCTGCACCCTGCTCTATGCTGGGCGTATACCCAAGCAAGCATACAACATTATTCTAATGTTGCAGTAATATTCTCTTAAGTACTGTTTTTGTTCTTGTTATGTTATTTTGATTGCTCCAATAGCCTATCTAGAACCTAGCATTGTGACATTGCACTGTGATGTTATTCCAACATTCTGGAACCTTTTATTCTTTCACAGAAAGATAACACTGTTATAACATTATATATTAGTAAGGCCTCCTTTTCACTTAAATGTAATGTAATCATAACATTAATATTTGTCTTGGTGAGTTTTGTGTAACATAACTGTTACCTGAAAACAAACCACCCAAAATAGTATGGTGGCAGAATGTGCCTTTTACAATGCTATTTGCCTGGGTAGTGAGGGCCATAGTTGTGTATATTAAAATGATTTCATTTGTGACCATAGAAGTTTTAGTCAATGTTTCTGTTCTACAACATTTTTAAATTAAGGGCTATAATCCGTTACTAAAGAAATCTATGACCATAACAATTATCCATTAATATCAATATAATCATAGCGATTATTCTTTACTTCAGCAAATAGGTGTTATTTAATATGATATTTTTAGATTATTCTGGACTTAAACATATTTAGTCTACAGTCAATTATCATATGATTTATACATTTTTTAGATAAAAATCCATCACAGTTTACCTTACTATTTGTACTGTTAGTACCATGTTTCTTTAAACAATCTGTTTAACATAGAGTATATCAAGTGCAATGGTAATATATCTTGGTATTAAGGTAACAATTTCCATTAAAGACAACTTCTGTTACACACATAGACTGCAAACAAAGCTGGGCAGACACACTGAATGCAAAGTCACACTTTGGTTGCTAAGAAAGCAATCAGTTGAAAAAGAAACATACTCATAGAAAGGTCATGTTACAGGTCACAAAGGGTCATACTGCAAAGAAAAAAATCGGACATACATACTTAATGGAAACTTGCATTTAAAATCAAATCAATTAGAAGGCACCAAACATCAAACAAATCTGTGAGTTTACACCTGGCACCCCATACCTCTGAGGCTGAGCCACTCAAGAGCCCCTCATAGCTCATATTGATTGGCCACCTACTTCTGAGCAGGAGAAAAAGGGAGAAATAAGCACCACCCAGAGCCAAACTACAATTAAATCTGAAACGACAGTGCTTGTGACGCTAATCAATGTCACTGTTTTAACCAATGGCAATTGAGTTGCCTGACTCATATTTATGGGTTTAAGGAAAAAAGTTTTGGTTACTTTGTTTTTAATATCAAATCAATTGTATTGAAAGTGGAATTGTCTGTAGGCTGACGTTTTATTGTGTCTTTGGTAAGTTGAGATGAATAATAGATGTTGAGTTATATTACTGCTCAGAAGTAAGAAAGTCTAGTATTCATAATAAAAAGTGTAAAAAGTCAGAAAACCAGAAGGGTTCTACCTTTTCAGCTCATTTGTCTTGTCTTCCATGTTGTCCTGGAGTAAATTACTGCCATTTTAATACTTCAAGTGATATCCCAAGCTAACATTAATGTGAATATGTTATTGCCTATAACATCTACATAATTAAATTAGATTTTTTGAACTGATCTATGAAGGGACCCTCTAGTTCTATTTTCTGTAAAGATAACAGATCATTTACAGACTTCTAAAAAGTCTGTAATGAGGGTGTAAAAATAGCCTAACAACATTCAAAGTGGGCAACAAACAGGTTTGTTGTTAAATGACCATTTGCTATGAGGCCAAGAAAAAGGATTTTTTTTGTTCAGGTTTCATTGGCCCCCAAAATAGGGTAGGTAGGTGGATATACCTATCTGTTATTGACATATGATTACATGACCTTTTATCATCTAGAATGAGTTTTATAACATGATACATGTCATTTCATGTCTTAAAAGCAAATTAATTAAATCTTATTCTTCATGGAAAAAGATGTCCTCCAAAAAGTATTAGGGTAGGGCCAAAAAATTAGGGTCTCTCGTGAAACCTGAACAGACCTATTAATTTTTTTTGCCTAATGTTCAATATTATGCAATGGACCACTGGAGGGTCATGGTCTACTGGAGAGTGGATTTTGGTGAGAGGAACAAAAAATGTGAAAGGTAAGAGTTGCCAAGTGTGATGTGATTGACTTGCTCTTACTTCTTGATTGACTGAGTGGGCAGCCATCAGCAGCGCTAACTGACAAATAAAGGACTGTTTACACCACAGAGTGCAGGCCAAATATAATTGATTAGCTCAACTGAGAATTGAGGCTAGAGGAAGGAGCCAGGTCTTACTCTAATACAGGCCATTATTTATAGATGTAACTAGCATCATTGACCTAAAGTAGATCAGTTTCTACTTTCCCTAAAGGGACTACTTAAACAGAGATTTCAGATGTAAGATTCTGTAAAGGTAGCATAGCAGGAGTCTGGGAAATGTGTTTCATGAAGAAAACTTCCCAAAGCAATGTGACTTGAATCTCTGAGAAAACTCTACTGTGAGCCCCAGACATCTGTTGGGAGAACTAGAACCACAATTATCCGTTATGGAAGCAAACGCTATGTTAGTTAATGATACGCAAATACTTATAGCTCACACTGATATCAAGAAGTCCTCTACCAATTTATCCAAAAATCCCTTTCTGTTACTGCTGTAGCCATTGTTAAAATGCACAGAATCTCCAGATTCTGTAAAGGTAGCATTGCAGGAGTCTGGGAAATGTGTTTCATGAAGAAAACTCCCAAAGCAATGTGACTTAAATTTCCAAGAAAACTCTACTGTGAGCCCCAGACATCTGTTGGGAGATCTAGAACCACAATGATCCGTTAGGGAAGCAAACTACCATATCTTCTAATGTGGAAGTAAAAATGCTATGTTAGTTAACTTTTTAGAAAATTAGTTTCTCTGTTACTGTACAGTGGGCCTTTTTGTGTGTGTACCCCTTGGTACTGTTGCAGCATTATGATTGAGAAATTTTTTTTTGTTAGTTAATGATACGAAAATACTTATAGCTCACACTGATATCAAGAAGTCCTCTACCAATTCATCAACAAATCTATTTCTGTTACTGCTGTAACAATTGTTAAAACCAACAGAATCTCAAGATGCGCCCCAGCCTAAGGGACTCAGAGAGTATGCATGATGCTCCGAGCTCATGCTATTTGGCTAAAGAGGTTGATGTGTTAATCAATAAGGAGGCCCCAGCTGTGCCTGGCTGGCCCTGAACTATATTACTCACTGTCTTTCTTTATAGCAAACTTTGAGGCTAAATTTTTGTTTGCATTTTCCTATACAAATTTCCTGGTATTGCATGCTCCACAGCAACAAAGAATGAATATAATTCATCACAAAAGACAGTAGAAAAAAAAGTAAATTAAGCTAGACAAATTGGTTTTATACATGAGAGAACATCAAGTACTTCCAAAGGATAGTGATATTCTCAGAAACCTTTCACTTGATAACCCTAATCACTTCTGGAAAACATTGATAGTACAATATATGAAGAATAGGAAAAACAGCATGACATTTTCATGATTAAAGATACCAATGGCAGTTAGAGCCAAATTTAGGGTAAACTAAGGGATGGTGCCTATTCTGAAATCTATTTCTAACCACAGCCACCCCACACCTTCTTCTAAGGCCAGGGGGCAAAGACATTGTAGGACACAGTCCAATTGAACTTAACAAATTCGTTTTAAATTTTTCCAAAAAAAAGGTTATTTCCTAAGAAACATCACATTTAATATATATAATAGGTTCTTTAGCTTCTTAGTACACTACAGACTATGAAGAAGTGTAAAAACAGTTTGATATATCTGTATATAATTATATCAAGGATATAATATACAGATGTAGTATTATATTATATCCTTGATATAGCAAACAGGTTATAGCAATATCCAAAATTAGCATTTTAAATCATTGGTGATTCCATAAACAGAAGCCACTTCAGTACCAATATGTCAGAATTAATTGACAAATCTCCGCTTCCTCTCCTGTCGGCTGTTTAAGAGAGGATGCCTATACTGAAATCTATTTCAGACCAGGCCCCCGTCACGCCACCTTCAGAAGCCAGGAAGGTGGCAGCGATATAAGTAAAATCATTACCTCTGCCTTCGTGACAGCCAGTCAGCCCACAGTCTGCCAGCAGGCAATGTGGAAAGTGGTTTTATTTCCCAAGACAGCCTGGTCTATTTCTGGCCTCCCAAAAGGGGGGAAAGCTGCAGAATATAGATTGGGTAAGAGAAGTAAGGGTAAACAATCTATAAGGGAAGAAGGGTAACTGTGGTGCCACTCAACGTAACTTAATGTTTGGTGTGCTGACACTTGTGATGTTGTGAACATAAAAGAACCTTTAAAAACAAAGTATTTCTGAAATAGGATTTTGTACAATTGCATTGTTTACTATTCTAAATATACCGGACAAAAAATGCTATCTTATAAAGACTCCATCCATATGTTATGTTTTACTATGCTATGCAAAAGTTTGGGGGTTATCATTAATTCTATACTAAAAATTATACCACTTTTTATCTTTATTTCATTATTTCTCAGATTCCGATACACTTGTTCTTCTATTGCATATTTTATGTGACACAACTGGAAGATCATGTAAGCATTAAAAACTGCAATAAATATATTCAACCCAAAAAAAAGGAATAAATAATAATATTTATCAATAAAGGGAGGGGCCAGTGACTGTAAATTACTATATTGCCATGATCCCTACCATCCAGGAAATAACTGTACCAAATTTTGCACTTTTATCTTTAATAGTTTTTATTCTATACACATTTCTCTGAATCAATATGAGCTTCTCTGCCTGCATCTGACACTGCCTGCCCAGAGAATTTATCTGTATGTGATGTCACAAGCAGAACAGTTGAAAAATGATAAAACTGAAAAAATAACAATATTTGATTCATCTTAAGTGTTTCTATGAGCCTAAAATTATTGAAAATTACCAAATAAAATGTTTTATGAAAGAAAAAATCAAAAAAATATTTTATTATGGGATTTATAATTTTGAAATTTACATATAACGTTTTTTTTTATATGACGTCACATACGGACAGCCTTTGTCAGGTGTACAGGGTCCTGAATATGTGGTCTGATAAAGGAACACAATTTTCTACTATAAGGGATCACCTCAAAGTTATAAAATGTCACATATTTATACTTAGGCACTCTACCTACGGTATGATATGAGAATTTAACAATATTAAAATTTCACTGGCCCCTCTCTTTAACAAACAGGTTACACAGTATTCTAACATCTGGAAACCATTGTATTCTTTCAGATACTTACTTGAATGTTCCATTATAAATTTAGCCAAATGAACACAACAGTAAAAAAGGGAATGGGAACCATCTGTCTCACCGTATGAAATCACCTGACAATGGGAAATTGACTTTGTTTGGTGGCCACCAAAATAAATATGACAGCTCCATCACCCATAATGTGACAGCCCAGACTCTCCCTCTGATCACTGCCAACTCTGATCACTGCGAATATGTAGGTGGTCTCATTAATGGTATAAAGAACCTAAACCAAACAGGTAGATATTTGTAGATATTTTTGGCATCCTTTGGACCTATTCACCAGCCTCTGGGCTCATAACGGACCTCTGACAAATTGACATTGACATCTTTTAGGTACGTGATCATCAATTATTTACATTGCCAAGTCTTAGGTAGAACCCGGGGAAATTTGATCCCGCCATTAACTCATCCCATTAGGGGCTACAGAAAGCTTTTGTGCATACTTTGCCTCAACATCTCTGTATATGGATCAATGAAAACATCAGTTTATAACACAGACAAGGACTATGTTGGATTTCACATTTGGTGTTATCCTAAAATAGATTTATTATTTCAGTGAAGAACAATTATTGCACTCATTAGGTCTGCGAACCTTAACAACTACGTGGCAAAGATATTTCTGCCTACCACAGATTCTGATCCTTCTTTTTGTGCACCTGCAGGTTGAAAAAGAAAAATGTTGTAATAAATGTAAAATGATTAAATACAGATAAGGAAAACACTAGGTTTTAGAACCAATATCACAGAACTAATATTAACAAGATGAATAAAAATGCCTATGCTTTTGCCTTGTTTTATTCCTAAATCAGCCTACATGTCAGTTTTTTCATGATTATACCTAAGAGAACTTTTGTTTGATGCTAAAATGATAGAATATCCCCACTCACATGGCAGGTACAGATAGTCACACTGAATGGCCAAGTGTAGCCTGTAGCCCTGTCAGTCTACTTTTAAGGCATTTTAACTTTCTTTTGATTATAAAGATCATGATACTTGGTCAATGCCATGAAGCTGTGAGGATCATGTTATCGAAGCAATCTTCAATGAATCAATGAAGGTATAAAAGGACATTTACAATCTCAATTTTATCTTGCAAACCACTTTATTTGCCATACAAAACATTGTGGTTTTGTTACTGGAAGTAATGATATTTTATCCATAAAGAATAGAGAAGCACACAAATTAGTTTAAATACTGTTATTACAGTATTGGTTTCATTGCAAATTCCCTATCATTGTCGAAACAGTCTTGCATTTCATGCCATATAACTCTAAATATCTTATAATTGTGCAGACCTTGTGCGGATTATCTGATAATCACTGTACATTAACTAGTAAAATGTGTTTCATATGTGACAAGAGATGAATCCAAAGTTTATGCTCTTATTTGAAATATAATGACCGATGGTTATTTTTTTTCAGTTTTTTTTCAGGTCAGCTGACTGACCAGCACTTAATGAGCCAATGTTACCAAAAGAATTGGCCAATTTTCACACTGACTCATATTAAACAATTACCTTTCAATATGGCTGAAGGATAATACAAGTAAACTGCAAAAAAACTGTTTAATGAATTTTTGTACAATAGAACCACCTCCTTGGCAAGTTAAATAATGTGGCAGCCTTACTCTCTGGCTCTCACCAATCACACACAGGTGGGACCCCATGAAGCGAGATGGGTCAAATTACCTATAAAAAGATCATTAACCGAACAGGTAAAGAACTCTTTTGTACCTAAAGCAGCCTCAGGACCCAGTAATGAGCCTCAGACTAAGTGGCATTGATGTCTTATAGTGACTTGCTCATCAATTATTTATGTTGCCAAGTCTTTGTGAGAGCTGGGCATGTTAAAAATGTCTTTTGGTGTTTCACAATGCCATGAAAACATGTGAAAGGAACCCTGTTGGGACTTCATATCAGGAGAATATGGAACAAAAGCTACACAAGATAAAGTTAGGTATAAAAACATATTGATGTGGGTACACTGCACTGAAGAGAGAAACATAAATGGAAAAGAGTGATCTATTTCTAGTAGGCATTGAACAGTTTTTACTGCACCTGCCATCTGGATACTTGCTTGCAATTGCTTTGGAAAATCAATAGATATTGCCAAGGGAATGAATAAATCTGAAGACTGAATACAAACTTTTTTCCTATATATATATCAATCTACCAGAAGATTCAATTTATTTTCATGGCACATAAAAAGGAATCTCCTCTGGTTGCTTTTGTTTGTGTTATAGTAGAAGTGATGAGGCATTTCAGGTTTCAAATGAACTCAAAGGAGAAAGAAATCCCAAATCACCCTTCTAGGTCTCAACTACTGCATGTATAAATATCTATCTACTTCATCAATCCCATAACCCTCTGAGGTCTCTGTCCTTAGATTGAATGGTTTTGAGCAGCTCGTGGTTCAATTAACTTAACTTCTGAGGGCTCTGAATCTAATTCAAGTACTATCCATTACCAGCATGCAGAGCTGGTGGCCCAGCAGGGACAGTTTTAATGAGGCCAAAGTCTGTCAGGAAGGAAGGATTGGTCACTGAGAGGTAGGATGTATCTATGGGAGGTATCAGTGGGAGGGCAGTCCTTTAGCAGGGTCCACTATAGGCAGGTGAAAGTTATTTGGTTGGCCAATTCAGGTAAAATCTCTTTGGGTGACTTAAGTGTGTTGTCCGCAGATAACTCCCAAAATATCAGACTTAGTCGGATAACTAAACTTCCAAAAATGAGGATCATTATCTGTAGCATGGGCATTAATCAGTTGACAATAGAGTCTATGTATAGGATTGCATTGGTCATCATCACAAGGCTTTAAAAGTCTGCAGTCATTTGCTATTGTGAACTATTGCGATACATAAAAGCCAGTGAATTGTTGGTGAACTATTGATATTGAGCAAGCAGTAAGTTATTGTATTTCTGCATAGCTATAAACAGGCCAACGAGTAGTCACTGAAAAGTCAGTGAGGTGTATTAATTTGGTCGTTGATTTGTCATAGGATGCAGGGTATTTTTTTTATTCAGTCAAGTTTAGGCACTGTTCTCGGACCATTCCATGATTGGCAGGTTATTGTATAGTGGGGTATAAGTGAATGGCTATTCTAAAGTCATAGAGAGGTCAATTAGTAGTACCTTAGTGGTAACTGAATCCTGAATCATTATTCATTAAGTTGGCTTTCGGTGGTATTCAACTGTTCGATGAATGATAAATTATGGTGCAGTGATGTTTCATATAGCAGAACACTGGGCAAAAATCAATGAAAGGATTATAATTATGTAAACATTGAGAAGTCATTGAGTGATTAATGGGTGTTCATCACCAAGAATAAGACAGAGAAAGAGATAAAAAATACTTTCTAAATTTTATGTGATGGAAAAAAATTGGGTGTGAGTATACCGCGCTCGGGAGTTTGCCACTGGGCACGGCCATATTGTGTCACGTGGTACAAAGGATCACTCTTCATAGGCTGGGAGTTGCGCTTGACCCCCGACTCGTAGTGGCGGGAAAGGAACACGCATGCGCAAACATAAACTCCCGATTGCGGTATATCGGTGCACCCCATACACCTAGACTCTTTCTCTTGAAGGAGAGGAGAAATGTTTCCCCTCATCCTCTTGAAGCACACCTTTCACTCCCTATTATACTTATGGTTGGCTCATTTGGTGAGGGATTTCGCTTCAAGAAAAAGAGGATATATATGCATCCCCTGGTGGTATGCATCAATACTAAACCTCTATGCTTCAAGAAGAAAACCTCACCTTATGAGCCTCATGTGAGATATAAGAGGGAGAATCTTAGCTCTTAAAGAGGAAGAGGGGAAACCTTTCTCTTCTCCTTAAAGAGAAAGAGTCTAGGTGTATAGGGTGCAATCACAAGTAGATATATGTCTCCTGATTATTTACCCCTGCACCAGCAGTAAATAGATGTAATTTGCAAATATGCAAGTTTGACAAACCTATTAATTACATGAATATGTAATCATATGTTTCAAAATTGGAGCACAGGTTTAGCTGTCCACCCTGTATTTAATCCTTACGGGAAACCTGCCCACAGGAATGCAAAATATCATATAGACTGAGATGTATGCTCAGAGAAAGGAAATGTATTGCTTGAACTGACATGGCTGATATTACAACAGTGATAGAGCAATATGTACTGGAGATCTATTACTCATATGTGCAGAGACCTGAAACCTCCTCCCATTCACTAGGCCAAAAGAAACGTTTCCTTGTATATCAATGTCTCCTTCTTTATTATGCAATGAGTCACTGCAGTTGATTGTCAATTCTTTTTAATGGTTTGAATTCATGAGAAAATTGTATTAAAAAAACTCCCTTGGTAACATCCCAAGAAGTATTGTGAACCTTTCTTTTTGGAATATTTTCTTGAATGAAAATTCAGCACAGATTCCGACATCATTTAATTGAATGCAAAAACGTGCCATATAAGGATTATATAATGTTTAGTTTGATCCAAATCATGTGTTTTCAAAAACATTTCATCATTTAAAAGTAATCAAATAAGTGATTTAACATAATAAAGGGTTTTAAAATCAGAATAAAATTAAAAACAAAGAGATGAATTTAGTAGAAACCAAATCTGTTTTGTACAGAGATGTCAAATGTTTGCCCATAGCATAGCTTGCCATGAAAGGGTCGGTAGCTCAAAGTTGTCCCCAATTATCAACCTGTAGGCCACCACATAAATATTCATACAACATCGATGAAACAAAATAGTGCCTCAAAATAGGGAGCTGCTGTTGTGGTTGGTTTTATTGTTGATTTGTAGCATTTTCATGAAGAAACCTCTAGAAATCTTTAACCTAAATGAACATTTCTAAGTAAAGATTTTGATCCTAGATTTTTGCATGATAACAACATTTCCAATCAGGATATTGTTTGTGATATTTAATCTCTCAAATAATTAATCATGATAGGGACCCCTGATGGGCGCTTACATTAGGGCTGTAAGAGGGCAGGCCGGGGACAACATACAGATGACTGCCTACATTATTTGAGAGTGTGAGAGGGACGAATTAGTCAATAAGATTATGTACAAAGATTAAATGAGGCACCAGCGATTGGTGATGAGGTAGAGGTTCGGTTAATTAAATGTTAGCTAACAGATAGGTAGTGGCCAAATAGCTCATGGGGGGGACTTGGTCTGAACATGCTCCGATGTGTGAAAAAATGGGGAGGAATTAAGGGATGTATTTTCATTTGATCTGTAAAAAAAATCCATTCAACATGGGTGCATTTAATACACATTAGGTATTCAGGACCAAAGCATCCAAATCAAGTGTGACATGAAGAAAAAAAGAAACATGATGGAGGCCATTTTTTAGATTCAACATGAGACTTGTGAGGATCTTAGAGGCAACATGGGACATGAGGAGTTGACAAGGGACATAATAATTTTTGTGTTACGACATGCGACCTGGGGACCCCCCATCAAGGGCCCCACATAATGTTGTACAGTTCAGAGTTTCCTGATCCCTTGGGCTGACTATTAAAGTAGGCATTTGATTTGTACATGAATTTACACATATTGTTAGACTTCCCAATCCCACTTGATGTGTATTGAAAGGACCAAGGAGGTGTTTTCATGAGCCCAGCCATGCCCTTTACACTCTGATTACACTATTGCCTGTCTGCTTATAGCTTTATATATTTCCCGACCTGACATGGAGGCAATGTCAGCGCACCACCTGGTGCTGACTTGAAGAACTTATTAAGGCCTAATGAGGTGTTAATGGCCTCCTTTCTCTGTTTACTGCGGCTGACTAAAGCCCCATACCCACTAGGTGATTTTACCGGCGACTGGCAACGGGCAACAACAGAATCACTGGTCATATCATTGCCAATTCTGATCAAATGTTAGTATGTAACATTTCAATGTTAGATACCAACATTTGATCTGAATTGGTGATGATTTTACCAGTGATTCTGCTGTTGCCCGTCGCCAGTTGCCAGTAAAATTGCCTAGTGGGTATGGGGCTTAAGGGAGGCTAATTTGGGCCCAAAGGACAAGGTTCTAGGCAGGAGAGTGAGAGTGAGAGATCTCTGTTCTGATGATGACATAATATTATGTCCTGAAATCATAGATACGTAACTAAAAAAGAGTCATGCAATAAATATGGGTTGAGCTAACTGTTGCACAATAATTATGCAAAGCCTGTATGCATGTTCCACAGGCTAATTTTGAAGCTGCTGGTTTTGTATGTTATTTTCCCTGAGAAAATGCATGGAACCATATAACCTATATAATCTACACAAATTTTGTGAATAATGTGTAATACGTGTATGCTTAACCTTTATTTTCCATGCCAATAGAACTAGCATGTGGAATATAGGCTTAAGAACCATTAATGGGGTCGTTCTAGGCTGGCTGCTAGGTTGTTGGCATGGGCCGAGGACAAAGCCTGATGTCTGTATGACAACCAGGGTTGTACAGACATCAGAGAACAGAACGACCTCTCAGGACCACACCCAAGGTTTTCTACATTTTTTTCTAATAAAGTAAATAATGAGAACTTTTTTTGTCACTAGGTGATGTTTAAGTTCAATGATATACCATAGCTGACACTGGGCAGCATTGGGAAGTACTCAGATATGAACAATCAATGTTTACCCAACCTAAAACCTTCAGTCTTTCCAATGACCATAATTATAGAACTAGAGCTCTATATAACACCAAATGTAATCAAAATAACAGTCCAAGCCTTGAATCTAGCCTGTAACCAGCCAATAAACATCTTTTGGGATCTCCCCCATCCCCCTTGTGGACTGGGAGCAATTATAGGTCTAGGGCTGAGTAGCTGCTAAGTGGGGAGTTGAAGAGGTCCTCCTTGACTGTACGGTCTGCTTGGTAATAGATGAGGTAATCAGACCAACCCAGACTGTGAGTGACTCCAAGCAGTTCCTAGCATTTCTGAGCAGTTCCGATCTGTTCTGAGCAGGTCCAAGTGGCTCCATTTAGGCGAATTGATCTGCACCCTGCTCTATGCTGGGCATATACCCAGGCAAGCATACAATGTCTAATGTTGCAGTAGTATCTTCTTAAGTTCTGTTTTTGTTCTTGTTTTGTTATTTTGATTGCTCCACTAGCCTACCTAGAAGCTAGAATTGTGACATTGCACTGTGATCTTATTGTAATGTTCTGGAACCTGTTATTCTTTCACGGAAAGATAACACTGTTATAACATTATGTATTAGTAATGCCTCTTTTTCACTTAAATGCAATGTAATCATAACATTTGTCTTTGTGAGTCTTATGTAAAGTAACCGTTAACTGAAAACAAACCACCCAAAAAAGTATGGTGACAGAATGTGCCTTTTACATTGCTGTTTGCCTGGGTAGTGAGGGCCATAGTTGTGTATGCTACAATTATTTCATTTGAGACCATAGAAGTTTTATGGTTAGGGCAATAATTCTGTTCTTCAACATTTCTAAACTAAGGGCAACAATCTGTCACTATAGAAATCTATGACAATAATAATTATTCTTTAACATCAATATAATCATAGCAATGATTCTTTACTACAGGAAATAAGTGTTATTGAATATAATAATTTTAGGGTATTCTTGACTTAAACATATTTAGTTTACAGTCAATTATCATATAGTTTATACATTTTTTAGATAAAACTCCATCACTGTTTACCTTAGCATTTGTACTGTTAGTACCATGTTCCTATAAATGATCTGTTTAACATAGAGTATATGCGTGTAAAGGTAATATATCTAGGTATTAAGGTAACAATTTCCATTAAAGACAACTTCTGTTAAACACATAAACTGCAAACAAAACTGGGCAGATACACTGAATGCAAAGTCACACTCTGGTTGCTAAGAAAGCAATCAGTTGAAAAAGAAACATACTCCCAGAAAGGTCATGTTACAGGTCATAAAGGGTCATACTGCAAAGAAATAAATTGGGCATACATACTTACTGGAAAGTTGGAGTCCTATTTAGAATCCAATCAATTAGAAGACACCAAACATCGAACAAATCTGTGAGTTTACACCTGGTACCCCATACCTCTGAGGCTGATCCACTCAAGCACCCCTCATAGCTCATATTGATTGACCACCTAGTTCTGAGCAGGAGAAAAAGGGAGAAATAAACACCACCCAGACTCAAACTACAATTAAGTCTGAAACGACACACTTGTGACGCTAATCAATATCAGTATTTTAACCAATGGCAATTGAGTTGCCTAACTCATATTCATGGGTTTAATGGAAAAGTTTTTGGTTACTTTATTTTTAATATCAAATAAATTGTATTGAAAGCGGAATTATTTGTAGGCTGATATTTCATTCTGTGTTTGGTAAGTTGAGATGAATAATTGATGTTGAGTTATTTTACTGCTCAGAAGTAAGAAAGTCTAGTATTCATAATGTGTAACAAGTCAGAAAACCAGAAGGGTTCTACCTTTTCAGCTCATTTGTCTTCCATGCTGTCCCGGAGTAGTTTACTGCCATTATAATTCCAGTGATATCCCAAGCTAACATAAATGTGAATATGTTATTGCCTATAACATTTACAGAATCAAATTAGATTTTGTGAACTGATCTATGAAGGGACACTTTAGTTCTATTTTCTGTAAAGATAACAAATCATTTACAGGCTTCTAAACAATCTATATTGAGGGTGTAAAAATAGCCTAACAACATTCAAAGTGGGCAACAAACAGGTTTGTTGTTGAATGACCATTTGCTATGAGGCCAAAAGAAGAATATTTTGTGTTCAGGTCTCATTGGCCCCAAAAATAGGGTAGGTAGGTGGATATACCTATCTATTATTGACACAGGTTTAGGCCATTAATTATTTGACCTTCCACATGACCTTTTATCATCTAGAATGAGTTTTATGACATGATACATGTGATTTCATGTCGAAAAAGTAAATTTACTTAATTTGATGGGGTTCGAGAAAAATGTCCTCCAAAAAGTATCGAGGTAGGGCCAAAAATGTAGGACCTGTCATGAAACCTCAGTGAAGCTTTACTATTTTTTATGCCACTAGCATCAGTGATCTGCTTCGCAAAAAGGGCCTGCTAATACAGACATTTCATTATACTTCCTTTTATGGAAGTGTATGAGCCCCAGACCTCTGGTAGGATAACCAAATTTCCATGTCGAACATGGCCCTGAAAATGCTATATGTTAGCTATGGAAGGCAAACAACTGTTAGTTTTCTCATAATACCTCATGAAACAGGGGTATGAATCAGATAAAATGGTGGCAGTAAAGGTAAGGAAGAGGCACGGAAGGGCCATCTCTTCAGTAAAGCTTGTTTCACACAGGTATGATTGCAAAAGGCCAACAGAGATTGTTTTGGACAATCGCTGCGGAAGTACCATTCAGTTTTAGGATTGGTATTCTGCAACAAGTTACTTGGGTTTCATAGCTACCCTTAGATTCCTTGCAGAATTGCGCTTCCTATAGTAGTTGGACAAATATGATATTTCTAAATTCATACATAGGTCCCTTTATTGTTTGCACTTATATCATGAAAATCTTGCATCAATTTATTCCTAAGTCCTTTTTTTACTGCTGTAACAACTGATGAAACCAACAGAATCTCAAGATGTGCCCCAGCCCAGGGAATCAGGGAGTGTCAGTGTGTGTGACGCTCTGAGCTCATGCTATTTGGCTAAAGAGGTTGATGTGTTAATCAATAAGGAGGCCCCAGATGTGCCTAGCTGGACCTGAACTTTATTACTCCTTGTGTTTCTTTATAGGAAACTTTAAGGCTACTACTTTGTTTGCATTTTCCTATACAAATTTCCTGGTATTGCGTGCTCCACAGCAACGAAGAGTGAGAATAATTGATCATAAAAGACATGGTAGAAAAAAGGTGAATTAAACTAGACAAATTGGTTTTAAACATGAGAAAACATCAAGTATTTCCAAAGGATAGTAATATTCTCAGAAACCTTGCACTTAATAGCCCTAAAAACTTTTGTAAAACATTGATGATAAATGAAGAAAAGGAAAAACAGGGTGACATTTTCATGATTGAGGATACCAATGGCAGTTAGAGCCAAACTCAGCATAAACTAAGGGATAGTGCCTATTCTGAAATCTATTTCTAACCACAGCCATCCCACACCTCCTTCTAAGGCCAGGGGGCAAAGACGTAGAAAGACACAGTTCAATTAAACTTAACAAACTGATTTTAAATCTTTCTTAAATGAAGGATATTTCCTAAGAAACATTACATTTAATATATATAATAGGTTCTTTAGCTTCTTAGTACACTACAGGCTATGAAGAATAGTAAAAACAGTTTGATATATTTGTATATATCATATCCTTGATATAGGAAACATGTGATAGCAATATCCCAAATTAGCATTTCAAATCATTGGAGATTCCATAAACAGAATCCACTTCAGTACCAATATGTCAGGATTAATCGACAAATCTCTGCTTCCTCTCCTGTGGGCTGTTTAAGAGTTGATGCCTATACTGAAATCTATTTCAGACCAGACCCCCTCACCCCACCTTCAGAAGCCAGGAAGGTGGCAGCGATATAAGTAAAATCATTACCTCTGCCTTCGTGACAGCCAGTCAGCCCACAGTTTGCTAGCAGGCAATGTGGAAAGTGGTTTTATTTCCCAAGACAGCCTGGTCTATTTCTGGCCACCCAAAAGGGGGGAAAGCTGCAGAATATAGATTGGGTAAGAGAAGTAAGGGCTAGCAATCTATAAGGGAAGAAGGGTAACTGCAGAGCCACTCACTGATGATTTAATGTTTGGTGTGCTGACACTTGTGAGGTGGTGAACATTAAAGAATCTTTTAAATTGAAGTATTTCTGAAATAAGATTCAGTACTATTGCATAGTTCACACCCTTATTAGAATATCAGATCCATAATTATCACTTCATAAATAATCCACTGATATGTCATATTTTAGTGTACTATGACAGGTTCATGTTGATCATTCATAGACATAAAATTACTGATTTTCATAATTTTATATCTCAGATTTAGATATACACACATTCTGCCATCAGACAATGTGTAGCAATAATTTCCTGCCATGAACAGGTTTTGCAAGTTCTATTAGTATTCTCACATCTGTATTCTTTCAGATTCTTACTGGAATGTTCCAGTATACATTTAGCCAAATGAACACAACAGTAAAAAAGGGAATGGGAACCATCTGCCTCACTATATGAAATCACCCGATGATGGGAAATTGACTTTGTTTGGTGGCAACCAAAATAGATATGACAGCTCAATCACCTTTAATCTGACAGCCTAGACTCTCCCTTCGATCACTGCCAAAACCATCTTAATGCTCAGGTGGGAGCCTGGGGCTTGGCAAATACGTAGGTGGTCTCATTAACGGTATAAAGAACCTAAACCAAACAGGTAGGTATTTGTGGATATTTTTGGCATCCTTTGTACCTACTCACCAGCCTCTGGGCTCATAACCGACCTCTGACAAATTGACATTGACATCTTTTAGGTACGTGATCATCAATTATTTACATTGCCAAGTCTTTGATGGAACCCGGGGAAATTTGATCCCGCCATTAACTCATCCCATTAGAGGCTACAGAAGGCTTTTGTACATACTTTGCTTCACAGAAAGCCTACCATCTTTGTATAGGATCAATAAAAACATTGATCAATCTTTGTCACAAACAAAGAATATATTGGATTTCATATTTGATGTTATCCTAAAATAGATTAGCCATGTCAGTAAAGAAAAATTGCTGCACTAATTAGGTCATTGAGTCTTTACAGTTTCCTAGAATAAATAATTCTCCCTACCACGTAGAGTTGATTTCACCTATCATGAAGGCAAGAGGTGTCTAGGTCATAAAAGGACCATTAAGAGTATTGAACATCTTTTATGAAAACAAATGATCAGTTATGGCGGTCAGTCGCTTTTGGTTTTTCTGATGTCATTTAAACAAGGTCTATAGTTACCACCTGGTATAGTTACCATGCTGTCCTTCATTTTCTTCCCAAGCCTCAGCAGACCATTAGCTCAGTAATCAATAGACCAGCCACCTGACTTATTTCACACTATACTTATTTGAACCTGAATCTCTGTTGGTTTCACTTTTTTGTGGAGGCAGTCCGACCTCCAGTCGCCTACAATACCAAGGGCTTCTGGCGTAAAGAAATTGACCATTTGCAGAGTAGGTGATAATGGGTGGAATGGAGTGATGGTAGTGGAGATGGGAGTAGCCGACTGATAAACAGAAATTGGTCGATTCTTAAGACATGAGTGAACACATGTTTTTCAGGGGTCAAAAAGAGATGGCATTCACAGGATTTTGATAGCACCATTTCTCGGGTTTTTTCACATGTTTTTATGATTCATGAGTTTTCTGTAACATTTCGAGGTAAAAAGCTCCAAGAAAAATGTGTATAAAACGTAACTTGAACACTATCCAAAATTATGTTTTACAGATACAGAGTTTTCCATGAGTGAACCTGGGATTTGTTCATTGGATACAAGGATTACAGATCAAATTATTTTCTCATTTTCAGGCAGATTGCTTTTACTTGGTTCTCAACTGATTCAGGACACTTATTCATCATTATGTATTTCACATATTTTACTTGTTTTCCTTTTCACCCTAACAACTTATTTAAAACCAGGTACAATGAGTGGCACATAAAAGCATAAAAGATATGTCACTCCCACAAGGTAAAGTTCTTTTTTTTTTTTATCTTATAGGACAGTTAGTGCAAACCATGTATTTATGTTGATGGTATTGCATCATTAGGCATGCAATGGTCACATCAATTTTGCATTCATAACCAAAGAGAATGTTTGATTGCTAATTTCTTTGGGTAATAAGGATACTAACACCTATTGTGAAGAAACTTAAGCTTAAAGTGAACTTTTTTTGTTCTAGATGACACAATCTTACATACAAATGGCCTTGGGAAAATTGTGGACTGCTACAGGATTATGAAATATAACCGAACATGCTGTATTTACAAAAAAATACTGGAAATCGAATCCCTGTAGCCTTGGACAGATGGACCAATGGTGTATCACTGAGGTAGATTATTCATTACTATCACTTCCCCTTGCTTCGGTAAAAGTTGGCCCTCAAATGATACCTTTTTAATCATTTGGTTTGATCTGTTTTGTCTCTCTGGCTCTCACCAATCATGCGCAGGTGGGAGCCCATGAGGTGAGATGGTTCAAATTACCTATAAAAAGATTGTTAACCTAACAGGTAAAGAACTCTTTTGTACCTAAAGCAGCCTCAGGACACAGTAATAAGCCTCCAACTAAGTGGCATTGACGTCTTCTTGCAACTCGCTCATCAATTATTTACGTTGCCAAGTCTTTGAGAGAACTGGGCATGTTATAAAATGTCTTTTGGTCTTTCACTTCATCCTGAAAGCTTGAGAAAGGAACCTTGCTGGAGCTTCATATAAGGGTGATATGTTTTAAGAAGCAGAAGAAAAAGGAATAAAACTATAAAAGATATAGATATAAAAACATATTAATGTGGGTACACTGCCCTGGAAAATAAATGGAGGAGAGTGATCTATTTCTAGTTGACATAGAACACTTTTTACTGCACCTGCCATCTGGATATTCAGCTTACAATTGCTTTGGGAAATCAATAGATGTTGCTGAAGGAATGAATAGGGTTGAGGAGCTAATTAAAAACCATTCCCTATATGTATCGAGAAAGACACACTCTACCAAAGATTAGGGTTTCTTTTTAAAGCATATAAAGAGGAACCTCCTCTGCTAGCTTTTGTTTGTGTCAAAGTAGAAGTGATGAGGCAATTCAGGTCTCATATGCACTTGAATATTGACTACCTGAGAGAATAAATCCCAAACCACCCTTTTAATACTATCTACTGCATATGTAAATATCTACATCACTGATCCCATCACCTTCTGAGGTCTCTGTCCTTAGATTGAATGGCTCTGAGCAGCTTGCGGTCCAATTACCCCGACTTCTGAGGGCTTTAAGCTGAATTCTAGTACGATCCATTACCAACACACAGCCCAGCAGGGAAGGTTTTAATGAGGCCAAAGTCTGTCAGGAAGGAAGTATCAGTCACTGAGAGGTAGGATGTATCTGTGGGAGGTAACAGTGGGAGGGCAGGTACTTTAACTATATATAGGTCTCTACCATGCTGCTGAAAGTACTTTGGTTGGCTCACCAAGATAAATACTCATTGATGACTAAAGTTTGTTGTTTGGCCCAAATATCTGTTATATATATTTGGATATTTTTGGTGTTAGTTGGCTGTCAAAAATCCTGAAAACAGGGTTTGTTTCTGCCAGTCTGGCACTTAGGCAAAGAATTAGTTGACAATAGAGACAATTTATTCAGCAAGGGATGGCTTTAACTATTGGGAATCATGCTTTAAAGTTCTGTAGTCAACATGCTATTGTAAGCCATCGTTACCTATGAACGGTCAGTGAGCTGTCAGTGAACCAATCAAATTTGATTCTTTTTATCTCCTGATGATAAGTGACAAGCCAATGAATAGTCACTGAGTAGTCATTGAGTGTTATGTGGTTATTGACTGGTCAGTGAGTGCTGCGTTTATTTTCATTCAGTGTTGTCTGGTCAGACCTGCAATGTTCCATGATTGATGGGTGAATCTTCAGTGAAATATTATATATTGAATTATCAGTGTGGCTGTTCTAAAGTCACTGAGTTGTAAATCACAAGCATGTTAGTGGTAACTGAATCCTGAATCATAGGTTGTTAAAATTAGGTTTTGAGTGGTACCATACTGTTCAATTATTAAAAATTTTGAATCCATTGAATGGTGATAGAGCAGGTCACCAAGGACTCTATTCTCTAATGAAAATTGTTGAAATAAACCTGATAATTTGGAAAACAAATCAGATGTGATTAGGTTAGAGTAAATATAATTAGGATATATTTACCACCTTCACTGGGGGAACCTAAATGCTTGAAATTGTAAATAAGTGTTTCCATTAAACCTAGCCTTTACATGAATATATAGACATAGGTTTTACACATATCTAGCTGAACACCCTGTATACCATCTTCATGGGAGACCTGTCCATAACAATCTACAATGTCATAAAACAGATATTATGCCTATTGAAAGGTAAGATATTGCTTGGGATGATACTGAGAATCCATTATTAGAGGGCATCATGACTAGAATTACAATAGTGATAGAGCAATATATTGGGGATCTATTGCTCATATGTACAGGGAACTGAAACTTCCTCCCATCCATTATGAACCAATACAGATGTGCATGTGTATCAATGTCTCAGTGTTTATTATGCAATGAGCCATTCTGTTTCATCATGGGCAGTTACTATATGATAAAGATGGGTTTCATTGTTGATTGGTAGCTATTCTATTGCACCATTTTTAATTGTGTAGATTACAGAAAGGAAGTATATTTAGATGAAGAAACCTCCAAAAATCTTCAACCAAAATCAACGTTTCTAAGTAAACATGTTGATCCTAGATCTTTGCATGACAACAACATTTTCAACAGAGCATGAGAGTGCAGACAGGGGGCAACATAGCACTGATTGCCCTGCTGCTTTGAAAGAGTGAGAGGGATGGATCAATCAATAAGATCGATGCACAAAGATTGAATGAGGTACCAGTGATCGGTGATGAAGGAGAGGGTTAGTTAATTAAATTTTACCAAACAGATAGGTAGTGGCCAAATAGCCCAATGGGGGATTGGTTTGAACATGCTCCAATGTTTGCAAAAAAAAAAGTGGAGGACTCTTTTTAGTGACAATTGAATGGAATTAAGGGATATATTTTCATTTGTATAGGAGTAAAGTCATTGTTGCATTCAATATGGGTGCCCTTAATACACATTATGTATTCAGGACCAAATCAAAGAGCATCCAAATCAAGTGCTTATGGATCTGAATTTCAAATCTAACTTGATATTTTGAACATTATATCATATCAACGTTGGTTTTGATCTGTCTGTTGATATAAAAATGTGATAAATACCTTCATTATGAGTTGTCTTTGACACATCATGGCCATCTCCTCAATATCGGTGTGCTTTTTCAGTCTGATTTCATTTGTAATTGATCTGCTTCAGAGTCCCCGATACACATGTGTTTGCAAATCAACATTTGGCCAGCAAGACATTTTTGAGTGATCTGAGGGCAGTCAGCATTTGTGATACAGCCATTCAGTCATGAATGGTATTTTCCAATTCTATACTAATCCAATTCTAAATTACCACTCAATTGTATCTACATCATGAGGAAACATTTGCAATGAGATAACAAATAAGGATGCACTTCAATTGCAGAAGAAACCTTACTACCACTGACTCCCAAACTGTGTGACACATCTGCCTTTCCTGTTTGACTCCATCCTCACTTTCTCATTTCCCCTCTCTAACCTGATCCTCACCAGGTAATGAGTTTAGTAATCTGCAGACCAGCTGAATGGCTTCTCCATTTCTAACTAAAGTAAACAGAGATATTTGAATCTCTAGGCATATATAGCATCAACACAGCTGGAGTTTTTTTTGGATCTGAGGCTTGATTCAGATTGTGCAATTTTGTTAGTTTTATATTTGTTGTATTCTATTTCCAGTGAATTGGTAAGGAAAGATATACTTGTAGAAGCTGTTGGGCTTGATGGCATATGAAACATAAACCGTGGTTTCATAAATGATATTTATTACTACTAAGTTCTTGAATAAATGGAAAAATGTTGAACATTAGTTGCAGAGTTTGTCTGGTAAATTCTTAGGTTCTTACAGTATATAATTATACAGTTCACAACTTCCAGTTTCTTGTTCATACAACTTTGTTCTTAGTTTATATCTTAATCTTAGATCATAGCTACAAATTACCAACATTAAAAACTGAAAATAGACAATAAGGATATTTTTGTCTAAATGAAAGTTTCAGACAATCTTTGACAAAGCTATGGGCATATATAGCATTAAAACTGCTGATGTACATTTGATTTGAGACTTTGCAAGATTATGAATATTTATTTGTTGTATTTCAATTTCAGTGAATTGGTAAACTAAATATATTTGTCCAAATTCTCAAAATATTCAGTCAAAAGTGAATCATGTTTCTTGTGATCATAGTAACCACTTATTAAGTAGATGAAGTGGTTTGAACTGGGGGCAGAGGAGAGATACAGGAAGGACAAGAGTAAGCTTAGGTTGCTTAAGTATGCTTAATATTTTAACTTTGATAGTCTATACAAAGCAAAATTTTGAGTGATTGGTAGGATTTACCATTACATAGTTAATTATGATGAAGCTTGTTTTGGTTCTTTTATCAGATTTTGCATTATTATATGATGAGTATGCCAAGGAGTTCACTAAGACATGGTGTCCTAATTAGAGGGAATACAAGTGCCACTAAACGTATAGTGGAGTATAGCCTTTAGTCTGTATGCAAACCCTTTTTCTCCTGGATGTGCAATATGTTGGTACTAGAGAATATCCATTCCTTGCTCCACTACATATTTCATTCCTCCTGTCATACATTAGGGTCCATATGCTCATATAGATTTTAGTAAAACGTGGCTGGACTGGGTTCGAGCCTTGGCAGTGTCAGCTATACTACCTTGCCTTACCATCATTTCCATCCCCATAGATTCGATCATTGAACTGTCTACAGTAAAAAGCATGAGGTGTCTTGATATAGCTAAAAAAAATTGCTGAGCGGACTTTAAACTCCAACAATCATCATCATCTATGTGTGGGCACTGACCTGCCTACTAAAGACATTCATACTCCCCCCAGGCTGATTAAAAACAGTTTTTGTCGTTCCGCTCCGAAGTAGTTCTGAGAACTGTGCAGGGCTATAAGTCACTTAAGGCAATTAGAATTCTTCTCAACAAGATGCAGTAATTGCAGCTGACTGATGGAAAATCTAAAAACATGTTGCAAGCAGAAACTAGGACTTCAGTTTACACCAACATTAAAGTTTACCATGAAATATTTTCATAATTACTTCCATACTTATTCCATGAACACAGATGCATAATACGAAATTAACAAAGGCAATCTAATTGACAATTTGCTCCTAAAATTGGAAAGTTTGCAGCTTTATATATTGGCCTTTTCCCCATAGGAACCAATGATAAAACCTGTCAGCCCAACCTATAATGTCCCAGCCTAATTCACCCTGAAATACAGTATTCTGATTGGCTGGCAAACATTCAAATCTATCACTTTATGTATTTAAGGAATCACAATGTTTAAGCAGTACTTGGGGATATAGAAAAATATAATTCTGGTTTATTTCAGTAACCCCAACTCAAGGAGACAAGGATGGCATACATGGTTATTTTGTCCAACCTTTGTCCAACCGTAGGATACGCCCAATGTGGGATGGGCATAATATTATTAAGATATGTCCGTATTGATGTAATGTTTTATTAAGGAATATTCAAAATCCCTATCAGGGTTAAGAGTCAGACCGATCCCGATGGTCTTAAACTTAAACGGAAAGACTCTGTTAGGATCCTAAAAAAGTCCTTTACTGAAGGTGTTACAGCCCAAATGAGGTAATCGTAGGGTTGCTTGGGCTATTAATTTTGGTGAACATTGACCCCAGAAATAAGTACCTTGAAAGGGAGGGCTGTGATGAGTGTATAGAGCGGCAATTGTATTTTCCTTTCATCTAATAGCATACCCATATATCAAATACCTCAAAATATGCACTTTTGCTTTCATCTTGTACCATTCACATAATATGAAATACCTGTAAATACCCCTTTTTTCTATATGTTTTTCTAATAATGTAAATGCAAAATACAAAATACAAAATACAACATACTTGGTATGAAATACTTAATATCATTTATAAAAGCTATATCACCATTTAACTACATCCTAAATACCAAATACCAAATGCTCCCAATTCCTATAATTATATTTACATTAGCATACTGCCGAAACCCAAATACTAAATACCAAATACCATATACACAAGTCTTCAATTCTGAGCAATTCCCTTTATCCATCACTTATATAACAGAACCCAGGAAAGCCATTATGCTGGTGCCCCTTCTCTCTCAGCTCGGTGTGAGAGAGTGCAGGTACAGGCCATTTTTTCTAGCCATCTGATTGGTCAAGAGGTGGTCATGTGACAACGAGTTAGTCAAAATCTGACCTTTATTGAAAGTGGCAAAACAAAATACCAAATACCAAATACTAAATAGCAAATACTAAATGGCAAATAGTAAATACTAAATGGCACAAACCAAAATGACCCAAAATACAATATATGCCAAACAAAATACTGATTGGTCACACCCAGAGGCATGCATGGCCAAGTACCCAGGAAAGCCAAAGGTACACTTGTATTTACTTTACAGGAAAAGGGTTTTGGTATTTAGTATTTAGTATTTGCTCTTTGGTATTTAGTATTTGGTATTTGGTATTTTGGTTTTGGTTTTAATCATAATGAATTCATAATGAGAAAAGGTAGATTTAGAGCAATTTAGATATTCTTAATACTTTATGGTGGCTTTGGAGCAAAGCAAAATACAATTGCCACTCTATACACGCATCGGCTGTAAGACCAGATTGAGAACAGCAACAACTCTCAAAAGAAATTCTCTAGTGTAATTTCAAAGCATTCAATGCTGAAAAATGTATAATGAAAAGCAACTATTAGAACAGCTAGGTTTAGGTTCGCTTCTTCAGTCATGAAAACATCCATAATACCTCACGTTATAAACCCTTTGTCTGTGGTTGCCAGAAGGAGGCTGGCAGACGACATTTAGAGTAAGTAAAGCCGGAAATGACGTCACACTGCCACAGTGTATTAGCGTTAATTACTAGACTGTAGTTACGTCCATGTCCGCTAGTCGGCCAAACTAGGACTGCGAACCAGCAACTAGTTTAGGTGGGAATCCCCACCCAAATCCCAGCATGCTTTGGGGCCGCTGGTTATGGGGGAACCATAAACCAACCAGCAGTCCAACAACATCAAAGGGGTTCCCCGTGCCATTTATAGAGGGCCAATATAATAATTCCTTGCAAATTTTAAGTAGACCCTAGTAGCCATGGACTGTTGTGGGTGTACAGACCTATTATGTAAGTGTTAAGTAGGTCAGGGATGGACTAGTTAATTACTTGCTGTTGAGAGTGAAGAGCCAGCCGTCTTCCGGTCGGCCCATCTGCTTGGAGACTGACACAATGAGTGCTTTCGGCAATCAGCGAGCCTTAATCTGCTGGGAGAGTGGCAGAATGGGTGCTGCGGGCAATCAGTGACTCTAAATCTGCTGGGAGAGTGACACAATAAGCCCTGCCTGTAATCAGTGGTTCCCACTTTAGGCTGAATATCTGGGGGGAGATGGGGGCAGTGAGTATTATCAACTCACTAAGCTGCTCCTTTGTCAATGCGTGTGGGAGGGGAGGGGAGGGGTTGTATTGGGTATAAAATTACTTTATATATTATTAGGCTGACGAAGGGCTGAATATCCAGAGGGAGAGGGCTAAGCTACTCCTTTGTTAATATGTGGGAGGCGATGGGTAGTATTGGACACCTTGTTGTCTACATATATGTATAAATATATAGCCAAGGCAGACTTAATTGCAATGAGTACTTGTGAATTCAGTGTAATGTCCTGACCCTACCTACACGTGCAGCGTTTTATACTACTTATATGCTGACTCCAACCTTGCCAAAATCCTGAATCTCCCCCTGATTATTATCTCTCTATGGTGGCAATAGATAGTCATGTTACATTTGTTACAAGGCTGTATCTCAAGCCAGTGATATCATATATATCTCATCTCATTGGAAATGTGTTTTCCTTTGCAATAACCGTCATTAAGAATTCTTTGGTAACTTATAATATATATACATGAGATAAAATTGACATTTGTATTTCCAACAAATTCTCAAAATCTTCTTTTAATATCACACTGTGGATCTCCAGCTTAAGGTCACCAATTTCCTTGAGTGGCGCCCACAAAAAGGAGCATTGCCTGAGCTCTGGTAGCACAGAAGTTTGAATTATAAGTTGATGTGAAAGGTTAAGACCAGGGGCCTTGAATGGCTGCTGACAACAAATGCTCCAAATATGGAAATGAGCAATGTGGAAATGAGCAGTGTTTGCTGATGAACTATGCATGAATTAATTTGAGAGAAAATTCAGAAGCATGATGATTTACGGGGGCCCTGGAAGGAGTTCTTGAATTTTCCATATATACAGACACGATACAAAAAGGGTTAGATAACATATGTCCCTGGACACAATCCTAAAACTCGATCCCTGTATATAGTATTCTGGATAAAAGGCAGGGATGGGTGTGGATAGGGGTCAAGGGGTCCTACCCACTCCTCCTTTTGAAACCTGAACTAAGAAAATAGACAAAGCGCATTGTGTGTGTGTGTGTGTGTGTGTGTGTGTGTGTGTGTGTGCTGTGTGTGTGAATTTGGATCAGTTTAGTAATTAGAATGACTATATATGCTGACTCTCTGCTCTAGGAAATAATACATCCACCTTAAAGAGTAATATTGAACATCAACAAAATGTTCAGAACATCAGGTTCCTGCTCACATACTGAAGCCTCACATAAACTTGTTGCTGGGACTGCTGGCTGCTGACTGGATAAAACCCATCTCTCTGTTTCCATTAACTCTCTGACAACATGGCTCCTCTCCTTCCCCTCCACTCTAGGGGGTAATTAAAGGGGTATTACACTACCCAGCCAGCTTGCAACGTTACAGTAACATTCTGCAACCATAATTTTTTAGTCAGTTTGTTACTTACTAAGATGGCACGTAACAATTATGTTATTGACGGTGAGGTTAAAACCTCACCAAATAAGAATGTTATCATAACATTATTTTTTGGTGAGGTTAGGATGAAATAAAAGCAGAACATTATAAGAACATTCTGTTTAGGTTGAAGAACATAACCAGAATGTTGTAACAACATCACAGTGCAACATCACAGCAGTAGGTCGCAGCGACATAATTGGGAGTCAACAAAAGAACGTAACAAGAACCAATCCAGAATGTTGCTGCAATGTCATTATAACGTCACTCCTCCAGCTGGGTACACTTAAGGCTATAATCCACTATGGGGTATTTGCTTGCGGCATCGTAAAAAAATGCAAGCAAACTGCTGCAAATTTGCTTGTGGTAGGGTTTTGCAGGGTGGAATATAAGTACTCGCAGTACTTGCTTGTTATAATTGCTTGTGGTACTTGCTTGCAGTACTTGCTATTTTGTATTTATTTTCTATAGGTTGCTTGTGGTACCTGATACCAACATGTTCGTATCAAAACCTCAAGTTACTTGCGGCATCTAAAAATAGCGACTGCAAATGCTAACTAGGCCTACTGCAAGGTGGAAAATAGGCTTTAAACTGTAACATGACAATGTCGAAGAGAAGTCACACTATATCAGACACAAAATTCTTGTTATGCATATGTAAAATACTTCAAATTGCCAGTTTCAAACAATTATATCACTCATTTATATGCAAATTGTATCGCTCCAAAATCACAGTTGAAAATAACATTGTGTAGTGTAATAGGGCCTTTAGACAAGCTTTTTTTCTACTGCCTGTCCTGCTTCCCTAAGACTCATTAAGCTTTCATTTGATTAAATCAATGGAAGTAATTAAGGAAAGAGATTCAATGAATAGAAAACATGCAATCGCTGATTTACCAGATGTTCAGTATATGCTGCCTTCCCAATGCAAAGCATTCTAAGAAAGTGCATGGATGTTGAAATACCCCTCCTAAGTATGTGTACACTTCATTGTTCATGCTTTTAAATACGGTTCAACACACACACACACACACACACACACACACACACACACACACACACACACACACACACACACATATATATATATATATATTCAGTCAATAGACATTTGGCAACATCTTGTTATCTTTGAAACATAGAAAGATTTGTTGTGATATACAAATAAGGTGTCTGCCATTTTGAGCCCTAGGTGTTCTAGTATAAAGGCCATAATTATTCCACCATGCGTTTGGGGGCCGTTTGCGGTGGGCTCATCTGCCAAGGTAAGCACTTTGTGTTTCAGAAACAAACATGATTGTTTCTCTCACTGCAAGCGATCCATCCACACAAGTAACAATGCAAGGAAATCCCTATATTACACCTTGCGTTGCTTGTCTTTTCTTGCAGTGGTGGTAAACACCGCTATTTAGTTACAGGCCCACCTTGAGCAAAACACCGCAAAGTGGAACATGGCCTTTAGTCCCTGAAGCCCCATACCTACTAGGCGATTTGAGCCTGGGGCCTTCCATTCAGTATGTACGCAAAATTTCAAAGATTTTAGACACCCCCAACCCCCCTTTGACTAAAATCCGCATTAGATTTGTGCAGAGACGTACGCAAATTTTCCAAAATTTCAGACCCCCCACCCCCCCCCCCCCTTGATGCGTACATACTTAATGGAAGGCCCCCCTCGTCGCCCGTCAGTATGCTACATTGAAATGCACAGGTTTGATAATATTGCTGGGCGAATCACTGGGTGAATCACTGGGCAATTTTCCCGGCGATTCAGATCAAACATGTATTTTTCAATACACCATACTGATGGGCGACGAGGCCTAGTAGGTACGGGGCTTTAAGGGCCATACCCACTAGGCGATTATCTCCGAGTCGGCCGACAGATTGCTGTTAAAATTGGCCAATTCTGCCCTTAGAATTGGCCAATTTTACTGGCAACTCAGATCAAACCTGCACATTCCAATACACTATACTTACAGGCGACCCTCAGAATCGCTGATTCACCCATTCACCCGTCGCCCATTGCCGCTAAAGTTGCTTAGTCGGAAAGCCCCATACCCACTGGACGATTTGAGCCTCGGCGATTGTATTTCCCCCTGATCTCCCGTGAGTATAGTGTATTGAAATACACATGTTTGATCTGAGTTGTCGGGAAAACCGCTGGGAAAATCGCCTGGCGATTTTATCAAACCTGGTCATTCCAATGTACCATACCGATGGGTGATGAGGCCCAAATCGCCTAGTGGGTATGGGGCTTAGACACCACCCTTGACCCATTAGGCCCTCTAACGGCCTTCCCGTGTCTCATATCCCAGACATCTCACGTGTGTTGGGAAAACAACACCACACTGATGTGACCGCTGTCCTAGCTATCTCTAGGCCTGGTCACGTCCAGCGCGGATCCAGGTGTGAATCCAGGGGCGGACCAGGAGGGCCCTACCTACCCTCCCTCCTCTTTCGATGGGACCCATAACCCGATAACAACCAGTGGTGCACCTAGGGGAGGGGGCAGAGGGGCAGTTGTCCCCCTAACAGAGGATGACTTTCTAGATTAATCTACATTCGTTGGTTCTGATGTTAAATTGTTTTCACGTCTTTTGCCCCCACTAGATGACTGACTCTGGATCCACCACTGGTAACAAGACGATATTCTATACTTAATTTGAAAACTGGAGATATGCATAACCTCCTTACACTGCATACCGGAGCCAATTATCTTTTTCCACGATTCCTACTGGGTTGTTTTCACCCACGCACATGCGCATTCAGTTCCTAACTGCCACCAGTACAACGTATATAAAGCACCCAGATTACTACAAACTTAAAGCCCCATACCCACTAGGCGACGTTTTTCTGAATCGGCGTACGCGTCGGTGCTGCCGTCGGCGTCGGCGTTGGCGTCGGCGTCGGCCTACTCTGGTGCCTATACCCACACATAATCGGCGCTGCTGTTCACCGTCGGCCGACCGAAAACCGCGTAGTGGGTATGGCCCTTAAGGGTGTTCTGGTGGTACAGTGGTAGACTGTTGGCTTCATCAAAAGGTTAGAGGTTTAAGTCTCTGTCCTACTGTCGTGGTATTAGATATTCTTCCTGTGGTCAACGATAGGGTTATAAATGGCCTAGTGCTATCCGCCATTGTATGTGGTGCCCTGCCTATGGGAAACTGCATATAAAAGAACACCTGCCTTGTTAAAAGTGTGGGGGTATGGTCTCTACCTTCTCATAGATTCAATCATCCAGGAGTAAGGATGAAACAGCGCAGTGCTCCAGAACCCCTGAGTCTGGTGGTTCAACCCAGCAAGACAACATACTGACCTAACGAATACTTTGCACAAGTATTGAGAAGCATGATAGGCAGATTTAGTCCTGAATGTTATCACAGTGTAAAACAACAAATGTATCCCATGCATTGATCTAATGTATTTTCTTATAAACGGTTTGTAAAATCGATGCTGAATTTTATACCCCCTTCCCGATTGAGCTAATTTGGGATAAGAGTATGCATTGGGTTTATACAGGAACGTATGCACTCTCAAACTAGATGAGTTCGTACTTTATGGAAAGCCCCTTTCCCGTATCCTATTGACGTATACAATGTGGCATGTGCCATACACAATGTGTCAGGACAGACTTCTACCACCCTCAATACCCAGTATTGCCAGCACACCCCACTCCCTCCAATTAATACCACTAAGATACTGCTTTGTCAGATAATAACCTAAAGTTTCTTTATCCCTACTTTTTATTAGATTCTGGACCATCTCCCTCACAGACCTGTCTACACCAATTAGCCCTATCTCAGACCCACAGCTGGTGTTCTGTGGAGTGTACAATGCTCAATCTGTACTCTATACGTCTACCTCCCAGGGCACTGATAAGGGGGGTAGACCCCTAAAATTGACATGCTCACATGGCCATTTCTTAAATTCGACATGAAACACAAGCTTTGCCCCATATACCCACTCAGCTGGATCAGTGCACAAATCGGCCGTTTACTACAAGAGAAATTGGCAAAGCTTTATCCAATTGTACACTTTTGCTATCAATCAATGGTAAAAGCCACTATTCTTCTAGTAGAATCGGCGGATTTAAGTACCAATAAGCCAGTCTACTTAGTGTAATTCGCATAGTAGTTATAGGGCTTAAGTGGCATGAAAACAAAATTACATGACAAAAAGACATTTCTTAAATTTGATGTTTAGCAACAAGGTTTTAAAAATCGACATAAATGTTAAAAATATAGCGATAAGTCGTTTCTTAAATTTAGCATGTGACATCAAGGATTTTAAAAATCGACATGACAGTTATAGATAACTATAGCGACATGCGACATAGGCATTACTTAAATTCGATTTGTGACATAAGGACACCCCGTCTACACCCACTGATAATGCCTGACCACGTGTTTATCACTGTTATCTGAGGGTGTAGGGATACGTGGGGCTTATTTCTTGTATTTATATGTTTAACTAGGCAGTTAATGTGGGAGCTCCTGACGATGGTGTGTCTTTCACATGGTCGTTGGGAGCACTGTAAGTGTTGGACAGATGATGATTGTTGGAGTTTAGGTCTGCTCAGCAATTTTGCAGCTATATCAAGACCAACTCTAGTTTTTGACTTCAAAGATTTATGAACGGATCGTTTGGGGTGGAAAAGACGACAAGGTAAGGTAGGCTAACCCAGGCCGGCTGCGTGCAATGCCAGCACACTAACCACTAGACCCCCCTACTATTGGATAGTATACTACCATATAATGTAATATAAAACCTTTTGATGAGAGTCCATATTGAAATTATACCATCACACTATTGTGATAATTCTTCTGATAACGAACATGATATTTCAAGGATCGTGTAATAGTATCGTTTTGGCTGGAATATGGGGGAAGACTTGAGGGAAACAATCCACCTCTATAAGATACTTTTTTTTGAAAGTTTTATCTAGTCTGAAAGTTGGCGGCATACATGTAGGTTTTCATCAACTTACAGTAGTTGCTTTCATGGTGTATATCTATTACGATAATGGTATAGAATAAAAATAGTAGGTGACGCAATGCTTATTTAAATGTTCCCAGATAAAAACTATTCTCTTAACATTCTTTAACATGACTTGAAACAGGTTTCATACTGAGCACCTCCATAAAATACAAAGTCATTTAAGAGAATATTGTTTGCTTGCAAGATTATTGATTTTTGAAATTTTTTGAAGGATGTGAGGGTATCAAGATTGCGGACATATTGCGGAAGAGCATTCCACTGAACTGTACCATTATAGAGTACACTGTTTTTAAACTTTCCACGATAGGGCATCAGTACTTTGAAGCATACAGCATCCCTGCCTCGTGTATTGACACTTCTAATATAATTTGTAGGTTCCACAGTTTTGTAAGTTTCATTAATAGGCAAACATTAATGCTTCCCATAGATTTGTATTTATTTTGGTTGGCGAGTCGCAGCTATTATAATCATAACACTATATGTATAACTACCGATTCAGTCGGTCCAAGGACAGTTGGAGTTTTGGTTCCATACTGATATATTATATTCAACATATATAGTGTTAATACAGGTCTCACATAACTAATTGTTTTCCTGTATAGTTGAATATAACGGATCCTGAGAAAAAAAAAATCAGAACATTGCACCACATGAAATTGACTCAGAAACCTAGTGTGACCTCTTTGGCACACAAAATATCAAAATTTCAGGGTAGGTTGACCCTGAAAATATTGAGGAAGCGCCCCAGATGTTTACCTACCCTCATTTTGGCACTTTTGCAGTGACCAAATTCATGGAGCACAGAGCCTATTTCTAAAACCTACTGACATTTTCTATAGTCCCTGCATCATGGATTCTTTTCAATAGAATAACTCAGAAATGATTAGGAGTGCCCTGTGAATTTTCATTCAATTCTGTCAGTTTTCTTTATTTCATTATCAGCCACTCAAAGCCAGTCATTCCCTTCACCTCAGGACAGAAAGGTATATGACACTACAGATGGCGCCACAATTAGTTACGTGAGACCTTAAGTATCATTAGTATGCCTATTCTTGTAAGATTTATATTGCTAAAATTGCAGGAAGAGAACGATTTAATACAGTATGAACAGAAGACGGCAGAAAACTTGAGAAATTCCCAGAAATATAGCTGGCCAGATCTTAGAGGCACGTTTGCGTGTTTATATTCATGGCTCCATGCCCTTCCCCATTTACACACACCATCCCTCCCAGTTTCTGGGCACTATGAGTTAAGTACCTCCATGTCCGCTGTCACTTCCCGTCCTGTGTTGAGGCATGGAGAGGGAAACCCAGGGTGACGGACACACGGAAAGACACTAATAGGGATTGGGGGATGGCGGGTATATCTCTTATTCTTTGGGTCGGTAATCCGGGTGCTTTGGCATAGGTGGCGCTGTCACATGTGAAAAGTCGCCGCCTGTGAGAAGTCTCCGATCGGGAAAAAGGGTACTACACATGCGCGTGGGAGAAGTTTCTAGCCTCAAAGGATGTTTTGTCAATGATTTCCCTAAAAGTTGTAATGGGTAGCAAACTAAATATATATCCCTCTCATCTTTTACATATTTGGGATTCATACCTAAAAGGCTAACTCGTCCCTACTCCACAGTTTGTGGAAAAAGTAACATGTTACGAGAGTAGGAACTATTTCCATATGCATGCACAGTGTCAGATTGTAGCCCATCGGCGACTTCTCACATGCGGCGACTTTCAACTCGCTCCAGCGCTACTGTAGCAGCCATCGTTAGTGAATACAACCCCATAGGCACAATGCTTAAGAATCAGACTTCGGGCTCTGGCATGTGACAGGGAGTACCAATAACAATTCAGGAAATATATAATATTGTTTACATACTTATGTTTAGAATCATGTAAAACTGTGTCAATGATTGCATACTTTTTGGGCATTTTTTATTGTTTGTGTTTTCCCACCCTTCCTGTCCATAGGCTTATCACCTTTCGTTAGGGAGTTTTCTGCATCCACACAGATGGCCTGATAAGGGTTCCGGGCCTAGCGACAGCCAGTGTTGACCCAAAGAATAGAGGTACTATGCCAGGACACTCCGACAGGGCACTGCGCATGCTTGAAGGAATGGTATATGTGTGTACCCATCCAGCTTGCGTAACAGACACGTTCTGCAACCATACTTTTTAGTCAGTTTGTTTCTTACTAAGATGGCACATAACAAATTACATTATTGATGGTGAGGTTGAAACCTCACCAAATAAGAATGTTATTATAAAATTATTTTTTGGTGAAGTTAGGACGAAACCAAAACAGAAAGTTATAGTGTAGGTTGAAGAACTTAACCATAAAGTTATAATAATGTCACAGTGCAATATGACAGAGGTACGTTGCAGCAACGTTATTTGGAGCCATTGAAATAGCACAACAAGAACCAATACAGAACGTTGATACGACATTATTATAAAGTCACGCCTCCGGCTGGATCATATCCTGCAAACTGCTAAGGTGTCATTTCTTTGGAACATACTACAGTAGGAAGAATGTGGGCTAAGGACAGTGAAGGTCAAATGTAGGTCGACCCAAAAGGAAGCCCCCAGCCCCCCGCCCGTCCCCTGACACCAGGTTGCGCATTGTCCAGGCCTAATCAGCCAGATGCCCGGATGTACATGTAAACAGAGCCGCTGGTTTGGTCGTCCTCCGCTGGGGGGCGCCCTGACGGCTCACTTAATTACTCCTGGCTATAGATCCTAACGGTAAATGAGAGTCTTAGTATGAATAGGGGATTTTTCCCTTGTGGTTCCAAAGGGAACAAGATAGTCCATGCATATATGTTTGCTATAGACTATCTTTATCTGATGTGTTCTGTATTACTGATTCCATTGCATAATCTTTTATAGATATACATGTTATGTTATCAAAATACGAAATACGAAATGGTTTATTTGACTAACGTACAGGTACATTTATATCAACACCAGGCATAGGAATAAACTTTGTTAACTACATCTCTAAGGCCCTAGTGGCTGTGTATATATTTTTAATAAACGAACATACAAGTAAGGTTGACCTTTCTAAGTCATTCTTATGACAGTGGGGGTGACATTCAAGATCTCTGATGTTTTCTGTGCTAAGCTTTTCTCTTTATATTTTTGACAGCAGTTTTGGTAGTTGTTCTCAAATTTGTTTCTATTTGATGTTAACTTACAGTTTTTACAGACAAAGAGAATATAGTATACATCTTGTTTCGGGTTACCACAAGTACATGCTTGGCTAATAGTCTTTTTATTTCTAAACCTTCTAAAACGGCTATCAGCTGTACAATTCATATCTTTTCTAAGCTGTGTTACGGTACTTCTTATTTCTGGTGATACAACCCTGTCTAGATAGTCTCTCTGTTTATAATGGTATTCATGACAGTTATTAATAACTTTGCATCTTTCTTTGTTTCCTGGGTTCCTAGTATAATCTGTATATTTCTGAATGTATATGTCTTACAAATGACTTGATATTATTGTTTTCAATGAGTTCTTGTCCCATCATAAGGGATAAAGCCAAACATTCCCAAACCCAGTTTTCCATAAAGTATCTTGTATACTTTTTTTATCCACTGGTGGTTCTCTGTTTTCATAGTTTTGAAAGCATTATTTAACAAAATACTATCAGTGCCAAATTCTAGGCGCCACCAATACAGTATGCCCAAGATAATCGATTTGATTTGTATTGGATATCTCCCTAGTTCACTTAGGGTTAAGACATTGCTTGAATATTTGGAAACTCCCAAAGTATACTTACAATATTTCATATAGAATTGATATTGATATTAATAATCTATTTCTTTTGCCCCTCAAATGAGTCCATCCCAGTTTACACCAATATTAATGTTTACCTTGAAGCATAGAATTGTACGTGGCGTACAGTTCTATGCTTGAAGTTTTTTCAAAATTGCCTCGATGTTTATGTCATGAAGAGAGTCGCATAATACAACATTAACCAAGGCAATTTGGTTCACAAATCACTCATAAAATTGGTGAAATGCAGCTTTATATATTGGTCTTTTTACCATAGGAACCAATGTTAAAGCCTGTCAACCCATCCTATAATGTCAAACACTATTTTTCCCTGAAATGCAGCATTTTGTTTGGCTGGTTAACTTGCAATTCTGTCAATTGATGATATTTAAGAAGTCTTACTGTTTTAGCACTATTTGGAGATAAAGAAAATATAAGTGTTTCTTATTTCAGTAACCCCAACTCTAGGAGACAAGAATGGCTAATACAGTTATTTTGTCTGACCCTTGTCCAATCCTGGAATATACCCAATGTAGGATAGGCTTATCACACATGGAGTAGGAAATCTTGATTTCATCAGTTTGAGAATTTCTATTTGGATTAACGCCACGGATACTGATTTCTTTCTCTCAAACTGAAATAACCCAGCCAACCTGTGATGTAACAGAAATGCTCTGCAACCTACTTTTTTTTTTTTTTTTTTTTTTTTTTTTTTTAGTAATTCTGTTACTTAGCAAGATGGCACATAACAATTACGTTATTGATGGTGAGGTTTCAACCAGAATATTATTATTTCATTATTGTTCGGTAAGGTCAGGACAAAACTATAACAGAATGTTATAAGGACATTCTGTTTGAGTTGAAGAACATAACCAGAACATTGTAATAACGTCACAGTGCAATGTCACAGCAATAAGTTGCAAGAACATGATTGGGAGTCATCAAATGGATGTAACAAGAACCAAATACATAACCAACCAGTACGTTGCTTAAACATTATAATAACATCCCATCCTTGGCTGGGGAGATCTATAGGTACATAGTACAATGAGTGAGCTGCTCAGTCAGTGCCAAGGCCGAGCTGCTCCCAGTTCTCTCACCCCAGGACGGCCGACATGTCAATCATTGAGCACAATTCATTTGGCTCCCGTCTATTACTTGGCAGAGGGACCTGTAGGTCGGGCTCAGACTCTGTTGGCTGGAGGTGAGCTGCTCTTCTGCTGCCAGGAGCTGCTCAGAGTTCTCTAACTCCCAGAGGGCCAGCACTGGGTCTAGGGGGTGGGGGAAAGGGGGACGGTGCCAATAGTAGAAAGATATAGTACACACACCGACTGGAAGGTTAAACTATTGTGAAAATATTTCTATAATAAGGTTTAGCAACTCCAACGAACCTCGATACGTAAACACATCTCTATATTTCCAGGTTTTCAGTTAGATTAAGAACAATTATTTTTTTCTTGAAATTGAACTAATATAACATAGCTGCACGCCACTCACATTAAATTCGTGATGAAAATGTTTCAGTGTCAAAATATTAAGTGGTAAGATAGATACGTTACGGTTACGTTCCGTGATGAGTCGGGGCTGCTTAACCTCCCTAATATGGGTTGAAAGCCTAGGTTGTAAGGGCGAACATCCGTCCCGTCTTCCCCCGGCGAAACACCTCGACAAAATCTCCATACATATATGCACCTTGGATCCCGAACGATGGTAACGGGTTTACACTGACTCTTTCTTTGACACTTTGTATTTGAAGCCTTAAATCATAAGCAGCAAGTCCTCAACTTAGCCTCAGGGAAACATATTAATTTCATAGACATATATAACACTTATGTATCTCTATGTTAATTTTGACAAAAAGTTATGTTGCAAATTTTTCAGTCAGAGTGCGCCTTATTCCCAAATGAGACCAAACAAAATGTATTTGATTTTCGGGGGCCACAAGTAGCCCAGCCAAAATCATCAGCTTTTAGGAATATATAGTTTGTGAACATAACGAACTTTTGCTACTTAAGCATAAGTTTACCAAAATAGTGTCACTGCTAAATCAGCTATTCTTCACACCTATTAATACTGTTGACAGCGGTGAACAGTGTCAGGTGTGACTACATGGTGATTGACATTACTTGACACCTCACTCAGGTGTCAAACGACATGTTGACAGTGAAGCGACGGACCACTCAAAACGCTGGTCACATGTGACACCACTCACATGTCACAGCGCCTCTGATTGGCTGGCAGTAGTCACATGACACAGGGGGAGAGCTAATATAGGATATAGTGAGGCTCATGTGCGGTAGTTATAGTTATAGGGTGAAGGACAGACAATGGTACTTGAGCAGACATTTGCATTAAATTATTCTATATATTGACCAGAGGGACGTCATCAATCTATAGGTATGTTATAATAGAATGTGAATTGAATATGCGAGATACATATTATAAGATAGATTGAAGGATATTTTTGCATTTTTATCATCACTTTAGAGATAGCATTCATTAGAGATTCCTGTCGAACCTATAGACCTTTAGATACCGTATTCACGTCGAAAGGTAGTGCTGATCCCCATTTGACAAACCTGGAACTATTTTCCTTTGCTAACAAAGTGGTGTTGTTACTAGAGGTAAAGAAAAAATGAATTTTGTAACACCATATAGTAAGTTAACCAGAGTACAAATGAGCGTGTTATATTGAGGAGAATGTCTTTGGCAGCAATTGCCAAAAGAAATACAGTAATTAAACCAAATATAGAATTTAAAAGTGTGATAAAAAAATGTCTCCCTAAGGAATGAACGCTGTTTAGATCTATTGTTGCCAATATGGGTATTAATAATGTTCACCTTAATTCATCTTATCTCATTAGCAATAATATTTTGATACTGTATTGTTATCATGTTTACTCAATTACTGTACCGAGGCAGAACTTACATTGTAAGAATTGGTTGTAATTGTACATTTTAAGGTGAAGAAACACTTTTAGTCAAGGATGCCAATTCATTTAATGTGCCTTTAAAAGTATTCATTTAACTGCTCATCAATGGAGGAATTTACTACCAATATGACGTCCAGCCGTAAAATCTGTGGGAATATGACGTCATTTGCAAGTTGTTATAACATTGAACATAATTTGTTAATATTTCAGTGCTGCAACGCAAGATTACCCTATCTTCCTTTACATCTCTGACAGAAATCCCAGGCAACATTCCAAATAAACTAATAACTTTTTCTAACCATAAAAATACACTGATAACTTTTCTAATCCAACAAATAAGTTGATAACTTTTCTAACCTTACAAATGAAGTGTTTTAATGCTGTATTGGCCTAAACACGAAATATTATTAAGTATGTTTTTTCTTTTCTGTTCCAGAACGCCATGCTGACATCCGACGCCATATTTCGACACCGAGTCCCATAATGCAGCTCGATGCGCATGTCCCGTGGGGAGTTCCGGCGTAGGCGGCGCCTGTCAAAGCCGTGCTGACGTTGTAACGCGGTCGCTGATTGGCTGAGGGATGCGTCTCTCCACCTTCCGGTTCCTGTCACGTGGCTTCCTGCTCCGCGAAGTGGCCATAACGTCACCGTGTCTACTACAAGGACTATAACTGTGTGCAATAATATTATATCATAAGGACATCTATTAAGCAGCTAACACAGTTCAACTGATACTGGATCTTCACGAGGTGATTAGTTTACATCTAATCGTCGATGACTAGTTGATCCATGCTGGCGCCAGTATGACGGATGATTGGACGCACTAATTGTTGACGAATAAGGTGAAAAGATCAGACATTTCCGACATTTTATGGACGACTAGTTGTATTAGTCATCCGACTAGCTGTTTAATCATTCGGCTCCCCTTTAGTCGCCCGATGAATGCATTGTCATTGACGACGAACTGCAACTCGTCGCTCTGTGGGGATGTGGCATGAGGAAACTGATTCATTTGAGAATAGAATGACATGATAAGGACATCTATTTAACAGAGGTTACACTTCAACCACGTAGGGAACTGATGAAATTGAGCAAAGACTATCTCTTTTAAAGGTCTATGACTTGAGCGTTCTCGCATTGTCGCATTGTCATAGGCCGCCATTCCTGGAAAACCCCGCAAAATAGCAAAAGCGCATTGCTTGTGGGAACCAATGAAGGGGCACTTTCCCTTCCACCAGTGCCCATGTCTAGAAAGAACTGCTACTAAAATATGAGAACTGCCTCATCTAAATTAAATGCAAATTGCCTAGTTGTGCAATTGGACAATCAATGACATTTTTGCAGTCATTGCAATTAATATTGAAATGTATCATGATGGCGGACAGTACAAAACCCTCAAGGGAGCAGAGGGCACACCACCAGGAAAAAGAACAACCCGTTGCAACTGAAGTGTCATAGACATATCTCACCATTTTCTGTCCACCCACCAAATGGCAACTGCTGCTGCTTTTAGTGCTTTTCCCTTTACCGTCCAAGTCCAAAGGCATCCAGGAGATTTTGCCCTAATTTCTTAAAAGCATTCTGCGTTATTGCATTGGTGCACTGCTTTTTGGGCAGAAGATTGCCTCTGGGATTTGTAAAGCATTGCATGAAAAAGCTCACTTCAGAGAAAAAGCTCAAATTGAATGTTGAGGAGGAATTTCTCAATGATTATTTGCCAGATAGACACACTGCTGAGAATGTGGCCAAATTTACTTGTAGAAATGTTGATGTGATATTACTTATTGATTATTCAATGCTGTCCAGGGTATTGCAGTTGCAGTATGTAATTGTGAGGATTGCTGATTGTCCGTGCCAACCCAAGGGAAGAATAGAAAAAGCAGAGCTTTAAATCAAATAGGATCCTCATAATAATGTAACGTTTTCGTCGAAGAGTTATAGAGATCTGCCAAGGGCTAAGACATTACTGCCACTTGAAATCTCCTTTCATGATAAAGTTACATTGTTTAGCCTGAAAAATAAAAATGAAGAAAAGAAAGTCAGAGCGGGACGTGATCTGAACATTTGGAGTATCAGATGCTCATACTGTTACATGGATTCTTATGGGATTTAACCCGCTACTGATTACCAAGATGGAGTCACCCAATGAAATTACTGTATGAAATAAGAATGCAAGTCATCATAATATATGCGTCTTGAATAAAATATAGAAACAAGTAAAGAGCTTTTCATCTAAGAAACTTGTCAGTACATAACTGAATCATGGCATCTGTCAATGTGACGGCAGATCCGTTACCGGCGTTACCGCGGGCGGCTGCGCTTAACGGCCGGCCGGACCGCGTCATCTGCGATAACGGTTCCATAACGGCTACATTGAACCAACCGAAAACAGACGGTTCCCAGGATGCACTTCTCTACATAGTCATCGTCCTCTCCTTCTACGCTCTCGCCATGATAGTGCTAATGGTAAAGTACGTAAGGCGGGAAAACCAGGAGGCGCAGCTAAGGTATTACTACACCGAATTCATTAAAAGAGACAAGTTTCACAGCGCCGCCTACCAGAACAGGCAGGAAGTCGAGGCCATGAGGCGGAAGCTGGAAACCATGGAAACGTTAGAGACTATATACCAGCCGCCCGAGAACCAGCTCCCACAGCCCGTGACGTCACAAGTATGACATACGGGCACGTCTGGTGGGGAGAATGCGTCGACGGAACCGGAAGTAGAACTCTTCGAGAGTCAGCGGCTTGTGGTTACCGTCGAGACTCACCACCAGGCGGCGTGACGTCATCGGCCAATGACGTCATCAGTCACTGACACTTTTGAAACATTCTTCCAATCAAAACCCTGCATTGAATAGTTTTCCGTCTTTGTACAGATTGCAAATCTTTCCTTTGGAATGTAATACTTTTCGTGAGCAACCTTATATGAATATACCCAGGTTATGATTTCACTTATAAATTTGGTATTTTGTGGGTCATTGATTAAGGTATAAAATCAGGGCTTGATTGTTTAAATCATATTATTTTGATATTACTTGTACAGGTATTCTATTCGTAATGCGTTACTATCACATGACTTATGATGTATGAATAAGTCTCAATATCAAAGCCAGGGTATCGTCTGTGTGTCACTAACATTAAGGGCCCCACCTCTAAGCCAAGCGATGTCGTGGCTGGTGACGTTTTTTGCGACATTAGAACGTCCGATGATATTATTGGTCATGTCATGATTTTGTTGCGGCGGTATGAGAGTTACAACGCAGCAAATTATGTCCACCAAATGGACGATACACTGGCTTTTAACATTTAAATGTATGAAAGGAGCATTCAAGGTATTGAAGATCAATATAATATACATGCATATAGCTCCAAGTATTTGGCAACCTTTTAGGATTTGTAACTGGTCTGTAAAATTGTTTGATCGACGACCTACTCAATCTATCAGTCCCTGCATGTTTTGCCCAAAGCTAGGCAGTTACAGTAACACTTTGTACATGAGAAAGAACACATTTCAGAAAAAAGAGCAAAGTTTGTAAACAGAAACTGTACATATTATCAAGAATATACTGCAATTTGTATACAGATAAGGGACAATTTGACATCTATAGATATCATACTTTAGAGTATTCGTATCATTTATAGAAAACACTGCATGAGAATGATCGTGCGAAGATGTAAAGTGTAGCTCTATCAATAACCAACTGTATATTGTAAATAATCCAAGACATTGAGTAGGGGAAAATGTAGCAGAATGTAAGTAAGTAGATGAGATTATATATGATATATATGAGTATGTCCTGAGTTAAAAGTTGGACAGAAATAACAATGACTTGCAAACTTATTGCCAAAGTCAAGCATATTGTTGTAGGCAAAATATATATTTTGTTTGTTACCAGCCTGTGATTACAGACTTTTACACCGTCTGAAACATCCTCTGTTATTATTTTATTGAACCCATTGTTAATTTCTTTATTTGTTTACAATATGATTCTAAATTCTTGTTTATTTGAAATGAAATTGACAGCATACTGTGTCCATCATCATAGATGTGAATATAAAACTAAAGAGCAAACTTCTGTAAACTGCCAGGAACTGCTAGATGTTTTAAATAACAGAGAAACCAATCCCAGTGTTCATTACATAAAAGTACTAGTTTATAAGATTGCATGACAATTTCTTCCTGATTCAATCCCAAAATACAGTACTGTAAAACAAATTGTACCATGGTACTTTGGATGATAAATTGTTTCTAAGGATTACGAAATGCAGCCAAACATAACAGCCTTTAAGAAGTAATGCCAAAGGTCTCAGCCCAACCCATAATTTCCAACCTTTTGTTGCCTTGAAACACTGTATTTTGATTGGTTGTTAAACCTGTAAAGTAGTCAGTTCATCAAGTTCAAAAAATTATGTGTTACCATTACTTAAATATATAGAAAACATAATTCTTGCTTATTTCAGTAACCACACGTATAATTTGTAGACTGAGCTGTCTTATATACAGGGTGCCCACGCAGGTATCATAAGGTCTTAAAATGTCTTATTTTAGTTTTGCCATTCATAGGGCTATTAGAAAGGCCTTATTTTGGGTCCTGAGGTCTTAAAAAGGTCTTATTTTTGCGTAATCTGGATCTCTTACAATATGCTATTTCTCTTCTCGGTAGAATGTATATATGTTAAAAAAGGTCTAAAAAGGTTCTTAGAAATGTCTTGGATAGGTCTTATTTTGGTACCCAAAAAGGTATTATAAAGGTCATATTTAGGTCTTAATTTGATTTCTGAAAAAAGTGTGGGCACCCTGTATATACATGTTATTATTCAATCTTTTTTCGAAACTTGGGACATCCATAATCGGCAACGGGCCCAATACTCCTTTATAATAAGCATTATGTATAACTCTCCGACCCATCAACGTATCTCAACAACCAGTCTCCGTCCCAATTTCATTTTTCCCCAGGGTGTCCAGGGGACCCCCAACCCCCTTTTGGTGTTGATCTTAACTACTGATTGAGAGAAAAACGTCACGTATATGTGTACCCTTTCTCCCCCCCCCCCTTCCGAATTCCTGGATCTACCCCTGTTTCGCCCCTCTCATTTCATGATCATTTCCGTCCCCACGCTTTAGGAGATTGCATCAGCTGATATATATCATTATAATGATATCGGGTTTTAAAAAGATGAATATTTCATACATAATTGTAAGCGCAATTTGTACTTAATTATAAGCATAAACCGCAGTGCAACATTTAATCGACTTTGGAATTAAATTAATCATAATTATAGATAGAATATCATGCAAAATATCCCGAATAATAACCTCACCAACCTCTGAGAATTATATACAATTATCTATTCATTTACATAATTAAAGGTAGCGTTGTTTTTAAAAAAATATTTCTATATTTTTAGATTCAAGTTCATTTGTATATATTTCTATTGTCATTATCCATTCAACTTTCCTCATAATGTTGTCTAAAAAGATAACAAACAAAGCTACCCTGCAGGTGAATAAAATACTAGAATATTGATCAGCCACCAGTAGATCTGTCTGCAGCTGTTGGAAGCCAATACCAGTGATCATCAACTGCCAAATATCTCCCTGAAAATGAAGCTTTGTACATTTTAAAGCCGAATGTTGTCCATGTACCACTGTTTCACATACCAAGATTTGTGCAGGTCACAATAAAAAATATTGTATAACCAAAGTATCTTTAACTGATTTTTCCTTTTTATTGATTGAGTCTTAATTCACTATCTTTCCCCTTTTAACATAAGACCTCTTCGTGATTATGCTAACGATTCCCGAAGACAGCCTATAGACCTTGTGCAGACGTGGTCACATGACTACCTTTTGGTGATCACCACGTTGCTGATCATGACCATGTGGGCTTGAATTCTATCTTAAATTGAAATACCTGAATGATATTACCTGAAAGGGGCATAAATATTCTTCAAAGTGTTCAAAGTTGTAAATAATAACCATTATAAATTGATCACCAGTATGTCGGTCAGCCCAATTTCACAGATGTGACGTCATCTGCACAACGTCTATATATCATTGACATGTCCTACCCTACACACAGATCTATAGCTCATATTACAAAACGACCAACCGCCACCCTCACCCAAATAAAAATAAACTGCAATGGCCAATACTCATCATAGACAGTTCAGACATATATGTCTGACAAATTCTGACAGATCTAGATTCATTCTCTAGTGTATGAGGCAAACCAAGACTGACAAGTTGTTTTTCTCTAGCAATGAGCGTTTTTTACTTGGTTTTGCTTTATGGCTCACAAATGCTCATTTAAACGGTCAGCAATTGGATGTGCATGTAGCTTCAATTGGTAAAACCTATATATAAATATTGTCCAACCTTCAGGCTCAGAGTAAGTATCTCAAGATGAGCAAAACATCAGCTGTTTGACATAGGCAACACCCCCCCTTTTTTTGGTGCCAAATTTAGACTTATTTAATGTAAAATTCGGCCAACAAAATAATTAAAGTTTTTTTTCTTCCAGTCGCCCCCCCCCCTTTTCAAAATCCTGGAGCCGCCACTGATAGGACTGAGTTCTTATTTAAAGCAGGGGTTTATTTCTGTTATGTTAGTCCCAAAAAGTTTCTAATAAGGTACATAATGTTCTTATCAAGTACTTAGCTCACTGTTTTTCTGTATCTGTATCATTTCTGTCCCAATATTACCATAACGTCAAAACCAGTCATAAAACCTAAATTGCTGAGAAGGTTGGTTTAGTTCTCCAAATCTATACCAGATGGGGCCACCCATCCCTACTCAACAACACGATGAACCTGACGCTGTAGTTCTGTAACTACATGTATACATACCAAAGGTATCCCCATCTCTCATTATTTGTGTAACATTGTGGCCATACAGACATATCGGCTAGAAATGCAAGGCTGGATAGCTTGCCTGACTTCCCATGGGGAATTCGAATAGGAATTCATCCTACAATGGATAGTTGATTTACAGTATTTCTAGGGCCTGCAGTTTAATTTTAGCTAATTTTGTAGACAAAAAACTGGGAAATATACAAATATTTCTAACTAGAGGATACTTTCTCAAACCAACCTAACGTGAAGAATATATATATATGAATTGCAAAAATACTCTTTGCAAGTTTTCCACTTAGTTAACCACAAGAGTGCCATGACCAATAACAAATTATATATTATATACTTAGCTTCTGAATTGTGTACATGTTTCCCAACATCATGATCTAGGTTAGTCTTCGGGTACAATGGAGTTAATAGGCTATCCGTTGCCGGGAGAATTAGGCTGTGTTTATAAAGAGATTATCAACTTTAAAGTCAACATTGTGAATCAACAACAGGTTTAGATTGAATCAACAACAGAAGGTTTCGTAAGCTAACTTCTTAACCTAACCATTGCTCAAATTCAACATGCAACTTGGCAATAAATAAGCGATAAGGTGATGCCTTAGTTTTTGTGGCAGGTAATCTATCCTGTTTAAAAGGGTTCATTGCATAGAATTCGAAAATAAGTATTTTTCAATGAAATTATTTGAACATGGAATATGCATCAAGAACCAGTAATGCTAGAAATATTTTTAATGATATAACAAACATAGAAACTGTTATGAGACTTAATATCTGGTCTATTTCATGTGTTTTAAGGGAATTCCCTTAATTGTTGATATCATAAGGACAGTAATTAAAGGAATCCCCAGCTTTCAAGAAAAGGGAATCCCCAATTCCAAACAATGTATAGAAAGGAATTTTACCAGTAGAATTACAATTTTTATATCAGACCACATACAGGCTATAAACACTTGGATATTTTGCTCCCCTAAATTCATTCAATTAATTACCTGAGGTTCCCAAGTTAAGTTGAAAAGGAATTCCCTTTATTATGACGTAGCACAGACATAAATGGAAGCCCAGAAATTAAACAAATTCACAAAGTATATTTTCTTTCCTTTACAGTTCACTTATACCTTAATATTTTCCAATTTCGTCTTTTGAACTATTTATGAGAATACCAAAGAGAAATTAATTCAATAACAAGTAGGTGTTTGAAAGTTTATGTGCAAGGAATCCTTTTTTAAGTATGACATTTTTATCTAATAGGGCCAAGTTTATGACTAGACCTAAAAAAAATGTCTCCAGATAACCCGACCTTCCAAAAACGTTTGGCCCTACCCTAACATTGGACATCATATCAGGGCATGTGTTTTAGATGCTAGAAATTGTTTTAGAGAAAGTTTGAGAATTCTTTTCATATCCAACACTGCTGGTGTGCATTTGGTTAGTAAAAAAATCTGCCAACCTACCCTAAATTTCTTTCGACCAATAGTACCTGAACACAACCTCTTTTTTTGGCCTCAATATTTTCAACATTGTTTCTTGGCTCTGTAATTACTGGAAGAGTTTTGACAACCTGTAGCATACACCTCTATATTTATCAAGGGTAACACCTTTGATGATTGTTGGACTGCTGGCTGGTTCATGGTTCTACCTCCCATAAACCAGCAGCCCAAAAGCATGCTGGAATTTGTGCGGGAATTCCCACCTAAAATGGTTGCTGGTGTACAGACTCACTTTGGGAAACAGTGGGTCTGACTCAGCAGACTAGGGAGAGGTCAGAAAGATGTTTACATTGGTAGGGCTCTGGATGAATATTGATCTTTTAGAAATGATGGTGCTGCATATAAATGTCACTTATTTATCCAAATATCAAACCTTGAATTTCAGAATAGTCTTCTCATACCCCTCTATGTTTCAAACATGTGCCTGTCACTCAGCCCCCTTATCACTTGTCTGTAAGCCTGCGTGTCACCTTGTTGATTTTAAGGGTCTAGACCAATCGAGCCACCTGACCAGAGACCCTGAACAAGTGGCCAACCCCCAGGTGGCAGCACCAGCATACACCTTTGCTAAGAGACAATAGTGGTGGACTGATATCTATATCGCTTCCTAAGATTCCTTCCAAAAAGTTGTATATTTCTTACTGAAATTTTATACCGCTGCAACCCCTAGCCTGACATTTGCATTGGATTTATGTTATAGAAGTTCTGAATAGCTAGAGGTTGTAACCTGTTTCCGATGGATCTGGTGAATTTTAATGAGCAGTGCTCATTTTATTTCACAAACTATTCCTTTGCTCCAATTTTTGGGCTATGTAGACACGTATCTTCTAGAACAACATCATGTTAAAACCTTCTTCAAGAGAAGCCTTATGAAGAGGGAACAAAAGGGAAAGGATGTGTTGAATTTTACATGTCCACTGACTGATGATGATGATTGTTGGAGTTTAGCATCCACTCAGCAAATTTTCAGCTATATCAGGACCACTCACATTACCAGTTGGCTGACCAAATCTATGGGGGTGGAAACGACGGCAAGGCAAGGTGGTGTTGAAGGCAAGGCCAAGACTCGAACCCGGTCCAGTCAATCAAGAGGCGAGAACCTAACCCACTACACCATCCCGCCCTCCTTCCACTGACTCATGTCAATACTATGACACATACATTTTGGAAGCCTTTATGGCCCTTTACCTGGTCAAGAGACATACAGTTGAGAAGGAAATGTTTCAGAAAAAAAAAGACATTATCAAACAAGAATGAAGTATGGGGAAAATATCAGAATTCACAGCAATCTGAGAAAATTGGCTGGGGTGAGGTTACAAGAATCGAGCTTTTCTACTCCTCATTCGCTTGTCATTCAGGCTGCAGTCCTTCAATGTCGCCTGTTTCAGTATTCAATGACTGATTCAGGTGCAGTCAGCATATTCATGATGTCAAATATAAAGCCATGATCTCGACCTTTATGAAACAGCATGCAATATTTAGATGGAAAAGACATTGAAGCTTGAAGATGGGGGTATTTTGACAGATGTTCATGTCTTGTTACATCTATCTATCTATCCACTCATCTATATGCATGAAGGTACCTTGCAATCCCAATTTACCAGAAATAGCAGGGATTACTTGCCACACCAAAGCTTACAGGTCCCCAGGGTGTCTGAGAGAGAGCAATTGCTCCAACCTGGGCACTGGTTTATTCATACAGCAGCTTTCTTAGGCCATTTCCTTGTAATGGGCCCTAACTGGGGGTACTTATTTGGCTTTTTGTATTCTAGAAATGGTAATGTTGCATGCTTTTTCACCAGATATTCCTAATGTACAGTGGCAGATACAGGATTTTGGAAAGGGGAGGGGGTCCCCTTAAGCCCCATACGCACTAGGTGATTTTCCCAGCAACGGGTGATGGGCAACTGGCAGAATTGTTGGTAAAATTGTCACCGATTCAGATCACCTGTCAGTATGTCATATTGAAATATACATGTTTGATCTGAGTCGGCAGTAAAATCAGCTGATTCTAAGGGCAGAATCAGCCGGTTTTAATGGCAATTTGCTGGCTGACTCAGGGATAATCGCCTAGTGGGTATGGCCCTTTATGGGCTAAGAACTAAACATTTGCACAGACACATGACAACTTTTTTCTCTTTGCCAACTGCAAGTCTCTGCCCAAAAGGGGGGTGGTCAGGACCCCTGGGTGCCCCCCGCCCCTGGATCCATCCCTTGCATGTCAAATTTCAGACAGACTATCAATATTTTGGAAGCTCATTGCACGTTTGCTGAGGTCCTAGTCTACATCAGGAATGCCATATTTCGTAATTTCTTCGCTTTATGTCTTTAGGCAGTTGCCTGAAATATTAATCTATAACACTCTGTACCTTTATGTATCTTAATATGAAGTATCCATCTATCTTTGTCTAGACACCTCTGTGCAAAAACATATGGATGATCCATTCCTATTCCTTTTTACCATGATTCTGTCTACATAATTTGTTAAAAGCTTCCTGTTGGCTTACAACATTCAGGAAATTGTTAACTCCCCTTCGGAAAATCACCAGAAAAACTCTATGCCTTACTACCACATTCTAATAAACAGCTTGATGCCATAGGGCATGAATTCTGCTCCTGCCTGAGTGCACGAGGGTTAAATGACTTTTCCCCTCCCATCGTCACCTATGGTAAGGAGTTTTGTACAATCAAAAAACTACAATTCTCCAATATGGGTTAAGAATTAGAGAACCCTGAGAGCATAGTGTTGTTAGGCACGAGATTATTCATAAATCTGTTGCTTAAAAAATGATTCAAACTGTAAATTTTACTGAGAATGTGGCATATAGGTTCATGATCAAGTGTGATGTCAGTTCCTTAATTAATGCTAGTTTCCATTAGACATCCACATGTCATTCACCAATAGAAGTGAAAATTCTTCCAGGTAACCCACAAGTATGTGGGTGGCTGATTTAAAATGTTGGAATACGGTAGACAGCATACTTGCAACGACAAGAGCCGCAATCTATGTCGTCCGCCAACTGGCTAAAACGTGTTGGCATGTGGAAACCAGCCTTTACCCTTATTTAATAAATAGACCGGTTATTGGAATGGTGAGGTCCAGTATGTGGTCTGTACACCATTTATAGCATCCTTTACAGTAGTAAAAACTAACTCAGTCTATGATGGTGAGCTGCTCTGTGTCTGGCACTAAGCCCCAAGCAGCAGCTGCCCGAAGGCATCATCTACTGCGTAACACGAGTCAGCTTTATACGTGAGCTACATAGGTATCCCAGGCAAGCAGCGACATAACAAGCACGTTCTGTGACTGTACTTTTTGGTCAGTCTGTAACCTGTCCAGTTTTCATGTAACTGTTAGATTATTTTAGGTAAAGTTGATTTTTACTAAAAAAATAATGTTATAATAACATTATATTTCAGTGACCTTGAGACCTTACCAATAAAGAATGTTATGATAATGTTATTATCATAACATGAAAGAACATAACAAGGATGTCACAATAACGTTACAGCGTGACGTCACAATGTTATGTTCTAAAGACATTTTTAGGTGCCATCAAAAGAACGTAACATGAACCAAAGCAGAACTAAACAGAAACGTTGCTGCAATATTATGATAACATCATTTTCTTGCTTGGGATGGCAATATCAAAATGTTATGTTGTTGAATTTAGATGATGATCTTTATGTCTGTGTATACATGTATGCATACATGTATAGACAAACATTAATACATTCATAAATACATACATGCAAGCACTTAAATGTTTAGAAGCAATTTCTTTGCCATTTGCACCTTAAAAGCATCTTAAAGGTGAGTTCCATGCATATTGAGAATGGTATTGTTTGGCTAACCTTACACAACTCTGAAAAGCAATTATCCATGTTTACTCTCATTGAATAAATTGATGTTTTGCGATAGTCTGGCCTACAAGTGTTGCAGACGAGACTACGCCCACTTCGAATAACATCCTTATGAAACTGAGTCGGACTTACATAACACTTTGTTTGCCTCACAGGTGCCATCGTGTCAGATGCACTGCTTGTTATTCGTGAGTAGTGATACAGCAATATGCCGCGACTCGCCCGGGATCTCAGTGGGAGGTGGCACTGTAGGGTTTGAGGATGACATTAAGAAAGTCTGACAATGGCACACACAGGTAGGAGGTAGAAAAATAAGACACCCCCAGCCATGTGCCATCTGTAGGCTATTGTAAAAAACCAATTGTGACAAAGAATGGTTGGTCAACAATGGATGTGAACATAATTGATGTGTCATTCTTTAATGATTTAAGCAAAACTACTTATTTGTTTAGAAAAATCTTTCTTGTATATTTCCTTACATTAATCAACTATATCAACTACATGGAAAAGTTACTCTGTAAGATGTGGCTTTGAAAAAATAGAAAAATAGACATTTGTAAAAGAGTTTATTCTTGTGGTTCATTGTTTTAGCATGCAGGCTTAGTGGCTCATAACATAATGGCACTTATAAATGAGAATGATGGTTTTGTCAAATGATGCATTGTTGTGCAAAAATCCAGCATCAAACTTTACCCGCTAATAATAATTTCTCTGCACAGAAAATTTCAGGACTTTTAAAATCAAAATATCAATTTTTAATTTCATTTTCCACAATTAAAATTGGCCAGTAGAACAGCCACAATTCAACAGCAGGTCCATTCGCAAGATTAGAGTTGCATTTTGGTGAATTTATGAGAACACAGGAAAAGACAATGTAACAGGAGGTGACAGATCTTTCACATCTATGTTAACATCATAATTCCCAAGTTATTGTGTATCCAAATCATATGTATATATCTCCACTGTTCCTGCATACCGCCGAAATGTAAAAACCAACTGGCTGGGCGGGGCCGGAAACCAGTTGCTTAAACTGAAACCCATCCAGCATAATAAACACGTTAAAAAAAAAAAAAAAAAAAAAAAAATGTTCAGGTGTTTTAGTTCTTTCTTTGTAACAGCTGTGTGGTAGATATCACTGCTGGTGTCTTCATGTGTATCATAAAAGATCATGAGCACAGACTGAAACATCCTGTTATTAGTCTGTACAGCTATTTTTTCCAATTTAATCATATCATTGTAAAAGAGTCCCAATACAAGAAACTAGATACCTTATACATGTTTCAGTGTGTTAAAAAAGAATTACATTGTGGCAGGAAATCCTTTGTCAAATTGCTTTGGCAAAATTCACTTTTTATGCCAGCATCCTATATAGGACACTAACAATGAGAGTCAAAAATTAGATCTTTCCAACAAGTGGCTATTTGCAGCAGACAGAGGACATTTGAAAAGCGACAAACGAGCAATAGGAAAAGCTTTCCGTTGTACAATGTGGGCTGACAGCAAGACTTAGCGGGGCATCCTTAAGCCCGGTCCCCACTTTGGCGACTAGATTTCCTTGGTCGGCAGACAACTAAGGTTGTTAGTAGCCCGGTGACCAAGTCCACACTGACGCCGTCATGTGTGGTCACTAAACCACTATAGATCGGAGTAGCAAATTGGGAACTTTGGACTAGCCACATTCAAGGCCATCTTAAATAAAATAAAAACATATTTTTAAACCCAAAGAGTTTTCAAAAGAATACTACAGTCATTATCTGTGATATATTGCAATAAAAATCTAATTCAAAGATTTTTTTTTTGGTAAAATTATCAGTATGATAGCAAATACCTGCGTCTAAAGCCCAAAATTGGCAAAAAGCTGGTCCTTCCAAACACTATAATTCAGCAAAAGATCTTATAAATCCATGGGATACATCCCATAAACTTTCTCCAGAACTCTCTATTCATAATGGTAGGGCTTGTAAATAATGATATGTCTTGAAGAAAACTTTTAGTAATATGTTTGAGTTAATAGAAATGTAAAAGACAGATTTAATTCATGTTTCCAGCCACTAATTTTACCTGTTCTGATCAGACTGTGCTACCATTCTGTCATGACCAGGCCATGACTCAGATAACTGGGTCATGACATTGACCTCTGTTTCTTAATTCTTAACTATAAAAAAACATGAGAACATGTCATGACATCAAATATTTTCTACTTTAGACATGCAAACATGTTTGTAGTTAACATACCTCCTTCATATTGTTTAATTAATTGAATCATCATCAAATTTATCATGAAATACGTGGAAATAGTGTAGATATAATCAATGACTTGAGCGTCAAAAGGTATAAAAATGGCAACGTTTTGGGAAAACGTAATTTCTAAACAAATGTTAATAAATCAACAAATACACGGTGCATCATGAAAAGGAAGACATTAATTGAAACTGTGTGAGACATTTGTTCATTTAAGATGTAAAAGATTGAGATCAGAGGAAATATTTATGAATTATGACGCCAGCTAAACAGATATGTCACAACGTTTTGACGTTTTTCCCTATTTTTTTGTTTACTTTGCAAGGGATTATGGGTAATTTCCTTTATAAATACCATGATAATAGATACCAGGAGGTAGAGAATTTCCTAGGCTTTCTTATGATACCCTTTTTGTAAAGATTGATTGAAAACTTACTGTGCTACTGCATTTTTAGTGTTTTGAGGTTTGAAAAGGTACCTTTTAGTTCCCAATTTGCTGAACCTAGCTATAATCGCTGGGGTTTCTGGGCAAAATATTTGACATACCCAACGGCAATTAGTTCGCCGGGTGACATACTAAAATGTCCTCTCATCACCCAGTGATTAACTACAAGAGCGTCCCAATGTGGGGATAAATCTTTTAGTAGCCTGGTGACTTGTTAGTCACCCGACGACCAATATTTCTTCCTTGGTCGCCGGGAAATGCACTAATCACCACCATTAGATGCCCAAGTGGGGACGCGGCATTAAGGCTATATTCCACATGTTGATTTGGCTGCCACTTTTCATGATCTGCAATGGAAGTAAAGGTATAGATATATCATATGTCATTAGAGGAGCGGATACAGTATTTCCGAAAGAAGCGGGGTCAGTATATAGGCTAAGTACTAGAATGGTGCACATTTTGTTCTCTATACCAAGTTTAAGTCCCTACAAAAAGGGTGGGGTCAGGACCCCTGGACCCCCCCTGGATCCGCCCTTGTATTAGAGAGGTTCTATTATTGTGTTAAGAATGTTATATAGGATGTATAGCTCCATGAAATATTTTTAGAAAAAGAAACAGATACAAAATTGGCAGCTCCATAAACAGTCGGTTTTACCTTACTGAATAGACAACAATGACTTACTCTAAATAAATCTAATTCACATGAAGCACATATTGATTATCTTTGTTCATAGCACGGGGACTGCTCAAATCAGGCCCTCCCAAATATACTCTCAGTTTACTTGTCAGGTGTGTTTGCAGGCTCCAATTCAAATGAGAGTTTAGAACACTAAATGTTCAATGTTAAATTCCTGCACCCATGGGACATGTGCAAGAGTTAGCTCCCACCGCCAAGTCCCCTCTTGTTTGTAGGCAATGTAGGGATTCCACGTGGCAACAAATTTAGAAGGTTTAATTGACAACACTGGGAAACAGAGGTGAATAACACTATTTCCCACTAAATATTTAGAAATACTATTGCCATGTTGAAATACTTCTATTAGATTTACCATGTTTGATTGATTTTAGCAATAGCTGGGCGATGTAAATTTTATGGGCAACACAGCAGCAACAGTTTAGAAAGGTTGTTGCTGACTGTTGGTGTACTTTTGCTGTTTTTTTTTTGCCACGTGGATTCCACCCTTAAGGGACCATGTGACCTTCTATGTGTATCCTCATTGACCCATGAAATGCAGTTAGCAGGTCCTTCATCCAATAATGTTTTTTTAGGTAGTCTTATCACATTTTGCACTCAGTTTTTAAGTATTCTTAAATGTTGATCAAAATTTTCATTAAAAAAACACTGGAAAAAAATTGCAAACCAAATATTGATGTACCCAATGTGACTGTGCCTGTTTGGCTGCCAGAGTTATGGCTTCATTTCCATGTACTACTCATGTAATAACGAAACATGTCTGATTCTGATCCTGTGTTCGAAGCCATATATTTGTCCTCTTCTTGACTTTGATTAACAAATATTTCTAGAAGGTTACTTATCACAAGCCTTTCTGTGTGGATGTTATTTCCAGCACAATCCTTAGTATATATATGCTATAGACCCATACACCAAGAAAGGCTGACTTTAAAATGAATGGCTGTAAAAGGATGAAAAGTCAACCCTTCTTACTGCATGGGTCTAGAGCAGTCTGTGATTGTTAATTATCAAACAGCCCTTAAGCCCCAGGCGATTTTACACAGTTGGCTGACTAATGGGTTATAGGATGGGCCGATTTTAAGAGTAGAATTGGTCAACTTTAGTGCCAACTCATATCAAACACATACATTTCAATATGATATACATACAGGCAATCATAGGAGTCGGCTGATTTTACCACCGACTCGTTGGCCGACTGTGTAAAAGTTGCCTAGTGGGTATGGGGCTTCAATATTGAGCATTGCTAACTATATAACACTACTCACAATATCATTGTTTATAAATAAACTTAAACACCTTTCCCAACATCCATATCTACTCCATCAAAAACATCACTTCAAGGAGG